>CM057349.1:49568321-50975750 GCA_030015575.1 Agapanthus africanus | reverse complement strand
GACTCAAATTCCTTCCTACACCCTGGAAAGCATACCGCGAGCGGAAAATAGCAAAGCGGATGCATTAGCTAAGCTTGCTAAAGAGTTGGCTGACGAGAACCTCGATGATGTGAGGATCATTATGCAAAGCCGTCGGGTTCTCGCACCAGCAGAAATATCTCTGGAGTCGTCCGAAGAAAAAGGTGTGACTGAGCAAACGGTCCTACAAATAAGAGACCAGGAAAAGGCTGAGTATGGGAGGGAAGTCTTTATAGACTACTTCAAATCCCGTCGAACACCTAAAAATGCGTCCTCAAGACATCAGCTTATGAAACGAGCTCTGTCTTTCGCCTTCGTCAATGATACTCTGTATAAGAGATCATTTGATTCTCTGTGGTTAAGATACCTGGGACCTAAAGAGGCAAGGAGAGTCGTCCAAGAAACTCACGACGGACTCTGCGGTTCTCACCAACCCGGCCCGAAGATGAAGCTGAAGATCAAACGGATGGGTTATTATTGGCCCACAATGATTCAGGACTGCCTCGAGTACGCGAAGCAGTGCCACTCGTGCCAGATCCATGGGGACTTTATCCACCAGCACCCGAATCCACTACATCTGACAGTGGCTAGCTGGCCGTTCGAAATGTGGGGAACTGACATAATTGGCCCCATCGAACCAGCATCGTCCAGAGGACATCGATTCATTTGGCGACAACTGATTACTTCTCCAAATGGGCAGAAGCAGTACCGCCGAGGGAAGTGAAGACGAAGAATATCCTCCATTTCTTCAAGACGCACGTCATTTATCGGTTTGGAACTCCGAGACGGATCATCTCTGATAACGGGCCAGCCTATAGAAGCCACAAGATCAGCCGCTTTGCACAACAGCATAACATAGACTGGAGATACTCTTCAGTCTATAATCCTCGAGCTAACGGTCTGGCTGAGGCTTTTAACAAGACCTTGACGAAGATCGTAAAAAAGACGGTGTCTCCAAATAAGAAGGACTGGCATGAAAGACTGCATGAAGCTCTCTGGGCATATTGAACTACGTTCAAAATGGCCACAAACACAACGCTGTATGCATTGGTATTCGGCACAGAAGCGGTACTCCCTCTTGAGATAGAGTTGCCTTCTCTACGAGTGGCGGTTCATTACAAGCTAACGGACGAAGAGAATGCTCACCTCCGGCTCGAGGAACTCGATGCCCTTGATGAAACCCGGCTTATGGCGCAACAAAATCTGGAGGCTTACAAAGCAAAGATGACGTGCTCATACGAAAGATTGACTAGGCCGAGGACATTCCGCCAAGGCGAACTCGTGCTAGTGGTCAAAAGACCTATAATCTCCAATCGTGCCAAATGGGGGAAATTCGAGCCGAACTATGAAGGCCCGTATATCATAGACAAGGTCTACCAGGGTGGAGCCTATCTACTCATGGACATGCATGGCGAAAGGCCCTTCAGGCCAATAAATGGTCGCTTCCTGAAAAAGTACTACGCCTGACGAGTCACGGCCTAGGTCAATGATAGATGACGACGACTATGTCCGCTCGCTATCTTCCTAAGCCCAAACTCTATAAGTAGTAGCCGAACAACGGACCGAAACGTCCTTAAACTAACGATGGACCATTATGTCATAAAACTAGCTGTTGACCGAGACGTCAATAAACTACTGTAGACTGCAGCATCCCAAGGCTGACACAAAAAAGAGAAAAGAATAAAAAAAGAAGAAGAAGAAAGAAAAAGAAAACGGTATGCCCATAAGCGAAATGGGCACGGATGAAAACCCGAGAGGGCTCCGTAAGAAAAAACAGCAGGGCTACAGCGAGTTTTGTGAAAACCCGAAAGGGCGCAATCTCGTTAAAAGACACTTGCAAGGTCCTCTCGACCTTATGAGGAGAAACCACCTGCGTGAGATCCTTACGACTCACAAGGGAGCAACACACTTAGGGATCCCTATGATTCCTAAGGAGAAATTACACTTACGAGATCCTCACGACTCGTAAGGAGAACCCTCTTATGAGACCCTCACGGCTCATAAGATTCAAAAGTTTTAAGCTACAGGGATCTGAACCTGTTCTTAAGCGGCCACCACAACCTCCAACTTTGCCCTACAAGCAGCTCAATGCTGACCCTTGTATACAATCCACGGGCGCGAATAAACATTTCCCTAACAAAGTCCCATCGGTGACTAGGGCGCGAATAAACATTTCCCTTGTAAGTCCTCTCGACCTAGGAGAAGAAAATACTCTTGTAAGATCCTTACGATTTATGAGAAGCCATACACTTAGGAGTCCTCATGACTCCTAAGGAGAAAACGCACCTACGAGATCCTCACGACTCGCAGGGAGAAATACCTTTATGAGACCCTTACGGCTCATGAAGTCAAAAGCCTTAGTCGGCAGGATCTTAACCCTCTTTGCTAAGCCACCTTTGTTCGACATTGGCAAAGGCAAATGATGATTCGCTCCTGGCAATATTCCAGTTGTAGCGGTGCTGATGCCGAAATTGGTGTCTAACTCCAAGCTTGCAGCAAAGAAGCTAGCGAGCCACACATGCATACGAAATAGCCGAAATGATAGGGCAACTTGCAACAAAATCAGCAAGTAAAAATGTATGCATGCAAAATAGCCGAAATGATTGGACAACTCGCAATAAAAAGCAGCGAGTAAAAATAAAACAAATAGCCGAAATGATTGGGCACCGCGAAAAATATCCGAAATGATTGGGTAATCGCGACCTTCGCGATATAAAAGCTAAAATGATAGAGCATCGCGGAAAGAAATAAAGAAAAATGAAATTTTCTGCCATACAGGTGAATCACATCGATCCCTGTATACAATCCAGGGGCGCAAACAAAGAGAGAATCACACTTTCCCTCCCCAGACTCCATCAGAAGAAGAAGCCAAATCTCGACGGTTCACAGACAACATAGAGGCCATCTCGACATCCATCTCGTTACAGCAGACGCAACGTCAGCAAAGCGGAGCTACGACAAAGTCCCTAGTTCTAAATCTCGATGGTTCACAGACAACCTAGAGACCACCCTGACATTCGTCTCGTTACAGCAGACGCAACGTCATCTACATGACCCCGTCGCGGAAATACGTCATCCAAATGACCCCGCCTAGGAAAGACGTCATCTACATGACTCCGTCTCGGAAACACGTCATCCACATGACCCCGTTGCGGAAACACGTCATCTACATGACCCCGTCTTGGAAACACGTCGTCCACATGAACCCGTCGCGGAAATACGTCATCCACATGACCTCGTCGCGGAAATACGTCATCCAACTGACCCCGTCTCGGAAATACGTCATCTACATGACCCCGTCTCATAAATACGTCATCCACATGACCCCGTCGCGGAAACACGTCATCCACATGACCCCGTCGCGGAAACACGTCATCCAAATGACCCCGTCGTGGAAACACGTCATCCACATGACCCCGTCGTGAAAATACGTCATCCATATGACCCCGTCGCGGAAATACGTCATCCAACTGACCCCGTCTCGGAAACACGTCATCTACATGACCCCGCCTCGGAAATACGTCATCCAACGACCCTGTGGAACACGGCCAAAGTTAACCTTGACCCCATGGGAAACGCCTGGAGCAACTCCTGACTCCGCGAAGTGCGGATAATGGCAGCACCATCAATCACTTACGGGTCCTCTCGACCCATAAGGAAGAAAACTCTCTTGTAAGATCCTTACGACTTACAAAAGAAAACGCGCTTAGGAATCCTCATGATTCCTAAGGAGAATACACCTACGAGATCCTCTCGACTCGTAGGGAGAAAAGTCTTTATGAGACCCTCACGGCTCATGAAGTTGAAAAGTCTTAGGCAACAGATCTGAACCTGCTTTCTAAGCCATCACTACCCCTCGAAGAAGTAAAAACAAGATGCTCACTCTGTCATTTGCAGGCTATGCTTACTAAAGTGACATGCTGATAACAAAAGAAAGAAGAAAGCAAAGAGATGACACAAGACATTGCGAAAGAAATGTATCTTTTATTCATGAATTCAATTGGGTACAAAATACATCATATGAAAGAATAAAAAATGGATACATTTTATTCAAAATTACAAATGGTACAAAAAACAATTATTGAGAGGGAAGCGCTTTCAATAGTCCGATTAGCCGCTCGCGCACTTCCCTCAACCCCTTTTCTTGATCAGCTGTCGTGGCCAACTCTGCTTCGACTTGGGCTCGTTGCTGCAAGTAGGACGAAAGTTGCTCTTCGACGGCCCGCTGAGCTGTCCCACGATTCTGTGCATCCCGCTCGACGATGTCGAGCTTCTGCCTCAGTGTTATCCCGTTAGAGATGCATCGCAGAAGGCCTTCAAAGATAACTTTCAACCGTGCAGCATTTGCATCAACCTGAGCCTGCAGCCGGGCAGACTCGCTTGAAGTCTCTCCGTACTCCTTACGTTTTAAGGCCGCCTCTTATTCAAGATGACGGAAGAGGGGAGTGCTCTGCTCGACCCACACAGCCCGCTGGGTGTTCACAGCCAGGACCTCTGGAGAAGGACGTCCGACCTCGAGCTCATGCAGATAAGCCTCAATTTTCCTGCAGTGATTAACCAAGACTCAACAACACCTTCACTATGAAAGTTCACGAGCGTCGCCAGCATAGGATTAACCTCCGCGGCAAAATCCGCAGCGAATGTGGGACTCTCCACGTCAAGCTCCTCGATGTTGTCACTCAACATGCGCAGACTATTCACAGCGCCTTTGGAAGATGAACGTCGAGAAAAGGGGTCTGTAGGCATTACGATTCGAGATTCGAACGGAGATGAAGTTAATATCACCGCTGCAAAACAAACCACGGTCAAATTAGGGTTCAAGAAATAGAAGAGGTTCATGAACAATGGAGTTTACTATACCGGCTGCAGCAGGTGGCAAGGCCGGGAGTACCAGTGGTGCAACTGTTCCTTCATCTCCTCCTTCGATCTGTAGTGCTGCAATCAAAACAAAGAAGAATTAGAAATGATTTGGCTGCCCGTAAAAGAAGAGACATTAGCTAAAGGCTGTACTCACCAGCGCCACTAGATGAGGCAATCTTTGACTGGAAAGAGAAGTGTGGGTGTAGCACATGATACAGGTGATCAAAAAGGACTCCTGCAAGGACGCAGTAGTGCAATATCAGTATATAAAATATACAGCCTACAATGAAACTGATGGGTCACAAATCCGCACCTTCCAGCATTTGAGATGGTACGAGAGAAGGTAGAGGAGCGGTCACCGTTAAAGCAGCGACCGGAGATGCTTCCTCGGGTGGCGCAACCCCAGCGCTCATCACACCTGCATTAGAAATAAGAGAAACGCTATCAAAAAGAAATTAAAAGGGATTGCAGAATAAAAGGGAAAGTAATAACCCAAAATCTACCTGGTGAGTCGCCGGTCGATACCGCGACAAGGGCGTCACTGGAGGCAGCAAATGCTTCACCCTCCTCCATCCGAATGGTCCGCCACCCGTAGCCTCATCCCCCGATTCCACGAGAATCACTGTGACACTCACAGCACCCGGCAACGGCAAGGAGCCGCAAGGAGAAAGAGCGACGATTGGAGCAGTGCCCGACTATTGAGAAAGAGTGGCTACCTCGGACTCGACGACTGTAGCCATCTCACCCACCGCTACCTCGGGTTCGGCGATTATGGCTATCTTACCCGCCGCTACCTCGAGCTCGGCGATCGTGGCTGTCTCACCTACCGCTACCTCAGGCTCGGTGGTTGCTGCCACTTCTTCGGCAAGACTCGGCCCTGCAAGATAGAATATATGAGAACCTGAAAATTAAAACTTTGACAGAAGAACCTAATGTCACGTTACCTTGGGTCGGTTTTCCGATTGCTTTCCGAGCTGCACATGCTGCCTGTCTGTGGGTGGTGGACAAGGCAGTCGGAGCATCCTCCGAAGGAGTAGGGGCAGGGGTAACAGCGCTTGAACCCGCACCCGCATCCAAGGCGGCGGTACGCTCCCTTGCCGCGCGCATCTTACGCTTCCTCTCCGCCCGGGCCGTGAGGGCAGATCTTCTAAAGACCTCCTTCAACAAGGCATCCTCGTCCACGCCAATAGTTACCTCTGGAGCCGTTATGGCATCCGTCATCGGTTGCTTATGTGAAGCTTCTCTCGGCAATACTGGCGGAACTGAGATAGCCGACCCGGGAAGCGTCTCCGCACCGCCCTGTGAAGTCGGTGCCACGCTTGGAATAACCTGAGTAGAGGTAGTTCCTGTGATAAGAAGAAAAAAGAGGGGTCAGATTACCCATAAGAAACGGGAGCAGAGACACGGTGAACTGAAATGTACCGATGCATAAGGATGCTCGAAGTCTTTCCTCTTCTTCAAAAGTCTTGAGAGAAGCTGCGAGAGCTTCTTCGGTGGAAATCCCTGTTAAAGAAGGAAAAGTGTCATTCAAAACATGATGATAGAAATATGATGCAATGATGAAAAATACAGCTAATGGTTACCTGATTGCGCGAGGATGGCCAGTCCCGCTTCGTGGCCTTCCAATTTCTCAAAAGCTGCAATGGCAGCCGCAAGATCAGTATCATCTGGCATGAATAGACCCTCGTTTGTCCCATACTCGCTCAGGCCCTCGCCATAAGGAGCATGAGGCTCCTGGCTGAGCACAACGTCGACAGAAAGGATCGACTTTTTCTTCCTTTTCTGTGAGCGAGCTCCAGTCGCAGCTAGCACAAGCTTACGCTTGTTGGGCACTTTGGGATGACAAGTCCCGATATCTGAACCCACGCCAGACTCAGGGGAAGCTGCAGTCACCTTTTCTACAGGGGCCCGGGGTATCGGTAGCTCGGGCTTGTCATGCGGAACTTCGATCACCACAGCTTCTCTTAAGGGAGGCAGGACAACAGTCTGTCGCTTCAGAAGGACGTTTCGATCACCAGCAGGGGTGCACCTTTGCGGTCGAGCAGTAGTCGCTTCTCTTCCCTGATAACGGCGCCCATTGAATATTGGTTCCAGGCCACGTGTATATTAAGGGCCTTCGGGACACAGCTCGGTTCGCTGATAAAGAAGTGAGACCCTGTGTTCAGGCGCATAAAATGATGCAGCGCACTCCGCATACCCTCTTCGGTAGCAGCAGGTTCTGCCAAAAAGGCCTCAAGTGGGACGCCTTGATTGTAACTCAGCTGCTGGACGAAATGATGCGGATTGTATCTCATGAATAATGCCGCATCATTTTGCCTGAATACGAGAAAGCCCGGCCTGATGGAGTACAAATGAAGAATCTCCTGGGCTTTCAACACGGAGGCCCCGTTTCTAAAAATGTCTTGCAATGGCAGCACCGCTCTTGAAGTTTCCTGGCCGATGGTCAAGACTTTGTCTGTGAAAGACATACCAGCCCCAACCGTGCGTCGACGAAGAAGCAAGCCCCTAGCTTCCCGCGGTGATGGACTTACGATGGAGGCATCAACCAGCCGCATTATCCGAGGAAAATTTCATCTGTCATAGAAAGAGGGTCTTTTGTGGATGCCAAAAACCCCAAGCACGTGAAGCTCCATCCATGAAGTGAAGTAATGCATTGGGAAGTTGGCAGGATGCACCCCTGGTTCAGTGGTATCCACTGCTAAGCTGAGACTATGATATAGGTGGGCTTACCCGGCGATCCTGAAGGCCACTTGTATTCTGGCAGACATGTGATGCGTGGGTTAGAAGACAGAAGGCCTCATGTAACGAGGATGCATAGGAAGCACGAACCAGCTTAACTATAAACTGAGAAACCCGAGAAAGAACGCTTCCTTATCAATGCCCGGAGTGGCGATTTCTGACAGGGGACGATCGCGACGTCAGGAAGAAAGAAACCCTTTTGATCAGCTTCCAGTATTGGCCGATGGTCCAAGCCAAAGCCGAAAGGATCATCAAGTTTAGCAAACTTTTCGCCTTGTCGCGACAAAATTTCTGGGTGAAGAAAACGGGCAATGAAGTCCGCAAAGCTGACCCCCCGGCCTCCGGATTCAAGAAAGAGGCTCTCATACATGTTCAACACCTTTATCAGACTTGGAAACTGGTGTTGAATGGCGTTTTCTGGGGTAAGGCCCATCACCACTGGCTTGGTGGCAAAAACATATTCATCTGGAGGAAGCATCTCCTCGTAGTGCTCCCCCCTAACTGGTAAACCAGAAATCTTGGCAAATTCTTTCAAGGAAATGGAGACCTCTCTATCCAATAGGAGGAAGGTATGGGTCAGGATGTTCCACTGCTCCAAAAACGCCTTGATCCACTATGTGGGAGGTGCAGAATACTGGAACAAAGAAGCGTAGACCACAGGGTATAAGCCAAGCTTTAGCAGCTGCGATTTCTTTGTCGATAAGATATACCGGGCCCATTGCAAGTACCCGGCCGGATGACGGGGAGTTAGCCCGATGTTGTAGGGTTGTCCCCAAGGGCGCGACTCGCCCTGACATATGTGCCGCCCTAGGATGTCCAAAGCCGCTGGCGGCTGCACGGGTACTGCGGCAATAGAAGGCTGAAGGAGACCCTCCGAAGTCTAATTAACCACCTCCACGGCATAGTTCACCGGGGGTGCATCTGCATACGGGATCGTCGAGATAGGCTCCGAAGGCGTCACACAAGAAAAGCTCCGGCGGCCTCTGATAATCTGATCATACCATCCACCCCATAGGTGAAGATTCTTGTATTCCGGGTCGTGGTCTTTGATCAGCGCGAGAACCTCTCGGTCTATAGGCGCCTAAGGAAATCCGCCTTCTGATCGGATGAACGGAAAAGAAGTGTCGAAAGACATGTCTTCTGTGCGAAAAGGAACAAAAGTTAACTGTTAGTGCTATAATTTAATTTAAATTCTGACACTTGGTATTTTAGAATTTGTACCACACTGCAATGCAGTGGAAAGGGGACCAAAAGGGGGGACCCACAAAATCTAGATGACAATGCATCAATTAATAAAACAGTCTCATCATTTGATGAGACTGTTATTTAAATGAGGAAATCCTCAAGAAAATTCTCATTAAATGAGAGATCTCTCGGTCAGAGGAGTAAATCCTCAAGAAAAGTCTGCTACATCGGCCGCATCCGTTTAAACCTTCGATACATGGTGCCATAAATCAACTTGGCATCTTCGGAGAGGTTGACGGATAGCACCAATTAGCATCTACCCCGAAATTCAGGCGAGACGTTTATCGCGTCTCCCCGCATGTTTCGGCGGGGAACAATATTCTATATCAATCATATCCGCTCGTATTATCTTATCTCATTACATGCCACTAAAATCTCATACTTAATCTAGTGCAACTACACATCTATATATCGTGATTCGCATTCACTTTTCATATCCTTATATATCAATTCGAGACATCATTTCTATCATATCATGTCAAAGATTCATATCCCTATAGCTTTCATCTCATATCTCGATATATATATTCAATCATTCAAATCATCTCTAACTATCTTTGTAACCATGTCCCTAGTTTTCTAATATAAGTTTCCTTAACCATATTCTAAATATCGGTTTCCATCAAAGTTTGCGGGGGTGCTATACGCCATCCACCCGACTTCCCCCGTAGATATAAATCTACTCACCTGTGGAACTCCTCGTTCAGCCGTAATCGATGTGCTCCGTCGTCTCGGAACCCACCCGAAGGTACCTACAATAAATACACAATCGCAAATGCTATTAACATCAAGTCCTGAAAACCAATACGGCATACGGTGCGCTCATAGGTTAGAACATATAGCCTACGCATGCAAAATAATCAAACAACCCTTGTTGTTGACGTACAAACGTCCAACAACCAAATACAAATCCAAACACCAAAACCAAGCATTCAAAACTCGGAAAACATAGCTAAAAACACTCACAACTGCTCCCAGATTTTAGCTCAGGTTAACAGGGACAAAACTAGCATGTATAGGAGATAGGTCACAGGGATTAGGAGCTACAGTTAAAAACCCAACCCCAGACCATACTGGAAAACCGGCGACATTGCCCCCAAGTCCGGTCTCGCCGGCCATTTGATGAGGGAATGGGCTCGTACTTCTACAGTGGGTTTCTAGTGGTGTATATAGGTCACTGGACTTGTTTGTTTAACTCAGAGACTTCCCAGGTTGCCCCAAATTCCCTGTAGGCCAACAAAACCGACACGGGTGAATTCCTAAGTCCGTAATTTGGGTTCTATTCTCTGTTCTAGGCTTTACAACCCACACTAAGGTCTTGTAACAGCCCCTAAACATCATAAATCCACACAATCACCCAAACCCTCTCTTGGGATTTTCCAAACATCACTAATCTAACAAGTTTAACTCTAAACTAAACAAGGATGCTAGGAAAGTTAAAACTAAACTAAATGAAAGGAATCATACCTCATTTGGCAACTCAAGAATTTTCTTGAGTTGCTCAACATCTTCAAAATCCAACTTTGCTTGGTCCAATGTGTTGAGGATGAGGTGGGGATCATTTTTAATGAAGAGGGTGTAGGGTTTTAGCAAGGTTTTTGAGGTGATTCATGGAGGTGAAGGTGGAGGGAAATGAGGAGGAAGAAGATGATGAAGGAAAATGATGGGGGAGGGAATGATGGCTGCCCCCCTCTCTCTCTTTCTCTTATCCCCTCTCTCTCTCTCTCTCTCTCTTATGCTCACCTCCCAATTATCCTCTTTTGTCTTTTATCTTCCCTTTCCTTTTTCTTTTCTTGAAACCAAATATCAACTCATACTAATCAAATGACATGCAACAAAAATGCAACACGTCATGGTGCACTAACCATGAGAAAATGTAGAAACACGGATTTGACTTAATCGCGATTAGTAGTGCACTAATAAATTTTTATTTAAACTTGCGTATAACTAATTATAAAAATGCCAAATCTAATAAATATATATTTAAATGAATAAATCATTTTAAACTCCAATTATTTCATAATTATTGGTATATATTTATACCATTTTACGAAAACTCCAAATTCGCAAATCGGGTAATTTTCGCGAAATATATTATTTTAATATTAAATTCCAAAAATAATATTTTATATTTTCTGAAATGTTACATCTAGCGTTATTTGATATTAGCCGGGTTATATATGATATAACTGAATTATTGAATCAAGTGTTGATTTAATAATTTTATATATATATATATATATATATATATATATATATATATATATGTATGTATGTATGTATGTATGTATGTTAACTAATATTTTGCTCATTTGTTATTTACTTCTCTTTATATATTTATATATGTGATATAAATATATAAAAACATGTTTGACATGATTGATTATACACAAGAGTTGTGTATATGGAATCACATTGGGTTTAGGATAAGAAAATAAAGATTTCTTATTTGAATTTTGAAAAAGGAAGAATGAGTCATTTCTTTAAAAATGTTGGAGATGGCATGACTCATTATCTCTTTTTCTATATAGTTCATATAAGGTTATCTTTTGAGCTTATCCTCAACACCTGCTCATTCTCATAACCATCTTCATCTTCACATCTTCTTGAAATACTATCCACTCAAGAGTGAAGAAAAAGAAAAGAATTTTTAGTGAGCAAAACCCCACTTTATCAACCTAAACCATTATAGCAAATTAGTTTAGGTTGTTCACTTCACTAATATTTTGATTAGTGAAGTGTGGGCTTGAGTGTGAGTTGCCTCAAGGTGGATCATTTTCGACTAAGAAGACTTCGAGAAAACTCGTTCATTTCTTCAAGTGGAGCTCAAGGAAGAGTTCAAAGGACTACTACTTGGAGCATTTGAAGTGAATGACTTGACTACAAAGGTTGTAGCTTCTCTTCACTTAGATTAAAACTCTAGTTTACTTTCTTTATAACCATAAACCTTTAGTTTGATCCTAGTTTGTAGAGTTAACCCTCTAGATTTTTAAAATTGCATATTTGATGTTGTTAAAACCCTAATAGAGGTGCTAGGACCTAATTTCATGGTATCATAGCCAAACTAGAGGTTTAGGCAATATTTAGACGAAGTTAAAGTGTTTGATCGACGGCTTTATATCCGACTTTTGCTACTTTCTGTCTTATTTTTCAAACTGTGATATTTTCAAATTAAAAATGCTAAGAAAATTATGCAGGCTTTTTTATGGCACTACAAGAAAATGGAGCCCCTAAATCGCCAAAGTGGCCGCGGATCCGCCGCCTAGGCCATGACTTTGCCGCGGATCCGCCGCCTACTTGGAGCTTTAGAACTCCGGTATTCTTTTTGTGTTTCAGTTTGAAAATTTGAATTTTCTGAGTATTTTAGTTGATGCTCAAGTGGTTGAGGTCTCTGGTAATTGTTGTTGATAAGAAAGTCGATCGAATTGTTAATGTCGTCTAAATGTTAGGGTTGTTTGATACAATTTTTAGAATCCACATTAATTAGTTTTATGAAAACTAGTTATATATATATATATATATATATCACGTTTTAGCCTTATTTGATGGATTACCACGGAGTTTAGATTTGGATCGAAACTTCATCATAATTTTGTATCGTACGCGAAGACTCGTTGGGAGATACTAGCGGAGTGCCACGCCCTATTGCCCCGATAAAATGACCATGGGAGAACCCCATAGCCAAGAGCATCCACTTGGGTGCTCGCGGCCATGGTGTCCCACCCAAGGCCACTGCGTCGACAGGCTCGGGAGTACGGCTATCCACTAACATTCCCGACGAGCCTTGGATCCATTCACCGGGAATCTTATTGAATTTTCCGGCTTTATCATTGAAAATGGTTTTCAATTCGAGGCTTACATGTAAGGTTTTTGGGGTTAGGCATGAAATTCGGAATATGTGATAATCCGGGTTTATGATGTCTACAGTTGCAGATTATAATTGTTGTATTTTTCATTTCTTTTCTGTGACCGTAAATGTAATATGTGGAGATATCCCTAATCTCGTTACTATATGTCAACGACATTAGGGGCAAACATATTTACTTACATTGATGACATATGATGTTATTGTGTTGCTGTATCGATATGATATATTGGATCATCGCTATTGAATAGCCGGGGGTTTATGTTGTAGGGTTCCTAGGCACACTATAGAGGTCTCACAAGGCATCAACCATGCCAAATTCAAAAATTTATGGTGCCAAGAAACCCTAGACTACGGATCGTTGGCTAGAATTCTAGGCGAAACATTAAACTAGTTAACATCTTAACTAAAGGAGAGAGGCTACAACCTTTGTAGATCCGTTTCTCCACTTCCTTAGCTCCACGTAGGCGTCCTCTCGCTGTCCATCTTGAATCCCGAACTCAATCGTCGGCTTCATCGGGAAATTGGGCGGACTAGGTCGTCGGCTTCGTGCCGAAGATGATCTACGTCGAGGTTGCACAAGTTCAAGCTCCAACTTCACCAAGTGGTGAAACTTGTGAAGAAAACACCCATAACAACTTGGCAAGAGGTAGAGGGTGAACAAATAGGAGGTGGGTTCACTTTAGAATTGGATTTCACTCACTTTTGCTCAAGTTGCCATTGATGAAGGCAAGGGTTTTCTTGAAGAAGAAGAAGGAGAAGATGAAGAATATGATAAGTTTCTTATTTTAAAAAAGAACCAAATATTAATACTTATCATATCCTAACCATAGTCAAGTGTAGAGATTAAACTAAGGTTAGTTGGAATGGTTAGGGTTAAGGATGAGATAAGAATGGTGAACTTTTTCAAAGCTTCAAGAAGCTTCAACATAGAAACAAAATAAGCCACCATTCTCATTTATTTTCCAAAATGAATATATAAATAAATAACTAAATAAACAAAACCCTAACCATTCATATAACCATGGTTTAATCTTTACACAAACCCAAGTGAGCAAGTATCATCAAACATGATACAAACTAATGTACAAAAGTATATCACATATACAATGTGCACATCAAGTGAGAAAATCCATTTAAAATGAACCAATACTAGTTAATGCAAAGTAATATATCAAATATATAATTATACATTAAATCATTAAATCAACATTTGACTCAATGATTCGGTCATGTCGCACATAACCGACTAGTATCCAATGTATCGATTTATCGAATCAATGATTCGATAACTAGGTCATATCGAATATAACCAATCGAAACATTTATCGCGAGAATGAAATGCGGTATCACATACACGCATTATTCTCGGTCCCGCACATATCTCATATGCACTCCTATTTCGTTTCGCTTGAGCCAGGAAACCTCTGTGTAGGACTCTAAAGACTCGTCAATACGCCGGTAGCAGATGATGATCATATCAAGCACCCACAAGCCGCAAGCGGTCTGCTAAACGTAACGGCCATCCGGGTATTGAGCGATCAGAAGATCGACGAGCTAGCCCGCTCATACTCCTGTGAATCCAACCAGTAACACTTACCGTACAGTCCGGTCTGTTCGTCTGATATGTCGCATATCAAGTCTAGGGGTGGTAAACGTCAGACCCTAATAACCGATAAGTCGTGCCGATGTGAGGCTCATAACGGGTCGAGAAACTACTGGTAACACTTACCAGTAAATCTCTGATCAGCCCTGGCCAAGGACTTCCCTGTTACGGCCAATCGAGCACAGCGCAACATCAACCCCCAATACCGGGAGAGACGAAACCCCTCCTATCGCTCATTGCCTCCATATGACTCGGGACTGTACCCAAAGACCACCGTTTTGCATGCCCTCATGGACGTGGTAAGGTGGAGATCAAAGCACAGTGGGAATCACACAAGACTCTATGACGATCTCGAGTCTACAGACTAACCTGTACAAGTGTCACCTGAGAACTGCCATCTGACGTGAGGTATAATACCATCTGGGAGTTCTCGGCGAGTCCGTCCAGTGTACCCAGTCTCCACTGAGCACCCGTATATCATCTCTGATGTCAAACACCAATGGATATGGGATCATCCATCGCCCATCTCATGGGTCGAGAAGCGTATACGCTAGTCTACACTGGTATATCGATGCCCCGTCTCGATACACCCACGACTAGGGACCATGAAGGATGTACTTATGGACTACCATGTCCCCACTAGTATGATCTGCATCATAGTCCAGGTAGTCAAGTACACATCCTAAGGGCTTTATCAACATGTAACTATAAGACAGTTTAAAGAGACAAGTGTACATGTTAAGATAAAGAGTAACCAGATAGCATACTATCATATCGAGTAAGAAAGTCATCTCTATATATGTCCAAGCATCCAATATAATATACATCATCTGTACAATACTGGTCTCTAGGGCATACATACAACTAACAATCTCCCACTTGCACTAGGGCCAGCTGCTGTAGTATCGCATACCGAGCATCCCGAAGAGTCTCTCAAACTGTATCTGTGGAATGGCCTTCGTGAGTGGATCTGCCGTGTTGTCCTTCGTGTCAACTCTCCTGACCTCGATCTTCCGGCGATCAACTATCTCCCGGATCAGGTGATACCGCCTCAGAATATGCCTGGACCGCTGATGGGACCTGGGTTCCTTGGCCAAAGCCACCGCTCCATTGTTATCGCAATACAAAGGTATTGGATGCTCAATGGATGGAACCACACCAAGTTCTGTAATGAACTTCTTGATCCAGACAGCCTCTTTGGCAGCATCGTTGGCAGCGATGTATTCAGCCTCCATCGTCGAGTCTGCCACGGTTTCCTGCTTGGAACTCTTCCAGCTAACCGCCCCTCCATAAAGGGTAAAGACAAACCCTGACTGCGACTTAGAGTCGTCCTTATCACTCTGGAAGCTCGAATCGGTAAAGGACTCTACTTGGAGTTCTCCGTTACCATACACCAAGAACATATCTCTAGTCCTTCGCAAGTACTTGAGAATGTTCTTCACAGCTTTCCAGTGACTCTCTCCAGGATCTGCTTAATACCGACTCACTACACTTAGTGAGTATGCAACATCGGGTCTGGTACATAGCATCGCATACATGATAGAGCCTACTGCCGAAGCATAGGGTATCCCTTGCATGCGAGCTCTCTCCAAATCAGTCTTGGGAGACATCTCTTTGGAGAGAGTGAGTCCAGAGATCGTGGGCAAGTTCCCACGCTTGGATTCTTCCATACTAAACCTCTTTAGTATGGTGTCAATGTACCTGGATTGGGACAATCCCAATATCCGTTTGGATCTATCTCTATAGATCCTAATTCCCAATATGCAGGAGGCATCACCAAGATCTTTCATTGAGAATCTTTGTGATAAGAAGAGCTTGACCGATTGCAGCATAGGAATATCATTTCCTATCAAGAGTATGTCGTCCACGTACAATACGAGGAAGACAACCTTACTCTCTGCCACCTTTTTGTAGATACAAGGTTCATCTGGATTTTTGACGAAATCAAACTCTTTGATAACGACGTCAAAGCAGATGTTCCAACTCCGCGATGCTTGCTTTAATCCATAAATGGATTTAAGCAGCTTGCACACCTTCCCGTTGCTCCCACTGTCTACGAAGCCCTCTGGCTGAGTCATGTACACGCACTCTTCTAAATCACCATTTAGAAAGGCGGTCTTAACATCCATTTGCCAGATTTCGTAGTCATGATATGCAGCGATGGCAAGCATGATCCGGATGGATTTAAGCATAGCCACTGGAGAAAAGGTCTCGTCATAGTCCACACCTGGTCTTTGACGAAAACCTTTTGCTACAAGTCTAGCTTTGAAAGTCTCCACTTTCCCATCTACACCAAGTTTTTTCTTGAAGATCCACTTGCTCCCAATGGGTTTTACCCCTTCAGGAGCAACATCCAAAGTCCATACTTTGTTGGTGTACATGGATTCCATCTCGGACCGCATAGCATCCAGCCATTTCACTGAGTCCCCACTCGTGATGGCCTGCTCGAAGCTAGTTGGGTCATCATCCTCCATGATGCAATCCTCACTGCCACCATCAATGAGAAAACCATAGTATCTCTCAGGTGGACGAGAAACCCTACTAGATCGGCGGAGAGGCTGGGGTACGTCGGGCACAACTGAATCCTCTGGTTCTACTAAATCGTTAGTTGCAGTTTGTGGTGCTGGAACCTCTTCCAACTCTACCTCTTTACCATTAATTTCTATTGCAAGAAATTCCCTTTCCAAAAAGGTGGCATGTTGAGCAACAAACACTCTTTGTTCCTCAGCTTGGTAGAAAAAATATCCTTGAGAATTCTTAGGATATCCCACAAACTTGCAAAGAACTGATCGTGCCTCAAGTTTGTCCGGATTTTGCTTTTTAACATAGGCCGGACAACCCCATATCTTAATTCATTTAAAATATGGTCTCTTCCCACTCCATATCTCATATGGTGTGGTAGGTACAGATTTAGACGGAACCAGATTCAATAGGTATATGGCTGTCTCAAGCGCATACCCCCAAAAGGAAATAGGTAACTCAGCATTACTCATCATTGAACGCACCATATCTAATAGGGTGCGATTCCTTCGTTCCGATACACCGTTGTGCTGTGGTGTATAAGGAGGAGTAAGCTGAGAGAGAATCCCATTCTCTTTTAGATAATCCAGGAATTCACTGCTTAAGTATTCACCTCCTCGATCAGATCGAAGAACCTTAATACTTTTGCCCGTTTGGTTCTCTACTTCGTGCTTATATTCTTTGAATTTCTCAAAAGCTTCAGACTTGTGTTTCAACAGGAACACATGCCCGTATCTAGAGAGATCGTCAGTGAATGTAATGAAGTAGGAAGAACCATTTCTGGCGTGTGTAGACATTGGACCGCATACATCACTATGCACCAGTCCCAAGAGTTCAGTAACTCTTTCTCTGTGTCCCGTAAACGGAGTTTTGGTCATTTTTCCTTTGAGACATGAATGGCAAGTGTCATAAGATGATAATTCGAATGAATTCAAATATCCATTCTTATGCAACTTAGCTAGTCGTGTCTCATTGATATGGCCAAGTCTACAGTGCCACAAGAAGGATTCGTTCATTTCTGAGCTTTTTCTTTTGTGTGTGTTTTGTATATTGAAGACTGTATTTTGATTGAGAATGAATATGCCATTATGTAGCGAGCCTGATGCAATCAACCTTTGATCCAAGAATATGTTCATAACATTATCCTTTACTACAAAATTATATCCTTCTTTACTTAATAAAGAAACTGATATAATGTTGCACATCATGTTCGGTATATAATAGCACTCATTCAGGACTAGTGTATTACCATTTGGTAATATCAGGTGATATATGCCAACTGCTTTGGCTGCAACATTTGCCCCATTCCCTACTTGAACGGAATGATCACCTTTTCCCAGTTCTCTACCTTTCCGTAGCCCATGTAACTGCTTACATATGTGGGATCCTGATCCGGTATCTAATACCCAGGACGTAGGGTGAACTGAGAAACAGTTCTCAATAACAAACACACCCGAAGAAGGTGCATCAACATGCACGTTCTCCGTTTGGGCGGCGTGAGAATCTAGATATTCTCCTGTTTCCTGTTCAGTCTTATAACATTTATAAGATAGAACGGGTCCAACTTTCCCTTGCACAGTATAACATGCAGGTTCGGTCAATACATCCATATTATTATCTTGATTAAGGCATGAAATGGTCGCTACCTGGAGAGAGAGAGAAGAAAACACTTTAGCGTATGCTCATGCAATATCAGATTGGTTATTATCTTATCTAATCAGGATGGCTCCCATTGCTTTTTATCAAATCTTCCTTCAAACCTTAAAAGGAAAGACTAGCCGGGATTAATTACACACTACAAGTTCGCCAATCTTTCAGCCAGGCCAGTGTCGGTACTTTGAGGGAGGTCCCCTGTGCTTTCGCACGAACCTAATTAATGTAAACCTCGTTTTCCCAGAGGCGTAACCTCGTTAACACCTTTCTAGACACCTACTTGATCGGCTAATTGTAATGTGTAAAACTCTCCCAGGAGTAACTCTTACTCGCAGTGGGTATCGGGATCCAACTATCTCATAGAAGGTATGCAATCTCATTGCAAATTTTAACACTTGAAATTCCCGATAATGCTTTTGTCCCTAGCGATCTATGACCTTGACTAAGTCAACAAACCATAAATCGCAAGTCAAGTTCAACCCGTACATTTCCCGATTGAATTAAACCCACCCGTACGACCCTTGATTGAGTCAACAAGGCCGTGCGAATGCTCTAATCCAATCACATCTCATGTTGTTACAGATAAACATAATTTAGCTACCATACACTATGCCTTGACTAAGTCAACAAACATAGCACGAATACTAAATAATATCTATTTGAAATGATGGAGGGCTACGCGGGTTCTTTCAGAAAAAACCATGAGCGTAATGAACTTGATATCGTTGTAGAATCGAATGAAGTTTTGAAATGGAGTGATTTTGAGGCTTTTCTAGTTTTGCTAAAGGGGTCACTCCCGGTGAAGGGATCGTTGGCCCTTTCCTCGTCGAATGAGGTGCGGGATATATCACATATATCACTGTGCAAAGCAAAAACTCTTAAAAGCAATCAAAGCCAAACCGAGTGTGTAGCATCTGCCAGTTACTGCTAAAGGAGTCACTCCCGGTGAAGGGATCTCGGTCCTTTCCTCATCGAATAAGGTGCAGGGTATATCATATATACCGCTATGCAAAGCAAGAACTGTAGCTACCTGTTTTGTTTAAAATTTGATTCTACAACATCTTAGGTTTCTTTTCTTTCATTAATCACATTAATGAAGTCCCATCATTTAAATACCTAAACATCACAGATAGATATGACGTACACTTATACCATCCGCATTCGCCTCGATCTCCCCTCGTGCACCGTTAGGTTAGGTAACTAACGACAGAGCAGGGCAGGGCTAGTACGGGTGCAAAACATAAGTAACGTCTATACAATATATCATATATACTATATAAAGTATCTATCAAAGAACATCACATGATCGCATCACAGATATCGCAGCAGAAGAAACATATGAAACATTGGATATACTAGGACGTCCGTGTTTTCAATACGAGCCAGTATAAAACACGGATTCCACGGTCGTGATGAATAGCCAATCCCACACCCCTAGACCCCTACGAGAGCGGCAAGCAACCCTGCCAATTCTAGGGTTAGGAGACCCGGACTCGACTCCTCAAGTTGGTCTCCCACTGGACCCCAGAACCCGGTTACTTGTGCTCCCCTCCTTGGGTCTATCATAATGCGGAAAAGTAAATAATATACAAAAGGTGACATCTTCCGCTACCTGGAAGTGCCCCAAATAAAAGAATATTACATACAAGTTTTTACATGAATGAAAATACAAAAAAAAAACACTCATCTCACATAAAAACCCCCGGCTATTCAAACACGACAATCCAATATAACATATCCAGCAACACATAACATCACATGTCATCAACGTAAGTAAATATGCGCATCCCAATTGTCGTTGGCATATAGCAACAAAACCGGCGATATCACATATTACACTTACGGTCACAGAAAAGAAAGTGTAAAACTACAACAATTGGAATCCGTAACTTCTTTAGACATCGCATGCCTAATCAAATGAAATACTTAGACATCACATGCCTAACAGTTATAAACCCCGCATTTTAGTCTCATTATCGAAAACTCTTTTCAATATCAAGTGAAACTAAACTGCTAGATTTATAACATTCATTCAGTTATCACATAACTGTTTGTGAATTCCAATTATTGTATCCCATTCCGGATAAATAGAAAATGTTAAACTTTCCGATCGAACAATCGAACACCCAAGTTTTCCCGAAACCGTTCAACACATGAAATAGGTTCAAGGACATTCGCTTCATGCCTCAGTACTAACGGTCCAGCCGTAGAAGGGTCAAGCCAACGCCTCACATGTGGCACGCCGTACTGCCCCAAACCCGAAGGTTCAAAGGGCAGTTCAAGACGGTCACATAATCGAGTTAAGGTTTGTTGTCTTCTAGAGGGACCATCGCGTTACTTGCACTACTCAGAACGTCCTTAAACCACACAAAAATCCAACACTTGGATATTATCCGGCAGGGGAAAAGTTGGGTATTTATATCCGGTCGGACTTTTTAACATATTCAAAAAATTATCCGGAAAGCACTAAGACAAAGTTCGATAATCCGATCGAAATACCGATTCTCCAATACAACCCAGAATACTCAACTCTTGAATAAATATTAAAAATTCCCAGAGAACTCAGCACTGAATAAAAGAAGTTACTGTGCAAACTAGAGTGGGTGACGTCATAAATTGGCCGCGGAACCGCCGCAGAAGCCATGCTTCTGCCGCGGTTCCGCCGCACTATGGTGGAATTGGATGATCGTGTTTCACAGTAATTCTTAGAAAGTCCTGCTGAATTTTCTGCATATTTTTAATTTGGAAAAAACCAAGTTTTTAAAAATTGTACAGAGAGCAACTTTGATATTAGGGTTTCGGTTCGATCGGACTTCAAACTCCGTCTAGACTTCGCCTAAGGCTCTAGCTAGGCTCTGATACCACTGTAGGGTTCCTAGGCACACTATAGAGGTCTCACAAGGCATCAACCATGCCAAATTCAAAAATTTATGGTGCCAAGAAACCCTAGACTACGGATCGTTGGCTAGAATTCTAGGCGAAACATTAAACTAGTTAACATCTTAACTAAAGGAGAGAGGCTACAACCTTTGTAGATCCGTTTCTCCACTTCCTTAGCTCCACGTAGGCGTCCTCTCGCTGTCCATCTTGAATCCCGAACTCAATCGTCGGCTTCATCGGGAAATTGGGCGGACTAGGTCGTCGGCTTCGTGCCGAAGATGATCTACGTCGAGGTTGCACAAGTTCAAGCTCCAACTTCACCAAGTGGTGAAACTTGTGAAGAAAACACCAATAACAACTTGGCAAGAGGTAGAGGGTGAAGAAATAGGAGGTGGGTTCACTTTAGAATTGGATTTCACTCACTTTTACTCAAGTTGCCATTGATGAAGGCAAGGGTTTTCTTGAAGAAGAAGAAGGAGAAGATGAAGAATATGATAAGTTTCTTATTTTAAAAAAGAACCAAATATTAATACTTATCATATCCTAACCATAGTCAAGTGTAGAGATTAAACTAAGGTTAGTTGGAATGGTTAGGGTTAAGGATGAGATAAGAATGGTGGACTTTTTCAAAGCTTCAAGAAGCTTCAACATAGAAACAAAATAAGCCACCATTCTCATTTATTTTCCAAAATGAATATATAAATAAATAACTAAATAAACAAAACCCTAACCATTCATATAACCATGGTTTAATCTTTACACAAACCCAAGTGAGCAAGTATCATCAAACATGATACAAACTAGTGTACAAAAGTATATCACATATACAATGTGCACATCAAGTGAGAAAATCCATTTAAAATGAACCAATACTAGTTAATGCAAAGTAATATATCAAATATATAATTATACATTAAATCATTAAATCAACATTTGACTCAATGATTCGGTCATGTCGCACATAACCGACTAGTATCCAATGTATCGATTTATTGAATCAATGATTCGATAACTAGGTCATATCGAATATAACCAATCGAAACATTTATCGCGAGAATGAAATGCGGTATCACATACACGCATTATTCTCGGTCCCACACATATCTCATATGCGCTCCTATTTCGTTTCGCTTGAGCCAGGAAACCTCTGTGTAGGACTCTAAAGACTCGTCAATACGCCGGTAGCAGATGATGATCATATCAAGCACCCACAAGCCGCAAGCGGTCTGCTAAACGTAACGGCCATCCGGGTATTGAGCGATCAGAAGATCGACGAGCTAGCCCGCTCATACTCCTGTGAATCCAACCAGTAACACTTACCGTACAGTCCGGTCTGTTCGTCTGATATGTCGCATATCAAGTCTAGGAGTGGTAAACGTCAGACCCTAATAACCGATAAGTCGTGCCGATGTGAGGCTCATAACGGGTCGAGAAACTACTGGTAACACTTACCAGTAAATCTCTGATCAGCCCTGGCCAGGGACTTTCCTGTTACGGCCAATCGAGCACAGCGCAACATCAACCCCAATACCGGGAGAGACGAAACCCCTCCTATCGCTCATTGCATCCATGTGACTCGGGACTGTACCCAAAGACCACCGTTTTGCACGCCCTCATGGACGTGGTAAGGTGGAGATCAAAGCACAGTGGGAATCACACAAGACTCTATGACGATCTCGGGTCTACAGACTAACCTGTACAAGTGTCACCTGAGAACTGCCATCTGACGTGAGGTATAATACCATCTGGAAGTTCTCGGCGAGTCCGTCCAGTGTACCCAGTCTCCACTGAGCACCCGTATATCATCTCTGATGTCAAACACCAATGGATATGGGATCATCCATCGCCTATCTCATGGGTCGAGAAGCGTATACGCTAGTCTACACTGGTATATCGATGCCCCGTCTCGATACACCCACGACTAGGGACCATGAAGGATGTACTTATGGACTACCATGTCCCCACTAGTATGATCTGCATCATAGTCCAGGTAGTCAAGTATACATCCTAAGGGATTTATCAACATGTAACTATAAGACAGTTTAAAGAGACAAGTGTACATGTTAAGATAAAGAGTAACCAGATAGCATACTATCATATCGAGCAAGAAAGTCATCTCTATATATGTCCAAGCATCCAATATAATATACATCATCTGTACAATACTGGCCTCTAGGGCATACATACAACTAACATATGTGAGATGAGAGTTTTTCATTTTCATTTATGTAAATTTTTGTATGTAATATTCTTTTATTGAGACACATCCGAGAGTGAGAATGTAGTCACCTTGATGTATATTATTTATTTTTCCGCATTTGGATAGACCCAAGGTGAACGGATCAAGTAACCGGGTTTTAGAGTCCAGTGGGAGGCCATCTCGAGGAGTCGAGACCGGTCGCCTAACTCTAGAATTGGCACAGTTACTTGCCACTCTCGGTCTAGGGGTATGGGTTTTGTATTTATCACGACCGTGGAATCCATGTTTTTTGTTAATGGCTTAATCCAAAACACGGAACTCCTAGTATATCATATATTTCATATATTTGATTCTGTTGTGCTATGATGTGATGTGATCATATAAATGTGTGAGAAGAATGCTACTTATATATATGAAATATTAATAGACACTAAATATGTTTTGCGTCCGTGTTAGTCCTAACCCCGTCCTGCCGTAAATTAAGTAACCTTACGGTGAAGACCCGGGTCTGTGGTGAATGCGGATGGCATATATGTGTGTTTTATTTTCGTTTCTTCTGTGATGTTTAGGAAACTTAAATGATGAGACTTCATTAATAAGATTAATGAAAAGAAAATAAACCTAAAAGATATTGTAGAAACCATATTTTTCAAAAAGATAGCTCTAGTTTTTGCTTTGAATAGAGATATTCAATTATGAATATCCAGCATCTCATTCGATAAGGAAAGAGCCTAGATCCCTTCACCGGGAATGACCTTTTTAGCAAAAATTAGCATATGCTACAACCCACTCGGTTTGTTTTGAAAACTACTCGATTTTAAAGCGGAGCTTAAACCACTCCTTTTTCAAATCATTAGGTTCTACAACGACATCAAGTTCATTACTGTTCCCGTAATAATTAAACATAATAAAAAGAGTTAGCTCTATTAAATTCTAATGAGGCAGCGCCTCACGTGTTTCCCACGAGAGCGCCAGTGCCAACCTCTTATAGGATTAAATCCTATGGTGGCGCCGCACGTGAAGTTCACATGGGCGCCAATGTGCAAAGCACAAGAGCGCCTATCATATATAAGAATTAAATTGTTAAATGGCGCCCACGTGCACGACACATGAGCACCGGCGCCAAAATTAAAAGCAGGTAGAATTAAATTCTACATAAGTGATATTTCTCTAAAATCTGGGATATTCTCTATTAAACAGAGCCATTGGATCAAACATCCAATGGTGATGATAAATTATCAAATAATAGAATTAAATTCTACTAGGAGAAAATATCTCCCTAATCTTTCCAAGTGAGAAAGATATTCTCGGTTGGATCAAAAATCCAATGATAGAATTAAATTCTATATATGGGAAAATATTTCCAAAATCTTGTTAAAAACAAGAAAACATATTCTGTAAAACAGAAATCCTTAGATCAAAAATCCAACGGTGGATAAAATTTCCTAAATAATTTTTGAGACCAATAAAATTAATTGGAATCTCTCAATGAGAGATTTTCTCAAATTAATTAACAAACTTGCCTCTCCTATATAAAGGACCCAAGACTTCAAGTCTCATATAGAGAATTGAACCCATAAGTTTCTCCACAAAAAAAAAACAATAGAGAATTTAATTCTCAAAACAAGAAGAAGATCTCCCTCCTTTCAAACTCTAGGTAAAGAAAAAGAAGAGATCAAAATATCTCCCTTGCCTAGTGTAAATGGAAACAAGGATTTAATCCTTCATACAAGAACTTAGTTCTTCCTATGATTGGAGATTGGCAAGGCAAATATCTCCATAAGTTGAGAATTCAATTCTCATCGGGGAGACTCTGTTCTTCAAACTAGGTTAAGAAAAAAAAAAGGAAAAAGAACCTATGTCCTGGAAATTTAATTCCTCTGAAAATAAGGTTTAACCCTAAAATGAAACTTAGTGCTTATAAAAGAAAAAAAATTAAGAACTTAGTTCTAAAAGAAGGCTTGACCCCGGATCTTCAAAATAAAGATCTTGGTGATCATTAATGGTCAAAATGCCATTAACATAGATCCAATCTCTAGAAAAGAAAAAGAATTAGTGCCTCACGTGCTTCCCATATGGGTGCCCCCAACAAAGGACTCAGCTGCTCACGTGAAAAACACGTGGGCGTCCAAAATAGAAGGTCAGCGCCTCACGTGAAATACACGTGAACGCTGAGTAAAAGTGCTTAGCACTTCATATACAGCCAAAACGGTTGAGTGCTCAGCACTGATTGGGCACCGCCTCACGTGAAAAACACGTGGGCACCCAACAAAATAAAATGAGACGGCGCCTCACGTGCTCCTTACGTAGACTTCATACAAAATTGCTTAGCACTTCATATTCAGTCAAAATGACTAAAGTGCTTGGCACTTATTGGGCAGCGCCCATGACTGAGTGCTTCACATGATACACATATGAGCGTCAGAGCCCCAAACAAGTGCTTAGCACTTTTGCATAAAAGGAAAAAGGGCTGAGCAAGCAGAACCCAAATAAGTGCTTAGCACTTTTGAATAAAAGAAAAAGAAAAAAGAGAAGACTAAGCAGACCAAGCCAAATTGGCTAAAAGTCTCTCTCTGAAATTTCTAGCATCTGAGCCCAAATGCTCTGTTGTTGGATCTTAATAAAAAAAATAATGATCTTTGAAATGTTGCTAAGTTGATCTTAGTCTCAAACAGGACTAACGTATCCATAGTTAAAAATAAATAGGGCCCAAACGCTCATATGTTTAAGCTGATCTTAATCTCAAACTAGATTAACGATCCTTAAACCAAACAAAATATTTTTGAACTAAAGGAAAATATAACTTAAGTTCAAAATCCCATATCTAAAATATACGAATTTGGACTAATCCGCGCCCTACGGGCGACGACATAAACTAGTCTCCGTATACAATCCACGGACAACCAAAACAAACAAAATAAACACACGACACGAAGTGAACTGCTGGAGAAGGAGAAAGCGGTTATCGCAACGCGATAACGTAATTAACTGCAGGGGCTTGCGCTTGCAGGGAAGAGCGTTACCACAATCAAAAAAACCCTCACAAATGAGGAGGAATCTGATAAAGTCTGCTACAACGGTCGCATCTATCCAAATCTCCGACATATGGTGCCATAAATCAACTTGGTATTTTCGAAGAAGGGGATGGGTATGTCCAAATAGTATCTGCCCCCAAATTTAGGTCAGACGTCCCAGCGTCTCGGTCCAGTCTTCGGCGGTAAATAGATTTGGCACGCTAGTGGGAACTTTTTCTCTTTCCACTCCACACTTCGTGTGTCGTGTTTCGCGAACAAAATTGCAGTTCGCTATGGTTGCCCTTGGATTCGAGATACTAAAACTTGGTGTCTTGCTCTTGTGCAGAAAATCGATTGCTCTCAACTGCACCTCATGTAACAGCAACTCCTACTCCATCCTAACTGGAGGAGTGACCTATGGGCCCAACGTGGTCTATATTTTCTCAATACCGGTGGGGCAGGTCACGCAGGCCACTACCGGACTATTCTTCGGGACCATGCTCCCACCTGTTAGTTTCGGTGCCTTAACACCGCAAGAAGAAGCTCCTAAAAACTCGGTCTTTGATCGACTGGCAACCATGACAGCCCCCATCAACAAGCCATCAAACTCTGGCATCTCAGTCTTCAACAGGCTGAGCAAGAACTCAAACAGGCCCGTAAAGAAGCTCGTGATACCTGAAGGGGCTACCCTAAAATGGTTAGCCCTGTCTACTCCTGCTACAGACGAAGCCGTCAAAGGTGCTTCCCCCATCAGACGGCCAGTCTTTGAAAGATTAGCCGGCTCTCCTCAAACTCCATCAAGGACGTCATTCAACAGGTTGACGCCAATTGAAACTCCTCAACAAAGCCGAGGGCATGATGAAGCCGCTTCCAAAACCGAGGCGGCCCCTTCAGCAAGGCATGCTTGACTTCGCCACTGGCGTCGAATAAGAAAGCCTGGGGGCAACTCTCTCTCTGGACTCACCCCACCAGCTCCTATGGTGGAGGTCGACACTGCTGTTCTAACTGGAAACATTTTTGAACCGCTTAAGAGGGTGCGTAAAAACTCTCTAACTGCGGTGTTAAAGAAATCTCCCCCGCCTGCAAAAGTTACAGTGCAGGTAAAGCTGGAGCGGCCTTATCAGCGGCTCTCCTCACAAATTCATAGGGTCTGGCGAAAAGTCCAAGACTCTGTGATTGACAAAAACTACTCTTGTCAACCAAAGAAATCGAAGGTCCAACAAGAAAAAGACCACTCCTCCACTATACAACGGGGGACTTCTCCTAAACAGGTGCCTGTCACAACAGCTCTTTCAACTCCAATCTCTCATAAAAGAATGAGGCTGAAGAAAACTCTACCGTCCGCGGCAAATTCCAAAGGCGATGGATCTAAACGCCCCAATTCTAGGGGCATAATCGTACATACTGTCTATATGACCAATGGGAAAGAAGACAGCCGTACTTCGATGAGTCACCGACCGCAAACTCGGTCGCTGACTAAGGCTCAGGAGTAACAACAAAAACTTTAAGAAATGCTGAACAAAATGACGGTACTGACTGGACAAAACGAAAGTCCGGACAGAGAAGCCGAACAGTGCCAAGAGCAGGAGACCGATATAGAGTTTTTGCGAAGGGTCTTGAGAGAAAGGACAAAGCGACTGCTGAGCAAGCTGCTATCATAAAAACAGCTGACTATCTTGTTCTAAGACATAGTTGGAATGATGATCCTGTAAGGTTATTAGGCACTCTTACATGGGTCTATAAGGCATCAACCATGCCCGATTTAAAATTTAGACGTGCCGAACAACCCAAAGTGAGGATCTTTGCTAGATAATTAGGGTTACACATGCAAGTAAACAACATTACAACTAAGAGAGAGGGATTACAACCTTTGTAGTCCGCTCCTTCGCTTCATAAGCTCCGAGTAGAAGTCCCTTCGCCGCGATCCATGATCTCCCGGACTCAAGAGAGACTCCACAACCCGAATGATCCATGCTTGCTTGTAGTCTTTCTTTTCAAAGATGATCTACCTTAAAGTTTCTTTAACTCAAGCTCTAACTCACTAATGAGGTGAACATCCTAATCTAATTGGCTAGATTAGATGAGGATGATGAAGTAGGATTATTCTCTCTTTTATTATCAAATTCTCACACTAAATCATCACAAAATAAAAACCTAGAAAGCTTTTGTGAGCTCAAGGAAGATGAAAAGAATCAATATCCTTTTGTGATGAATAATGAAAATGATATTATGATTACAAATGCAACCATGGTCAAAGATGACAAGGCTAACTATTGTAGAGAGTTTACTAGGGTTAAGGGTGTGGTTTGGGTTTACAAATATCTCACAAAAATATCAACCATAATATCTTTGCAAGAAACAAAAGAAAAGATTCTAGAAGCTTCATGAAAGAACCAACCCAAATCAAACCCTAACCATGTTTAATCTCCACTAATCATGTTGCATTAGTAATTATAATATGTTACAATATTATATATCACATATATAATATATTTTTGTAACAAAAGAAAATAATACAATTAACATATATCGTATATATATCAATGTATTATCCGGTGAGAAAATGAAATAATAAAGCGAGCCAATATTAGATAATGTAATGCAATAATTATACATTAAATTATCGAATCAACACATGATCCGACAATCTGGCTGTATCGCATATAACCGACTAATATATTATGTACCGATTCATCGAATCAACACTTGGTCCGATGACCCGGCACATATCAAAATATCGCGAGAATAGAATACGGTATCTCATAGCGTGTTATCCTCGGTCTTGAACATATCACATATGTGCCCCTACTCCGTTTTGCCTGAGTCAAGAAACCTCTGTGTAGGACTCTAAAGAATCGTCAATACGCCGGTAGCAGGTGATGATCATATCAAACACCCACAAGCTGCAAGCGGTCAGCTAAACGTAACAGCCATCCAGGTATTGAGCGATCAGAAGATCAACAAGCAAGCCTGTACATTCTCTTGTGAATCCAATCAGTAACACCCCCGTACAGTCCGGTCTCTTCGTCTGATATGTCGCATATCTGGTCTAGGGGTGGTAAACGTCAGACCCCAGTAACCGATAAGTCGTGTCGATGTGAGGCTCATAACAGGTCGAGAAACTACTGATAACACTTACCAGTAGTACTCTATATCAGCCCTGGCCAGGGACTTCCAGTTATAGCCAATCGAACACAGCACAACATCAACTCCCTATACCGGGAGAGACGAATCCCCTCCTATCGCTCATTGCCTCCATGTGATTTGGGACTGTACCCAAAAGCCACCGTTTTCATGCCCTCTTGGACATGGTAAGGTGAAAATCAAAGCACAGTGAGAATCACACAAGTCTCTATGACGATCTCGGGTTTACAGACTAACCTGTACCAGTGTCACCAGAGAACTACCATCTGACGTGAGGTATAATACCATCTGGGAGTTTCGGCGAGTCCGTCCAGTGTACCCAGTCTCCACTGAGCACCCGTACACCATCCTTGATGTTAAACACCGATGGATATGGGATCATCCATCGCCCATCATATGGGTCAAGATGCGTATACGCTAGTCTACTCTGGTGTATCGATGCCCTGTCTCGATACACCCTCGACTAGGAATAATTATAGGATGTACTCATCGACTACTCTGGCCCCACTAGTATGATCTCATCATAGTCCCAGTAGTCGAGTACATATCCTAAGGGCTTTATCAACATGTGAGAGTAAGACAATAAACTAATATAAGTCAACATGTTAAGATAAAGTGAAACCAAATAGCATACTATCATGACGAGCAAGAAAGTCCTCTCTATATATATCCAAGCATCCATTATAATATACATCATATGTACAACAATGGCCTCTAGGGTATATACATAACTAACAATCTCCCACTTGCACTAAGGCCAGCTGTTGTAGTGTCTCATACCTAGCATCCCGAATAATCTCTCAAAATGTATCTGGGGAATGGCCTTCGTGAGTGGATCCGCAGTGTTGTCCTTCGTATCAACTCTCCTGACCTCGATCTCCCGGCGATCAACTATCTCCCTGATCAGGTGATACCGCCTCAAAATATGTCTGGACTTCTGATGGGACCTGGGTTCCTTGGCCAAAGCCACAGCTCCATTGTTATCGCAATACAAAGGTATTGGATGCTTAATGGAGGGAACCACACCAAGTTCAGTGATGAACTTCTTTATCCAGACAGCCTCTTTGGCAGCATCGTTGGCAGCGATGTATTCAGCCTCCATCGTCGAGTCTGCAACGGTATCCTGTTTGGAACTCTTCCAACATACCGCCCCTCCATTGAGGGTAAAGACAAATCCCGAATGCGACTTAGAGTCGTCCTTATCACTTTGGAAGCTGGAATTGGTAAAGGACTCCACCTGGAGTTCTCCATTACCATACACGAAGAAAATCTCTTTAGTCCTTCACAAGTACTTGAGAATGCTCTTCATAGCTGTCCAGTGACTCTCTCCAGGATCTGCTTGCTACCAACTCACTACACTTAGTGAGTATGCTACATCGGGTCTGGTACATAGCATCGCATACATGATAGAGCCTACTGCCGAAGCATAGAGTATCCCTTGGATGTGAGCTCTCTCCAAATCAGTCTTGGGAGACATCTTTTTGGAGAGAGTGAGTCCAGAAATCATGGGTTGGTTCCCATGCTTGGATTCTTCCATACTAAACCTCTTTAGTATGGTGTCAATGTACCTGGATTGGGACAATCCCAATATCCGTTTAGATCTATCTCTATAGATCATAATTCCCAGTATGCAGGAGGCATCACCAAGATCTTTCATTGAGAATCTTTGTGATAAGAAGAGCTTGACTGATTGCAGCATAGGAACATCATTTCCTATCAAGAGTATGTCATCGACGTACAATACGAGGAAGACAACCTTACTCTCTGCAACCTTCTTATAAATACAGGGTTCATCTACATTTTTGATGAAGTCAAACTCTTTGACTACAACATCAAAGCAGATGTTCCAACTCCGCGATACTTGCTTTAACCCATAGATGGATTTAAGCAATTTGCACACGTTTCCGCTGCTCCCACTATCTACGAAGCCCTCTGGCTGAGTCATGTACACGCACTCTTCTAAATCACCGTTTAGAAAGGCGGTCTTAACATCCATTTGCCAGATTTCGTAGTCATGGTATGCAGCAATGGCAACTAAGATCCGGATGGACTTAAGCATAGCCACTGGAGAAAAGGTTTCGTCATAATCCACACCTGGTCGTTGACGAAAACCCTTTGCAACAAGTCTAGCTTTGAAAGTCTCAACTTTTCCATCTACACCAATTTTCTTTTTAAAGATCCACTTGCTCCCAATAGGTTTTACCCCTTCAGGAGCATTTTCCAAAGTCCATACTTTGTTGGTGTACATGGATTCCATCTCAGATCGCATTGCATCCAGCCATTTCACAGAGTCACTACTCGTGATGGCCTGCTCGAAACTAGTCGGGTCATCATCTTCCATGATGCAATCCTCGCTCCCACCATCAATGAGAAAACCGTAGTATCTCTCAGGTGGATGAGAAACCCTACTAGATCGGCGGAGAGGCTGGGATTCGTCGGGTACTACTGAATCCTCTGGTTCCACTAAATCTTCTGTCGTAGTTTGTGTTGCTGGAACTTCTTCCAGTTCTACCTCCTCGCCACAAATTTCTTTTGCAAGAAATTCCTTTTCTATAAAGGTGGCATGTCGAGAAACAAACACTTTTTGTTCCTCAGTGTGGTAGAAGATATACCCTTGTGAGTTCTTGGGATATCCTACAAACTTGCATAGGACAGACCTTGCCTCAAGTTTGTCCAGATTTAGCCTTTTGACATAAGCCGGACAACCCCATATCTTAACATATTTAAGAGATGGTCTCTTCTCTTTCCATATCTCATATGGAGTGGTAGGCACTAATTTGGTAGGAACCATATTCAATAGGTGTATGGCTGTCTCAAGCACATAACCCCAGAAGGAAATAGGCAACTCAGCATTGCTCATCATAGAGCGCACCATATCTAATAGGGTGCGATTCCTCCGCTCTGATACACCGTTGTGCTATGGTGTATAAGGAGGAGTAAGCTGAGAGAGAATCCCATTCTCTTTTAGATAATCTAGGAACTCATTGCTTAAGTATTCTCCTCCTCGATCAGGTCAAAGGATCTTAATACTTTTGCCCGTTTGGTTTTCTACTTCGTGCTTATATTCTCTGAATTTCTCAAAAGCTTCAGACTTGTGTTTCATCAGGAACACATGTCCGTATCTTGAGAGATCGTCAGTGAATGTAATGAAGTAGGAAGAACCGTTCCTGGCATGTGTAGACATGGGACCGCATACATCACTATGTACCAGTCCTAAGAGTTCCGTAACTCTTTCTCCGTGTCCACTACACGGAGTTTTGGTCATTTTTCCTTTGAGACATGAATGGCAAGTTTCATATGATGATAATTCGAACGGATTCAAATATCCATCCTTATGTAACTTAGCTAGTCGTGTCGCATTGATATGACCAAGTCTACAATGCCATAAGAAGGATTCGTTCATTTCTGAACTTTTCCTCTTGTGTGTGTTTTGTATATTAAGGACTGTATTTTGATTGAGAATGAATAGGCCATTATGTAACAAGCCTGATCCAATCAACTTTTGATTTAGGAAGATGTTCATAACATTATCCTGTATTACAAAATTATATCCTTCTTTACTTAATAAAAAAACTGATATAATGTTGCACATCATGTTCGGTATATAATAGTACTCATTCAGAATCAATGTATTACTACTTGGTAATACAAGGTGATATTCGCCAACTGCTTTGGCTGCAATATGTGTACCATTCCCTACTATTACGGAATGATCACCATTTCCCAGTTCTCTACCTTTACGTAGCCCATGTAACAAATTACATATGTGGGATCTTGATCCGGTATTTAATACCCAGAACGTAGGGTGAACTAAGAAATAGTTCTCAATAACCAACACACCCGAAGAAGGTGCATCAACATGCTTGTTCTTCATTTGGGCGGCGTGAGGACCCAGATTTTCTCCTGTTTCCTATTCAGTCTTATAACTCTTATAAGAAAGAACGGGACCAACGTTCCCCTGCTCAGTATAATAAGCGGGTTCAGTCAATACATCCATATTATTATCATGATTATGGCCTGACATGGTCGCTACCTGGAGAGAGAGAGAAGAAAACACTTTAGCGTATGCTCTTGCAAGATTAGATTGGTTATTATCTTATCTAATCAGGATGTCTTCCACTGTTTTTATCAAATCTTCCTTCAAACCTTAAAAGGTAAGATTAGCTGGGATTAATTACACCATACAATTTCGTCAATCTTTCAGCCAGATCAGTGTCGGTACTTGAGGGAGGTTCCCTGTGGTTTCGCACGGACCTAATTAAAATAAACCTCGTTTTTCCAGAGGCATAACCCCGTTAACACTTTTCTAGACACCTACTTGATCGGCTAATTGTCCTGTGTAAAATTCTCCCATGAGTAACTCTTACTCGCAGTGGGTATCGGGATCCAACTATCTCATAGGAGGTATGCAATCTTATTGCAAATTTCAATACTTGAAATTCCCAATAATATTTTGCCCCTAACGTGCTATGACCTTGACGAATGCCAACAAACCATAGTCCGCTAGTCAAGTTCAACCGGTACATTTCTTGATTGAATTAAACCCAGCCGTACGTCCCTTGACGAAAGCCAACAAAGCCGCACGACTACCCTAACCCAATCTCATCATATGTTACAGATAAGCAATAGTTAGCTACCGCACACTACGCCTTGACGAAAGCCAACAAACGCAACACGAATACTAAGTATTACCTATCTGAAATGTCGAAAAGCTACGCAGGTTTTTTCAGAAAAACCATGAGCGTAATGAACTTGATATCGTTGTAGAAACAAGTGATTTTGAAAAGGAGTGTTTTTGAGGCTTTTCTGGTTTCGCTAAAGAGGTCACTCCCGGTGAATGGATCTCGGCTCTTTCCCCATCGAATAAGGTGCAGGATATATCATATATACCGTTGTGCAAAGCAAGAACTATTTAAGCTGTCAAAAACTAAACCGCGAGTGTTGTAGCATCTGCCAGTTTTGCTAAAGAGGTCACTCCCGGTGAAGGGATCTCGGCTCTTTCCTCATCGAATAAGGTGCAGGGTATATCATATATACCGCTATGAAAAGCAAAACTGTAGCTACCCTTTTTATAAAGTTTTGATTCTACAACATCTTTTAGGTTTCTTTTCTTTTATTAATCTCATTAATAAATCCCATCAGCTTATTCTTCCTAAGCATAGAAACGAAAGCAGTAATATTTATATATCAGTATATATATATATATAGTATAAGCATTTGTCTCAGGCAGTAATATGATCTCATCATAGAACATTGTAGCAGAAGATAACATATGAAATATTGGATATATTAGGACGTCCGTGTTTTATATCGAGCCTGTATAAAACACGGATTCCACGGTCGCGATGAATAGCTAAACCCACATCCCTGGACCCCTACGAGAGCGGCAAGTAACACTGCCAATTCCAGGGTTAGGAGACCCGGTCTCGACTCCTCGAGATGGCCTCCTACTGGACCCCAGAACCCGGTTACTTGTGCTCCCCTCCTTGGATCTACCTAATGCGGAAAAGTAATCAATATACACTGGTGACATCAACCTCATCCCGGAAGTGCCCCGATTAAAGAATATTACATATAAATGAATTTTACATGAATGAAAATAAAAACCCCCATCTCACATAAAACCCCCGGCTATTCAAAACACGACGATCCAATATAACATATCACAACAACAAATAATATCTCATATCATCAACGTAAGTAAGTATGCATACACCGATTGTCGTTGATATATAGCAACGAAAACCGGCGATACAACTACATATTACACTTACGGTCACAGAAAAGAAAGTATAAAACTACAACATTTGGAATCCACAATCACTTTGGACATCTTAAATCCGAAATATCACATACTTCGCATTTTATGCCTAACTATATAAATTCCATATATTGTATCATATTTCAGATAAATAGACAATATTAAACTTTCCAATAGAATAATCAAATACCGAATATTTCCTAATATAGCTCAACACTTGAGCGGAGTACAAAAAATCCCAGAACATGTGACAACCCCAATGGTCCAGCCGTAGAAGGGTCAGACCAACGCCTCACATGTGGCAACGCCGTACTGCCCCAAACCCTAAGGTTTAGAGGCAGTTCAGACGGTCACATAATCGAGTTAAGGTTTGTGTTCTTCTAGAGGGTCCACAGATATGCTTGCATGTTTTTCTGTAAGTTTTAAATACGGAAAAATTCCAACACTTGAAAGTTTTTCGTGTCAGGAAAAAAATGAATTATTGATATCCGTTCGAACATTTTAATACTTTCTAAATTATCCGGAAAACTGAACGAAGTTAAACTTTCCGATCGAATCAACGAATACATAAAAATCCCCAGAACACTTAACACTTGAGTAAGATTAAAAATACCCAGAATCATGTACAAGTACCTACGGATGTACCCTGAAGACACGTGTCCCTAATACCAAAGTTCGGCCGCGGAATCGCCGCGGGAAGCAGGTTCCTGCCGCGGTTTCGCGGCGAATTTATGGTATTGTGGGCTCGTGTTTCAAGGTAATCCTTAGAATTCCCTGTTGATTTTTTTGAGTATTTTTAATGTAGAAAAAATCACATTTTTACAAAATTTCCAGAGAGGGGGTCAAAACCGACGTATCGGGGTTCGATCGGACTTTTAACTTCGTATACACGTCGCCTAATGCTCTAGCTAGGCTCTGATACCACTGTAGGGTTACTAGGCACTCTTACAAGGGTCTATAAGACATCAACCATGCCCGATTTAAAATTTAGACGTGCCGAACAACCCAAAGCGAGGATCTTTACTAGATAATTAGGGTTACACATGCAAGTAAACAACTTTACAACTAAGAGAGAGGGATTACAACCTTTGTAGTCCGCTCCTTCATTTCATAAGCTCCGAGTAGAAGTCCCTTCGCCGCGATCCATGATCTCCCGGACTCAAGAGAGGCTCCACAACCCGAATGATCCATGCTTGCTTGTAGTCTTCCTTTTTAAAGATGATCTACCTTGAAGTTTCTTTAACTCAAGCTCTCGCTCACTGATGAGGTGAACACCCTAATCTAATTGGCTAGATTAGATGAGGATGATGAAATAGGATTTATGCTCTCTTTTATTATCAAATTCTCACACTAAATCATCACAAAATAAAAACCTAGAAAGTTTTTGTGAGCTCAAGGAAAAAGAAGAAGAATCAATATCCTTTTGTGATGAATAATGAAAATGATATTATGATTACAAATGCAACCATGGTCAAAGATGACAAGGATAACCATTGTAGAGAGTTTACTAGGGTTAAGGGTGTGGTTTGGGTTTACAAATATCTCACAAAAATATCAACCATAATATCTTTGCAAGAAATAAAAGAAAAGCTTTTAGAAACTTCATGAAAGAACTAACCCAAATCAAACTCTAACCATATTTAATCTCCACTAATCATGTTGCATTAGTAATTATAATATGTTATAATATTATATATCACATATATAATATATTTTTGTAACAAAAGAAAATAATACAATTAACATATATCGCATATATATCAATGTATTATCCGGTGAGAAAATAAAATAATAAAGCGAGCCAATATTAGATAATGTAATGCAATATATCATATATATAATTATACATTAAATTATCGAATCAACGCTTGATCCGACAATCCGGCTATATCGCATATAACCGACTAATATATCATGTACCGATTCATCGAATCAACACTTGATCCGATGACCCGGCACATATCAAAATATCGCGAGAATAGAATACGGTATCTCATATCGTGTTATCCTCGGTCCTGCACATATCACATATGTGCCCCTACTCCGTTTTGCCTGAGTCAAGAAACCTCGATGTAGGACTTTAAAGAATCGTCAATACGCCGGTAGCAGGTGATGATCATATCAAACACCCACAAGCTGCAAGCGGTCAGCTAAACGTAACAGCCACCCAGGTATTGAGCGATCAGAAGATCAACAAGCAAGCCTGTACATTCTCCTGTGAATCCAATCAGTAACACTCCCGTACAGTCCGGTCTCTTCCTCTGATATGTCGCATATCTGGTCTAGGGATGGTAAACGTCAGACCCCAGTAACCGATAAGTCGTGTCGATGTGAGGCTCATAACAGGTCGAGAAACTACTGATAACACTTACCAGTAGTACTCTATATCAGCCATGGCCAGGGACTTCCAGTTATAGCCAATCGAACACAGCACAACATCAACTCCCTATACCGGGAGAGACGAATCCCCTCCTATCGCTCATTGCCTCCATGTGATTCGGGACTGTACCCAAAAGCCACCGTTTTGCACGCCCTCTTGGACGTGGTAAGGTGGAAATCAAAGCACAGTGGGAATCATACAAGACTCTATGACAATCTCGGGTCTACAGACTAACCTTTACCAGTGTCACCAGAGAACTGCCATCTGACGTGAGGTATAATACCATCTGGGAGTTCTCGGCGAGTTTGTCCAGTGTACCCAGTCTCCACTGAGCACCCGTACACCATCCTTGATGTCAAACACCGATGGATATGGGATCATCCATCACCCATCATATGGGTCAAGATGCGTATACGCTAGTCTACTCTGGTGTATCGATGCCCTGTCTCGATACACTCTCGACTAGGAACAGTTATAGGATGTACTCATCGACTACTCTGGCCCCACTAGTATGATCTCATCGTAGTCCCAGTAGTCGAGTACATATCCTAAGGGCTTTATCAACATGTGAGAGTAAGACAATAAACTAATATAAGTCAACATGTTAAGATAAAGTGAAACCAAATAGCATACTATCATGACGAGCAAGAAAGTCCTCTCTATATATATCCAAGCATCCATTATAATATACATCATATGTACAACAATGGCCTCTAGGGTATATACATAACTAACAGATCCAACCCGAACCCCCAGCCGAAAATCCACCGATAATCATCGAGGATGATAGAGGGAAAACGTCAAACCCTCCTCCGGCCTTATCAGCGGCCAAAGAAAAAACTATCTCCAAGGCATCCCTTGATGATTACATTGCTTAACAAATAAGAGATCATCAAGTTAATGAAGCCACTGGCCAAATTGTCAGAACCGAACGACCATACCTATACTGGTATGATCAAATCAAATACCCGCCGGGATATACGATCCCCAAGTTCCATGTCCACAAAGGAACATGCAACCTCCACCAGCACGTCGCGCAATTCAGAGCTCTGTGTGGCAACACTGGAGGCGATGATAAATTGTTGCTTCACCAGTTCGTCGGCAGCTTGTCAGAAACAGCCTTCGAATGGTACTCAGAGCTCCCAAACGACTCCGTGAAAACATTTGCAGAAATGGAGTTGCTATTGATACAGTGGTTCGCCAGCGCGAGCGAACGCACTCCGATCACGGCATTAATCAATGTCAGGGTAAATCCGGGAGAAACATGGGTCCAATACACAATCCGGTGGTGGAACCTGTGGTCTAAGTGCGAACAACGCATTGAAGAATCCCCTACCGTGGGCATGTTCATCGGGACCTTTGATCCTCAAACGACTGTATCCCAGTTCTTGATATTCTTCAAACCAACTACCTTCCAGGCTCTGATAGATAAATTGGCCTAAATGGACAAGATGGGCCATGGGCCCTCCTCCTCAAATAAAGACTCTCGAAATGCTAAGAGTAAAGGGAAAGCGGCCTTCGTTGCCAACACGCAACAAAAACCGAGTGGCTCAAACCCAGCTGCTCGCCAAAACAACGCATGTCCACGCCCATCCTTGGAGGAAAAACTAGGATGTGCTTACTCTTTTCCCCACGACAAAACGAGGAGACTGTTCGAATTGGCAATGCGCAATAAACTCATTACATTGCTAGAGCCGCGGCGTCCACCCGCAACCCGGCGATGTCAACAACCCTAATTACTGCTCCTATCAAAAAATGGTGAGCTACCCAATTGAAGACTGCTACATCTTCAAAAACTGGGTCGAGGACCAGTATCAACAGGGGAAATTCACGCTGTTTGATAATTGGAAGGTAAACCCACCCCCAAAAGCATACTCCCAAAAAGATGGACGCGCAGGGGACATCATGCTCACTCGTGGAAGAAACTCTATGGGAAGCCGTTCTTTCAGCAAAAACCAAATGAATGCTGAAAGATTTATAGGCATGTCCGGCAGTCAGGTGGAAAAGCCCACTTGAAGCCGAAATAATCGAAGGGATGTTAAAATCTCATCCCACACCGAAAAATGTTGACGTGGGGAAAAAACCCCAAGTCAAGCCTTCGATGTCTTCAAAGAAAAAGAAGCAGACTAAGAAGTCTGTGCAGCCTGCCGAGTATACCGACAAGCGCACAGATCTACAAAAATATATAGACGCGCTAGAGGAGTATAACCAGAAGGCACGGGCACTGGTCACACTCAAAGAATTCCTCAAGCATATTCTTGAGGGCGAAGACAGTGACAATGATGAGGGAAATGACTCATCAAAAGACACCGAAGACCGTGCAACAACTTACCACATGGTCTCCTATTCATCATTATATGATGAAGAGACTCCCTCAGTGTCAGAAAATAACGCAGAGAAACTGGGGGCAGAATTGGCGCTAAAATCCCTGAAACTGCCAGAAGAAGACCCGATTGAGAGGTTGCTAAACGAAGCCTTTCAAAAAAGCAAAGTTGACCGAGAACACGAGACAACTATATATGAAAAAGCTAAGCGTCAGCGTCTGAATAAAGAAGCTGCTGCAAGGACGAGCCGTAAAGTATTCTAACCAAACTAAAACACACCTGCAACAAATAAGAGCCGGATCAAAACAAAGAAGCGGTTTGCTAAAGCTCTATCAATGGGGATGAAGCTGCCACCTCTTATAAAGAACACCCCCGGGATTATATTCCTCGATGGAGAAGAATCACATCCAAACTACTTCTTATATCATCGGAGGGTCACCCACCCTACCGAGGAATGCAGTGCCTTCAAGAAGTGGTGGCAAAGATACGTTGCCCATCAAAAACTCTTCAAGAGGATGAAGCGCGAAGCTCGCGCTCGTCGATGGCAAAATGGTGGGACGACCACACATGGAGAAACGACTGATAACTGTCGTATGGTTGGTACCAGTTCGGAAGGGGGGAAATCTTAAATTCTTACCTTCGGGAGCGATTCTGAGGACGAAACACCCCTCAACCCTCTCTTCAAAGACTCCACCTCCGAAAAAAAGAGGAGGAGAAGAACTGCGAAAATATTCAGCTGTGTAATCGCACTCTGTCTGAGAGGAACCTCGGACCTACAAACAAAGGTTCGAACAAAAAGGACAAAGGGAAAAGAAAAATCCCCGAGGAGATCACCCTCGATGAAGAAGCAGTCAAAGAGCTCGCCGTAAAAGATCCACCTAAGAAAAATAAGGTGGATTACAACGTTCTGGCACATCTGAGAAAAATTCCCTCGCAACTGAGCATATTGGATACTCTCCTCCTGTTTAAAGAGGCACGGGATTCCCTGATCAAGGAATTATAGGAGCCTAATCAGTTCTAAGCTTTCCTCGCAGAAGAGAAGATGAAAGATGAACTAGTAGAGGTCCACATGGCCGATATTACATTAAGCGATGAGGATCTCCTCCTCAGTACGTATGAACATAATCGCCCGTTATACGTCACCGGGTACTGCCACACATCAAGATAGGGAAAATTCTTGTCGACAATGGATCCTCCGTTAACCTTCTCAACGTGAGAGTGCTGAAGGAAATTTGCATGAACGTTCAGCACCTTACCCGAGATAAAATTACCATCTTCGGGTTCGACTCACAGTCGTCACGGACGCTTGGGTCTGTAATACTGACGCTGCGTTTCGGCCTACTCGTCACTGACATCAAATTTCATGTCATTGACGCCAAGACTTGCTATAACGCTTTGCTCGGTAGGCCTTGGTTACACGAGTACAATGTCATCCCTTCTACACAATATCAGTGTATGAAGTACTTCAAGGATGGTTCGGAGTATACCGTCACGGGAGAGCTAAACCCGTTCTTAGTAAACGAAGTCCGGAAATACGAAAACGCAAAATACTTCTTACCAGATTTCGAGGATACTGAAAGGTTTCATAAGCCGAAGAATAAATAGAAGTCCGTCGCCACTATCCTAATCTTTGGGAGCGATACCGAGGAAGATAAAGAAATAGTCTACTCGGGACAACCCCAAAAGCAGAACAATAAGCCCGGACCGTCTACTCCTATTTTGATGTTTGGCAGCGACTCAGAGGACGAGACCAATACAGTGTTCTCCGTCCGCCTGTCAATGCAAATTTTTGCCGAAGCATATCAGAGTCTACAAATCATAATGGCTCCGTCTCGGTATTACAATGAACTTGATGCGCTCCATACATATAGCATACAAGAACTGCAAACTTTCTATGTACCTCCCAGGCGAAGAGGTGAAAAAGCGATTCTCTTCTACCAATTTACGGAGACCAAAGTAGAACAAGAAGTCTGGCATGGTACCGATTTTGCACTCGACAGGTTTCAACCCATCCGTCTACCAAGATATTACGCAAAAAGAATAAAAGGGCTGTTAAAATGCCAAGACGTACCCCTCGAACAAAATGTTCGGCAAGCCTAATTCTACTAAAAGATAAACATTTTACTTTCATTTAATTTCATGTGACCTCTTATTATTATTGGTTACCTTTTATTGAAAATAGGTAGAAAAAACTTGATGAAAATACAAGTCATCTACAAGGCAGAGAACATAATATTTGATTATTGATTTTGTAACATTATTTTCCTATTATTATATTTAATCTGTCATGCCCCGCAACCCAAAGTATGGTAGCAGGAATGCGACGAGCCATGCGTCGTATTTATACTATGAAATATACCTTTCTGATATAAATATGCTAAAAGTCTTGCATGCAGTGGTGTTTAAAAATAAATCAACCAAATAACATTTATTCAACAAAACTTATTAAACTTTTAATAAGAAAACTAGTTCTTTAAAAGCAATATAAGATAAGCCTAAAACAATTAGGCATAAATTCAATAACTACCAAACAAGAAATGGAAGGAAGTACATCTGGAAGTCAGAATGGGGCTGGAAATGCCGAAGATCCTTCTCAGTCACGTCCGCCTCTCTGTGCTGTTCCTCGTCGCTGACCAACTCTAAACCCAACGGACATTTCAAACAGAAAAACATCCGTCAGCAAGCTTTCGCTCGAGAAAATCTCCCAAGTTTTAAATGACAGTAATGAATGGAAAAAACCTATCATGTAAGCATGAAGTGTACCAAATAATACTACACTAAATAATGCGGCATGCGAGTCGGGTAAAAATAACAATAAGCTTTTATCTTGAAATATCTTAATAAGAAATCATGTACTTACTAGCCATGGGTTATGTAATCTAATCATCATGTCATCACTTGTCATGTCATATCCATGGACGTCTCTATGGAAAATCGATATGTGGATTCTAGAGGTGGTCCCTGTGGAGTCAAGAGATGGCCCCCACGGATTCATGAGGTGACCCCCATCATCGTGATGTGGCACTTTGTTCAGCGTGTCACTTAGTTCCGCATACGATAGCATTGCATCCTGATCAGGGTTAGAATCATATAATCTAATCGTGTATCATGTATCAAGATGTTAAAATTGCATGCAGTAAATTGTAATGCAAATATACAGTTTAAACATGGTTTCCCTAAAAAATCATCAATACATAAAAATGTAGTTCTTTTCGTACCGATCAATGTAAGATTTATCCAAAACAGAGTTTATATGTACGAGCTATAAGGATTTTACTACTGTTGTCTCTAAAATTTCAGAATTGATAAGGTTATTTTTCCGCAAAAATAACTCCTTCCCAAAATCAATTGATTATTTGTGAAGCTTATATGGTAGAAACATGCCCTAGGCATAGGATTTCAGTAAGAAAACATGATGGGGATTTCCAGAAGGGAAAGACAAACGGAAAAGGGAAACATACTACGTATATGACATATTTCAATACAAACCGATATGAACTTATAATTCTTTACAAAAATAACCAATAATTACTTTGAAAAACTCATATGATAACAACTTGCAGTAGACACCCTTAATATTCAGAAGAAAACATGATCAAGTCTCAAGGAAAGGAAATATATGAGAAAACCGAGAGATTTACTCTAAAAGCAGATGCCAGTTTATGATCCCTTGACTTGCCGAGGTGATAACTCCCAACCCCGAGATCAAAACGCCTTGAAATTCCAACTGTGGCCGGAGGAAGGTGATGGTGCTCGATATCGGTGATCTCCCAGATCATGACAAGTGGCAGATGGCGTGTCCCGAAACTTGCAAAAAAGAACCTACAACAGCTGACCAGACCGCTCCTATGCCCGTCCTACAGACAACCTTTGGCTCGTTTCCGAGCCTCCTGCACAATTGGCCTCCTCGGCCCTCTCAGCTCGCCTCCGGGCTATAGCAGAACCAAGATAGCTCGGCCTCCCGCTCGTTCCCGAGCTCTCCCGCCGAGCTCATCTTCCTCGGTCTCATCGACCGACCAACGGCACCACTCACAGGCGCAACCGCCATCCCGCGAATCTCGCCATGCGCGAGATATCCGCCGGCCACATCCCACGTTCCACGCCATCACGATCCCCTATTAACGAGCCTGTCTCGCCATTGATGCGGGATCCCGCCAATCACGTGGGCGTGACGTCGGGAGCGTAACGGCCGACGTAATTCTCGCGCCCGTCTGCCTACTGCCACCACTATTTAAACCCTTCATTCAGACGGTTCAAGTCTGTCTTTTTCTCTCCACTAAGCCGTTACTTTGCTCGGATATCCGGTCTAACTTGATCATCGGAGGGTCCTCGATGGTACAACCACCCCGGGACTTCCTCGCAGGTAGCTCGGCAACAACAACCTCAAACCCATTGAGATCCACACGCTTCAGGAGCCAGCCTCCAACTCCAATCTCAGCCGTCCATCGTCGCTCCCAGAGAATCTATGGAAGGTAACATCTTGACATGATCCGACATCCGTCAGCTGGCGCCGTCTGTGGGAACACTTGATTTCACTAAAACAAAAGTTCATCTTCCGATCCAACCTAATGGCGAGCGATCACCCCGACGATCCAAGCACTAGCCGCCGCCTCCCCCACATCGGAGGCGCGGACGAATCTCCTCCCCCGAACGCCATCAACGCCCTAGCCGGCCGGATAGATCGACTCGCGTCCCTCGTGGAAGCGCTCATCCGCGTCCAAACGACAGGGCAAGATTCCCAGGTTGCCGCTCCCCCACCTCGGGACCAGGACCCCTACCGAGGGAGAGAAGACTCTGTTCGCGTCGGCACTGCCGACCACCGCCTCGCTGCCTCCCACAGCTGCAGATCTCCCAAGCCAACATATTCTGCGACCCGCTGGGCGCCCCACAGTTCGACACCGAGGTCCGTCGCCAGAGCACCTCGCCCCGAGCCCCTTCATGCCCCTGTCCCTCCCGAGGAGATGTCGGTCGGTTCGTCTGCTCCCAAGCACGACCGACACCACCTCCCTCGATGGGGTCGCCCGGACGGGACTCGTCACGGCATCTCGAAGACTACCTCGCCGGGGGACCTACGGAACCCCATCAAAAGGAACGTGGGCTCATCAAAAATCATGGTCATGACGGCGGGGGGAGGGGGGGGTACACCAAGTACTAATGAGACTCAACACCCCACGCCGGCCGTAGAGGACAACATCCATCTGTGGAAGAAGGCCAGGGAGACGCCAGCCAAAGTGATCCCCGAGGCGCTGAACCACTCCCCGGTACCCATTCTCGGCCGAAGATTGGTCGTACAAAGAGACATCACCAAGGGAGATGATCTCTTCGATCAAATACACGCGCCCAGTCATCTCAAAGAAAGCGATGCCGAAGGAACTGCCATCTCCCTCTCTATTTATAACCCTAAGCAAAATCTTCAAAGACCCAGATTCTCGCGCGTACCGGCGTGAATCTTGGGAATCGCGGCAGCTACTCCAATGCCACGCCGCCACGTGGCGATACTGATGCAGCTTCCCGAAAACTTTTCGCCTTCCTCCGTACGTCCCTGGCACGTGTCGTCCGTGACTATTACCTTTCCCGATGTTCACACGTCGGGGGGGTCAGACAAATTCTCGCGCAACCGGGCGTCAACCTTGCTCGGTCCGTCCTTAGCAGGCCTCTTACGGCCCCTCCCGCGCTAAGGATCGAAGCCCTCACCAAGAGGAAACCGGGCCCGCCCTTGCTCGGTTATCCCTGGCTGGTAGTTCCCTACCCAACAACGCAAGGGATTAAAGCCCTCGCCAAGAGGTGCCGGGCAGTAACCCTACTCGGCCCATCCTTAAGAATCAAAGCCCTCGCCAAGAGGCAGCCGAGCGGCTATCCTGCTCGACTATCCCTGGCTGGTAGTTCACTACCCCCCAACACCAGGGATCGAAGCCCTCACATGAGGCAGCCGAGCGGCTACCCTGCTCAACTATCCCTAACTGGTAGTTCACTACCCCACAACGCCAGGGATCAAAGCCCTCACCAAGAGGCAGCCGAGCGGCTACCCTGCTCGGCTATCTCTGGCTGGTAGTTCCCTACTCCGCAACGCCAGAGATCAAAGCCCTCGCCAAGAGGCAGCCGAGCGGCCACCCTGCTCGGCTATCCCTGGCTGGTAGTTCACTACCCCGCAACGCCGGGTATCAAAGCCCTCGCCAAGAGGAAGCCGAGCGGCTACCCTGCTCGGCTATCCCTGGCAGGTAGTTCACTACCCCACAACGCCAGGGATCAAATCCCTCACCAAGAGGCAGCCGAGCGGCTACCCTACTCGGCTATCCCTGGCCGGTAGTTCCCTACCCCGTAACGCCAAGGATCAAAGCCCTCGCCAAAAGGCAGCCGAGCGGCTCCCCTGCTCGGCTATCCCTGGCTGGTAGTTCACTACCCCCCAACGCCAGGGATTGAAGCCCTCACCAAGAGGAAACCAAGCCCGTCCTTGCTCGATTATCTCTGGTTAGTAGTTCCCTACCCGCCAGGGATCAAAGCCCACGCCAAGAGGCACCAGGCAGTAACCCTGCTCGGCCCATCCTTAAGGATCAAAGCCCTCGCCAAGAGGCACCGGGCAGCAACCCTGCTCGGCCCGTCCTTAGCAGGCCTCTCACGGCCCCTCCCGCGCTAAGGATCAAAGCCCTCGCCAAGAGGCAACCGGGCCTGCCCTTGCTCGGTTATCCCTGGCTGGTAGTCCCCTACCCCATAACGCCAGGGATCAAAGCCCTCGCCAAGAGGCACCAGGCAGTAACCCTGCTCGGCCCGTCCTTAAGGATCAAAACCCTTGCCAAGAGGCAACCGGGCCCGCCCTTGCTCGATTATCTCTGGCCGGTAGTTCCCTACCCCACACATGCCAGGGATCAAAGCCCTCACCAAGAGGCACCGGGCAGCAACCCTGCTCGGCCGTCCTTAGCAGGTAGTGCCCTGCCCCACAACAACAGGGATCGAAGCCCTCGCCAAGAGGCGACCAAGCAGCTACCCTGCTCGTTCTATCCTTAGCATGCCTCTCTGAGCCTTCTACGCTAAGGAACAAAGCCCTCACCAAGAAGCATTCGGTCCATTTACGTCTGAGCGATCTCCACCTTGACTTCGAGGCCATGGAGATACCGTCCTCCCACCGGTCTTTGTACACTTAGCAAATGATCAGATTCAACTCGACGTGCGATCGCTAGACGAAAAACAGGCCTAACAGGAAGGCATCACCGTGCAAACAGAGGTTTAACAACAAGCTAAAGGAAAATATGCGCGCAAATAATACTGCAAAAAGAGTTTATTCACAAAGTCAAAAGTCTCTACAAGGGTATTATGGGCTCCCCAGCCAAACAAAAGTGCCCGGAGGCTTACAAAATTTCAGAGCAAAGAAAAGACATAAAAGGACTAAGGGTTTCAGGCCTCAGGGCCGGGCATAACCCCTCAATGTCCACGACTGGGGCTGCGTCTTAAGGATCGGCGCCCTTTGCAGGAGCCTCAGCGCCGTCCTCGCCGGGAACCTCTTCCCCGGCAGTGCTTCCGGGGGAACTACCCTGCGCGTCGTCCCCGCGAGGATATTCAGCTCGGAGCTCTTCATCAGGGAACTCCGGCATCCGAGCCTTAATGGCATCGAGGGCATCACGCCAGATAAGGGTAGTGGCTGCGGCTAGGTCAGTGTAAAAATGGTCCGACCACTTATAGTTCTCCACCACCTTCGCCGCCCTGAGCTTGGCTCACTTCGTCCCCTCTATCGCCTCCCCCAGCTACTTCCGGAGGGTGCTCGCTGACTTCTTCAGTATGCCGACGAGCAACTTGGAGTCATGAAGTTTGGCCTCGGCGGCCCGGACAGCCTCACGGTGCCTGGCGACCTCCTGCATCCCGGCCACCACCTCCTGCTTCCCGGCCGCCACCTCGTCCTCAAGGGCAGCGACCCTCGCCATCGCCGCCTCCAGCTCCAGCTTTGAGCTCTCCTCCAACGAGGAGAACTCGCCCGCAGCTCGCATCGCCAGGGCAATTTCCTCTTCCTCTATCTGGACGACGAGGGCGACGTGCTGGAGGACCTGAAGAAATCAGAGGGGGGTTAGAAAGAAAAGGGAGGCACCAAATATCGCGAATGATAGGACGCTGAGTGAAAAATCAAGTGAGGTGCGGGCACTAACCTGCACGGCCTCTTGGACGATGGTCGCCATTTGCGCCTTGAGAGTCCCCCGAGGGACCTTGCCCCCGGCCGACCTCTCCATGTTTGCCCGCAAGCTGTTAGCGACGGAGAGCCCCGAGGGCACCTCAAAGCGGAGGTCCCCCTCGTCCACTAAGATCGGGGAGGTCGGGGTGCGCGGGACCGTCCGATGGAACCTCTTGAGAGACGACGCCGGGGAGCTGGTCTCTACCTCCGAAGCCCGGGCCTCTGGTTCCCGAACCCGCTTTCGACTCGGCTCCTGGCTGGGCTCCACGGCACGGGCCGCACTCGAACGCCTCGGTAGAGCGGCTGCCGGGGGAGCCGAAGCCGACGTCGGATGGGAGGAGCTGGCACCTCCAGCCCTCGATCCCTTCTTCGGCGCGTGCATGGCCGATCGAAGTTTGCTCTGGTCCATGGGTTCTGCACAAGACAAGGTACAATGGAGTCAGCAACACAAGTGGAAATAAAAATAAACGCAAGTCTAACAGATCGCCTGTAAACTCCTAACTTATCGACGAACTGGGCGGGGCTGAGCCCAGCCCAACTAAAAACCCGCTCAGAAAGTAGCACGTCGGCCCGGGAAATAGGCTCCCACTCCGCCACTTTCACCGCGTCGGGATCGACAGACTGACTCTCCCGCCGGCACCTATCCCTAGACCACTGGGTGGGCACGGACCAGTCCTCACTCTCTGGCGGCCCAACAAAGAAAAACTTCTTCTTCCAATCGTGGATGGAAGAAGGTACGACGATGACTCCCGACCCGGCAGCTCTTCCCCGTTGTTTCCTAAAGGAGATGTAAACGCACCTCGGCTCGCCTGCGCAAGCGCCGGGGTGACCTTTGTAAATGAGAGAGGAGGCAAGGGTGGACAGCCTGAAAGGGATCAACTGCAACTTCAAACGGACCAAGAACCCAAGGAGAATCCTCCAGGAGTTCGACACTAGCTATCCCGGGGCTAGCCCAAAATGATTTAGCGCTCTCACAACCTCGGGAGGGAAGGGCAAGCGCATTCCGGCCCAAAAGGCCGGTACAGGGAAATCTCCTTGCCTCGTACCTGATCTGCCCTTTCCCCTTCCTCGGCCAAATGCAGCGTGTAGCCGGGAGGAATGTTGAAGCGAGTCCGAACGGTGGCGAGCTCGTCCTCATACCTCACCGTGGATGACACACCAGGTGCATCCGCGACCTCCGCTCGGGGAACCGCCCTAGACGCGTGACCTCGGGAAGAGGATTTGACCATAACTCCCAGGGAGGACACCGACTCAGAAGAAGAAGAAGAAGAGGAAGAATCCACATAGGGCTCCCCAGACTCTACCCGAACTACATCTACAAACTCTTCAGAAGAAGACATCTAACTTGATGAAGAGGAGTCCTCGGAAGAGAAAACGCTGAGATCCGACCTAAAAAGGACAGCGCCGGGCTAACGAGACCCTGGACGAGGAAATTATGAAGAGATATGGGCCCTGAAGAGGACCCCGCCTCTACTTATAGCGGCCGGCGTAACACATCCAACGGCGACGGTCATTGATTGATTCGTTTCTTTGTGTCTCGGTAGAAAGAAATGATGTTTCACAATCAAAGAAATTTTTGACCGCAATCAATAACGGTGTCGTATATAGCGCGTTAGTAAGTACGGATCGTCTACAGGGCTTGTGAGATTCGTTCGTATTTGTTTTGTTTGAATTGAAAATTTAAGAGAAAAGAAAAGAAAACGATTCAAGATTTATATCAATGAATTTCAAGAATTATCTAGATCTAATCAAAAATCAAGAAAGCATTAAAAATCAAGAATCAAGAAGTGATAGAATTCCAATCGATTTAAGTTTCAAGAATTGAAGTGAAGCTCGTAGGAGTCGATTAAATCTATAAATGTGAAGAAGATTAACAATTACCTTTTCTTATCCATTAACGAATTGATGCTAGATCGATGTCGACTTATCGAGGATTAAGGATCTTGAGAAGAATTAGGGTTTCCTCATCTTATCCTTTGTCCTTTCGATGAATCTCATTCACAAGATAGCTTCTAGGAAATCAAATGATCGATCGTTGATCTCTAGTTCCGTGCGAAAATAATCAAGAAAGCATTTCGCATCGAAACTAGATCATCGATCATTCAATTTTCAAGAATTTACAATCATTATAGGACTTAAGAAAATGTTTAAAGATTCGTCAACTTCATCATTCTATCGATCGTCTCGACTCCTCCACGAGCGGAGTTTTACTCAAGCATCATCACAAAGAATACATTCAAGAATCTAGATTGAATCATAATACTTGAATTGAAAAGATAAGCAAGCTAAAAGAATTGTCACCTTTATTATTCAACAATTTGTTACACTTTGCTCAAAGACTACAAGAAATTGAGAAGGGAACGAGATCGTCGAATCTAGCGTCGCATCGGCTCCTTGAGTCGCGGATCGGCTTGGATCACATGCTCCGATGAAGTCCGGCTTCGCTCCAAAAGGATGGTTGAAGGCTTGCTTTGATTGAACTCAAAGATCTTGAACTTTTGGCTTCTTGATTGGATTAGGATTAGGGTTAGGGTTTGGAGGTGGCAAGTGTTTGGTTGAAGAGATGATAGAGTGGAACAACTTTCAACAACCTTTTAGAGTTAAAGCCTAGGGTCCTTTTTTATAGGCTTAAGAATGATTAGCTTCCTTAAGAAGCTTGGATTAGGTTAGCTTCCCTTGTAAGCTAGTTAGTTAGGTAGAAGCCTCTAGAACTAGTTAGTTAGGGTTTAGCTTCCACCTTAAGCTAGGAGGTTAGGGAGAAGGTTCTAGGCTTTTAAGGTAGTTAAGGTGAAGCTTGCTTTGGAAGTTAGGACATCATTAGCTTGTATAAGGAACCTTTCTGATCTGGCAGAAGCTTCTAGGGTTATCTGGAAATTCCAGTGGCTTAAAGGAGTTCTGAAACTGAGAAAAGAGAGCTGAGCTGAAGCAGTACTGATGACGTGTCAAGGCCATCGCGGATCCGCGGTCACGTGAGAGCCTTAGTGTGCAAAATTTCTGGTACTGCTTTCTGATTTCTTCCTGGTATTTGTCTGATATATTGAATCTCAGAATTCCTTCTAGATTACTACCAGATCTCAAGTCCTTGAGTTGGCTTATTCTTTAACAGCACTGTTATACAAATTTGACCTTTCTCCTGGAATTTCCTGCACAGACTTCGAAACAAGTGTTGCGCAATACAAGGATGATGCGATACCATGAAAAACAGTCAATTTCCCTAAAATTGCCGGTTTTAGAGTATAACACATGTTATCTGGTATTTTAGGGATGTTTTGTTAATATGTGTAATATGCAAACCGAACACCTCTAGATGAATGCAAAAGATAGGGAAATTGACGTGTTAAAAATACATTATTTTCGACTGATCAAATTCCCCCAAACTTATTTTCGGTCGTCTCGAGCGAACTGTTTTATTTAAAAAGTGAAGGAGAAAATAAAGAAAGAGAAAAACTAACTAGCACACTTTCGTAGGCAACACGATTGCACTGAGCACGTGCAACAAGACTTTAAATCTCTAGGTGTCCCTAGTAGGAGGAGTGTTGTCTCCTGATGGTTTTCAGCGGATTGCACCCACAAAATCCAATAATAAAAGGAAGATCGTGAATATTACATTTAAAGACAAGAATTGTAAAAGAAAAGACTTGAAAATTAGAGTTTCCAACTATGCTAGCTTTTCGGTTGTCATGAGCCCTATCTTAATAGTCATGAAAAAATATCAGAAATCACATGACCCCTCAATAAAACATCGTCCTATTATTCATTCCTATCTTTCTCCCAAATATCGATCATATAACCCTACGTGTGTGTAAAGGACATCCCTACACCCGGAGAATTCAATTCAAGCTATCATACTCTTGTCCATCTGCCTCAGTACTTTTTAATTAATGAATGTTTAGATGAATTTGCTTACACACTTTCATGCGACCGTTAATACTTCTTGAGATACTAACCAACCGATTACTCATGTGCTTGCTTATTAGGTGTATTTTCCTCGTCTTGCACCACCTAAGGCTTAGCAGTGACTCCCAGACCAGTTAGCCTTAGGGCACTAGGTGAAGAGGCACCCTCACTATATTTTTTTTATTGCTGTCTTGGCGATAACAAAACCAGTGTTCATTTTTCTCACCATTTTATATTTTATTCATTTTTTTATTTCCTTCATACATCGGCTTTTAGACAAGAGCATTTCAAGGTATCCTCTACTATCCCGAGTTTCAAGACGTGTGTAAGTGCGTATAGTAGGGTATCAACGTTCAAAATGTTTGGCTTCCAGAATAGGAACTATTTTTCAGACTTATTTTTATCCTCAGATTAGTGACTTCCTTCATCTTACTAACCCTTGGGACAACGGCTCATAACTACTTATTACTAGTTCGTATAAGAAAACTTCTAATTTTCTTGGTTTTCTTAAATTTTTCTAATCTTTTGGATGTAATTTTTCACTATCTAATCTTTTATTATCTTATTTATGTACAAAATTTTTTTAAAATATTTTTATATTTTGAAAATATTTTAAATTTTTATAGGTTTAGTTTTTCAAAAAAAAATTTTAAAATTTTTATAGGTTTTTAAAGAAATGTTTTGTGTTTATGCAAATGATATGCAAATGATGCGAAAATAAGCACAAACCTCCCCCAAACTTGTTTTCAACAGTGTCCTCACTGTTGCCAACCGCTATATCTATAAAAACCTGTAAGCCTGGGAGGAATTTATTAGTGGGAGCAAAATATTTAAGTGAAGATCCTCCCCCAAACTTATTTTTTACTCACCTCCATTCAAAAAATGATGCAGTAATATATAGGACATGGAGGTGAGACGGAGGAATTTTAATAAAGATAAAATGGCTCCTGTAAGAACAGGAGCTCCTCCGTGGGGTCAGTGGAAAAATACGGCTTTAATCTGTGTCCATTCACTTTGAAAAATGTACCGTTTTTAACATTTTCTATCTCTACTGCCCCGTGCGGGTATACAGTCCGCACAATAAAAGATCCCTTCCACCGAGATCGTAGCTTACCCGCGTGAAGGTGTAGTCGTGAATCATAAAGAAGGACTTGCTGACCAGGTGTAAACGTTTTTCTCAAAATGTTTTTATCATGAAATACCTTAGTCCTATTCTTTACAATTACAGCGTTATCATAAGCTTCATCGCGGAGTTCGCTTAGCTCATTTAATTGCAGCTTCCGAAAGTTGCAGGCTTGGTTTAAGTCAAAGTTGATTTCTTTAATAGCCCACAATACTTTATGCTCAATCTCGACCGGTAAGTGACAAGCCTTCCCAAACACTAACCTATATGGAGGCATCCCTAGATCGGTTTTATATGCAGTTCGGAATGCCCAAAGAGCATCCGTCAGTTTGGTCGACCAATTTTTTCTATTCTTAGCAATAGTCTTCTCCAAAATTTATTTGATCTGTCTATTTGAAATCTCAGCCTGCCCGCTCGTTTGGGGATGATAGGGTGTAGAAAGTTTGTGGTTGATTGCGTACTTCCGCATCAAAGTCTCGAAAGACCTGTTGCAGAAATGTGTCCCGTTATCGCTAATGATAGCGCGTGGGTGTCCAAATCGTGAAAAGATGTTTTCTTTTAAGAACTTAATGACAACCTTCTTGTCATTAGTGCGACATGGAATAGCTTCAACCCACTTTGAGACGTAATCAACCGCAAGCAGTATATACAGATTCCCAAAGGAGTTGGGAAAGGGACCCATAAAGTCAATGCCCCAAACATCGAAAATTTCAACCACTAAGATGGGTTTCTGTGGCACCTCATTTCTCCGGGAAATCCTACCCGTGTGTTGACACTGTGTACAGGTTTTGCAATGATCAAAAGCGTCTTTGAACAAGGTCGGCCAATAAAAACCGCATTGCAAAACCTTCTCCGCCGTCTTTTTAGGACCGAAGTGACCCCCACATGCCTGATCATGACTAAAAGATAGAACACTCTTGAACTCCTCATTCGGGACACATCGGCGGATGATCTGATCAGGACAATACTTAAACAGATATGGTTCATCCCAGTAAAAGTATTTTACTTGGGATAGAAAACGATGTTTGTCCTGTTTCGACCAATCTCTAGGTATCAGTCCCGTGGCAAGATAGTTCACAATATCCCTGAACTAAGGTTCCTCGGATACGTTTAAGAGTTGTTCGTCTGGAAAAGAATCATTGATCGGCAGGGTCACAGGTGAAGAAGAGATGCGTGAAAGATGGTCGGCTGCAACGTTTTCACATCCTTTCTTATCTTTAATAACAAGATCAAATTCTTGTAATAGAAGGATCCAACGTATTAGCCTACCTTTAGCATCTTTCTTCGCCAAAAGATGTTTCAAAGCGGAGTGGTCAGTGTACACAACTATTGGTGAGCCAATCAAGTAAGGCCTGCATTTTTCTAATGCAAATACAAACGCCAAAAGTTCTTTTTCGGTAGTTGTATAGTTAATTTGAGCATCGTTCAGGGTCTTACTTGCGTAATAGATCACGTGTGGCATCTTTTCAATGTGTTGTCCTAAGACTGTACCAACTGCAAAATCTGATGCATCACACATAAGCTCAAAAGGGTAGTCCCAATCTGGAGACGATAGAACGGGGGCTGTAGTGAGGGAGTGTTTGAGTGAGTCGAATGCTGCCTCACAATCCGAGTCAAAGTGGAAGGTACTATCCTTGGCCAAGAGAAGAGTTAAAGGTCTAGCAATTTTGCTAAAATCCTTAATGAATCTCCTATAAAAGCCCGTATGGCCAAGAAATGATCGGATATCCTTGACGCTTTTGGGATGAGGAAGGTTTTGAATGACATCTATCTTAGCTCTGTCAACCTCAATGCCTTTCCGTGAAATAACATGTCCAAGCACAATTCTCTCTTGGACCATGAAATGGCATTTTCCCCAATTCAAGGTTAAGTTCTTCTCTTTGCAACGAGTAAGAACTGCGTCAAGATTCGATAGGCAGTCAGAAAAAGATTCTCCGAAAATCGAGAAATCATCCATGAAAATCTCCAAAAAATTCTCGACTATGTCAGAGAATATCCCCATCATACACCGCTGAAATGTAGCGGGAGCATTGCATAACCCAAAGGGCATGCGTCTATAAATAAAGGTACCAAAAGGACAAGTAAATGTGGTTTTATCTTGATCCTTTTTGGCAATGGGGACCTGATTATAGCCAGAGTATCCGTCCATAAAGCAATAATACTCACGTCCAGCTAAGCGTTCCGGCATCTGATCAACGAAAGGTAGATGAAAGTGGTCTTTCCTCGTAGCGGCATTGAGTTTTCTGTAATCAATACATACACGCTACCCAGTTTGGATGCGTGTCTGAATCAACTCATTTGCCTCATTGGTAATAACAGTGATGCCAGATTTCTTAGGGACGACATGGATTGGACTCACCCATTGGCTATCGGAGATTGGGTAAATAATACCATTATCAAGGCATTTGACGATCTCTTTCTTCACCGTATCCTTCATGACGGGGTTTAACCGTCTCTGTGGTTCTCGGGTTGGTTTGGCATCATCCATCAAATGTATATGATGTTCTACAATCAAGGGACTAATCCCTTTGATGTCCGCCAAGGTCCAACCAAACGCCTCCCTATTAGATCTCAATACCGTCAAAAGTGCATTCTCTTGCTCTAATGCTAGAGAAGCGGATATGATAACCGGTAAAGACTCATTCTCACCTAAATATGCATATTTAAGATGAGAAGGTAAAAGTTTGAGATCTAATGCTGGCGGAGAAATAATAGAAGGTGGGATCATCGACTGATTTTCGGAGTCACAAAGAAGCTCATAACCTGTGAAAGATACAGACTCGGGTGGTGATGAGTCAGGAGTGTCGGACTCAAGCGTGGAAAGGGTGTCCTCACTAAGATAGTGTGCAAGATCAAACAGTGATGTGGTGGTGTCGTCGAGATCTGTAAAGCAAAGTTCATCAACTCCGTAACTTTCGGGAGCAATCTCGTGGACAGAGCACACATCAAGAATATGAGCAGAGGGTTCTGATGGCTGACTTCCAATTTTGCAGATGTTCAGTTCAATGGTCATATTTCCAAAGGATAAGTTCATTGAACCGTTTCTACAGTTAATGACAGCATTGGAAGTGGCAAGGAATGGTCGACCCAAAATCACCGGAACTTGACTCCGTGGGTTTGCTATAGGTTGTGTATCGAGAACAATGAAGTCCACAGGGAATACAAATTCCCCAACCTTTATCAACACATCCTCTAGTTCACCCCTAGGTTTGGTGATCGAACGGTCTGCCATTTGGAGAGTGCAGCGAGCTGGTTTCAACTCTCCAATCCCTAGCTGCTCATAGACAGAATATGGAAGTAGGTTAACACTTGCGACAAGGTCTAAAAGAGCACGGTTGATGTTTTTACCCCCAATAGAAATCGATATCGTAGGACATCCTGGGTCCTTACGTTTCTTTGGTAGCTGTGGGATAAAAGCAGTGCTAATATTATTAGACATGAGACCTTCTTTGGCACTTGAGTCTTCCTCTTCCTAGTGCACAAGTCTTTAAGAATTTTCGCATAAGCGGGGACTTGTTGAATAGCATCTAGGAGTGGGATGTTGATGTTAACCTGTTTGAACATTTCCATAATTTTCTCCATATGTGGACTCGATTTGTTAGCCTTTAACCGATTAGGATAAGGTGCTTTAGCAATAAGCGCTGGGTCCATCATAGGAGAAGGTGGTAGGTGTAGACGTGATCCCAGAATAGGAGTGGGGATCATCGGTGGAGGAGTAGAAGAGGTGGGCTGAGGTGTCGAGCCTGGTGGGAAGCGAAGAATAGGCTCGTGAGAAGGCGGTGGGATAGAAGAACAAGGATCAGAAGTAGAAGTGTGTGTGTGAGGAAAGGTCTCAGCCGGGGTGTTATTGATAGGATTTTCAATATCATCAATTTCTTCCCCAACATGGTTATTCAGCACTCTTCCTAATCTCAACGTTGTGATGGTATTTACATTGTAATGCCTAGGATTCGGTAGGGGTTGAGACGGAAGTTTCCCTTTTTCTCTCGCACTCATTTCGGCTTTTAGTCGTGCAATTTCTGCTTCCATCGATCTAATACTCTCAGCTTGGGACGCTGAGTTTTTCTTTATCTCACTGACGGAAGATCTAACCTCAGCCGACACTTCCATGAAATTTGACAAGAGTGATTTCATGGTTTGTGTGAATGCAGAGAACTCGTCAGAACCGATCAACTGCATAGGATTAGACGGTGCAGGAGTGTTGACCTGGTTTTGAAAATTTTGTGACTGGTAGGGGTGCTGAGTGAGTTGAAGTGGTTGCTGTTGTGGTGGAAGAGCCCTTTGGAAATGATTCGGATTTGGAACCGTGTTTTGAGATTGGGATTGGTTCCAAGCAAAATTCGGGTGATTCCTCCAACCCTGATTGTACGTGGAAGAATATGGATCGTTTCTAGATCTTTGAAAAGCGGCATTTGTATGCTCGTGACCTTGAAACGAAGAGTTTAATGGACATTCTTCCGTCAAATGAGAAGGATCAGAACAGCACCCACATAAAGTTTTGGGGAGCGACATTGGGTTTAGGGAGGCTGCTAAAAATTTATGTTCCATAGCCTCGAGCTTCTTTTGCATTGCTGCCATCTCAGCTTTAACACCTATGGACACATCAATTTGGTGTACGCCACCCCAAGACGATGACATGTTTCCACTCTCCCACTGTAAAGACTTTTCAGCGAACTCTTCTAAAAATTTCCAAGCTTCCCCATCATCCTTGGTCATAAAGGTGTTTCAAGGTTTTGTTTAGTGGTAGGGTTAATGCCCTCATATATGATTCGGCACAGATCCCATCTCGGGATGCTGTGATGTGGACATTGAACCAAAAGATCCTTGAAGCGTTCAAAGCATTTCGAGAATGGTTCAGTCGGAAGCTGGGTGAATTGATTAAGCTCGCTACGGACTCGAGCTGTCTTTTGCATTGGGTAAAATTTCTTAAGGAATACCGCAACGAATTCTTCCCAATTCGAAATGGAATGTGCGGTAGTGTTATATAGCCACTTCTCGGCTATATCGCACAAGGTAAATGGAAGAAGACGTAGACGCATAGTATCCACAGAAAGCTGTGAAGTACCCATCATTGCGCATACATTTTCAAATTTGGTGATAAAGACATATGCATCTTCAGACTCGAGACCGTGGAATTTGGGTAGAAGATTGATGTATTAGGGTTTAATCTCAAAATTATCCCCGTTGGCTGGTGGAATGGATAAGCAGGTTGAAAGAGGACCTCGCATAGGATAGCACCTCTCTTGGAGAGAGATGCGGGGTGGATTCTGCGCACCTGCGGATGGCGACAAAGTAGTGGTAAAGAAGTTCGATGGAGAAGGATCCATCGATGTGGGTGTGGTGGTGGGTAAAGAAGAAGTAAATGTAGAAATACCGACTTTAGGGTCGATAGAAGGAACGCGGACTAAACGGGCACTAGAATCCCGTGTTCAGCCTATCTTGCACTAAAGGGTTTAGTACAAGTGGCAGCGTTGATATAATTAGGGGAAATGAATGAAGTGTTTTGGTGTTTGTTTTGAAAAATATATGGATTTTTGAAAAAATGATGCGATCACAACAAATGCAACAAGCAACCCTAAGTCTAGTGGTCACCTAGGTCAAAACTCTAAACCGCTCCTAACTGCCAAAAGACAAGTCGCAGGATCAATCCTCCACTGCCTCTTTGTTTCTCCTGTGGCCAGGTAAGTGCCAGATAAGTGGGAGGTTCTCCACTACGTAAGTAGTGAGCCTAATTAAGTAACCACTAGCCTTCGACACACTTGCCTTAAACACCACAAAAGAAACGCGGATAAGCAATGAATTGCCCACGGCCTTCTTCTGTCCTAAGTGAGCGCGACGGTCCTTAGAGTCATCTCTAGATCTTTTTTAGTTAATGAGGGTAAATGCGGATGCAAGTTTGTGATTTTTGGGGCTTAGGAAGGGTAATGAAATCCCCACCTAATCTGGATTTGGCCGTGCCCCTTAATTTCCGTATTAATATGCAAACAACCAAAAATCAAAAACACGCACAATTTTTTATTACTTTTTGCGGCGCTGCGAATATTGCAAAGAAACCTGCAGAAAATTGTTAATGGAGCAGATTGAGAAGGAGATAAGAAAGTGTAGAATTCACCTGAGAAAAATGGAACAGTAATTCCCTGAACCTGCCGCGGAAACGCTGCAATTAGGCGCTTAAACCGCGGATGCGCGGCGCTTCAAGCTGATCACTGCACAGAAAATTAACAGCAAGCCCCTGTTCACTTCCTCAGCTCTCTGGAAATTTCCAAATATTTTTCCAATTGCTCAGCAAACTCCAGATTTCCTTGCAACAATTCACAACGAGTTGTTTAGTATTTTGCGCGAATTTTGATCTCAAAATTATGTGGAATAAATCTTTCAACTCAAATTTCAAAAACGAATGAATTAGCGCACGATCCCCGGCAGCGGCGCCATTTGATTGATTCATTTCTTTGTGTGTCGGTAGAAAGAAATGATGTTTCACAATCAAAGAAAGTTTTGACCCAATCAATAACGGTGTCGTATATAGCGCGTTAGTAAGTGCGGATCGTCCACAGGGATTGTGAGATTCGTTCGTATTTGTTTTGTTTGAATTGAAAATTTAAGAGAAAAGAAAAGAAAACGATTCAAGATTTATATCAATGAATTTCAAGAATTATCTAGATCTAATCAAAAATCAAGAAAGCATTAAAAATCAAGAATCAAGAAATGATAGAATTCCAATCGATTTAAGTTTCAAGAATTGAAGTGAAGGTCGTACGAGTCGATTAAATCTATAGATGTGAAGAAGATTAACAATTACCTTTTCTTATCCATTAACGAATTGATGCTAGATCGATGTCGATTTATCGAGGATAAAGGATCTTGCGAAGAATTAGGGTTTCCTCATCTTATCCTTTGTCCTTTCGATGAATCTCATTCACAAGATAGCTTCTAGAAAATCAAATGATCGATCGTTGATCTCTAGTTCCGTGCGAAAATAATCAAGAAAGTATTTCGCATCGAAACTAGATCATCGATCATTCAATTTTCAAGAATTTACAATCATTATAGGACTTAAGAAAATGTTTAAAGATTCGTCAACTTCATCATTCTATCGATCGTCTCGACTCCTCCACGGGCGGAGTTTTACTCAAATATCATCACAAAGAATACATTCAAGAATCTAGATTGAATCATAATGCTTGAATTGAAAAGATAAGCAAGCTAAAAGAATTGTCACCTTTATTATTCAACAATTTGTTACACTTTGCTCAAAGACTACAAGAAATCGAGAAGGGAACGAGATCGTCGAATCTAGCGTCGCATCGGCTCCTTGAGTCACAAATCGGCTTGGATCACATGCTCCGATGAAGTCCGGCTTCGCTCCAAAAGGATGGTTGAAGGCTTGCTTTGATTGAACTCAAATATCTTGAACTTTTGGCTTCTTGATTGGATTAGGGTTAGGGTTTGGAGGTGGCAAGTGTTGGGTTGAAAAGATGATAGAGTGGAACAACTTTCAACAACCTTTTAGAGTGAAGCCTAGGGTCCTTTTTTATAGGCTTAAGAATGATTAGCTTTCTTAAGAAGCTTGGATTAGGTTAGCTTCCCTTGTAAGCTAGTTAGTTAGGTAGAAACCTCTAGAACTAGTTAGTTAGGGTTTAGCTTCCACCTTAAGCTAAGAGGTTAGGGAGAAGGTTCTAGGCTTTTAAGGTAGTTAAGGTGAAGCTTGCTTTGGAAGCTAGGACATCATTAGCTTGTATAAGAAACCTTTCTGATCTGGCAGAAGCTTCTAGGGTTATCTGGAAATTGCAGTGGCTTAAAGGAGTTCTGAAACTGAGAAGAGAGAGCTGAGCTGAAGCAGTACTGATGACGTGTCAAGGCCACCGCGGATCCGCGGCACGTACCTGCTCAGGCGCGCGGATCCATGGTCACGTGAGAGCCTCAGTATGCAAAATTTCTGGTACTGCTTTCTGATTTCTTCCTGGTATTTGTCTGATATATTGAATCTCAGAATTCCTTCTAGATTACTACCAGTTCTCAAGTCCTTGAGTTGGCGTATTCTTTAACAGCACTGTTATACAAATTTGACCTTTCTCCTGAAATTTCCTGCACAGACTTCGAAACAAGTGTTGCGCAATACAAGGATGATGCGATGCCATGAAAAACAGTCAATTTCCCTAAAATTGCCGGTTTTAGAGTATAACACATGTTATCTGGTATTTTAGGGATGTTTTGCTAATATGTGTAATATGCAAACCGAACACCTCTAGACGAATGCAAAAAATAGGGAAATTGACGTGTTAAAAATACATTATTTTCGACTGATCAGTCATCCCCCGTCAAAACGACTCTTCGCACACGACGGCCACCATCGCTCCACCTGTCATGCGCACATTGGCCGCACCCCATCGGGCGCGGGAAACCTTCGGTCCGTCGCGTCAGCCAACCAGCGCCGGACACGTGGGCCATCGCTTCAGTGAATGTACGCACGATCCAGCACACCCTTTTTAATGCAAAGATCTCACCCCTGTGTAACAACCCCAATTTCCTGTACAACTTTCTGTAGAATTTTTTCAAAATTTCAGAAGGAGTATTTAATGCCTGAGCACAAGATAAGTAATTAATTAGTAATTTAATTACAAGAATGAACAATCTTGTAGCTCATTGGTAATACCTTGCACTGCTGAACCAAGCCACCAGAGTTCAAATCCCATACCCCACATTATTTTTAATATTATTTTATTTTGAATTTTTTAGAAGTCCAAGAGTCAACATGTACTAAAACCATAAAACCCTACTACACCCACAAATGTTAATGCACCAGTGAGTTGCCCTACCGGCGGCGGCCCTCCCGATCACCGGACTCGGCCGGGATCGGCCGAATCGGCCGGACCGCCGAGTCTTTTGAATGAAAATTCTAGCTTTTGATCTTCCCTAACCCCCTGCACACTTCATTTTCCCAGATCGGTTCCAGAGACCTTTGAAATCCCCATTTACTCCATTTTTAATGAACTTTAATATATTTTTACATTTTTTCAATTTAAACTCTTCATCTACCCTAACCCTAACTTAACCCTATAAATACCACCCTTAAACACTACCCCCTCACCCCAAAATTCTGAGCCAACTCTCAAGAAATCCCTAGAAACTCTAGTGTGCAATCGAAGTGAGCGAAAGGCGAAGCTCCGGCGAATTTTCCGGCCATCTTCCGACAACGATCCTAGGAACTCCCGGCGGCGAAACGACGCACCGTCGACTCCTCTTCCTCTCCTCTGTCAATTAAACCCATAAGTCCCACTTTCCCCCTTCTCTACTCTTTCTGAAAATACGGAATTACAAAACCCGACGGAATCGGAGCAAATCCGATTTCCGATTCGGTTTCTTTCTAAAACTCTCGCTTTTCTTTAATACAATCTTATTAAACCATTACATGTTGACTATTAAACACAAACTAATTATATTGAACAAGTTCCATATCAAAAAAAAATTGCTATTTCCATTTTACCGTACTTTTTCATTTAAATACCATATGGTTTCATTTCGACATTTAAACCATCATAAACTTGCTATACTTTTACGTAGATCAAGAGGTAATGACATAGCTCCTCACACACTCATATACAATATAGCACAATACCCTCGGGAGCATAGAATACGGGAAAACGACATCTTTACAAATAAATACCATTACTAATAAAACCATTCTCTAAACGATTTAGTATTTATACAAATCTTTGCAAAGTGCCGCTACAACCCATTTAGGGAACCCGTTCAGGATGGTACGGATTATCGCACATCCTCGGGCTTAGTAGTGCGAGATGCAGACCTCCGCAAGGAGCATTCGGTCTCGAAAAATTTAAAATACGACATCTTAAGAAAATGAGATTTTTAGAATTATAATATATATATTAAAATTATTTTTATATAAATATATATATATATGTAACATTAAAAGATCTATTTTCTAAGAATATAAATATTAAAACTCTTTTCAAAAATTACAAGAATCAGTTTACATTAAAATACCATGAAATCCATACAAGTTTAATATTACACTTTAATACCATATATTATGAAAATTATGTTATTCTCAATAGAAATGGCATATGTATAAAATCCACATTTATTACAACTATAAAGACGATTAATAAATACTTGGGGAGTATTTTGAAAAATATAGAAAAGCATTTTTACATAAAACCCCCTCAAGTTCTATAAATTACCCTAATGACCCTAGTAAATATAGGTTTAAGCGGGACCAATCTCTTGAGCCTCAGGGAGCCGGAGAAGTGGGTGCTTGCCTATCTAAGGTAGACAACTTAACAACGGTATTATAAATACAGTAATCGTCTTTGAAAAAGACACAAATCCTGCCGCCCATGTGCAGCGGTTACCGATAACATCAAAACAATCAGGACTTCAATTTACTTTTCTAATTGTCTGACTCAGACTGAGTCTCATTAATAATCTGACTTGAATATGATTCAAGTACAATCTACAATCTACAATCTACAATATTCCAATTCAACATGAATCCCTATATTCAAGCTGTTCGATACATTCAATCTATATTGACTAAACCGAACCATGGATATACTTCCATTTACATGATTCTACAGTTACATCCATGATCTTACAGTTACATCCGTTTACTGATATTATGGTTTCGGCAAGTCATCCAATTATACAATCTATATTACAAGACAATTCAAGTTGCAATACAATACAACAATACAATCAAGATAACACGGGGTTTAAGGGATAGACTGGTACGGAAGGTGTTAAAAGTGGCACGGGACTGCAAGATTTAAGACACCTAACCGTATCCAATTGCCATTGTTCCGGGCTTTTTAACGGAGCCTTGTACTCTATATTCCGTTTGCCCTGATCTCTAGCATATAGAGACCCCTCTCGTATACACTGGCATACTTCTGTACCAAGCTACAAACAACAGCATTAACACAATATTATAACAATATACTACAACTTTAAAAGCTACCTTCTTATTCTGTCTATTCTATTTCTCCCTTATCTTCGGGACTTACCGAGCGATCTGTTCGCTGACGACATTCTCTTTCTTTATTCTTTGAATGTCGTCAGGTGATCTGGACACGTCAGAGATCGAGCCCACGAGTGAAGACTTGGACCAATTCAGTGAAGACCCCGAGCTCTAGTTCATTGTACACTTTCCATTTCAGTACTTTTCATTTCTGCCATTGTTTAGGCATTGCTTTATTTCAGTTGTATTTACTTTTCATGTATTGTACAGAAAGAATGTGAATAAATAAAGTTGATGTTTTATTATATCTTGTCTCTTCTGATTTTACTTTTATATTGCTTAGATACGCTTAGCGTATTTATTTCACAGTAAATACGTAGCGGCCTCGTCGCGTCCTCTGCCCGTATACTGGAAAGTGGGGCATGACAGGTTTTGTTGGCGGCCCATGCAGGTCAGAGCTGTATAGAACCCTACCATGCAGTTCTGTTCTGCGTGAACAACCTAAGCAATACAACACAAGAACCAGCAACTAAAACATTCTTTACAATCATGTTCCTTGAATCTTATCATTTCATATTCCTTGAATCATATACTTTGAATCTGTCCTAACCGAAATTTTTCATTCAAGGTTATGGATTCCCCAAACAACACCAGCACCAATTTCAACAACACTCCACCTCCACTACCAATCACACCTGCCATTTCTGCTCCACCCAACGAGCAAACGGTTCTGCTTGAGGTAATCCGCAGCCTCCTGGCTGGACTGCAGCAGCAGACTGCTATATTAGTGACCCGATCAGAAGCAGAAGCAACCGGTATAAAACGCTCTGCCACCCAGATAGCAAGAGGAGCCTACACTACACAACCTTCTGAACCCAAGAGATAGAAAGAAACAATTAACCGATCAAGATCAAGTTTTTGTTTCTACTGCAAGAATACTGGACACTTGTGGAAGGACTGTAGGCGCGCAAAAGGCTTGTGCCTAGTTTGTGGTGCATCCGATCATAGAATTGAAAACTGTCCCTATAGACGCAACTCAGCCACCAACTACCCGCAGCGGCCAGATATCCAGACTCCTGCATCTCGTCTTGCACTCCCAGCTCCACCACCTGCACCACCTACATATGGACCACCTCTACCCAGTTAGGCAACGAGTTACCGGCATACATGGAAAAATGTGCCAAGACGCCAAGCTTACACCTTAGCAGCCATAGAAGCCAAGACAGTTGACTAAGGTAATACTAGTAAGTCTTTTCACATTTTTTGTATCACTTTATTATTTTTCATAGATTATCAGTACTTCAGTCACCAAACTTTCCTTGAATCTGTTACACTTTCCTTTTACAAATTTCGAGGACGAAATTTTTTTAAGTAAGGTAGAATGTAACAACCCCAATTTCCTGTACAACTTTCTGTAGAATTTTTTTCAAAATTTCAGAAAGGAGTATTTATTGCCCGAGCACAAGATAAGTAATTAATTAGCAATTTAATTACAGGAATGAACAATCATGTAGCTCATTGGTAATACCTTACACTGCTGAACCAAGCCACCAGAGTTCAAATCCCATACCCCACATAATTTTTAATATTATTTTGTTTTGAATTTTTTAGAAGTCCAAGAGTCAACACGTGCTAAAACCATAAAACCCCACTACACCCACAAATGTTAATGCACCAGTGAGTTACCCTACCAGCGGCGGCCCTCCCGATCACCGGACTCGGCCGGGATCGGCCGGCGGACCGGCCGGGATCTGCCGAGTCGGCCGGCGGACCGGCCGACTCGGGCCTGCGCCACCGGCCGGACTCGGCCGGACCGACGAGTCCCCTGAATGAAAATTCTGGCTTTTGATCTTCCCTACCCCCTGCACACTTCATTTCCCCAGATCAGTTCCAGAGACCTTTGAAATCCCCATTTACTCCATTTTTAATGAATTTTAATATATTTTTACATTTTTTCAATTTAAACTCTTTATCTACCCTAACCCTAGCCTAACCCTATAAATACCACCCCTAAACACTACCCCCTCACCCCAAAATTCTGAGCTAACTCTCAAGAAATCCCTAGAAACTCTAGTGTACAATCGAAGTGAGCGAAAAGCGAAGCTCCGGCGAATTTTCCGGCCATCTTCCGACAACGATCCTAGGAACTCCCGGCGACGAAACGACGCACCATCGACTCCTCTCATCTCCCCTTCCTCTCCTATGTTAACTAAACCCATAAGTCCCACTTTCCCCCCTCTCTACTCTTTCTGAAAATACGGAATTACAAAACCCGATGGAATCGGAGCAAATCCGATTTCCGATTCGGTTTCTTTCTAAAACTCCCACTTTTCTTTAATACAATCTTGTTAAACCATTACATGTTGACTATTAAACAATATCTAATCATATTGAACAGTTCCATATCAAAAGAAATTGCTATTTCCATTTTACCGTAATTTTTCATTTAAATACCATATAGTTTCATTTCGACATTTAAACCATCATAAACTTGCTATACCTTTAAGTAGATCACGAGATAATGACCTACTTTCTCACACACTCATATGCAACATAGCATAATACCCTCGGGAACATAGAATACGGGAAAACGACATCTTTACAAATAAATACCATTACTAATAAAACCATTTTCTAAACGATTTAGTATTTATACAAATCTTTGCAAAGCGCCGCTACAACCCATTTGGGGAACCCGTTCGGGATGGTACGGATTATCGCACATTCTCGGACTTAGTAGTGCGAGATGCAGACCTCCGCAAGGAGCATTCGGTCTCGAAAGATTTAAAATACGACATCTTAAGAAAATGAGATTTTTAGAATTATAATATATATATTAAAATTATTTATATATATATATATGTATGTATGTATGTATGTATGTATGTATGTATGTAACATTAAAAAATCTATTTTGTAAGAATATAAATATTACAACTCTTTTCAAAAATCACAAGAATCAGTTTACATTAAAATACCATGAAATCCATACAAGTTTAATATTACACTTTAATACCATATATTATGAAAATTATGTTATTCTCAATAGAAATGACATATGTATAAAATTCACATTTATTACAACTCTAAAGATGATTAATAAATATTTGGGGAGTATTTTGAAAACTATAGAAAAGTATTTTTACATAAAACCCCCTCAAGTTCTATAAATTACCCTAATGACCCTAGTAAATATAGGTTTAAGCGGGACCAATCTCTTGAGCCTCAGGGAGCCGGAGAAGTGGGTGCTTGCCTATCTAAGGTAGACAACTTAACAACGGTGTTATAAATACGGCAATCTTCTTTGAAAAAGACACAAATCCTGCCGCCCATGTGCAGCGGTTACCGATAACATCAAAACAATCAGGACTTTAATTTATTTTTCTAATTGTCTGACTCAGACCGAGTCTCATTAATAATCTGACTTGAATATGATTCAAGTACAATCTACAATCTACAATATTCCAATTCAACATGAATCCCTATATTCAAGCTGTTCAATACATTCAATCTATATTGACTGAACCGAACCATGGATATACTTCCATTTACATGATTCTACAGTTACATCCATGACCTTACAGTTACATCCGTTTACTGATATCATGGTTTCGGCAAGTCATCCAATTATACAATCTATATTACAAGACAATTCAAGTTGCAATACAATACAACAATACAATCAAGATAACACGGGGTTTAAGGGATAGACTGGTACGGAAGGTGTTAAAAGTGGCACGGAACTGCAAGATTTAAGACACCTAACCATATCCAATTGCCGTTGTTCCGGGCTTATTAACGGAGCCTTGTACTCTATATTCCATTTGCCCTGGTATCTGACATATAGAGACCCTTCTCGTATACACTGGCATCCTTCTGTACCAAGCTACAAACAACAGCATTAACACAATATTATAACAATATACTACAACTTTAAAATCTACCTTCTTATTCTGTCTATTCTACTTCTCCCTTATGTTCGGGACTTACCGAGCGATCTGTTAGCTGACGACATTCTCTTTCTTTATTCTTTGAATGTCGTCAGGTGATCTGGACACGTCAGAGATCGAGCCCACGAGTGAAGACTTGGACCAATTCAGTGAAGACCCCGAGCTCTAGTTCATTGTATACTTTCCATTTCGGTACTTTTCATTTCTGCCATTGTTTAGGCATTGCTTTATTTCAGTTGTATTTACTTTCCATGTATTGTACAGAAAGAATGTGAATAAATAAAGTTACTGTTTTATTACATCTTGTCTCTTGTGATTTTACTTTTATATTGCTTAGATACGCTTAGCGTATTTACTGTTAGGTTTACCTAGCACCTCAAGAAGGGTTTGGAAGCATCACATGTGTCAAAATCAAATTTTTAAGGTGCTAAGTGAACATACAAAGAATCATCACTAGAAATTTTAGGGTTTCATATCATTGACATCATCACAAGTAGTGAAAGCTAGGGTTTTGAGAGTACAACCTTTGTAGCTCCCTACGCTAGACTCCTTGACTACTTGAGGGTTGGAAAAAAGTCCGTTTGAGGTCCTCTAGGTCCACGATGATCCACCTGGAGTCCTCTTTGTCCAAGCTTGAAACTTCACAAGATCAAGAGAATTAATGGAAGCTAACACTCTTCACTAATGGGCAAGACTAGTGTAGAATGGTGTTGTGGTTGGTTTTCTCACTTCAAAATCCTAACTTGGTAACTCTTTTGCTCACTTGAGAGAACTAGAGAGCAAGAGAGAAAGGAGGAAGAAGATGATGGCTTTTTAAACTGAAGATAATGATAAGCTTGTGAAGAAAATGAGAAAATGAAAATATATATATTTTCACTCTCTCATTCTAAACCATGGTTGTAAAATATCTTAGATATTTTTGTTTGGAACAAAAATGACCATAGAAAATGAATCATGGTTAATACAAGGGGTTAGTATAAGAATAAAAAATTAAACCATGAAACAATTTCCATTTCATTTTCCTTTTTCCAAATAAATAATATCCATATATTTTACATATGGTGTGAGTCTTATATTGCCACCATCTACTATATCAACAACCATGATACCCATTATGTATCCATGTATGTGTGCATGCACATCCTATGTGCATGAATGAGAATGAATGCATACATGCATGCATACAACATAAAGACAAGAAATGATTTCAAGTGAGAAACTAATGGTTAATGATAAATCAACACTTGATTTAGCAACCCGGTCGTATCACATACGACCCGACCAAAAGCAAGCCGCCCGATTAATATACGGTATCTCATACGCGCATTTTAACCGGGTCCACGCGCATATCGCATATGCTCACCACATCGTTTCGCCTGGACTAGGTAACTCCATTGTGGGACTCTAAGACTCGTCAATACACCGGCAGTGGGTGATGATCATATCAAGCACCCCCAAGCCGCAAGCGGTCAGCTAAACGTAACGGCCACCCGGGTATTGAGCGATCAGAAGAAAACAAGCGAACCTGTTACAACTCCCGTCGAGCCAACCGGCAACACTACCGTACAGTCCGGTCTCTTCGTCAGATATACTGCATATCGAGTCTAGGGATGGTAACGTCGACCCCAATAACTCAATAAGTCGTGCCGATGAATGGTCTATAACAGATCGAGAAACTACTGATAACACTTACCAGTAAATCTCAACAGCCCTGGCCAGGGACTTACTGATATGGCCAATCGAGCACAGCACAGCATCAACTCCCAATACCGGGAGAGACGAAACCCCTCCTATCGCTCATCGCCTTCGTGTGTCTTGGGACAGTACCCAATGGCCACCTGTTTGCACGACTCAGTAGAGCCGTGGTAGGATGGTAATCAAAGTACAGTGGGAGAACACACAAGACTCTATGACGATCTCGGGTCTACAGACTAACCTGTACCAGTGTCACCTGAGAACTGCTATCCAACGATAGATATAATTCCATATAGGAGTTCTCGGTAAGTCCGTCCAGTGTACCCAGTCACCACTGAGCACCCGTATACGATCTCAATGTCAAATATCGATGAATGTGGGAACATCCATCGCCCATCATATGAGTCTAGTATCATATACGCTAGTCTACTCTGGTATATCGATGCCCCGTCTCGATATACCAACGACTAGGGACATTTCAGGATATGCTTATAAACTACAGATGTCCCACCAGTATGATCTCTATCATAATCACAGTAGTCAAGTCAATATCCTCAGGGCTTTATCAACATGTGTGAATGAATAAAAGCATGATCAAATCAACATGTCAGATAAAGAAGAACCAGATAGCATACTATCAGTCGAGCAAGAATGTACACTGAATATATATATATATATATATATATATATCCACTATCATATAATGGCCTCTAGGGCATACATATATCCAACATTTACTTCACAGTAAATACGTAGCGCCTCGTCGCGTCCTCTGCCCGTATACTAGGAAGCGGGGCGTGACACCCTGATTCGCTGGTGTCATCCAGAAAATACAGCTGATTGCCCGGGGACACGCCCCGACGATATCTTCGAAAAGGAGCTCACCTCGGGCAACCCGGAAGACCACCCTCGACCCGACCCGTGAGCGGGTTGGGACGAGAGTGGGGGGATAATGATGATGCTCGATATCGGTGATCTCCCAGATCATGACACGTGGCAGATGGTGCGTCCCGAACCTTGCAAGAAAGGACCTACAGCAGCTGACCAGGCCGCTCCTTTGCCCGTCCTACAGACAACTTTTGGCTCGTCTCCGAGCCTCCTGCACAACTGGCATCCTCGGCCCTCTCACCTCGCCTCCGGGCTATAGCAGAACCAAGATAGCTCGGCCTCCCGCCCGTCCCCGAGCTCTCCCGCTCATCCCCGAGCTCTCCCGCCGAGCTCATCTTCTTCGGTCTCATTAACCGACCAACGGCACCACTCACAGGCGCAACCGCCATCCCACGAATCTCGCCATGCACGAGATATCCGCCGGTCACATCCCACGTTTCACGCCATCACGATCCCCCATTAACGAGCCTGTCTCGCCATTGATGCGGGATCCCGCCCATCACACGGGCGTGACGTCGGGAGCGTAACGGCCGGCGTAATTCTCGCGCCCGCCCGCCTGCTGCCTCCACTATTTAAATCCCTCCTTCAGACGGTTCAAGTAAGTCTTTTTCTCTCCACTAAGCCGTTACTCTGCTCGGATATCCGGTCTAACTTGATCGTCGGAGGGTCATCGGTGGTACAACCACCCCGGGACTTCCTTGCGGTAGCTCGGCAACAACAACCTCAAACCCATTGAGATCCATACGCTTCAGGAGCCAGCCTCCAACTCTAATCTCAGCCGTCCATCGTCGCTCCCAGAGGATCTACGGGGTAACATCTTGACGTGATCCGACATCCGTCAGAAAGAGTCTAGGATTTTGTTTTTTTTTAAAGGAAAAATCATTTTCGGTTTAAAAAAAACAGTTTTAATGATATAAAATCATTATAAATTCTTTTCCCGTTTATTTTGAAAATTACTAATAAATAATTTTATATTAAAAATTCTTTTCTCCAACTAAATTTTTTTAAATAAAATCTCCTTTTCAAAACAAGATTTCTCTTTACATAATCATTCAAATTTATATTTAAAAATAAGATTTTATTTATTTAAAAACGGATATGTTTGTTACATAATCATTCAAATTTACATGATATAAGCAACTTTTTATCCAACACCTTTAGCATATCGTCTTTTCTTTATAGATGAAGAGGACATCTAGTTACAAACTTCAACAAATTCTAATTAAGTGAAGTACAATAAGAAGACACATCTAGCTATAAACTTCAACAAATTCTAAGTATGGCTAAGTGAATTACAGTACGAGTACATGTTGCAACTAGAGGAAATCAGAATGCCATCTAGGTAACATGCCAATCTAATCAATTTTTATAGCAATTAGTCTGGTGAATAGTTCCAATATATCATCAAGTTTTCAACGCAGTTTACTTCAACTCAATATTATTATAAGTTTCAGTTTGATTATAGTGAACTAGATCGCCAACTTAGAGGATCAGCCATATCGTCTAATGATTTCTTTAAGAGCATGATCTCGAGACTAATGGGAATGGGAATGGCGATCAACTATTTGAATGAATAGCGCGTGATTTTACAGTATCCTAACATGATATCTCTCTATGTTGATAATGAAGATGACGAGGATGGGGATAATGATGATCCGGAGATCATGGTGGACAAGCGAATATTTTGGATATTCATGATATTGTGAGCTATCATTTTGATGATCAGGCTTATGCTAAATTAGTAGCACAAGAACGAATGATCAAAGAATCGACTAGGGTGCTAAGAAATTGGGAATTTTTTTCTTGCTACAACAATCTATTGATTTCGGTCCTCTATTTTGATTTTCTCCAACATTCCAATGCTGATTAGAATCTATATATGTAATAAACATTATTTCTAAATATTGTATCCAGAAAATTCGATGTAAAAATATATTGAAATAGCAATAATATGAAATACCACATATATCATTTCGGCTAGAAATATTAACATTATATATAGGTATTATTCAAACACGAAAATTATTTTACTCCTCACATAGAAGACACCGCTAGCGGTCTCGACTGTATTTGCATTTCTTATTTTTTGTGCGCTCAACAGGTATTCAATTTGTTAAAAATGTGGTTCAATATAATTGGACTATAAACATAATTGTTGAAGATGCAGGACATTATATGAACCTGTCCTTTCGGCTACATTAATAAAAGAAAGTGATGGAGGTCCTTTTCGGGTCTTTTTCAGATGTTGTCTTCCGTCGATCTCCCGGTGGATTTGGAGGTGATCTTCCGTTGCGTGTGGGTCTCAATGGGTTTTGAGGAGATTGGTGATTTGAGGACTTTAGCGCCGAATACCTGCAAAAAAGTCCCGGGATGGTTTGGTACCACTGAGGACCCTCCGACGATCAAGTTAGTACTAGATCCGAGCAGCGTAATGGCTAAGTGGAGTAAGAAATGGCTTACTTGACCCCTCTGTAATGGGGGTTTATATAGCAGTGGCGGCACACAGCAGCAGGCAGGAGAATCTCGCCAGCAGTTACGCTCCCGACGTCACGCCCGCGTAGAGAGCGGATCGCCCCTTAATGGGGATCGTGATGGCGTGGAACGTGAGATATTGCTGGCGGAGAATCTGCGCATGGCGAGATTTGCGGAGCGGCGGTTACGCCTGTGAGCGGTGGAGTTAGTCGAAGGAACAAGGAAGACGGCCTCGGCTGGGGAGCTCGGGGACGAGCGAGATGGCCGAGGAGTCTTGGTCTTGTGGCAGCTCGGGGCGAGCTAAGGGGCCGAGGAGGCCAATTTGCAGGGGGTCCTGAGGAGAGCCAGCTTGTGCTTGCAAGTCGGGTAAGGGGTGGCCTGGTCGGCCCCCGTGGACCCCTTCTTCTGAGTTCTGAGACACGTCATCTGCCACGTGGCATGATCTTGGAGATCGCCAATATTGAGCATCATCATTAGCCCCCCACTCTTGTCCCGACCAGCTAGTGGGTTGGGTCAGGAGTGGACTGCCGGGCCGCCCGGGATGAGCTCCCTCCTAAGGTTTCATCGGGACGTGTCCCCGGGCTGTCAGCTGTCTTTTCTGTCAGTGAATCAGGGCGAGATCTCTGCCTTTAAGGAAGGTGCGCCGGTTCGTGCATCCTGCCACTGAAGCAATGGTCCACGTGTCGAGCGTCGGTTGGCCGACGCGACGTGTGCAGACCTGCGGCGCCTGAAGGGGTACGGTCTAGTGTGAGAACGACAAGTGGAGCAATCGGAGCCGTTAGACGCGAGGAGGCGTTTTAGCGGGAGATGAAGAGCGCCGTTGGATGAGGTCGCTCGTGGTGATAAATAGGGGTGGGCCCGTTCCAGGGTCCCTACTCCTTCATATTTCCTCGTTCTAAGTCCTGGTTGCTCGGCGCTTGTCTTCTCTCTTCCGCTTTCGTCTCCCGAGGATCTCTCTTCTCAAGATTAGATGTCTTCCTTTGTATAGTCGATAAGTGTCATGGGAGTAGGGCCTAGGGACCCTTTAGTTGAGCCCGAGTCCTCCCGGGGAGCAGGGGTCGGATCCTCTTCCTGGGATCGTGCGGCGAGGGTATCCCTCAGGGAGGAGGCGATAGATGCTGCCCCCGACGCCTTGTGTTGGGTGAGTCATGAGGACGAGCACGCCAATGCTCGGGCTCGCTTCCACATCCCCTCACGTTACACGCTTCGTCTGGCCAAGGAGGGAGAGAGGGCAAACCAAGTACGGGGCAGGGAGATCGCCCTGTATTTGGAAGCTTTTTGAAGTGGAATGCGCCTGCCCTTCTCTCCCGAAGTCGTCGAAATGCTGAACTTTTTCGGGTTAGCCCCTGGCCAGCTAGTGTTGAACTCGTGGAGGATTCTCCTCGGGTTCCTGATCTTCCTGAAGTTACAGGCGATTCCCTTCGGCCTCTCCCTCCTTGATTCTTCCCTCGTCTTCAAAAATCACCCTGGTGGTCGAGAGGGCGACCCGAGGTGGGTCTATCTTTCTTTTAGAAAGCGACAGGGGGCGCCGCCGGGATAGGGGTTGTGGCCCTGCCTTCTTCCATTCACGACTGGAAGAAAAAGTTCTTCTTCGTTCCCCCCCTCCCGAGGGCGAGGACTGGCCCGTGCCTACAAAGTGGTCGAGAGAGAAATGCTTGCCAAGGAACCAGTCCAGTGACCCCGTCGCGGTGAAAGTGGCGTCGTGGGAGCCCATCCCTCGTTTCGACATGCTGCTGTCTGAGAGGGTCCTGAGTTGGGCCGGGCTCAGCCCCGTTGAGTTCGTCGGTAAGTTTAGGCTTGCTTTTTGGCTTGTATATTTCTTATGTCGCTAACTTCTTTGCATTTGGTTTTGTGCAGGACCCATGGACATGGACTCGCTCCGATCTTCCATGCGCCAGCCGAGGAAGGTCGCGAAGGCTGGGGGTGCCAGCTCTTCTCGCTCAAAGCCTGCCCCGGCTCCTTCTCCTTCGGTGGTCGCGTCCCGTGAGCGTTCGAGGGTGGATCCCGCCCCGGGGCCTAGCAGAGTGTCGGGCCGGAAGCGGGCTCGGATTCTGGAGGACCCAACATCGAAGGAGGAGATCGGCTCTCCCTCAGAGCCACTTAAGAGGAGATCCCAGAGATCTTCCCAGGGCCCGTCTTCGCCGATCATGGTGGAGGAAGGGGGCCTCCAGTTCGCAGTGCCTTCGGGACGACGGATAGCCTGCTACATGAAATAGAGATATCGGCCAGGGGTAGAGTCCCCGGGGGGACCTTCAGGGCTCAGCTGTCGTCCATCTCCCAGGAGTCCGTGCAGGTGAGTGTTTGGTTTTTTGGTGAGATTCGGTGCCTTCTTCGTCTTTCTGATCTCTTTCCTGTCTTTCAGGTTCTCCAGCACGTTGCCTTCACCTTATGCATGGAGGCCGAGGTGATAGCCCCGGTGATGAAGGCTGCGGGCCAGCTTGCCTCACTGAAAGAGAGCTCCAAGCGGGAGCTGGAGGCGGTGATGGCGAGGGTCGTCGCCCTGGAGGGCGAGGTGGAGGCCAGGAAGCGGGAGGTCGCCCGGTACCGTTAGACCACCGTGGCTGCCTAGGCCAAGCTCGAGGACGCTCAGGTGCTTGCCGAAAACCTGAAGAAGACGGTGAAAACCCTCCGGAAGGAGCTGGGGGCAGCGGCCAAGTCGGCGAAATCGGCCGACCTGAGATCGGCGAAGTTGGCCGACCTCTCGGCGGCGAAGGCGGTGGAGGGCTACAAGAAGTCGAAGGACTTCTATGATAACCTGGCCGTTGCCACGACCCTCATCTAGCATGAGGCCCTAGACGCCGTTAAGGCCCGGATGCCGGGGTTCGCCGACGAAGAGCTCCGGGCCGAATACCCCCTTATAGATGCCGATGAGCAGTGGCAGGAGATTCCTGGCGAGGAAGTCGCCGAGGACCCAACTCATCTCGTGGTGGATGTCGAGGGCCCCGAGGTCGCTCCTGGCCCTGAGGCCTAAAGCCCCCTTCTTCCTCCTCCTTTTACTTTGTTGCTTCTGGAATTTTGTAAGCCTCCGGGCATTTTGTAAGGCTGGGGAGCCCAAAATACCCTTTTGTAAAGACTTTGCCTTTTAGTAATAAAAATTTTTCTTTGGTTTTATCGGTTTGCACTTTGTCTTCTGTTCATGAAGAATGCTTGTACAATATCTCTGCTTGCACTATTGGGCTTCCATGTTAGGTCGACCATCTGTTTATCGTTCGTCGAGTTGATTTCGATCACTTGCCAAGCGCTGCCGAGAAAGAGGCATCTCCATGGCCCCGAAGTCGAGGGGGATCGCTCGGACTCGGATAGACTTGATGACCCATGTTGGGGCCTCGGATTCTTTGCATGTGACGGGCAGAGGGCTGTCCGTCGTGTTGTCGCCGAGCATGAATGGGAAGCTGCTCGGTTGTCCCTTGGCGAGGGCCTTTCACTTCTGGCGTTGCGAGCAACGACCCCTGGCTGGGGCTGGTCGGGCGAGGGTCGGTCTCGACTGCCTCTGGGAGGACTTTGGGTCCTTAGCGTTGGAGGGGTTGTAGAAGCCCACTAAGGATGACCGGGCAGTGAAGCTGTGCGGTTGCCTCTTGGCGAGGGCTTTGTTCTCTGGAGTCATGGGTAGGCAACCACCAGCCTGGGATGACCGAGCGGGGTAGCCGCTCGGGTGCCTCTTGCGAGGGCTTCAATCCCTGGCGTCATGGGTAGGGAGCTACCAGCCGGAGATGACCGAGCAGGGTAGCTGCTCGGTTGCCTCTTGCGAGGGCTTTGATCCTTAGCGTTGGAGGGGCTGTAAGAAGCCCACTAAGGATGACCGGGCAGTGAAGCTGCGCTGTTGCCTCTTGGCGAGGGCTTTGATCTCTGGCGTCATAGGTAGGCAACTACCAGCCTGGGATGAATGAGCGGGGTAGCCACTCGGGTGCCTCTTGTGAGGGCTTCGATCCCTGGCGTTGATCGCACGCTTTTGGCGTGACGGATGTTCAAAGTTCTAAATTTATAACCGCGATCAAGACGGTGTCGCCTCGCAACTAGCCGGTTGAGCACGTGTCGATCCACAGGGAGATGGTTGTATGTCCGTTCGAGTTTTAGACGAGTCAATAAAGAATGTGTATATGTTTGTTCAATTCTAACCTATGTGTTTTATATGCAAGTATAAAGTTGTCAAGAAAAAGATACGAAAGTGTAAGCTAAAGAAATCCGCACTCAAAACCTTTGAGCCGAGTCTTGACCAATTGAAGCTAGAGCAATCGGCAACAACGTGGATTAGGGGATTTAAGCACGGTATTCGTGGAATCCGGCTTATTTACCCTTGTCCTTCCGTTCTTGTCTCTTGCTTTCGCCTCCGGCCAAACCAAACGCAACCGGTCGCGGTTAGGAATCACCGTTATCTTGGTAGGGTAGGGTGCCTAACGGAGCGCTTGCGTAACGTTTGGGCGGAGTTCAAAGGAAAATAACGGGAAAAGGAAATGAGGAAAGAAACATTAACTTACAATATCGTATTTATTCTTAACAACAACATATTAACAACCATTCACAAAACAAACCAAAAAGAGAGAACAAAAGAACAAATAAAAGAAAAGATTACAGGTAAGTAAGTGCATGGAATTTAAAGTGCAAGAAAGTAAAGCAAGGAAATAAATTGCATGAATGTAAAAGAGCAAGAAAGAAAAGTGCAAGAAAGAAAATACTAAGAAAGAGATCTAGGAACCATGGAACAAGTTACACACTATGGGTTTAATAACCCAAACTTAAACTTGCAAACTCAATTAAGAGGTTGCAAGATCAAGAGAGGGCTAAAACCCAAGGCAAAATGAAGCACAAAAGAGACTTTATTCTTTCCAAAATGATACAACCCTTGATATCAAATACCAACCCTTAAACCTTCAAGCTCAATGAAGAGATTGAAAGATCAAGAGAAAGTAAGGATCTCAAGGGGAAGCTAAGCAAGAGAATGATGCAAAATAACCCTCATCTTCATTTCATCATCCACTCAAAAAGCACTCACTACAATTTTCATGGAAGAAAAAATGAAGAAGAAGAAGAAGTTAAACTAAAAAACTAACAAAAAGAGGGCATGAAAAGAACACATGAAGAAGACCCTTGGCTTGGCACAAAACTGGGCTATTTATAGGCTGCGTGCTGAAACCCTAGGGCAACATTCTGGCCCTAAATGCAAAGACCAAACTACCACCAAAATTTGGTCAGATGATGACACTAAACCGCGGCGGATCCGCCGCGCAAACCCACATTTGGCGGCGGTTCCGCCGCGGTTTTGTGGAATTGGGGTCTCGTATTTTCTGGGTTTCCTTGTTTTGCTATGTTATGTTGTTATACATGTCCCAAATTGCAAATTGCCTTCACAATTTCTTCAGATCTGCACAGTCCAAACATAGCTTCACTTTTGATTGATTTGACATTTTCTCCCTCGAGCTCCGCGCACCTATTGATTCTTGTCTACCCCCCTCGTGCTCTGTGCTTGTCTGAGACACGAATGACCACTGTCATATGTCTTGTCTCTGGAACCGGTACGCGGCACTGGTCGGACACGGATGACCAGAACCCGGCTTTTATCTGTTGTCAACAGATGTTCTGTATTTGGCGTAACTGTGGAGATTTTGTATCAATTGCGTTATTTTGGACTAGGAACCTATAGCCTATAAATATGTAGCAAACACGGATTAAAAGCACCTACCTATAAACAAACGAGCGTAAGAATGGGCGGTATTAAATGCAATATTCTGGTATGAACAAATACCCCCAAACTTAACTTTTGCTTGTCCCGAGCAAAACCAATTATTCACAAAAAAATCCTAACCTCACTTTCGTAGAGAACGCGATTGCACTGAGCGTGTGCAACAAGCCGTTAAACCTCTAGGTGTTCCTAGTAGGAGGAGTATTGTCTCCTGAGGGTTTTCAGCGGATTACACCCACAAAATCCCATCAAGCTAGTGTCATAAGTTAACATTGATTCTACTCCTATAGTTTAGTATCTAGGTGAGAAACTCTATTATCCTAAGTTAGAAATATCCATCCCTTATGTTTCACGCCTCCTATCTACTTAACTTCAGATCCTATACGTTCCAAAAAAGTTTAGGAAGATATTGGTATCTCCTGAGTTTTCCTTCTAAAGTGCGGTCTTAAATCAGGGATTTTTATCAACTTTATAGAAAACATAAGTCTTATCTTTATTTCTATCTCTTATCCAAATATCGATTGTATACCCCTACGTGTGTGTATATTTGCACCCCTACACTCAAGAATTCAATTCAAGCTATAGTACTCTTGCCCTAATGTCTAATACTACTTCTTTTCATTAAATGGTGGACGGTGTTGCTCACACACCTTTCATGCGACTATTAATGCTTCTTGAGGTACTAACGGCCGATTACTGAATGTGTGAACTTAAAGCGTAAACAGCAGTTTCCAGGTCTTGACTTTATTCTATTTTTTCTTTTTCTTTTTCAAGACCGGATATATTTTTCAATAATGCTCTTTTGGTGTTTAGCTTTAAATACCGTTTTTTATTTCATACTAGGTTTTCAAGCAATAGTATTTCTAGGTATCCTCTACTATCCTAAGTTTCAAGGTGCGTGTAAGTGCAGTTTGTAGGGTATATACTTTCTAAATTTGAACTCAAGAAAAGAAACTATTTTTCAGCCTTATCCTTCAGTAAAGTTTCAATACTTTCCCATCATCTTGACTTAACTCAAGAACTGAACTCAAGATTACCTATTTCTCAAAAAAACTGTAAGGGCGTATACTTACCAAGGTTAAGCAGAATGAGGGTTATTTTTAGGATTTTCAATTCTTAAGCCTAGAATTTAGTTATTTCTAACATATCAACTAAACTTTCAGAATAAAAATCTAAGTTACCCTATTAGCTAACTTGACGACAAAGTTTTTATATTTTTTGGAAAAAATTTCGATTTTTATGGGTTTTTAATAAGGTATGCAAATGCAAAATATACAAATGAATGCGAAGGATAAAAGCTTACCGAGCATACCCCCAAACTTAAATTTAACAGTTCCCTCACTGTCAGGCTACACCAAGAGGGTCAAAATTGTCGGCGCTCCCTAAAACCAAATTATATACAAAACAAAAAAAAGGAAAACAAAAAATATATACAAAAAGGTTCCCCCCCCCAAACTTAAGTAAAACCGTGTTTCACCTGTTAAGCGTTGAAGTTCAGGATTAGGGAGAAAAGAGAACAGTATCAAGCTATACAAGGCCTTACACAGGCCAAAAGTGAGCACCAACCATTCAAAAATTCTATCGCGATAGTGTGCTGGTTGGTGAAAGAATGCGGAGAGGTAAGAAATGGAGAATACACGAGACCGTATGGAGATAGAAGTGGTATACGGGCGAGGTATATAAGAAGAAGAATGGCGGAAGGGAGAAAGAAGTGGAATACGAACTTGAGGGTGGAAATGAATTGAATAAATTAGTATAATCTGTAATGATCGATGTGAAAAGATGGATTGTACTAATCTATCAATATAGCGAGACATTGGGTCAAATCCCTCAAGATTCATGAGAAACCATGGGTACGCCGAACTTGGTAAACCAGACACAGGAAGTGAAAATGATACGGTTTCTTGCAATGTCGAAACGATGGAAAGGATGAGGGGAAGTGATTGAGGAAGGGTATCGGTTAAGGGTTCTGGAGGGTATACACAGTCAATGACAGGGACAGGATGAATTGGAAAATCCGACTCATCAAGCAAAACTGGTTCATCCTCAAAAATATCCTCAAAATTTTCCTCAAAATTCAGCACATCCATGCATTTATCCTCAAAATCCAGATGCATATGGGGTTCGGGAAAAACATTTAATGACTCGGGATGATGAATTGGAGAGAAAAACTCAGCCAAATCTACGGGTTCATCATCCAAAACATTCCCAGCGTCAATATCCTCAATCAAGCGAAAATCTATATTCTCAGACACCTCAACAACAGCATGGATATCAATCAATTCAGGTTCTAGAGTGGAGGTGTAGAGGTTAAAAGGATTGGGTGTGGTTTCACTCGAAAGGGACCCTTCACAATCGGGCAAATCAAACACTACAAAGTCACACAACTCATTATCTGTTCTATATTTAATCAATGAATCGTTTGGAACACTAGATAGACATTCAAAACCGGAGTTGTGGGATTCAAGTTGAAACGGGTAGGCTTGATTCGGAAGGGGGTACAGCTCACTCTCGCTACTCAAATTCTCAACCTGTCCTACCGCCTCTTCATACATTGGAAAATTTGGAGCTGGTTGAAAACTAGTTACCGGGTCACTAGGTTGTATGAGGGCGGCCATAGACACATTCAAATCCATCATCTGTTGGTACGACGCTACCCAAAAGTCTTCCAACGACTGTTCCAGACTAGACATAGGTTGTGAAGGGGTTTCAGTAAAAGATTCAAAGTTGTTTGGATACTGAAAACTCACAAATGGCGGTTCAGAAACAATGTCTAGGAAAGGTGCAAAAATCGGGTAGGACTGGTAGGAATTGAATGGCTGGACAGGAGCAGGATCAACATTTGGATAAGAAGGTGAATAGAATTGTTGATCCCAAGAATCTGTAGTGGTGAAAGGAGTGAAAGATCGGCTACGGGATTGTTCAATATGTTCAGCGATGGACAAGGGACGACTTACAAAAGGAGTATCAACGTAAGAGGGTGGGGGAGGTTGAAAAGGTTGATACAAAGTGGATTGCGAAGGGCAAGTGTTTGTCCTAGACGCGTCTATCCGATCTTTCAAAGAGATTTTGGGCATGGAGGGGTCGTTCGAAGTTCAGCCAAAGCAAGAACCGTAAGAAGAAATGTCTGGTTGTGGATACCAAAGTTCGGCAAGAGTTTTTCTAGGTAGGGTACCCATGATATGAAGAGAGAAAGAAAGAAAGGAAGAGAAAAGGAGGGGAAAAAGAATGTGGATTTTTTTTATTTGTATAAAAAAAATGTTTGATTTTGGAGTTTTGAAAATTGTTTGTTTAAAAGAATACGGAATTATGGAACTAAAATTTACAGGCACAATCACAATCACAATATGCACAAACACACCTAGAGCTAGGGTCTTCTAGGTCAGCTAGACAGCTCCTAACTGTTCCAAAGGGCTAGAAATAGGACCTCAAACCGCCTCTTCTCCGCCAATTGCGGCCAGGTAAGTGGGAGGCTCCCCACGGCGTAAGTAGTGGTCCTAATTAAGTAACCACTTGCCTTGGACACAGTTGCCTAGACACCGCAAAGTCAGGATAGGATAAACGGCCGATGCCTACAACCAATCCTCTGTCCTATTGAGTGCGAAGTCCTTAGGGCTGAGTCTAGTATTTTTTATTAGCTCAAGATAATGCGTATGCAATTAGTGATTTGTGGGGTCTTAGGAAGGGTGATGAAATCTCCGCCCAATCTGAATTGGTGTTATAGCCCCTTAATGTCCGTATTAATATATGCAAAGCGGTAAACAAACAAAATCTAAAACAACAAAAATTTATTTTGCGGCTGCGCAATCTATGCAAAGAAACCTGCAGAAAATACAGTATAGTGGAATTCACAGAGAAGATAAAAGAAAAGAAAAAGGAGTGGAGAAAAAATTGGGCACAGAGGCCTCAATGGGACCGCGGAACCGCCGCGCAAGACACCTTTTGACCGCGGTTCCGCGGTCAAAATGTTGACTTGGGGATTTGTTTTTGGTCAACGAACTCCACTTCTTCTCTTCTCCAAAATAAAAACCTCTGTTTTCTTTTTGGATTACTGTACTTGCTCCAGATTAGCCTGCACACTTGCACAGAAAAATTATCAAAAATAACAAAAAGATTTTATTTTTTTATTTATAAATATATACAAAAAGAATATTAACCCGAATAACAAGAAAAAAATACGCTACCGTCTCCCCGGCAACGGCGCCATTTGATCGCACGCTTTTGGCGTGTCGGATGTTCAAAGTTCTAAATTTATAACCGCGATCAGGACGGTGTCGCTTCACAGCTAGCCGGTTGAGCACGGGTCGATCCACAGGGAGATGGTTGTATGTCCGTTCGAGTTTTAGATGAGTCAATAAAGAATGTGTATATGTTTGTTCAATTCTAACCTATGTGTTTTATATGCAAGTATAAAGTTGTCAAGAAAAAGATACGAAAGTGTAAGCTAAAGAAATCCGCACTCAAAACCTTTGAGCCGAGTCTTGACCAATTGAAGCTAGAGCAATCGGCAACAACGTGGATTAGGGGATTTAAGCACGGTATTCGTGGAATCCGGTTTATTTACCCTTGTCCTTCCGTTCTTGTCTCTTGCTTTTGCCTCCGGCCAAACCGAACGCAACCGGTCGCGGTTAGGAATCACCGTTACCTTGGTAGGGTAGGGTGCTCAACGGAGCGCTTGCGTAACGTTTGGACGGAGTTCAAAGGAAAATAACGGGAAAAGGAAATGAGGAAAGAAACATTAACTTACAATATCGTATTTATTCTTAACAACAACATATTAACAACCATTCACAAAACAAACCAAAAAGAGAGAACAAAAGAACAAAGAAAAGAAAAGATTACAGGTAAGTAAGTGCATGGAATTTAAAGTGCAAGAAAGTAAAGCAAGGAAATAAATTGCATGAATGTAAAAGAGCAAGAAAGAAAAGTGCAAGAAAGAAAATACTAAGAAAGAGATCTAGGAACCATGGAACAAGTTACACACCATGGGTTTAATAACCCAAACTTAAACTTGCAAGCTCAATTAAGAGGTTGCAAGATCAAGAGAGAGCTAAAACCCAAGGCAAAATGAAGCACAAAAGAGACTTTATTCTTTCCAAAATGATACAACCCTTGAGATCAAATACCAACCCTTAAACCTTCAAGCTCAATGAAGAGGTTGAAAGATCAAGAGAAAGCAAGGATCTCAAGGGGAACCTAAGCAAGAGAATGATACAAAATAACCCTCATCTTCATTTCATCATCCACTCAAAAAGCTCTCACTACAATTTTCATGGAGGAAAGAATGAAGAAGAAGAAGAAGTTAAACTAAAAAACTAACAAAAGGAGGGCATGAAAAGAACACATGAAGAAGACCCTTGGCTTGGCACAAAACTGGGCTATTTATAGGCTGCGTGCTGAAACCCTAGGGCAACATTCTGGCCCTAAATGCAAAGACCAAACTACCCCCAAAATTTGGTCAGATGATGACACTAATCCGCGGCGGATCCGCCGCGCAAACCCACATTTGGCGGCGGTTCCACCGCGGTTTTGTGGAATTGGGGTCTCGTATTTTCTGGGTTTCCTTGTTTTGCTATGTTATGTTGTTATACATGTCCCAAATTGCAAATTTCCTTCACAATTTCTTCAGATCTGCACAGTCCAAACATAGCTTCACTTTTGATTGATTTGACCTTTTCTCTCTCGAGCTCCGCGCACCCATTGATTCTTGTGCTGCCCCCTCGTGCTCTGTGCTTGTCTGAGACACGAATGACCACTGTCATATGTCTTATCTCTGGAACCGGTACACGGCACTGGACGGACACGGATGACCGGAACCCGGCTTTTATCTGTTGTCAACAGATGTTCTGTATTTGGCGTAACTGTGGAGATTTTGTATCAATTGCGTTATTTTGGACTAGGAACCTATAGCCTGTAAATATGTAGCAAACACGGATTAAAAGCACCTACCTATAAACAAACGAGCGTAAGAATGGACGGTATTAAATGCAATATTCTGGTATGAACAGGCGTCATGGGTAGGGAGCTACCAGCCGGAGATGACCGAGCAGGATAGCTGCTCGGTTGCCTCTTGCGAGGGCTTTGATCCTTCAGGACGGGGACCGAGCAGGGTTACTGCCCAGTGCTTCTTGGCGAGGACTTTGATCCATGTCGGTTGTGGTAGGAAGCTACCAGCCGGGGATAGCCGAGCAAGGACTCGACTGCTTCTGGGAGGACTTTGGTCCTTAGCATAGGAGGGGCTGTAAGAAGCCTACCAAGGACCCTTGGCCGGGCAGGGTAACCCTGCCCGGTGCCTCTCGGCGAGGGCTTTTGTCCTGAAGGATAGCCGAGCGAGGGATCCTCAGGCTCGACTGCCTCTGGGAGGGATTTTGATCCCTGTCGGTCGTGGTAGGAAGCTAGCAGCCAGGGATAGCCGAGCAGGGTAGCTGCTGAGCTGCCTCTAAGGAGGACTTGGATCCTTAGCGTTGGAAGGGCCGTAGGAGGCCTGCTAAGGATAACCGGGCAGTGAAGCTGCGCGGCTGCCTCTTGGTGAGGGCTTTGATCCCTGGCGTTGCGAGTAGGGAAGCTACCGGCCAGGTATAGCCGAGCAGGGTAAATGATCGGCTAATTCTTCATGAGGTTTCGCCCGACAATCCAATTGTAAGCATGGGGAACAGGAACGGTCGCGGCGACCGTGCGCGTAGCATGTGCATTGAATGTGGGGGGAGGCGAAGAGCCAGGGGTCGCGTTGTTTCGATTCTGCCAGAGAAGGCTTGATGATCGCCGCGTGGCAGCAACTTGTTGGGCGAAAGCGAGCGACTGTTGAACTCCGTTGGGGCGTAGTGGGCTATATAAGGCTGAAGGAGCACTGGTCCTTCCTTCCTTCATAAACAGATCATCGAGAATGCAAGACTTTCCCTTTACCATCCCCGACATCATCTGCTTCGAAGACGTATACCTTTATGACCAGAACTGCACCGAGGACACGGTGCAGTTGGTATATGGGAGCATCGAAGACCACTTCGGCCGGCTGCTCCTCCGACGCTCCTCCCTGCTGCAGCTGCTGATGCACTCCATCTGGAGGGCGTCGCCGGGGCTTTACAATCCTCTGTCCGAACATCTCTATGACGAGGCCGTGGGCAAGCTGCGGTCTCTGAGGCGCTTCGGCCTGATCTCCGCGAACCGGCTGGCTCGCTCGGAGGCGCTCGTCCGTGAGTGCTACGAGATGAGGCTCGGGGTCAACGCGCGCGGGGGAAACCGAGGGCAGAGGTTGGATCTCTCGAGGCCTCGGCTGGCGGAGATCTTTACCGAGTATCACAAGCAGTGCTCTCTGCACCCCCTTCCCCCGCTGTTGTAATTTTCTCCCCCTTTTTCCTTGTATGTATGGCTGAGGAGCCCATAATACCTTTTTTGAATAAATGAGATCTTTCCTTCTTTTCGCAACATTCCATTGATCTTTATTAAATTAACAACAGACCCTAGGAAAAGTTTACATTGCCCTAGAAGAAAAGTACATGCTAATAGATGACCTTATTAGCGCAGCCCGAGCTCCTCAGAGGCTTGTTGGTCTCCGTGCTCGGCACCGGGTACGGGGCTCCCTGAGTGCCGGATTGATCATCTGTCGAAACGAGCATGATCTGGCCGATGGTCAGCTTGGCGGGAGGAAGACGCTGCTCCTGCTCGCGGTCGGCCTGCCGTTTGTCCCTCAGGTAGGCGGCGAGGTGCCTTGATCGGATGAGCTCCTCGATGTAGTCCCGGAGTTGCTTACAATCCTCCGTGGCGTGGCCCAGCGTCCGGTGGAAGGCGCAGTAAGGGCCCCGGGTTCGCTTGGAGGCCTGACGCGGGATTGGAGGGAACTTGAAGAACCCCTCTCCCTGGGCCTCCTCTAGTAATACTACGAGGGAGACGTTGAGCGGGGTGTACTCCTGGAACTTCGGGTGATAGGGCTGCTGACGCTCCTGCCTCTCTTCCCGAGCCCTCTTCTTCTGGTTGGTCCGTTCTGCTCGGGGGAGGTTCGCGTTCACCTCGGACTCCAGCTGAACCTCGCGCTCGGTCCACGCCTTGACCTCGGCCATGGTCTTAGGCTGTGCCAACGCAAAGGAGCGTAACCACTCCTTGTGCCTAAGCCCAGATCTGAGCGCCGTGATGACGGTCTCGTCCCGGTGCTCGGGGACCTTGAGGAGGGCGTTGTAGAAGCGGGTGATGTAAGCCTTGAACGTCTCCTTGTCCCCGCTCTTTATTGTGAGGAGGTAGTCGACCGTGCGCTTCTGCCGACGGTTTCCAACGAAGTGGCCGAGGAACTGAGTAGCCAGCTCGTCAAAGGTCGAGATTGAGCGAGGCTCGAGCCCGCGGAACCAGTCCCGACCCGCGCGGATGAAGGTGGCTGGAAAGGCCTTGCACTGGGCGACGTCGGAATGGTCCTGGAAGCTCATCCCCACGGTGAAAGCATCCAAATGGTCTTTCGAGTCGGTTTTCCTATCGAACAGAGAGACCTTCGGGGGTTTGTTGCGCGAGGAGACGTGGACAGCGAGCAGTCCCTCGGTGAACGGCTTGGTGAGCGAGTCGGCGGCGTATTTAGCCCCGTCGCCCGAGAGGTGACCTTCCCGGCGCATGCCCTCAATCTTCTTCTCGAAGGCGTCGAGTCGGCCGTGGTACCCCGAGGATTCGGCGCCTCGTGATCCCTGGCCTCTGCTGTGGGAGACCTGCGTCTGGGCGCTGCCTCGGTTCCTCTCGATGAGGTTCCTCAAATCCCCGGGCGAGGTGGCTCTCGAGCTGTCGTGGCGAGCCCCTTCTGTGTGGCCCCGTCGGGGGAGGGGGTGTCGATCATGCCTGTAGACAGGCGAGGTGACCGACATCTTCTCAGGGGGGTAAGGGACGCGAGGAGGCTTGAGGCGAGGCGCTCTGGAGGCGGACCTTGGTGTGGAGCCGTGGGGCGCCCAGCGGGCCTCAGGGAGTATCGGCCCGTGAGATCTGTGGCCAGGAGTCGTTGCTTGCCGGTGGTCAGCCATGCCGATGAGGGCAGAGCCTTCTGGAGGAGGAAGAGGGGCGATCTGGAGCCTAGGCCCGGCCGTTTGGATGTGGATGAGCGCCTTCACGAGGGACTGTAGCTGATCTATTCGGCTGGCAAGGGCGTTGACGATGGTCGCCGGAGGAGGTTCGTCCGTGCCTCCGGTGAGGGGGAGGCGGCGGCCGGTACCTGGATCTTCGGGATGGTTGCTTGCCATGTGGACAGAGATCGGAAGGGCAACTTTGTTTTTGTGGAGTTTGCTTTTCCACAGACGGCGCCAACTGATGGAGGTCCTTTTCGGGTCTCCTTCAGATGTTGTCTTCCACCGATCTCCCGGTGGATTTGGAGGTGATCTCCCGTTGCGTGTGGGTCTCAATGGGTTTTGAGAAGATTAGTGATTTGAGGAGTTTAGTGCCGAGTGCCTGCAAAGAAGTCCCGGGGTGGTTTGGTACCACCGAGGACCCTCCGACGATCAAGTTAGTACTAGATCCGAGCAGCGTAACGGCTAAGTGGAGTAAGAAATGGCTTACTTGACCCCTCTGTGATGGGGGGTTATATAGCGGTGGCGGCACGCAGCAGCAGGCGCGAGAATCTCGCCGGCAGTTACGCTCCCGACGTCACGCCCGCGTAGAGAGCAGATCGCCCATTAATAGGGATCGTGATGGTGTGGAACGTGGGATGTTGCTGGCGGAGAATCTGCGCATGGCGAGATTTGCGGAGCGGCGGTTACGCCTGTGAGCGGTGGAGTTGGTCGGAGGACTAAGGAAGACAGCCTCGGCTGGGGAGCTCGGGGACGAGCGAGATGGCCGATGAGTCTTGGTCTTGTGGTAGCTCGGGGCGAGCTGAGAGGCCGAGGAGGCAAATTTGCAGGGGGTCCTGAGGAGGGCCAGCTTGTGCTTGCAGGTCGAGTACAGGGGTGGCCTGGTCGGCCCCTGTGGGCCATTTCTTCTGAGTTCTGGGACACATCATCTGCCACGTGTCATGATCTTGGAGATCGCCAATATTGAGCATCATCAGAAGGAATACCTCAAAACACCCATCTAGTTCCCCTTGCTTAACACTTATATCCCCTCAAGTAATTTATTGGCGCAAACATCCCATGTGCTCGTCGAGCGGAACCTTCAATAACGCTTTTAAAAAAATGCTCAAATGAATTGTCTAATTTTGCTTGGGAACTTGTTTTTTGTTATTTAGAATTGAATTTGATCATTTTTTAGTGTTTGGATCGATGAACATAGGGGTATTTCCGTCAATTATCTAAAATTATCAATAAAATAATAAAAATTAGAGAAAACGGGATCTCAGAGGAAGTTTCAAGTCGGAAAAAATCAATGCTCCTCCAATTTTTTTGATGATTGCTTCCATCACCTTCATCTTCATCGTGCAAGATGTGCATACACCAAATTTGATGTGAATCGAATAGCCTTTCCCCCTTGATTTTGTGATGTAAAAATACAAAAAATGTTGTAATATCGTAAAACCGTTAATTTTGCATCTGTTACATCAACGGTGAAAAAATATTTGATTCTCGTCAAATGTGGCGTATCCATATCTTGCACATGAATATGAAAATGGTAGATACGATCGCCAAAAAAATTGATGGAAATTTCTTTTTTTTTCGAGGCAATAGGAGTAAATTTTGGCATCCGAGATTCCGTTTAAGTCATGATAGTTTTGCTAGTTCACTGTCTGGACGGTAAGGAGTATCAGTTTCCCGTAAATAAGCAAAATAAAAATCTAAAAAGAAACCCTATGCCTAGAACCCTCCACCTCCCCCCGGCCAAATAGGTAGAATGTCTCCTCGCCGGTGCCCCTACTGCTCCACCGCCTCCCCCGCGCGTTCCGCCACCGCCGCCGCCACCGGCCGCCCCGTCGCCGAGTGCTCCTCCTGCCTCCGCGTCCTCGCCGAGCACCACCACCCTTTTCCCCACCTCTCCCTCTTCCCCGTCCGATCCCACGTCCTCCCCCTCCCCTTCGCCACCTCCGATCTCCCCTTTCCCTCCAAAAAGAACCAAGACCAGGAAGATGGCGAAGACCCCTTCGTCGCCACCGGCTTCATCACCGCCTTCTCGGCCTTCTCCCTGGACCCCTCCCCCCTCCTGCTCCGCCCCGCATCCTCCTTCTCCGGCAGCCTATCCGAGCTCGAGCGCCTCCTCCTCCTCGACTCCCCTCCTCCTCCCTCCTTCTCCTCCTCCTCCTCCTCTTCGGACCCCAACGACCCGCTGGTGTCCGTGGATTGCCTGAGGGCCTACCTGCAGATCGTGGACGTCGCGTCGATCCTGGGGCTGGACTACGAGATCGCCGAGCACGGGTTCCAGCTGTTCAAGGACTGCCTGTCGGTGATCTGCTTGAGGAACCGGAGCGTGGAGGCCCTGGCGACGGCGGCGCTCGTGCAGGCCATTCGGGAGGCGCAGGAGCCGAGGACCCTGCAGGTATTGTTTGAATTGATGTGTCATAGGATTGAAATGTTTTTAGTTGTTCGATCTAGGTCACTGCTTTAACAGCATTTGAATGCTGGGGAAAACCAACGATGGTAAACAAGAACTATGAGATGAAAGGATTTGTTCTTCTTTTAGGTTGCGATCCCACAAAAATTATGCAGCATTCAGCATATTAGCATTAGGTCCTAATTTAGGGATAAATAATATCTGATATGAGGACTTTGAGTTATTTTCAAAGGACTGTACTATCAGGGTTTGTTACCGTTACGAAAACCCTAGTTTCATGATGTTACGATGCCAAACTCCAAAAAATGAATCCGTGGCTCATTTCGCAACTAACATAGCTTTTCCTAGGATGCGGTTTCACAAAGTTTTCAGAGATCGGAACCCCATTTTTCAAGTGTGGAGTTTCGTAAGGTTTCGTGGCAGCCCTCTTTATTCTCTCTCCTCTCCTGTACTTTGGAGAAAAAAAAAAGTAAGTTAAACAAAACATTGGTTTCGTAAACTATGTTGCCAAACGACCGAAAACTTTGCGAAACCTCAATTTTACGGAACCCTGGTTCGCACACATGCAAAACGTGGTTTGATTTTTTATTTATACAGAACCTTGTTCTTGGAACCTTTTTGCCACACTAGGCCTAGTCATTTTGTTTTAGCAACAGGGGATGCAGATATTTTGGACGGCTTAGCATAGCTAAGCTAGTGACAAAAGGGAGGATAAAAGAGATTTGATAACGAACAAGTGAGAACAAGATCAAGGAGTGCTTTCATGAGGGATGCATATAGGTTTGAAGCACATATCTAATATAGATTTCAGGCCATAGAACTCCTATGGATGCAGAATTTATAAGTTTCTATGGAGAAACAGAGATCACAAGTGTTATGTTGTGGAGTATCTTCCTTTTGATATTGATTCTCATCTCTAAAGGCTATGTATATTTTTTGTTAATTAAATCAAGAGCACTTGATTTATGGGGCTGCATGTGGGGCTCCAGTGGGTTTTGTTTAGATCGTGTAAAGATTTAATGAAGATTAAATCTAAATCTTAACTTATCTAAACAAAGCCCTCACCTATATATAATGTTAATTATATATGCATGAATGTCACCGCCATTAAAAATTAAAAAAGTGCATGCGCATTCAATTCCACAGAGAAGTCTAAAGGCAGCGGCCAATCAAAATTAAACAGAGCCTCTAATGAATTGAAGTCTGCGGCAACACTACTTGGAGATTGAATTGTCTACGGCTAATTATTGGTTGAGCCCGAGAGAGAGAGGGGGACGTTTAGAGAGATTTGTACAGAATAGAGAGATTTGGGAGAAATCTCCTAGGGTGCTTGTAAACTTTGATTCAAGAATAGTAGAAGTTTACAGATTCCGCTCTGTCGGGGACTAGCCATACGGTAGGTGAATCTCGTTAACAAATTCTTGTGTTTCTCGTTTCTGGTTTGTGATTTTATTTTGTTCTCGTATATTTTATTTTATTGTTCTTTCGTCGGTATTTGCGTTGTTGAATTGCTGTTTGTGATTCTATTTTGTTCTCGTGTATTTTATTTTATTGTTCTTTCGTCGGTATTTGCGTTGTTGAATTGTTTGCGTCGTAGCATTGTTTTATGGATCGATTTTCTCCCAACAACCGGTATCAGATCATTAGTTAAGGGAACCTAGAGTTCTTCGATTCTACGATCTATGTCAACGATGGGTAACGATAACTACGTCCTCTTCCCCATTTTCTTAGACCGTCATTTTGAAGGTATTGGTTCTGAACAAGAAAGAAGTTAAGTTTGCTACGACAGGGGTGAAAGATGGCGGAGGATAAAATAAGAATCGAAAAATTTAATGGTCATAATTATGGTTGGTGGCGCATGCAGATGAAGGATTACCTATACTAAAAGGATCTGTATCTTCCGTTGATAGGTGAGAAGCCCGAGAAGATGAGCAATGAGACGTGGACCCTTTTGGATAGGAAAGTCTTGTCGACAATTAGGTTGTCGTTGACTCCACGGATGGCTTTTAACATCTCAAAGGAGAAAACAACCGTGGGGCTAATGACGACATTAGCCAAGTTGTATGAAAAGCTTTATACATCAAATAAAATCTTCCTGATGAAGAAGCTTTTCAACATGAAAATGACTGAAAACGGTTTGGTGATGGAGCACCTGAACGAGTTCAACAGCATGACGAGCCAACTCGAATTGGTTGAAATCGTCTTTGAGGACGAGATTCGAGCACTACTATTCTTTTGTTCGTTACCGAAGAGTTGGGATAACCTAGTTATGACGGTTAGTAACTCGACCTCGGAGACTCTTACATTTAATGATGCGGTGAGTTACATATTAAACGATGAAATGCGGAGAATGGCCATGAGTGGGAATTCGGGAACTTCTGAACTTTCGGTGGAGAATCGTGGTAGAATGATGGAAATGAGAAAGGACAAGAAGAGCAAGTCTAAGAGCCGAGGAAAATTGAAAGCGAAAATCCAAGACGACTGTTGGAGCTGTGGAAAGAAAGGTCACAGAAAATCTGAATGTAGACTCTTGAAAAAAGACTTGGAAGGGAAGGCAAATGGACATGAAGCTAATGTGGTGTCTACACAAGAACAAAAGGAACAAAGTTGTCTATCGGCAAGCGTGAGCACAAAGGCAGATACTTGGTTCCTAGATTCTGGAGCATCTTTCTATTGCACTTTGGCCCGGCATCATTTCAGTGAGTATGTTTTGGGGGATCTTGGATATGTGACGGTGTGGAACGGTTAGCCGTGTAAGATCGTTGAAAAGTGAATTATCATGTTACAACCGTCAGGAGGTGGTCAAATTAAATTGAATAATATTCGTCATATTCCAGATTTGAAAAAGAGTCTGATTTCTACTAGTCAGCTAGACAACGAAAGGTTTATTACGGCGTTTGGAAATTCTCAATGGAAGATTTCAAAAGGGTCGTTGGTGGTCGCTAGGGGCAAGTTGAGCAGTTCGTTATACTCATTCAGTGGGAGTAGCGGAGATTCGGTTGCGTTGACGACGGATTCAGAGATAAATTCAGAGACTTTGTTGCAGCATAGAAGATTGGGACACCTCAGTAAGAACTTGAAAGTTCTTCAGGGCAGGAGCTTCTTTCGGGGCTGAAGAATGTTGAGTTGAGGATATGTGAGAGTTGCATTTGTGGGAAGCAAAGTATGCTCAGGTTTCAAATTGGAGGCGTAGCGAAGAAAACCAAGACGCTGGAGATAGTTCATACGGACATATGGGATTCGGCTTCGGTGGAGTTTTATGACGGGAATCAGTACTTCGTGACGTTCATCAACGATGCAAGCCGGAAAACATGGGTGTATGCGATGAAGAAGAAGTCCGATGTGTTTGGTATCTTTAAACACTGGATTAAGCAGGTTGAGAACCAAATAGGGGGTAAAGTAAAATGTCTTAAGTCTGATAATAAAGGAGAATATTGCACACAGGAGTTCGAGACGTTTTGCTCGCATAAGGGTATTCGTTGGCTGAAGACGGTACCGGGGACGCCATAACAGAATAACATCACTGAAAGGATGAACATGATCCTAGAGCGAGTGCGGAGTATGACTTTGAATGCGGATGTGCCTAAATTCCTATGGGCAGCGGCGGTCGATGTTGCTGTGTACTTGATCAATAGAAGCATGATAAGTGTGCTTGATGGAGGCATTCCGGAAGAAAATTGATCAGGTAAACCGGTTGATTATTTGCACCTAAAAGTGTTTCGCTGCGTTGCGTATTCTTTGGTTGATAAGGCGGAAAGGGGTAAGCTTGACTCCAAGCTTAGGAAGTGCGTTTTCATCGGATATGGTAGAGATGAGTTCGGATATCGGTTTACACAAGTAAGAAGCTAATACGAAATTGGAACGTCATATTTGATGAGCAGCACTTATACTAAGCAAGCCAAGGCACTTGTACACAAGCAATACGTGAATTCGTCGAGATAGATGGAACACAAGAAAGTATTCAGATACCTACAAGTAGTGATCAGAACTTGCAGGAAGCCGCAGTGCAGGATCATGTTCAAGAACAGAATGGTGACCATGTTCAGCAACTAGATGTACCCGTTCTGAGGAGATCTACGAGAGATAGGAGGCTACTTGAAAAACTTGTGACCGACTTCGTATTGTACACAGATTCGGGAGAGCCCGTATCCCTTGAAAAAGCAACAAGTGACGGTGCTAGCAAGCAGTAGGAGCGAGCTATGGGCAAAGAGATGGATTCTTTGAAGAAGAACCGTATGTGGGATCTAGTAAAGCCACCCAAGGATCGGAAAGCGTTACTTAATTGGTAGATGTACAAGATTAAAGATGAGATTGATGGTGTGAAATGGTACAAGGCTCGTTTGGTAGTCGAGAGTTACGTGCAAAAGTAAGGAATTGACTATCAAGAGATTTTTTCTCCTGGGGTGAAGACATCCATTAGGGTAATCCTTAGTATTGTGGCGGTGGAGGATTTGCACTTAGATCAGGTTGACGTGAAAACTGCGTTCCTTCATGGCGATTTGGAGGAGGAGATTTATATGATCCAGCCACCGGGATATGAGAAGGGAAAGAAGATATGGTATGTAAGCTGTGAAAGAGCTTGTACGGTCTCAAATAAGCTCCTGGACAGTGATATCTCAAGTTCGATCGGTTTATGCTAGAGACAGGATTTGTGCGGAGTAAATCAGATCACTGTGTATACGTTCAGACTTTTGAGAACGGAGAATACATCATTCTCACTATACGTGGATGACATGTTGGTAGCGGGTCCGAATTTCGAGAAAATTCAAAATTCGAAGAAGATGATGGTTGAGAAATTCTTTATAAAGGATTTGGAAGCGGCCAAGCAAATCTCGGACATGAAGATCGTTCGAGATAGGAAGCAGAGAAAGTCGTGGTTAAAGGGATTACATTGAGAATGTTTTGAAACGATTCAACATGAACAAGTTAAAGCCGGTGAGTAGGTCCTTAGCGAAGTATTTCAAACTCATGAAGGAGTTGTGCCCGACAACTCAAAAGCAGGACGAGATGACGAGAGTACCATATGCTTCTGTGGTGAGGAATTTGATATATGCGATGGTGAGTACGAGATTAGATATTACACATGCAGTAGGAGTTGTTAGCAGATATTTGCAAAACCTGGAAAAGAAACATTGGAATGCAGTGAAGTGGATTTTGAGATATCTTAGGGGTACATTTAGTCATTGCTTATGTTTCAAGGATGACTCTCTAAAGGTGCAAGGGTACGTTGATGCAAACTATTCGGAGCGAAGAGCACAACGGGGTACGTATTCACTGTTAGGAGGATAGCGATGAGTTGGGTCTTTCAATTACAAAAGGTCCAAAGGTGGTGGCATTGTCGACTACGGAGGCGGAGCACATGGCGATCACGGAAGCCGGCATGGAGATGATATGGTTGCAAGGATTGCTTAAAGAATTGGGCAAGAAGCAATACTTCAATATCTTGTGGAGCGATAGCCAAAGTGCGATATATTTTGTGAAGAACGCACCGTATCACTCTCGAACAAAGCATATCAAAGTGCGGTACCACTTCATTCGTATAACGATTGAAGAGGAGTTGACATTGCAGAAAATCGCTGAAGAAAAGAATTCGACGGATATGTTCACCAAGGTCGTAAACAGAGATAAACTGGATCTCTGTTGCAGGTTGGTGAATCTCTCCATGAAAATTTGATGAGGAGAGAGCAGCAGTGGAATAGTGTGAAATCTACTAATGTTGAGAATCAAGACGGAAGAAATTTCCAAGTGGGAGAATGTTATGTCGTGGAGAATCTCTTTTTAAAATTGAATCTCCTTTTAAAATTGAATCTTATCTCTAAAGCCTATGGATATTTTTTGTTAATTAAATCAAGAGCACTTGATTTATGGGGCTCGCATGTAGGGCTCTAGTGGGTTTTGTTTAGATCATGTAAATATTTAATGAAGATTAAATCTAAATCTTAACTTGTCTAAACAAAGCCCTCACCTATATATAATATTAATTATATATGCATGAATGTTGCAGCCATTAAAAATTAAAAAGTGCATGTGTATTCAATTCCATAGAGAAGCCTAAAGGCAGCGGCCAATCAAAATCAAACAGAGCTTTTAATGAATTGAAGTCTGCGGCAAAAGTTCTTGGAGATTGAATTATCTGCGGTTAATTATTGGTTGAGGCCGAAAGAGATATTTGGGAGAAATCTCTTAGGGTGTTTGTAAATTTTGATTCAAGAATAGTAGAAGTTTGCAGATTCCGCTCTGCTGGGGACTAGCCATATGGTAGGTGAACCCCGTTAACAAATCCTTGTGCCTCTCTTTTTTGTGTTTGATTTCTTATTTATTCTCGCATATTATTTATATTGTTTTTCGTCGTTTATTTACGTGATTGTTTATCACGAGCATTGTTCCGTGGATCGATTTACTCCCAACAAGACCATAGAGGAAATATTTGTGGTGTTTGAAACTGTCTACTATATACAAGACTACAAGCATATCAGCAAAAAAGGAATATGAAGGATTGATTGATTACATCTAAACTACCTATGCCGCAGAAGAACCTATAAACAATGAGGAAACATTAGACATGATATCATACATTAGATTTGAAAGAAATCCAAACCAAGTTGACTTTTATTGATGATCAATGGTTTAGTTGATGGCCCTGCATTTACATTCATGAGTTGCTTCTGCTGACGTGCGCTCATTCTCGAGATTGTTTATTTATAAGAATATGCCCTATTTTTTTTATAATTCTTGAAAATTGAATAAATTATCCAAACCATAACCTTCTTAGTGATTATGTCTTTCATTTTCGAGAGCATTGCAATTTGATACCCTCATTAGGTATTACTGAGTATAAAAAATTCAAACTAAAGATTTAGAATGATTGCAACTTGTATATATCTTCAAGGTAATCTTTGTTTCACTGACATACTCATAACTTTAGAATATGTTCCTAATTAAAAAAAGATTTTATCAAAGCATTGGATGTATATTTCGAATATCTCATAATGACTAGAAGCTTAAAGAGAGTTTCTCCTAACCCATCTCTTCCATTTTTCCAGTCTGCCATATTTGCTTCTTTTAAAGCCACTGCCAGCTTGTAGAGTTCACATTTCTCAAGTTACAACCTGATTTTAAAAAAAAATTCAGTATTAAATTTAGACACTAAAATAGGCAAGGAAACTTCTCTGCGTCCTCAATCTTCTTAAAGAGCTTTAAAAAAAGTTAGTCTCAACGATCCTCGAGAATGAATGGTGGACACCAACCAGTGTATGACCTTGACAACCAAGGTTTAAGAACTCGGTTTCGGTTTCGGTCTCTCATAATTTTATTAGTTTCGCTGAGTTTCGGCTAGTTTCGCTGATCTCGGTTCGGGTTTCGGTTTCGACGGAAATACAACATACATAAGTGTAAATATATTAAATATTTAAATTTTTGGTTTTATATTACAAGATAATGATCCTAGTGTCTAAAAATCCAGCCATGATACAAAATATATTGAAAAGTGTATTTAGATAAGTATTAATATAATATTTGAGTTCACTTTTTTACGGTTTTCTAACAACGAAGGTCTACAATTATCACAATGACTATAAAAATGGTATAAAAAAGTTTTTAAAGGTTTTAACCGAAATGATTTTGTATGGTTGGTTTCGTATCGGTCTCCACCGAAACCGATACGACACCGTCACGTATCGGTGATTTCAGCCGAAACCTCGATCCTTGTTGAAAACCGTCTCTGGTCTTTTTAGCTATTTATTGATCTCGGGCTATAGCTACCTGTGTACACATTGGACTTTTTCTATCCTGTCTTTAATGTGAAGTTAATCTTCAATACTGTCAATGTTTTAAATTTCGAATATCGGTGTCGTGTCGGCCTGAAGATTTTAATGTCGGATATCAGATGTGAAATGTCAGATGGTATTATCAAATATCGGGTTCTACATTTTTGTAAAGTAAACGTCATTTATATAATTTATTTTTTTACAAAAATATTAATTTATTCACAAAAATATTAATTTATTCATATTTTTAGTTTTATTAATTTTATACCTTACTCAATAGCTTAATGGTAAAGCGGCCGTCTATTAAGCAAACGGTCGTAGGTTCGAATCCTACTTAAAAACGAGAGATGAAACGAGATTTCTGCAAGGTAAGTTGGTCCAAATGGACCGGCTTATTTACAAAGCCCAAAACCCAAAAAAGAAAATTTCCCTCAATTTTTTTCCTCATAACAGTAAATGTCGGCCGAAACGCCGACATCACGACATTCGGCCGACGGCTAAAATCATGAAATGCCGGCCGACATTCAGTAAATATTGTTAACCGATTTTTTTTGCATATTTGCGTCATTTTCTTTCCAAAACCGACATTTCGGTGATGTCGGACGACATTTAGAACATGAATGTTATCTCCCATCTCATCTTCAGAATTCCATCAAAATCTAACAGTGTGTCCTTTATTAGATAATTCTTTCTACCTTTTCAGCAATAGGGAGCCATCTTGGTTTGCTTTATCCTTTGCTTTCCTATGCTCACCGAATTATTCTTTGACCTATTACTGAAGAGCTAGCATGCTTCTTTCAAAGAAGATCTTCACATGTCCTTGTGCGCTATTATATTTCATAACTTTTTTCTTGAATACAAAGCATTGTATAGAAGGAAACACCAATTTCCATATTTATCTTCTTGCTTCAATGGGAATATAGGATATTGTAACCAAGCTTCAATACCAAAGAGAGTAATATCAGATGCCACGGGATGAAGTTGATTTAGATAAGTTACTGGAATGAAAATAGTCCATCCTATGATGCTCGGTAGATACTATGTGCAATTTTAGAATAATACCAATTGTTGTCTAGTGACTCTAGTCAGCTCTCTACATATTCTGCACTTAATCTAGTTGCTTGACAGGAAATCTCGACTGCTAGCAACCTTCCTCAAAAGGAGATTGGAAAGTACATGAAAATACTCGGCGAATCTTTGAAACTTAGCCAACCCATCAACAGCAACTCGATATCTGTTCACATGCCAAGATTCTGCACTCTCCTACAACTCAACAAATCAGCCCAGGTATCATTAAGACAAACAACAGATAATGTGGTCATTTAGGTTTTCAACCTTCTCAAAACTAGTATTTTACGCCTGCGATGCAGGTATGTGGCCAATTCGGTCAGTTGATGGATGGTAAGGAATTTTTGTAAAAATTTTAATAATTTTTTTTATATATTTGAGAAGATTTCTGACATTTAAAAAAAATAATCAAAGATTATTCTGAAAATTATGAGAATATTTTTGTGCCATGTACCATGCCTAGAATCAAATTGAAATTTCATATCTGAGAGATTTCTCAGGAACTTGCGGCTCATATCGGAGAAGTTGTCATCAACAAATGTTTCTGCACAAGAAGAAACCCAATCAGCATCTCTGCCGCTGCTATTTACCTTGCATGCCAACTCGAAGACAAAAGAAAAACCCAAGCTGAAATTTGTAAAGTAACAGGTCTCACTGAAGTCACTCTTCGCAAAGTCTACAAAGAATTATTAGAAAATTGGGATGATCTTTTACCGCCTAACTACACACCAGCAGTCACCCCTGGTAAGGCTTTTCCGATGACTTTGATTACCTCCACTCGATCCTCAACTCCTAAATCTGAAACTGCTGACGTTTCAGAAAATAAAAAGGTTAGTAAAGATTTAGATGTTGTGGAGATTGATCATTATGAGAACAAATCACCGGCGTCGTCGTTGTATACACGTGATTTGAATCACGCAGCATTTTGGCAGCCACAGCATCAGTTTGATGAAACAAATAGCACTCCGAAAAATATTCCATCGTCACAGAGACACGTGAATTCTTGGCAATTTAATGTGGCTGGATCTTCGAAAGGTTCCGGGCATAAATGGTTTATGAATAAGAATGAACGTGAAGAAACTGACAAATGAGAGATCACAACTTTGTAACCCTGAAATGCTGCGTTGAATTATTTAGTCTCGGTTTGATGATCATTGTTTATAAGCAAATACAATGTTTTTGTTTCATGTTAGTGCATTGTATATTATTTTTTATTTTCTGTATTAAAAAACGAACAGCTACCAAATATTAAGATGCTTGATATATCTGTTATTTTCGCAACTTCTTTTGCATTCTTATGAGTTGCGAGAACCAGAGAGAAAATAGATCAAGAAACATATTGAGGCTGAGGCAAAATATTTTGTGCTCATCTTTAAGTAGTCACAGACTAATGAAATAGCGAACACATCAAGTGCAATACTGTGAAGGAGCTTACTTATTAGCTACATATTCATTATGCAATGCTACAAATTATAACAAGGAAAGGAAAAAAAGTTGAGATATCCGACTCAAAACGCAGAGGAATAATCTGAAGCTAATCTGCATCTGATGTATAACAAGTATCATATGAATGAAGCCTTGAGACCATTGCCACAATGTGCTTAACATCCTAACCAAATTATGAGCAGCTGCAGCTCTCTCATGTACCTAACAAAATGAAAAGCAGAAAAAGTTTAGTTAAGACTGTAAGCAAAAGCTCATATAGATATAATGCTCTCCCGCAAAAATTATTAGGGTAAATTAAATACCTTCAACTATGGTTTTCAAGGGGGGTTTTTTCACTAAAAATACCCTCAAAAGTGCCACTTAAGGTATTTTACTGTAATTAAAAAAATTTAGGTAGTGCAGTGAAAAACCACGATAGTTAGGGCTATTTGAGTGTAATTTACCATAATCATTAAGCACAGATATAACCCTACATTATGTCAGCCAAAAATGCATGGTAAACTCTGTTTCGAATAATTCAAACCCTTAAATTAGATTATATTAACAGAATTGAAATAAAACTGTAGAATATAGGATAATTGTGATTATCCGATGTGGGCTTTTTTTTATTTACACTTCTGTAGTTAATTTTTTTAACACCATTTGGCTACACATCATCCAACATTTGCAACTCCAAGACTGACTTAATTAGCACCCCGACACCAATTGGTTAGTCTGCGGGTAAGTCAAATTTGCTTTAACTCAAGGTGTCAGGTGCTAATAAGACAATTGAAATGTTACATGTGTCGATTGACGTATTGATGAAGTGTGTTTTATATGCAATTAACCATTTTTTGTGCAATAGAAATGGAATTTGAAAGGATTCGTATAGCATAATTGCCAGAAATGATGCAAGGGCAGTGGATATGACCACTTACCATAGTTTTGGTGTTTGTTTGAGAAGTCGAAAATGGCCTTTATAATGGCGCCATACTTCATCGATTTTAACGGGCCCATATGTCTGTAAAAGCAAAAAGAAGCCATCTCATTAGCTGAGTGGTGACTCTTTTAAAAACATATCATAACCAGAATAAAATGCATTCAGTCACTAAATTGCAAAATATCTTATGAACCCGGTGACATCTAGAGAATGATATGCAGATCAACATCCAATTATTTTCTTCTGCATATGGGGAAAAAAATAGATCAAGGAAAAAACATGGAGCAGACTGCTACTTAATATAATTAAGTTCTAATCACATCAGCTTGACCGATAATCTCAAGAACTTGTGATGATTAATGTTTGTTGCACCTACATATGTATTCCGTATCTCAAAAAACCTTTAAAATGGAATCACGCACACAAGCTACAATTGAGAAGAGAAAGAATAGGAAAAATATACTCTGGTAGCTCCCCTGCTTTTGAACTAACATGAACTGATCAAGTCCTAAATAATATTAGTAAGTGTATGAACCTGTGAAATGCAGAGAACTATTAATTCAATCTAATTCAACTCACAGTTTATCAAAGATTTCCAGTTTACGATCTAAATATATATATTAGTGGAAAGATTAAATAATCTTTACAATAAACAGGTCGGTGGTCTAATTTTGTTTAGACAAATGACACTCCCAAAAACACATGCTGACTCTTGCAATTTTTTTGTGTTCCATGTCTGTGTCTATGATTCATAAGCAATCACCCTTCTATTTAAAAAAAAAATACAAACTACCTTAACTCTCTTTTCAATTAAAAGTAAGTATAATATGTTTAAAATTTCAACCATGCATTGTTCATGTTCCATTTCCGGAGAATTCTAACAATAAGCTTTCACACTCAATTTACATGAAGAGTGCAAACTTCTTGTCTTGTCTTACAATTCCAGAGGCCTCGCCTTTGAGAATGAGAAATGATTTTTAGTCTTCGAAGACAGTATTAAGACTTGTCTTTTCATAGTATTACCCTCCAACTTGGGATATTTGCCAATATAGCTTCTCAAACATGACTCCATATCCTTATAGATTGACTCCTCGAACTATAGCTAATCCATTTTTATCTACTATTCTCTTATTAGATTTCTTTGTAGATCTTGAGACTCAATACTGTTGATTCTATAATTTTAAGTTTAAAATTTGATTGTTTAGCTTACTTAGTAATGCTATCATGTATTTCTTTCTCAATAAACGGTTGCTCTTTATTTTCTTTCAAGTAAAAACCAACTAAGGACTTCAAACATACAAAAGAATCAAACAACTGCTAATATCATAGTCCTTAAATTTACTCCTCCACTGTATGTACAAAGCATATATTTAATGATGCAGAGATTATCAAAATAATGATACTAAAATTATTCTAACAAAAGCTTAATTACAAATTAAAGTGTTGTACCCTGACGCCATACCACAAACCAGTGTAAAACACGAATGGTAGTAGTGTAATCCACTACAATGTGACTCATCATATCCAAGTGCTAAATAGGCATTATAAGATTCAAGATTCAATCTCTCTACCTGCTAATATTAACACGATTTGAATTAAGCTTCACCATAATTTTGTTCCATACAGGTGAAACCAACTATTAGTAGAGAGAAAGGCTTGATCTTATGAGAAGAAATACCTCCATATGTATATAGAAACATCCGTATTAATACACAAATCATCTCCTCTTACCCTGACTTTTGGGCTCGTTTCCATGTAGATATGATCTTATAAGTATCATCGTCATCATCCAGCCTTTTCCCATCAAAATGGTGTTGGCTAAGAAATAATGATCAATGAAAGATTCCATAAATCTTAACCTTAACAATCGGCCTCTGACATTGACTCTCTCTCTTAATTAGTGCCAAATTCCTGGCATAAGATAACATGTACAGACAAGAGCTTTCCATAATCCTACATGATCAGTTGGCATCATCCAAATTCTTTAAATCTTGGACGAAGTCTAAACGAAGAGGGAAAATTAATATATTTACCCAATGGGAATATGACTATGAACACTTCTAATAAATATAAATTACACTTAAATTATTGCAGTTAATGAACTGAAAGACGGTCGGGTGCCTTATGCAATAAGAGACTGGATATTATCATAACCATGAAGTGGATTGTTCATCCAAAAGTTAGATATCCAAGAAAAAGAAGTTTGGTTGGGATTTTTGCAACTAAAGGACATGCACATAAGAAAAATCGGTATTATTACTTTGCCTAGTCTATTTAACAGTGATTGTCACTGGTGAAAATAATCAGTCTTATAAGCATATAATCAAGAAACATGTAAATTGCACTCTGCAAGCACGTAATATACACAGCACATCTACATCTAGACATTATCTTACTATTTGCTTTCGTAAGATTATAATTGCATAGAAACATAAGAAAAGGGTAATTATTGTTGTTATGAGGATGAAACTTACACAATCTCTGTGTACCGCATTCGCCATGCCGGAAACCCTAAATGGCATCTAGCCGGTGCATATATAAGAAGTAAATCGGGCTCCGGTCCATCACAGCCTAACAAAGAGATACCAATGGTCAGAAGAATGATATACAATGAGAGATAATATGTACTCCCTCCGTCCCACTTTAATAGTCGTTTTAGGGACTAATCCATCCCCCCTTCCCCCCCCCCCCCCCATTCTAGTTGTTTTTGACAATGAAGATAAATTTGTTACCAAATTTACCCTTCATTATAATCTAGGAAAATGGTCTCTAGTAAATGTCGCATACACCCACATTCTCCCATTTCAATCTCCATTATCTCTTCATGCTCTTAATTAATGTTGTGCATTAGATCTTTGCGTTTGGGTAGAAGGCAAGGGGTCAAAAAATTATGGGAACTCTCAAATTGAATGAACACATGAAATCAAGAGACATTAACTGCATAATGTAAATTGATGAACTAGGGGTATTGCAGTAAATTGAAGTACTCATAATATAACATCTTAATAAGCATGAAAAATACCAAAACGACTATTAAAGTGGGACGGAGAGAGTATATAATAGCTAAAATATACATTCAACTATCTTTCATATGTACACTAGACTACCTTACAGTTTTTTATTACAGTAAACCCCCTTAAACTTTTGGTCAGCACTTTATGAGAGCTTAATGTAAATTTTTTTTATAAAAAAAACTTTATAGTACAGTGAAAGACAGCGGTAGTTAAGAGTAGTTTAGTGTAATTTAGCCAAACAAATATTACGAACCGACAGCCTTCAAAGCAGCAGCCATGTCATTTTCTGTAAATATAGGTTGTATCTTGTTGCAACCTCCTTTATCGCCATTCATATATTTGGAAAATAGGAAGTTCGCTGCTTTGGCAACTCCTTCTTTACCATCAGATGAAGAGAGCAGCTCGATTGTCATGTTATCACGATAAATACGCGAAATCATGTGTTTCAAAGCACCATCCTATATTTTTGCAGTGGATTATTCATTTATCCCATAAACAAAAATAATCTATGTTATAACTCACAGCGCATGATTCAGCATTATTGGTTGAACTAGTCAAGCTACTCCGATTACTCTCCAAAGTTTTCTTCAGAACACCTATATTATAAGGAAAATCTTAAAAAGATAAATATGTAGGCATCACTAAAAAAGACATTTCAAAATTTTATATTAAAATACAAGATTTTTTACCTTCCATGTCGTACAATATTATATCTTTGACACCGATATCTGATAACCACCGCAAAAGCATTTTGATTTGTGTAGTGTTTTTAGCTTCTTCGCTATCTACAACAACTGCTAGGTGCCGCAGCTTATGTAATTGGAGATTTCGATACTTTTTGAGGAATCCACTTGAGATTATGTAGAATAAGATAGCTTGAATCATATTCGACACAATATGCATGATGCTGACCACTAGATGGAGTAAATGCCAGCTAAATCCAAATATAAATCTCAATATCATGTATGTATGGAGACTCTGCATATTTGAACAACCAAAATAAATACGCGGCAATGTTTGTTAAGAAACACAATTGCTTGTAATCATTGTTCACAGTCCTCGACGCTAAACTCATGGCAGACCAAGCATGGACAGTTAAACAAGTTGTATAGGCGATGTTCAAGAAAGAAGCAGTTATCATAAAATATTAAATACAGTATTAACATATCATTTCTGTAGAGGCTCATCAGAGATGCTGATATTAAACTTTTCTGTAAAGTGATTGATTTTTAAACTTATAATAGGACCAATTGGAATTGATGAAATTTTATTTGACATTTCTTATTTGTTTGGATTATATCCTTTTAATTTACAACTATCTTTTTATATAGTGAATGGTTCAATGTTTTGGTTCTCTTTAGTTTGATTCTAAAGTCAAGACGCTATTTTATGAATTATATATTGAAATTCACAACGAGTAATGAATAGTGGTTCGATCAAAGAAATCAAAAGGAAAGTATTTGGCTCTTGATCCTTGAAAAGGAACAAATTTTCTCCCCGTGCATGCACACACACATCGATGCCCCCGTGTCCTATACCTTCTGCAAATCCTCTACGTCCTATATCCATGAGTGTGTCATGTCCTGTATCTATGTCCATGCCTATGCTTCCTAGCAATCAACTTATTCTTAGAAGCAATTTACCAAGTAGTTGGCGTGCAACAACTTAGAGATTAGTTGTTGGGAGGGGAAGTCGATCCACGGAACAGTGCTCGCGACAAAACCCAAATCACGCAAAAATACAATCACGCAATTAAATGACGAAAGACAATATAAATTAAAGTGCAGGAATAAGAAAGCAATCAATCACAAACAAGATAGATTTGTTAACGAGGTTCACCCACCGTATGGCTAGTCCCCGGCAGAGCGGAATCTGCAAACGTCTACTATACTTGAATCAAGTTTACAAGCAAGAACAACCCTAGGAGATTTCTCTCAAATCTCTCTATACAAATCTCTCTTGGCCTTCTTTTGTGATGATACTTGTGATGGATACAAGCGATGGATGGATACTAAAAATGCCTCTCATAAGATGTGCTTTTATAGCACCCAGGACAATGTCACTATCTAACAAAGTCACCACCTTTCATTGTCATCACCTAACAATGTCATGGATGTCAAAAGTAGCACCTACCAAAGTCACCATCTATCATTGTCATCACCTAACAATGTCATGGATGTCAAAAGTGGCACCTACCAAAGTCACCACCTATCATTGTTATCACCTAACAATGTCATGGATGTCAAAAGTGGCACCTACCAAAGTCACCACCTATCATTGTCATCACCTAACAATGTCATAGATGTCAAAAGGTGGTACCTAACCATAGACTTTAATTTGCATCAATTTTCAACAAACTCCACCTTGATGCAAATTCATCACAATCTCGACATTGTCCCACTTGGAGTAACTTTTTGGCTTGATTCTCAGCACTAGTAAACTTCACACGATTCCGCTGCTGCTCTCTCCTCATTAAATTTTCATGGAGAGATTCACCAATCTGCAACAGAGATTCAGCTTATCTCTGTCTACTATTTTGGTGAACATATCCGCCGGATTCTTTTCTCCCGCGATCTTTTGCAGTGTCAACTCACCATCTTCTAACGCCATGCGTATGAAGTGGTACCGCACCTTGATATGCTTCGTCCGAGAATGATATGCTGCATTCTTTGCCAAATGTATTGCACTTTGGCTGTCGCTCCACAAGGTATTGAAGTCTTGCTTCTTACTCAACTCTTCGAGTAACCCTTGTAGCCATATCATCTCTTTGCTGGCTTCCGTGATTGCCACGTACTCAGCCTCCGTAGTTGACAATGCTACCACTTTTTGCAGTTGAGATATCCAACTTACCGCTGTTCCCCCAACTGTAAATACATATCCCGTTGTGCTCTTCCCACTATCTCGATCACCCGAGTAGTCCGCATCAACGTAACCTTGCACCTTTAGAGAGTCACCCCCGAAACATAAGCAGTGACTAGACGTACCCTTAAGATACCTTAAAATCCACTTCACCGCATTCCAATGCTCCTTCCCCGGGTTTTGCATATACCGGCTCACAATTCCCACTGCATGTGCAATATCCGGTCTCGTACTCACCATTGCATACATTAAACTCCCCACCGCAGAAGCATAAGGCACTCTTGCCATCTCGTCTTTCTGCTCTTGAGTTGTAGGGCAAAACTCCTTCATGAGTTTGAAATGTTTTGCTAAAGGCATACTCACCGGTTTTGACTTGTCCATGTTGAACCGCTTCAAAACCTTCTCGATATAGTCGCTTTGCGATAACCACAGCTTCCGCTGCTTCCTATCTCGAACGATCTTCATGCCCAAAATTTGTTTGGCCGCTCCTAAATCTTTCATGGAAAACTTTTCAGCCATCATCTTCTTCAGACTTTGAATTTTCTCGAAGTTCGGACCCGCTACCAACATATCATCTACATAGAGTGATAGAATGATATAGTCTCCATCCTCAAAAGTCTGAATATAGACACAGTGATCTGACTCACCGCGCACAAATCCCGTCTCTAGCATGAACTGATCGAATTTGAGATACCACTGCCTTGGAGCTTGCTTAAGGCCGTACAAGCTCTTTCGCAGTTTACACACCATAGTTTCTTTTCCCTTCACCTCGTATCCCGGTGGCTGCATCATATAGATCTCCTCCACCAAATCTCCATGAAGGAACGCAGTCTTCACATCAAGCTGCTCTAAGTGCAGATCCTCCACCGCCACAATACTAAGGATCACCCGAATTGATGTCATTTTCACCACAGGGGAAAATATCTCTTGATAGTCAATTCCTTGCTTTTGGGCATATCCCTTGACTACCAAGCGAGCCTTGTACCGCTTCACACCATCGGCCTCATCTTTTATCCGGTACACCCATCTATTCAGCAACACTTTTCGACCCTTGGGTAGCTTCACTAGGTCCCACGTGCGGTTCTTCTTCAAAGAATCCATCTCCTCGTCCATAGCTCGCTCCCACTGCTTACTAGCACCGTCTTGCGTCGCCTCTTCAAGGGATTCAGGCTCCCCCGAATCCGTGTACAAAATGAAGTCGGTCACAAGTCTTTCAGGTAGTCTCCTTTCTCTCGTAGATCTCCTCAAAACCGGTACATCTGGTTGCTGAACATGGTGGTCATCATGTTCTTGAACCTGATCCTGCACTGCAGCTTCCTCCATGTTTTGATCCCCACTTGAAGACACCTGATTGTTCTTTTGAGTTCCGTCTAACTCCACGAACTCAGATACAACACCATCTTTGGCTTGCTTTTCTTCTCTATATAAGTGCTGCTCATCAAAGACAATGTTCCGGCTTCGTATTACTTTCTTACTTGTGTAATCCCACAGCCGATATCCGAACTCGTCTCCACCATACCCGATGAAAGCACACTTCTTAGATTTGGAGTCAAGCTTACTCCTTTCTGCCTTATCAATCAAAGAATACGCGATACAGCCAAATACTTTAAGGTGCGAATAATTGACCGGTTTACCCGACCAAATTTCTTCTGGAATGCCTCCATCAAGCGCACTCGCCGGGCTTCTGTTGATCAGATATACAGCAACATCGACCGCTGCTGCCCATAAGAATTTTGGCAGATTCGCATCCAAGGTCATGCTTCGCATTCGCTCTAGGATCGTTCTGTTCATCCTTTCAGCGATACCATTTTGTTGTGGTGTCCCAGGTACCGTCTTCAACCAACGAATACCCTTTTGCGAGCAAAACTCCTTGAGCTCTTGGGTGCAGTATTCCCCGCCATTATCGGACTTTAGGCATTTAACCTTCATCCCTGTTTGGTTCTGCACCTGCGCAATCCAGTGTTTGAAGATGCCAAACACATCGGACTTTTTCTTCATCGCGTACACCCATGTCTTCCGACTTGTATCATCGATGAACGTCACAAAGTACCGATTTCCGCCATAAGACTCCACCGAGGCCGGACCCCATACGTCCGTATGCACCATCTCCAGTTTCTTGGTCTTTTTCGCTACGCCTCCAATTTGAAAACTGAGCGCGTTTTGCTTCCCACAAACGCAGCTCTCGCAAAACCCCAACTCCACCTTTTTTAGCCCCGAAAGAATCCCCTTAGCTTGAAGAATTTTCATGTTCTTCTCGCTGAGGTGCCCCAATCTTTTATGCCACAACGAAGTCTCCGAATCTTTCTCCGAACTGGCCGTCAATGCAGCCAAGCCTCCGCTGCTACCATTGAAAGAGTACAACGAACCGCTCAGCTTGTCCCTTGCGACCACCAACGATCCTTTGGAAATCTTCCATTGAGAATTCCCAAACGTTGTAATAAACCCTTCGTTGTCTAGCTGACTTGTGGAAATCAAGCTTTTCTTCAAATCAGGAATATGACGAGCATTCTTCAGTTTGATTTGACCACCTCCCGACGGTTGCAAGATGATCGTCCCTTTTCCAACGATCTTACACGATTCACCGTTTCCCACCGTCACATGTCCAAGATCGCCCTGAACATACTCGCTAAAGTGGTGTCTGCCCGAAGTGCAATGAAAAGAAGCCCCTGAATCTAGGAACCAAGTATCCGCCTTTGTATTATCGTTCGCCGATAGACAAAGACCTTGTTCCCCTTGTTCTTGTGTAGATACCACATTCGCTTCCTTTTCATCCGTCTTCTCATCTGAGCCTTTCTTCGGAAGCCTGCATTCACTTCTTCTGTGGCCATTCTTTCCGCAATTCCAACAGGCGCCTTGGATTTTTCCTTGAGATTTACCTCGGCTTTTAGACTTGCCCTTTTTCCACTTCCCCCTTTCTATTGTTCTGCCACGATTCTCCACCGAAAGTGCAGAAGTTCCAGAACTCCCACTCACGGACTTTCTTCGCATCTCATCGTTTAATATGCAGCTTACCGCATCATTAAACGTGAGAATCCCCGAGATAGAGTTGCTAACCGTCATTACTAGGTTCTCCCAACTCTCTGGCAACGAACATAGGAACAGTAGGGCTCGAATCTCGTCTTCAAAGATGATTGAAACGGATTCAAGTTGGCTTGTTACGCTGTTGAATTCGTTCAGGTGCTCTATCACCGAACCATTCTCCACCATCTTCATGTTGAAAAGCTTCTTCATCAAAAATATTTTATTTGATGTTGATGGCTTCTCATACAACTTCGCTAACGTCGTCATTAGCGCCTTAGTTGTTTTCTCCTTTGAGATATTAAAGGCCACCTGCGGAGTCAACGACAATCTGATCGTCGCTAAGGCTTTCCTATCCAAAAGGTTCCACTCCTCATCGGTCATTTTCTCGGGCTTTTCTCCTAGCAACGGAAGATATAGATCCTTTTGGTATAGACAGTCTTCTAACTGCATGCGCCACCAACCGAAATTGTGACCATTGAATTTCTCGATTCTTATCTTATCCTCTGCCATCTTTCGTCTGTATCGCAGCAAACTCGACTTCCTCCTAGATCTGAACCAACGCCTTCAAAACTACAATCTAAGAAAGTGGGGAAGAGGACACAAGCGTCGTTACCCACCGTTACCTAGATTATAGAATCGAAGAACCCTAGGTTCTCTTAACCTCGCTCTGATACCAGTTGTTGGGAGGGGAAGTCGATCCACGGAACAGTGCTCGCGACAAAACCCAAATCACGCAAAAATACAATCACGCAATTAAATGACGAAAGACAATATAAATTAAAGTGCAGGAATAAGAAAGCAATCAATCACAAACAAGATAGATTTGTTAACGAGGTTCACCCACCGTATGGCTAGTCCCCGGCAGAGCGGAATCTGCAAACGTCTACTATACTTGAATCAAGTTTACAAGCAAGAACAACCCTAGGAGATTTCTCTCAAATCTCTCTATACAAATCTCTCTTGGCCTTCTTTTGTGATGATACTTGTGATGGATACAAGCGATGGATGGATACTAAAAATGCCTCTCATAAGATGTGCTTTTATAGCACCCAGGACAATGTCACTATCTAACAAAGTCACCACCTTTCATTGTCATCACCTAACAATGTCATGGATGTCAAAAGTAGCACCTACCAAAGTCACCATCTATCATTGTCATCACCTAACAATGTCATGGATGTCAAAAGTGGCACCTACCAAAGTCACCACCTATCATTGTCATCACCTAACAATGTCATGGATGTCAAAAGTGGCACCTACCAAAGTCACCACCTATCATTGTCATCACCTAACAATGTCATAGATGTCAAAAGGTGGTACCTAACCATAGACTTTAATTTGCATCAATTTTCAACACTATATCCATGAGTGTGTCATGTCCTGTATCTATGTCCATGCCTATGCTTCCTAGCAATCAACTTATTCTTAGAAGCAATTTACCAAGTAGTTGGCGTGCAACAACTTAGAGATTAGTTCACTACTTCCAAATCAAAACTAGCCAATCTAACCAATCTCGAAACAAATTCTAAAACACAACCCTTTCCTCCTCCTCTCAAGCCACAGTTCCAAGATCTTCAAAAATAATTGCACAAACTTAACATTTTAAGCAAAATCCCAACTTGGGTTTGTCAAATTGAACAAGTTCCTTACTTGTAAAGGGCTCATCACCCTCTCCATCTCGTGACCCAAAACCATATATCTGCAATCAAATTGAAAACAACATCAAATAATAAAAAAAAGTTAAATTAAGGGGGAAATATAAGAAAGGAGAACGATCTAACATTGATCTTATCGATTGGGCATCCATGATGCATCAATATCTTGCTTATTCGAGGAGAAACAATCGAATTAAATGCAGAAAAAAGAGAAGGGTTTGAGACTTAAGTAATAACTTACTGTTGAGAGATCAAGGGAGCAACAAAATTTGTGTGAAGAGAAGCACGCACTTCATCCCTCTCCTCAAAATCTGAGGAGCGAGAGTTTGGGACAGGTGCTGTTGCTTCCAAAGTTATTTTGACGTTGTTTTTGAATCCTAACTTCACATCACATCGAGATTATAACATCACATGGCATCTTCTATGACCTGTTTGCTCCCACCGAATCTTGAATAGCATCAATATTATTTATGGGAATTTCTTTGGTGCTTCCTTGCATGAGCTTCGTAAATCGTGCTGTGGGGAGGAATTGACGTTTGTAGGTAGAGCCAATTATAAATGGACACTTGTCGGTCACCAAAATCTATTCTTGCTTATGTATCTATTCTTTCTTAAAGGTACTTGATGGGTCAATCATCTCTCTCGATCAATCAATTCTCTCTCTCCCTCTCTAAACAACATTTGGGACTTGTGTGTCATTCCATTCCGGCTAAGGATCATCCACGCTTGAATTTTCATGCCTAGGGTGCTCTTGCCCTCTCTTACCCTGAAGTTTTTTTTGACCCCACACAAAACATAGGCCATCAGACCGCAATTTCCGGCTTTCGGATATGCATGCATGGCAATACAATCAAAGTATCCGGATTTTTTAATTCCCAAGTCAAGATTTGCTATCTATATTGCACCGAATGTGTATTGATAATACTTAGTAATTAAAACTTAATTAATTATGATATGCTAATCTCTTAGCCCAAATTTTGGGGTTCATTAAGAGCTGATTAATGAATATCGGCACCATTACACAAGATTATCAAAAAAACCATCTATATTATTTTAAGCTCTATTAGCTATGCTTATCTAGTAGATCACAAACAAATTATCTTACGAGTCTAAACATAGTCTAAATAAAAATATATAGAACTAACTAACTGTAAATATTATATCCAAATTATATTTTTCTGTTTCAATCATATGTTAATTTTGGAAAGTAATAGACTTCATTTGTTTCAAAAAAAGTTTCTTTTTCACCATGTTCAGCTTAACTAATAAATTATGGGTTAATTGCTACATTATACCCTAATGTTTCATCTACTTAATTTGATTTATATACCTTATGATTTTTTTTGCTGCACTTATATAACCCTAAAGTACAAACCGTTAATACTTTATTCCTGTCACGTCCCGTTTCCCAAAATACGGAATACGAGGGGTTGATCACAAGGCTAGCCATGCTCCTACGGTCGAGGAAATATCCTGCCGTAGTCACACTTCGGCTTCTAGCTTTACGTGGTAATCAGTAATCAATGCACAGGTAATGAGAAATGCATTCACTAAATCAAAACAAATACAAAGAACTAACCAGATAGAGATCAAGGAAGTATAACTCTAGGTCGCTGTTCAAGATGTCCGCAATATCCTCGAGGTACGTCAGGTCCTGGGCCGAGCTAAATCCACTTCTCACTCTGAGCATGCATACTCAGATCGTCAGAGCGACACAATAGCAATAAATATAAATACATGTGTAACAAGTGTAATAATGATGAATATGAAACAATAAGCATGAAGTGATGATATGATTATGAAGGAGCCAGTACAGGTAAACAGTAAAGCGGGTAAACAGTAAGGCAAGTGTATCAGTCAGTAATCAATGCATGTCACTAAACCTATCGGTCTCTAGGTCTCACTGTCCAGGTCGTTAAACCTATCGTCAGTCCAAGTGTGAGAGTCAACCACTCGTGGGTATCCCCACCCAAGGGTAGTGCCCCAGGGGCAAGGGAACACGGGCCCGAGTCGCTCACTAATAATCAGTAATATCATCCATATAACTCTAAAATCGCTATGTATGCCGGCAATGGGACTCCCGAGATTCTGTTGAACTCACACTCGAACTACCCCACACCCCATGGTCTACATCAAACACCAACCATAAACTCAAATACTAGTCGGTCCATGACAAATCTACGCGAGAACTAGAACAGGATCTCCATCAAGCATGTCTCGATTGATACCCAAGATAAATGGACAGTGTTTGGTGCCTTACCTATGACACCCATATAAGTGTTTTCATAATCGTCCCATACCAATTATAGTTATACTTATACATGCCCCATAGACGTCGACAATACGATAAATCAATAGGGTCCGCTGATTGTGTACAAGTACGTGTCACTTCGCTTATTCATTCCCGCTTTAACACTGACATACTTGCCACAATCAAAACACTAATATCTAACACTGGGTAATGTACACGACCACTAGGTTACCAATGCATATGAGCTTTACATGATATGATGAGAATGCAATAATTAAGGTATGAATAAGATATCATCAGTCAGTGTCAGAACACTTGCATAATTCACAATAAATCATACATGCAAAATTTAATGTAACAATGTAAAAGTGGTAAGCAGTATGTTTAATTATCTATCCATTAAAATTTGTTTCGCGTCAATCGGGTTTCAGGTTTGCTAGATGCGGCCATTTCAATTCAAGTATTCACAGCTGGAAATCCGATTTCAGAATTGGAAGTCCGTTTCGTAACATATTTTAATCCCAGTTGGGATCGTAATTAGGTGACGCTATAGTTGAACAATATTTAAGATTGTCAGTTAGGTTTCCAACGCAATTGGAGGATCAGTAGTATCCTATTTCAACAGGGAGTTATGGTCAGGTTAAGGTTGATGTGTAAAATCTGTCATTGCAGAATTCAGCTAGATGCGTCGACATTATAAAATGTGTTAAAAATATCATACAGAACAGGAATCCAGTGAAACCAGTGGAGTAAGAAATATAACTTAATTTTCTCCGTAATGATACAGGGTTCCACACATTTTCGCATTTGAGAAAGGATATACAGAGATTTAAAAACAAGAGTTAACTGGGATTACTGCTCTGGACTGCAGTCCAGAATCGTAATTCTCCGCAATTTTCTCTATCGTAACTAGTTCAAATTTAGGCATCAAAAGTAGGGTTCTGTAGCTTATTCTGTTGGCTTCGATACAAGCTAGGGAACGCCAAAAACCGATTCGTAAAAGATTTAATGTGAATTTACCGGTCTAGCATGTTCAGGAAATTCGGGTTTCGTAATGATTATCGCGAGTTGCAGACGAGGTCGGGGAGTTGGGGATGCCGGCGAGGGTGTCGGCGGAGGAGCTCGGCGGAGTGCAGCTCGAGATGGCCGGCGAGGTGGTTTTGCAGTGGGGAAGCTCGGTGGTTCTGGGTGTAGCGAGTGAGGCTCGGTGGTGCGAGGAGTGGCGATGAGAGGAGGAGGAGGATGCGTCGAGATCGAATGACAATGGATGCTGATCCTCAGCAAAGGCACGCCAGATGTAGTCTGTGCAAACAATCAGGTCATTATAGGACCAGATGTCCAGGACAGTCAATAGGAGCGGGACCTTCGAGATCGTGACAAGTGCACCGGAAGAAAATCGGTTAGCGCTTGGAAAGAAACTTGTACAATTTACATTTTATAAACAGAAATGATTTTTTTGTATTATAAATTTGACGGATTCATTTTGCTATTAGAGTGTATACCGGATTCATATTTAAACAACACTAATATTATACAATTTTTATTTTTTCATTCGATATTTATTTGATTTTCTGTTTTTTATTATAAAAAAATTTAAAAATAAAATAGGACGGGTTTTGGGAACCCGCCCTCTTCCCAATATATATAGGGGAGGGCGGGTTCGAACCCGCCCTCTCCTAGAACCCGCCCTTCCTTATATAGGGTAGGGGGCGGGTTCCTAGAACCTGTGCTCTAAACACCGGGATGGGGTCGGCTTCAAAACCGTCCTATTTCGATAAATTAAAAAAAATATTTTATTTTAATAATTTTAATTTTATAATACCCTATTTCAAAAAAAAAAAACAAGTTATTTTTGATGTTTTGATCTTGAGTGGAGTTGGGAGAAAAAATAATAAGAAGAAATAGAAGAAAAATTAAAAAGAATGTTAGGAAGATGAAGCACAGATTTGATGAGGGAGAGGGAGTGATTGATAGGAAGAGAGTGTAAGAGAAGATTGATTTGATATGCAGAGCACGGAGGGAGAGAGAGAGAGGAAGATTGGTTTGACTGTGTATTGCTTTAAAATTACCCACACGTGGCGGATTTTTATTGGTTCTACCGGAAACATTTTATATAGGCTTAAAATCACATTCTCCGAGACAAAAGATGGAAGTACCGAACTAAAACCCACTACTACAAATAAGGACAACCCACTGCCCCTACGGATATATGCGTAGGGGCGAAAAAATACCTAGTAGGTGCAAAGGCCGCAGGTGCAAGTTGAGGCCCTGAACTTGCCCCTTCGGGCAAATTCTTGCCCCTACGGATATATGTGTAGGTCCTAGTGTCCCTACGGACTAAACCGTAGGGTAAAAATTTTTATATTATTTACGGTTTTTTTTAATATTTTAAGTGTACCTACGGACATGTCCGTAGGTCCAAATTCAACCCCCTACGGATAACTGCTGTAACACCCGAGCCCAATAATACTATTTCTGTTACTGGTTGAGTGTTTGGCATTGCTTATTTCATTTATCTTACTTGTTTGGTTCTTATTGCACAATTTACCCGGCAAAGTCATTTCTACATATAACAAATTTTAGCATCTAAAATAAAATTGAAAATATTCGTCTTGGCCTACTTGACACCCTTAGCCTCGTGGTAGCGTCCGTGCATTGTGTTCTCGTCCCGTTCAGTAAAACGGGCAAGTTTGGATGGCTACGTGCACGCACGTGTGTCCGTTTTGAGAGTATGCTTTTTAATCATAAAACATTTCATTTTAAAATTTGGAACCCGCTTAAAATCCTATTATTTGAATTTCGAATTTTTGGACCCAACCCGGGCACAATTTGGAAATGTTTCATTTGGCGCCAAAATCCCAAATTTTTAATATTATTAAAACCTTCGCATATATTTTTCTAACTAATCTGATATCTTACTGTTCATTACCTATCTTTTAAATCTTTAAGTTAACCATATAATATTTTTACAATCTCTTATATCCTTCTCAATTTATTCTCTCAGCCAATCGCAACCTCCCCTTTAACCACGTGGTCCCCACTTTCTCTCTCTCCACTTTCTCTCTCTCTCTACCCCTTATATATTCTCTCGTACTTCTCTTTATCATTTTTTTCTTCTTGCTTCATGTCTCGTTTCTCATTTCTTTTAATTGTTCTTTTGTTACCGGAATTCCTTCGTGCCGGTGACGTTTCTCGACGTTCCAGCGAGATACCCCGACCCGTGTGGTTCCTTTGTTCGTCGTTTGGGTTCATTCCGTGAACCGTGCGCCGTCGCGAGTTTTCCCCGCCGACGGTTAACGTTCCGTTTTCCCGATTCGCGACCCATCGAGGCAAGTTAATCTTGCTACATGCTATATACTTTTATAATCTTCATTTTATAATATTATACATTTGAAAATCTTATAGTTTACATATGAAATGTCGTTGAAAAATCGGATATGACAAATCTGAAATTTACTGTACACCTTATCTTATAAAATTCATTATAAATCATAGAAAAATCATTAGGATACGTTCTTTAGTTCGTTACGAAGATAATTCAGAATAATATAATTTTATGAAATATTTACTTGCAAAATAAATTGTTTAATTAACGTAAAATGCAAATGAACACGTCTCTAAACTGCTGTCCAGGGAAATTCCAGCAGCAAACTTTCAACTTTGAATATTCATAACTTTTTGTAGGGATAACCTGAGATGCTTATACTTATAAAACTGAAAACCTTATTGAATTATCTTTGTTTTGGTATAAGATACGTCTCTTTTGGAGAACATTTGTTATTTTTAAGCTATTTTACAAATTAGGGTGACGCTGAATTTCTGAACGGAACCTTCTTGTGCATGGTTAATCAATACAGCTTTTATAGTTACTAATCGCTTTGAATATGCTATCCATATTAATATTATTATATAAATATTTATATCACATATTGCTTAGTTGTACATCCCACACTACCATTTTATAGTTTTATAACTCTTCGGATACCCGTTTGCATCCATCGCATTTAAGATAAATATAATTGCATCCATAGATCACATTACTACATAATAATGTGATATTAATACTCCATGTTTAATAAATTGCATCCTAATTAATATTGGAACTATAAATGTAACCCTAATCAATAACTGTGCATCCATATCCTTGAAATTATATCTATTTGCCTATCATATTACATGTTCCAGTTTATTGTTCTAATAGTACTCATGCTTGTTTATTTATACACATGTTTATGATAGTTTGATTATGAGCACCCACATGACATCTTGTGCTTCCTGACATGACCTGTTACACTTCCTACTTGACATGATATGGTACCGTACACTCTTGACATGACATGACACCTTTATACATTACCTGACCTGTTACCTGATCTCATGCCTAATGCCGACAAACCCGACCATCCCTGCTGTCTATCCAGACAGACCTACTCTTACCGGATTTTGTGTTGGCATTAGTCCTTGACTACTGAATACCTGACCTGACATACATAGCTTGGGGTATGGGGAAATCAAAGGTGAAACCGACTTGTAACTCAACAGTTCGATACTTGTTCTGATCAGTCTTACGGGCTTGGCCAGCTCCGGAGTGATGATGCTGACATCACTCATCTATCCTACTACTTTTTACTGCTTAGCGGCACGTCTCGGATTCAGCCCCGAGGATCATGACCGTGGTCCCGGGCACGCACGGGATACTATTGAGTTACATCGACGATTCATCAATTGGTTTCAAAGACTATAGAGTAGAAAACCTGATAGGACAGTTTAGTCACCACTGCACATTACCCTGCTCGTTATTTTCTTATTACTGCTTATTCATGTTCATACTTGCATTGCTCATTACCATGTTTATACTATGTACTTGATGTCATGACGCGCTGACGTCTGGGTTTTGCATGGCCCAGATTCCGTACCTTTGTCGACGACCGAGCAGGAGTACTTCAGCCAGCAGGCTGAACAGTGAGTCCTTAGGGTTAGTTTATTTATTTCTTCTCATTTCCAGATGTGAGCCCGCATTATGGGACGTACTGTTTATTCATTGTATTGGATCATTAGCTTCCGCACTTATTGTTTATTGATTCTTGTTATTATGGATTTGGACATGTATTAGTTTAGTTTATTTTTTTACTGTTCTTGATATCTCTACAACCGTAATGTGACTGTGGACGGATGCGTCCTACCCACAGGTAGCATGGTTGGCTATGTCACGTGCCCAATTTTGCGTACTTTGGGAAGCGGGGCGTGACATGGTTTTATGGTATCAGAGACATAGGTTAATTGGGTTGATTCTTTGTAGTTGGGTATTGCACCCGATACACGAATCAGGATACCCGTGATTAGGAAACATGTCCAGCCACCTTGACCGTTTTACCCTCCTTGAATCCTTCTTCCGGATCATGTCGACATGCAAACTTACTTTGCATTGTCAATTCGAAAACCTAACTTCTTGTTATCTCTAGGACTTAGGCGACTTGGGTGGAGTTAAGTAATTGCGGCTATGATACCGCGGCATAGCTACAATGCGGTACTCTATTTAAGTATCTTGGAGTTCTAGCCTTGATCCACATTCAGAATCTATCATCATGCTAATGTTGGGTGTTTTGAGTTCAGGATTATGACAGGTAAGAAGTTGAAGACGTACCAGAGGCGTGTGAACGAAGCCGCCATGCTTGGAGTGATAAGAGAAATGCTAGAAATCAAAGAAACAGACCGAGCTGATCCAGCAGCAAGCGGACTTGTTTCAGGAAGGTTTGCAGATCGTTCAGCAGTCTGTAAACGATGTTGGAACTAGACCAGTTGACCGAGTAAGGACCGTAGCAGATTTCAGACTTTTGGATCCGTCTACTTTCACTTTTCTGGAGGAGCCGTTGCCAGCCGAGCAGTGGCTAGTAGACACGGAGAATTTACTGATTGCGGCACAGATCCCAGACGACAAGAGAGTTGATGTGGTGCGCATTCAGCTGGTGGATTACGCCCGAGAGTGGTGGCTGGTGGAGGAGACCCGCTTGTCCAAGCCAATCAGTTGGGCGGATTTCTCTAAAAGTTTCTTGGAAAAGTTCTTCCCGCGGACTGCACGGGAGGAAATGGAGGAGAAATTTATCGGACCAAGGCAGAATGGAGCAACCGTGGACGTGCATGCAGTGGAGTGGACGAGACTCAGTAGTCTCGCTGGACCTTTCGCGGCCAACGATGCAGACAGCAGTTGCGGTAAGGAAGCAGTTCTGTCGGGCCGGTCGAGTTTAGGGCTAGGCCGACGAACAATGTTCTTGCGGCTATGGTAGTGGATAGTAATGAAGGGCCGGCAGTTGTCCGCGACTTTATAGATGTATTTGCAGATATTTCGGGCTTACCGCCAAAGCGAGATGTGGAGTTCGCGATTGACCTTATTCCTGGTGCAGCGCCAGTATCAAAATCCTATTATCCGATGGCACCGGTGGAATTGGAAGAAGTTAAGAAACAAGTTGGTGAATTGCTCGAGAAAGGATGGATTCGAAGCAGCAACTCACCTTGGGGAGCTCCAGTTCTTTTAGTGAAGAAGAAGAATGGCACGAGAAGGATGTGCATTGATTATCGAGAATTGAACCGGGTGACTATTAAGAACAAGTATCCGATCCCTCGCATTGGAGAACTTTTTGAGCAGCTTAGTGGCGCGAGGGTATTCTCGAAATTGGATTTGCGATCGGGATATCATCAGATCCGAGTAAAAGCAGAAGACATTTGCAAGACGGCGTTTCGAACTAGATATGGACATTTCGAGTATCTAGTGATGCCCTTCGGAGTGACGAATGCGCCAGCAATATTCATGGATTTGATGAACAGGATCTTTTCACCGTTCTTGGACCAGTTTATTGTGGTATTTATTGACGATATTCTGGTATACTCGAAGAGTCCGGAGGAGCATGCTGAGCATTTAAGGATCGCACTGCAGACGCTGAGACAAGAGAAGTTATTTGCGAAGATGAGTAAGTGTGAATTCTGGCTGGAAGAAGTGAAGTTTCTGGGGCATGTTGTGTCGGGCAATGGAATCGCCGTTGATCCCGAGAAGATTACAGCAGTTCGAGATTGGCCTATTCCAAAGATGTTGCGGAGATAAGAAGTGTTCTTGGACTCGCCGGTTACTACAGAAGATTTGTGGAGAACTTCGCTCGTTTAGCTGAGCCGTTAACCAAGCTTACGCGTAAGGAGGTACCGTTTGTTTGGACGGATGGATGTGCATTGGCCTTCGAGACGTTAAAGCAGAAGTTGATAACCGCCCCGATCCTGACCGTACCGGATAATTCAGGAGGACTGGTGATTCATAGCGCCGCATCTGGAAAGGGATGGGGATGTGTTTTGATGCAGAATGGGAAAGTCGTCGCTTACGCATCGAGACAACTGAAGACTCATGAGAAGAACTATCCGACTCATGACTTAGAGCTTGCAGCCGTGATCTTCGCCCTGAAGATTTTGGAGACACTACCTTTTGGGCGAGAGAGTTGAAGTCTTTACGGATCACAAGAGTTTGAATTATGTGTTCACTCAGAAGGAGTTGAACATGAGGCAACGCAGATGGTTGGAGCTGATGGCCGACTATGACCTTGATCTTAAGTACCATCCGGGAAAAGTTAACGTCGTGCCAGATGCGCTGAGTCGGTTACCAGCAATTCAGATATTGACTGCACAGAGAGAGATCGTTGCGGATTTTCGGAGATTTGACTTGGAAGTTGTGCTACCCCATGCTACAGGACAGTTGATGCAGTTGCAAGTACAGTCGTCCTTAGTTGAGAAGATTAAAGCGACACAATCGCAGGATCCTAGACTGCAAAAGTTTCGAGAACAGGTTGGAGCCGGACTACGAACCGATTTACTGATCCATGAAGATGGTTCGTTGAGATATGGTAGCCGTGTGTTTGTGCCAAAAGGAGATGTGCGTGAAGAGCTTATGAAGGAGGCACACAGTTCAGCGTACTCTGTACATCCAGGAGGGACAAAGATGTACCGAGATATTCGACAGCACTTTTGGTGGGAAGGTATGAAACGGGAAATTGCTCGCTTCGTGGCTAAGTGCTTGGTGTGTCAGCAAGTCAAGGCTGAACACCAAAGGGTTGCTGGTTTATTGCAACCACTTCCTATTCCTCAGTGGAAGTGGGAACATATAACCATGGATTTCGTGACGGCTTGCCGCGGAGTCCAAAGGACAACAATGCCGTATGGGTGATTGTCGATCGTTTGACCACAGCAGCTCACTTTATTCCTTTTCGGGTTGGTCAATCGACAGAGACTTTGGCAGAGCGATACATGCAGGAGATTGTCAGATTGCATGGAGTGCCGGTAAGCATCGTGTCCGATCGGGACACTCGGTTCTTGTCGCACTTTTGGAGGAGTTTACAAGAAAGTTTGGGGACTCGATTGAAGCTCAGCACAGCTTATCATCCTCAAACTGATGGACAATCAGAGAGAACGATCCAGACCCTTGCGAATATGTTGAGGGCTTGCATGTTAGACTTCAAAGGTTCTTGGGAAGATCATCTACACCTGGTGGAGTTTTCGTACAACAATAGCTTCCAAGCGACTATTCAGATGGCTCCGTTTGAAGCGTTGTATGGTCGTAAATGCCGTTCGCCTGTTTGTTGGGATGATGTGGGTGAACGAAGGTTACTAGGGCCAGATTTGGTGGTACAGACAGTTGATAAGGTGAATACAATCAGAAAGCATATGAAGGCAGCTCAAGACAGACAGAAAAGTTGGGCCGACACGTCAAGAAGACCTCTAGAGTTCGCCGTGGGTGATTTGGTATTCCTGAAGATATCACCGACTAGAGGGGTGATTCGCTTTGGCAGTCGGGGAAAGCTTAGTCCTCGATTCGTTGGACCCTTCGAAATATTGGAGCGTGTTGGAGAGGTAGCGTACCGGTTGGCGTTACCGCAGTCATTGGCAGGAGTGCACAATGTGTTTCACGTATCTCAACTCCGTAAGTATGTTCGAGATGAAACACACGTTTTGGATCATTCGGAGCTAACAGTACGAGAAGACTTGACTTTTGAGGAGCGACCAATTGAAATCAAGGATCGAAGAGAAAAGGTTCTTAAGAACAAGGTTATCCCCCTTGTGCTAGTCTCTTGGGGTAATCGATCGCATGGAGAATCCACTTGGGAGCGAGAAGACGAGATCCGGCAGAAGTTTCCTCACCTTTTCCTGTAGTTATCTATCTTGAATTCTTGGAATTTCGAGGACGAAATTCTTTTTGTAGTTGGGTATGATGTAACACCCGAGCCCAATAATACTATTTCTGTTACTGGTTGAGTGTTTGGCATTGCTCATTTCATTTATCTTACTTGTTTGGTTCTTATTGCACAATTTACCCGGCAAAGTCATTTCTACATATAACAAATTTTAGCATCTAAAATAAAATTGAAAATATTCGTCTTGGCCTACTTGACACCCTTAGCCTCGTGGTAGCGTCCGTGCATTGTGTTCTCGTCCCGTTCAGTAAAACGGGCAAGTTTGGATGGCTACGTGCACGCACGTGTGTCCGTTTTGAGAGTATGCTTTTTAATCATAAAACATTTCATTTTAAAATTTGGAACCCGCTTAAAATCCTATTATTTGAATTTCGAATTTTTGGACCCAACCCGGGCACAATTTGGAAATGTTTCATTTGGCGCCAAAATCCCAAATTTTTAATATTATTAAAACCTTCGCATATATTTTTCTAACTAATCTGATATCTTACTGTTCATTACCTATCTTTTAAATCTTTAAGTTAACCATATAATATTTTTACAATCTCTTATATCCTTCTCAATTTATTCTCTCAGCCAATCGCAACCTCCCCTTTAACCACGTGGTCCCCACTTTCTCTCTCTCCACTTTCTCTCTCTCTCTACCCCTTATATATTCTCTCGTACTTCTCTTTATCATTTTTCTCTTCTTGCTTCATGTCTCGTTTCTCATTTCTTTTAATTGTTCTTTTGTTACCGGAATTCCGTCGTGCCGGTGACGTTTCTCGACGTTCCAGCGAGATACCCCGACCCGTGTGGTTCCTTTGTTCGTCGTTTGGGTTCATTCCGTGAACCGTGCGCCGTCGCGAGTTTTCCCCGCCGACGGTTAACGTTCCGTTTTCCCGATTCGCGACCCATCGAGGCAAGTTAATCTTGCTACATGCTATATACTTTTATAATCTTCATTTTATAATATTATACATTTGAAAATCTTATAGTTTACATATGAAATGTCGTTGAAAAATCGGATATGACAAATCTGAAATTTACTGTACACCTTATCTTATAAAATTCATTATAAATCATAGAAAAATCATTAGGATACGTTCTTTAGTTCGTTACGAAGATAATTCAGAATAATATAATTTTATGAAATATTTACTTGCAAAATAAATTGTTTAATTAACGTAAAATGCAAATGAACACGTCTCTAAACTGCTGTCCAGGGAAATTCCAGCAGCAAACTTTCAACTTTGAATATTCATAACTTTTTGTAGGGATAACCTGAGATGCTTATACTTATAAAACTGAAAACCTTATTGAATTATCTTTGTTTTGGTATAAGATACGTCTCTTTTGGAGAACATTTGTTATTTTTAAGCTATTTTACAAATTAGGGTGACGCTGAATTTCTGAACGGAACCTTCTTGTGCATGGTTAATCAATACAGCTTTTATAGTTACTAATCGCTTTGAATATGCTATCCATATTAATATTATTATATAAATATTTATATCACATATTGCTTAGTTGTACATCCCACACTACCATTTTATAGTTTTATAACTCTTCGGATACCCGTTTGCATCCATCGCATTTAAGATAAATATAATTGCATCCATAGATCACATTACTACATAATAATGTGATATTAATACTCCATGTTTAATAAATTGCATCCTAATTAATATTGGAACTATAAATGTAACCCTAATCAATAACTGTGCATCCATTTCCTTGAAATTATATCTATTTGCCTATCATATTACATGTTCCAGTTTATTGTTCTAATAGTACTTATGCTTGTTTATTTATACACATGTTTATGATAGTTTGATTATGAGCACCCACATGACATCTTGTGCTTCCTGACATGACCTGTTACACTTCCTACTTGACATGATATGGTACCGTACACTCTTGACATGACATGATACCTTTATACATTACCTGACCTGTTACCTGATCTCATGCCTAATGCCGACAAACCCGACCATCCCTGCTGTCTATCCAGACAGACCTACTCTTACCGGATTTTGTGTTGGTATTAGTCCTTGACTACTGAATACCTGACCTGACATACATAGCTTGGGGTATGGGGAAATCAAAGGTGAAACCGACTTGTAACTCAACAGTTCGATACTTGTTCTGATCAGTCTTACGGGCTTGGCCAGCTCCGGAGTGATGATGCTGACATCACTCATCTATCCTACTACCTTTTACTGCTTAGCGGCACGTCTCGGATTCAGCCCCGAGGATCATGACCGTGGTCCCGGGCACGCACGGGATACTATTGAGTTACATCGACGATTCATCAATTGGTTTCAAAGACTATAGAGTAGAAAACCTGATAGGACAGTTTAGTCACCACTGCACATTACCCTGCTCGTTATTTTCTTATTACTGCTTATTCATGTTCATACTTGCATTGCTCATTACCATGTTTATACTATGTACTTGATGTCATGACGCGCTGACGTCTGGGTTTTGCATGGCCCAGATTCCGTACCTTTGTCGACGACCGAGCAGGAGTACTTCAGCCAGCAGGCTGAACAGTGAGTCCTTAGGGTTAGTTTATTTATTTCTTCTCATTTCCAGATGTGAGCCCGCATTATGGGACGTACTGTTTATTCATTGTATTGGATCATTAGCTTCCGCACTTATTGTTTATTGATTCTTGTTATTATGGATTTGGACATGTATTAGTTTAGTTTATTTTTTTACTGTTCTTGATATCTCTACAACCGTAATGTGACTGTGGACGGATGCGTCCTACCCACAGGTAGCATGGTTGGCTATGTCACGTGCCCAATTTTGCGTACTTTGGGAAGCGGGGCGTGACAACTGCGTAGGTACTTATCCGTAGGGGCAAAATATCAGGAGTCCTGATATTTTGCCCCTACGGATATCTTCGTAGGGGATAGGCTGTAGCCCCTACGGACATGTCCGTAGGGGCACTTCCAACCCCTGGTACTGAGATCAGGGGACAAATGTCAGTTACTGCTGACATTTTGCCTCTACGGATATAACCGTAGGGGCAACATGTATGCCTACAGATTAATCCGTAGGTACATATTGTCTGTATTTTTTTTTTTAAAAAGTGCTGTCTGATTTTTTCCCGCCCTGTGCACAATAATATATACATCAATCAAATATAAAAATAATATCACACAACATATATCGCGGTATTCATAATCACATCTCACGCATATAATATACAAAAGAAATCCAAAAACTGAATATGATATAAATATAAACCAATATCGATATCGTTTCAAAATGTAGTACAATGTGTATGATATAAATAAGTACATGTTTCAAAAAATAAGAACCAAAAAGCTACCCTAGTTCGGTCCAGCTCCACCTCTGAATAACGATAGAATAACGCGCGCCTGCTCCTCGGTCAATAAACTCTGCAATTCGGCACGAGCGGGAGTCTGAGCGGCCTGTGGAGCTGACGATGTAGTCTGCGCAGCCGCCGTCGAGGTAGTCGCTTTCGGAGCCGCGGCTGCGGGAGTCTGAGTGGGCGGTGGAGCTACAGGAGCTGTCTGCGGAAGCGCAGCCGCTGTAGTGGCTTGCGGAGCCGCAGCCGAAGGAGATGCATGTGGAGGCTCGGCCGATGTACCCTGTCGCGTCTGGAGCTAACGTGTGTAATAAGCGTATAAGAACTGTGTATTATTCGAATTCGTATCATTATTAAGTTATTTCGAAACCCCATTTAGATATCTAGTTTGTTGTTTATTTTAATTACATCTGTATGTATGATTAATCAAACTTAAGTGTAAAACCAAATAAGCTCAAGCTACGTACTAATTATGGATATGTTGATATCTATATAATATGACATGATATTTTACTATAAAACAGTATACATACCAGCATCTCCTTCAACTCCTGAACGGTGTCCCTCAAGCTCTCCAGTTCCTGATGGACACGTCGGTCACCGGAGACGGAGGAAATAACCGCCGGGGTGGAGTCCAACCTCATATGGGCCCTGCTAGGGCCCAGTCCCCGGCCTCTCTCCCAACCTCCGTGGTGCCCTCCGTGTGCGGCGTCCAGAACTGGGGCCAGCAGCCTCGGATCGCTCTGTCCGATAAAATCGATCCCCGAGGCCTGGGCCTGCTCAACCACCCGCTCCTACACCCACATTAAGCAGTAAAGTATAAGTATAAGATTTAAACTTGAACCTTCCAAAACTAAAATTTCAAATTTGGGTAGAAAAAATATTAACACTTACGCAGTACTTCTGGGTAGCGACGTCGGGATATCGAACCTCGCCCGTGGCGGGATCTGTCGAGGTGTCGTGGACGGCAAGATATGCGGACAGCACGCTCGGTGTACCACCTGACGCCACGGTCTGAGATGTCTGCAATATTAGAAAGTAACTCTTAATATTAGAAATATTAGAAAATAACTCTTAATATTGCAGAATATCACAAACGTCGGTCTATTGTAATTTACCGATAACTCCATGGCTTGAGTAATGTTCCTCGATCCACCTGTGTAAGTGGGGCGACCCCTTTTCGCCGACTTCCTGTTCTCTGTATTCTGAGCGGCCTGTTTCTGCACAACGCATTAACATTTAGTTTTCTAATTAAGAAACACAAAGAAATAAATTATATCATAAATAATGAATTACATTTAAAATACATACCTGTTTGCGTTGGGAGTCGAAATAAGCGCACAATAGAGGCCATGTCTCTACGTCGACTCTCGCAAATGCCGGAGTAGATAGGAGGGCCGCTCTCTCTACCTCGGGGGTCGCCATCCACAGGGAGTAGCAGTCGGCCTTCAGCTCATTCCTGTTGTATCGGATCTTGGCCTGCATGTTCTTCATCAGGCCATTGTACAGAGCATGAAGGTCGAGCACCCTCCCCGGATGATCAGGGTCGGCTACAGGCTGAAAATCGTAATCCAACTGAAAATACAAAAAAACACTGTTATTAGATTGCAAGTGTTAATAATAAATATATTGGATAGATCAAATGAAAATATATATTAATACATACCCGATCCTGATCAAAAAAGAGGGCGAATGAGCACTGGTGCTGCTCGCCCCACTCAACGTGAAGTGGATAGTTCTTCACGAGCCAGCTCTCGTCCCCCAAATACCGGCCGAACCTCTCGGCATGAGGACCGGTATAGCGATAGTCAAGGGTAAAAAAAAGGGGGAATGCTGCCTCCCCCCTAGCTCTGTCAGGCCTCAGCCTATGGGACTGATTCGGGCCTCGAGTCCCCCTCTAGGGATGGGGAGGCCCCGCGTCTGCACGAAATATCAAGACAATCAATAATAAGACAAAGTTGTATTAAGAAATCAAGGTTAAACGAAAATTCAAGTGTGATATATACCTCCGGTGACTATTGCACGAGCCTGGGCCCGGGCAGCAGCACGAGCGGGACGATAGTTCCTCCGGTGAGGAACAACCGGGGTCCCGGATGCGGACGCATCCCCTCCAACTAGAAAATAAATATCGACGCTAAATTTCCATGAAGTTCATATTTATTCTATAGAGCATATGTAAAATGAGTAAATATTTTAAATTTATTCATACTAACCTGCAGACGATGCGGAGGGTATGGAAGCGGCAGGAGTGGCCCTACGGAAGGTGTGGACGCACCACCTATAATTAGACAATTAAAAATAGATTATATAAGTAATTGCAAAAAGAATGTGTAGATCAATAATACAACGTTCTAAATCAATATGCATGCACTATAGGATATATAAATATACCCGCAGGTGCGGTGGTGTCACCACCTACAGCTAGACAATAATAAAAATTGCTAAGTAAGAGCAAAAGGAATGTGTGTATTTATGATATAGCATTCTAAATCAATATACATACACTATATGATATATAAACATACCTGGAGGAGCGGGGGTGGCCTCTGTCCCAGATGTGGACGCATCACCAACAACTAGACAATCAAACATTGACAATATAAGTAATTTTGACATAAACAGGCATGAATATCTGTAATATTACATTCAAAATGGATATGCGTGCAGTATACCTGGAGATGTGGAAAAATCCACACAGAAGGAGGCATCCGAAGGGGTCTCCGATCTGGGTGCAAGACCGGCCCTCTGAAGCTCCCTACGGAGCTCTCCGGGCGGCAGAACCACTCTGCCTCTGCCTCTGCCGCGGCTGGAGCTCCTGCCGCCCCTCGCTGCTCCTGACATCGTCATCAAATCTACAGGACAACAATAAATTTAAAAATTTCACGAAACGAAAAATTACACGTACCTCTCGACGGGATACATCCATCGATATTGTACCGGTCCGGCTAGCTTCGCCTCAGTTGCAAGATGAACCGTCAAGTGTATTATGATATCGAAGAATGACGGTGGGAAAATACGCTCAAACTTGCAAAGTATCAACGCAATATAATTTTCTAGTTTATCCAGCATCGTAACCTCCAGTGTTTTAGCACACAACTCCCTGAAAAAACAACATAGGTCGTTGATTACTAGACCAACCGAGTCGGGGAGAGAAGTCCTGAGGGCTAATGGAAGAAGGTGCTCCACGATAACATGGTGATCATGACTTTTCAGCCCATCGATCTTGCCCTTCACAATTTTTATTTTCTTATTGAATGATCCTGAGAAACCTGTGGGGACTTTCAAATCATGCAACACCTGCAGGAATCTTTTCTTCTCCGGTTGTGACATATGATAAACGGCATTGGGAAGTACAAACTTTCCCGGTTTACCCGCTACCAGTTTAGGGTGCAGTTCACTTCTTATTCCCCACTCTTGTAGATCCATCCGAGCATTCATGTTGTCTTTCGATTTCCCGTCTTTACACAGAAGCAAGTTAAGTATGTGCTCTGATACTCCCTTCTCTATATGCATGACGTCCAGACAATGACGCACTGAATTTGTAGACCAGTACGGAAGCTCGAAGAAAATGCTTAACTTGTTCTAATATTGTGGTTTGACCTGTTTCGTCGGATCCATCCCGAAGGTCACGTTATTGTAACCATCCCATTTAGCAGTCACGTCCTCTCCGGACAATGGGGATGGAGGTCTAAGAAGCTCCTGATGACCATCAAAGTGAACCGTGTCTAACCTATAAGGGTGGTCTGGAGGCAGAAAACGTCGATGGACGCAATAACAAACCTTCCTGCTAAAATTCAAAAATTTTGATGTTGTGTGTTCATGGCAATGAGGACATGCTTTGTGACCATGTACGGACCAACCTGATAGCATTCCATACGCAGGAAAGTCATTAATTGTCCACATTAAAGCCGCACGCAGTATGAAGGTTGTATTTGTGTTTGAATCATATGTCTCTACACCATCAATGAACAAAGTTTTCAGCTCCTCGATCAGAGGTCGGAGATAGACGTCGATATTGTTCCCTGGTGAGTTTGGTCCGTCGATAAGAAGAGGCATCATAAAGTATGATTGGTCCATAGCCAACCAAGGCAACATATTATAAATTATCATTACAACGGGCCATGTACTGTGACTTCCAGCCATATAGTTGAATGGGCAGAAGCCATCGGTAGCCAGTCCGAGCCGGACATTGCGAGGATCGCTACTGAATATTGCGTGCCTCCTATCGAAATCCTTCCATGCCGGTGAATCTCTTGGATGGCTCATTTTTCCATTTTCGCTTGGAGGAGCACGATGATGCCAAATCATTGCCTCGGCTGTTTTCTTGCACCTGAATAGCCTCTGTAGCCTCTGTGTTATGGGAAAGTATCGTGCTATCTTCACAGGTATATCAGGCTTCTTATCAGAATCTTTCGGCTTATACCTGGCCTCTCCGCATGTTGGACACTCTTTCAAATCTGAATTCTCTTTCCGGTACAACACGCATCTTTTTGGACATGCTTGAATCTTCTCGCACTTTAGACCCAAATCAGACATCATCTTCTGGGCTTCGTACCAGCTTTCGGGCACATTATTTCCCGGAGGCATAGAATCTTTCAAGAACGAAAGAAGCATTGTGAATGACTTGTTGCTCCATCCATTTAGGCACTTAATCTGGAAAAGTTGGACGAACCATGAGAGGGTGGAATACTTCGCATTCTCATAAATTGGTTTCCTAGCATCATTCATGAAATTTTCATATTTATCCGCACGCGGTCCTTGACCGGAAGGAATGTCATCTTCGGTACGAATAGATTCACCTAGGGCAGCCTCTACCATATCCTCCATTTCTTCTGATGGAAATAAATTTCCGTCTCCTGCCGTATTACCGAATTCTTCTTCTTCTCCTGCCGCATTATCGTGTTCTCCTTCTTCTTCTACCGCAGTACTGCATTCTTCTCCTTCCCCGTGATATTTCCAAGTTGAATAAAGTCTAGTAAACCCATGTTTTACAATATGAAGCTCTGCCAATTCTACCTTCTGCCAGTACTTATTGCCACATCTATCGCACGGACAGAGAATCTTCTCTATTATGATCTTATTATGTGCGCGTGCAAATTCAAGGAAAGCAGCAACTCCTGCGACAAACTTAGGTTGCATACGTTGTTTCCAATCCACATACATCCAGTCCTTAACTCTGACGTACTCATGGGCCATGTTAGACTGAATAACATATAAATTGTAGGTTATGCTGACTATATTGAGAAATATAAGAACGGGATAGTTACTGACAAAGGAGAAAATCCGTGTATATGCTTTGTGTGTGCGTTTGTCGTTGAAAAGAATAAATTATCGCACGTATGTTAACCGATAGACGGGGACTAAGTGGCGCTTTTAGTTTCATATATGAGTATCGATGGGAATATGAAGGTTTCATATTATCATATATTGGTTTTAACCCGAACATCTCGAATCGCTCTATAATTATGCGTTTGTATGTGTGTGTTCCGGTTGTCGGGGGTAGGCTTCTATCCCATTAAGAATGTATAGAGCGAACGCCCATCACTTGTGCTTTTGAACCGTTTCGAGTAAATTTCGGCAGCACCTCCCCGCTGTTCTCCGAGTACACTGTAATAGAATAGATAATCATTTCAAAGCTGTGAAACAGCGTTGAAATGAACATCTAATCTATCTTTGTACACGGAGAACCAGCGGAAAGGTACCGAAGAAATATCTCGAAACGGATGAAAACACAAGTGAATGAAGGCGTTTGCTTTATACATTCTTAACTTGTCCACACGGGACAAATCTATGGGTTACCATACGATTGAATTTTCTCGTCGCGTAGACTATACGACGGTTGTTAGTATCGAGCTATACTGTCCGATATTTAACAACCTTCGTATAGTTCTAGGTCACGACGAGTATCGCACGTATGTTAACCGATAGACGGGGACTAAGTGGCGCTTTTAGTTTCATATATGAGTATCGATGGGAATATGAAGGTTTCATATTATCATCGAGTATCATATATTGGTTTTAACCCGAACATCTCGAATCGCTCTCTAATTATGCATTTGTTGTGTATTCTTGTTGTATGTGTGTGTTCCAGCTGTCGGGGGTAGGCTTCTATCCCATTAAGAATGTATAGAGCGAACGCCCACCACTTATGCTTTCAACCGTTTCGAGTAAATTTCGGCAGCACCTCCCCGCTGTTCTCCGAGTACACTGTAATAGAATAGATAATCATTTCAAAGCTGTGAAACAGCGTTGAAATGAACATCTAATCTATCTTTGTACACTGAGAACCAGCGGAAAAGTACCGACGAAATATCTCGAAACGGATGAAAACACAAGTGAATGAAGGCGTTTGCTTTATACATTCTTAACTTGTCCACACGGGACAAATCTATGGGTTACCATACGATTGAATTTTCTCGTCGCGTAGACTATACGACGGTTGTTAGTATCGAGCTATACTGTCCGATATTTAACAACCTTTGTATAGTTCTTGGTCACGACGAGCATCGCACGTATGTTAACCGATAGACGGGGACTAAGTGGCGCTTTTAGTTTCATATATGAGTATCGATGGGAATATGAAGGTTTCATATTATCATCGAGTATCATATATTGGTTTTAACCCGAACATCTCGAATCGCTCTCTAATTATGCGTTTGTTGTGTATTCTTGTTGTATGTGTGTGTTCCGGCTGTCGGGGGTAGGCTTCTATCCCATTAAGAATGTATAGAGCGAACGCCCATCACTTGTGCTTTCAACCGTTTCGAGTAAATTTCGGCAGCACCTCCCCGCTGTTCTCCGAGTACACTGTAATAGAATAGATAATCATTTCAAAGCTGTGAAACAACGTTGAAATGAACATCTAATCTATCTTTGTACACGGAGAACCAGCGGAAAGGTACCGACAAAATATCTCGAAACGGATGAAAACACAAGTGAATGAAAGCGTTTGCTTTATACATTCTTAACTTGTCCACACGGGACAAATCTATTAGTTACCATACGATTGAATTTTCTCGTCGCGTGGACTATACGATGGTTGTTAGTATCGAGCTATACTGTCCGATATTTAACAACCTTCGTATAGTTCTAGGTCACGACGAGCATCGCATGTATGTTAACCGATAGACGGGGATTAAGTGGCGCTTTTAGTTTCATATATGAGTATCGATGGGAATATGAAGGTTTCATATTATCATCGAGTATCATATATTGGTTTCATATTATTTATAGTTTACTTTATTTTATTTAATATTTATAATTAAATATATTGATAAATAATATTTGCAACAGAGAATCAAATTACCGAAATGCCCCATTTCATCTCCAAAGCTATTTATTTCCCCCAAAACCCCTCCAAAATCCCAAAAGAACCTTATCTATCTATATCAAAAAATTGAAGCAGCAAGCAGTGCCATTTCCTTCTCTTCTCCCAAAACCCAGCTCGCCTTCAATCTCTCCAACTCATCCTAACCCTAACCACAACCGCCGATCGAACCAGTACCCTAACCCTAATCCTAACCCTAACCACAACCGATACCTAATCCTAACCCTCATCGATCGCTACCCTAACATCATTATAATAATGTTTAACTAATTACCTGTAGGCGACGACGGAGACGCAATCGGCGACGACGAGGGCCATGGCGACAACGAGAACGGAGCACGGTGGCGACCACGAGATCACTGCGCAGGCGTGGCGACGACGATTCGGCTTGGATTCGGCGATGACGAGATCACTGCAGCGCGGCGGCGACGACGATCTCGATTTAGGAAAATTTGGTTTCGCGCGAAAATAAGAAAAAGAAATAATCAGCGTAGGGATCGATCTCTTAAATCCCTATTTATAAGCCCCTACGGATATACCCGTAGGTGCTTGGTTTGCGGCTCCGTAGGGGCAAACAACACTTTAAGATTTAATAAATTTTAAATAAATATTGAAGGACCGTAGGGGCAACCGTTTTGCCCTACGGATTAATCCGTAGGGCCAAACTTTAACTGCCCCTACGGATGTTATTATCCGTAGGGGCAACCCCTTATTTTACTAGTGACCCCAATATTATATGCTTCAAGAGGAGGCTGGGTCTGGCTCTTTACTTTTATATTTTATCTCTCACCGATTGTGCTATCTGCTGTCCACATGATTAAATTAATAAGATTCAAAATATAAACAGATTTGTCATTTCTTTAAATTATTTTAGTTAAGATCACTATCATCTTTAGCACATGGGTTACAGGTAATTATTACAAAAAAATTAGGATAAAGTTCTTTATTAATTTAACTACGTGCAGCTTATGGGTGAGTGAAAAAAAATTTAACTATGTGCATTATGCTTGTAAAATAATAATGACGTGCATGGCATTTTTTTTTAAATTAATAATGAGATAACATTTTATTACGTGTATTGTATATAAAACAAGAGCAATACTTTATCTACCGGCTTGAATTCCTACCACAATCTATCATAAAAATAAGGTGGTGCGACCCACAACATCTAAATACTAGTGACGAACAAATGGACCAATGATGTTTGTCTTTTAAATAGATTGTGGTAAGGTTTCAAACCGATAAGCATTTTTCATAAAGACAATTATGTTTTTTTTTGTTTGATTGCTTTAAAAAAATAAAAAAACCTTAACACCTATCAATTTTCAAAATTAAATGTTCATCTTCCTTTTTTCCTGTAACAGTTTGTATATTTTGAAATCCCGGTACTACTTGATATACCATCTCTCTCCTATTTTAATGCCAAATCGAGAGGGTAAGGAATTGGTTTTAAAAAAGCGAACATTCAATTTCTTGCCGTCTAAGCAATGATAATGTGCTACGTTATTACGTCACGTGCGATGTACATGATAAATCAATATAATATTAAAACAAAGAGATTTGTTAGTTCCGCATACAATAGCATTTACCGCTTTTCCGATATATACGGCTCTATTCATTTCTCAACTACCCATTACCTCATGTCATTGAAACGATTTGTTGTATCAGGCATGAGTTTTCCAATAACAGGAATCATGTATGTATCATGTCATGAACTGTATATCAAGTTTAACAAGTATTTGTTGGGAGAAAGTCAATCCACGGAATAATGCCCGCGACAAAATCAAATCACGCTATCACACCATGCAATTAACAACGAAAGAAAAAACGATAATAAAGTGCAATAAAAAGAAAATAGAATCAGAAAAGATGAGAGATTTGTTAACGAGATTCACCTATCATATGGCTAGCCCCGGCAGAGAGAAATCTGCAGAGTCTACTATAATCTTGAATCAAGTACACCCACGTGCAACCCTAAGAGATTTCTCTCAAATCTCTTTAGATCTAAGCTGTCACCCTCTCAATACAATAGTTTATTCTTTTTTTAATTAGACAGTAAATAATACATATGAGAGGTTTCTATATATAACCAAATCCTAATCCTACTGAAAATAAGAGATAAATTCGAATTTATCAAATATTGATTCGTACAGATTTACCGTTGACAGACGTGTGAACCACACTTAGTCAGACATCTGCCTTGACTCTGTTAGTCTTCATCTCCTTTGGTCAGACGTCTGGACTCTTGCCACCAGACGTCTGCCGATTGATGGCTTATGATTTTGTTGGTTTTGATGATCTGTTTCAAAACATGAATAGTCGTTTAGTGTCACATACTTATCCTGTTTATTTTATCGACATTGAACTTGTATACACTTGTGGTTTAGCTTGTATTTCCTATATCTTGTGTATACCGAGTAATATATCTATATCGACATGCTTTACTCGTGTTATATTATTTGATATCGATATATTACTCTCATTCATTGTTTCAGTAATTCACAACATGGATACACACACGTGTGCTCATCTATCTTGGTTTTTATATATCATGTATGTGTGTATCAATATCTCATACTTTGAGTTTAATTTATTTCTTGATATTGATATACTATTCATGATTGTGATATCAAATAATGAATGTTCATATACTTGTGTTTATTCATAACTTGTTTATTTCATAACACTATATATGACGTGCTTGGTCATTTGGAGATTGCTTTTCAGGATATTCAGGATATCTCACGGCACAAGCATACAAATGATGATGGAGGAAAATTGAGCTTAAATAGAATATCTAATGAAGCTTGGAAGATACGGACGAGAGCTTCATAAATTGCATATTCAAGCTTCGTGAAACTAAGCAGCCAAGATACAAGGGACTAAAGAGTTCAAGCTACGAATTGTCAAGAAGAAAGAAGCCGATGTTCGAGTTTGAGGTGTCACAGATCGAAGTCGAAGTAAAGTTCTTTTAAATATAAAATATCGATTTCAAGACGCTCGTGAGTTGAATGGCGAAAATCAATAGAAGTCAAGTTGAAGATCAAGCGATTCGCCAAAGTTCAAGAGCTTGTGTCGAAGTGTCGAAAATTTAAGTTTCCGAAGAAATGCGATATCGACATAGGATTCTATATAAGTACTCTATACACTATGGATATCTCATTTAATAGCTCTTTAAAACTTAAACACGCAAGCACAAACGTTTTACATTGCATAAACTTTGGGTTTTATGGTTTCAAAGTTTTCATTTTTCAGAAAACCCAAATATCTGTTTTTTTGTGCTTGCCAGACATCTGCCTCATTGAAGCTCGGACGTCTGTGCATTGTTGATATCTGATATATTAGAAATGTTTTCAAAATTGAGATGAGACAAATGTCTGAAGGTCAATGGACCAGACGTCTGATGAAGGTTTTTCAAAATGACAGTTTTGAACTTCAGACGTTTGCTTGCTTGAACTCCAGATGTCTTCTTAAGAGTTTTTTTTCAAAATCAAAAGTCTCGGGTTGGAAATTGTTTTTTGCTTCAGACGTCTCTCAAAATGTACTACAGAAGTCTGTCGACAAGAACTTCAGACGTCTGTAGATATATTTGACAGACGTCTGCTTTAGAAAAGTTTTCAAAATATAGTCGTTGAGATCTTTTGTTTGAGACAGGCGCTTGTTGAAACCTGTTTCAGACGTCTGTCGATGATGTTAAATGTTTATTTTAACTTGAAATGGCTAGTTTTTGTTTGGGGCTATAAATAGAGTTTGCCTTTGATTTTTCAGCCTCAATCTCTTACTGATTTTATATTTCAATCTTCTTAAGTGATATTGAAAAGAAAAATCTCATCTCTTGTGAGAATTGGAAGAGTTTTTCATTTGATTGTCCAAATCATTGTCACACACATTCAAGAGCTTAATTTGAATATCCATACTCTTGAGTATTAGTCTTGAGCATTAAGAGAAACTCTTCAAGAGAGTAAATGTATTTCATTTTTCCGTTCTCCATGTCTTGTGTGAGCTCTAGAGCACAAGAGTTTAAAGAAAAGAGAGCAATCTTGTAGAGAGAAGAAATTGTATAGAGAAGGGTCACTCGTGTGTCGAGTGACATGGTATAAGGTTGCTAGTGAGCAACGTGATTGTCTCAGTGGAGACGTGGGTGTAAGTGTTGCTGGTGCGCAACGTAAAAGTCTCGGTGGAGACGTGAAATTAATGGAACGGGCTTGTGCGCCTAAAGAAAGTGGATTAGGGAATCTTCCGAACCACTCTAAACCTTGCGTGTTTGTGATTGATGTGTTTGCAATTTCCTACTCTCTAGCTTTAGTTTCATTTCAAAGAAATTGCTCAATTTCTTGCTTGTTCCCTATATGCTCTATTTGCTATTAACTCATACTTGATTCATTATGCTTGCTATATGCTTATGTGTTAACAATTGTAGTTTGCTTAGTCACTTATTGTAACCCTAAACTTTCTGTACAACTTTGTGTACAATTTTTAAAAAAATACAGAAAGGGGTACTTTTGCCTGAGCACAAGTTATAAGTTTATTTTTCTTTTTAATAGCAAGAAGGAGCTTGTAGCTCATTGGTAATACCTTGCACTGCTGAACCAAAGCATCAGAGTTCAAATCCCATCACCCATATTATTTTTAATGTTGATTTCTTTTTAAATTTTTAGAATTCCAAGAGTCTACATGTGCTAAACCCGTAAAACCTCACATCACATGTAAAACAAACTGACCCAGGAGAATCACCAACCGACACTGGATACGTGGCACCCCTGAACCGGCCTGACTCGGCCGGATCGGCTGGCGACTCGGCTGACTCGGCCCGCCGCCTCCGGCCGAACTCGGCCGAAACGCCGAGCTGTCTTCTTGGGAGTTGTGCCTCTCTGTCTTCCCAGTACCCCTGTATACTTTAAATTTCTTGCAATTTAACAGAGCTCTTTAAAATCCTATTAAACCATATTTTTAATACAATTTTTAATACATTTTCAATACAACCTTTCACCTATCCTAACCCTAATTTTACCCTATAAATATCACCCCTAAACACCCCCCCTCACTCACAAATTCTGTCCAAACTCTCAAGAAATTCCTCTAGAACTTTTGTGTACAAGTGGAGTTAGTAAAGGGCGAAACTCCGGCAAATTTCCGACGACGACCCTAGGAGCTCCCGGCGACGAAACGACGCACCGGATCCGACAACCAATTCCTCTCCCTCTCCTCTTTCTTGTTAGCCGTTAAGTCCCACCTCCCTCTTTCCTTTGTTATTCTAAAAAGTTCTTTTTCTAAAACCCGACGGAAGCGAAGTTAAATCCGACTTCCGATTCGGTTTTCTTTATAAAATTCAATTTTCCTTAACACAACCATGTTAAACTCTTACACCTTGACTATTAATCATTAAAAAAACATGTTGAATAAGTTTCATAGCAAAATATTTCATTTTGTAACTTTTACCGCTCTTTTTCACTAAAATACCATGTAGTTTATTTTCTACCTTAAAATATTATTAATCTTGTTATACCTTTAATTAGATCATGAGGTAATGACCTACCTCCTCACAACACTCATATGCAACATAACACAATACCTTTCGAGAACATAGAATACGGGAAAACGAAACTTTACATATAAATACCATTACTATTAAAACCGTTTTCTACAAGATTATGTTTTTTACACAAATCTTTGCAAAGCGCCGCTACAACCCATTTTGGGAAACTCGATCGGGATGGTGCGGATTATCGCACATCCTCGAGCTTAGTAGTGCGAGATGCAGACCTCCGCATGGAGCATTCGGTCTCGAGAGATTTAAAATACAAAAATCTTAAGAAAATGAGATTTCTAGAAAATAATAAATTAAAATTATATATATATATATATATATATATATATATAAATATATGTATCATCAAAATATCTATTTTTGATATATTATAAATATTCCAATTTTTCCAAATCACAAGAATCACTTTACATGAAAATACCATGAAATTTCATACAAGTTCAATATTAAAATTAAATACCCTATATTATGAACTTAGGTTATTTTCACTAGAAATATCACAAATATAAAATCTATATCTATGACAACTCTAAAGACGATAATTAAATATTTGGGGTGTATTTTGAAAATTATACAAAAGTATTTTTACATATAACCCCCTCAAGTTCTATAAATTACCCTAAGGACCCTAGTAAATATAGGTTTAAGCGAGACCAATTTCTTGAGCCTCAGGGAGCCGGAGAAGTGGGTGCTTGACTATTTAAGGTAGACAACTTAACAACGGTGTTATCAACACGGTAATCGTCTTTGAAAAAAACACAAATCCTGCCGCCCATGTGTAGCGGTTATCGATAACATCAAAACCTAATTGAGGACTTCAATTTCTTTTCTAATTGTTCTGACTCAGAACGAGTCTCATTATTATAATCTGACTTGAATATGATTCAAGTACAATCTACAAACTACAATTCAACATGAATACATGAATCTATATATTCAATCTGTTCAATCTATCAATCTATACAACTTGACTGAACCGAACTATGGATATACTTCCATTTACATGATTCTCTAGTTACATCCATGATTCTCCAGTTACATCCATTTACTGATATCATGGTTTCGGCAAGTCATCCAATTACACAATCTATATTACAAGACAATACAAGTTGCATTACAATACAAACAATACAATCAAGACATCGTGGGGTTTAAGGGGTAGATTGGTACGGAAGGTGTTAGAAGTGGCACGAGACTGCAACCATAAGACACATAACCTGTATTCCATTGTTGTTGTACCGTGGCATAAACGGTTCCTTGAGTTCCTGATACCTTAGTCTCCGGGGCAAGTGCGACTCCTCTCGTATACACTGGCATCCTTCTGTACCAAGCTACAAACAACAGCGTTAACACTAAATACATAAAAATATAATACCACTTTAAAAGTTACACTCTCTCAATCTCTCTCTCTCTCTCTCTGTCTATTCTACTTCTCCCTTATCTTTGGGACTTACCGAGCGATTGTTCGCTGACGACATTCCTTCTCTTTCTTCTTTGGAATGTTGTCAGGTGATTCGGACCTTCAAGAGATCGAGCCCAGCGCCGAAGACTTGGACCAGTTTACTGAAGATACTGAGCTTTAGTTTCACTTGTACCTTTTCTTTTACATTCTGTATTTTCCTTTTCTGTTATGTCACTGTTTAGGCATTGCTTTCATTCAGATATATTTACTTTTCCATGCATTGTACAAAAGAATATTAATAAATAAAGTTGTTGTTTCATTACATTTGTCTCTTGTGTACATTTCTTTTATATTGCATAGATACGCTTAGCGTATTTACTTCAGAGTAAATACGTAGCGGTCTCGTCGCGTCCTCTGCCCGTACACTGGGAAGCGGGGTGTGACACTTATCATATTAGTATATCATTTGCTAAGCTATTCAATTGTGTTATCTTTGCATATTTAGTATAAATTTTTTAATTTGAGCATATCTATACCATAGTCCTATTCAGCCCCCTCTAGGACTATTCCGAAGTAGGCTTCCGCGGTTTTTCAATTGGTATCAGAGCTTGGTACTTATATTTTTCGTAGGATTAACATCCTAGAATGATCTATGGCTTCATCTTCATAAAATTGCTCTCTCATAAAAAAATTTCTATTCTTGATCCTCCACATTTCGATGGAAATAAATTTGATTTTTGGAAAATAAAGATGGAGTGTTTTCTTGAATTTCGGGGTAGGGAGTTTTGGAAAATTGTTATGAACGACTATTTTATTTCTATTATTGCTAAATCTAAATGGAGTAGTTATGATAAAGATTTTTTTCTTTTAACATCAAAGTTATACAATATTTTCAATTTCTTTTAGAAGTTAATATCTTAAACAATTTTTCTTCTTACAAGACGGCTCATGGCATATGGTGCTCGTTGGAGCAAACTAATAGAGAGCACGCAGTCTGCAATGAAGCGGAGAAAGCAAAGAGTGTAACTTCATTAACGGCTTTGGATGCGTCTAAACAAAAGCTTAATCAAGACACGGCATCCAACTCTATGAAGGTTGCAAAGGGGTGTTTTAATCATGAGTTTGTAAGTAATCTTTCTTTTGATTTCCACAAACTTACTCATGATCAATTACTAGATGCTTTTAGTACTTGCATGATAGTCATATTTCATTAGCATCTAAGAATAGCATTCTTGAAAATCATATTTCTATCTTAGAAAATGAGAGAAGTGGTTCAGTTTCTTGTTATAATTCTTTTGAAGTTTTAAATAAAAACCTGATTACCAAATTTAGTGTTTTAAACTCCACTCATGATTCTCAAGTTGTTTTAATTAATAGATTAGTTTTTGAGAAAAATGAGTTGCTTTCAAACCTTGATTTACATTGTACTTCTATTGATGCTTTGAAACTTGAAAATAAAAATTTGGTTTTATCTTGTGAGATCTTGAGAAAAGAAAATGATTATTTGATTTCGAGTTTTAAAAATGAGATTGATTTTTTGAAATCATCTATTCTATCTCAAGAATATCTTATTTTAGAAAATGATTCTCTCAAGAAATAAAATGAAAATTTAGTTTCTTCTTGCGATATTTTGAGAAGTGAAAACGATGCTTTGGTTTCAAATTTTAAAAGTGATATTGATTTGTTGAAATCTACTATTGCTTCTCAAGACTCTTTGATATTTAAAAAATCTTCTCTCGAAAAACAAAATTTTGATTTAAGATCTTCCCTTACTAAGATTTCAAAACCAAAAGAAAATCTTATTTCCCCTCTTAGCAAGCAAATAAAGTTTTAAATTGAAGAGATGTTGATTTTAAATATTCGAAGTTTCAAAAAACCCCTTCGTCTAGAATTGTCAAGCATGCTTCTCATCATACTAAATCTCATGCACATTCTCATGTATATCTTTATAGATTTAGCTCAACACAAACTTTCAAAAAGCATGCGTATCATAAACTTGCTTCTTCTCATGCTTTAGTTGACACTTTTAAATCTATGTATGCATACACTCACATTTTTTATTTTTGTGGTGCACATGGACATTTAGCATATTGATTGAAATAGAAAAACCGCGACATGTTTTATGATATGCGTTCTAATTTGTTCTCTACTTACCGCAATCAAGTCGGTTTTGCTTGTATCTAGCCGGTTGAGCACGGGTCGATATATGCCCGTTCTTGCCTTAGACAGGTCAATTCAAGAATGTATATGTGTATGTTCAAATCTATTCTAAGTGTTCGTATTTATGTTCAAGTAAACTTGTTAGGGTTAATGTTGGTTAGTAGAGTTAGGATTAGCCTTGTGCTTTTCTTTTTCCATTCTTAAAATGATGTTGGGATAATAGAAAGCAGCGGGGATTAGGAGGACATAGAAATGGGATTGCGAGTTTAAGAAAGCTTTCCAACGCTAAATCCATTCCTAATGCCCCTTGTCCTTCCGCTACGTGCGCTTATTTTCAACCCTAGGCCAAACACCCACAACCATGTATCCAATTAAGTCACAACTACATGCCACGTTATAGTGCGCCCAAAGGACTTCTCGACTTAAGTCGCGGCTATATGTCACGTATAGCGTGTCTAAGTGAGGGGGTTGTGTTTGTTTGGTCTAGATTCGTTTTAGGATGTTTGGCGAAGAAAAGCACAAGGGATTTTTCCGCCCCTCATACTAACCTTCCTTAGCCCCTAACAAGTGTGGAAATTATTCACATATTTAAATGAAAATAAAAACAAAACAAGAAGGAAGAAAAGAAAGAAAGGAAAATACGGATTTACAAATGGTAGCAAACTAACTATTTGGGCCCTCACCTAAGCAAGGAACTCCATAGAGTATCATGGCTTGAGAAAAATACGGATAAGAAGAAAAGAAAAAGAGCAACAAATAACAACAACTACTTATTAACAACAAATAAAATTACACTAGGAATTAAAATTACAAGACAAGAAATAAAGATACAAGTTAATAAAAACCCTCATCTTCATTGATTTTCCACTTAAGAGCTCTCACTATACTTTTATGGAGAATAGATGAAGAAGAAGAAGAAATACAAACTAGACTACATTAATTCATAATAAAGAAGATGCATCCTTGGTTGGGCACAAAACTGGACTATTTATTGGCAGAGAGCTGAAACCCTAAGGCCAAATTCTGAGCCCCTACACAATTACAAAACTACCCTCAAAATATGATCTGGCGAAGACTTGACTCGGCCGCGGAACCACCGCAAAAATGGCCTATTGGCCGCGGTTCCGCGGTGGGTTTGAAGAATTGTTTTGTCGTTTTTTCTGGGCTTCTCCATGTTGCTTTCTTCTTCTGTTCTACAGATCCCAAATTGCAAAATACTTCCAAAATTTCTTCAGATTTTCAACAGCCCAAAATGGCTTCACTTTTAATTCATTTGACCTTTATCTCCCTCGAGCTCCGCGCACCCATTGAATTTTGTGCTGCCCCTCTCGTGCTCTGTTCTTGACCAAGACACGAATGACCACTGTTTTTCGTCTTGTCTCTTGAACTGGTAAGCGGCACTGGACGGTCGTAGATGACCGGAACCCGGATTTTATCTGTTTGTGACAGATGTTCTGGATTTTGGAGTAACTGTGGAGATTTTGTATGATTTGCCTTATTTTTGACTAGAAACTTGTAACCTGTAAATATGTAGCAAATACGGATTAAAAGCACCTGCCTATAAACAAACGAGCAGAAGAATGGGCAGTATTAAATGCAATATTCTGGTGTGAACAAATACCCCAAAACTTATCTTTTGCTCGTCCCGAGCAAAACCAATTATTTTCAAAAAGTGCTAAGCTCACTTTCGTAGGCATCACGTTGCACTTAGCATGTGCAACAAGCCGTTAAACCTCTAGGTGTTCTTAGTAGGAGGAGTGTTGTCTCCTGAGGGTTTTCAACGGATACTACCCACAAAATCTCGTCAAGCTAGTTTCATATGTTAACGTCGATTTTACTCCTACAGTTTAGTATCTAAGTTAGAAATTCTATCATCCTAAGTTAGAAATATCCATCCCTTATTTTTCACACCTCTTATTTATTCAACCTAAGATCCTATACATTTTGACAGTTTAGAAAGATCTCGGTTTCTCTTGAGTTTTCCTTCTAAAGCGTAGTCTCCAATCCGGAATTTTTGTCATCTTTACGGAAAATATAAGTCTTATTTTTTATTCCTATCTTTCCTCCAAATATCGATCGTATACCCCTACGTGTGTGTAAAATTTCACCCCTACACTTAAGAATTCAATTCAAGTTATAGTACCCTTTCCCTAATACCTAATACTACTTCTTTTTATTAATGGTGGACGGTTTTGCTCACACACCTTTCATGCGACTATTACTGCTTCCTGAGGTACCAACAGCCGATTACTGAACGTGTGAGCTTAAAGCGTAAATAGCAGTTTCCAGGTCTTGTAATTTATTATTCCTTTTTTTATTTTTATTTTCTTTTCCTTTCAAGACCGAAAATATTTTTTAATGATGCTCTTTTGGTGGTAAGCTTTAAATACCGTTTTTCTTTTCATACTAGGCTTTCAGGCTAGAGTATTTCTAGGTATCCTCGACTATCACAAGTTTCAAGGTGCGTGTAAGTGAAGTTTGTAGGGTATATACTGTTGGCTATAGTGCCCACAAGACAATTATCATAGTCACAGGCAGGTGATTATGATGATTGAGGGAGGACCTATACCGGTAGAACAGTCTTGCTCGAGATAATAGTATGCAATCTGGTTTATCTTTATCATCATGTACAACATTAGGTGGAATTACATATCACTATTACATGTTGATAGAGCCCATAAGATTCTTGCTTGACTACCAGCATTATGATGGCGATCATATACGTGGGAGCTGGATGGTCTATAAGCACATCCTTAAAGGTCCCTAGTCGTAGGAGTTTCAAGACTGGGCATCAATACTCCAGAGTAGACTAGTGTATACTGATTGAGACCCTGACGAGGGGCGGTGGCCAGGTCTCACAAGCTATTGGTGTTAGTTTGTTCACCTAAGATAGTATACATGTGCTCATTGGGTTATGAGTACACTGGACGGACTCGCCGGGAATATGCTAGTTGGTATTATACCTATTGTCAGATGGCAGTTCCCTGGTGACATGTGTACAGGTTAGTCTGTTAACCTGAGATCGTCATTTGTCTCGTGTGAGTTCCCACTGTGCTTTGATTACTCCCTATTACGGCTCAAAGGAGTCGTGCAAACAGGTTTTAGTTGGGTACAGTCCCGAGCCACATGGAGGCAGTGAGCGGATCGTCGGGGGTTCGTCTCTCCCGATATTGGGGGTTGATGTCGCGTTGTGCACGGGTGGCCATCACCAGAAATCCTTGGCCAAGGTAGTTGAGAATTACTGATCTAGGATTGACAGTTTCTCAGGTGGTGATGGGTTTCATGACGACACGAAATGTCACGTTATTAGGGGTCTGATTTTATCCACCCCCTAAACTCGATATGCGATACTCTTAGATGAACATACCGGACTGTATGGAGATTGTTACTGTCAGGCTCAGTAGGGGTACGGATGAGTTTGCTCGTCGGCCTTCCTTTCGCTCAATACATGGGTAGCCGTTACGTACAGCTAGTGCCGCCGACGTGCTTGTGGTTAAACCCACTGCCAGCGTATTGACGAGTCTTTAGAGTCCCACACAGAGGGTTTTCACGGTTCAGGCGATATGGTGTAGATGACGTATGTTGGTACATACAGGTGTCCGATTAAATATGTATACAGGCTGCACAGACTTTAATCGGACGGTTGATAATACTAGCGGCTTAGGATTAAGCCAGATTATTAAATCAGGTTTTGATTTAATAATTTATATATGTATTTATATATATGTATTCTAGTATTATTGTTCACTATTAATTTTCTTTCTTGGCTATTCGTATTTTTGTACGAATACGCGCATATGTATTTCGATACGTGTACCGGGTTGTATTCCGTATTTATATAGAATAGCTTCTAGAAGATGGCCACCTCATTATTTGATTTTCATTTCAGAAAATCAATTTGGGAAATGAGGTGGAGGGTGAGTTGGCATGAGCATGGGCTTGGCATGTAGAGAAGCATGACATACATTTGTTTATTGTTAAAATGAGGAGATATTTTCATGGTTGAAATTATTGTGGCCACATATTTCTTTACATGCCATGCTTGATTTTCTTGACTTGAGAATTCACTTGACGATTCTCTTCTCTCTCGAGAGACTTAGCCATTTCCATGGTTACTCATGCCATTGTTTTCCTCACCCCTCATTCTTCTTCTTGAGTTGCTCTTTGGAGCATTTTGATGAGAGAAAAATTATAGTGAGATAATCCTACACCTCCACTCTCCATTGCTAGCAACCTTAGAGTGTCGGTTGCCTTGCTAGGCAAGGCTGAATCTTGCGTTGTTTCTCTCGGGTGGATCATTGTAGATGGAGGAAGACCGGCAACCAAATTTGATTCGTGACCATTAGGAGCTTGGGATGATGGTTGAAGACCCGAAGGACTTGGTTCATTCGGTATAACCATTCTTAACTCTTTATATTGCTTGCTAGTTTAGGGTTTAGGGAAGATCCGGGCATCGGGTTCCGTTAGCGCCAGTTTTTGTAAATTTTTGTTCCGCATTTGGTCACGGTTTGATGGCCGGGGCGCTGACGTAACCCAAAATGGTATCAGAGCCAACCCGTAAACCCATTACTAGCAGTTTAGACAATGTTAAAGTATCGAAACCGAAACAATTCCGAAACAATACCCGTGATTATTCCAGTTGTTGTCGATTTTTCAGAGTCTTCAATATTTTTTTAAACAGTTGCAGAAGATTGCCTTAGTGACAACTAGAACACTCCCAAAAAACGAGCCCAATTCACCTGATATGGACCGACCAGAATGGGACAACAACCGGTACCACCGGTTTTGTTGTGGTGGATTTGGCTTAAGTTTTTGGTGTTCTCCGGTCTTTGGAATATTGGTGCAGTGGTATTGTTTGTTTTGCTCAGTTTGGATATTATGTTATCTTTTGTTCAGGGGAAATTCGGGGTTCTTCGAAGTCAATATTTTAACACCGTTTAAATGATTACAGTACATACATTATTGTCCGTGACCGTGAATGTCATTAGAGCGGTACAACCCGTCTAATTGCTATATGTTCTTTTAGACGGGTTTGCGAACATGACATCCACGTTGATGTTCTGTGTTATGGCTGGATCGTCGTGTTGGATAACTTAGGTGCAATGTTAGTACAATTTAGATTCATTTGTACATTTGATATTGCGGGGCGAGCGTCTGACATGTGGACTGTCGTCTCTGCTAGTTTGTGTATTATTTGTTTGGAGCATGACCGGGTTGAGGTCGATGTCACCCTTGTACATATTATTTTCTTTTCTGTTCTAGGATTACCCTGCGGTGGAGTGCATGAATAGCCAGGTTCTAGAGAGCAACGGGTCCACATCTCATGGCGTTGAGACGGAGGGGACCTTGCTTTAGAATTGGCGGGCTATTCGCCGCACTCGTAGGGGGTATAGGTTGACCCACGGAGGGGTGCTCAAGTTACCGGATTCCGTGAAGTGCTGGGTGACCCATTCACGTTGTTGATTGGGGTTGCCTCGCTTCTGGGATTGGTGGGTAACTTGCCGCACTCGTAGGGGTCTAGGTTTTCATTGCACAGGCTATCCACACGATATGGGAACGTCGGGTATCATTTGCGGCTCAAGTGAAATCCGGGGCTCCAAGATTATCCACCACTCTGTGTTGCTTGGCTGTGATTCTGAGATGTTGCTTTATATCATGCCTGAGACGATTGTTATATATATTTATATATATACTAGTAGATATTGTATATGTTTTACACCCGCGCTAGTCCAGCCCCCGCTCTGTCGTTAGTTAAGTAACCTAACGGGTGATGACGGGGCCCAGTGGCGAATGCGGATGGCATATACGTACATCATATTTTCGTTCTTTTCTGGTGTGATTAATTGATGGGACTGCATTGATTCTTATCAATGCAAGGATAAAAAAACCTATATGATGTTGTTGGAACCAAGTTTTGAAAAACAGACATTACAAACATTTTCTTTTGCTTTGCACAGAGGTATTCAATTGGGAATATCCTGCACCCTATTCGACGAGGCAAGGGCCGAGATCCCTTCATCGGGAGTGACCTCTTGGGCAGAAGTTTGCATCAGCGTAATAACTTTACTATAGTCGGTTCTTTTGGTTTGCATCGTGGTATTCAGTTTGGAATATCCTGCACCTCATTTGATGAGGAAAAAGCCGAGAACCCTTCACCAGGAGTAACCTCTTTAGAAAAAGTTTGCACCACTATATATTTACAAAACCACTTGGATTCCTTCAACTATATCAAGTTCATTACGTTAAAGGTTTTTCGCCAAAAACCAGCCGTAGCCCTCTGTCATTTTAGATTAGTATTGCTTAGTATTCGTGCTACGTATGTTGTGCATAGCCGAGGCGTAGTGTTCGGTAGCTATGTAGTGCTTTTCTGTTGCATGGATATGAGATTGGTTAGGACAGTCGTGCGGTCATTTTGGCTCAGTCAAGAACTCGTGCGGGTGGGTCTAATGCAATCAAGATAATGACGGGTTGAACTTGACTAGGATCTTTTGATATGTTGGCTCAGTCAAGGTCACTTAGGTCCTAAGGGTAAAAACACACATCGGGAGTTTCAAACATACAGGAAACTTACCAGGCATGCGCATACCTTCTGGAGTGTGGTGACTTGAGTGGCTTCCATTAGGTTATCATGCGAGGATAGTTGGATCCCGATTCCCACTGATGAGTAGGTTTACTCCTCGGGTGATTTTAGATGATCCCGACTAATTCTCCTTTTGGGTTTGGAGGAGAATTCGAGGAAACAGTGGGAGACATCCTGATTAGATAAAATGATTAACCATTCTGATCTAGGTTAGAGTGCACGCTGAGTGTTTCTTTTCTCTCTCTCTCTCTCTCTCTCTCTCTTTGGCAGCGACCATGGCCCGACCCTAAACTAAAACTCATGAACCAAGTTAACCGAACCTTCTTAAAACACTTTGGCTTTTGGATTATCATTTAGTCGCATAAATCATTGCCGCTCCTTCTTACCCTTTGCATTTCTTCAGAACACTCCATATCACTACGAAGATTCACATTTCTTGGATATTCCATCGTATAGTTACATACGAACTCGAAGGAAGTTGTTCCAGATTCGAGGATGGATTCTGGTTCAGGAGAAATGGAATAGGATTATTCGGTTGTCTTTCCCTTTACCTTCTTTCAGGTTACGAGAGCTTCCGGTATTAGGAGAGTACACCTATTGCGCTTATTGGATAGTCTTCTTCTAAACCTTAGGCAGGTGCCGAAAGTTAAGGAAGGAAGAAAACCAATTAAGCCTAAGTGTGGTGTACAGAAGGTAATAAGTAAAGACATATAAAGGGATTAGATTGAGGGCAAAGGACATTGCGACTACTATTATTCATGACGAAACCGCGTATACCCCTGCCACTCCTAGTCCACCTTTGCTTTTCTCCGGAACATTCCGTATCACTATGAAAATCCACATTTGTTGGATATGCCATCGTATAGTTACATACGAACTCGAACGAACTTGTTCCAGTTCGAGGATGGATTCTGGTCCTGGAGGAATAGAATATGGATTATTCAGTTGTCTTTTCTCTTTACCTTCTCTCAGGTTGTGAGGGCTCTTAGGATTAGGAGGGTACACCTATTACGCTTATTGGATAGTCTTTGTCCAAACCTTAGGTTGGTGCTGAAGGGTAGGGAAGGAAGAAAACCAATTAGCCTATGTGTGGTGTACAGAAGATAATAAGTAAAGACATATAAAGGGATTGGAATGTGGGCAAGGAAATATACGGTTACTGTCATTAATCTGGATAGTGGAAGAGGCATTACTAGGAATACCCGGCTACCCCTTCGAAACATTTTCATGTTTCAGTTTGATTATGCAATGTTAATTGAAAACTGTTTCCCAATTAGATTCTGACTCCAGGATATGTATTTACCAGATATAATTCTCACATCTGTATGGCGTTACAGATACTTAGTAGGAGTAAGATATTGGGAATTAAGTGATTATATCCTCAACATATTGGAATTCTTTGTAATTGATGATATTTGAGGAAATCACCTGAGTTTTGCCTGACGGCAAATATGTGGTTTTGAATATCCGTCGTTATGCACCAATTTCAAACTGATATATCTGTACGTTTATTTTATAAAGTGAGATATAACTTTTTGAAATTATGTCTATGGTATTTACCTTTATCAGTTGATGGTTAGGTAAGGAGCATTAAACGGTGGTGAAATTCTTTTTAACCATAATACAGTTTTCAGCCTACGACGCACAGGGTTTGAGTTATTAAACTCAGTGGACTTATACAGAGTATTGTATGTTGTCCGATGTCCATTAGGGAAGAGGGGTTAGTACTTGTACTATATTCTGTTTACTCATGACTTCTCTAGTTTCAGACAAATATTTCGTTGAAATACAAGGTCTGGATTTTGAGAAGTTATAGGTATAAGAATAAAGTAGAGAACCATGTGTTGCAAGTATCGGGATTCTTCAAAGTAATTGAAGATGTAGATACTTGTGTAAGGTATTCCGTTGTAAGTAATGGTTTTGAGAACTTGATTCTCATTCAGGTTACTCATATGTGGATACACTTCTAGATGAGTAATGCTGCTTGACCTCATTCCACTTAGTTGACATACACTGGAGACAACTGCATGATTTGAATCTGGTTTCAATTAAATTAGTGCCTCTGTTTCTATATTGTATATAGAATGGTTCATATCTTAACGATGTTAAGGTATATGGAGTTGTTCGACTTATGCTTAAAACCAGACTCTGGATAAACTCAAGGCACGTTTCAATAATGGCAGTTTGTGGGTTATCCCGGGTTTTGATGATGGTTAATTTTCTACCATCAGGAAGATCAATATTTATATTGTTCTTGACTCGCCACCAGTTTTAGTAAAATGGATTCTTTTCAGAAAACATTAGTGGGAGTATGGTAGAACTGGAAGAGATTCCAGAACCACAAACGATTACTGAAAATTTAATAGAACCTGAGGATTCAATTGGTTTTGACATTCCATTAGCCACTCCGTAGATTTGGTGGGTAACCTCAGGCACCCGAGAGGCACTTCGGTCTTATCAGAGACGGTGACAAGGAGGTTCTTGTTTACCCAGACTTTCCATTGCTGCTGTTCTAGACTATAAGACCCGGTAGGAGGATGAGTATAACGCCGTTCTAAACTAACTTTAGAAGTGCACGTGTATATGACTCTGCCAGAGGGTTGTTGTAGTCAGTGGGAGTAGCGGAAGCATAGAGGGCAAATAGCTTATGTCTATTTATAGACTAAAGCAGGTATAGCGGAAATAGATCATCTATTTTTGATGTGACAGTCATAGGTCTTGACTTCATCAGAATAGGAGATGGATCTGGTAAGAAGATAGTAGAGAGTGATGTCCAGGTATTTGGATGACATGTACTTTATAGGAAGTAATATTCCTATACTACGATCGGTTATACTGTGGTTGTCACAAGGTGTTTCTCTACATATGATCTGGATAAAATATAAGGAATTCCGGTCACTAGATCTATGGTTTTAGATCTAGATTTGGGAAGTGTCCCAATTCGGGTACTTTGATACTATTCTAAAGTGTTTTAGAATGGAAGACTCGTGGTGATGTGGTGTACCCGCAGGTGATGGAGTCACCCTCTCTGAAGAGATGTCTTCTAGACCGATGAAGAGAGGGATTTGCATGAATGGTATATCACTTGCTTAAGCAATTGAGTCAATCATGAAATGTCAAGTACAACACCAGATATTGTTTTTGCACTAGCTGCAATAAACATATATTAATCCAATCCTGGAGAAATATTAGGAAGCAGTTATGAACATAAATGGATGTTCTTGGTATATGGTAACGACAGCTTCCTTCGGGAGGCCGTTATCATTTTAGGCTTCCAAGGTGACCTGGATGACAGAGTGACTGCCAGAGTTATAGTTTTCCCTCTTCTGAGAGGTAGTATGTTGGAAGGGTGGTCCAAGGGGATACTGAGGCAGGCATGGCACACGATACTGATTAAATTCATTGGATGATACAGTCTAAGAAGTTTGTTGGATTTGGAGTTCATTTGTGAACGGGGTCCCATCAGATATCCAAAAAAATTCTAAGACAAGTATTGCTCATTTCGGGAGATAGTCTTTCTCCGCGAAGTTGAGATATAGAGAGATAAAAATAGAAACACTGGAGTGGATCCACTCACCGAGGCTATTTCTCGAATGCAATAGTTTCTCAAACGGGCTTTGTGAGACTGATTAGTAGAGAAGTTGGGTGTTCGGTATCATACGGGCTGTGAGTATGCGACACCGCAATAATTAGCTTAAGTGCAAGTAGGAGATTGTTGGCTATAGTGCCCTCAAGACAATTATCATAGTCGCAGGCAGGTGATTATGATGATTGAGGGAGGACCTATACCTGTAGAACAGTCTTGCTCGAGATGATAGTATGCTATCTGGTTTATCTTTATCATCATGTACAACATTAGATGAAATTACATATCACTATTACATGTTGATAGAGCCCATAGGATTCTTGTTTGACTACCAGCATTATGATGACGATCATATACGTGGGAGCTGGATGGTCTATAAGCACATCCTTAAAGGTCCCTAGCCGTAGGAGTTTCGATACTGGGCATTGATACTCTAGAGTAGACTAGTGTATACTGATCGAAACCCCGACGAAGGGCGGTAGCCAGGTCTCACAAGCCATTAGTGTTAGTTTGTTCACCTAATATAGTATACAGGTCATCATTGGGTTATGAATACACTGGTCGGATTCGCCGTGAACATGCTAGTTGGTATTATACCTATTGTCAGATGGCAGTTCCCTGGTGACATGTGTACAGGTTAGTCTGTCGACCTGAGATCATCATTTGTCTCGTGTGAGTTCCCACCGTGCTTTGATTACTACCCTACCATGGCTCAAAGGAGTCGTGCAAACATGTTTTAGTTGGGTACAGTCCCAAGACACATAGAAGCAGTGAGCGGATCGTCGGGGATTCATCTCTCCCGGTATTGGGGGTTGATGTCGCGTTGTACACGGGTGGCCATCACCAGAAATCCTTGGCCAAGGTAGTCAAGAATTACTGATCTAGGATCGACAGTTTCTCAGGTGGTGATGGGTTTCATGCCGACACGAAATGTCGCGTTATTAGGGGTCTGACTTTATCCACCCCCTAAGACTCGATATGCAATACTCTTAGACGAACAGATCGGACTGTACGGATATTGTCACTGTCAGGCTCAGTAGGGGTACGGATGAGTTTTCTCGTCGGCCTTCCTTTCGCTCAATACCTAGGTAGCCGTTACGTACAGCTAGTGCCGCTGATGTGCTTGTGGTTAAACCTACTGCCAGCGTATTGACGAGTCTTAAGAGTCCTACACAGAGAGTGTACACGGTTTAGGCAATATGGTGTAGATGACGTATGTTGGTACATACAGGTATCCGATTGAATGTGTACAGGCTGCACAGATTTTAATCGGACGGTTGATAATACTGGCGGCTTAGGATTAAGCCGGATTATTAAATCAAGTTTTGATTTAATAATTTATATATATATATATATTTATATATATATATATTCTAGTATTATTGTTCACTATTCATTTTCTCTCTTGGCTATTCGTATTTTTTTAAGAATACGCGTATATGTATTTCGATGCGTTTACCGGGTTGTATTCCGTTTTTATATGGAATAGCTTCTAGAAGATAGCCACCTCATTATTTGATTTTCATTTTAGAAAATCAATTTGGGAAATGAGGTGGAGGGTGAGTTGGCATGAGCATGGGCTTGGCATGTAGCTAGGCATGGCACACATTTGTTTATTGTAAAAATAAGGAGACATTTTCATGGTTGAAATTATTGTGGCCACATATTTCTTTACATGCCATGCTTGATTTTCTTGACTTAAGAATTCACTTGATGATTCTCTTCTCTCTTGAAAGACTTAGCCATTTCCATGGTTGTTCATGCCATTGTTTTCCTCACCCCTCATTTTTTTTCTTGAGTTGCTCTTTGGAGCATTTTGATGAGAGAAAAATTATAGTGCGATAATCCTACACCTCCACTCTCCATTGCTAACAACCTTAGAGCGTCGGTTGCCTTGCTAGGCAAGGCTGAAGCTTGCGCCGTTTTCCTCGGGTGGGTCATCGTGGATGGAGGAAGACCGGCAACCAAATTCGATCCGCGAACACTAGGAGCTTAGGATGATGGTTGAAGACCCGAAGGACTTGGTTCATTCGGTATAACTATTCTTAACTCTTTATTTTGCTTGCTAGTTTAGGGTTTAGGGAAGATCCGGGCATCGGGTTCCGTTAGCGCCAGTTTTTGTAAATTTATGTTCCGCATTTGGTCACGGTTTGATGGCCGGGGAGCTTCCGTAACCCAAAATATACATTCTGAATTTGGACTCAAGAATATGAACTATTTTTCAGACTTATCCTTCAATAAAACTTTTAATACTTTCACTTCATTTTGATTTAACACAAGAACTGAACTCAAGATTACCTACTTCTAAAAAAAACTGCAATGACGTATATTTACCAAGGTTAAACAGAAGGTGGGTTATTTTTAGGGTTTTCAATTCCTAAGCCTGGGATTTAGTTATTTCTAACGTATCAACTAAATTTTCGGAATAAAAATCTAAATTACCCTACTAACTAACTTGATGACAAAGTTTTTATATTTTTTGGAAATTTTTTCAATTTTTGTGGGTTTTTTAAGATAAGTATGCAAATGCAAAATATACACATGAATGCAAAGGTAGAAAGCTTACCGAGCACACCCCCAAATTTAAACTTGACAGTGTAGAGTTTCTAGGCACTCCCAAGAGGTCTCACAAGGCATCAACCATGCCAATTTGAAATTTTGCGGTGCCGAGAAACCCTAATACGGATCGTTAACTATATATCTAGGCGAAAAAGAAACTAGTTTACAACTAAACTAAAAGAACGGAAATACAACCTTTGTAGATCCGTTTCTCCACCTCCATAGCTCCGTGATGAAGTCCTCTCCGCTGTCCAAATCAAACCATGACTCTAGTATCGGCTTCATCGAAGAATGGGCGGGCTAGGTCATCGACGACAATGCCGAAAATGATCTACGTCGAGGCATCACTAGATCAAGCTCCAACTTCACCAAGTCAAGAAAACTTGTGAAGGAAACACCCTATACTACTTGGCAAGAGGTAGAGGATGAAGAAATAGGAAGTGGGTTCACTTTAGAATTGGATTTCTCACTCTTTTTCACAAGTTGCCATTGATGGAGGCAAGCTTGCTTCAATGTTGAAGATGAAGAAGAAGAAGAAAGAATATCATAAGTATATATCCAAAATGAATAATAAAATGAATACTTATCATATCCTAACCTTGGTTAGGTGTAGAGAATAGACTAGGGTTAAATGGAGTGGTTAGGGTTAAGCATGAGACAAAATGGTCACTTTGGTCAAATGTTCAAGAAGCTTCAACTAGAAAACAAATTAAGCCACCATTTTCCCTTTATGCTTATCATTTTCAAAAAGAATAACTAAATAAGATAAATCAAAAAGAAAACAAAACCCTAACCATTCATATAACCATAGTTTAGTCTTTACACAAACCCAAGTAAGCATGCATCATCAAACATGATACAAACTTGTGTACAAAAGTATATCACATATACAATGTGCACAAACCAAGTGAGAAAATCCATTTAAAGTGAATCAATACTAGTTAGTGCAAAGTAATATATCAAATATATAATTATGCATTAAATCATTAAATCAACACTTGATTCAATGATCCGGTCATGTCGCACACAACCGACTAGTATTCAATGTATCGGCTTATCGAATCAATACTTGATTCGATAATTAGGTTATATCGCATACAACCAATCGATACATTCATCGCGAGAATAGAATACGGTATCACATACACGCATTATTCTCGGTCCCGCACATATCTCATATGCGCTCCTATTTCGTTTCGCTTGAGCCAGGAAACCTCTGTGTAGGACTCTAAAGACTCGTCAATACGCCGGCAGCAGATGATGATCATATCAAACACCCACAAGCCGCAAGCGGTCTGCTAAACGTAACGGCCACCCGGGTATTGAGCGATCAGAAGATCGACGAGCAAGCCCGCTCACACTCCAGTGAATCCAACCAGTAACACTACCGTACAGTCCGGTCTGATCGTCTGATATGTCGCATATCTCGCCTAGGGGTGGTAAACGTCAGACCCCAATAGCTTGATAAGTCGTGTCGATATGAAGTCTATAACTATTCGAGAAACTACTGGTAACACTTACCTGTAAATGTCAGCAACCCTGGCCAGGGATTTCCGGTTATAGCCAATCGAACACAGCGCAACATCAACCCCCTATACCGGGAGAGACGAATCCCCTCCTATCGCTCATTGCCTCCATGTGATTCGGGACTGTACCCAAAAACCACCGTTTTGCACGCCCTCTTGGACGTGGTAAGATGGAAATCAAAGCACAGTGGGAACCACACAAGACTCTATGACGATCTCGGGTCAACAGACTACTCTGTACCAGTGTCACCAGAGAACTGCCATCTGACGTAAGGTATAATACCATCTGGGAGTTCTCGGCGAGTCCGTCCAGTGTACCCAGTCTCCACTGAGCACCCGTATATCATCTCTGATGTCAAACACCAATGGATATGGGATCATCCATTGCCTATCTGTATGGGTCGAGAAGGTATACGCTAGTCTACTCTGGTATATCGATGCCCTGTCTCGATATACCCACGACTAGGGACTTTGAAGGATGTACTCATGGACTACCATGTCCCCACTAGTATGATCCGCATCATAGTCCAGGTAGTCAAGTACACATCCTAGGGGCTTTACCAACATGTAACAGAGAGACACCCAGTATACACGTTAAGGTAAAGAGCAACCAGATAGCATACTATCATGTCGAGCAAGAAAGTCCTCTTTATATATGTCCCAGCATCCACTACAATATACATCCTATGTATAGTAATGGCCTCTAGGGCATACATATAACTAACAATCTCCCACTTGCACTAGGGCCATCGGATAGCAGTGGTTGTAGTATCTCATACTCAACCATCCCATAAAAATCTCTCTCTGGGAATAGGCCTTTGTGAGTGGATCCGCTGTGTTGTCCTCTTAGTCTACTTTCCTAACCTCGATCCCTTGGAGATCAAGCATCTCCATGATCAGGTGACACTGCCTTAGAGTTTGTCTGGATCACCGATGGGACGGGTGTTCCTTGGCATAAGCCACAACTCCATTGTCACACAATGGGAGGAACATAGTTCATCTCATGAACCAATATACACCCAAACAGCCTTTTTGGTAGCATCTTAAGTAGCGATGTATCCTGCCTTTATCGTCTAGTATGCCACGGTATCTAGCTTGGAACTCTTCCAACATACCGTCCCTTTACTGAGAGTAAAGACAATGCCTGTGACTGACACTCAATCGTCTTTATCACCCTGGAACACTTCCAGTGATTCTCCCCAGGGTCGATTGATACCGTCTCACTACAACTAGTGAGAATCCTAACATCCATTTAGATCTATCTCATAGATCCAAAATCCAAGATTTAGGAGGTATCACTTTGATCCTATATGGAGAATCATTGTGATAAGCGGAGATTGACCGAGCGTAGCATAGGAAACTCCTTCCCTATCAAGAGTATGTCATCCACGTACTCTACGAGGATCGTCACCATACTCCCTACTACCTTTTTGTATATACAAGGTTCATCTACCATTTTGATGATGTCAAACTCTTTGACTAATTCATCAAAACAGACGTTCCAACTCCGCGATGCCTGCTTTATCCTATAAAACATCTTGCACACGTTTTCGCTGCTCCCACTGTCTACGAGGCCCTCTGGTTGTGTACTTATAGACTCCCTCTTCTAAAACATCATTTAGAAAAGCTGTCATGACACCTAACCACCAGATATCGTAGTCATGGTATGTAGCCGTGGCAAAAAGAATCTGGATGGACTTAAGCATAGATACTGGAAAAAGGTTTCATCATTATCCACGCCTGGTCAATGACGAAATCCTTTAACAAGTCTAGCTTTGAAAGTCTCAACTTTTCCATCTACACCAAGTAATCTTCTCAAGATATACTTGCTCCTGATGGGGATTTAACCCTTCAGATATAGCAACCAAAGTCCATACTTTGTTGGTGCATAAGGATTCCATCTCAGATCGATAAGCATCCAGCCATTCTTACAGAGTCTCACTCCTGATGGCCAGCTCGAAGCTAGTTGGGTCATCATCTCATGATGCAATCCTCGCTCCCACTGTCATAGAGAAACAGAAGTATCTCTCAGGTGGGTGAGGAACCCTACTAGATCGGCGGAGAGGCTGAGGTTCGTTGGTAACTATTGAATCCTTTGGTTCTGTCAAATCAACAGCTGCAGTTTTGTATAGCTGGAACCTTTCCAGTTCTACATAACAGATCTTGCCTCGAGCTTGTCCGGATTTTGCTTTTCAGACATAGGCTGGACAACCCCAAATCTTAACTAACTTAAGAGATGGGCTCTTCCCTTATCATATCAAATATGAAGTGGTAGGCAACTGATTTGACTGGAACCGTATTCAATAGGTATGCAACTTCTCAAGTGCATAACCCCCAAAAAGGAAAAAGGTAACTCAGTAGTACTCATCATAGAGCACACCGTATCAAATAGGGTGTATCCGCTCCGCCCCGATATACCATCGTGCAATGATGTATACGGAGGAGTAATGCTGAGAGAGAATCTCATTCTCCTTTAGAATCATCCAGGAATTCCGTGCTCAAGTTTTCTCCTCCTTGATCTCATCAAAGGACATAATACTTATACCCGTATTTTGGTTCTCTACTTCTAACTTATATTCTGTGAATATCTCAAAAGGTTCGGACTTGTGTTTCAACAGGAACATATGTCTGAATCTAGAGAGATCATCAGAGAACGTAATGAAGTATAAAGAACCGGTCTTGGCATGTGTAGACAGGGGACCTTACATACATCAACATGTATCATCCCAAGAGTTCAATAACTCTTTCTCTGTTTCCAATAAACAGAGCTGGTGTCATTATATCTTTGTGACATGACTGGCAAGTTTCACAAGATGTAAATTCAAACTGATTTAAATATGCATCTACATGTAACTTCAGCTAGTCGGGTCATATTGATATGACCTAGTCTACAATACCTCAAGAAGGAATCATTCAATTGTGAACTCTTCCACTTGTGTGTGTTCCGTATACTAAGAACTGTAGTTTGATTTAGAACATCAATACTTTTAGATAACGTGCCTGAACCGATCAACTTTTGATATAGGAAATGTTCAAAACATTATCCAACAATACAAAATTATATCCTTTCTTTACTAATAAAGAGACTGATATGATTTTGTATATCAGGTTCGGTATTTAATAACATTCGTTCAGAATCAATGTATTGGTAATACAGGGTGACAGTGACCAACAGACTTGGCTGCAACACTTGCCCCGTTTTCTGCCTCATGAAACTTATCACCCGTTCTCAGTTCTCTACCTTTCTGTAGCCCTATGTAACAGATTACATATCTGGGATCCTGATCTGGTATCACATACCCAGGACGTAAAGGATACTGAGAAACAGTTCTCTGTAATGAACACACCCGAAGATGATGCATCATCATGCACTCTCCTCGTTAGGGCGGCACGAGAATTCTGGTAATCCCCAATTTCCTGCTCTGTCTTATAACAATTATAAGTTGGAGCGGGACCAACGTTCCCCAGCTCAGTATAACAAGCGGGTTCGGTCAAAAATCCGTATTATTATCTTGATTAAGGCGTGACATGGTCGCTACCAGGAGAGAGAGAGAAGAAAACACTCAGCGTATGCTCTTGCAAGAATAGATTGGTTATTATTTTATCTAATCAGGATGGCTCCCACTGCTTTTTATCAAATCTTCCTTCAAACCCTAAAAGGAAAGATCAGCCGGGATTAATTACACACTACAAGTTCGCCAATCTTTCAGCCAGGCCAGTGTCGGTACTTTGAGGGAGGTCCCCCGTGCTTTCGCACGAATCTAATTAATGTAAACCTCGTTTTCCCAGAGGCGTAACCCCGTTGACACCTACTTGATCGGCTAATTGTAATGTATAAAACTCTCCCAGGAGTAACTCTTACTCGCAGTGGGTATCGGGATCCAACTATCTCATAGAAGGTATGAAATCTCATTGCAAATTTCAACACTTGAAATTCCCGATAATATTTTGCCCCGAACGATCTATGACCTTGACAAGGTCAACAAACCATAGACCGCAAGTCAAGTTCAACCCGTCATTTCTTGATTGAATCAAACGCACCCGCACGACCCTTGACAAGGTCAACAAGGCCGCACGACTACTCTAACCCAATCTGCATCATATGCATAAGCAGATAAATACTGGTTAGCTACCGCACACTGCGCCTTGACAAGGTCAACAAACGCAGCACGAATACTAAACAGGATTTATCTGAAATGACGGAGGGCTACGACAGGTTTTTCTGAAAACCTATTGCGTAATGAACTTGATATCGTTGTAGAATCAAATGATTTTTAAAATGGAGTGCTTTTGAGGCTTTTCTAGTTTTGCTAAAGGGGTCACTCCCGGTGAAGGGATCGTCGGCCCTTTCCTCGTCGAATGAGGTGCGGGATATATCACATATATCACTGTGCAAAGCAAAAACTCTTAAAAGAAATCAAAAGACAAACCGAGTGTGTAGCATCTGCCAGTTATTGCTAAAGGAGTCACTCCCGGTGAAGGGATCTCGGTCCTTTCCTCATCGAATAAGGTGCAGGATATATCGTATATACCGCTGTGCAAAGCAAGAACTGTAGCTACCTATTTTAATTTTGAAATTCGATTCTACAACATCTTAGGTTTCTTTTATTTCATTAATCTCATTAATGAATTCCCATCATTTAAATACCTAAACATCACAGATAAATACGGCGTACACTTATGCCATCCGCATTTGCCTCGATGTCCCCTCATGCACCGTTAGGTTAGGTAACTAACGACAGAGCGGGGCAGGGCTAGCACAGGTGTAAAACATAAGTAACGTCTATATAATATATCATATATACTATATATAGTATCCATCACAGAACATATCACATGATCACATCACAGATATCGCAGCAGAAGAAACATATGAAATATTGGATATACTAGGACGTCTGTGTTTTCAATACGAGCCAGTATAAAATACGGATTCCACGGTCGCGATGAATAGCCAAACCCACACCCCTAGACCCCTACGAGAGCGGCAAGCAACCCTACCAATTCTAGAGTTAGGAGACCCGGACTCGACTCCTCGAGTTGGTCTCCCACTGGACTCCAGAACCCGGTTACTTGTGCTCCCCTCCTTGGGTCTATCCTAGTGCGGAAAAGTAAATAATATACAAAGGGTGACAACTTCCGCAACCTGGAAGTGCCCCAATAAAAGAATATTACATACAAGTTTTTACATGAATGAAAATGAAAAACACTCATCTCACAAAAAAAAACCCGGCTATTCAAACACGACGATCCAATATAACATATCCAGCAACACATAACATCACATGTCATCAACGTAAGTAAATATGCGCATCCCAATTGTCGTTGACATATAGCAACGAAACCGGCGATATCACATATTACACTTACGGTCACAGAAAAGAAAGTGTAAAACTACAACAGCTGGAATCCGCAACCTCCATAGATATCGCATGCCTAATCAAATGAATTCCTTAGACATCTCATGCCTAACAATTATAAACCTCGCATTTTAGTCTCATTATCGAAAACACTTTTCAATATCAAGTCGGGCAATTCAACAAGATTCCCGACATCCTGATCGAATGCTCGTCGCAAACTTTAGTAGGCGGCCGCACCCCCGACGCCGTCGACGAAGTGTACCAAGGCGGAACACCGCTGCCGCGAGCACCCGAACGGATGCTTTCGGCGACGGGGTTCTCCTACAGTCACTTGGTCGGGGCTATGGAGTGAGGCTGTCTATTAAGTTTATCCGGCGAGTATCCGCGTACACTACGTGATTGCGACGGACTTTTGATCACATCAAAATTCCGTGGCAACCGATCAAGTGAGACTAAACCGCTAGATTAATAACATTCATTCGGTTATCTCATAACTTATTGTGAATTCCAATTATTGTATCCCATACCAGATAAATAGAAAATGTTAAACTTTCCGATCGAACATTCAAACACCCAAGTTTTCCCGATACAGATCATCACATGAAATAAGTTCAAAAACATTCAGTTCGTGCCTCAGTACCAACGGTCCAGCCGTAGAAGGGTCAAGCCAACGCCTCACATGTGGCACGCCGTACTGCCCCAAACCCGAAGGTTCAAAGGGCAGTTCAAGACGGTCACATAATCGAGTTAAGGTTTGTTGTCTTCTAGAGGGACCATCGCGTTACTTGCACTACTTAGAACGTCGTTAAACTACGGAAAAATCCAACATTTGGAAATTTCCCGACAGGGGAAAAGTTGGGTATTTATATCCGGTCGAACCTTTTTTAACATATCCAAAAATTATCCGGAAAGCCACACAGACGAAATTTGATAATCCGATCGAACATACGAATCCCCAAAACAACCCAGAAAATTCAACTCTTGAATAAATATTAAAAATTCCCAGAAAATCCAACACCAGAAAAGAGGAATTACTGTGCAAAAATGGGAAGCTGACGTCATCATACGGCCGCGGAACCGCCGCAGAAGCCAGGCTTCTGCCGCGGTTCCGCCGCACTTTGGTGGATTCATGGGTACGGGCTTCACAGTAATTCTTACAATTCCCTGCTGATTTTTTGCATATTTTTAATATCGAAAAACTCCAGATTTTGGAAAAAGTCCAGAGAGCATGTTTGGTTTAGGGTTTCGGGTTCGTTCGGGTTTCAAACTTCGTCTACGCATCGCCTAAGGCTCTAGCTAGGCTCTGATACCACTGTAGGGTTCCTAGACACTCCCAAGAGGTCTCACAAGGCATCAACCATGCCAATTTGAAATTTTGCGGTGCCGAGAAACCCTAATACGGATCGTTAACTAGATATCTAAGCGAAAAAGAAACTAGTTTACAACTAAACTAAAAGAACGGAAATACAACCTTTGTAGATCCGATTCTCCACCTCCATAGCTCCGTGATGAAGTCCTCTCCGCTGTCCAAATCAAACCATGACTCTAGTATCGGCTTCATCGAAGAATGGGCGGGCTAGGTCATCGACGACGATGCCGAAAATGATCTACGTCGAGGCATCACTAGATCAAGCTCCAACTTCACCAAGTCAAGAAAACTTGTGAAGGAAACACCCTATACTACTTGGCAAGAGGTAGAGGATGAAGAAATAGGAAGTGGGTTCACTTTAGAATTGGATTTCTCACTCTTTTTCACAAGTTGCCATTGATGGAGGCAAGCTTGCTTCAATGTTGAAGATGAAGAAGAAGAAGAAAGAATATCATAAGTATATCATCCAAAATGAATAATAAAATGAATACTTATCATATCCTAACCTTGGTTAGGTGTAGAGAATAGACTAGGGTTAAATGGAGTGGTTAGGGTTAAGCATGAGACAAAATGGTCACTTTGGTCAAATGTTCAAGAAGCTTCAACTAGAAAACAAATTAAGCCACCATTTTCCCTTTATGCTTATCATTTTCAAAAAGAATAACTAAATAAGATAAATCAAAAAGAAAACAAAACCCTAACCATTCATATAACCATAGTTTAGTCTTTACACAAACCCAAGTAAGCATGCATCATCAAATATGATACAAACTTGTGTACAAAAGTATATCACATATACAATGTGCACAAACCAAGTGAGAAAATCCATTTAAAGTGAACCAATACTAGTTAGTGCAAAGTAATATATCAAATATATAATTATGCATTAAATCATTAAATCAACACTTGATTCAATGATCCGGTCATGTCGCACACAACCGACTAGTATTCAATGTATTGGCTTATCGAATCAATACTTGATTCGATAATTAGGTTATATCGCATACAACCAATTGATACATTCATCGCGAGAATAGAATGCGGGATCACATACACGCATTATTCTCGGTCCCGCACATATCTCATATGCGCTCCTATTTCGTTTCGCTTGAGCCAGGAAACCTCTGTGTAGGACTCTAAAGACTCGTCAATACACCGGCAGCAGATGATGATCATATCAAACACCCACAAGCCGCAAGCGGTCTGCTAAACGTAACGGCCACCCGGGTATTGAGCGATCAGAAGATCGACGAGCAAGCCCGCTCACACTCCAGTGAATCCAACCAGTAACACTACCGTACAGTCCGGTCTGATCGTCTGATATGTCGCATATCTCGCCTAGGGGTGGTAAACGTCAGACCCCAATAGCTTGATAAGTCATGTCGATATGAGTTCTATAACTATTCGAGAAACTACTGGTAACACTTACCAGTAAATCTCAGCAATCCTGGCCAGGGATTTCCGGTTATAGCCAATCGAACACAGCGCAACATCAACCCCCTATACCTGGAGAGACGAATCCCCTCCTATCGCTTATTGCCTCCATGTGATTCGGGACTGTACCCAAAAACCACCGTTTTGCACGCCCTCTTGGACGTGGTAAGATGGAAATCAAAGCACAGTGGGAACCACACAAGACTCTATGACGATCTCGGGTCAACAGACTACTCTGTACCAGTGTCACCAGAGAACTGCCATCTGACGTAAGGTATAATACCATCTGGGAGTTCTCGGCGAGTCCGTCCAGTGTACCCAGTCTCCACTGAGCACCCGTATATCATCTCTGATGTCAAACACCAATGGATATAGGATCATCCATCGCCCATCTGTATGGGTCGAGAAGGTATACGCTAGTCTACTCTGGTATATCGATGCCCTGTCTCGATATACCCACGACTAGGGACTTTGAAGGATGTACTCATGGACTACCATGTCCCCACTAGTATGATCCGCATCATAGTCCAGGTAGTCAAGTACACATCCTAGGGGCTTTACCAACATGTAACAGAGAGACACCCAGTATACACGTTAAGGTAAAGAGCAACCAGATAGCATACTATCATGTCGAGCAAGAAAGTCCTCCCTATATATGTCCCAGCATCCACTACAATATACATCCTATGTATAGTAATGGCCTCTAGGGCATACATATAACTAACAGACAGTACCCTCACTGTCATGCTACACCAAGAGGGTCAAAATTGTCGGTGCTCCCCCTTTTTTTATAAACGAAAAAACAAAATATATATACACAAAAAGTGCCCCCCCTAAACTTAAGTGAAACAGCGTTTTCACTGATTAAGGTTTAAAGTTCAGAGTTAAGGGAAGAGAACAGTTTCAATCTATACAAGGCTTTACACAGGCCAAAATTTAACACCAACCATTCAAAAATTTTATCGTGATAATACAGTGGTTGGTGAAAGAAGGCGTAGAGAAAAGAAATGGATAATACATGAGACCGTGTGTGGATGGAAGAGGGATACGGTCTCGGTAGAGAAGATGAATGGCGGAGGGGAAAAAGAATTGGAACATGGTCTTGAGGGTGGAAATAGAGTGAATAAATTAATACAATTTGTAATGATCGAAGTGAAAAAATGGATTTTACTAATCAATCATCATGCCGAGAAATGGGGTCAAACCTCTCAAGATTCGTAAGAAAACATGGGTCGACCGAACTTGGTGAACCAGATGTAGGAAATGGTGGTGATACGGTGGCTTAAGAAGTAGGAATGACGAAAAGGATGGAGGGAAGTGATTGAGGAATGGTATCGGTTAAACGTTCAGGAGGGTGTACATAATCAATAGAAGGGACATGATGAATTGGAAATTCTGACTCATCAAGTAAAACCGTTTCATCCTCAATGCTATCCTCAAAATTCTCCTCATCCATGCATTCATCATCAACAATTTCCAGACGCATATGGGGTTCGGGAAAAACAGTTGATGGTTCGGGATGATGTCCACACCGAAGTGAAAGGACATGATGAATTTGTGGGAAAAACTCATCCAAAACTGCGGGTTCATCATCCAAAATATTCCCAGCGTCGATATCCTCAATCAAGTGAAAGTTAAATTTCTCAGACACCTCATCAAAAGCATGGATTTTAATCAATTATGGTTCTAGAGTGGAGGTGTAGAGATTAATGGGATTGGCATTGGTTTTATTTGAAATGGACCCTTCACAATCGGGTAAATCAAACACTACAATGTCGCACAACTCATCAAACGTTCTATCTTCAATTGCTGATTCATTTGGGACACTCGATAGACTTTCGAAACTGGAGTTGTGGAATTCAATTTGAAACGGGTAAGTTTGATTTGGAAGGGTGTGCTGCTCACTCTCACAACGCAAATTCTTAAATTTTCCTAACGCCTCATCATACATTGGAAAATTCGGAGCTAGTTGGAAACTAGCTACTGGTTCATTAGGTTGTATGAGGGCGGCTATGGATACATTCAATTCCTGTATCTGATGGAACGAGGCTATCCAAAATTCTTCTAATGACTGTTCAAGACTAGACATGGGTTGTGAAGGGGTTTCAGTAAAAGATTCAAATTCGTTTGGATACGTGAAACTCCCAAAAGGCTGCTCAGAAGCAAAGTCTAGAGAACGTGTAAAAGTCGGGTAGGATTGATAGGAATCGAATGGATGTGAAAAATGGACAGGAGTAGGATCCACATTCTGATAAGAAGGTGATTGGAATTGTTGTCCTAACGAATTTGGAGTGGTGAAAGGAATGAAAGATCGATTATGAGATTGTTCAATTCTGTTAGCAATGGACATGAGTTTTGGAGTCGCAACATGACTTTCAAAAGGGGTATTAATGTAAGAGGACTAGGGAGGTTAAAACGGTTGATACGAAGTGGACCGCAGAGTCCAATTGTTTGTCCTAGATGCATTTATCCGATCTCTCAATGAAATTTTGGGCATGGATGGATCGTTCAAAATTCGGCCAAAGCAAGAACCGTATGAAGAAATATCTGGTTGTGGATACCAAAGTTCGGTAAGAGTTGGTCGTTTTGGGGTACCCATATTATGAAAAGGTTGGAAGGGTGGAAGGTGGGTGAATTTTTATAAATTTTGATTTTTAAAATTTTTTTTGGAGTTTTTTTTAAAAATTGTTTGTTGGTTTTTGAAAGAATACAGAATTATGGGACTAAACTTTACATAAGCATAATCACAATCATGATATGCACAAACAACACCTAGAGCTAGGGTCTTCAAAGTCCAACTAGACCGCTCCTAGACTTCCAAGCGACAAGTTGTAAGATAACCCTCGAATCGTCTCTTCACTGCCAATTGTGGCCAGATAAGCATAAGTAAGGTAAGGAGGGTTGCGCTCACGAATCACCGTGAGACAAGCCTTTTAAAATTACCTCCTCACTTGTCTAGCCTAGGCACCACAAAGTCAAGTTTAGATAAACGACCGATTCCCCACAACCTTCACTTGTCCTAAATGAGCGCGACAAGTCCTTAGAGGTTTGGTCTAGATATTTTTTATTAACTTAAGCTGATGCGTATGATTTTTGTGATTTGTGGGGTCTTAGAAAGGGTGATGAAATCCCCACCCAATCTTAATTGGTGTTATATCCCCTTAATGTCCGTATTATTATATGCAAAGCGATAAAAAACAAAATCTAAAACAACAAAAATTTTATTTGGCAGCGGCGCAATCTGTGCAAAGAAACCAGCAGAAAATACAGTTCGGTGGAGTTCATAGAGGGGTTTAGAGGAAAGAGAAGGGGTAGAAAAAAAATTTGGGCTCAGAAGCCACAATAGGACCGCGGAACTGCCGCGAAACCCTAGGTTTGACCGCGGTTCCACGATCAAAATGTTGAGTTGGGGCTTCTACTTTGGTCCCTACACTCTCCTTTTTCTGTACTCCAGAATAAAAGGCTCCGTTTCTTTATTTGATTACTGTACTTACTCCAGATAGCCTGCACACTTGCATACAAAAAACTATCAAAAATATCAAAATGTTTTTTTATTATATTTATTTATTTATATATATATATATATATTATATACACAAAAAGAATATTAACCCGAATGACAAGAAAGAAAATACGTTACCGTCTCCCCGGCAACGACGCCATTTGATTGAAGCAGAAAATTCGCAATATGTTTTATGATATGCGTTCTACTTTGTTCTCTACTTACCGTAATCAAGTCGGTTTCGCTTGCAGCTATCCGGTTGAGGACGGGTCGATCTTTAGGGAGATAGTTGTATGTCCGTTCTTGCCTTAGACGAGTCAATTCAAAAATGTATATGTGTATGTTCAAATCTATCCTAAGTGTTCGTATTTATATTCAAGTAAACTTGTTAGGATCATGGTTGGTTAGTAGAGTTAGGATTAGCCTTGTGCTTTTCTTTTGCCATTCTTAAAATGATGTTGGGATAATAGAAAAGTAGCGGGGATTAGGAGGGTATAGAAATGGGATTGCGAGTTTAAGAAAGCTTTCCAACGCTAAATCCATTCCTAATGCCCCTTGTCCTTCCGCTATTTGCGCTTATTTCCAACCCTAGGCCAAACACCTACAACCATGTATCCAATTAAGTCACAACTACACGCCACGTTGTAGTGCGCCCAAAGGACTTCTCGACTTAGGTCGCGGCTATATATCACGTATGGCGCGTCTAAGTGAGGGGGTTGTGTTTGTTTGGTCTAGGTTCGTTTTAGGATATTTGGTGAAGAGAAGCACAAGGGATTTTTCCGTCTCTCATACTAATCTTCCTTAACCCCTAACAAGTGTGAAAATTATTCACACATTTAAATGAAAATAAAAACAAAACAAGAAGAAAGAAAAGAAAGAAAGGAAAATACGGTTTTACAAATGGTAGCAAGCTAACTATTTTGGCTCTCACCTAAGCAAGGAACTCTATAGAGTATCATGGCTTGAGAAAAATACGGATAAGAAGAAAAGAAAAAGAGCAACAAATAAAAATAACTACTTATCAACAACAAATAAAATTACACTAGGAATTAAAATTACAAGACAAGAAATAAAGATACAAGTTAATAAAAACCCTCATCTTCATTGATTTTCCACTCAAGAGCTCTCACTAAACTTTCATGGAGAATAGATGAAGAAGAAGAAATACAAACTAAACTACACTAATTCCTAATAAAGAAGAGGCATCCTTAGTTGGGCACAAAACTGCACTATTTATAGGTAAAGAGCTGAAATCCTAGGGCCAAATTCTGAGCCTCCTCACAATTACAAAACTACCCCCAAAATACGATCTGGTGAACACTTGACTCGGCCGCTGAACCGCCGCAAAAATGGCCTATTGGCCGCGGTTCCGCGATGGGTTTGAAGAATTGTTTTGTCATTTTTCTAGGCTTCTCCATGTTGCTTTCTTCTTCTGTTCTACAGATCCCAAATTGCAAAATACTTCCAAAATTTCTTCAGATTTTCAACAGTCCAAAATTACTTCACTTTTAATTCATTTGACCTTTATCTCCCTCGAGCTCCGCGCACCAATAGAATTTTGTGTTGCCCCTCTCGTGCTCTGTGCTTGACCAAGACATGAATGACCACTGTTTTTCGTCTTGTCTCTTGAACTGGTAAGCGGCACTGGATGGGTGTAGATGACCGAAACCCGGATTTTATCTATTTATAACAGATGTTCTGGATTTTGGCGTAACTGTGGAGATTTTGTACGTTATTTTGGACTAGAAACCTGTAACCTGTAAATATGTAGCAAATACGGATTAAAAGCACCTGCCTATAAACAAACGAGCAGAAGAATGAGCGGTATTAAATGCAATATTCTGGTGTGAACACATATACATGTATTTTAAAGAGAAATGATTTTTTGCATACCAAATTGATTTGGGTTCTCTAAACTAACCCAATTGGATCCAAAAAAGCTTGGATACTGACATCTCCTTACATATCTTATTTTGTAGGTATGGACCACTTGAAAACTTGAGGGATTCGGGTCCGTAATGAGCAAGAGCATTCTATGGAAATATTTGCTTGGCTCATCAATTTATGGGGTATTGTATTTCTTTGCTATATCTTTCTTAAAATATTGCCTATTAACTTGTGCACTTAAATGTTGATATTTTAGAAATGTATGTTTATTTCATATACCCCTTGTCATGCACTTGAGCTTATCCTTGCTTAATATCCATTTCATGCATGTTTCATATATGAGATACTTTATATCATATCATTCTTTTGCTCATATATGAATTCTTGTGCTCATTTGCTTTAAGCTTGCTATTTTTTAAAAACTTGAGCACAACTTGGTTTGAAAACTTGTTTAGATTTGCTTATCTTGTGTTTTCTTACCATAAACCACTCTCACTTGCTTATAATATGTTTTTAATCTTATAAGTGAGATTTTGTATCGATATAATTTTAAATTGTTTTAATCTTTTTCATATGAATACAATTTAGCACGAGTTTTTAACCTTGAACCAATTTTCTTTTGGTATCATTTGTTTTGTGCCTTGTTTGGATATGTGTTTGCTTAAACTTTCTTTATATTGTTACATACATCCTTTTGCATGAGTAGACCTCTTCATTTGGTATTGAGCTATTCTTTCATCTTGCCAAATGGTTTCCGCATCTCTTTTAGGAGAACACAGTTATGGATTTTGTTCTTTACAACAAATCTATTCACGGATCTAGCTAAAAGAACTAGAGATCTTTCACTGGATAGTCGGTTCTTATGATGAGAAAATCAAGTCTTTATCTACATGACTTAGGATTACTCATACTTGTTTTCATATGGTAGTATAAATTGCATATCTTATTCATGTGAATATGTATGGTTTATTCATGAGTTTAGTACCATTTAATTTCTATCACTTATACTCCATTATTTATATCTTTTGAGCTCTAATGGTTTGGAATATAAGTGGTTGAGTGATAGGACTCATGAATGGATCAATTTGACTTGGTTCTTGTATTTAGGAGATTCAAGCGTTTGGGGTAAGTAAATTGTGCGGTATCGAGGTAAAATTTTATGTTTACTACCCAATATCGTGTGTGATCACTTCGAACGAGGTAAAATTTTATGTTTACTACCCAATATCGTGTGTGATCACTTAGAACCTGTAACATTTCAGAAAATGGTAAATATTATTTTGAAATTTAAATAATAATATAATAAGTTTGATTAAAATAGTACCAATTATTGAATTAGGTATATAAAGATAATTATAAATCTTGTCATGATAAAACTAGCATTTGTTTCCAAATTTTGCACTTAAGGTGCCATGACAAGTTAACAAAGTTTTAAATGATATTAGGGGTTTTATTTCTTTTGGCATGACTACATATCATATTTAAATATGTGGAGAGAGGAAGAGAAGCATGGTCACACCCATGCCCCTCCATATCTCCTTGTTCCCCCATATCTCCTTGTTCCCCCCCTCATTTACCCTCATTCTCTATACACTTTCTCTCTCAAACTCTCATTTCTCCCAACTCTCCCAACTCTCCCTTGGCTGCCTCCTCTCCTCTCTCAAACTCACAAATACTCTCAACTCACCACTAATCCCAACCCCAAAGTCCAAACACTCTCATTCACTTAGGACTTCAAGTTGAATCCATTTACAAGTGATCAAGTCTCCAAGTGGTTTCATCAAAGCTTCGATCTCCCTCTTGAGGTTCTTTATATAGGTATAAAATCCTTCTTTTATAAAGTTTGCATGTTTTTAGAGTTTCAAATATCGGTTAAGTTTTCAAAAACTAAGAGTTTTAGTGAAGTTTTAATGTTCAAACAAAATCTGGAGTAGTTTAGGATCTCTGCAAAATATTTTGCGTATAAATTTAGCCTATTTAGACCACTAGGAGACCCTACCAAGAGCACGAACTCCTAACTCCAAATCCAGGCCGCAAATTGCGGTAAAATCATTTTTTTACGGTCCAATTTTTGATCTAGGTGTTGGAGTTTGGCCAGTAGATCTTATATATAATATATATGCCCTTATTATATGTTAAATTGTCCCAGATTATCTGAGTCAAAATATGGAGGTGTTTTACTTAGATTTTGGACGATATTTTAAGGTTTTTGAACTTGATAATCCGTATTTTGTATTCTTGATGTGTTATTTTGTACCGGAACAACGAGTCCGGGGTTAATTCGTGGTAATTAGCACACGGATGACCCACGTTAGTCATAGGTTTTAACCTATGGGTGTTTGTTCGTTATATCGGTGTCGATTTGAATTCTTATATGTGTGTATGTGATTATGTGAATGCTAGGTTTGATTGCAGAGACCTCCGAGGCGGCGATGAATAGGAAGATGGTCGTAGGATACGACTAGCTCGATCGAAAACTGTGAGTAGATTATATCTACGAGTGGGAATCGGGTAGATGGCGTATAGCACCCCCGTGAAACATACCTTTTATTATATTATTGAAATTACTTAGGATTCATGTCATGTACGTTAGGCTTGTTCGATATATAGTATAATTACATTAGCATCACTTAGTAGGCGTATTGTAGGTACACTTGGTAGAACACTAGCACAAATACTAATGATTACCATGTTGCACGATCACAGACTCGTATGTACACTACACATCATTAGTACTTCTATGTCATGCAGAACTTGCCATGTTTATGTATCATAGTAGGATCGACGTTATAGTAGGACGGTGTATATACAATTCATATTGGATGCGCGTATGAGACTTGGAATCCGTACTAGTCGCTGTGCGTGTACGTGACACGAAGTGTCTATACGGACCATAGGGCGGGTGCGTGAACAAGATGTCTGCACCGGTGCTATGTTTATACATGACTAGATATCCGTACTGTTGATATTCCATTGTTATGTGTGTACATAGATTTGATGTCCGTACCAGTTATATTATGTGTTTAGGTACGTAGATTAGATATCCGTACCGATTATTATGATATGGGATAATAGAATATTTGATGGTTATCGTACGAGGTGAGATTCCGTACGGGATGATATAATGAGGATAAATGATGATGATTAGCTGGATATGGCCTTATTTTTACTTGACTCGTATAGTCTTACTATTTTACCCGTTTAGGAGATTATGCAGATATTTCAGTATTATCCACTTTCTAAAAACAACGATTTGTTTCATATTTCTAAAAAGCGATAATGAAAGGATGTTCTACTTGGATTTCAAATGGGTATATATATGTGTTTTAAAAACATCGTAGGCTCTTTATTTTCAAACAACATTTCGTTCTACTTTAAAAACATATAAGTAGGAATATTAGAATGAATTACCTATTTACTGTTCTTTTACGCTACGCTTACTTTACATGTCATTCGCTCGCGCTTTATTTACCTTATTTGTTATGCTACGCTTTATGATTTCTGCTATGCTTTATAATTTCCGCTACGCGTCATATATTGTTGATGTTACACCTCAATGGTATGGGACACTGATATATATATATATATATATATATATATATATATATATATATGATATATGATGTATTACTACACATATATTACTGCTTATGCTATAATATGTTATCCGTCTGTGCTATACCTAGTCCACACAGACTAAAAGGGTACGAGTTTAACGAGATTTATATGACTGTGGATATGATGTGATATGATATCAATCCTAAGAGATTGAATATATATATATATATATATATATATATATATATATATATATATATAAGTGAATAAAAGAAGATAAAGATGATTTGGACACGGTGGATACAGCCGGGGATCCATGAGATGTGTGTGTGATCAATCCTAAGGGATTAAAGCAGGAAGATACATGATGTCGCCCGGTGATATATATGTGATCAATCCATGAGTGATTGAGGGTAGTTGACACATGTTGTCTCTACAGATATTATATATATATGCGAGGGATCGATATAGATGCCTTGCATTGAGCTGGATATTATATATATGTGAGGGATCGATATAGATGACCGGCATTGAGATGGATATTATATATATGTGAGGGATCGATATAAATGACATGCACTGATGAGATATATTATTCTATATATAGTAGCCGGACAGGACTGGTCCACAAGACAGTACCTGAATATTATTTTTATATATCGATATATTCTAAAGAGGTTTTCAAAGGAGTTATAGTCTCACTACTTTCCACGTGTTTAGGATCGACACAGACTTTTACAAAAGAAAATCCCTTTTTAACTAAATCATTTTCAAAAGGCGGGACATATACTTTAAATGAGATGCATACCTTTCTTCACAAAACAACGCCCGCTACATGTGCCGCTATAGATATCACACGGCTATTTTGAAAGGATTTGATATACATATATCTTCCGGCTACTTTTATATGATTGCATATGGATGGGTGCTATATATATGTATTATAGCCTTGATTATGTTATGCTTGGTCATGTGCTATAGATATTGCACTATGACTATGGTGATCGTGATTTGGCACCGTTGTATATATATATATATGCAGTGAGTTATCGACGATTGATGATTGTTAGCATTTCATTTCGCAATATTGCATTTACTTCCTGAACTCACATACTTTCAGATGCTTGTGGTTACGTTGCGTCCGTACTGGACTAGATACAGATTACTTCATATTTACATGATAACCATATACGTATTCATATATTCCACATGCTAGGATAGCAGTACACGAGTTGTACATGAGGGCTTCTATCATTGTTATTCCATCACTTGAACTCTAGTTTCGACACGTTCTTATTTTTACCCTCCTTGACGTACATATTTATCATGATTAGTTATTTCACCTCTTATCTATGCGACTCCTAGCTTGTTATATAATTTTACTCACGAGTTGGCAACTCACCCCCGTTGTGCCATAGTTCTTTGCAGGTTTGACCGCTTGGATCTGTAGCGGCTTATTGGGAACGTTTGCTATCTTTTGGGCATGGTTACGCATATTGAGTTGGTGGGTTTCTTTTGTATCGGCTTTTGCATTGTACCTATTTATATCTAGATGTACTCCATCAAAGACCAAGTCTAGTTTTAGCGAAACGTTAGAGTTGTATATTTTGTTGTCAGATTTGTTTGGAGTCGACTTGATGTATTTTTATATTGTTTACTTTCAGCTTATTGATCCTTCGCCGTTTGGCGTCGTATATTACTATGTGGTTGTGATTCCGCCATTTGGCGTCGTATATTACTGTGTGGTTGTGATTCTGCCGTTTGGGCGTTGATTTAGCTCCCGTATGTGGGGATGCTTGTTATATACTTATCATTATAACTATTTTGTCCAAAATTTATAAAGGAGGTGCTATCCGTTTTTCAAATAATCTTTCGAAACAAGCTTTACTTTTTATAAAAACTTTTCTAAATCTTCACCTCTACCTCTCACTATCTATTTTCTTATATATATGGTTTAGATTCCTGGCTTTGGCTTACTTGGGTTACGATAGAGTCCACTTGACTTCATGTAATTTTTGTGCCAGTCATGTGCCTTTTTCGGGTCATGACAGAACCGTACATCCTTTGTTCCACACACATCTCTTGCATGAGTTCACTTCACACTTCGTATTCTACACATTCTTGATAACTCATGCTTGCCTCCACATGCCTATCTGAACTTGAATATATATATATATATATATTCATGTGGTTTTGTGCATGTATACTTGATTTGTGTTCGCATATCCTCTATACACGCTTTTGGATATGAGTTTCGTTTTCAAAACTTTGCATTTTTACTTGTGCTCATATCTGTTTCCTATTAGTTTTCTATGTATATATTTAGGGGGAGTGATTCAAACGTTTGATTCACTCTAAGTGTATGGATATATTTAGGAGGAGCAGTTCAAACGTTCTAAACTCCTTAAACACACTTTTTGATAATGTCAAAAAAGGGGAGAATAATAGGGTGTGATAGTATATTGATATTTGATGTGAATATACTATCTCCTATTCATGTTTTGACATCATCAAAAAGGTGAAGATTGATGGTTTATGATTTTGTTGGTTTTGATGATGTGTTTCAAAACATGAATAGTCGTTTAGTGTCACATACTTATCTTGTTTACTTTATCAACACTAAACTTGTATACACTTGTGGTTTAGCTTGCGTTTCCTATATCTTGTGTATACTGAGTAATATATTTATATCGACATGCTTTATTTGTGTTATATTCTTTAATATCGATATATTACTCTAATTCATTGTTTTGGTAATTCACAATATGGACACACACACACACACAAGTGTGGTCATCTATCTTGGTTTTCATATATCATGCGTGTGTGTGTGTATAGTATATCAATATCTCATACTTTGAGTTTGATTTATATCTTGATATTGATATACTATTCATGATTGTGATATCAAACAATGAATGTTCATATACTTGTGTTTATTCATAACTTGTTTATTTTATTACACTGTATATGACGTGCTTGGTCATTTGGAGATTGCTTTTCATGATATTCAGGATATCTCATGGCACAAGCATACAAATGATGATGGAGGAAAATTGAGCTTAAATGGAATATCTAATGGAGGTTAGAAGATACGGACGAGATCTTCCTAAATTGCATATTCAAGCTTCGTGAAACTAAGTAGCCAAGATACAAGGGATTCAAGAGTTCAAGCTACGAATAACCAAGAAGTAAGAAGCCGATGTCCGAGTTTGAAGTATCAAAGATCGATTTCGAAGCACAGTTCTTTTGAAGATTAAATATCGATTTCAAGATGCTCATGAGTTGAATGACGAAGATCAATGGAAGTCAACATGAAGATCAAGCGATTGGCCAAAGTTCAAGAGCTCGTGTCGAAGTGTCGAAGATTTAAGTTTTCGAAGAAATGTGACATCGATATAGGATTCTATGTAAGTACTCTATGCACTATGGATATATCATTTTGTAGCTCTTGAAAACTCATACACGCAGTGTCACAACCCGGAAAAGGCACGTGACTGGCACTTGAATCACGTGAAGCCTACATGACCCCACCTAATTCAAGTAACCTAAAAGCCCAGAAGTCTAAACCTTTTAGGGAAAATAGTGGAGGTGCAGTTTTGAAATAAGATTTTTACTGAAATCAAGTTCTTCTTTAAAACATAGATAATAGTATACGAAAACACAATATTTGTAACTATCTAGAAAACATGTTTCGTCATTGAAAATTTCGGCAGCACCTCCTTTGTAAATTTTAACCCAAAAATGGTACAAGCAATAATAAATAAAGGCGTCCCCAAGTGGGAGCTAGCTCTTCGCCAATTGACGGAAACAACCACGCAAGATATAAATATACAACACCGAAGGCAAGGATCAAAAACCAGAAGGAAAGCAAGAACTAACAATCATCGAGAACCAGAAATCAGATAATACATAACCGCAACTCTAAGGCCGAAAGAATAAACAATATCGTCTTCTAAGTCTACTAAATATACAAGTCTGGTTGATGGAGCTTTGAAATAATATAATTGAAATAAAATATACATGTAATAGTGGTCACGATGCAATGTGTCCCACCTATCAATGCAAACGCCCTGAAGGAAGTGGTGTGCCAGCAAGCCGCAACGGAACCTGTATGGCTAAACCTGCAAGAAACTGTGGCACAACGGGGGTGAGTTACCAACTCGTGAGTAGAAGACATCACCGAGTAGAAACCGAATGTATTACTATCTCCTAGGTTATACAGTACAATACAATAGTAATATAATGACGTCGAGTAATAACAAGGATAACGGCATAAGCATAAGTGCAAACTAAGGTACTCGCGTCAGAGTCATATGTAGTAACAGACATATGTAAAATATATGCATGAATGTAAATGCATCAATGTAAGTCTACGTTGCCCACCCCGGTGCTTGCGGGGAGGCGGAAACGGTATAAAAATCGAATTTTTAAGGTACTAGGGAACATGGACTATCAAAAGGAGGATCTTTGCTAAACAAAAAACTAACTACAAGCTAACTAGTATTAGCTACATGGAAGAAAGGTTATACCTTGGGCTTTATGTCCTTCTCTCCTTGCTCCTTGGAGTGGAAGAAAGAGATCACCTTGTCTCCTTCTCTAGTCGAAGAAGGATCCACCCGAGAGCCTCAACCTTTGGCTTCAACTTCAAGCTAGAAGTAACTAAGATGCTAGAAGTGCTAATCCTAGAACCTTAGATGAGAGTAGAGATTACTTTAGAGAGGTTTATCTCAAGCTCATGTGTTTCTCAACTCATGAGAGGGAAGAGCTTGAGAGAGAGGAAGAGGAGGAGAGAGAATCTATATGATAGAATGAGAGAAATAATGAACCATTCTCTCTAATATGGGTGAATTATGAAATTGGATAATTAGCTAGATAATTGTCATGGTTAATCAAGACTTGACCATTATCATTTCACATTAAATGCAAATTGCAAGGATAAAAGAGCATCTTTCATATGGAATGATGATGGTCAACTTGTTAACCCAAGTCAACAAGTCAAGTATGGTCAAATGGTCAACAACCCTAACCATGCCCAATTATATATAACTAATATCAATTATTCATAATACACACATGAGCATTAGGGTTAAGAAAATGACAATGGTCATTAACCCTAATCAAAGTCCTCTGCCTCTGTCTCAGTCAACTGTGCATACACACCCGTATTCGTGATCCGAGGAACACGAATACAATGAGATAAAACCAATCCCAAATCATATACTAGGATCTGGCTTAAACTAAAGCCCGCTAGTATAAGCTGTCCGGACAGCAAACGTGCACAAGTGCGCGGATGTGAACGAACCCTGTCGCAAAACCATGCGACTTCTACTCATTTTGCCTAAAGGCGAATAACTCTCTGTGTGGGACTCTAAAGACTCGACACTACGCTGGCAGTGGGTTTAACCACAGACCGCAAGCGGCACTAGCTGTACGTAATGGTCCCCAGGTAGATGCCGATAAGAAGACTGACGAGGTGAACCCATCTGAACTCCTACTGAGCCTGTATGTGACAGTCTCCGTACAGTCCGGTCTGTTCGTCTGATACATCGCATGGCGGGCTTAGGGGGGCGGTAGACGTCAGTCCCCTAATAGCGGTACAAGTCGTGTCGGAGTATAGCCCAGAACACCCTGAGATAACACTGGAAACCTACCAGTATATCTCGCTTGCCCTGGCCAGGGACTACTTGTGTAATTGCTCTCCTGGACACAGCGCGATGTCAACCCCCAATACCGGGAGAGACGGATCCTGTCTAACCGTCACTGCCTTCAAGTGCTTCGGGACTGCACCCAACTACTACCTGTTTGCACGACTCCTTTGAGCCGTGGTAGGGTAGTAATCAAAGTACAGTGGGAACACACTCGAGGCGAAGTGACAGTGTCAAGTCAGCGGACTAAACTGTACTCATGTCACCTGGGAACTGATAACTGACGATAGGTATAATACCAACCAACAGTTCCCGACGAGTCCTGTCCAGTGTACTCGTAACCTAACGAGCACCCGCATACTATCTCAAGTACGACGTACTGACGGATGTGGGACAGACCGTCTCCCATGCTGGAATGAGAAGCGCATACGCTAGTCTACTCCGGAGTATCGATGCCCTGTCTCAATAGTCCTACGACTAGGGACCTGTATAAGGACGTGCTTATGGATCACCCAGCCCCCACGAGTGTGAGCGCCATCACAATGCTGGTAATCAAGCAAAGATCCTAAGGGCTCTACTAATATGTATAGGTGATATAATAAAAGAAACACATGTACACATTAAAGCAAAGACAAACCAAGTAGCATACTACCATTTCGAGCAAGATTGTCTATACAACTGTGAATATCCCAAGCTTCCATCAAGTAATATACATACTAGTATGATACAGTAATGGCCTCTAGGGCATATACACTAACAATCTCCCACTTGCACTAAGGCCATGTACTGGCGTATCGAAGACCTATCATCTCGATCAGCCGCTCGAACTGAGTCTGGGGTAAGGCCTTCGTGAATGGATCTGCAGTGTTATCTTCTGAAGCAACCCTCTGAACCTCGATCTCCTGGCGATCCACGATCTCCCTGATCAGGTGATACCGCCTCAAGATGTGTCTGGATTTCTGATGGGACCTGGGTTCCTTCGCTAAAGCTATAGCCCCGTTGTTGTCGCAATACAGAGGTATTGGATCAACAATGGACGGAATCACCTGAAGTTCTTTCAAGAACTTCCTCATCCAGACGGCTTCTTTTGCGGCATCAGATGCAGCGATGTATTCCGCTTCCATAGTCGAGTCAGCAACGGTTTCCTGTTTGGAGCTCTTCCAACACACCGCCCCTCCATTGAGGGTAAAGACAAAACCCGACATGGACCTGGAATCATCCTTGTCACTCTGGAAGCTGGAGTCAGCAAAGGCCTCAATCTGGAGGTCTTTTCCGCCATACACCAAGAACATCTCCTTAGTCCTTCTCAGGTACTTAAGAATGTTCTTTACCGCTATCCAATGTTTCTCCCCAGGGTTTGACTGATACCTGCTTACCACACTTAGTGCATAAGCCACATCTGGTCTGGTACACAACATCGCATACATTATAGAGCCTACCGCAGAAGCGTAGGGTATAATAGACATGCGATCCCTCTCCAAATCAATCTTGGGAGACATCTCTTTGGAGAGGGTGATCCCGTGACAAGCCGGTAGATTACCGCGCTTGGAATCTTCCATACTGAATCTTTTCAGTATGGTGTCGATGTACCTGGACTGTGAGAGTCCTAAAATCCTCTTGGATCTGTCACGGTAGATCCGGATCCCCAGAATGTATGAGGCATTACCCAGGTCTTTCATGGAGAACCTGTGTGACAAGAACCCTTTGACAGATTGTAGCATAGGAATGCCATTTCCTATTAAGAGAATGTCATCCACATATAAAACGAGGAATACTACAGTTCTCGCTACAAATCTACAATAGATGTATGGTTCATCTGGATTTTTGATAAAGCCAAATTCCTTGACCGTCTCATGAAAACAGATGTTCCAACTCCGCGATGCCTGCTTTAGTCCATAAATGGACTTAAGCAACCTGCACACCTTTCCGCTGCTCCCACTCTGAATGAAACCCTCTAGCTGGTCCATATAGACACACTCCTCTAAATATCCATTTAGAAAAGCAGTCTTTACGTCCATCTGCCAAATTTCATAATCGTGGAAGGCAGCAATGGCAAGAAGGATCCGAATGGATTTCAGCATAGCCACTGGAGAAAAGGTTTCGTCATAGTCCAAACCAGGTCTATGACGAAAACCCTTTGCAACAAGTCTAGCTTTATAGGTCTCGACCTGTCCATCTACACGAATCTTCCTTTTGAAGATCCACTTGCATCCTACGGGTTTTACCCTATCTGGAGCAATATTCAACGTCCATACTTTGTTGGTGTACATGGACTCCATTTCAGTCCGCATTGCATCCAGCCATTTTACCGAGTCAACGCTCTGAATGGCTTGCTGGAAGGTAGTAGGCTCATCACAATCTATGATGCAATCCTCTCTATCCCCGTCTATGAGAAAACCGTAGTATCTCTCGGACGGATGAGACTGCCTACTACTCCTGCGGAGTGGCGTGGGAATGTCCTGATCTTTCGAACCCTCTGGTTCTACTAAGCTTTCAGTAATAGCTCGTGGTTCTGGAATTTCTTCCAGTTCTATTGCGCTCCCACTAATTTCCTTTTCTAAGAACTGATGTTCCAGAAAGTGTGCATTACGAGAAACAAGGACTTTTTGTTCCTCTGCGCAATAGAAAAGATACCCCCTGGAGTTCTTTGGGTATCCCACAAACTTGCACAGTACCGAGCGTGCCTCGAGTTTGTCCGCATGCTGCTTTTTGACAAAAGCTGGACATCCCCAATTCTTCAGGTATTGAAGATAGGGTTTCTTCCCACTCCATAACTCATATGGTGTGGTAGGCACAGTCTTAGTGGGAACTCGGTTCAAAAGGTATGCGGCTGATTCTAGCGCATATCCCCAGAATGATCGCGGTAACTCAGCGTTACTCATCATGGACCGTACCATATCCAATAGGGTTCGGTTCCATCTATCTGATACACCGTTATGTTGCGGAGTGTATGGAGGAGTAAGCTGAGAGAGAATTCCATTCTGTTTTAAGTAATCCAGGAACTCGGCACTCAAGTATTCACCATCTCGATCAGATCTTAGTGTCTTGATACTTTTGCCTGTTTGTTTTTCTACTTCATTCTTGTATTCCTGGAACTTTTCAAAGGCTTCAGATTTATGCTTCATTAAGAAGACATGTCCAAACCTTGAAAAATCATCCGTAAAAGTAATGAAGTAAGAATAACCGCTTCGTGCATGCGTAGACATTGGACCGCACACGTCGCTGTGTACGAGTCCCAAGAGCTCGCTTGCTCTTACTCCGTGTCCAGTGAACGGAGTCTTTGTCATCTTTCCTTTGAGACAGGATTGACAAGTTGCATACGATTGATATTCGAACGGATCCAAATATCCTTCTGTATGTAACTTTGTCAACCTTCTCTCATTTATGTGACCGAGTCTACAATGCCATAAGAAAGCCTGATTGATTTCAGGAGACTTTCTTTTGTGTGTATTCTGGACATTGAAAATCTGTGATTGGTTTAATACGTATATACCGTTGTTTAATGTACCTAACCCAATCAAAACTTGATTAAGGTGAATGTTCACTACATTACTTACAAATGCAAATTCATAACCTTCTTTAGATAATAAAGATACAGAAATGATATTACAAGTTGCATTTGGTACAAAATAACAACTACGAAAAACCAAAATGTGTCCATATGACAATCCCAGGTGATAGTCCCCCACGGCCTCAGCATCCATGCTAGCTCCGTTTGCAACTCTGAGGGTCATATCACCTGCCTTCAAAACTCTACGCTTTCTCAACGCCTGCAAATAATTATAGATATGAGATCCTGATCCGGTATCCAATACTCAGGAAGTAGAGTTTATTGATAGACAGTTTTCAATAACATACACACCTGAAGCTGAAGCCGCAACTCGCTTCAGATCCTGGGTTCTGGCCTTCCAAGCCTTGCAATCCTGTTTCCAATGTCCACTTTTGTGACAGTAGAAGCATTCTTCCTTTCCCACCAGCTTTCCCGCTACCTTTGTTTCCTTTCCCTTTCCCTTCGTATCCACTTTACTGACACCGCCCCTTGGTTTGGCAGGGGCTTTCTTCTTCTTTCCTTTGGCTTTCGCCCTGGACCTAGAAGAGGAAGATCCTCTTACAAACAAAGTGGATGTCTCCCTACCTTTCTGTAGGATGCCCTCAGCACTCCTCAACATGTTCAGAAGTTCGGAAAGTTCAACATTTTCTTGCATGTTGAAGTTTAGGACAAACTGGGTGTAAGTGGAAGGAAGGGACTGGAGAATCAAGTCAGTGTAGAGTTCATTCTCCAACGTGGTCCCAAGGTCCGCGAGCTCCTTTATGTAGCCAATCATCTTAAGCACGTGTTCCGCTACCGATGATCCGACGGCCAATCTTGCCGAAAATAGCTTCTTCGACACTTCGTATCTGGCGATACGAGACTGCTCTCCATACAGTTCTTTTGTATGAAGAAATATGGATTCTAGGTCCATATTCTCGTGCCTCCTCTGATGTTCATTGTCCATCAAGGCAAGCACGAGGCATTTGGCCTTTGCGCAATCTATCTCCCATGTCTTACGGATTTCTACATCCGCGACGCTGGAGGTAGGACCTGGGACAGGGGGAGCTTTGGTGGTAAGAAGATACCCCAACTTGTCGTAAGTGATTGCCATCTTGACATTCCTGAGCCAATCTTTGTAGTTTGGCCCTGTCAGTATGTTTTTATCTAGTAATAACTTAAGTCCGGTCATGTTGAATGGTCGCTGCAATTAGGAGAGAGAAAAGAAACACTTTAGCATGATGCTCTTGCAAGTTTAGAGTGGTTTTTAGTTTGTCTAAACAGGATGGCTCCCACTGTCTCTCGAATCCCTCCTCAAACCAAAAAGGAAGAATTAGTCGGGATCAATCTCACCGTACAATACTTGCTTAACCTTTCAGCCAGGCCAGTGTCGGTACTTCGAGGGAGGTTTTCCAACGCTTTCGCGAAGTTCCTTAATTAAGTAACCTCTTTTCCCTGTGGGCGTAGCCCCGCTAACACCTTTCTAAACACCTACTAGGTTTATAGCATTGATCGTTAAGTGAGAAATTTCCTGAGGAGTAGCATATACTCACAGTAGGATCGGGATCCAAATATCATCGCGTGATAAAACCGAAGAAATCCTACCAGAATCATCACACTCCAAATGGTATGCAGCGCTAGCAAGTTTCAGTACTTATGAAACTCCCGATGTGGATTTTTGCCCCATGCTCTTATGACCTTGGCGTGAGGTCAAAATGTCATAAGTCACATGTCAAGTTCTTCCCATCATTATCCAGGTTAATTTGAACCCACCCGTACCTACCCTTGACGTAGGCCAAAATGGCAGTACGACTGTCTCAAACCAACGCATTCTATCTATGCAACAGATAAATATCCGGCAGCTACCAATCACTATGCCTTGGCGTGAGGTCAAAATACATAGCTTGAATACTACCGAATATTTAACTGAAATGATGGAGGACTACGAATGGTTTTGGCAAAACCGTGAAAGTAGTGAACTTGATATAATCGATGGAACGAGATAGCTTTTAAAAGGAGTGGTTCAAGCTCCGCATTTAAAAGTTTAGTTTTGAAAAGAACCGAGTGGTTTTCAAAGTGTTCCAACGACTTTTACTTGGTTTATTTTTCTTGCATTAGTTCTTTTAATGCGTCCCATCATTTAATCTCACCATTGCAGAAAATAACCAAAATATGGTGTACGTTTATGCCATCCGCATTCGCCACGGGGCCCCGTCATCACCCGTTAGGTTACTTAACTAACGACAGAGCCGGGGCTGGACTAGCGCGGATGCAAAACATAAGCAACACCTAAATAGTTATCATATATAGATATATATAGCAATGATAGCCATTACAGATCACAGATGAACACTTTGGATATACTAGGAATCCGCGATTCGTTTGAGCCTGCAACGAAAAGTGGATTACATGGTCGCGATGAATAGCCAATACCCCACCCAAGACCCCTACGGGTGCGGAAAACTACCCGCCAAGTACCCGAAGCGAAGCAACCTCCCTCAACGACGTGAGTAGGCCACTCGGCACTTCGAGATACCCGGTAGTTTGTGCACCCCACCATGGGTCTATCCTAGGAGCAAAAACAGTAAAAAGAAATTATACAATGACGGCTACAACCCCGACCCGGTTGTGCGGCCAAACAAATAATATTACATCAATTTACATATTACATGAATGAAAGAAAAAAGAAACTCTCATCTCACATCCACCCCGGCTATTCATCCGCGACAATCCACCGAGTTCATATACACAAACCAATAATCATTACAGATCACAGATATGTATAACCCCCACTAATCGACGTATAGCGATTAGCAGACGTTCAATATATATAAACATCACAGATATAACCCTATAGTCAAAGTGTAGGGAAGTTCGATCAAAAAATACGGATTTATAGCCACCCCAAATACAAATTTCTTTTCTGCAAAATCTGGGCAGAAATAAAATATCTTAAAAATCCCAAAACCATTACAGAAGAACACTGCACCAAACTCGGTCCAGAACCGAGTCAACTCGGCCGCGGATCCGCGGCAAGAGCATGCTCTTGCCGCGGAACCGCGGCGCTTTGAACGGTTCACTGGATCGTTTTTGGTGTGCTTATTGACAAAACCCTGAGCGGATTTTTGAAGTAAGATTTATTATTTTTAGAGCAGAAAAAAAATCAACAGAAACTTAGGGTTTTGAAATTTTAGTTTTGCGATTTTTACCGATCGAACTTCTATACACTTTACTAACTAGCTAGTTTATGTTTAGTTAGGCTCTGATACCACTGTAAGTCCACGTTGCCCATCCCGGTGCTTGCGGGGAGGCGGAAACGGTATAAAAATCGGATTTTAAGGTACTAGGCAACATGGACTATCAAAAGGAGGATCTTTGCTAAACGAAAAACTAACTACAAGCTAACTAGTATTAGCTACATGGAAGAAAGGTTATACCTTGGGCTTTATGTCCTTCTCTCCTTGCTCCTTAGAGTGGAAGAAAGAGATCACCTTGTCGCCTTCTCTAGTCGAAGAAGGATCCACCCGAGAGCCTCAACCTTTGTCTTCAACTTCAAGCTAGAAGTAACTAAGATGCTAGAAGAGCTAATACTAGAACCTTAGATGAGAGTAGAGATTACTTTAGAGAGGTTTATCTCAAGCTCATGTGTTTCTCAACTCATGAGAGGGGAGAGCTTGAGAGAGAGGAAGAGGAGGAGAGAGAATCTATATGATAGAATGAGAGAAATAATGAACCATTCTCTCTAATATGGGTGAATTATGAAATTGGATAATTAGCTAGATAATTGTCATGGTTAATCAAGACTTGACCATTATCATTTCACATTAAATGCAAATTGCAAGGATAAAAGAGCATCTTTCATATGGAATGATGATGGTCAACTTGTTAACCCAAGTCAACAAGTCAAGTATGGTCAAATGGTCAACAACCCTAACCATGCACAATTATATATAACTAATATCAATTATTCATAATACACACATAAGCATTAGGGTTAAGAAAATGACAATGGTCATTAACCCTAATCAAAGTCCTCTGCCTCTGTCTCAGTCAACTGTGCATACGCACCCGTATTCGTGATCCGAGGAACACGAATACAATGAGATAAAACCAATCCCAAATCATATACTAGGATCTGGTTTAAACTAAAGCCCGCTAGTATAAGCTGTCCGGACAGCAAACGTGCACAAGTGTGCGGATGTGAACGAACCCTGTCGCAAAACCATGCGACCTCTACTCATTTTGCCTAAAGGCGAATAACTCTCTGTGTGGGACTCTAAAGACTCGACACTACGCTGGCAGTGGGTTTAACCACAGACCGCAAGCGGCAATAGCTGTACGTAACGGTCCCCAGGTAGATGCCGATAAGAAGACTGACGAGGTGAACCCATCTGAACTCCTACTGAGCCTGTATGTGACAGTCTCCGTACAGTCCGGTCTGTTCGTCTGATACATCGCATGGCGGGCCTAGGGGGGCGGTAGACGTCAGTCCCCTAATAGCGGTATAAGTCGTGTCGGAGTGTAGCCTAGAACACCCTGAGATAACACTGGAAACCTACCAGTATATCTCGCTTGCCCTGGCCAGGGACTACTTGTGTAATTGCTCTCCTGGACACAGCGCGATGTCAACCCCCAATACCGGGAGAGACGGATCCTGTCTAACCGTCACTGCCTCCAAGTGCTTCGGGACTGCACCCAACTACTACCTGTTTGCACGACTCTTTTGAGCCGTGGTAGGGTAGTAATCAAAGTACAGTGGGAACACAATCGAGGCGAAGTGACAGTGTCAAGTCAGCGGACTAAGCTGTACTCATGTCACCTGGGAACTGATAACTGACGATAGGTATAATACCAACCAGCAGTTCCCGACGAGTCCTGTCCAGTGTACTCGTAACCTAACGAGCACCCGCATACTATCTCAAGTACGACGTACTGACGACTGTGGGACAGACAGTCTCCCACGCTGGGATGAGAAGCGCATACGCTAGTCTACTCTGGAGTATCGATGCCCTGTCTCGATAGTCCTACGACTAGGGACCTGTATAAGGACGTGCTTATGGATTACCCAGCCCCCACGAGTGTGAGCGCCATCACAACGCTGGTAATCAAGCAAAGATCCTAAGGGCTCTACTAATATGTATAGGTGATATAATAAAAGAAACACATGTACACATTAAAGCAGAGACAAACCAAGTAGCATACTACCATTTCGAGCAAGATTGTCTATACAACTGTGAATATCCCAATCTTCCATCAAGTAATATACATACTATTATGATACAGTAATAGCCTCTAGGGCATATACACTAACAATCAACGAATGTGTGCCCAGCAACGACACTAAATCAAGATAAAACCTGAGGGCCCAGCATCGACACTGGAAAACATAAAGAAAGTCGTGTCCATATGTGAAAATGATATCTTCATATATGCCGGGCGCCGCATCCTTTGATCGGCCCTCAAATCTGTCAGCATTACATGACTCTGGTCGGTATCCTCCGGATGGCCGCTGGGTCAATAATAACCGGTAGGTAGTGCTTCCCTGCCGGCTCATCGCCTTCTCAATACGATCCTCTTGCCCTGGGTACCTCACCGGGCCTACCATGAACCCACAGACGGCGTACCTCCTTCCTCGAATTGGGTATGTGTACACACGTGGTTCAAGAACCGAGAAAACTCATGGTGGACGCCACACTCATCATATCACGAGAAAACCACACTTTGCATTTTTAAAATGATAATAAGTTTATAAATTTCCTTTGCGGTTTTCCCCAAATCCTGAAAATCTCATGAATACAGAAATCTCAAAATCGTAAGCTAAACAACGAACAATGAATATCGGCATAGAGCCCAACTGCAGTATATAATCAGAATGTATGTATGCGAATGCATTTAGCATCTAAGTAAGAAATACAATGTCTACACTAGAATACAAGATCATGAATGTCAAACAATACTATTTCTATAGACTATCAGATCCTACAATGTAATAACGATTACTACAGTGTGCATGACATGGCAATTACCGATGATGATGTGTGTGAGCCGGCAAGCAAGTGTATGTGGAACATACGCATCATTGGTAATGGTGTAGGTGTCCTAGCAGACAAGATCTTAACAGAAAGTAAACAATAAAGAAACAATAAGGTATATCAACTATATATGAGCCATACCGCTTATCGTGTTTAAATAGCACGAATCGTTGTTTTTAGAAAAGTTGGGACTATGGTGTTTTGAGAAAATAGATGTCTTGAAAATCCGTAGCGTCCCTCGTTTTATTCTTTGAAAAAGCCTACGATTCGTCGGTTTTGAAAATAGGTATGACTCGAGCCTAAGCTAACCTATATCTATGCAACTAAAGACTAAACTAAGAACCTAGTCGAAGGTAATAAGAAATCTATAATATCCCGAGCCGATATATCTAATAGTCGGTGATCTAGCCTCATATCATCACATACGGTAATAATACATCGTACGGCATTCTCGAGTCAAGAGAGTGGATCAATCAACATATACATCTCGTATGGTAAAATCCATCGTACGGCATCCTCAAAGTCGAGGGTATGGGTCACATATCATATATATATCATCATTCGTACGGTATCAACATCGTATAATATCTTGATCAGGGGGTACGGATCTAAAGTCTCGTACATTCTAATATCATCAAATCACATGTTATCGCATGTTTGAATACATATCTCCCAACGATCCTTTATTATATCATATCATATATGGTGTCTCGACTCAATCACATATCAAAATCTCACGGCATCATGCCCGATCATATCGACCCATATCCATAATATATACTATCCTCATCTCACGTGTATATGTATATGTGTGTGTGTGTGTGTGTGTGTGTGTGTGTGTGTGAACAAAACACACACACACACAAACATATATATATATATATATACGCATATACACACATCAACGTATACCAAGTGTATGCGTGTGTGTGTGCAACAACATATAACCTAAGGTTCATGACAAAGGTAAAAAGGTTAAGGATATAGCTTCCTACAACTACATATAAACTATCCTATAGTATCCTAGGATTCTACTTGCTAAGTATCCGAACTCACATCAACACAAATATTTATAATTATATAACCCTAAGCTACTGTTGCGGGGGTGCTATACGCCATCCACCTGACTTCCCCCGTAGATATACATCTACTCACCTTGATCCTTACTTACCGAAGTCGATGATGCCACGCTCTTCCTTGTCATCCCGAAGTCCATGCAAAAGTACCTACATATCACAACATATCGTATCACATCAAAATCTGATTCAAAAACCGTCACGACACGCGAAGTGCTCATAGGTTAGAACCTACGGCCTACGCATGCAAAACAACCAAACAACCCTCGTCGTTGACGTACAAATGTCCAACGACCGAGATAAAACAAAATATCAAAACTCAAGTTATTAAAATCCACAAAACTCAAAACAACAACTTAGAAAACTGGCTCCAGATTTTGACTCAGGAAATTAGGGACTAAACAAACAATACATGGGCTATGTTATAAGGTAAGTGAGCTACAGGCCAAACCCCCACTCCAATGTCCACAACTGGCCCAATGAGATTGCCCATTTTCCCGATGTCGCCGGCCCCATGTTGGAATTTGGGTCTCATCTTCTCGTGGTGGTCTTCTAGTGGTCTATCTAGGTTATTCTACTTGTTTGATTTTCTTAAAAACACCTCAGGTTGCTCCAGATTCCCTTAGACCTCACAATAGTCACAAAATCGACATCGGCTAAATCTAAGTTCAAGTCTCTGTTTGGTCTTGGGTTTGGGTCCCTAATACATCACTAAGGTCATGAAAAACATCATTACACTTCAATTACATCTTCACAAGTCATACTATCTCCTAACACTCATATAGAAATTCTCAAAGTTCACTAAACCTCACAATAGTACGTGTAGGTTCAAATTAACCTGGATAATGACGGGTAGAACTTGACATGTGACTTATGATATGTTGGCCTTCGTCAAGGTCATAAGAGCATGGGGCAAAAATCCACATCGGGGGTTTCTAAAGAAACTGAAACTTGCTAGTGTTGCATACCATTTGGAGTGTGATAATTTTGGTAGGATTCTTTCGACTTTATCACATGATGATATTTGGATCCCGATCCTACTATAAGTATATGCTACTCCTTGGGAGATTTTTTCACTTAACGATCAATGCTATAAACCAAGTAGGTGTCTAGAAAGGTGTCAGCGGGGCTACGCCTCCAGGAAAAAGAGGTTATTTAATTAAGGAACTTCGCGAAAGCGTCGTGAAACCTCCCTCGAAGTACCAACACTTGCCTGTCTGAACGGTTAAGCAAGTATTGTATGGTGAGATTAATCCTGACTAATTCTTCTTTTCTGGTTTGAGGAAGGATTCGAGAAACAGTGGGAGCCATCATGTTTAGATAAACTAAAAACCAATCTGAACTTGCAAGAGTATCATGCAAAAGTGTTTCTTTTCTCTCTCCTAATTGCAGCATCCAAAGATGACGGGCCTTAAATTACTATTAGATAAAAATATATTGACAGGTCCAAACTACAAAGATTGGTTCAGGAATGTCAAGATGGCAATCACGTATGAAAAATTGGGGTATGTCCTCACTACTAAAGCCCCCGCCGTCCCAGGTCCAGACTCCAGTGTCGCGGATATTGAGATCCGTAAAACCTGGGAGATTGACTGTGCGAAGGCCAAGTGCCTCGTGCTGGCCTCTATGGACAATGAACATCAGAGGCGGCACGAGAATATGGATCTAGAATCTATATTCCTCCATACCAAAGAATTATATGGAGAGAAATCTCGTATCACAAGATACGAGACCTCGAAGAAGCTATTTCAAGCGAGGTTAGCCGTCGGATCATCTGTAGGGGAACACATCCTTAAGATGATTGGCTGCATTAAGGAGCTTGTGGACCTCGGGACCACGTTAGAGAATGAGCCATATACAGACTTAATTCTGCAGTCCCTCCCTCCCACCTACGCCCAGTTTATCATGAATTTTAATATTCAAGGTAAATAAGTTGAACTTCCGGAACACCTCAACATATTGAGGAGTGCTGAGGGCACCCTGCAAAAGGCCAGGGAAACACTCGCTCTACTTATTGGTGGAGCTTCCTCTTCTAGATCCAAGGTGAAAGCCAAAGGAATGAAGAAGAAGGCCCCCACCAAGCCGAGAGGCGGTGTCAGTAAGGTGGAAGCAAAGGGCAAGGCAAGGGTAGGTTGGATTTTTTCTTATTGTGGTCGGCCAAAATCCGAGGGGATTGACTCATTTTTGGTGTGTGTTCATTTTACAGCTGAAGGAGTACTCTATAGTTTCTAAAATAATGTCACGACCCAAAGTTTGGCACCTGACCGGCACTTAAACCACGTGATGTTCACAGGCGTAACACAATTTAAGTAAGCCGAAAACCCAGAAATCTAAACCCTTAAAAAGTAGTAAGTGATAAAACATTGTTAAAAACATTTGAAAATCTCAAGTAAAAATCTTTAAAGTTTAAATTTATTTTCTTAAAAATTTCGGTAGCACCTCCTTGTAAAAACTAGCCCCGAAACGGATACAAGCATAAGATATAAGTAAAGCATCATATGATATAAATAAAGCATCCCTAAACGGGAGCAAATCATGCCCAAAGGTGGAAACAACAACCACAAGTATATATACGACGCCGTAGCGAAGAAATGACAATATAAGCGAAAACAACATAAAACATAAAACTGCATAATAAAAGCCGGCTCACACGAGCTCGACATCCAGAGTCACAAAATAATATACAATATCGTCCTCACATCTCGTCTCTAAGTCAATACATGAAGTGGTAGATGGAGAGTACTAGATATAATAAGGTGTACAATGAATATAAGCGGATAATCGCAAAACCCACATATAGCAAAACGGCTCACAGCCAACTGTAGCGGTATCCGCTGCAAAAGATACAGTAAAATAGCCCTGCCTGACTACTCTGAGGGTCAACCTGCAAAACACTGTGGTACAACGGGGGTAAGTTGCCAACTCATGAATAGTAAGTAATATCGTACAGGTAATCACAGGTATGCAAGCACTGCGGTACTCTATCACATGCAATCTGATAGTGTCAATATACTAATATGGATATGCAACATTCATGAAAAGTACTCTATCAGGTACTACAAATATATGAAGCAATGCATATCAATGAAAGCTGAGTATGGGATAAAAATATATCATCATCAATGAATCATCATCGTGGAAAAACCGGTGTCCATCAACGACATCCAAAATCCCAATACCTAAGGCGCCGTCACCCTGATCGGCCCTTGATCGGCCCTCATACCTATAAATCTCATGGAAGCTGAGTGCCCAACATCGGCACTCGAAAATATCATGAAATACTCGTGTCCAACATCGGCACGCAAATCTACATATATCGGGCTCCGTCAGTTCGAATCGGCCCACGGGCTCCGTCTGTCCGGATCAGCCCTCGGGCTCCGGCAGTACGGGTCGGCCCATATCCATCTCTCAACTCTGGTCGGTATCCTCCGGATAACCGCCAAGTCCAACCAATCACCGGTAGGTAGTAGTCCCTATGCCAGGCTCATCGTCTACTGCGCGACATCCCTTTCTTGCCCCGGGGTACCATACCGGGTCCACCATAAACCCGCAAACGGATCATCCAACTCCTCGAATCGGGCTTCTAGCACACGTCTCAGAACCGAGAAGCGCATGGTGGACGCGCTGAAATATCATATCAAGAGAAACCGGTTTTTTTTTAAAACAATGCATACTTTCTTGAAATAATACCACAGTTCTCAAATCCATAAATCACAAGAAATCCGTATCTCAATGCGTAAATCCATGAAATATGATATATGCAACATAAAACCGTAATATGAGCATATCAAGGGAAAACCGCTCTTTTAAATGAATCCAGTTTTAAAATATATCACGCGGTTCCCAATTTATCCGAAATCAAATCCAACATTATCTAAAGATGCACAGGTAGCTATAGCAAGTATGGGTGTATACATGTAAGTATGTATGCACGATGTATCCCATATGCGCAATAGAACAATAATCCATGTGTCAATATCAATTACAATAAAATACGGCATATGTGTATAGGTTGTGCGTGTCATGGCAATTACCGACGGTGTGGGTGTAACATATAATTTAGTGCTCGTGCAACATGAACCGTCAGTAATGGTGCAGTGTCCACTAGGTACTAAGTCAAGGCACAACAAGTAATGATATTTAATGATGCTTATGCATAATTAACACACACACACACACACAGATATATATATATATATATATATATATATATATATAAGTATGCGGCTATAATATCCTATCAAGCCCTGACGCATAACGCCATACGGGCGATTTCCCCGTAGATATTAAATCTACTCACCGGTGATCTCGAGCCAAGTAAATCCGACCACCTGCTTCCCCTTCTTCGCGGAGTCCGAAGTCCGAAGTCCTCGCCTGCGATCCTAAAATTATACAACAACATAACAAGTGCACATTAAAAACCTTTCGATATCACACGCAACCAACGGCAACAACAAACCGACTCCCATAAGCTCCCAAGTGTTCTCTTAGCGGGCTAAACGCGCGCAACAACTTCCTAGACCAGCCCTACGGCTACACATCGTACAAAACATCTAAACAAATATCGGATAATCCGCATCGCACGTTGCCGAAACGCCTAAAACTAGCTAACTGGTCACAGATTTTTCTACACAAACAATTGGTGAAAGTTGCAAGTTCCACGAGACTACAAACAACCCCAAAGACCCCACGACCAAGACTCGAGACCCTAGTCCCTAATCTGGCCGCAAATTGCGGCCAGAACCTATTTATTTGCGGCCCAGTGTGCAGGGAATGGTCTAAGGTTTCTATGGTGGGTTCTAGGCCTCTAAACTAGGTCTCTGTGATGGCAACTTCTCCAACAAATTCCTGGTTTAAGAGTAGATTCACTCGAGACACAATTCCTTACCAAAATATGATATTTTCACAAAAACTGAAATTTTAGTGTTCTAATCAGCAACTAATTATCAACACAACATCATAATATCCTAGTTAATAGTTATGGGCCATTACCTATTCACACTTGCTCCAAAATCCTATCTTTCCTTGCTCCAAGTGATCCAAGTGGCTTGATCTTAGCTTGAGAGGGGTTTAAGTGAAGTTTAGTGGAGATTTAGTGTGGGTTTAGCTTTGGTTTTGAGAAGAACAAGAGGGGGTTTCAGTTTGAGGGAGTGAGGGTGAGATGAAGAGGAAATATGGGAGTGAGAAAAAAAATGAGAGTGAGAGTGAGGGAATGAGAGTGTATGCATGAGGGTGAGGGGTTTGGGAATGAGGGGTGAGTTTAGAGAGCCATGCCCCTCTCTTTCCTCATTTAATGCATGGCATACTTTCCATGCCTCATCATGCCCCCCTCTTTCTCTCCTCTCTTAAGTCAACTAATATTCAAACCTTTTTATTTTATTTTGAAAACTAATTTAATTAACTAATTACCTAATACTTAAGAGAATGAGTTAATATGCCATGGCTACTTAAGCATGGTTTAACACCTAATTAACCCTAGGTTAACATGCACAAGTGTGTGCAAGCCCAAAATAAATATTAATAAAATATTAATTAATTTTTATAAAATATTTGAAAATTATTTTGGTAAATTTTTTACTAAAAATCCGCATTATCGCTTAAATTAACCTAATCGCATTCTAAGGTGTTATAATCTTCCCTCTTAAAGAAATTTGTCCCCGAATTAAAAAATTTACTATGCGCACCTTCAAAGAGATGATGGAATTTCTTCCGCATCTCGCTCTCGGCCTCCCAAGTGATCTCTTCACTATTCGAGCTACACCAAAGAACCTTCACAGATGGCAAGACCTTTGATCGAAGTTTCTTCACCTGCCGATCCAATATGACTACCGGCTGCTCAGTGAATGAAAGATCGTACTCTAGCTGAACGGTCTGGTGTGAATCATGTGAGACGGGTCATGAAGGTACTTGCGAAGCATCAACACATAGAATACGGGGTGAACATCCGGAAAGCTGGGTGGAAGAGCCAAACGATAGGCAACGGTACCAACTCGCTCAAGGATCTCAAAAGGACCTACAAATCTGGGACTGAGCTTTCCTTTCTTTCCAAATCTCATCATGCCCTTCATCGGAGAAATCCGTCGGAATACATGATCCCCCACTGCGAACTTGAGCCTGCGACGACGACGGTCGGCATAAGACTTCTGTCCGCACTGGGCTGCTCTCATCCTATCCTGAATCAACTGGATCTTCTCCGTGGTCTCTTGAACTAGCTGGGGTCCCAAAATCCTGCTATCGCTGAGTTCGGTCCAACAGACCGGCGATCGACACTTCCTACCATACAAAACCTCAAAAGGTGCCATCTGAATTGTCTCTTGATAACTGTTATTGTAGGAGAACTCTATCAATGGCAAGTGACGATCCCAACTGCCACTAAAATCAAGCACGCACGCACGAAGCATATCCTTCAGAGTCTGTATAGTCCGCTGTGACTGACCATCGGTCTACGGATGGAAAGTGGTGCTAAAGCTCAAACGGGTTCCAAGGCTTCCTGAAGCTTCTGCCAAAGACGGCTAGTGAACTGGGTGCCTCTATCGGATACAATGCATGAAGGAACTCCGTGCAAACACATAATCTCATCAATGTACTACTGAGCATAATCGAAAGTGGTCTTCACTAGAAGGAAGTGAGCCGCTTTCGTCAACCGGTCTACAATCACCCAAATGGAGTCATACCTTCAACTAGACCTGGGTAGACCCACAACGAAGTCCATAGAAATCTGCTCCCATTTCCACTCCGGAACGGGTAAAGGCTGCAACTCTCTTGCCGGTCTCTGATGCTTAGCCTTGACTTGCTGACAAGTCAGGCATCTCGAAACAAAATCTGAAGCATCACTCTTCATCCCTGCCCACCAGTAGATATCTCTCAAGTCACGGTACATCTTGGTGGAACCTGGGTGAACAATAAAAGCTGACTGATGTGCCTGCTCTAGGATCTTGCGTCTTAACCCATAAGTATCAGGTACACACAAACGAGTCCCAAAACGTAGCACACCCTGGTCATCAATCAAGAACTCCGAATCTCTACCCTGCCGAATATGGTCAAGAATCTCTGACAAACGGGCATCGGCGGGCTGTGCCTCACGAATACGATCTAGTAGAAGTGGACGAGCGCGGACATGAGCAAGCTGTCCCCCAATGGAAGTGAACTCAAACTGTACTCTGCTGTCGCACAAGATTTTCCAATCTGCAGAAGACTGTCTCTGAACTGTGCTCAACTGGGACAAGATATCCTCGGGCATACGACTCAAAGCATCGGCTACTACATTCGCCTTACCCGGATGATAAAGGATCTCACAATCATAATTCTTCACAAGCTCCATCCAATGGCGCTGCCTCAAATTCATATCCCGCTGATGGAAGATGTACTTCAAGCTCTTGTGGTCCGTGGAAATCTGGCACGACTCCCCGTACAAGTAGTGTCTCCAAATCTTAAGCACAAAGACCACCGCGGCCATCTCGAGATCATGAGTAGGATAATTCTGCTCGTGCTTCTTCAACTGTCGGGAAGCATAAGCGATAACTCTATCATGCTGTATCAATACACAACCGAGCCCCACTCGAGAAGCATCAGAGTATATGACAAAGCCGCTCGATCCAGAAGGCAAGGATAAAACTGGTGCAGTCGTCAACCGAGTTTTCAACTGCTGAAAACTCTACTCGCATGCCTCAGTTCAAAGAAAAGGAACTCCCTTCCTGGTCAGTCCGGTCAATGGTGCAACGATACTCGAGAAATCCTGCACGAAACGGCGGTAATAACCGGCTAAGCCTAAAAAGCTACGGACCTCTGTCACCGATACAGGTCTGGGCCAAAACTGTACGACCTCGATCTTCCTTGGGTCCATACGAATACCATCTCCCGTAACCACATGACCAAGGAAGTCAAAACTATCAAGCCAGAAGGCACACTTCGAGAATTTAGCAAACAGCTGGTGCTCTCTCAATGTCTGCAAAGCAATCCTCAAGTGTTGCTCATGCTCCTCACGACTCTTAGAATAAACCAGAATGTCATCAATAAATACAATAATAAACTGGTCGAGGAATGGCCTGAAAATCCAATTCACCAAATCCATGAACGCTGCTGGGGTATTAGTGAGTCCGAACGACATCACCAAAATCTCATAATGCCCGTAGCGCGTACGAAAAGCAGTCTTCGGAATGTCATCATTCCGAACCCGCAACTGATGATAACCTGATCTCAAATCAATCTTAGAAAAATGTCCTGCACCCTGGAGCTGATCAAATAAATCGTCAATGCGAGGTAAATGATACTTATTCCGCACCGTAACTCGCTTTAATTGACGATAATCAATGCACAACCTCAAACTGCCGTCCTTCTTCTTGACGAACAGTACAGGAGCTCCCCAAGGCGAAACACTCGGACGTACAAGTCCCCTATCAAGCAACTCTTGCAGCTGATCCTTAAGTTCTCTAAGCTCCGCCGGGGCCATCCGGTAAGGCGGTATGGAAATAGGCCTCGTGCCGGGGATTAAATCAATGCAAAACTCTATCTCACGCTCTGGCGGCAATCCAGGCAACTCATCGGGAAAGACGTCGGGAAACTCTCGCATGACAGGAACCCGGTCTAACGAATCTACTGTGGCTCCGGTATCATGAATGAAAGCTAAGAATCCCCGACATCCCCTCCTCAAGAGCCGACTAGCGCAAAGGGCTGAAATCAAACTGTGAGGGGCGGCACCACGGTCCCCCTGCACAACAAGAACAGGCTCGCCAGGGAAACAAAACCTAACTGTCTTCTCGCGGCAGTCCACAGACGCGTAGCAAGTAGCTAACCAGTCCATACCAAGGAGAACATCTCAAGAGGGATCAAGTCGACGGACGAATCTCTCTCTCCAATACGGACAACACACGACCGAAACACATGTCTCACAACAAAAGACTCGCCAACAGGAGTAGTCACAACAAGCGGCTGATCTAGCAAACACGACTCTCGGCCCAACCTCGGCACGAAGTGTGTAGAAACATACGAGTGCGTAGATCCTGGGTCAAACAATACGTGTGTATCGAAGGATCATACTGAAAGAATACCTGAAACCATTGCATTAGACGCCTGGGCGTCCTGATGAGTCAAAGCAAATACCCGTGCCTGCCCTCTACCGGCAACTGGCTGTCCTCTGCCTCTGTCAACTCGTCCTCTCTGAATAAACCCTCCGTGACCATGACCACTCTGTGCATAAGTCTGACGCGGAGCAACAATAGGCGTAAGAGGCAACGCTCTCTGAGGTGGAGAAGGTGGTAAGGTAACATGTGGTACGGCTGCCTCGCCCTCATGTGGCTCAGTACAATCTCGAACACGATGATAAAAACTCCCGCACCGGAAACATCCAGACGATGACTGCTGACCCTCCCGAGGATAAGAGCTGAATAACTGGCCTCGTCCCAAGCCTCTGCTACTCCCCGTACTTGAACGAAATCTGTCACGGAGTCTAAACATCTGTCTCCGTGCTGATACACCAGTATGAACCCTCTTCGGCTCCGGAACGACCGACGTCTCGGAAAGATGCTCCTCGACTAATAGGGATGCATCCACTGCTGCTGTATATGTACCACAATGCTGGGCGCTGATAGCGAGGAACAACTGGGTAAGCAAGCCTCGAACAAACCTCTTGATCCGCATCTCCTCAGTAGCTACCAAATACGGAGCATACACAGATAGCTCGGTAAACTGCACATCGTACTCTACCACCGTCATACCCGGAGTCTGGCGTAACGATTCAAAACTGCGCGCTCGAGCATCCCTGTCGCTCTGCGGAAGAAAACGGGCAAGAAAAACCATCACAAACTCAGCCCAGGTCATAGGAGAAAGACCTGTGGCTCTGCCCCTCTCTAAAGACTCACACCACTTCTGGGCAAGACCTTCCAGATGAAAACTCGTGAACTCTACCCATCTTGGGTCAGAGCATATCAGCGAACGACATATCCTGGCCATCCGATCGATAAATGACTGCGGATCTTCAGCTGCATCAGTACTAGTGAAAACTGGAGGGTTCAGCTTCATGAACTCAGATAACGGTACTGTGATAACCTCCATAGCTGCAGGTACAACTGCCGGAACAGTAGGCACCATCACGGTCCTCGTAACAGGTGGGACAACCTCATGTCGCTGCACTCGACTGGCCTCAACTAGTGATCCCATCATCTGGCGCAAATCCTTCATACCGGCCTCTAGCCTAGTAATACGATCAAGCGAAGGTGGATCAATCTGCTCCTGAACAATGGGCGTACCGCCCTGGTCAATCCTCGTCTCAGACGAGCCAACTCTGACCTCGGCTCTCGCGGCCGCTCTCTGCGCCCTCGTAGTCTTTGGTGGCATAATGGCTGGAAATGAAAACAGGATTTGATAAGAACACAGAAATCGAATCATAAGGATGTATATAATCACGGAAGGAATTTCAACCAACAAGTCCGAAGGTCATTTAGGCGGAGTACCGTGTCGTAAGTATGCCGCGGAACATACACACGCTACGCCACTCTGCTTAAGCTACCTACTCCATCATACCAAGGTCATCCTACACTCCGAAAGGTAAAACCTAGCGCTCTGATACCAACTTTGTCACGACCCAAAGTTTGGCACGTGACCGGCATTTAAACCACGTGACGTCCACAGGCGTAACGCAATTTAAGTAAACCGAAAACTCAGAAATCTAAACTCTTAAAAAGTAGTAAGTGATAAAACATTGTTAAAAATATTTGGAAATCTCAAGTAAAAATCTTTAAAGTTTAAATTTATTTTCTTAAAATTTCGGCAGCACCTCCTTTTAAAAACTAGCCCCGAAACGGATACAAGCATAAGATATAAGTAAAGTATCATATGATATAAATAAAGCATCCCCAAACGGGAGCAAATCATGCCCAAAGGCGGAAACAACCACCACAAGCATATATACGATGCCGTAGCGAAGAAATGACAATATAAGCGAAAACATCATAAAAGATAAATCTGCATAATAAAAGCCGGCTCACACGAGCTCGACATCCAGAGTCACAAAATAATATACAATATCGTCCTCACATCTCGTCTCTAAGTCAATACATGAAATGGTAGATGGAGAGTACTAGATACAATAAGGTGTACAATGAATATAAACGGATAACCACAAAACCCACCTATAGCAAAATGGCTTACAGCCAACTGTAGCGGTATCCATTGCAAAAGATACGATAAGATAGCCCTGCCGTGACTACTCTGAGGGTCAACCTGCAAAACACTGTGGCACAACTGGGGTGAGTTGCCAACTCGTGAATAGTAAGTAACATCATACAGATAATCGCAGGTATGTACATACTGCGATACTCTATCACATGCAATCTGATAGTGTCAATATACTAATATGGATATGCAACAATCATGAAAAGTACTCTATCAGGTACTACAAATACATGAAGCAATGCATATCAATGAAAGCTGAGTATGGGATAAAAACATATCATCATCAATGAATCATCATCCTGGAAAAACCAGTGTCTATCAACGACACCCCAAATCCCAATACATCAGGCGTCGTCACCCTGATCGGCCCTCATACCTGTAAATCTCATGGAACCTGAGTGCCCAATATCGGCACTCGAAAACATCATGAAATACTCGTGTCCAATATCGACACGCAAATCCACATATATCGGGCTCCGTCAGTCCGGATCGGCCCACGGGCTCCGTCTGTCCGGAATGGCCCTCAGGCTCCGGTAGTTCAGGTCGGCCCATATCCATCTCTCGACTCTGGTCGGTATCCTCCGGATAACCGCCAATTCCATCCAATCACCGGTAGGTAGTAGTCCCTTTGCCAGGCTCATCATCTACTGCGCGACATCCCTTTCTTGCCCCGGGATACCATACCGGGTCCACCATGAACCCGCAAACGGATCATCCAACTCCTTGAATCGGGTTTCTAGCACACGTCACAGAACCGAGAAAACGCATGGTGGACGCACTGAAATATCATATCAAGAGAAACCGGGTTTTTCAAAACAATGCACTTTCTTGAAATAATACCACAGTTCTCAAATCCATAAATCATATGAAATCCGTATCTCAGTGCGTAAATTTATGAAATATGATATATGTAACATAAAACCGTAATATGAGCATATCAAGGGAAAACGCTCTTTTAAATGAATCCAGTTTTAAAATATATCACGCGGTTCCCAATTTCTCCGAAATCAAATCCAACATTATCTAAAGATGCACAGGTAGCTATAGCAAGTATGGGTGTATACATGTAAGTATGTATGCACGATGTATCTCATATGCGCAATAGAACAGTAATCCATATGTCAATATCAATAACAATAAAATAAGGCATATGTGTATAGGTTGTGCGTGTCATGGCAATTACCGACGGTGTGGGTGCAGCATACAATTTAGTGCTCGTGCAACATGAACCGTTAGTAATGGTGCAGTGTCCACTAGGTACTAAGTCAAGGCACAACAAGTAATAGTATGTAATGATGCTGATGCACAATTAACACACACACACACACACACACACACACACATATATATAAGCATGCAGTTATAATATCCTAGCAAGCCCTGACGCATAACGCCATACGGGCGATTTCCCCGTAGATGTTAAATCTACTCACCGGTGATCTCGAGCTAAGTAAATTCAACCACCTGCTTCCCTTTCTTCGCGGCGTCCGAAGTCCCCGCCTGCGATCCTAAAATCATACAACAACATAACAAGTGCACATTAGAAACCTTTCAATAACACGTGCAACCAACGGCAATAACAAACTGACTCCCATAAGCTCCCAAGTGTTCTCTTAGCGGGCTAAACGCGTGCAGCAACTTCCTAGACCAGCCCTACGGCTACACATCGTACAAAACACCTAAACAAATATCGGATAAATCTGGGACCAGTTAGCTAGTTTTAGGCGTTTCGGCAATTTGCAAGTTCCACGAGACTACAAACAACCCCAGAGACCCCACGACCAAGACTCGAGACCCCAGTCCCTAATCAGGCCGCAAATTGCGTCCAGAACCTATTTATTTGCGGCCCAGTGTGCACGGAATGGTCTCAGGTTTCTATGATGGGATCTAGGCCTCTAAACTAGGTCTTTGTGATGGCAACTTCTCCAACAAATTCTTGGTTTGAGAGCAGATTTACTCGAGACACAATTCCTTACCAAAATACGATATTTTCACAAAAACTGAAATTTTAGTGTTCTAATCAGCAACTAATTAGCAACATAACATCATAATATCCTAGTTAACAGTTAGGGGCAATTACCTATTCACACTTGCTCCAAAATCCTATCTTTCCTTGCTCCAAGTGATCCTAGTGGCTTGATCTTGGCTTGAGAGGGGTTTAAGTGAAGTTTAGTGGAGATTTGGTGTGGGTTTAGCTTTAGTTTAGTGAAGAACAAGAGGGGATTTCAGTTTGAGAGAGTGAGGGTGAGATGAAGAGGAAATATGGGAGTGAGAAAACAAATGAGAGTGAGAGTGAGGGAATGAGGGTGTATGCATGAGGGTGAGGGGTTTGGGAATGAGGGGTGAGTTTAGAGAGCCATGCCCCTCTCTTTCCTCATTTAATGCATGGCATGCTTGCCATGCCTCATCATGCCTCCCTCTCTCTCCTCTCTTAAGTCAACTAATATTCAAACCCTTTTATTTTATTTTGAAAACTAATTTAATTAACTAATTACCTAATACTTAATGGAATGGGTTAATATGCCATGGCTTCTTAAGCATGGTTTAACACCTAATTAACCCTAGGTTAACATGCACAAGTTTGTGCAAGCCCAAAATAAATATTAATAAAATATTAATTAATTTTTCTAAAATATTTGAAAACTATTTTGGTAAACTTTTTACTAAAAATCCGCATTATCGCTTAAATTAACACTAATCGCAATCTAAGGTGTTACAAATAATTTTTAGAGCCTCGTAAAAATTCAACAGAAACTAGGATCTACGTTTCGATGTTTTGGGGTTATTTTGGTTTCGTAGTTTTACTTATCGTTTAATCTGTTAGTTATGGTTTAGTCGGCTCTGATGCCACTGTAAGTCGATACCACGCACCCCGCGTGTTCACGGGGAGGCGGAGTTTGCAAAAAACGATTTTTATAAGCTTCATAACATCGAATAAAGTCCAGGATCGATACTAAACTGTAACTAAAAAACTATCAAAGAGGTTTAACTACTATGTGTGAGAGTTATACCTCAAGTTCTTGCTGTCCTTCAACTCCTCGCTGTCCTTCTCCACCTCGTAAGCCCCTCGATGTGAGAACGGATCGTGCTTCCTCGTCGGCTTCTCCAAATCGTAGAAGATCCACCCGAGAGTTCCGACTTTGAGCTTAACCTCTAACTTGAAGCAACTAGGTCACTTGGTGTGCTAAACTAAGTAGCCTAGGATGTGTAGAGAGTGATGAGGGATCAAGTTGTCTCACTAAACCCTAGGATTCTCAACTCATGAGATGGTTAGGGTTTGAGAGGAGTTGGAGAAGAGCTTGAGGAAATGAGGAGAAAAGTATCTGTAGTTTTTTTTTAGTGAAAAAAGATTAAGTGAAATGGCTAGAGTTTTGGCTTTTAAACCAAATGGAAATATTTCACAAATATCTAACAAATATCTAAGTCAACAAAACCCAAATAAGTCCAAGAAAGTCAATGTGAAACCCTAATCCATTTCACTAAAATACCACAATGTTTCCTCTCTCATTTCCTCCACCTCACAAAAGAATTAATCATAAAAGAAAAACCCTACTTGAGGTGTCTCACTCCAAGTTGTAATCTAGATCAAATTACAAGAATACCCCTCTCATCCGTATATACATACCCGCATCCGTATCCCGAGAAACACGAACACAATGAGACGAAACTAATCCAATAATCAAACACTAGGATCCGGCTTAAACCAAAGCCCACTGGTAATGTCCGCCCGAACATCATATGCGCACAAGCACACGTATGTGATTGAACCTTGTCGTAAAACCATACGACCTCTACACGTTTTGCCCGAAGCCGGGAAACCCTCTGTATGCGACTCTAAAGACTCGACAATACGCTGGCAGTAGGTTTAACCACAAGCGCGTCACCGGTACTAGCTGCACGTAATATCTACCCAGGTATCTGTCGATAAGAAGGCCGACGAGCAAACTCATCCGTACCCCAACTGAGCTTGACTGTGGCAATCTCCGTACAGTCCGGTCTGTTCGTCTACGAGTATCGCATATCGGGCCTAAGGGATGGTAAACGTCAGATCACTAATAGCGGTATAAGTCATGTCGGAGTGTAGCCCAGAACACCCTGAGAAACTACTGGAATACCTACCAGTAGATCTCACTTGCCTTGGCCAAGGACTTTGTGTAATGGCTTTCCGAACACAGCGCGATATCAACCCCCAATACCGGGAGAGATGAATCCTATCTAACCGCCACTGCCTTCAAGTACTTTAGGACTGCACCCAATTACTACCTGTTTGCATGACTCAGCAGAGCCGTGGTAGGGTAGTAATCTAAGAACATTGGGAACACACTTGAGGCGAAGTAGCAGTGTCAAGTCGACGGACTAAGCTGTACTCATGTCACCTGGGAACTGCTTCCTGACGATAGGTATAGTACCAACCGGCAGTTCCCCACGAGTCCATCCAGTGTAATTCATAACCCAATGAGCACCTGCATACTATCTCCAGTACGACGTACTGATGGCTGTGGGACAGACCATCTCCCCTCCTAGGATGAGAAGCGTATACACTAGTCTACTCTGGAGTATCGATACCCTGTCTCGATAATCCCGCGACTAGGGACCTGTGTAAGGATGTGCTTGTAGACTACCTAGCCCCCACTAGTGTGACTGCCATCACAACGCTGGTAGTCAAGCAAATATCCCAAGGGATCTATCAATATGTATTAGCGATATGTTAAAAGAAACATATACACATATTAAGATAGATACAAACCAAGTAGCATACTACTATATCGAGCAAGACTGTCATAAATCCGTGTATATATCCCAAGCTTCCAAAATGTAATATACAAACTAGTACTATACAATAATGGCCTCTAGGGTGTAAGTGCACGGCGGCGCCCCGGCCGTCAATCCGACGCCGGAGTGCGGAAACGAAACTTTTTACGAACTTGTAAACCGGCACCACCGCACACAAAAATCCCGGACCAGGCCATTAATCTAATCATAGCTAACTAAAGAATGGGTAGAGAGATATACCGAGCGATCCGTGTCCTTCGGTCTTCTCGTCGTCGTCCCGATCTTCCGCGGAATCTCCGGTCTTCACCTCCTCGCCGGAAGGGCACCACATCGCCGGCTTCTTTTACGGGCTCCCACCTTTGGACCGAGGCAACTCGGGCACGAAGTTGGCGAGTCGACATTCCCAAGAATTGCTGTAGAATAGTGTAGTGCTATTGTCTCTAGGGGTTGTATGAAGTTGCCTTTTGAGAAGGTGGAGGAATAGAGTTTTGGAGATGGAGCTAAAAGGATTTTTGTGAAGCCAAAAGAACAAATTTCCCACCTCTAAAATTTGGGACAGCCCCCTCCTCATAATGGCCGGCCATGGCTCCAAGAGAGCATGAGAGGAGTGAGAGAGAGGAACAATAATGCAAGAGGGAATGATATGTGATCATGAGAAGAAATCATCACAAAGAAAGTCCAACACTCCATCAACAATCATGACTCCAAAGGTCAAGCCATGATGAAGTCAAGAAGTCAAATGATGGTGCAACCATCATGAAGCAATAATATGCAAAGACCACCCTCCAAAATGCTTATTTGCATAAATGCAAATAAGCCCTCCTCTACCAATCTTCAGCCAATGAAAGATACAAAGAAAATTGGCCGAAACGGAAAACAAACTGGCAACTCCAAAAAACTGATCCCGTAATAAATTACAGGAAAACCCCGCTACTGTATATACTACCCGCATTTGTATTCCGACCGAATACAAATGCAAAGAGACAAAATCTACACTCTACAATACTAGGATCTGGCTTAAACCAAAGCCCGCTAGTATTATCCGTCCGATCATGATCCGTGCAATACCGCACGTACATGATCGAACCCTGCCATATCTCCATACGGTCTCTACAGCGTTTCGCCCGAAATTTGAGAAAACGGTCTGTGGGGGACTCTAAAGACTCGTCAACACTTTGCCTGTGGATTTAACCACTAGCAAGTCAGAGGTATTAGCCATATGTAACCTGTTACCAGGTATTGACCGAAAGGGACGTCGATGAGCGAACTCATCCTGACATCTTACTGAGCGTGTCAGTGACAATATCCATACAGTCCGGTCCGTTCGTCTATGAGCATCGCATGGCGGGCCTAGGGGGTTGGTAAAAGTCAGACCCCCAAAAGCGGTACAAGTCGTGTCGGAGTGTAGTCCAGAACACCCTGAGATACTACTGGAATACCTACCAGTAAATCTCCTGTCTTGGCCAAGGACTTTCATGTACTGGCTCTCCTAGACACAGCGCGACCTCACCCCCAATACCGGGAGAGACGAACCCCTGCAGATCTGCTCACTGCCTCCATGTGGCTCGGGACTGTACCCAACTAAAACCTGTTTGCACGACTCCTTTGAGCCGTGGTAGGGTAGTAATCAAAGCACAGTGGGAACTCACACGAGACAAATGACGATCTCAGGTCGATGAACTGACCTGTACACATGTCACCAGGGAACTGCTATCTGATGTCAGGTATAATACCAACTAGCATGTTCCCGGTGAGTCCTGTCCGGTGTACTCATAACCCAATGAGCACCTATATACATCTTAGGTGATCCAACTGACACCAGTGGCTTATGAGACCGGCCACCGCCCCTCGTCGGGGTCTCGACTGTATACACTAGTCTACTCTGGAGTATCGATGCCCTGTCTCGAAACTGTAACATTTCAAAAAAATAAAATATTATTTTTGGGAATTTTCATAATTTTTAATGAATATTTTAATAGTCGGTATAATTAAATACCGATAAATAGTGAAAATTCCGGAGAAAATTTTAGAAATTCTAAAATAGGGTATTTTGTGGAAATATGTCATTTTACAGTTTTTATGATGAATTATATGCGACTTTAGTGTTAATTGCGATTGAAGATCGCTAACCCGACTTTTGGCTTTTGTGCAATGTGCACATAACATTTCCACACCTGTCGCATTTGGTTCATGTTTTGGACTCATGGTGGCCTAGGGTTGAACCATGTTTAGATGACCATGGTGAGTTTTAAACCTTTAGGCTAAGTTAAGTGGGTTAATCAGGGTTGGTTTGGTTCATGGTGAATGGGATGATGAGAGTTAACTCATCTCATTTCAAAACTTTGGTTTGCCTCTCAAACACACACATACCAACCACTCTACACCAGACATATACACCCACACATCAGCCACCCTAGCTGCTGCTACAAGCTGCAACACCATCAGCCCCACATACAACATCAACAGCGCATTTTCATCCACCAGAACAGCAGCTACGGCAGCTACATCAGCACAAATTCAGCAGCTGATGTGAACATCAGCCAACCCTCAACATTTTCAGCCCCCCATAGCTGACTTGCACACCCCCATCATGATGTTTCAGCCCCCATTGCTGACCTACACACTCACTTCAGCCTCCATCAACGCATCAACTGCTGATACACAACATCAGCCCCTAAATTCAGCTGAAAACATGCATCAATTCAGCACATTCAGCTCCCCCTAGCTGACCTATACACCCTCATCATGATTCTTCAGCCTCCATAGCTGACCTACACACCCCCCATCATGACTTTTCAGCCCCAATGGCTGACTTCAGCCACAAAACAGCCCCCTCCCTACACCTACTGCTGCATTTCAGCCCATGGTTTCAACAAAACAACAACAGCACCAGTAACAACCCACACCCTCATCATACCACATCAATGCACCATATATACCCCCCCTTTCAAGTGTTGTAGCTGCTCCTGCAACACTTAGAAAAAAAAGAAGAGAAAGAAGAGCAAAAGAGAGAGAGTGTTGCAAGCAGCAGCAGCTGCAGAAACAACATCAGCAATGAGAAAACTCCCACAAGCAGGAACTTCAGCAGCAACAACCCTTTCTCCTTCCCTTCTCCTTCCTCCTAGGACCCCCTCGAGGTATAATCTCGCAACCCAAACTCTTTTCTTGCCAAGTTATAGTTGTTTAGCTGAAATCTCGTGTTATTACGTAAATTAGTGCTAGTTTAGGCAATTTGAGTGAGACTTGACCAAGTGTTGGTTTTGATGGTTGGTATAACCTTATTAGGAGCTGTTGAGACCAGTTAAGCTTCGATCTAACCCAGATTCGACACATTTCAAACATGGAACCCAAAACAGAACAGTTTCATGTCGGTTTGCGAAGGTATATGGCGTGCAGGTGAATCTGGAGTGATCCGGGGTCATTACGGGGAAAATGAACAACACCAGGAGCCTATTTAGACACCCAGGAGACCACCCTAGGCAGACAAGCACCCAATTCCTTACCTGGGCCGGCCAGGCCGGTTTTACCCTTTAAGGGGCTCGGCCACTTAGTTGGCTAAGGGGTCTGGGCTTTTATCGTAAGTCACATACACCCTGTACATCACCCTAGACTTGTTTGCTCGCTCTGTTTTCACCTGAGACGAAATCTGGGATCGTTTTCTTGGGTTGCTGCTTTATATTCAGTATTGGGTTTACGTATTTTTATTTCCATATTTTGATAATTGTGCGTTATCTCGATCGTGTGACGTTTGTACGTCTATATCGAGTGATTTCAGGTTGTTTTGCGAAGGCTAACCATAGGTTCTAACTTATTGGATTTTAGCGTATCGCGTTGGTTTTCGCGTATCGTTTTAAATTACGATTTAGTTTTGATGCGATGCAATACGTGTGATATGTGTAGGTACCCCCGCGACGAACCGAGGCGATGCAGAAGATGGAGGTGACATCGACACCGATACGAAGGATTCAGGTGAGTAGATTTATATCTACGGGGAGAAGTCGGGTGGATGGCGTATAGCACCCCCGCAGTCCGTGGTGATGTATACGGATGCGTATACACACCTACAATTATTATATTGTTGTTTGGGAAATTATTGATGCTTAGGATGGATTTTGGTATGATGGACTAGTTTAGTGTTGCGGACCCTAGGTAGTTGGTGCACTATACATACCTATACACACATACATACTTGCATACATCCTTACGCATATGTGCTTTTGGGATTCTATTTTGTCATGTGTTCATATGGGTATGGGACCATGTGCTCACATGCAGATTTTAGGATGATACATGGGATTGAGATGAGTCGATGATATTTGATCCAAGGTTATGATATCAGGGATATGGTAGAATTCATATTCAAGATACGTCGGGATGCTTTAGCGGATTTCGGGATAATGATGTCACAGGAATAGTGATATATATTAATGATCGACATGTGATTATGATACGTGATAAGATATGATATGATATGATATGACTAGGCATTTATAATAGGCCGCCTTGGGCGGGGTATACTCTTGAGATGATATGTGCTGATGATATCGATTTATACGGGATTGTCGACCAGTAGTCAGATCATGATTATAGGGATGATTTTAGCATTGTACTAGACATAGGTCAGTACCCAGATTACGATATTTGATAAAGAGAATACCAGATGAACGATATGACGAATGTGATATTGACCCGTACCCAAATTTGGGGATGCCGTACGACGGATTTACGTACGAGCTATGATTTGATGTTTGATCCGCGCTCTAGATTTGGGATGTCTGATCATTGATATTATATCGGATGTGACATGATTGAGGCGGGATCACCGACTATATATATATATTTATATGTATCGACTCAGAGGTTAGACGGTTTCCTTTACCTGCAGTTAGCTTATTAGCTCAGCCTTATTGTTGGCATAGCTGTATGACTCTTATGACATTAGATGCAGTTCAGCTATCATTGTGTTTTAGCATTCAGCTCCCGCATATTATTGTTGTTACTCTGCATCGCATACTTGTTATGATTCATATTCCATTATTAATATCATGCTGTTAGGACACCAGCACCATTACCGATGATGGGTATGTTCCACATACACTTACTTGCCAGCTCACACACATCTTCATCGGTAATTGCCATGCCACTACACAGTAGTATTATTGCATCAGGATATGACCCTTGTATGTGCATACTATTATTCCATGTTGCATGATATACTGTTATACTTGCATTTTATTTATATGTCACATACATCATGCTTCCTGATTATACGCATTGAGATATGTTGTTTCTGTGATATTTCTGGATTTGGGAACCGTGGATATTTCAAAGAGATTATGTAAATGTTTTAAAAACCCGGTTACCCTTGATTTGATATTTCAGTGCGTCCACCATGTGTTTTCTCGGTGCTGAGAGCGACATGTGAAACCCGATTCGAGGAGGCGGACGAGACCGAATGCGGGTACATGGTGGACCCGGTGCGGTACCCCGGGGCAAGAAGATCGTAGGAGATGGCGTTGAGCCTGGCAGGGGATCACTACCGACCGGTGATATTACCTGACGCGTCGGATATCCGGAGGATACCGTCGTGGTCATGAGATGGATGGTAGGGGCCGATCTGGACTGACGGCGCCCTGGATTTTGTGATTGAGACATTGAGATTTCGAGATATTGAGGTACAGAGATTGTGATACAGAGATATTGAGCTATTGAGGTTTATGTTTTGTGCCGATGCTAGGCACTGTGTTATGCTGATTTCATTATGATACCTCTTTTTAAAAATACAGAAATCTCACAAATTATGAAAGCAGTTTTCTTCAGTACATGCATTCTGTTTCATGCATTCATACATTGTCCATATGATATATTGCCACCTGATACACGGACACAGGCATATGGGATTACACTTGGGTTAGATATTTACACTAGCCATGGTTTAGTTTGCTGGTTATATATTTAAGGATTATATATCATGATCGTATGACCTAGGATTGCGTTATACATGCGATTTCTGTTCGTAGATCTTTTTCTACTCACGAGTTGGCAACCCACCCCCGCTGTGCCCCAGTTTCATGCAGGTGTTGCCGTACGGGTTTCATTACGGCTTTGTGGGCATAGCTTCTCTCAGGTGACTTGCTAGTAGGTGGGTTATTTGTATCGTACCCATCATTATACATTGTATATTATATTCAGTTGTATCTAGAAGTTCCATTAACCAAACATGTATTTATTTGAGATAGAGACCAGTGATGTTTATTCTTTCGACCTTAGAGTCGCACGTTATATTTCTATGGATTTCATGCTGGTTGGAGTTCCCTTTTTGTTGTGATCCTCGCCTTTAGGCGTTGTATATTATGTTGCTTACAGGTTGATTCACATATGGTTTTTCCTACACTCTATTACTTCTCTTGGTTTGGATTTCTGGGTTTCGGCTTACTTAAAATACGTACGCCTTGAGACGTTCGTAGTCTAAGTGCCGGTCATGTTCCGTAATTTCGGGTCGTGACAGAAACTCCCACGACTAGGGACCTTTTAAGGATGTGCTTATAGACTACCAGCTCTCACATATATGATCGCCCTCATACTGCTGGCAGTTAAGCAAGAATCCTAGGGGCTCTATCAACGCGCAATAGTGACCTGTAAGGTCACCTAAAGCAGTACATGATGATAAAGATAAACCAGATAGCATACTATCATTTTGAGTAAGACCGTCCTACCGGTATAGGTCCTCCCTTAATCATTGCAATCACGTGCCTGTGATCCAATAATTGACTCTGAGGGCACTATCTCCAACAATCTCCCACTTGCACTCAAGGCTAATTATTGCGATGTCGCATACTCACAGCTCGTGTGATACAGAACACCCAACTCCTCTACTAGTCTGTCTCACAAAGCTCGTTTGCGAAACTATTACGTTCGAGGAATAGCCTCAGTGAGTGGATCCGCTCTGATGTTTCTTTCTATGTCTCTCTTTATCTCAAGTTCGTGGAGAAAGCCATCTCCCGAAATGAGCAATACCTGTCTTAGAATATGTCTGGATGTCTGATGGGACCTAGCTCATAAATGAACTCCAAATCCAAACTTCTTAGACTGTATCGTCAACTGAACTTAATCAGTATCCTGCGCCATCCTTCCCTCAGTATCCACCTGGACCATCTGTCCAAAATACTGCCCCTCGTCAGAGGGAAAACTATAACTCTGAAAACCTGTCTGTCATCCAGGTCACCTTGGAAGCCTGGAATGATAACCGTCTCCTGAATGAGGCTGATGTTATTATATCCTTAGAACATCCACTTATGTTCTAAGACTGCTTCCGAATGTTTCTCCAGAATTAGATCAATATCAACTTATCGCATCTACTGAAAAAACAACATCTGGTGTGGTACTTGACATCTCATGATTGACTAAATTGCCTAAGCAAGTGATCTGCCAATCATGCACATCCTTCTCCCATTTAGTCTGTAAGACACCTTTAGAGAGGGTGACTCCATCACCTGCAGGTACACTACCGTGCCAGGAGTCGTCCATTCTAATAACTCTTAGAATGCTGTCTAAGTACCCTGATTGGGAAACCACCCAAATCTAGATCTATAGATCTAGTAACCAGAATGTCTTGATATTATACCCAATTCCTATGTGGAGAAACCACTGTGTGACAACCAAAGTATAACCGATCGTAGTATATGAATATCACTTCCTACTCTGTGTATGTCATCCAAATACCAGGACATCACACCCTACTACTGATTGGATTGATTTAGCGTGCTTGCGCTTTCTAAAAGATAGATCAAAAATATTTGTAACCGCAATCAAGAACGGCGTCGCATGAAGCTAGCCGGTGAGTACGGGTCGGTCCACAGGGATGTTGTGAATTTCCGATTCGCGCTTACGAGTTAATTCCGAAGGGTGTTCGGATTAATTATTAAATCTAAAAACCTAATTAACCTAGGGCAATTATCTAGATCTATTCTTGCTAGGGCTAGGTTTAGGGATGGTTTGGAAATGCAAGTATACCTCAACGCTTTCAATACCCGAATGAAGATCTGTGAGGAGTTATGGTAATTATCAATAAAGTGGATTAGATCCGTTCGGGAAGGTGATCCTTCCTCTAGGTTCTTGTCTTTCCTTTAGAGATCCTTACCCTAACCTCCATGGAAAACATCACACCCGAGCCTTTATACTACGGTATCACCGCTACCTCGAGGGATAGAGTGCCGTAGGGAGCGGTATGTGCATGTATGCATGGAGTCCTATTGTAAATATTTGGTGGGTAAGAAAGAGATGAGAGATCTCATCTCTCAAAATCCTTCCCCAAAGCTAACTCTAAACAAGTTCCTAGGGCATGAAATTAAATCTACCTAGGGCAAGGAATTTAAATCTACACTAAAACAAGAAATTAAATTACTTACAGATGCATCCCTCCAATCATCCATGCAGGGTTGTCAGATCTGAATTTCTGAATGGAGAAGAAACACCGATGCTCTCTAAAAGATTTCTAAATTTTATTCATTAAAGGGAGGCATCAAGAATTACAATAATTAGAGTTCCTATTTATAAAGAATAGGAAACCCTAGGGTTACATTTGTTTCGCATATCCGAAATTACAAAAATAGCCTTTAAGAAAAGATCTAATCAACTCCAGCGCACCGCTATAATTTTCCGCGCCAACACGGGCTTTAGACGGCCGCGGTTCCGCGGCCAAAGGCATGACTTGGCCGCGGAACCGCGGCCAAGTAGGGAGATCAATTCTTCATTTTTTCAACATTGCTTCAGGATGTTTTTGTCTCCCTATTTCTTTGGTTCTTTTCTCAGTTTGGCTTCTAGGTTTGTTCCAGATCCTACAGTGAATAATTATAGTGAAATTTAACCCTTCGCTTTGAGTCGACGTCTTGAATCTTGCTTTGTGAACTGTTTCTTATGTAGGCTTGATCAAGATCTTCTGTTTATTGGTTAAAGTCCACTTTTTCATCGTCTTTACATCGTTTTCACTGTTTTCTGTCCAAGAACCTGTAACCTGTAACATGTAGCAGACATGCGTCAAAAGCACCTATTTATTTATAAAAAAAATAAGAATGGGGAATATAATAATGCAATATTATGGTGTGAACAAATACCCCTAAACCTATCTTTTGCTCGTCCTCGAGCAAACTTATTTTTATTCACTAAAATCTTGACCACACTTTCGCAGGGAAACGCGATTGCACTGAGCTCGTACAACAAGCCGTTAAACCTCTAGGTGTCCCTAGTAGGAGGAGTGTTGTCTCCTGAGGGTTTTCAGCGGATTACACCCACAAAATCCTATCAACTCGGCCCATTGACTTTTGTTCTCCAATAAGGTTTTCTAAGAAGGAATTCTATTATCTTTTGACTCGCAAATTATCCACCCGTATTTTTCACACTTCCTCATTATTTAACTTAAGATTATATATGTTATGTAGAGCTACTTAGCTTTCGGCATCTCTTAAGTCTTCCTTCTAGGGTTTCATCTTCACTTAGGAATTTCTATCAACTCTATTAAAGATACAAGTTCTATCTTTCATTTCTTTCTCTTATCTAAACTCTAATCACATATCCCCACGTGTGTGTATAGATCACCCCAACACTTGTAAATTCAAATCAAGCAATCGTACTCTCGTCCATTGTCCAAAGTACTTATTAATTAGTGAATTTTTAATAGAATTTTGCTTCCACATCCTTCATGCGACCGTTAATACTTCTTGAGGTATCAACAACCGATTACAAGATGCGTTAGCACTTTAAAGCGTACTTCCTAGTTTTGCAACACCCAAGGCTTTAGCAGTGACTCCCAAACCAGTTGGTCTAAGGCACTAGGTGATGAAGCACCCTCGCTAAATATTTTTCTATTTTTGCAGCCTTAAGTAATCACAAAAATCAGTGTCCATTTTTTTATTCTTTATTCACACTTTTTTTTTCTTTTTTTTCTTCGTACTAAGGACTTTAGACAAGAGCATTTCAAGGTCTCTTCTACTATTCCAAGTTTCAAGGTGCGTGATTGTGCAAATTGTAGGGTATACATTTTCAGAATCTAGACTTAAGCTAGGAACTATTTTTCAAACTTATACTCTAATAAGAACATCAATACTCTTCCCTCATTTTGACTTAGCCCAAGAAGTGAACCCAAAATTTACCTATTTCTAAATAAACTACAAGGCATATACTTTCTACCGCTAAGCTTTAAGGAATGTTATCTTTAGGGTCTTTAATTCACTAAGTCTAAGATCTAGTTGTTCCTAACCAGTTAACCTATTTGTCAAACTCAAGTCAATTATAGCCAAAATTGAATACAATAATTTTTATAGTTTTTGAAATTTTTTAATTTTTATGGGTTTTTCAAATAAATATGCAAATGCAAAAATATGTACAAATGAATGCGAAGGAAGAAGACGTACCGAGCATACTCCCAAACTTGAACTTGACAGTGTCCCCACTGTCATGCTAAACCAAGAGGGTCAAAAGACCGGCACTCCCATGTTTATTTATTTATAATTTTTATATTCTTAATGTTTTGAAATTTTTTAAAATTTTTTTTATAGAAAAGAAAACAAAAAATATATACATATATACAAAGATTCCCCCAAACTTAAGCTTGGCCTTGCACAAGCCAAAAGTTAGCACTAACCATTCAAAAATCTTATCGTGGAAATGGTATAGTTGGTGCAAGAAAATGAGAAGCACGCGAGACCATGTGGAAAGAAGAATGGTAGAATATGGTCTCGGTGGGGGAGAAGAATGGCGAAAAGAAGAAGGAAATGGAGTACGATCTTGAGGGTGTAAATTGAGTGAATAAATTAGCGCAATATGTGATGACCGATATATTATAAGCGATTGCGCTAACCCATCAACCCGTCGGAAAATGGGGTCAAATCCCTCAAGATTCGCAAGAAAACATGGGTACGCCGAACATGGTATAGGAGATGAAAGCGTAACGATCATTTGTTCGGTCGGAACAATGGGAAAGAAGAAAGGGAGTGAATTAGGGATAGTATCTTTCTCACCGTAGTAAACTGTTTCAAACTTGAAAGATTCCATTAATGGTTCAAAACTACTATAATCAACCGAGTCTGATGGCTCATCTGAAAATGTAAAGGACTCAAACTCGGGCGGTGAGTCATCAACATCGTCCGAAAAAGTGAAACACTCGTAAGTGTTATCATCTGTGAGAACAGTATCGGATTCAAAGGAAAATCTTTCAAGCTCACAGTCTTCAAGCATGGTCGGAACGATGGGAAGGAGGGAGGGTGATGTAACAGTCAAAGGTTCAGGAGGATGAATTGGAAAATCAGACACATCAAACAAAAATGATTCAACCTCAATATTATCCTCAAGACTCTCCTCAATACTATCCTCAATATTCAACTCATTATTTAGCCTATCCATGCCATTATCATCAAAATCTAGACGCATATAAGGTTCGGGACAATCATTTAATAACTCAGGATGATGATTTGAACATTTAATTTCAAGCAAATCGACAGGTTCATCATCCGAAATATTCCCGGCGTCTATATCCTCAATCAAGTGAAAATCAATTTCTTTAGACACCTCATCAAAAGTATGGATATCTATCGATTTAGGTTCTAGAGTGGAGGTGTAAAGATCGAAAGGATTAGGTGCGGTTTCACTCGAAAGGGGTTCCTCACAATCTGGAAAATCAAACACTACAAAATCACACAACTCATTTTTATTTTCAACAGGTGAACTATTTAGGGCAATCGATGGCAAACAGGAGTTGTGGGTTTCAATTGGGTAAGGGTAGGTTTGATTTGTAAATCCTCTCTCATTCTCACTCTGTCCAACTGCCGCCTCATACATTGAAAAATTTGGAGCTAGCGGGACACTAGCTACCGGTTCACTAGGTTGCATAAGGGCGGCCATGGACGCTTCCACATTCCTCATCATTTTATTTGTTGCAGCAATGTACGCTTCCAATGACTCTTCCAAACTAGACTTAGGTGGTGAGGGGGTTTCGGTAAAAGATTCAAAATGGTGTGGATATGCAAAACTCCCAATAGGCTGTGTAGAAACGGTGTCTAGTGAAGGTGGGAAGGTCGGGTAGGACTGGTAGGAAGTGGGTGATTGGACAGGGGTAGGGTCAACATATGGATAAAAAGGTGAATAGACGCGTGGATTCCTAGAACTAGATGAGTGGAGAGGGGTGAAAGATCGACTGCGAGATTGAGAAATATGCTCAGCAATGGACATCGGCCTAGGAGTGACAGAAGGACTTGAAAAAGTGGTATCAACATATGGAAGTGGTGAAGGTTGACTAGGTTGACACAAAATGGGTTGAAAAGTCAAACTGCTTCTCCTAAACGCCTCTATTTGATCTTTCAAAGATTTTTTAGGCAAGGAAGGATCGTCTTTAAATTGACCGAACACATTGACATACGACGCAAAATTAGGTTCAGGATACCAAAGTTCGGCAAGAGATTTTTTATGTGGGGTACCCATGTTAGAAGAAGAAAGGCGACAAGAAGGATGGTTGGTGGTGCAAGGATTTATTTGCGGCTAAAAATTTTTGCAAGTTTCTATAAAATATTTGTCCTTTTTATTTTCATTCTTTTTCTCTTTAATTGGAAAAATTTTGTTGCAAAAAGATTTTTAGAGAAAAGATATGCAACAGCAAAATATTTATAGAAAAGATATGCAACAGCAAAATATTTTATAAAAAAGATATGCAACAGCAAAATATTACTTGCAATCTAATTTCATTTCAAGCGGGGCCCAAAAATCCTGCACAAAATTGTTATATGGAAGGCAATATATTTTATAGCTCACAGAATCTTGCAAGAATTTCTAGAAAATATATTTCAAAAATTGTAGAGGAGGAACAGAAAATCTTACAGAAAATTTTTCAGAAGAAAATGCCACCAGATCGTCGCCCTTCCACTGCAATTTAGCTCTAACACCGCGGTTCCGCGGTCTTCTTGGTGGCTCAGATCCCTAAAATTTTTTTAGTGCGATGATTCGACAAAACGGCCGCGTTTTCGCGGCCTAAGGTGGGTTTTGGCCGCGGAAACACGTCTTGGTGGTGGAATTAGGTCTGCAGAAAAATTGCTCTGTTCTGTTATTTAATTCCCCTTCTATTTCGATCTTCTGATTTCTGTTTCGCCTTCTGGAAATTTCCAGATCGTCTTTGTATATCCTGCAAAATTAAAACAACAAAGTATCCCTTCCAAAAATAAAAAATATATATATTTTTATATTTTTTTTTGATTTTTCTGATTTTTATGATTTTATGATTAACCCGAAATCGCGAAAAGAAAATTCTACGCCATCCCCGGCAACGGCGCCATTTGATTGGATTGATTTAGCGTGCTTACGCTTTCTAAAAGATAGATCAAAAATATTTGTAACCGCAATCAAGAACGGCGTCGCATGAAGCTAGCCGGTGAGTACGGGTCGGTCCACAGGGATGTTGTGAATTTCCGATTCGCGCTTACGAGTTAATTCCGAAGGGTATTCGGATTAATTATTAAATCTAAAAACCTAATTAACCTAGGGTAATTATCTAGATCTATTCTTACTAGGGCTAGGTTTAGGGATGGTTTGGAAATGCAAGTAAACCTCAACGCTTTCAATACCCGAATGAAGATCTGTGAGGAGTTATGGTAATTATCAATAAAGTGGATTAGATCCGTTCGGGAAGGTGATCCTTCCTCTAGGTTCTTATCTTTCCTTTAGAGATCCTTACCCTAACCTCCATGGAAAACATCACACCCGGGCCTTTATACTACGATATCACCGCTACCTCGAGGGATAGAGTGCCGTAGGGAGCGGTATGTGCATGTATGCATGGAGTCCTATTGTAAATATTTGGTGGGTAAGAAAGATATGAGAAATCTCATCTCTCAAAATCCTTCCCCAAAGCTAACTCTAAACAAGTTCCTAGGGCATGAAATTAAATCTACCTAGGGCAAGGAATTTAAATCTATACTAAAACAAGAAATTAAATTACTTACAGATGCATCCCTCCAATCATCCATGCAGGGTTGTCAGATCTGAATTTCTGAATGGAGAAGAAACACCGATGCTCTCCAAAAGATTTCTAAATTTTATTCGTCCAGAGACGGCGCGCTACATCGGACCCCGGGTGTAGTGACAAATAAGCAAGGGTTTCATAGGATCCGTCTAGTTTCTTGGAACATAGGTTCCCTTACGGGTAGACTAATAGAATTAGTGGAGGTGATGATTAGGAGGAGAGTTGGTATTATGTGTTTGCAAGAAACTAAGTGGGTAGGTGAAAAGAGTAAAGTCATAGAGCCTTGGGGTTATAAGCTTTGGTATACGGGTAGAGATAAAAATCGTAATGGGGTAGGCATAATCATAGATAGACGGTTGCTTGAGGATGTAGTTGAGATTAGGAGAAAAGGTGATAGAATTTTACTGGTTAAGTTTATTCTAGGTGGAGAGATCCTTAATGTTATTAGTGCTTATGCACCACAGATAGGTCTTGATGACGCTAGTAAGCGTCTATTCTGGGAGGATTTAGACGAGGTAGTGCAAAGTATACCTAGTGGAGAGAAGTTATTTATTGGTGGTGATCTTAATGGACATGTAGGTACTAGTCGTAGTGGGTTTGTTACTATCCATGGAGGTTTTGGTTTCGGACAAAGGAATGAAGTAGGTGACTCGATTCTAGATTTTGCTTTATCTTATGACTTGATCTTAGCAAACACCTGGTTTAGGAAAAGAGAGTCCCACCTTATCACTTTTAGGAGCGGATCAAGTGCTAGTCAAATAGACTTTTTTCTGACGAGAAGAATAGATAGAGGTTGTTGCATCGACTGTAAGGTAGTGCCAGGTGAGAGTGTAACCACTTAACATAAACTTTTAGTTCTAGATTTTCGATTTAGAAGAGAACCTAGGAAGATTAGACGTAAGGTAGAGCCTAAAATTAAATGGTGGCGATTGAAAGAAGGTAACCAAAAGGCTTTTATAAATCGTGTAGTACAAGAAGCGGATTGGCAGTCGGAAGATGATCCAGACAAAATATGGAACAAAATGGCTAGTTGTATCAAGAAAGTAGCTAGAGATCTACTTGGTGAGTCGAGAGGTGGTGCTCCACCATCTAAGGACATATCATGGTGGAATGAAGATGTAAAGGCTGCTATTAAAATTAAAAGGGATTCTTATAAAGATTTGAAGAAAAGTAGAGATGTGGAGAGATTTGAGAAGTACAAAATGGCTAAAAAGGAAGTTAAGAAAGCTGTTCGGGAAGCTAAATCTAAGGTCTACAAGGAGGTGTACGAGAAATTAGACACTAAAGAGGCTGCAAATGATATATACCGGATTGCTCGAATGCGGGAAAGGAAGACTAGAGACTTATGTGCGGTCAAGTGTGTCAAAAATGAAAATCAGAAGGTTTTAGTTCAAGATGAGGATATCAAGGAAAGATGGAGAGATTATTTTGACAAATTGTTCAATGAGAGCTTTACTAAGAATTTGGATGGACTTGTCATTCAATCTCAAGATATAAATCGTGATTTCATGCGTAAAATAAGACTTCCTGAGGTTAAAGAAGCTTTGAACAGAATGGGTTTAAGAAAAGCGGTTGGTCCTGACGCGATTCCTATCGAGATTTGGAGATGCTTAGGAGAAATAGGCGTTAAATGGCTGACAGATCTGTTTAATAAGATTTGGCAGAAAAAAAGATGCCAAATGAATGAAGGAAAAGTATCCTTGTACCTATCTACAAGAATAAGGGTGACATTCAAAGTTGCTCAAACTACCGTGGAATAAAACTGATGTGTCACACCATGAAACTTTGGGAGAGAGTGATTGAACACAGGCTAAGGAAGGATATTAAGATAACAGAGAACCAATTTGGGTTCATGCCTGGACGATCGACGACAGAGGCGATTCATTTGCTTCGTCAACTTGTCGAGCGCTTTCGAGAGAGGAGAAGAGATTTGCATATGATATTTATTGATTTAGAAAAAGCGTACGACAAGGTACCTAGAGAGCTATTATGGGGGACAATGATGAAGAAGGGGGTCCCCGTCAAGTATATTGACATAATCAAGGATATGTACGATGGAGTAGTGGCAAATGTCAGAACTTGCGGCGGCTTAACAAGTGATTTTCCGATTACTATTGGTTTACATCAAGGATCTGCATTAAGTCCATTCCTGTTTACCATCGTGATGGATGAGCTTACTAGAACTATCCAAGATGAGGTCCCTTGGTGTATGCTATTCGCTGATGATATTGTTCTAGTAAATGAGACGAAAGCAGGGGTTAATGCCTAATTGGAATTATGGCGGCAAACATTGGAGTCTCGGGGATTCAGATTGAGCAGGTCCAAGACAGCATATATGCACTGCAAATTTAATAGCCAGAGAAGTCAAAACCATATTGGTATAACATTAGAAGGGCAAGAGATATTACCGAGCGACCAGTTTAGATATCTGGGTTCCATTATCCAAAGGAATGGGGAGATCGATAGTGATGTTAATCAAAGGATCCAAGCTGGTTGGTTGAAATGGAGGAGTGCAACAGGGATTTTGTGTGATCGTAACTTTCCGTTAAAATTGAAAGGGAAGTTTTATCGGAGCGCTATTCGGCCTGCCTTATTATATAGTACAGAATGCTGGGCTCCTAAGAAGCATCATACACAGAAGATGCACGTAGCGGAGATGCGCATGCTTCGTTGGATGTGCGGTAACACTAGAAAAGATAAGGTGCGAAATGAGGATATTCGTGCAAAAGTTGGTGTAGCACCCGTGGAGGAGAAGATGCGGGAAAACCGGCTAAGATGGTTTGGTCATGTGCGACGCAGACCTATGGAAGCACCGGTTCGACGAATAGATACTCTCCATATGGGCAATGGCAAAAGGGCAAAAGGGAGACCGAAGAAAACATGGATGGAGGTGATACGAAACGATATGGTTGCCAAAGGACTCAATGAAAGGATATTGTTCGATAGAAGTGAGTGGAGACAGAGGATTCATGTGCTGGACCCGGCATGATTCTCATGTTGGTTCATGTAGCCTACCCCATATGCTTGGGATAAAAGGCTCAGTTGTTGTTGTTGTTGTATTCATTAAAGGGAGGCATCAAGAATTACAATAATTAGAGTTCCTATTTATAAAGAATAGGAAACCCTAGGGTTACATTTGTTTCGCATGTCCGAAATTACAAAAATAGCCTTTAAGAAAAGATCTAATCAACTCCAGCGCACCGCCATAATTTTCCGCGCCAACACGGGCTTTAGACGGCCGCGGTTCCGCGGCCAAAGGCATGACTTGGCCGCGGAACCGCGGCCAAGTAGGGAGATCAATTCTTCATTTTTTCAACATTGCTTCAGGATGTTTTTGTCTCCTTATTTCTTTGGTTCTTTTCTCAGTTTGGCTTCTAGGTTTGTTCCAGATCCTACAGTGAATAATTGTAGTGAACTTTAACCCTTCGCTTTGAGTCGACGTCTTGAATCTTGCTTTGTGAACTGTTTCTTATGTAGGCTTGATCAAGATCTTCTGTTTATTGGTTAAAGTCCACCTTTTCATCGTCTTTACATCGTTTTCACTGTTTTCTGTCCAAGAACCTGTAACCTGTAACATGTAGCAGACATGCGTCAAAAGCACCTATTTATTTATAAAAAGAATAAGAATGGGGAATATAATAATGCAATATTATGGTGTGAACAACTACCTTCTTAACAGATCCTTCCTCTATTCTGATGAAGTCAAACCTATGACTGTCACATCAGAAATAGATGATCTATCTGTGCTATATTTGCTTTAGTCCATAAATAGACATAAGCCACCTGTCCACTATGCTTCTGCTGCTCCCACTTACCATGACAACCCTTTGGCAGAGTCATATAAACGTACACTTCTAAAGCTAGTTTAGAACGACGCTATACTCATCCTCCTGCCGGGTCTCACAGTCTGGAACAAGAGCAATGGAAAGTCTAGGTAAACAAGAACCTCCCTGTCACCGTCCTTGAGGCTACCGGAGTACCTCTCGGGCGCCTGAGGTTACCCACCGTATCTGCGGAGTGGCCAATGGAATGTCAAACCAGATTGAATCTTTAGGTTCTTATCAAATCTTCAGTAATCGTTTGTGGTTCTGGAATCACTTCCAGTTCTACCATACTCCCACTACTGTTTTCTGAAAAAATCCATTTTTGTTAAAACTGTGGCGAGTCAAGAACAATATCACTATTGATCTTCCAGATGGTAGAAAGTCAACCCTCGTCATATCCTGGGTCAACCCACAAACAGCCATTACAGAAATGTGCCTTGAGTTATCCAGAGTCTGGTTTTAAGCATAAGCCGGACAACTCCTCGTACCTTAACAATGTCAAGATATGAACTGTTCTATATCCAATATAGAAACAGAGGCACTGATTTAATTGAACCAGATTCAAATCATGCAGCTATCTCCAGTGCATGTCAATTAAATGGAAGGAGGCCGATTAGCGTTACTCAACTTAGGAGTACTTCCAATTATGAGTAACCTGAAAGAGAAGCGAGTTCTCTTAACCATTACTATCAACTGAATACCATACACAAGTATCTACATCTTCGATCACCTTGAAGAATCCTGATACTTGCAATACCTGGTTCTCTACTTTATTCATATACCTATAACTTCTCAAAACTTGGACCATGTGTTTCTACGAAACACCTGTCTAAAAACTAGAGAAGTCATCAGTAAATCGAATATAGTACGAGGACCATCCCCTCTGTCCTAATGGACACTGGATAACATACAATACTCTGTATAAGTCTCTTGAGTCTGACAACTCAATCCTTGTGTGTCGTAGGTTGAAAACTGTATTGTGGTTATGAAGAATTACACCGCTGTTTAATGCTCCTTACCTAACCATCCACTGATATAGGTAAATGTCATAGACATAATTTCAAAAAGGTATATCTCACTCTATGAAAATAGACGTACAGATATATCAATTTGAAATTGGTGCATAACAGCGGATATTCAAAACCAAATATTTGCCATCCGGCAAACAACCCAGGCGATTTCCTCAAATATCACCAATTACAACGAATTCTGATATAATGAGGATGATCACCTAATTCCCAACAACTTACTCCCACTCATCATCTGTAAAACCATACAGATGTGAGAATCATACCTGGTAAATACATACCCTGGAGCAAGGGCAAATTGGGAAATCAGTTTTCTTTTAACAGTACACAGTGAAACTGAAACATTAAAATGTTTCGTAGGGGTATCCTGGTATTCCTAGTAATGCCTCTTCTATTATCATATTCACAACTGTAACCGTATAATTCTTTGCCACCTCTCCAAATCCCTTTATATGTCTTTAGTCGTTACCTTCTGCACACCCCTTTAGGCCAAATGGTTTCCTTCCTTCCCTACCGTTCGGCACCAGCCTATGGTTTGGAAGAAGACTATCCAATAAGCATAATGGGTATGCTGTCCTAATCCTAGGAGCACTCGCGACACGAGAGAAGGTAAAGATAAAAGACACCTGAATAAACCTTATTCCTATTTCTCCTGAACCAGAATCCATCCCCGAACTGGAACAAGTTCTTTTCGAGTTCGTATATAACCATACGATGGAGTATCCAATAAACTGTGGATCTTCATAGTGATACGGAGTGTCCTGGAGAAATACAAAGGTGATTTAGGATTGGCAATGAAATACTTGGTTTGGTCGTTAATAGCAGTTGCAATTAACTTTGCCCTCTTACTAATCCCTTGATATGTCTTTACTTAATACCTTCTGTACACCATCGTTATGCTAATTGGTTTTCTTCATTCCCCACCGTTCGACACCAGCCTAAGGTTTGGAAGAAGACTATCCAATTTGTGTAATAGGTGTACTATCTCCTAAACCAAGGAGTACTCGCAACCTGAGAGAAGGTAAAAGGAAAAGACAACTGAATAGTCCTATTCATTTTCTCCAGAACCGGAAACCATCCTCGAATAAATTCCTTTGAGTTCGTATATAACCATACGATGGTTTTGTCCAATGGAAATGGATGTTCGTAGTAATACGGGGTGTCCTGGAGAAAAGGGTAAAAGTAGGAGTGGCAATGAGGTATGCAACTCTGACAATCCAAAAGCCAGTGTTTAAGAAGGTTCGGTTAATCTTGGTCACTGAGTCATAGTCTAGGGTCGGGTCATGGTCGCTGCCAAAGAGAGAGAGAAAAGAAACACTCAGCGTGCGCTCTAACCTAGATCAGAATGGTTACCAATTTATCTAATCAGGAAACCTCCCACTGTACCGTCAAAATTCTCCTCCAAACCTGAAAAGAGAATTAGTCGGGATCACCCGAGGAGTAAACCAACTCATCAGTGGGAATCGGGATCCAACTATCATCGAATGATAACGTGACGGAATCCGCTCACGTTATCACAGTCCAGAAGGTATGCGCATATCTGGCAAGTTTCAGTTTCTTTTGAAACTCCCGATGTGATTTTTGCCCCATGCTCTTATGACCTTGACGAAGGCCAACAAATCATAAGTCACATGTCAAGTTCTACCCGTCATTGTCCAGGTTAATTTGAACCCACCCGTACAAGCCCTTGACGAAGGCCAACAAGGCTATACGACTATCCCAAACTAACGCATCTATCTATGCAGCAGAAAGGCAACAAGCAGCTACCATACACTATGCCTTGATGAAGGCCAACAAACATAGCATGAATACTACGTGCTACCCATCTGAAACGACGGAGGGCTACGAATGGTTTCTGGCGAAAACCTTTAACATAATGAACTTGATATCGTTGAAGGAACTGGATAGCTTTATAAAAATATAGTGGCGAAAACCTTTGCTAAAGAGGTCACTCCGGGTGAAGGGATCTCGGTTCTTTCTCCGTAGAATGAGGTGCAGGATATTCCAACTGAATACCATGATGCAAAGCAAAAGTAATCGGCTATAGTGAAGTTATTGCCCTGACGCAAACTTCTGTCCAAGGGGTCACTTCCGGTGAAGGGATCTCGGCCCTTGCCTCGTCGACTGAGGAGCTGGATATTCATAACCGAATACCACTGTGCAAAACAAAAGAGAACGCCCTTGCAATAACAGCTTTTTGAAAAATGTTCCAACAACATCAGAATAGGTTTGTTTAACTTGCATTAATCCGAATCAATGCAGTCCCATCAATTGATCACACCACAAAGAACGAAAATAATAATGTACGTATATGCCATCCGCATTCGCCACTGGGTCCCGTCATTACCCGTTAGGTTAGTTAACTAACGACAGAGCGGGGACTGGACTAGCGTGGATGCAAAACATATACAACATCTACTAGTATATATATATCAATATATAATTTTCGCTCAAGGCGTGATAAAATGCAACATCACAGAAAAGTAATAAGCATAACAGAATAATACAGATATCTGGGATCCCCGGGTTTCACAGAGCCGCTACTGAAACCCGATGTTCCCCTGATCGTGTGGATAGCCTGTGCAATGAAATCCTAGACCCCTACGGGCGCGGCAAGTCACCTGCCAAAACCTGAAGCGAGGCAGTCCCTTCAGCACCGTGAATGGACCACCCAGCACTTCACGGAATCCGGTAACTTGGGCACCCCTCCTGGGTCAACCTATACCCCTTACGAGTGCGGCGAATAGCCCGCCAATTCTAGAGTGAGGCCCCCTCTGTCTCAACGCCATGAGATGCGGGCCCGTTGCCCTCTAGAACCCGGCTATTCGTGCACCCCTCCGCGGGGTAATCCTAGTACAGAAAGTAAAATATACATACAACGGGTACATCGACCTCACCCCGGTCGTGCCCTAAAAGAATAATATACAAACTGGCAGTGACGGCAGTCCATATGTCGGACGCTCGCCCCGCAATATCAAATGTACATAATACTACCAAAACTGTACTACCATTGCATACAGGCTATCCACCACGACAATCCGCAATATCACAGCACAACACAGAACATCAACGTGAATGTCACATTCGCAAATCCGTCTAACCGGGCTATAGCAGTTAGATAGGATTTATCGATCAAGTGACATTCACGGCCGCAGATATAATGTAAATACTGTGAACTAATGTGTTTAAAATTTTCGATCGATTAAATTTACCGAAGTGGGCCCCAAGCACAACTGTAGCACTCAAAAACATCTGTGCCCAAAAAGAATATACCAGAAACCCTATTTCCATGTCATTAAATGACTTTAGAAATTTGGTACGGTTTGGCCACAAAACGGCGGCGGTTCCGCGGCCAAAACGTGGTTTTGGCCGCTAAACCGCCGCGCTACAGTAACATCAGCGTACCAAATTTTCACAGAATTCATAAAAATCCCTGCACGTAATTTTCCAATGTACCAAATAATTTTTAGAGCACAGAAAAATTCGACAGAAAGTACGACATGGAAATATGGTTTTTGGAAAATCCGTTCGATCGAAATGTAAACACGTTAGACCAAGCTAGACTAGGTTAATGGCGTGGCTCTGATACCACTGTAAGTGCACGGCGGCGTCCCGGCCGTCAATCCGACGCCGGAGTGCGGAAACGAAACTTTTTACGAACTTGTAAACCGGCACCACCGCGCACAAAAATCCCGGACCGGGCCATTAATCTAATCCTAGCTAACTAAAGAACGGGTAGAGAGATATACCGAGCGATCCATGTCCTTCGGTCTTCTCGTCGTCGTCCCGATCTCCCGCGGAATCTCCGGTCTTCACCTCCTCGCCGGAAGGGCACCACATCGCCGGCTTCTTTTACGGGCTCCCACCTCTGGACCGAGGCAACTCGGGCATGAAGTTGGCAAGTCGACGTGCCCAAGAATTGTTGTAGGATAGTGTAGTGCTATTTGTCTTTAGGGGTTGTATGAAGTTGCCTTTTGAGAAGGTGGAGGAATGGAGTTTTGGAGATGGAGCTAAAAGGATTTTTGTGAAGCCAAAAGAACAAATTTCCCACCTCTAAAATTTGGGATAGCCCCCTCCTCATAATGGCCGGCCATGGCTCCAAGAGAACATGAGAGGAGTGAGAGAGAGGAACAATAATGCAAGAGGGAATGATATGTGATCATGAGAAGAAATCATCACAAAGAAAGTCCAACACTCCATCAACAATCATGACTCCAAAGGTCAAGCCATAATGAAGTCAAGAAGTCAAATGATGGTGCAACCATCATGAAGCAATAATATGCAAAGACCACCCTCCAAAATGCTTATTTGCACAAATGCAAATAAGCCCTCCTCCACCAATCTTCAGCCAATGAAAGATACAAAGAAAATTGGCCGAAACGGAAAACAAACTGGCAACTCCAAAAAACTGATCCCGTAATAAATTACAGGAAAACCCCGCTACTGTATATACATACCCGCATTTGTATTCCGACCGAATACAAATGTAAAGAGACAAAATCTACACTCTACAATACAAGGATCTGGCTTAAACCAAAGCCCGCTAGTATTATCCGTCCGATCATGATCCGTGCAATACCGCATGTACATGATCGAACCCTGCCATATCTCCATACGGCCTCTACAGCGTTTCGCCCGAAACTTGAGTAAACGGTCTGTGGGGGACTCTAAAGACTCGTCAACACTTTGCCTGTGGATTTAACCACTAGCAAGTCAGAGGTATTAGCCATACGTAACCTGTTACCAGGTATTGACCAAAAGGGACGTCGATGAGCGAACTCATCCTGACACCCTACTGAGCCTGACAGTGACAATATCCGTACAGTCCGATCCGTTCGTCTATGAGCATCGCATGGCGGGCCTAGGGGTTGGTAAAAGTCAGACCCCCAAAAGCGGTACAAGTCGTGTCGGAGTGTAGTCCAGAACACCCTGAGATACTACTGGAATACCTACCAGTAAATCTCCTGTCTTGGCCAAGGACTTTCATGTACTGGCTCTCCTAGACACAGCGCGACCTCACCCCCAATACCGGGAGAGACGAACCCCTGTAGATCCGCTCACTGCCTCCATGTGGCTCGGGACTGTACCCAACTAAAACCTGTTTGCACGACTCCTTTGAGCCGTGGTAGGGTAGTAATCAAATCACAGTGGGAACTCACACGAGACAAATGACGATCTCAGGTCGATGAACTAACCTGTACACATGTCACCAGGGAACTGCTATCTGACGTCAGGTATAATACCAACTAGCATGTTCCCGGCGAGTCCTGTCCGGTGTACTCATAACCCAATGAGCACCTGTATACATCTTAGGTGATCCAACTGACACCAGTGGCTTGTGAGACCGGCCACCGCCCCTCGTCGGGGTTTCGACTGTATACACTAGTCTACTCTGGAGTATCGATGCCCTGTCTCGAAACTCCCACGACTAGGGACCTTTTAAGGATATTCTTATAGACTACCAGCTCTCACGTATATGATCGCCCTCATACTGCTGGCAGTCAAGCAAGAATCCTAGGGGCTCTATCAACGCGCAATAGTGACCTGTAAGGTCACCTAAAGCAGCACACGATGATAAAGATAAACCAGATAGCATACTATCATCATTGCAATCACGTGCCTGTGATCCAATAATTGACTCTGAGGGCACTATCTCCAATAATGGGCATATTACACTAACAATCTCCCACTTGCACTATGGCCATGTGCTGGCATATCGCAGACCTATCATCTCGAATAGCCTCTCGAACTGCGTCTAAGAGATGACCTTTATGAATGGATCTGCAATGTTGTTCTCAGTAGCAACTCTCCGTACCTCGATCTCCCGGCGATCCACGATCTTCCTGATCAGGTGATACCGCCTCAAGATGTGTCTGGACTTCTGATGGGACCTAGTTTCCTTTGCTAAAGCTATAGCCCTGTTGTTGTCACAATACAGAGGTATTGGATCAACAATGGACGGAACCACCTGAAGTTCTGTTAAGAACTTCCTCATCCAGACTGCTTCTTTTGCGGCATCAGAAGCTGCGATATACTCCGCTTCCATCGTCGAGTCAGCAACGGTGTCTTGCTTGGAACTCTTCCAACAGACCGCCCCTCCATTGAGGGTAAAGACATAACCCGACATGGACTTGGAGTCATCCTTGTCATTCTGGAAGCTGGAGTCAGTAAAGGCCTCGATCTGGAGTTCTTTTCCGCCGTAAACCAAGAACATTTCCTTAGTCCTTCTCAGGTACTTAAGAATGTTCTTTACTGCTATCCAGTGCTTCTCCCCAGGGTTTGACCGATACCGGCTTACCATGCTTAGTGCATAAGCTACATCTGGTCTGGTACACAATATTGCATACATTATAGAGCCTACTGCAGAAGCGTAGGGTATAATAGACATGCGATCCCTTTCCAAATCAGTCTTAGGAGACATCTCTTTGGAGAGAGTGATTCCATGACAAGCCGGTAAATTACCGCGCTTTGAATCTTCCATACCGAATCTCTTCAGTATGGTGTCGATGTACCTGGACTGTGAAAGTCCTAACATCCTCTTTGATTTATCACGATAGATCTGGATCCCTAGAATGTAAGAGGCATCACCAAGGTCTTTCATGGAGAACTTTTGTGACAAGAACCCTTTGACTGATTGTAGCATATGAATGTCATTTCCTATCAAGAGAATGTCATCCACGTACAAGAAGAGGAATACAACAGTTCATGCTACAATCTTACTATAAATGAATGGTTCATCTGGATTTTTGATAAAGTCAAATTCTTTGACTGTCTCATCAAAACAGATGTTCCAACTCCGCGATCCCTGCTTTAGTTCATAGATGGACTTAAGCAACTTGCACACTTTCCCGCTGCTTCCACTCTGAATGAAACCCTCTGACTGGTCCATATAGATGCACTCTTCCAAATTTCCATTTAGAAAAGCGGTCTTTACGTCCATCTGCCAAATCTCATAATCGTGGAAGGCAGCAATGCCAAGAAGGATCCGAATGGATTTGAGCATAGCCACTGGAGAAAATGTTTCATCATAGTCCAAACCAGGTGTTTGATGAAATTCTTTTACAACAAGTCTAGCCTTATAGGTTTCAACCTGTCCATCTACACCAATCTTCTTTCTGAAGATCCATTTGCAGCCTACGGGTTTTACCCCTTCTGGAGCAATGTCCAAAGTCCATACTTTGTTGGTGTACATGGACTCCATCTCGGTCCGCATTGCATCCAGCCATTTTACCGAGTCTTTGCTCTGAATGGCTTGCAGGAAGTTAGTTGGCTCATCATTATCAATGATGCAATCTTCTCTATCCCCGTCTTCGAGAAAACCGTAGTATCTCTCGGGCGGATGAGACAGCCTACTACTCCTGCGGAGTGGCACGGGAATGTCCTGTTCTTTTGAAACTTCTGGTTCCACCAAGCTTTCAGTAATAGCTTGTGGTTCTGGAATTTCTTCCAGTTCTATTACGCTCCCACTAGTTTCCTTTTCTAAAAATTGATGTTCTAAAAAGTGGGCATGATGAGAAACAAAAACCTTTTGTTTCTCTGCGTAATAGAAAAGATACCCCCTGGAGTTCTTTGGGTATCCCACAAACTTACACAGTACTGAGCGTGCCTCGAGTTTGTCCGTATGCTGCTTTTTAACAAAAGCTGGACATCCCCATATCTTCAGATAGGGTTTCTTCCCATTCCACATCTGATATGGTGTGGTAGGCACAGTCTTGGTAGGAACCTTGTTCAAAAGATATGCAGCTGATTCTAGGGCATAACCCCAGAATGATCGCGGTAACTCAGCGTTACTCATCATGGAACATACCATATCCAATAGGGTTCGGTTCCGTCTCTACGATACACCGTTGTGTTGTGGTGTGTATGGAGGAGTAAGCTGAGAGAGAATTCCATTCTCTTTTAGGTAATCCAGGAACTCGGCACTCAAGTATTCACCACCTCGATCAGATCTCGGTGTCTTGATACTTTTGCTGGTTTGTTTTTCCACTTCATTCTTATATTCTTGGAATTTCTCAAAGGCTTCGGATTTTTGTTTCATCAAGAAGACATGTCCATACCTAGAGAAATCATCCGTAAAAGTAATGAAATAGGAATAACCACTTGTTGCATGTGTATACATTGGACCACACACGTCGCTGTGTATTAGTCCTAAGAGCTTGCTCGCTCTTACTCTGCGTCCAGTGAATGGAGTTTTTGTCATCTTTCCTTTGAGACATGATTGACAAGTTGCATAAGATTGATATTCGAATGGATCCAAATATCCTTCTTTATGTAACTTGGTCAACCTTGTTTCGTTGATGTGACCCTGTCTACAATGCCATAAGAAAGCATGATTTATTTATGGAGTCTTTCTTTTATGTGTGTTCTGGACATTGAAAATTTGTAGCTGGTTTAATACGTATATACCGTTGTTTAAAGTGCCTGACCCAATCAGACCATGATTAAGCTGGATATTTATGACATCGCTTACAAATGTAAAATCATAATCTTTTTTAGATAACAAAGATACAGAAATGATATTACAAGTCAAACTAGGTACACAAAAACAGTTGCACAAAACCAAAATATGTCCACTCGTCAATCCAAGATGATATTCCCCTATGGACACAACATTCATGCTCGCTCCGTTAGCAACCCTGAGGGTCATATCACCAATCTTCAGAACCCTACGGCCTTACCGGTTTTTGTGCAGGGGATTGCTTCGTGTTTTGGTCTGTGGTTTTGTTACTTGGATCTAGTGTTTCAGGAGTTGTTTATTTTTGCTAATTTTGAATATCTTGTCAATTCTTCACTATGGAAATACAGGGTGTTTCGAAGTCGCGGTTTAACATCGTTTAATGTTTCAAGTTGTGATATATGTGTTCGTAAACTTCCGCTAATTGCTATATGTCGGTTAGTTGGGGGTTGCACATTTCTGTGATGATTGGTTTGTGTATATGGACTTATTGGATCGTCGTGAATGAATAGCCGGGGATGTGAGACGAGAGTTTCTTTCATTCAAATGTAAATTGTAATTTGTTATAATATTTTTTCGCGGGGCACATTCGTGTTGAGCTTGTAGCCACCGTTGTATTATTTCATTTACTGTTTATTGCTCCTAGGATCGACCCAAGGGGGGTGCACAAACTACCGGGTACTTTGAAGTGCCGAGTGGCCTACTCACGTTGATGAGGGAGGTTGTTTCAATTCGGGTATTTGGCAGGTATTTTGCCGCACCCGTAGGGGTCTGGGGTGGGGTTTGTCTATTCATCACGACTGTGGAATCTGTCTTTCGTTACAGGCTTAAACGAAACGCGGAATTCCTAGTATATCCAATGTGTTCATCTGTGATCTGGAATGCCTATTATTGCGTCGGACGAATGGATATTATATATATATATATTATATAATAGACATTGCTTATGTTTTGCATCCCCCGGTCTGGTGTTAGTTATCTAACCTAACGGTGTAAGACGGGGCCCCATGGCAAATGCGGATGACATAAGCGTACGTTGTATTTTCGTCTTTTTCTGCAATGATAGGTTAATTGATAGGACTGCATTACATTAATGCAAAGTAAAAAAACCAAAGCTAAATCGGTGGAACAATTTTAAAACCACTCAGTTTTTTCAAAACAGAAAAACTTTTAAAATGTGGAGCTTAAACCACTCCTTTTAAAAGCAATCAGGTTCCTTCGATTGTATCAAGTTCACTACGTCCACGGTTTCACCAAAACCATTCATAGCCCTTCGTCATTTCAGTTGGACATTTAGTAGTATTCAAGCAATGTATTTTGACCTTCGCCAAGACATAGTGATTGGTAGCTGCTGAATATTTATCTGTAGCATAAATAAATGCGTTGGTTTGGGACAGTCGTACTGCTATTTTGGCCTCCGTCAAGGGTATGTACAGGTGGGTTCAAATTAACCTGGACAATGATGGGTAGAACTTGACATGTGACTTATGATATGTTGGCCTTCATCAAGGTCATAAGAGCATAGGGCAAAAATCCATATCGGGAGTTTCTAAAGAAACTGAAACTTGCTAGTGTTGCATACCATTTGGAGTGTGATAATTTTGGTAGGATTCCTTCGACTTTATCACACGATGATATTTGGATCCCGATCCTACTGTGAGTATATGCTACTCCTTGGGAGATTTTTTCACTTAACGATCAATACTATAAACCAAGTAGGTGTCTAGAAAGGTATCAACGGGGCTACGCCTCCAGGAAAAAGTGGTTATTTAATTAAGGAACTTCGCAAAAGCATCGTAAAACCTCCCTCGAAGTACCAACACTGGCCTGGCTGAACGGTTAAGCAAGTATTGTATAGTGAGATTAATCCTGACTAATTCTTCTTTTCTGGTTTGAGGAAGGATTCGAGAAACAGTGTGAGACATCCTGTTTAGATAAACTAAAAACCAATCTAAACTTGCAAGAGTATCATGCTAAAGTGTTTCTTCTCTCTCTCCTAATTGCGGCATCTAAAGATGACGGGCCTTAAATTACTATTAGATAAAAATATATTGACAGGGCCAAACTACAAAGATTGGTTCAGGAATGTCAAGATGGTAATGACGTATGACAAATTAGGGTATGTCCTCACTACTAAAGCCCTCGCCATTCCAGGTCCAGACTCTAGTGTCGCGGATATTGAGATTCGTAAGACCTGGGCTGATTGAGAATTACTGATGGAAGGATCGGTAGATTCTCGGGTGGTCTTGAACCATACCGACACGACTTGTACGGTTATTAGGGGTCTGACGTCCACCACCTCCCTAGACCATACATGCGATACTTTTAGACGAACAGACCGGACTGCGCGGATATTGTCACAGACAGGCTCAGTAGGATTTCAGATGGGTTACCTCATCGGCTTTCTTATCGACAACTACCTGGGGACCGTTACGTACAGCTAGTGCCGCTTGCGGTCTGTGGTGAAACCCACTGCCAGCGTAGTAGTTGAGTCTTTAGAGTCCCACACAGAGATTTCCCAAACCCAGGCGAAAAGATATAGAGGTCGTATGGTTTTACGACAAAGGTTCGGACGCATACGTGTTTGAACGCACGTACGACATTCGGACAGTTTTTACTAGTCGGCTTTGGTTTAAGCCAGATTCTAGTATCAGGTTATTGGATTTATACAGTCTAAAGTTTTTCCGTGTTTTTACGGATGAGAGGGGCGTTTTCGTAATTTTCCGAGAAGCTTCTAGAAGGATGTGACATGGAGGGAGAGGTGGCATTTTCATTTAATGAATTAGTGACTCATTGTGAGTGATTCATCATGTCATTAATGCATTATTAAATGCTTAATGACTCACATAATGAATCACCCACTTGCATTAATGAAACATGATGAATAATCTCTTATTATTCTTTTCTTGCCTAGAAAGGTGTTAGAGGGGCTACGCCTCCAGGGAAAAGAGGTTCTTTAATTAAGGAACTTCGCGAAAGCGTTGGAAAACCTCCCTCGAAGTACCAACACCAGCCTGGCTGAAAGGTTAAGCAAGTATTGTGACGTGTGATTAAATCCTGACTAGTTCTTCTTTTAGGTTTTGAAGAAGGATTTGAGGAAACAGTGGGAGCCATCCTGTTTAGATAAATTAAATAACCAATCTAAACTTGCAAGAGCATATGCTGAGTGTTTTCTTTTCTCTCTCTCTGGCAGCTACCATGACTGGACTAAAACTATTACTTGAAAAGAATATACTGACCGGGCAGAACTATAAAGATTGGCTAAGAAACGTCAATATTGCGCTGACTTATGACAAAGTTGCATATGTTACCACCGCTGTTCCTCCCCTTATCCCAGGACAAGATTCCTCAGTTGCGGACAAGGAAGTTCGTAAAACCTGGGATCTAGACTGTGAGCGAGCTAAGTGTATCGTGCTGGCGTCCATGAATAATGAACTCCAGAAACAGCACGAGAGTATGGATATTGCATCCATATTCCTCCATTGCAAAGAATTGTATGGTGAACACTCCCGTATCGCGAGGTACGAAACCTCAAGGAAACTCTTCCAGATGAGGTTAGCTCCAGGATCGCTTGTTGGAGAGCACGTCCTCAAAATGATCACCCTCATTGAGGAACTCGCAAACCTGGGATGCGTTCTAGAGAACGATTTGTATATCGACTTAATTTTGTAGTCCCTTCCCCACACCTTCTCTCAGTTCGTGCTGAACTTCAACATGCACGAAATGGAAGCGGATCTTCCAAAGCTCCTCAATATGTTGAGGGTAGCAGAGACCTCCTTGAAAAAGGAGAAGACCCCCGTTCTGTATGTTGGCCAATCATCTTCTTCTAAATCTAAAGCGAAAGCAAAAGGGAAGAAGAAGATGAAAGCCACCAAACCGAAGGGTGGGGTCAAGAAGGTGCAGGGAACGAACAAGGCAGGAAGGGTGAAGGCAGAAAAGAACGAGTGCTTCTATTGTCACAAGCAAGGGCACTGGAAGAAGGACTGTTTGGCCTTTAAAGCCAAGGACATGAAGCAAGCTGTTGCTTCTGCTTCAGGTGTGTTCGTAATCGAAAATTGTCTTTCAGTTAACTCTACTTCATGGGTACTTGATACCGGTTCTGGTTCTCACATCTGTAATTCTTTGCAGGATCTGAGAAATAGTAGAGTACTGGGGGCAGGTGATATGACTCTCCGGATGGGCAATGGAATGCATGTAGATGCAGTTGCAATAGGGGAATATCACCTAGGGTTGAATAGTGGACACATTTTGGTATTGTATAGCTGTTTTTGTATTCCCAGTATGTTGTGTAATATTATATCAGTATCTTTGTTGTCTAATAAAGGATATAATTTTGTGCTTGAAAGAAATGTCATGAACATTCTCCTAAATCAAGAACTGATTGGGTTTGGCATACTAGAAAACGGCATATACATACTAAATCAACCTCAAATTTTCAATATTCAAAACACGCGTAAAAGAAAGGCTCCAGATTCGAATCAAGCCTTCCTATGGCATTGTAGACTTGGTCATATAAATGAAACAAGGCTGACTAAGTTACATAAAGATGGATATCTAGATTCGTTTGAATATTCATCATATGCAACTTGTCAATCATGTATCAAAGGAAAAATGACCAAATCTCCGTTCACCGGACACGGAGAAAGAGCCACTGAACTCTTGGGACTAGTACACAGTGATGTATGTGGTCCGATGTCTATACATGCACGAAGTGGTCACTCCTACTTCATCACTTTTACTGATGACTTCTCTAGGTATGGACATGTGTTCTTAATAAAACATAAATCCGAGGCTTTTGAGAAGTTTAAGGAGTATAAAAATGAAGTAGAGAAACAAACTGGTAAAAGCATCAAGACACTTCGATCTGATCGAGGTGGAGAATACTTAAGTACCAGTTTCCTTGAATACTTGAAAGCAAATGGAATACTCTCTCAGCTTACTCCACCTTATACACCTCAGCATAATGGTGTATCAGAAAGAAGGAATCGCACGCTATTAGATATGGTGCAATCAATGATGAGTAGTGCTGAGTTGCCACTTTCCTTCTGGGGATTTGCTCTAGAATCAGCCGCATATCTATTAAATAGAGTTCCAACTAAGTCTGTACCTACCACTCCATATGAAATGTGGTGTGGGAAGAGACCATATCTCAAGTATATCAAGATATGGGGGTGTCCGGTATATGTTAAAACGCATAATCCGGACAAGCTCGAAGCACGATCGGTTTTATGCAAGTTTGTAGGATACCCCAAGCATTCAAGGGGGTACATGGTCTACCACACTGAAGAACAAAAGGTGTTTGTCGCTCGTCACATTGTCTTCTTAGAAAGCGAATTTCTTGCAAAAGAAATTAGTGGGAGCGCGCTAGAACTGGAAGAAATTCCAGAACCTCAAACTGCAACCGAGGACTTAGAAGAATCTCAGATTTCAATAGAACATGACGAACCAACGCCACTCCGCAGATCTAGTAGGCTTTCTCATCCTCCTGAAAGATACTATGGTTTTCTTCTTGATGGGGATCGAGAGGATTGCATCATCGATGATGATGAGCCTACTAGTTTTCAGCAGGCTATCACAAGTAGCGACTCAGTGAAGTGGCTGAATGCAATGAGATCCGAAATGGAATCCATGTACACCAATAAAGTATGGACTTTAGAAGTTGCTCCTCCTGGGGTTAAACCAGTTGGGCGCAAATGGATCTTCAAAAAGAAGATTGGTACATTTGGACAAGTGGAAACCTACAAAGCTAGACTAGTAGCAAAAGGTTTTCGTCAAAGACCAGGATTGGACTATGATGAAACCTTTTCACCAGTAGCTATGCTTAAATCCATTCGGATCATGCTTGCCATTGCTGCCTTCCATGACTATGAAATCTGGCAAATGGATGTAAAAACAGCTTTTCTAAATGGACATCTAGAAGAGAGTGTTTACATGGATCAACCAGAAGGTTTCTTAGACAGTGGGAGCAGCGGAAGAGTGTGCAAATTGCTTAAATCCATTTATGGGTTAAAGCAAGCATCGCGGAGTTGGAACATCTGTTTTGATGAAACAGTCAAGGAATTTGACTTTATCAAAAATATAGATGAACCATGTATTTATAGGAAGATTGTAGAAGGAGCAGTAGTATTCCTCGTTTTATACGTCGACGACATACTACTGATAGGGAATGATATCCCTATACTACAATTAGTAAAGCTCTTCTTGTCACAGAAATTCTCTATGAAAGACTTGGGAGATGCATCATGCATTCTGGGCATTAAGATCTATCGAGATAGATCTAATAGAATATTGGGACTTTCACAGTCCAGGTATATAGACACTATACTAAAGAGATTTAGTATGGAAGATTCCAAGCGCGGCAATATGCCCGCTTGTCACGGAATCACCCTCTCCAAAGAGATGTCTTCAAAGACTGATGAAGAGAGGGCTCGCATGGGCATTATACCCTACGCTTCGGCGGTAGGATCAATAATGTATGCGATGTTATGTACCAGACCAGATGTAGCTTACGCACTTAGTGTGGTAAGCAGGTATCAATCGGACCCAGGTGAGAAACATTGGATAGCGGTAAAGAACATTCTCAAGTACCTGAGAAGGACTAAGGAGATGTTCTTGATTTACGGTAATGGGAACCTCCAGGTAGAGGCTTTTACCGATTCCGGCTTCCAAAGTGACAAGGATGATTCTAAATCTATTTCGGGTTTTGTGTTTACCCTCAATGGAGGGGCAGTAAGTTGGAGGAGTTCCAAACAAGATACCGTCGCAGACTCAACTATGGAGGCTGAGTATATAGCTGCTAGTGAAGCCGCAAAAGAGGCTGTCTGGATAAGGAAGTTCATTTCTGAACTTCAGGTGGTTCCGTCCATTGCCAATCCAATACCTTTGTATTGCGATAACAATGGCGCTGTAGCTTTAGCGAAGGAACCAAGGTCCCATCAGAAATCCAGGCATATCTTAAGGCGGTTTCACCTGATCAGGGAGATCGTGGATCGTCGGGAGATCGAGATACGGAGAGTAGACACAAAAGACAATACGGCAGATCCATTCACCAAGGCCATTCCTCAAGTACAAATCGAGAGGCTATTTGAGATGTTGGGCATGCGGTACGCCAGCAACTGGATCGGGTAGAGACAGTGGGTACTCATTGCGCCAATTATAGGCCTTAGTGCAGGTGGGAGATTGTTGGATATATATATGCCCTAGAGGCCTACATTGTATAGGATGCTTGGGATATGTATGTACATGACAGTCTTGCTTAATATGATAGTACGCTATTTGGTTTGACTTTGTCTTAACGTATAATATATTTTACTTGGTATTTATATATATATGTTGATAAAGCCCATAGGGTGTTTGTCTGACTATCGGCGTTGTGATGGCAGTCATACTAGTGGGAGCTGGATAGTCAATAGAGACACCCTTAGATGTCCCTGGTCGCAGGAGTATCGAGATTGGGCATCGATACTCCGGAGTAGACTAGTGTATACATATCTAGACCCTGACGAGGGGCGATGGATTGGTCCCGTAACCATTGGTGGTGTTTACCTAAGATTGTATACAGATGCTCACTGGGTGTGAGTACACCGGACAGGACTCGCCGAGAACTGACTGGATGGTATTATACCTAACGTCAGATAGCAGTTCTCAGGTGACATGTGTGCAGATAGTCCGTTGACTTAAGGTCATCATTTGTCTCGTGTGAGTTCCCACTGTGCTTTGATTGTTACCCTACCACGGCTCAAAGGAGTCGTGCAAACAGGTTTCAGTTGGGCACAGTCCCGAGCCACATGGAGGCAGTGAGCGACTGTTAGGGATTCGTCTCTCCCGGTATAGGGAGTTGATATCGCACTGTGGTCGTTTGGTCATTACCATAAGTCCCTGGCCAGGGCTGATTGAGAATTACTGATGGAAGGATCGGTAGATTCTCGGGTGGTCTTGAACCATACCGACACGACTTGTACGGTTATTAGGGGTCTGACGTCCACCACCTCCCTAGACCATACATGCGATACTCTTAGACGAACAGACCGGACTGTGCGGATATTGTCACAGACAGGCTCAGTAGGATTTCAGATGGGTTACCTCATCAGCTTTCTTATCGACAACTACCTGGGGACCGTTACGTACAGCTAGTGCCGCTTGCGGTCTGTGGTTAAACCCACTGCCAGCGTAGTAGTTGAGTCTTTAGAGTCCCACACAGAGATTTCCCAAACCCAGGCGAAAAGATATAGAGGTCGTATGGTTTTACGACAAAGGTTCGGACGCATACGTGTTTGAACGCACGTACGACATTCGGACAGTTTTTACTAGTCGGCTTTGGTTTAAGCCAGATTCTAGTATCAGGTTATTGGATTTATACAGTCTAAAGTTTTTCCGTGTTTTTACGGATGAGAGGGGCGTTTTCGTAATTTTCCGAGAAGCTTCTAGAAGGATGTGACATGGAGGGAGAGGTGGCATTTTCATTTAATGAATTAGTGACTCATTGTGAGTGATTCATCATGTCATTAATGCATTATTAAATGCTTAATGACTCACATAATGAATCACCCACTTGCATTAATGAAACATGATGAATAATCTCTTATTATTCTTTTCTTTCTTATTCATTATGTTTCATATATCAAGTGAGAAGCTTTTTTATTATCATATAATTTTCATTATCATCTTCTCACTCTCTCTCTTCAAGTTCTCTCTCCTTCACCAAGCCTAATCCTACCCCTCATGAGTTGAGAACAAGGATTAGGAAAGACTAATTACTCCATAACCTATCTCTACATCACCTTAGCTACTCTATTTAGCAACTAGAGAAACTAAGTAACCTCAAGTTTAGAGGTTATAGCTTGGATTAGTGTTCTCGGGTGGATTGTCTATCACGGAAGAAAGCCGAAGAGGACGTGGAGATCCAAAGAGGCCGTAGATAACATTAAGACGAAGGACTAGAACCGTTTGGTATAATCTCTTAACATAGTAGTTTAGAACTCTATAGCTTTTGTTAAAACTTTTTTACCAAACGATTCATACGGTTAATCGATGTTTGATCATAGAACAAGATTGTTATTCATATTTCCGCCTCCCCACAAGTATTGGGGTGTTGAACATCGACTTACACAGGAGAATTAAATCAACTAATGAATTCCTATCACCGATACGTACTGACCATGACCTGAATACATGTTGAGCTACAAAAGAATCTCCCACCAGAGTAATCACTACTAACGGTAACTCTAACAACGACGACTCTCTCCCCAGAGAAAGTGCAAAGCATGAAGATACTTAAGAATGTATAGAACCGGGATCAAATAAAATATGCGCATCTAAGGAACATACTGCAAGAGTACCTGTCACAACTGCATTTGATGCCTGGGCATCCTGTGGAGTCAGCGCAAAAACTCGTGCCTGGCCCCTGCCCGCATCCTGTCGTCCTCTCCCTTGATCTCCTCGACCTCTATGAAAGCGTCCTGCAAAGCCTCGACCTCGTGGTGCAATCGTCTGGCGCATAGTGCCAACTGGGGGAGGAAGTAAGGCCATCGAAGTAAAAGGTGGAGGGGGTAAAGCAGCCTGTGGAACAACAGTCCCTCCCTGGGGTCTACAATCCCTCGCATAATGTCCTGGAAGTCCGCAACTAAAACATGTAGATGGGGGCCTCTGATCATCGGGATATGAACTGAACATCTGGCCCTGGGTCCAACCTCGTCCAAAACCGCGGCCTGGAATGTGCCTGCCTCTACCTCTGCCGAACTGCCTGGTTACTGACCCCATAGGTCTGGTCCTCTTTGGCTCCGGAACAATCACTGCCTCGCTCAGACGCTCTTCCACTCTTATAGCTGCATCCATGGCCTGCGCATAAGTATCTAAATGCTGGGAGCCTATCGCAAGAAACAACTGCGTATCCAAACTCCTTATGAACCTCTTCACCCGAAGCTCCTCCGTAGGAACTAACTATGGAGCATAGCGCGACAACTGGGTGAATCGTAAATCATAATCCGCCACCGACATACTCGTAGATTTCCGCAACGCTTCAAAACTGCTAGCTCTTGCGTCCCTCACACTCTATGGAAGAAATCCGGCAAGAAAGACCTAGGAAAACTCGGTCCACGACATCGGAGGAAGACCAACAGCTTGCCCTCTCTCCATCGACTCACACCACTCCTGTGCAAGTCCTTCCAATCGAAAGCTAGTCAGCTCCACTGACCTCGCATCAGAACATCACAATGATCTGCCAATCCTCGCCATCTTATCTAGAAAAGACTGAGGATCCTCCGCTACATCGGTCCCTGTAAATGCCGGAGGTCTCAACCTCATAAACTCTGGAAGAGATACCTCCATTACTCTCGGTTCTGCCAGCGCGACAGTCTCCATAGGCTGTTCATCGGGTTCTACCATCGTCGGTGTCTGATCCTATCTCTGTACTCGAGTGGCCTCAGCCATCTGTCCTACCATGTGTTGCAATCCTAACATGCCCTCCTCTATCCTAGTCAGTCGATCTGGAGGAGGAGGATCAACATGCTCATGCACCACCGGAATGTCCGGTGCACCAGTCATCGTCACAGGCGGATTCGCCCTAGCTGCATCTCTGGCCGCGGCTCGCCTAGCTCTCGTAGCCATAGCAACTGGAACAAGAAACGAGAGCTGATAAGGCTTAAGAATAGGAGTAATTAATAATTGGGAGTCAAAGGAAGGATAAATCGAGATAGACATCCTAAGGTTAGTTAGGCTGAGTATTGTAACGTAAATATGCCGTGGAACATACGTACGGTACTGCACTCATCCTAATTCACCTACTCCATCAAACCAAAGGTCATCCTATGTAACGAACTCAATCCGACTTACTTTAATTCACTACTCGATTCCGTAAGGTTAATCCTAAGCTCTGATACCAACTTCGTCATGACCCAAAGTTTGGATGTGACCGGCACTTAGATTGTATAATATCTAAACATATCTATACAACCTGAGTAAGCCAAAAACCAAGATCAAAACCCCATTTTGTGAAATTTCAGAAAAATATAGTTTTTAAGTAAAAATCACAGTTTTAAGTAATTAAGATCTTAACAGTAACTCCCTATTGAATTCATAACAAAAACAGTTATAAAGTGTTTAATTTGGTTGCATCCCTAGATGGGATCAACAATGCCAACAGCGGAAATAAATATACAACTTTATACGACATCAGTAAGAATTTCAGACAAAAGTAAAAGAAATATCATTCCATATAACCAAACGATCTCCTCAGTCAAATAATATACATACAACCATTTCTCGTTCTAAGTCATAATACAGGGTCTGATGGAGATATTCTAGATTCAATATACAATACCCAAAAGAAGAGGTTACTACATAGATAACACACCTAACAAAAGATGCGATAAAAGCTGATAAATGGATCTTCATTGCTGCTAACCGTCCACTCTACCCCTGCAAGGAACTGTGGTACAACGGGGGTAAGTTGCCAACTCAGTGAATAAGACTAACATATAACGGCTGATAATGTAAATATGAAAACTATAACTAATTTAGATAAGGATGAGTATGATGTATTATAGCATGTGAAAGCATGAATTTATAATAATAATCATATAAATCAAGAATAAAATCTCATCACTTATTTCCAAATCAAGTTCATCTTTCTGTGTCCAACATCGACACAAATCTTCTGTTACCTCAGGCATCGTTTCTCGAACGATCCTGTAATCAATAACACCGGTCGGTATCATCTAGATATCCACCGTGTTTCACTACTATCTCCGGTATCGAGTATCCTCGCTAGGCTTCCCGCCTCAAATGCGGCTTTCCTGCCCCTCGGTCTCGACCGGGTCCACCATGAATCCGACTGTATAGCTCCGCCACCCAGTCTGGATAACATAAAAATTCGTGACCATATAGCTCCCTCACTCGGTCCGGAATAAAATCAAATTATAAAAACAGTATCTCATGGTGGACATCTCACATCATCATGAAAAAAATCACTGAATTTACACAATAGTATAGGAAAACTCAAAAGCATAAATCCTCAATAGTACCAATGCCTCTTATATCAACCGAGAACACTTGAATACGAAATATGATGTCATTGATGCAATTTACTACCGTTGTTGATGTTTAAGGTATGATAGGAATCGTATTTAACAGGATAAATACTAAGTGTGAAAGTGACATGTTAATATCGACGAGGTGTAGTGTAACATGTAAGTATGTGCATGTGCGGCATAACTCGTCGAGAATGGTGCAGTGTTCTAACAACTATTAACATGGCGATGTATATTTATATATATGGATGCATATGATCAAATTAACATACAAAAGTCTAATTTTTTATTTAAACAAAACTACGGGCATATTACGCCATCTTTACAAGATCCCCCGGTAGATGTTTAGTCTACTCATCGGAATACGTCGTAATCTACTCAGAAATCGCCAATCATTTTCCTTTCCTTGCGGCCTCTGAGGTTCCCGTACTCAAATCTAACATTGAATTTAACTTGTATAAGAAACAGCTAACTTCGATACGGCGAAATTCAAAAATACGAGTGTTAAGTATTAACTATACCACGCACGACTATTCTAAACTATCTAACATTTATCTTAACTGGATTTTTACCCCTCGCTGTTTGAAACAGAAAACTTAAATGCGTTACGAATTTTCCGTGTCGTATTTTAAAATTTTGATCCATTTTCTGATATTAGTCCCCAGATTCCATATACTGTTAAATTAATTCAAATAAACAATACCAAATATCATAACACCTACATAGAGACCTACCCCAAAAACCCAAAACACCCAACTCCTCTAAAAATCCGGCGACGCCGGAATTTGCCTAGGTCTCGCCGTCCAAAATCCGAGCCCCCTTGCTCGTATTCTTATGGTAATTTCTAGGTCCTGTGTATAAGATTAAGCTACTGTTTGGTTAAGTTAGATATTATCTAAGTGATAGCAGATCTTCACAGAGACTATATTTCCCTAAGATACCAATTTTTCCGATATCCGATTTCTAAAATTTTACAAATTACAGAACTAAAACCTACTGAATTAAGAGTTATACTTACTGAGGATGGTTGAAAGACTTCCTCTAAGATACCCAAGTCCTTCACTCTTAGCTTGATGGTGAACTCCTTAGCTCTTAGTTCTTCTTCTCTTCTCTCTTCTCTTTATTTTACTTTTGTGAGTTCAAGTGTTTTCTTTCTTTCTTTGAATTTTTTTCTGATTTTTATTTGGTTAAGTGATCTGAACACAAGGTATAGGGTAAAGGGAATGAGTGAGGTGTAGGAGGAGGTGTCACTAAGCAAGGGTGTGCTTATTTCATGCAAGGAGGTGGTGTAGCAAGGAGAAAAGGTTGTATTTTCATGCAAGGATGAGGTGGATGTGCAAGATTAATCCAAATTTGTGGTATTTTGAGGAATTTCCGAGCCAAAACATTTCCTAACCCTTTTTCACATACACCCTCAACATTTCAAAGTTTGCACTTTTTCCTAAATTTTTTTCACAAAGACCCTTCACTACCTATATTATTATATAAACATCATTTTATAAAAATGAAGCTAAATTTATCACTAAAACCCTTGTAATTTAGTTATGTTACAAGCTAAAATTTAATTTTAATTAGTTTCACACACTACTTATGAAAATGTCCTATTTTGTTTAATAACTTTTTAAAATTGGCATTTTATTATTTAATTAATTAATTTTATTTATTTCTAAATTTTCATTATGTTAAAGTGTATATGTTTCTTTTAACGTATCGCTAATACATATTGATAGAGCCCTTAGGATCTTTGCTTGACTACCAGCATTGTGATGGCAGTCACACTAGTGGGGGCTGGGTTGTCTACAAGCACATCCTTACACAGGTCCCTAGTCGCAGGATTATCGAGACAGGGTATCGATACTCCAGAGTAGACTAGTGTATATGCTTCTCTTCCCAGCAGGGGAGATGGTCTGTCCCACAGCCATCAGTACGTTGTACTGGAGATAGTATGCAGATGCTCATTGGATTATGAGTTACACTGGATGGACTCGTAGGGAACTGCTGGTTGGTAATATACCTATCGTCAGGTAGCAGTTCCCAGGTGACATGAGTACAGCTTAGTCCGTCGACTTGACACTGCTACTTCGCCTCAAATGTGTTCCCACTGTTATTAGATTACTACCCTACCACGGCTCTGTTGAGTCGTGCAAACAGGTAGTAGTTGGGTGCAGTCCCGAAGCACTTGGAGGCAGTGGTGGTTAAATTGGATTCGTTTCTCTCGGTGTTGGAGGTTGATATCGCGCTGTGTTCGGAAAGCCATTACACATAGTCCCTGGCCATAGAAAGTGATATTTACTGGTAGGTATTCCAGTAGTTTCTCAGGGTGTTATGGGCTACACTCCTACATGACTTATACCATTATTAGGGGTCTGACGTTTACCATCCCCCTAGGCCCGATATGCGATACTCTTAGACGAACAGACCGGACTGTACGGAGATTACCATATACAGACTCAGTAGGGGTACGGACGAGTTTCCTTGTCGACCTTCTTGTCGATAGATACCTAGGCAGCCGTTACGTACAGCTAGTGTCACTAACACACGCTTGTTGTTAAACCCACTGCCAGAGTACTGTCGAGTCTTTAGAGTCCCATACAGAGGGTTTCCTGGCTTCGGGTGAAACTTGTAGAGGTCATATGGTTTTACGACAAGGTTCGATCACATACGTGCACTTGTGCGCATATGATGTTTGGGCAGATGTTATTAGTGGGCTTTGGTTTAAGCTGGATCCTAGTATATGATTATTGGATTAGTTTCGTCTCATTGTATTCGTGTCTCTCGGGATACGGATGCAGGTATGTATATACGGACGAGAGGGGTATTCTTGTAATTTGGACAAGATTACTATATGGAGAATGGCACCTCATATTAGGGTTTTTCTTTATTAGTAAAATCCTCTTAAGTTGGAGAAAATGAGAGTGGAAACCTTTTGGTATTTTAGTGAAATAAGATTAGGGTTTTGCATTGACTTTTTGGTTTGTGTTGACTTAGATATTTGTTAGATATTATGTAAGATATTTGTAGGATATTTTCACTTAATTTAAATGCCAAAACCCTAGCCTTTATTGACTTAACAAAAACAAAAAGGAAATCAACAGATCTTTTCTTCTCTTCACTTTCTTCAAGCCTCTCTCCATTTCTCTCAAACCCTAACCATTCCATGAGTTGGAAATCCTAGGGTTTAGTGAGACAACTTGATCCCTCATCACTCTCTACACATCCTAGGCTACTTAGTTTAGCACACCAAGTGACCTAGTTACCTCAAGATAGAGGTAAATCTTGAAATCGGAACTCTCGGGTGGATCGTCTACGATTCGGAGAAGACGACGAGGAGGTGTTCTCAGTTCAAGGAGCTCACGACTTGGAGGAGGAAAGCGAGGAGGTGAAGGACAGTGAGAACTTGAGGTATAACACGCACACATAGTAGTTAAACCTCTATGATATATTGTTAGTTAGGGTTTAGTATCGATCCTGGAGTTTAGTCGATGTTACAAAGCTTATAAAAATTGTTTTTTTGCAAATTCCACCTCGCTGCGAACACGTGGGGTGCGTGGTATCGACTTACAGTGGTATCAGAGCCTGCTAAACTATAGCTAACAGATTAAACGATAACTAAAACTGCGAAACCGAAATAACCCGTAAACATTGAAACATGGATCCTAGTTTCTGTTAAATTTTTACGAGGCTCGAAAAATTATTTTAGCAACTGCAGAGTACTCCTTCACTTGTAAAGTGAACATAGACCAAAAACAAGACACTTACCTGCAAAATGGACCGGCTACATTGCCTCTAGGTCCGGCCTCCTTGGCCAAGTAGTGGGTAAATGCTTTGTATTTTTGTCTGTGGATTTGTTACTAGGATCTAGGGTTTCAGGAGTTGTTTATTTTTGCCAATTTTGCATATACTGTCAATTATTCACTGTGGCGATACGGGGTGTTTCGAAGTCGTAGTTTAACGTCGTTTAATGTTTCTGTGATTGATAAATGTATTCGTAAACTTCCGCTAATTGCTATATGTCGGTTAGTTGGGGGTTGCACATTTCTGTGATGTTTGTTTGTATATATGGACTTATTGGATTGTTGTGAATGAATAGCCGAGGATATGAGGTGTAATATTCTTTCATTCAAATGTAAATTGTAATTTGTTGTAATATTTTTTCCCGGGGCACATCCGGGTTGAGGTTGTAGCCACCGTTGTATTATTTCATTTACTGTTTATTGCTCCTAAAATATACCCAAGGTAGGGTGCACAAACTACCGGGTACTTTGAAGTGCCGAGTGGCCTACTCACGTTGTTGAGGGAGATTGCTTCGCTTTGGGTATTTGGCGGGTAGTTTTCCTCACCCGTTGGGGTCTGGGGTGGGGTTTGGCTATTAAACGCGACCGTGGAATCCGTCTTTCGTTACAGGCTTAAACGAAACGCGGAATTCCTAATATATTCAATGTGTTCATCTGTGATCTGGAATGCCTATTATTGCGTCTGACGAATGGATATTATTATTATTATATATATATATATATATATATTATATATAATAGACGTTGCTTATGTTTTGCATCCGCGGTAGTCCAGCCCCCAGCTCGGGCGTTAGTTATCTAACCTAACGGTGTAAGATGGGGCCCCGTAGCGAATGCGGATGACATAAGCGTACGTTGTATTTTTATCTTTTTCTGCAATGGTAGGTTAATTGATGGGACTGCATTACATTAATGCAAAGAAAACAAACCAAACCTGAATCGTTGGAACAATTTTAAAACCACCCGGTTTTTCCAAAACAGAAAAACTTTTAAAAATGCGGAGCTTAAACCACTCCTTTTAAAAGCTATCAGGTTACTTCGATTATATCAAGTTCACTACGTTCATGGTTTCGCTAAAACCATTCGTAGCCCTCCGTCATTTCAGTTGGATATTTAGTAGTATGCAATCTATATATTTTGATCTTCGCCAATGCATAGTGATTGGTAGCTGCTGAATATTCATCGGTAGTATAGATAGATGCGTTGGTTTGGGACAGTCGTACTACTATTTTGGCCTTTGTCAAGGGTATGTACGGGTGAGTTCAATTTAACCTGGATAATGATGGGTAGAACTTGACATGCGACTTATGATATGTTGGCCTTCGTCAAGGTCATAAGAGCATAGGGCAAAAATCCACATCGGGAGTTTCTAAAGAAATTGAAACTTGTTAGTGTTGCATACCATTTGGAGTGTGATAATTTTGGTAGGATTCCTTCGACTTTATCACACGATGATATTTGGATCCCGATCCTACTGTGAGTAAATGCTACTCCTCGGGAGATTTTTTCACTTAATGATCAATGCTATAAACCAAGTAGGTGTCTAGAACAGTGTTAGCGGGGCTACGCCTCCAGGGGCAAGAGGTTATTTAATTAAGGAACTTCGCGAAAGCGTCGTAAAACCTCTCTCGAAGTACCGACACTAGCCTGGCTGAACGGTTAAAGCAAGTATTGTACGGTGAGATTAATCCTGACTAATTCTTCTTTTCTGGTTTGAGGAAGGATTCGAGAAACAGTGGGAGCCATCCTGTTTAGATAAATTAAAAACCGATCTAAACTTGCAAGAGCATCTGCTAAAGTGTTTCTTCTCTCTCTCCTAATTGCAGCAACCAAAGATGACGGGCCTTAAGTTATTATTAGATAAAAATATATTGACAGGCAAATTACAAAGATTGGTTCAGGAATGTCAAGATGGTAATTACTTATGACAAGTTGGGCTATGTCCTCACTACTAAAGCCCCCACCGTCCCAGGTCCAGAATCCAGTGTCATGGATAAGGAAATCCGTAAGACCTGGGAGATTGACTGCGCGAAGGCCAAGTGTCTCGTGCTGGCCTCAATGGACAACGAGCACCAGAGGAGGCACGAGAGTATGGATCTTGAATCCATATTCCTCCATACCAAAGAATTATATGGAGAGCAATCTCGTATCGCAAGATACGAGACCTCGAAGAAGCTTTTTCAGGCGAGGTTGGCCGTCGGATCATCTGTAGGGGAGCACGTCCTTAAGATGATCGGCTATATCGAAGAGCTTGCGGACCTTAGGACCACATTCGATAATGAGCTGTATACAGACTTGATTCTGCAGTCCCTCCCTTCCACCTACGCCCAGTTTATCTTGAATTTTAATATTCAAGGTAAAGAAGTTGAACTTCCGGAACTCCTCAACATGTTGAGGAGTGCAGAGGGCACCCTGCAGAAAGCCAGGAAACACCCGCTCTATTTGTTGGTGGAGCATCCTCTTCTAGGTCCAAGGCGAAAGCCAAAGGAAAGAAGAAGAAGGCCCCCACCAAATCGAGAGGCGGTGTTAGTAAGGTGGAAGCGAAGGGAAATGCAAGAGTAGCGGGGCCAACAGTAGGAAAGGAAGAATGCTTCTACTGTCATAAGAAGGGCCACTAGAAGAAAGATTGTAGGGCTTGGAAGGCCAAGAACCAGGACCCGAAGCAGGTTGTGGCTTCGGCTTCAGGTGTGTTTGTAATTGAAAACTGTCTGTCTATCAATTCTACTTCCTGGGTATTGGATACCGGATCAGGATCTCATATTTGTAATTCTTTGCAGGCATTAAGAAGCCATAGGGTTCTGAAGACCGGTGATATGACCCTCAGGGTTGCTAACGGAGCGAGCGTGGATGCTGTGTCCGTAGGGCAATATCACCTTGGATTGACGAGTGGACATATTTTGGTTTTGCGCAACTGTTTGTGTGTACCTAGTTTGACTTGTAATATCATTTCTGTATCTTTGTTATCTAAAGAAGGTTATGATTCTACATTTGTAAGCGATGTCGTGAACATCCACCTTAATCATGGTCTGATTTGGTCAGGTACTCTAAACAACGGTATATACGTATTAAACCAACTACAAATTTTCAATGTCCAGAACACACTTAAAAGAAAGACTCCAGAAATAAATCATGCTTTCTTATGGCATTGTAGACTAGATCACATCAATGAAACATGGTTGACTAAGTTACATAAAGAGGGATATTTGGATCCGTTCGAATATCAATCTTATGAAACTTTTCAATCTTGTCTCAAAGGAAAGATGGCAAAGACTCCATTCACTGGACATGGAGTAAGAGCGAGTGAGCTCTTGGGACTAATACACAGCGACGTGTGTGGTCCAATGTCTACACATGCAAGAAGTGGTTATTCCTATTCATTACTTTTACGGATGATTTCTCTAGGTATGGACATATTTTCTTGATGAAACATAAATCCGAGGCCTTTGAGAAATTCTGAGAATATAAGAATGAAGTAGAAAAACAAACCGGCAAAAGTATCAAGACACTGAGATCTGATCGAGGTGGTGAATACTTGAGTGCCGAGTTCCTGGATTACCTAAAAGAGAATGGAATTCTCTCTCAGCTTACTCCTCCATACACACCACAACACAACGGTGTATCAGAGAGACGGAACCGAACCCTATTGGATATGGTTCGTTCCATGATGAGTAACGCTGAGTTACCGTGATCTTTCTGGGGTTATGCACTAGAATCAGCTGCATATCTTTTGAACAAGGTTCCTACCAAGACTGTGCCTACCACACCATATCAGATGTGGAGTGGGAAGAAACCCTATCCTCAATATCTGAAGATATGGGGATGTCCAGCTTTTGTTAAAAAGCAGCATGCGAACAAGCTCGAGGCACGTTCAGTACTGTGTAAGTTTGTGGGATACCCAAAGAACTCCAGGGGGTATCTTTTCTATTACGCAGAGGAACAAAAGGTTTTTGTTTCTCGTCATGCCCACTTTTTGGAACATTAATTTTTAGAAAAGGAAACTAGTGGGAGCGCAATAGAATTGGAAGAAATTCCAGAACCACAAGCTATTACTGAAAGCTTGGTGGAACCAGAAATTTCAAAGGAACAGTACATTCCCGTGCCGCTCCACAAGAGTAGTAGGCTGTCTCATCCGCATGAGAGATACTACGGTTTTCTCATAGACAGGGATAGAGTGGATTGCATCATTGATAATGATGAGTCGAATAACTTCCAGCAAGCCATTCAGAGCACTGGCTCGGTAAAATGGCTGGATGCAATGCAGACCGAGATGGAGTCCATGTACACCAACAAAGTATGGACTTTGGACGTTGCTCCAGAAGGGGTAAAACCCGTAGGATGCAAATGGATCTTCAGAAAGAAGATTGGTGTAGATGGACAGGTTGAAACCTATAAGGCTAGACTTGTTACAAAAGGATTTCATCAAACACCTGGTTTGGACTATGATGAAACTTTTTCTCCAGTGGCTATGCTCAAATCCATTCGGATCCTTCTTGCTATTGCTGCCTTCCACGATTATGAGATTTGGCAGATGGACGTAAAAATCGCTTTTCTAAATGGAAATTTTGAAGAGTGCGTTTATATGGACCAGCCAGAGGGTTTCATTCAGAGTGGGAGCAGCGGAAAATTGTGCAAGTTGCTTAAATCCATCTATGGACTAAAGCAGGCATCGCGGAGTTGGAACATCTGTTTTGATGAAACAGTCAAAGAATTTGACTTTATCAAAAATCCAGATGAGACAATCATTTATAGTAAGATTGTAGCACGAACTGTTGTATTCCTCGTCTTGTACGTGGATGACATTCTCTTGATAGAAAATGACATTCCTATGCTACAATCTGTCAAAGGGTTCTTGTCATAAAGGTTCTCCATGAAAGACCTGGGTGATGCCTCTTACATTCTGGGGATACAGATCTATCGTGATAGATCTAAGAGGATGTTGGGACTTTCACAGTCCAGGTACATTGACACCATACTGAAAAGATTCAGTATGGAAGATTCAAAGCGCGGTAATTTACCGGCTTGTCACGGAATCACCCTCTCCAAAGAGATGTCTCCCAAGACTTATTTGGAAAGGGATCGCATGTCTATTATACCCTACGCTTCTGCGGTAGGCTCTATAATGTATGCGATGTTGTGTACCAGACCAGATGTAGCTTAAGCACTAAGCCTAGTAAGCCGGTATCAGTCAAACCCTGGGGAGAAGCACTGGATAGCAGTAAAGAACATTCTCAAGTACCTGATATGGACTAAGGAAATGTTCTTGGTTTACGGCGGAAAAGACCTCCAGATCGAAGCCTTTGCTGACTCCAGCTTCCAGAGTGAAAAGGATGACTCCAAATCCAAGTCAGGTTATGTCTTTACCCTCAATGGAGGGGCGGTCTGTTGGAAGAGTTCCAAGCAGGACACTGTTACTGACTCAACGATGGAAGCGGAGTATATCGTAGCTTCAGATGCCACAAAAGAAGCTGTCTGGATGAGAAAGTTCTTAACAGAACTTCAGGTGGTTCCGTCCATTGTTGATCCAATACCTCTGTATTGTAACAACAATGGGGCTATAGCTTTAGCAAAGGAACCCAGGTCCCATCAGAAGTCCAGATATATCTTGAGGCGATATCACCTGATCAGGAAGATCGTGGATCGCCGGGAGATCGAGGTTCGGAGAGTTGCTACAGAGGACAACACTACAGATCCATTCACAAAGGCCATCTCTCAGACGCAGTTCGAGAGGCTATTCGAGATGATAGGTCTACGATATGCCAGCATATGGCCTTAGTGCAAGTGGGAGATTGTTAGTGTAATATGCCCTAGGGGCCATTATGGTATAGTACTAGTTTATATATTACTTTTTGGAAGCTTGGGATATATACATGGATTTATGACAGTCTTGCTCGATATAATAGTATGCTACTTGGTTTGTATCTATCTTAATATGTGTATATATTTCTTTTAACGTATCGCTAATACATATTGATAGAGCCCTTAGGATGTTTGCTTGACTACCAGCGTTATGGTGGTAGTCACACTAGTGGGGGCTGGGTAGTCTACAAGCACATCCTTACACAGGTCCCTAGTCCCAGGATTATCGAGACAGGGCATCGATACTCCAGAGTAGACTAGTGTATATGCTTCTCTTCCCAGCATGGGAGATGGTCTGTCCCACAGCCATCAGTACGTCATACTGGAGATAGTATGCATGTGCTCATTGGGTTATGAGTTACACTGGACGGACTCGTAGAGAACTGTTGGTTGGTAATATACCTATCGTCAGGTAGCAGTTCTCAGGTTACATGAGTACAGCTTAGTCCGTCGACTTGATGCTGCTACTTCACCTCAAGTGTGTTCCTACTTTTCTTAGATTACTACCCTACCACGGCTCTGCTGAGTCGTGCAAATAGGTAGTAGTTGGGTGCAGTCCCAAAGCACTTGGAGGCAGTGGCGGTTAGATAGGATTCGTCTCTCCCGGTATTGGGGGTTGATATCGCGCTGTGTTCGGAAAGCCATTACACAAAGTCCCTGGCCGGGGCAAATGATATTTACTGGTAGGTATTCTAGTAGTTTCTCAGGGTATTCTGGGTTACACTCCGACACGACTTATACCGCTATTAGGGGTCTGACGTTTACCATCCCCTAGGCCCGATATGCGATACTCTTAGACGAACAGACCGGACTGTACGGAGATTGCCACATACAGACTCAGTAGAGGTACGGATGGGTTTCCTCGTCGACCTTCTTATCGATAGATACCTAGGTAGCCATTACGTACAGCTAGTGCCACTGACGCGCTTGGGGTTAAACCCACTGCCAGAATACTGTCGAGTCTTTAGAGTCCCACACAGAGGGTTTCCCGGCTTCGGGCGAAACGTGTAGAGGTCATATGGTTTTACTACAAGGTTCGATCACATACGTGCACTTGTGCGCATATGATGTTCGGGTGGATATTACTAGTGGGCTTTGGTTTAAGCCGGATCCTAGTATATGATTATTGGATTAGTTCCGTCTCATTGTATTCGTGTCTTTCAGGATACGGATGCGGGTATGTATATACGGACGAGAGGGGTATTCTTGTAATTTGTACAAGATTACTACATAGAGAATGGCACCTCATATTAGGGTTTTTCTTTATTAGTAAAATCCTTTTAAGTTGGAGAAAATGAGAGTGGAAACCTTTTGGTATTTTAGTGAAATAAGATTAGGGTTTTGTATTGACTTTTTGGTTTGTGTTGACTTAGATATTTGTTAGATATTATGTGAGATATTTGTAGGATATTTTCACTTGGTTTAAATGCCAAAACCCTAGCCTTTATTGACTTAACAAAAACAAAAAGGAAATCAACAGATCTTTTCTTCTCTTCACTTTCTTCAAGCCTCTCTCCATTTCTCTCAAACCCTAACCATTCCATGAGTTGGAAATCCTAGGGTTTAGTGAGACAACTTGATCCCTCATCACTCTCTACACATCCTAGGCTACTTAGTTTAGCACACCAAGTGACCTAGTTACCTCAAGATAGAGGTAAAGCTTGAAATCGGAACACTCGGGTGGATCGTCTACGATTCAGAGAAGACGACGAGGAGGTGAATTCCGTTCTCAGTTCAAGGAGCTCACGACTTGGAGGAGGACAGCGAGGAGGTGAAGGAAAATGAGAACTTGAGGTATAACACGCACACATAGTAGTTAAACCTCTATGATATATTGTTAGTTAGGGTTTAGTATTGATCCTGGAGTTTAGTCGATGTTACGAAGCTTACAAAAATCGTTTATTGCAAATTCCGCCTCCCCACGAACACGTGGGGTGCCTGGCATCGACTTACAGGATCTACGTTTCGATGTTTTGGGGTAATTTTGGTTCCGTAGTTTTACTTATCGTTTAATCTGTTAGTTATGGTTTAGTCGGCTCTGATACCACTATAAGTCGATGCCACGCACCCCGCGTGTTCGCGGAGAGACGGAGTTTGCAAAAAATGATTTTTATAAGCTTCGTAACATCGACTAAACTCCAGGATCGATAGTAAATCGTAACTTACAAACTATCAAAGAGGTTTAACTACTATGTGTGAGAGTTATACCTCAAGTTCTTGCTGTCCTTCACCTCCTCGCTGTCCTTCTCCACCTCGTGAGCCTCTCGATGTGAGAACGGAGCGTGCTTCCTCGTCGGCTTCTCCAAATTGTAGAAGATCCACCCGAGAGTTCCGACTTTGACCTTAACCTCTAACTTGAGGCAACTAGGTCACTTGGTGCGCTAAACTAAGTAGCTTAGGATGTGTAGAGAGTGATGAGGGATCAAGTTGTCTCACTAAACCCTAGGATTCTCAACTCATGAAATGATTAAGGTTTGAGAGGAGTTGGAGAAGAGCTTGAGGAAATGAGAAGGAGAAAAGTATTTGTAGTTTTCTTTTAGTGAAAAAAGATTAAGTGAAATGGCTAGAGTTTTGGCTTTTAAACCAAATGAAAATATCTACCAAATATCTAAGTCAACAAAACCCAAATGAGTCCAAGAAAGTCAATGTGAAACCCTAATCCATTTCACTAAAATACCATAAAGTTTCCTCTCTCATTTCCTCCACCTCACAAAAGAATTAATCATAAAAGAAAAACCCTAATTGAGGTGTCTCACTCCAAGTTGTAATCTAGATCAAATTACAAGAATACCCCTCTCATCCGTATATACATACCTGCATCCGTATCCCGAGAAACACGAATACAATAAGACGAAACTAATCCAATAATCAAATACCAGGATCCGGCTTAAACCAAAGCCCACTGGTAATGTCCGTCCGAACATCATATGCGCACAAGTACACGTATGTGATCGAACCCTGTCGTAAAACCATACGACCTCTACACGTTTTGCCCGAAGCCGGGAAACCCTCTGTGTGGGACTCTAAAGACTCAACAGTACGCTGGCAGTGGGTTTAAACACAAGCGCGTCAGTGGTACTAGCTGCACATAACGGCTACTCAGGTATCTGTCGATAAGAAGGTCGACGAGCAAACTCATCCGTACCCCTACAGAGTCTGTCTGTGGCAATCTCCGTACAGTCCGGTCTGTTCATCTAAGAGTGTCGCATATCGGTCCTAGCAGGGAAGCAAGCGTCAGACCCCTAATAGTGCAATAAGTCATGTCGGAGTGCGGCCAAAAACACCCTGAGAAACAACTGGAATCCCTACCAGCAAATCTCTCTTGCCCTGGCCAGGGACTTTGTGTAATGGCTTTCCGAACACAGTGCGATATCAACCCCCTATACCGGGAGAGACAAATCCTATCTAACCGCCACTGCCTCCAAGTGCTTCGGTACTGCACCCAACTTCTACCTGTTTGCACGACTCAGCAGAGCCGTGGTAGGGTAGTAATCTAAGAACAGTGGGAACACACTTAAGGTGAAGTAGCAGTGTCAAGTCGACGGATTAAGCTGTACTCATGTCACCTGGGAACTGCTTCTTGATGATAGGTATAGTACCAACCATTAGTTCCTCACGAGTCCGTCCAGTGTAACTCATAACCCAATGAACACCTGCATACTATCTCCAGTACGACGTACTGATGGCTGTTGGACAGACCACCTCCCTTCCTGGGATGAGAAGCGTATACACTAGTCTACTCTGGAGTATCGATACCCTGTCTCGATAATCCCGCGACTAGAGACCCATGTAAGGATGTTATTGTAGAATACCCAGCCCCTACTAGTGTGATTGCCATCACAATGCTGATAGTCAAGCAAAGATCCTAAGGGCTCTATCAATATGTATTAACGATACGTTAAAAGAAACATATACACATATTAAGATAGATACAAACTAAGTAGCATACTACTATATCGAGCAAGACTGTCATAAATCCGTGTATATATCCCAAGCTTCCAAAATGTAATATACAAACTAGTACTATACAATAATGACCTCTAGGGCATATTACACTAATAGGTAGACAATGTCTCAATCATCTGAAGTAGACGGTACATCAACAGTCTCCATATTCTGGCTGGCCTCTAGCAGTGGCCCGATCATCTGGTGTAGATCTCAAATGCTCGCGTCAACGAAAATCTTAACGCACAACAATTCAATGCGTTCGTATGAAATCGAAATACGCCTGGTCAGTCCTCGTCCATGACGAGCTCGCGTTGAACGCAACTCTAATCGTAGCTCTCTCTGCACGTATAGCCGTGGTAACAGAATCCATAATCCAATATCGATGAGGATAGATCATAGTATTGAATAGAAATACAATGCATAAGAAACGTGCATCCTAAGGCTACTTAAGTGGAGTAGCGTATCGTAAGTATGCCGCGGAACATACACACGGTACGTCACTCTACTTAAACCACCTACTTCATCAACTAAGGTCAACCTACGCGACGAAAGTTCGGGTCTAATACCCCCTCGGCCAAGTCTAAGTTCCGTAAGGTCAAGCCTTGGTTCCGAATATATATATGTCCTAGATTCCGCATAGTCAAACCTAGACTCGAACCAAGGCTAAACCTAACGCTCTGATACCAACTTTGTCACGACCTGGAAAAGGCACGTGACTGGTACTTGAATCACGTGAAGCCTACAAGACCCCACCTAATTCGAGTAAGCCAAAAAGCCCAGAAGTCTAAACCTTTTAGGGAAAATAGTGGAGGTGCGGTTTTGAAATAAGGTTTTTACTGAAATCAAGTTCTTCTTGAAACATAGATAATAGTATATGAAAACACAATGTTTGTAACTATCTTGAAAACATGTTTCGTCATTGAAAATTTCGGCAGCACCTCCTTTGTAAAATTTAACCCGAAAACGGTATAAGCAATAATAAATATAAGGCATCCCCAAGCGGGATCTAGCTCTTCGCCAATTGGCGGAAACAACCAGGCAAGATATAAATATATAACACCGAAGGTGAGGATCACAAACCATAAGGAAAGCAAGAACTAAGCATCATCGAGAACCGGAAATCAGAATAATAAATAACCGCAACTCTAAGGCCGAAAGAATAAACAATATCGTCTTCTAAGTCTACTAAATATAAAAGTCTGGTTGATGGAGCTTTTAACTAGATACAACTAAAAAAAATATACAAGTATGTAATAGTGGTCACGATGCAATGTGTCCCACCTATCAATGCAAACGCCCTGAAGGAAGTGGTATGCCAGCAAGCCGCAACGAAACCTGTACGGCTAAACCTGCAAGAAACTATGGCACAACGCGGGTGAGTTGCCAACTTGTGAGTAAAAGACATCACCGAGTAGAAACCGAATGTATGACTTTCTCCTAGGTCATAAAGTACAATACAATAGTAATATATTGACGTCGAGTAATAACAAGGATAACAACATAAGCATAAGTGCAAACTAAGGTACTCGCGTCAGAGTCATATGTGGTAACAGACATATGTAAAATATATGCATGAATGTAAATGCATCAATGAATGTGTGCCCAGCAACGACACTAAATCAAGATAAAACCTAAGTGCCCAGCATCGACACTCGAAAACATAAAGAAATTCGTGTCCATCTGTGAAAACAGTATCCTCATATATGCCGGGCGCCGCATCCTCAGATCGGCCCTCAAATCTGTCAGCATCATATGACTCCGGTCGGTATCCTCCGGATGACCGCCGGGTCAATAATAACCGGTAGATAGTGCTCCCCTACTAGCTCACCGCCTTCTCAATACGATCCTCTTGCCCCGGGTACCTCACCGGGCCCACCATGTACCCGTAGACGGCGTACCCCCACCTCGAATCGGGTATGTGTATACACGTAGCTCAAGAACCGAGAAAACTCATGGTAGACGCCCACACATCATATCACGAGAAAACCTCACTTTGCATTTTTAAAATGATAATAAGTTTATAAATTTCCTTTGCGGGTTTCCCCAAATCCAGAAAATCTCACGAATACAGAAATCTCAAAATCGTGAGCTAAACAATGAACAATGAATATCGACATAGAGCCCAACTGCAGTATATAATCAGAATGCATGTATGCGAATGCATTTGGCATCTAAGTAAGAAATACAATGTCTACACTAGCATACAAGATCATGAATGTCAAACAATACTATTTCTACAGACTATCGGATCATACAATGTAATAACGATACTACAGTGTGCGTGACATGGCAATTACCGATGATGATGTGTATGAGCCGGCAAGCAAGTGTACGTGGAACATACGCATCACTGGTAATGGTGTAGGTTTCCTAGCAGACGAGATCATAACAGAAAGTAAACAGCAAAGCAACAATAAGGTATATCAACTATATACATGCCATACCGCTTATCGTGTTTAAATAGCACGAATCGTTGTTTTTAGAAAAGTAGGGACTTTGGTGTTTTGAGAAAATAGATGTCTTTTGAAAATCCGTAGCGCCCTCATTTTATTCTTTAAAAAAGCCTACAATTCGTCGGTTTTGAAAATAGGTATGACTCGAGCCTAAGCTAACCTATATCTATGCAACTAAAGACTAAACTAAGAACCTAGTCGAAGGTAATAAGAAATCTATAATATCCCGAGCCGATATATCTAATAGTCGGCGATCCAGCCTCATATCATCACGTACGGTAATAATACATCATACAACATCCTCGAGTCAAAAGAGCGGATCAATCATCATATACGTCTCGTACGATAAAATCTATCGTACAGCATCCTCAAAGTCGAGGGTACGGGTCACATATCATATATATATCATCATTCGTACGGGATCAACATCGTACAATATCATAATTAGGGAGTACGGATCTAAAGTCTCGTACATTCTAACATCATCAAATCACATGTTATCGCATGTTTGAATACATCGCCCAACAATCCTTTATTATATCATATCATATACGGTGTTTCGACTCAATCACATATCAAAATCTCACGGCATCATGCCCGATCATATCGATTCATATCCATAACATATAATATCCTCATCTCACGTATATATGTACGCGCGTGTGTGTGTATGTGTGAACACACACACACGCACACACACATATACGCATATACACACATCAATGTATACCAAGTGTATGCGTGTGTGCACGCAACATATAACCTAAGGTTCACGAAAAAGGTAAAAAGGCTAAGGATATAGCTTCCTACAACTACATATAAACTATCTTATAGTCTCCTAGGATTCTACTTGCTAAGTATCCAAACTCACATCAACATAAATATTTATAATTATATAACCCTAAGCTACGGTTGCGGGGGTGCTATACGCCATCCACCCGACTTCTCCCGTACATATACATCTACTCACCTTGATCCTCGCTTGACGAAGTCGATGTCGCTACGCTCTTCCTCGTCGTCCCGAAGTCCACGCAAAAGTACCTACATATCACAACGTATCGTATCGTATCAAAATCCGTCACGACACGTGAAGTGCTCATAGGTTAGAACCTACGGCCTACGCATGCAAAACAACTAAATAACCCTCATCGTTGACGTACAAACGTCCAACGACCGAGACAAAACACTATCAAAACTCAAGTTATTAAAATCTACAAAACTCAAAACAGCAACTTAGAAAACTAGCTCTAGATTTTGACTCAGAAAATTAGGGACTAAACAAAAAATACAGGGGTTATGTTATAAGGTAAGTGAGCTATTGGCCAAACCCCCACTCCAATGTCCACAACTGGCCCATCGAGATTGCCCATTTTCCCGATGTCGCCGGCCCCATGTTGGAATTTAGGTCTCGTCTTCTCGTGGTGGTCTTGTAGTGGTCTATCTAGGTTATTCTACTTGTTTTATTTTCTTAAAAACACCTCCGGTTGCTCCAGATTCTCTGTAGTCCTCATAATAGTCACAAAACCGACATCGGCCAAATCTAAGTTCAAGTCTCTGTTCGGTCTCTGGTTTGGGTCCCTAATACATCACTAAGGTCGTGAAAAACACTACTACACTTCAATTATATCTTCACAAGTCATACTATCTCCTAACCCTCTTCTAGAAATTCTCAAAGTTCACTAAACCACACTTAGTTAACTCTAAACTACTATAAATGCTAGGAAAAATCAAAATATTAGCTAAAGACATGGAATTTACCTCACTTGGCAACTTAAGAAAATTCTTGAGTTGTCCAAAATCCTCAAAATCTTGACATGATCTACTCATGGTGTTTGGGATGGTCTTGTGCACATCTTTTGTGAAAGAAGTATGAGTTTTGATGTGGATTTGGGGTGGTTTTGATGGTGGTAGAGGGTGGAGGAAGAGGAGAAGGAGGAGGAGAAGAAAATGGGAGTTGAAGAAGTGAATGGTGAAGGAGACCATGGTCAAAGAGTTACCCCCCCCCCTCACTCTCTCTCTAGCCTATACTTCCTTGTCTCAAAATATCTCCAAACTCTTCTTTTTTTTCCTTTCTCTTTTCCTTTCTAATTTAACCCAAAATCAAAGTCAATACCATACTAAAACATGGTTCAACAAATGCAACAAGTGTTTGTAACATGCTATGGTGCATGTCATGCACATAAATCAGATTAATGCAAAATTAGCAAAATGTTAATCATGTTTAGTTTTAAATTACTATAAAAATAATTGTATAATAAATTATAAAGTGCCCAAATCACATAAATTCTTTCAAAAATCAATATTCATACTAATTTTCCAAACCATCGGTATATAATTATACCATTTCATTTAAAACCAATTCTCACAATTTTAATAATATTCATGAATTTTATTATTTTAATTATCTAAATTCCCAAAAGTAATATTTTATTTTCTGAAATGTTACACGCAAGCACAAATGTTTTACTTTGCATAAACTTTGGGTTTTATAGTTTCAAAGTTTTCATTTTTCAGAAAACCCAAATATATGTTTTTTGTGCTTTCTAGAGGTCTGCCTCGTTGAAGCTCAGACGTCCGTGCACTGTTGATATCTGATATATCAGATATGTTTTCAAAATTGAGATAAGACAGATATCTGAATGTCAATAGGCCAGACGTTTGATGAAGGTTTTTCAAAGTGGCATTTTTGAATTTCAGACGTCTTCCTGCTTGAACTCCAGACGTCTTCTTAAGAGTTTTTTTCCAAAATCAAAAGTCTCGGGTTTGAAATTGTTTTGTGCTTCAGACGTTCTCAAAATGTACTATAGACGTCTGTCGACAAGAACTTCAGACGTCTATAGATATATTTGACAGACGTCTACTTTAGAAAAGTTTTCAAAATATAGCCGTTATATAGCCGCTGGAGTCTTTTATCTTTAGCAACAGACGTTTTCCCAAACCTGCTTCAGACATCTGTCAATGCTGTTGAATGTTGATTTTGACTTGAAACGGCTAGTTTTCGTTTGGGGCTATAAACAGGGTTTGTCTTTGATTTTTCAGCCTCAATCGCTTACTGATTGTATATTGCCATCTTCTTAAGTGATGCTGAAAAGAAAAATCTCATCTCTTATGAGAATTGAAAGAGTTTTTCATTTGATTATCCAAATCATTCTCATACACATTCAAGAGCTTAATTTGAATATCCATAATCTTGAGTATTGGTCTTGAGATTTGAGAGAAACTCTTCAAGAGAATAATTATATTTCATTTTTCTATTCTTCTTGTCTTAAGTGAGCTCTTGAGTGCAAGAGTTGAAAGAAAATAGAGCAATCTTGTAGAGCGAAGAAATTGTAGAGAGAAGGGTCACTCGAGTGTCGAGTGACTTGGTGTAAAGTTGCTAGTGAGCAACGTGATTGTCTCGGTGGATACGTGAGTGCAAGTGTTGCGGGTCCGCAACGTAAAAGTCTCGATGGAGACGTGAAATTAGTAGAACGGGCTCGTGTGCCTAAAGAAAGTGGACTAAGGGATCTCCCGAACCACTCTAAACCTTGCGTATTTGTGATTGATGTGTTTGCAATTTATTACTCTCTAACTTTAGTTTCATATCAAATAAATTGCTCAATTGCTTGTTTGTTCCCTATATGCTCTATTTGGTAATAACTCATACTTGATCATTGTGCTTGTTATATGCTTATGTGTTAACAATTGTAGTTTGATTAGCAACTTATCATATTGGTATATAATTGCTAATCTATTCAATTGTGTTATCGTTGGAAGTGTAGTATAGAAATTTTAATTTGAGCATATCTATAGCATAGTTCTATTCACCCCCCTTCAGGACTATTCCGGTGTAGGCTTCCGCGGTCTTTCACCGATGCTCTGGACCGGGCTTCAAACTTTTTCAGACGTCTGGCCACACTCTGTTGTTTGGGTTAGTTTTTCTGCGGAAGTCTGCCTTTCCGGCCTTCAGACATCTGCCTTTGCTCTGGTGTTCTGACATGGCTCTCATGCACGTCCAGCCGTCTGTCTTCTCTTCAGCAGACATCTGTAGGAAGTTTCTCCACAATTTTAACAATCTCCCACTTGGAGATACTTCGGCCTTAATTCCCAAATGCTAGTAGACTTCACACGACTCTGCTCTACTATCTCGTCATCAGATTTTCATGGAGAGGTGCACCATCCTGTAACAAAGATCCGGCTTATCTATGTCTGCATCCTTGGTGAACATATCCACCGAATTCTTTTCTCCCGCGATCTTCTGCAATGCCAACTTGCTATCTTCTATCACTATGCGTATGAAGTGATACCACACCTTAATGTGCTTCATTTGAGAGTGATATGTCACATTCTTTGCCAAATGTATCGTACATTGGCTGTCGCTCCACAAAGTATTGAAGTCTTGTTTCTTCCCCAATTCTTCAAGTTACCCTTGCAACTATATCATCTCCTTGCTGGCTTCCATAATGGTTACATATTCAGCATCCGTAGTTGACAATGCCACCACCATTTACAACTGAGAGACTAAACTCAACATTGTTCCCCCAACCGTGAATACGTACCTCATTGTGCTCTTCCCACTATCTCGATCACCCGAGTAGTCCGCATCAACGTAACCTTACACCTTTAGAGGGCCACCCCCGAAGTATAAACAATGACTGGATGTTCCCCTAAGATATCTTAGTATCCACTTCATCGCATTCCAATACTCCGTTCCTGGGTTTTGCATGTACCTGCTCACAACTCCCACTGCATGTGTGATATCATGTCTCATACTCACCATCGCATAAATCAAACTCCCCACCGCAGGTGCATAAGGCACGCTTGCTATCTCATCTTTCTATTCTTGAGTTGTCGGGCATAACTCCTTGCTGAGTTTGAAGTGTTTTGCTAAAGGCGTACTCACCGGCTTTGACCTGTCTATATTGAACCACTTCAAAACCTTCTTGATGTAATCCTTTTGCGATAACCACAGGTTTCACTGCTTCCTATCTCTTACGATCTTCATGCCCAGAATTTGCTTGGCCGCTCCCAAATCCTTCCTGGAGAATTTTTCAGCCATAATCTTCTTTAGACTTTGAATTTTCTCGACCAACATGTCATCTACGTAAAGTGAGAAAATAATGCAGTCTCTGTTCTTGAAAGTCTGAACGGACACGTAGTGGTCTGATTCACAGCGCACAAATTCCGTCTCTAACATAAACTGATCGAACTTGAGATACCACTGCATAGGAGCTTGCTTAAGACCATACAAGTTATTTCACAGTCTACACACCATACTTTCTTTCCCCTTCACATCGTATCCTGGTAGCTGCATCATATAGATCTAAGCCATCATCCTCTCAATACAATAGTTTCTCTTTTCTTTTTAATTAGGTAGTAAATAATACATATGAGATGTCTCTATATACAGGCAAACTCTAATTCTACTAAAAATAGGAGATAAACCCGAATTTACTAAATATAGATTCGTACAGATTTACCGTCGACAGACATCTGAACCACACTTGGTCAGATGTCTGTATCGACTCTGTAAGTCTTCATCTCCTTTGGTCAGACATCCGGATTCTTTCCACCAGACGTCTGCCGATGCTCAGGACCAGGCTTCAAGCTTTTCCAAACGTCTAGCCACACTCTGTTGTGTGGCTTAGTATCTCCCACTTATAGATACTTCCGCCTTGATCCCCAAACGTTAGTAGACTTCACACGATTTCGCTCTACTCTCTCCTCCTCATATTTTCATGGAGAGTTTCACTAACCTTTAACAGAGATCCAGCTTATCTCTGTCTATGACCTTGGTGAACATATCCGCCGGATTCTTTTCTCTTATGATCTTCTGCAGTGTTAACTCGTCATCTTCTATCTCTATGCGTATGAAGTGATACCGCATCTTGATCTGCTTTGTCCTAAAGTGATATGCCTCATTCTTTGCTAAATGTATCGCTTTGGTTGTCACTCCACAAGATATTGAAGTCTTGTTTCTTCCCCAATTCTTCAAGTAACCCTTGTAACCATATCATCTCCTCACTGGCTTTTATAATGGCCATATATTCGGCCTCCGTAGTTAACAATGCCACCACCTTTTGCAACTGAGAACCCAACTCACCACTGTTCCCCCAACCGTGAATACGTATCCCGTTGTGCTCTTCCTATTATCTCAATCAGCCTAGTAGTCTGTATTAACGTAACCTTACACCTTTAGAGAGTCACCTCCGAAGCATAAAAAATGACTGGATGTTCCTATCTGATATCTTAGTATCCACTTCACCGCATTCCAATACTCTTTTCCCGGGTTTTGCATATGACTGCTCACAACTCCTACCGCATGTGCAATCTTAGGCCTCGTACTCACCATCGCATACATCAAACTCCCCACCGTAGATGCATAAGACACGCTTGCCATCTCATCTTTCTGCTCTTGAGTTGTCGGGCACAACTCCTTGCTGAGTTTGAAGTGTTTCTCTAAAGGCGTACTTACCGGCTTTGACTTATCCATGTCGAACCGCTTCAAAAACATCTTGATGTAGTCATTTTACGATAACCACATCTTTTGCTGCTTCCTATCTCTCACGATCTTCATGCCCAGAATTTACTTGGCCTCTCCTAAATCCTTCATGGAGAATTTTTCAGCCATCATTTTTGAATTTTCCCGAAATTCGGACCCGCTACAAACATGTCATCCACGTAAAGTGATAAATTAATGTAGTCTCCTTCCTTGAAATCCTGTCTACACTCCATACTTTCTTTCCCCTTCACCTCGTATCCCAGTGGCTGTGTCATATAGATCTCCTCCTCTAAATCTCCATGAAAGAATACTGTTTTCACATTCAGCTGTTCTTAGTGTAAATCCTCCACCGCCATGATACCGAGGTCACCCAAATTGATGTTATTTTCACCACTGGGGAAAATCTCTTGATAGTCAATCCCATGCTGTTGTGCGTATCCCTTAACCACCAAGCGAGCCTTGTACTACTTCACACCATCAGCTTCATATTTTATCCTGTACATCCATCTATTCAGCAACACTTTTCGACCCTTAGGTAGCTTCACTAGATCCCATATATGGTTTTTCTTCAAAGAATCTATCTCCTCGTTCATAGTTATCTCCTACTGTTTGCTGGCACCGTCGCTTGTTGCTTCTGCAAGGGATTCAGACTCTCTTAAATCTGTGTACAAAACGAAGTCGGTAACAAGTCTATCAGTTAGCCTTCTATTTTATGTAGATCTCCTCAGAAATGGTACATCTGATTGCTGAACTTGATCACCAACCCATTTTTGAATCTGATCCTGCACTGCAGTCTCCTCTAAATTCTGATCTCCACCTATGGGTACCTGATCACTCTCTTGAGTTCCATCTAACTCGATGAACTCATATGCTGCACCATTCTTGACTTGCTTTTCTTCTTTGTACAAGTGTTTCTTATCAAAGATGACGTCCCGGCTTCGTATTACCTTCTTGCTTGTGTAATTCCACAGCCGATATCCAAACTCATTTCCACCATACCTGATGAAAGCACACTTTCTAGACTTGGAGTCAAGCTTACTCCTTTCCGTCTTATCAATCAAAGATTACGCACTACAACCAAATATTTTTAGGTGCGAGTAATTAAACGGTTTACCTGAAAAATTTTCTTCTGGAATGCCTCCATCGAGCGCACTTGCCAGGTTTCTATTGATCAGAAACACAACAGCATCGACCGTTGCTGCCCATAGGAATTTCGACACATCCGCATCTAAGGTCATGCTTCTCATCCGCTCTAGGATCATCCTGTTCATCCTTTCAGCGATGCCGTTCTGTTGCGGTTCCCCGGTACCGTCTTCAACCAACAAATACCCTTTTGTGAGAAAACTGCCTCGAACTCTTGCATGCAATATTCCCCGCCATTATTGGACTTAAGGCACTTAACCTTCGGCCTCATTTGGTTCTCTACCTACGCAATCTAGTGTTTGAAGATACCAAACACATCGGAATTTTTCTTCATTGCATACACCCATGTCTTTCGGCTTGCATCATTGATGAACGTCACGAAGTATGAATTTCCTCCATAAGACTCCACTGAAGCCGGACCCCATACGTCCATATGCACCATCTCCAGTTTCTTAGTCTTTTTAGCTACACATCCAATCTGAAATCTGAGCGCGTTTTTATTCCCATAAATGCAGCTTTCCCAAAGCCCCAACTCCACCTTTTTCAGCCCCGAAAGAAACCCCTTACCCTGAAGAATTTTCATGTTCTTCTCACTGAGATGCCTTAATCATTTTTGCCACAATGAACTCTTCGAAACTATCTCCGAACCCGTCGCTAATGCAACTGAACCTCCACTGCTCCCACTGAAAGAATACAATGAACCACTCAGCTGGCCCTTTGCGACCACCAACGCTTCTTTAGAAATATTCCACTGAAAATTCCCAAATACCGCCATGTAACCTTCGTTATCTATCCGACTTGTAAAAATTAAGCTTTTCTTTAGATCTGGAATATGCCTAGCGTTCTTCAACTTGATTTGACCTTCTCCTGACGGTTGTAGGATGATCGTCCCTTTGCCAACGATCTTGCACGGTTGACCGTTTCCCATCGTTACATGTCCAAAATCCTCTTGAACATACTCGTTAAAATGGTGCCGTCCTGAAGTGCAGTGAAAAGAAGCCCCCGAATGTAGGAACTAAGTATCCGCACTTGGGTTGTCATTCACCGATAAGCAAAGCCCATGTTCCCCTTGTTCATGCGTAGACACCACATTTGCTTCCTTTTCATCTCTCTTCTCATCTGAGTCTTTCAAAGAGTCTACATTCGCTTTTTCTGTGACCCTTCTTCCCGCAGTTCCAACAGCCTCCTTGGATCTTCCCTTTTGATTTTCCTCGGCTCTTTGACTTGCCTATCTTCCCTTTTCCCATTTTGATCGTCCTGCGACGGTTCTCCATTGAAAGTGCAGAAGTTCCGGAACTCCCACTCGCAGACTTTCTCCTCATCTCATCATTTAATATGCAACTCACTCCATCATTAAACATGAGAGTCCTTGAGATAGAGTTGCTTACCGCCATTATACGGTTTTCCCAACTCTTGGCAATGAACATAGAAATAAAAGGGTTTGAATCTCGTCTTCAAACACGATTGAAACGGATTCTAGTTGGCTCGTCACGCCGTTGAACTCGTTCAGGTGCTCCGGCACCGAACCATTCTCCATCTTCATGTTGAAAAGCTTCTTCATCAAGAATATCTTACTTGATATTGAAGACTTCTCATACAACTTCACTAACGTCATCATTAGTGCATGGTTGTCTTCTCCTTTGAAATATTAAAGGCCACATGTGGAGTCAACGATAGTTTTATTGTCGCCAGGGATTTCCTATCTAAAAGATTCCACGACTCATCGGTCATCTTTTCTGGATTTTCGCCTAGCAACGAAAGCTACAAATCCTTTTGGTATAGGTAGTCCTTCATCTGTATGCACCACCAACCATAATTGTGACCATTGAATTTTTTGATCCTTATCTTATCCTCAATCATCTTTCGTCTATTTCATAGCAAACCCAACTTCTCCTTCAATCCGAACCAACGCCTTTAAAATTACGATTTAAATAGATAAGGAAGAGGACACAAGCGTCGTTTCCCACCCTAAATCAATCGTAGAATTGAAAGATCCTTAGGTTTCTTAACCTCGCTCTGATACCAGTTGTTGGTATCAAGCGCCAAGCCCTAGGCTCTGATATCAGTCGTTGGGAGAAATTTGATCCACGGAACAATACTCGAGACAAAACCAAATCACGCAATCACACCACGCAATCAATAACGAAAGACAAAACAATAATTAAGTGCGAGAACAAGGTAATAAATCAAAAACACAAACTAAAGAGAGATTTGTTAACGAGATTCACCCACCGTATGGCTAATTCCCGGCAGAGCGGTATCTGCAAAGTCTACTATAATCTTGATTCAAGTACACCCACAAGCAACCCTAGGAAATTTCTTTCAAATCTTTCTAGATCTAAGCCGTCGCCTTCTCAATACAATAGTCTCTCTTTTATTTTTAATTAGGCAGTAAATAATACACATAAGAAGTCCTTATATATAGGCAAACCTTAATCCTACTTAAAATAGGAGATAAGCCCAAATTTACCAAACATAGATTCGCACAGATTTACCGTCGACAGACGTCTGGAACACATTTGGTCAGATATCTGCCTCAACTCTATAAGTTTTCATCTCCTTTAGTCAGACGTCTGGACTCTTGCCACCAGATGTCTGCCGATTCTCTGGACCGGGCTTCAAGCTTTTCCAGATGTCTGTCCCAGACATCTGGTCACACTCTTTTGTTTGGCTTAGTTCTTCTCCAAACGTCTGCCTTGCTGGTCTTTAGACGTCTGCCTTTGCTCTGGTGTTCTGATATGGCTCTTATGCACGTCCAGCCGTCTGTCTTCTCTTCAGCAGACGTCTGTAGGAAGTTTCTCCACAATTTTAACAGTGTTTTCCCCAAAAATGAAAATAAAATGCCAAGTAAATACTTTAGAAAGTTTGTGAAAGAGGAAATTGCAGTAGGAAATTAATTACATTGACATGCAGTAAGATAAACTTATGAAAATTAAAGATTTACGGAAAATACAAAATCGGTAAAACGTTCAGAAGATTTACATAGCTAATAACTCCTAAGATTTTTTTTTATTTTTTTGGCGCTGGCCCGTAAGCCCTAACCTATGCATAACACACATAACACACACATGCACACATCATACACAAGTACACAATATACACACGCACCAAGGAGGATCCACAAATTTTTCTGAAAGTGTTAATTTATGGTCACTTCCCCTCTTGGGGGTTTTTGGGGTTCAAACCTCGCAATCTCCCTAAGAGGGGAAGTGCCTATACCAACTGAGCTATAGCTCATTGGTAATAACTCCCAAGATATAACTTCTTATGCTTTGGAATTTTCTCTCAAATCTAGATAAAGAAGTTTATTATTTTTGAGAATTTTCTCGGAAATTTTCGAGATTTATAACTTGTCGAAATGAAGGAAAACTTACATGAAAACGAATGTCGGTATCGACGACCTTTGACCTGTAAAGTCGATATCTTCCAACCCAGATCTTCTCTTGCTGTTAAATTTTTACCAGACCTAGATAAATGTGTCTAGTATTTTTGATAATTTTCCTAGAATTTTTCAGATTTTATTTCGAAGTCAAAAGATCTCAAATACAGATATATACAGATCAACTTAATGGGTCAAATAAAGCCAAACACGCTAAGCCAACCCGACTTACTCCATGCTGCCGCCTACGAGGCTGCAGCCTACATGCGTGGGCCCCACGCATGCCGCAAACTCATGGTGTCTATCAAGCAGGGCCAGCCCGGCCCGAAGCCCGCCGGGTTTGGTGGCCTTCGAGTTGGGCCGGGCTCGAGTTGACCGGTCTTCGAGCTGGGCTTAGGCCCGACCCGAAGCCTCCAAACCCAAACCAGCCTGGCCTGTGGCCCGGCTTAGGTCGGGACGGGCTCGGGCCGACCAAACCGGGCCAACCCGTTTGAAAAAAAATATTTAAAATTTTTAAAGTAAATTTTTTACTTTTATGATTTTTTTTAGAAATTTATTTAATCCAAACTTCGTGTGGGTTGCAGGGCAGACCTAGATATTTTATTGATTAAATTTTTTTTTGAGGGTGGGACATAAATTGGTAAATCTTATCTCTCATACAATTGCTAAAAAAATTAAAATACAATTCAATAAAAAAACTAACTGGCAAGCTCGTAGCGGTCTTTACTCTTTATCGGTGTCGGAGTCTACTCTTAACGTGTTGTTGTCTTACTTCTATATCGAACCAATTTTTTGGCACACTGCGATCTCAAATGCGTCATCCGACAGTTTCGCTCTCTTGTTACTCGGAATCCTGTTACTTACATTAAAAGCAGACTCTGAAGGTACTGTGGACACCAGAGTTGTTAGTAAATTATGAGCCATGGCAGAAAACACAGGATACATGTGTTCATGTGTTTTTCACCAATCCAAAATATCAATATTATCTATTTGATCCGCGGTGATAAAATTACTGAAATTAGTTTGCAAATGCATTGAAAGCTCATTATAAGTGGAAGAAGTAGAAACGGTTGTTCTTTGTTTTTTCTGCTGCAAAAATTGCAATATTCATTCTTTTTGAAGTTTGTTGTGAAAAGAAAGATAAATAAGAAGTTCTGTTTTGACCGTACCGTGCATTATATATGGCATATAAATTATGCAAATAAGAATCTAAAATATTTTTATAATATCCTATATCGGTACCTAAGTTTTCATGGTATCAATCTAATAAAAAAAATAAATTATCTTTTTCAATTCTAAAATCAAAAGCAGAAGCTAAACAAAACAATACAGAAATTTTTCGCCAATATTTATTCAATTTCGTAAGCATGCTATATAATATTCCAGAAAATATACTTTCAGGGTCAATTACATGCTCATTAATAATTTTACTAACATAAAATAACTGTTCTACTGCTAAACATGTAGTAAAATAATAAACACCAGATAAACATTTAGTTATATTGTAAAATATTTCTAAAAATCTCAAAAAATATTCATAAACAAACCAATCATAATTCTCTAAATTATTATTGAGCATTTGTTCCTCATAAAATAAAGTAATAGGCTCCTGATATTTTAAAACATATTTCAACATCTCATTAGTGGAATTCCACCTATTTGGAATGTTGAATTTGAAAATTCTAAATTTTAAATTTAACTGGGTACAAGTTTGCTTGAAAATTTGTTTGTAGGGTTCAGAGGTTTCAATAAACATCATTACATCTTTAAGTTTCGCCAAATGAGGATCAATTATACTAAGACCATTATGCACAATTAAATTTAAAACATGGCATGCACATTTTTTATGAAATAATTCTCCATTCAAAATATAATTTAAATTGTTTTTTAAAATTGCTATAGCAAAATTATTATCAGTAGCATTATAAAAACTAACTGAAAATATTTTATTTTGAATATTATATTCACGTACAGTAGTCAAAATACAATTATTTATATTATTTCCACTATGTGGATGCTCCATTTTTGGAAAATCAATAATTCTTATATGTAAAAACCAATCATTATCAATGAAATGTGCGGTAACACAAATATAACTCATGCCCCATTTTGTAATCCAAAGATCAGAAGTTAATGCAATTTTACCTTTAAAATTTGCAAAAATATCAATCAAATTAGTTTTACCATCATAATTTTTTTTAAAATATCACTTCTAAGTATTGTTCGGGATACTCTTTGAAATGCTGGATAATATGTATTTTTTACCAATCTATCAATTTTTTCGTTTTTTGCAAAACCAAATGATTGTTCAGTATGTATGACAAATTTTGCAAGTTCTCTTTCATTAGTATCCTGTGAAGAAGAAAATCTAGTTAAAGAGTTAGACGACATAATTAGAGTCATCTGCCGACGACATAATTAGAGTCGTCTACCGAGAATCTGCTTTTTCGTATTTGATTAAATGTCTTTTAGGTGGATAGTTCCACCTGAAATGGCACAAGTAAAATCTGCTTGGCAAAAAGTACAAACTGCCCGCTCTCCTTTACCTGTAACTGTTTGTAGTATAAAATGTTTCCAAACATCATAAGTTTTAGCTCTATTATCTTTAGGGGCATAATCTTTTGCTCTAGGAACGGTATGAGCACTTCAGAAACATAACTTTGTGACGTAGCAGGGATCTCATAATTAGAAAATTCATAATTAGGAGAATAAGAATCAAAATTAGTTTGCAGCATATTAGTTAATCTCTGTCTCTCTTATGAACCCATATCGATTTGAAATGAATTTCTCCGTGAAGATGAAGCACCACTGTTATCTTTTGAAGATGAACCTGACATTCTTAATTAAAAGGATTAGTAAGATAGAAAAAGTGATGATAAAAAATATACGAGAAAAATATAAAATCAATATGAAAAACCCCTGATTCCAAATAGCAGGATCAAATTAGTGGAACAGAAGTGAAGATTGAGACTACGGAAATGAAGATTGCGTGATCCCAATTTTAACAGTAAACTTCTCGGAAATTAAAGAGAGTGATTTGGAGATTGAAAATTTTGTTGTTGTGAATTATGAGAAGAATAAGAAGTGTAGAGAAGTATTTATAGAGTTTTGGATTAGGGGTATATGAATGTATAATTTTGAGTGAGGGGGTTTTAGATAATTTTACAACCCCCACTTTAAATCAAATTGCCCCTTTTTATTAAAAAAACCCACTTCATTCAAACCTCTTAAGGAAAAGACCGGCCCCTACCCGAAACCCCCCAAGGCCAAACTGCCAAATTTGAATTTGAATTTGGCCGGTTTGGCCAGGCCGGCCCACGCCCGCCATATGGCGCTCGGGCCGGGCCAACCCATGGCCGGACCGGCCCGGTAGACACCTTTACCGCCAACGCGTTCCACGCTTGCGCCGCTGACGTCAGCGGCCCATTTTTTTAATTTTCTTTTATTTTCCTTTTTTACTTTCTTTTCTTTTCTATTTTCTTTTTGATCAAATTTCTGAGCTTTTCTTTGGTGGTAAAATCTGTGCTAAAAGTGGGCTGGGTATTAAGAGTTTTGGGTTATAAAAATAGGTTTTAAATTAAAAACAATTCTTTTTCTCTTCTCCTTAAAAATGCCAATAAATAATTTTATCTTTTTGAAAAATTATTCTCTCCAAAAAACCATTTTAATAGATTCTCTTCTTTAAAACAAGATTTCCTTCTTTATTATTCGTGAAACAAAAACAACAAAAAATATTAATTTAAACAAAATTTTACTTATTTAAAAACAAGCATGGTAGTTACATTTTTAAAGATTTTTTTCATTCTTAATACCTCTTCTTTACTATTATAACTTAAATTCTGAGGGCTACATGTCGTTTCATATTGAATTCAAATAAAATGTTCATATCAACAAAAAAATTCTTATTTCTAAAATGGTCCAGATTATTGATTGTTTTCAAATGCGATGGATGCAGATATATGTTAGCACCATAGACAGAAAGATTTGAAAACATAATTAAAAACTTTTATTTAAGATATCAAATTTTTAGAGAATTTTGGTTAACATAATAAAGATATCCATATATACCTTTATTTTAATACAGCCGCACATTATACATGCAACAAATACAAGTATTAAGTGATTGGCTAAATTTCAGTACACCCTTTCATTACACAATAGCTGTCTTTTCTTTGCACTGTTTTCTTCCTCAAATTATTTACTATTCTTAATAAGTGTGCTTGAGTAAAAAAAAAGTTTTTCCATATCACAATAAGGATGTAGTATTCTTGTTCGCCCCAAATAATAAGGTATTTCTATAATCCAACCCAAAAATTTTGATATCCCACAAAAAATTCTATGCGACCCAAAAATCTCTTTGTTGACGACCTCTATCCAATCTCTTTATTGTATGTTGTTGGGGTAACTATGTATGATGGAGGGTGGAATCTCCTTCAGATATTGCTTCCTGTTGATCTGCTGATGGCGGCGTAGAGTGGCTGAGATTTGATCTGGAGGTAGACTCCTGAAGCGTGTGGATCTCAATGTGTTTGAAGTTATTGAGCCGAGTTACCTGTAAGGAAGTCCCCGGGGGGTTGGACCACCGAGGACCCTTCAACGATCAAGTTAGTGGGGTAATCTGAGCAGAGTAACGGCTTAGTGGATTAGAATTGGCTTACCTTGACCGTCCGAAAGAGAGGTTTAAATAGCGGTGGCAGCAGGTGCAGTAAGCGCGAGAATCACACCGGCCGTTATGCTCCCGACGTTACCCCCGCGTGATGAGCGGGACCTCCCATTAATGGCGAGATAGGCTCGTTAATGGGGGATTGTGGTGGCGTGCAACGTGGGATGTGGCCGGCGGAGTTCTCGCGCGCGGCGAGATTCGCGAGATAGCGGTTACGCCTGCAAGCGGTGTTGTTGGTCGGTCGACGGACCGAGGAAGATGACCTCGGCGGGAGAGCTCGCGAATGAGCGGGAGAGCCGAGGCATCTTGTTTCTGCGGTAGCTCGGGAATGAGCTGTGAGGCCGAGGAGGCCAATTGTGCTGGGGCTCGGAGGCGAGCCAGCCTCGTCGGTAGGACGGGCATAGGAGCAGTCCGGTCGGCCCCTATAGGTCCTTTCTTGCATGCTCTGGGACACGACATCTGCCACATGTCATTATCTGGAAGATCATCGATATCGAGCCCCATCATTAGCCCCCCACTCTCGTCCCGACCAGCTGGCGGGTCGGATCGAGAGTGTTCTGTCGGGTCACCCGAGGTGAGCTCTCTTTCGAAGATATCGTCGGGCGTGTCCCCGGGCAATCTGTTGTCTTTTTCTGGATGACGCAGGCGAATCAGGACGAGATCTTCTGCATTAAAGAGGAGCGCCGGATCGTGCGCGCTTTTGACGAAGCGGCGGCCCACGTGTTGAGCGTTGGTTGGCGGACGCGACAGGCCGCAGGCCTCTGGCGTCTGATGGGATGCTGTCCAATGCGTGCGCGCCAGGTGGAGCGATCTGGGTCGTCGAATGTGAAGGGTTGTTTTTGGCGGGAGTCGACGGTCGCCGTTGGATGGGGCCGCCGGAGGCTATAGGTAGAGGTGGGGCCCTCTTCAGGGCCCATCTCTCTTCATATTTCCCTCATCATTCATCTCGTAAGCTCGGCGCTCTCGTTTTAGGTCGGATCTTTTGCTTTCCTAAGGACTTCTCGATCAGGTTAGATGTCTTCCCCTGGGGAGTCTGTAGATGTCGTAGGAGTAGATTCTAAGGATTCTCCCGCCGAGTCGGAGTCTTCCCAGGGAGCGGGGGTCAGATCCCCTCCCCGTGGTTGTGTGTCAGGAGCGGATCCCCAAGTGGAGGTGGCGGATGCCCCTGGTGTGCCTTCCCTATTGAGGTACGAGGGGCATCTTGCCACCTCTTGGGCCCGCTTCCATATCCGTTCTGGCTATACTCTGCGTTTGGCCGAGGATGGAGAGAGGGCAGATCAGGTGCGAGGTAAAGAGATTGCCCTGTACCTGGAATCCTTTTAGGCCGGAATGCGCTTGCCCTTCTCTCCCGAGGTCGCTGCAGCACTGTCTTACTTCGGGTTAGCCCCGGGACAGTTAGTGCCGAACTCCTGGAGGATTCTCCTTGGGTTTCTGGTCCGTTTGAAACTGCAGATGGTCCCTTTTGGTCTGTCCATCCTTGCCTCCACTCTCATCTACAAAAGTCATCCCGGCTCTCGCGCAGGCGACCCGAAGTGGGTCTATCTCTCCTTTAGGAAACGTCGGGGGAGCGCGCCCGGGTCGGGAGTCGTCGTCCTGCCTTCTTCCATTCACGACTGGAAGAAGAAGTTTTTCTTCGTCGGGTTATCAGAAGGTGAGGACGGCCCGTACCCGTCCAGTGGTCTAGGGATAAGTGCTGGCAGGGAAACCCGTCCAATGACCCCGACGCAGTGAGAGTGGCGGTGTGGGTGCCCATTCCTCTGGCCGATGTGTTGCTTTCTGAGCGGGCCCTTAGTTGGGCCAGGCTCAGCCCAGCCCAATTCGTCGGTAAGTTAGGCTTGTATTTATTTTGATTTTTGCTTGTGTCGCTGACCCCATTTTATCTCGTCTTGTGCAGAACCGATGGATTTGAGCTACCTTCGAGCGGCTATGCGCAAGCCGAAGAAGGGGTCGAGGGCTGGAGGGGCCAGCTCTTGCCGTCAGGCGCCGACCCTGGCTCCTCAGGCAGCCGTCCAGCACCAGCGCTCGAGCCCGGATCGGGCCCCGGAGTCCAGCAGGGCGCCGACCTGAAAGAGGGCAGGAAGCCCCGGCCTCGAAGGCAGAGACCAATCCGCCGCCGCTGGTTCTCAAGAGGTTCCCCCGCGTAGCCCCGCAGGACCCGGCCTCCCCGATCTTGGTGGATGATGGGGAGCTCTGCTTTGAGGTGCCCTCGGGACTCTCCGTCGCCGACACCCTTCTGCATGACATGGAGAGGTCGGCCGGGGGCAGGGTCCCCGGGGGAAGTCTGAAGGGGCAACTGGCGTCCATCGTCCAAGAGGCCGTGCAGGTTAGTGCTCGTACTTTGCTCGTTTCATCTTTCGTGAGACTTGGTGATCCTTCTTCTTTCTGACCCCTTTCTTATTTCCTCAAGTTCTCCACCACGTCGCCTTTGCTATCCGGATGGAGGAGGAGAAGATAGGCCCGGCGGTCCGAGCCTCGGGTGAGTCCTCCTCGCTGAGGGAGAGCTCGAGGCGGGCGCTGGAAGCGGCGACGGCGAGGGTTGCCGCTCTCGATGCCGAGGTGGTGGCCAGTAAGCAGGAGCTAGCGGTCGCGAAGCAGGAGGCGGCGGCCGGGAAGCAGGAAGTGGCGGCGGCGAAGCGGGAGGCTACCAGGCTCCGCGAAGCTGCCCAGGCTGCCGAGGCCAAGCTCCAGGACTTCACAGCGCTCATCGGCACCATGAAGAAGTCGGTGAGCACCCTCCGGAAGGAGCTGGGGGCGGCGGTAGAGGCAGCGAAACGGGCCGACCTCTTGGCGGCGAAGGCGGTGGAGAACTTCCAGAAATCGGAAGAATTTTACACCGTCCTAGCCTCGGCCACCACCGCCATCTGGCATGAGGCCCTTGATGCCGTCAAGGCTCGGGTGCCAGAGTTCGCCGACCAGGATCTCCGAGCCGAATATCCTCGCGGGGATGAGGAGCAGGGGGAGGACCTCGGGGGCAAGGCCGAGGAGGAGATACCCGGTTAGGGCAACGCGGAGGCCCCTGCGGGGGGCGCTGGGCTTCTCGAGGATGCGCCCGGCCCGGAGGCCTGATGCCCATCGTCATTTGTTTCTTTTTCATTTTATTTATTTCCTCGGGAATTTGGTAGGCCTCCAGGCACTTTGTAAGGATGGGGAGCCCACAATACCTTGTAAAATCTTTAACTTTTGCGAATAAAGGTATTTTTCTTGCAATCTTGTTTGCACGCGTATTTTTCTTCTTGTTGTTTGAACACTTGTATCTGGGTGGGACCGCCTTTCTGTTGTGTCGTCTCTCTGTCTGGCGATTACGCGTCGACTTGAGTCTGCTCTCTTGCCAAGTGTTCCAAGGTAGGCGGTAAGACGGTATCTCCATAGCCCCGAAGTCGAAGTGTAGATCGCTAAGACGTTGATAGACTGTTTGCCTCTTGTCGAGTTTATGCTCCTTAGTTGTCGGAGTGGCCGTAATTGGCCAACTGAGGATGATCGAGCAGGGTAGCTGCTCGGTGCCTCTTGGCGAGGGCTTTGATCCTCAGCGCGGAGGGGCCGTAAGAGGCATGCTGAGGATGGCCGAGCAGGGTAGCTGCTCGGTGCCTCTTGGCGAAGGCTTTGATCCTCAGCGCGAGAGGGGCCGTGAGAGGCATGCTGAGGATGGCCGAGCAGGGTAGCTGCTCGGTTCCTCTTGGCGAGGTCTTTGATCCTCAGCGCGAGAGGGGCCGTGAGAGGCCTGCTGAGGATGGCCGAGCAGGGTAGCTGCTCGGTGCCTTTTGGCGAGGGCTTTGATCCTCAGCGTGAGAGGGGCTGTGAGAGGCCTGCTGAGGATGGCCGAGCAGGGTAGCTGCTCAGTGCCTCTTGACGAGGGCTTTGATCCTCAGCGTGAGAGGGTCCGCGAGAGCCTGCTGAGGATGGCCGAGCAGGGTAGCTGCTCGGTGCCTCTTGGCGAGGGCTTTGATCCTCAGCGTGAGAGGGGCCGTGATAGGCCTGCTGAGGATGGCCGAGCAGGGTAGCTGCTCGGTGTCTCTTGGCGAGGGCTTTGATCCTCAGCTCGAGAGGGGCTGTGAGAGGCTTGCTGAGGATGGCCGAGCAGGGTAGCTGCTCGGTGCCTCTTGGCGAGGGCTTTGATCCTCAGCGTGAGAGGGGCTGTGAGAGGCCTGCTGAGGATGGCCGAGCAGGGTAGCTGCTCGGTGACTCTTGGCGAGGGCTTTGATCCTCAACGCGAGAGGGTGCTGAGGATGGCCGAGCAGGGTAGCTGCTCGGTGCCTTTTGGCGAGGGCTTTGATCCTCAGAGCAGGAGGGGCCGTGAGAGGCCTGCTGAGGATGGCCGAGCAGGGTAGCTGCTTGGTGCCTCTTGGCATGGGCTTTGATCCTCAGCGTGAGAGGGGCCATGAGAGGCCTGCTGAGGATAGCCGAGCAGGGTAGCTGCTCGGTGCCTCTTTGCGAGGGCTTTGATCCTCGGCGTGAGAGGCCTGCTGAGGATGGTTGAGCAGGGTAGCTGCTCGGTGCCTCTTGGCGATGGCTTTGATCCTCAGCGTGAGAGGGGCCATGAGAATCCTGCTGAGGATGGCCGAGCAGGGTAGCTGCTCGGTGCCTCTTGGCGAAGGCTTTGATCCTCAGCATGAGAGGGGCCGTGAGAGGTCTGCTGAGGATGGCTGAGCTGGGTAGCTGCTCGGTGCCTCTTGGCGAGGGCTTTGATCCATAAGGATGCCCGAGCGGGGTTGCCGCCCGGTGCCTCTTGGAGAGGGCTTTGATCCCTGGTGGTGTGCCAGGGACAACCGAGCACGGTTGGTGCTAAGCGGTTGCCTCTTTCGAGGGCTTTTCATCCTTAGCGTGGGAGGGGCGTAGGAGGCCTACTAAGGATGTCCGGGCGGGGTTGCCGCCCGGTGCCTCTTGGCGAGGGCTTTGATCCCTGGTGGGATGCCAGGGATAACCGAGCATGGTTGGTGCTAAGCGGTTGCCTCTTTCGAGGGCTTTTGGGTCCTTAAGGATGGCTGAACAGGGTTGCTGCCCGGTGCCTCTTGGCGAGGGCTTTGATCCTTGGCGTCGTAGGGGTAGGGAAGCTACCAGCTAGGGATAGCCGAGCAGGGTAGCTGCAGGGATGCCTCTTTGTAAGGGCTTAGATCCCTGACGTTGTGGGGTAGGGAAACTACCAGCCAGGGATAGCCGAGCAGGGTAGCTGCAGGGCTGCCTCTTAGCGAGGGCTTAGATCCCTGGCGTTGTGGGGGTAGGGGAGCTACCATCCAGGGATAGCCGAGCAGGGTAGCTGCAGGTCTGCCTCTTAGTGAGGGCTTAGATCCCTGGCGTTGTGGGACCAGCCAGGGATAGCCGAGCAGGATAGCTGCAGGGCTACCTCTTAGCGAGGGCTTACATCCCTAGCATTATGGGGTAGGGAAGCTACCGACCAGGGATAGCCGAGCAGGGTAGCTGCGGGGCTTCCTCTTAGTGAGGGCTTTGATCCCTGGCGTTGTGAGGTAGGGAAGCTACTGACCAGGGATAGCCAAGCAGGGTAGCTGCAGGGCTGCCTTTTGGTGAGGGCTTTGCTCTATGAGGAAGGACCGAGCAGTGAAGCTGCTCGATTGTCTCTTGGCGAGGCTCTGTCCGACCTTCCCATGTGAGCACCGAGGAGTGGGACAACATCGAAGACACGTGTCGTGAGTACGCTGTTGAAGGCGAAGCGCTGGAGTCCTGTCGTTTCGGTTTCGCATGGGGAGGTGCGACGCTTGCCGCGTGGCGCCTGCGTTGCGGGTGAAACGGGCGACTGTGCGCTTCTGCCGCCTGTTCCCAATGGAGTGGCCGAGGAATTGTGTGGCCAGCTCGTCAAAGGTTGAGATCGAGCGCGGATCGAGTCCTCGGAACAAGTCTCGCTCGGCATGGATGAGAGTGGCCGGGAAAGCTCGGCACTGGGCAGTATCGGAGTGGTCTTGGAAGCTCATTCTCGCGGTGAACGCGTCCAAGTGGTTCTTCGGGTCAGATTTGCCGTCGAAAAGGGAGACCTTTGGGGGCTTGTTGCGGGAGGAGACGTGGACGGCGAGTAGCTCCTCGGTGAACGGTTTTGTGAGCGAGTCAGCGGCATACTTAGCCCCATCGCTCGAACGGTAACCTTCCCGATGCAGACTCTCTATCTTCTTCTCGAGAGCGTCGAGTCGGCTATGGTACCCCGACAACTCGGCGCATTCTGATCCCAGGCCCCTGCTGTTGGCGGCCTGCATCTGGCCTCGGCCGCGGTTTCTCTCAATGAGGTTCCTCAAATCTCCGGGTGAGGTTGCACTTGAGCTGCCTTGACGAGCCCCATCTGCACGGCCCTATCGGGGGAGGGTGTGTCGGTCATGCCTGGTGACAGGCAAGCTGACCGACATTTCCTCAGGAGGGACAGGCGTGCGAAAGACCTCGAGGCGGGGCGCTCTAGCGACGGACCTCGGTGTCGAGCTGTTGGGCGCCCAACGGGTCGTAGAACGTACTGGCCCGGGGGATCCGTGGCCGTGGGAGGAAGCAAGGTGGCAGTCGGTTGTGCCGACGAGGGCTGAGTCTTCTCTCCCTCTGTAGGGGTCTTGGTCCCGAGGCGGGGGAGCGGTGACCTGGGGATTTTGCCCCGCCGTTTGGACGCGGACGAGCGCTTCCATGAAGGATGCGAGTCGGTCTATCCGGACGGCGTGGGCGTTGATGGCATTCGGCGGAGGAGGCTCGTCTTTGCCTCCATTGAGAGGGAGGCAGCGGTTGGCGTTTGGATCGTCTTGATGATCGCTCGCTATTGGAGTGAGATCGGGAGGCGAACTTTTGTTTTTGTGGAACCAAAGTTTTCCCACAGATGGTGCCAGCTGATGGAGGGTGGAATCTCCTTCAGATGTTGCTTCCTATTGATCTGCTGATGGCGACGATGAGTGGCTGAGATTTGATCTGGAGGTAGACTCCTGAAGCGTGTGGATCTCAATGGATTTGAAGTTGTTGAGCCGAGTTACCTGCAAGGAAGTCCCGGGATGGTTGGACCACCGAAGCCCCTCCGACGATCAAGTTAGTGGGGGTAATCCGAGCAGAGTAACGGCTTAGTGGATTAGAATTGGCTTACTTTGACCGTCTGAAAGAGGGGTTTAAATAGCGGTGGCAGCAGGTACAGTAGGCGCGAGAATCATGCCGGACGTTATGCTCCCAATGTTACGCCCGCGTGATGAGCGGGACCTCCCATTAATGGCGAGACAGGCTCGTTAATGGGGGATCATGGTGGCGTGGAACGTTGGATGTGGCCGGCGGAGATCTCGCGCGTGGCGAGATTCGCGGGATGACGGTTACGCTTGCAAGCGGTGCTGTTGGTCGGTCGACGGACCGAGGAAGATGACCTCGGCATGAGAGCTCGCGGACGAGTGGGAGAGCCGAGGCATCTTGTTTCTGCGGTAGCTCAGGAATGAGCTGTGAGGCCGAGGAAGCCAATTGTGCTGCGGCTCGGAGGTGAGCCAGCCTCGTCGGTAGGACGGGCATAGGAGCAGTCCGGTCGGCCCCTATAAGTCCTTTCTTGCATGCTCTGGGACCCGCCATCTGCCACGTGTCATGATCTGGGAGATCACCGATATCGAGCCCCATCAATGTAAGATCAAGATCATATGTTAGACAAAGGATTAGATGTGTTTTCCCTCCTTAAGTCTTTCTCTAACCATGTTTCTTAACCCTATTTAATCCTTACGGATCTATAAGATAACTCTTTAAATATCCAAACAAGGTGTTGCTTGGCCAATGGAGTGTTGCTTTTGAAAGCTTTATAGTGGTGGCCATTGGAGTGTTGCTTGGCTTTGCATCTTCAAGCTCAAACTTCTTGATCAGCTTCTTCGTGTATTTGACTTTATTGATGAAGATCCTTTTGTTGAGTTACTTGATTTGTAGGCCAAGGAAGTAGTTGAGTTCCTCCATCATACTCATTTCGAATTCCTTTTGCATAGTAGATGCAAACTCCTTATACAAAGACTCATTAGTGGAACCAAAGATAATGTCATCAACATATATTTGCACAATCAAAAGCTCATCGTTTTTCTTTTTGATAAAAATTGTGGTATCAAGCTTTCCCTTTGAAAAATCATTTTCAAGAAAAAATATGCACAATCTAGCATACCAAGCTCTAGGGGATTGTTTAAAACCATATAAAGCTTTTTCCAACTTGAAAACATGATTTGATAACTTGAAATCTTGAAAACCGGGTAGTTGTTCTACAAAAACTTCTTCAAGAAAACCATTCAAAAATGCATTTATCACATCCATTTGAAAAACTTTGAAAATTTTAAAACATGCATATGAATGGCTTCTAATCTAGCAACTGGAGTAAAAGTCTCATCAAAATCAATACCCTCATCTTGGTTATAACCTTATGCTACAAGTCTAGTTTTGTTCCTAGTGATCACACCAAATTCATCAAGTTTGTTTTTGAAAACCCATTTGGTATCAATAACATGTCTATCACTAGGTCTAGGAACTATTTTCCAAACACTATTTCTTTCAAATTGAACTAGTTCATCTTACATGGCAGAAACCCAATTTTCATAAAAAGTAGCCTCTTTAACATTTTTAGGTTCAACTTGAGATAAAAATGCTATATTAGCAAAGAAATTAGGATTATGAGAACGAGTGGTTACCTCATTTGATACATCACAGATGATTTGCGTTGGTGGATGATTCTTGTTGTATCTTTAGGAAGGATTGGTACGAAATCATCATCCACTTCTACTATTTCACTTGAAGGAGGCACTTGTTGAGTTTCTTCCTTTGAGATATTAAGTTCCTCCAAACGAGCATGAACTACTTCATCATCTTCTTTCTCATTCACTACAACATTCTTGGTAAATGGATTAGTTTCATCAATCTGAACATGCATACCCTCTTCCATAATATTAAAATTTTTATTGAAAATACGATAAGTTTTACTAGTGAAAGAGTAGCCAAAAAATACACAAATCACTTTTTGCATCAAATTTTCTAAGAGGATTATTAGTATTTAAAATATAGTACTTTTTCCAGAAAACTTTAAAATAATCAATGTTGGATTTCCTACCATAATAAAGTTCATAAGGAGTTTTCTCAAGTCATGTATGAATAATAACCATATTTATAATATACGATGCGGTATTAACCGTTTCGGCCCAAAAATAGTGAGATAAATTATGTTCATTCAATATTGTCCTAACCATTTCTTGAAGAGATCGATTCCTCCATTCAACGAACTCATTTTATTATGGAGTTCTAGAACAAGAGAATTCATGTTTAACCCTGTGATCATTACAAATATTTTCGAAAAACGCATTTTGAAATTCACCTCCATAATCATTATGGATTTTCACAATGAAAAGTTATTTTTCATTTTGCACTTTGTTAAAGAAGGTTTTGAAAGTAACAAAGACATCACTTTTGTTAGCAAGAAAAAGAACCCAAGTAAATTTAGAGAAATCATTAACAATTACAAAGGCATACGATTTTCCTCCAAAACTCAAATTCCTAGAAGGACCAAACAAATGCATATAAATTAATTCAAGAGGGTTAAAAGTCGATACCACAACTTTTTTCTTAAATGAGCTTTTTACTTGCTTGCCCATTTGACATGCATCACACAACTTTTCTTTTATATATTTGGGCTTTGGGATGCCGAAGACCAAATCCTTGATGGTAATGTTTGAAAATAGGTCAATAGAAGTATGTCCAAGTCTTCTATGCCAAAACTAATTGTTATCCTCTACAACATTTAAACATTCAAAATTTTCGTTAGAATTATCCTCTATATATTTAAGCTTGTAACGAATACACATTTCCATTTCTTATTCCACAAAGAATCACTTCATCATTTGAATCAAGATTTTTTCCAAAATTTTTATCGAAAACCACTTTAAAAACTTTATCAAAAAATTGGCTAATACTAAGAAAATTATGCCTTAAACCATCAACAAGAAAAACATTTTCTAAAGTAGTGGCAATAAACTTAATATTACCTTTACCAATACTTTTATCTTTACCATCATCCCCAAAGGTGACCATACCATCTTTTTCACTTGATAGTGTTTCAAAGCATTTGATATTGACAGTCATATGTCTTGAACAACCACTATCAAGAAGCCATTCGTCTTCACGTCGTGAATTGTGATGTACCTATAGGAGATGCAAAAGTTATGATCTTTGGTATCCAAGTCTTTTGCCTCCATTGGGGTTAGTCTTAGGTTCCCAAATTAGATTTTTTGTTAAACGATTCTTCCATTTGTAAGAGATATGCCTCATCCTATTACAATAGTTGCAAACCATGCTAGAAGTTCTAGAATGAACTTGTGCGTGCTTGGCATGATGATGCTGTGAAGTAGGAGTTTTAATATTAGTAGTTCTAGCATTAGATTTTCTAATCATAGGGGCATGTGAGAATCTAGCATGATGATCACATGAAGTAGAAGCATGTACATTATTTGCATGATGATCATAAGTAGTAGAAGCGTGTGAGGTAGAAGATTTAACAAAAGTTGGTCTAACAGAAGATTCATCAAAGTTTTGTTTTGAACGCTTTGCAAAAGAAGTAGAGGATTTTTTAAAACCAACACCATTCTTTTTATTTAGCAAACTCAAGTTTCCTATTATGGTATTGAGGGGATATTTGCTAGTGGAAAATTTGTGAAGTGTGGCATCGACATCACTAATTTTAACCTTCATCTTCTCAACATCAAGAAACATGATATTATGAGTTTTATTCAAGGATTCATGCTTGATCAAGAGAGAATTGTTGGAAGTAGCGAGTATATCATTTTTGAAAGAAGCATCATCAAGAAAACTATTTAAAGAAGTAATTTTAGACAAAAGAGATTCGTTCTTAAGTTTTAAAATCTCACACTCACAAGATTTATTAGAAGAGCTTCCATTTTCAAGACAAGCAATTTTCATTTTAGCAATGGAATATTTAGATTGAAGCCAAGAAAAAGTATCGTGCAATGATCCAAACATTTCAAGTAATTCTTCAAACGAATAAGAGTTTAGATCCTCCATTATCTCATACTCTTGTGCCATAAAGCACATGTTCACGATTTCTTGATCGAACGGACGATCTTCATTATCGCTCCCTTCTGAATCATCCTACGTTCTAGCATTGAAAGCTCTCCGATAGGGTTGTTGTGGAGCTTCCTTTTCGTTGTTGAGGGAACAATCGGTAATGAGATGGCCAAGCTTTCTATATTTTAAGTAAGGGCCGACTTTCTTGTTGTTGTTGTTGTAGGGACGATTTCTTGGAAAGTTGCCTCTTTTGAAGTTTCTTCGGAGCTTGAGAAATTTGTTGAATTTCTTGGTTAAGAGAGCGATATCCTCAACATCTCCACTCAACTCATCATCATTGCTTCCTTTGGATTTTGATGAAGCTTTGGATGTATCCTGGAGTGCAATGCTTTTTAGCTTATCCTTCTTCTCCAACTTTTCATCTTCGATGTCGTAAACCTTGAGCTTAATCTCATAGGTCTTAAGATTTCCTTGGAGCTCTTCGAATGACATGACTTCGATGTCGGATATCTCCTCGATAGTAGTCGCTTTTATTTGCCATTTCTTGGTGAGTGATCGAAGTATCTTTCTCACATTTTCCTCATTCTTCATGGGATCATCTAATAAGGAATTAAGAGAATTAGTAATACGAATAAAATGAATAAACATGTCATCAATATTTTCATCGAGCAACATTCGAAAATTTTTATACTCGGTTTTGAAAAGATCAATTTTTCCCCTCTTAATATTGGAGCTACCTTCATGAGCAATTAATAAAGCTTTCCACATTGCATAAGAATTTTTGCATTTAATAACTTGGCTTTATGATTTGATTCATAAGACTTTTTCTCAACAACGGTCCGACTATCTTCATCGGTGGTGGATATTTCATACTCCTTCAAAAAGGGAATCTCCACACATCTCTACCTTATGATTCTAAGAAGTATTTCATCATAACTTTCCAAACGGTAAAATTAATACCATCCAAATATGGTGCTTTGGTGATGGATTGAGATTGTCCCTCACTATGTGACGAATTCGAAAATGAGGCCATAGGATCTCTAGGGTATTAATCCTAACAAATAAGAGCACCTCGCTCTGATACCAATTGAAATAATCCTAGAGGGGGGGGGGTTGAATAGGATTAAACTAAAAAAAACCCACAAATTAAAAATTCAACTTATAAATAAATGAATCATAATTATAACTAGCAAGTGAACTAGAGAGATAAAGATATGCAAACTCAAACAAAAAATTTATAGAGAGGTTCAGGAGATCCTTAGTTCTCTTTCTTTAGGCGTACAAGCCCATTCCACTAAATCACATCTCCGATGAGACAAACACGTTGCGCACCTGCAACTTCTTACACCACGTCTCTCGACACATGAGTGACTCTCTTCTCAACAAGTTATCCTTCCTTACAAAGGCTCTTTCACACTAAAGAGACCTCACACAAAATAAGAAGATGAAAATTGACAACCCAATTACTCTCTCAAGAGTTTTTCAATGAATGCTCTAAGTATACTTCAATGGAGTATAAGATTTACAATCAAGAGCTTAACAATTTGTGTATTTGGTTAGTGAGGAAAATGATAAAACTTCAATATGATGCTCAGTAAATTCTTAACAATAAACGATCACCAAAAACCTTATAGAGCCACACATAAATAACTAGTCGTTTTAGCAATAAATGTTGATTTGACAGTAAGGGCAGATGTCTGAAGGTCATCGGGCCATACGTCTGCAGCTTTGCCAAATAGATCCGTTATAGCATTTAATGCACTGTAACGGTCAGATTTTTGAAACATTTTTAACAGCAAACGTTTGAAGCTTAAAAAAGGCAGACTTCTGAACAAGAAAAGTTTTGGCAAAAAAATAACATTAGACGTCTTCTTTGATGAGCTGAAGATGTCTAGGGTCTTAATGCAAAATAACAGAGCAAAAACCAGACGTCTGAAGTTTAAATAGGAAGTCGTCTGAAGTTTAAAAATGCTATTTTGAAACCCTTTTTCAGACGTTTGCCAACATGATCTGGAGACGTCTGCTAATAGTCCAAAAAAATATAAGAACCTGATATCTGATACGCTATAGTAGCCAGACGTCTATAGGTTTATTGAGCAGACGTCTGGTGCTGAAAAAATCAGGAAACTTAGCTCTTTTCAAATAAAAATCGTTTTGGACTAAAAATCTTCGCAAGGTAAAAACTAAATGTTTCATGCATGCTATTGTGCATGCGCTTGAGCTCTTATAGGTTGATCTCATAAACCATGAAATACTTATATCGATTTTCTAGAAATTACAATTGTAGCTCGAACTCTTGAATTCTTGATCTTCGTCGTTTCGCCCACTTTAACTTGGACTTCGATTTCTTATCTTCTTGAAACATGAATTTGGATTTTGAGAAGCTCTAGTCCATTATCCTCCAACCTCCAATAGATTTGCCGTTTAAGCTCAATATCCTTCATCCTCCATGATACGCTTGTGTCGTGAAATATTCGATATCCTGAAACCTATTCTTAAACATGACCAAGCTCATATACAGTGTTATAAGATATGCAATATAATAAACACTTATATCTATTTATTAATATAATACAATATCATCAAAACTAAATAATTGGATTACAGAAATCCACAAGTCATCAGAAAATACCCCTAACTTTTGTACCCATAGCAGGAAATTCCCCTACTTTATAAAACCGGCACTTTACCCTCTAAATTTTAATTTGTTCCTAAAATGCCCTGTATTTAATTATTTATTTTTAGAGCATCTTTTTTTTCTTTCCTCTTGTTTATTTCCTAGTTTCACTTGCAACCCGTTCTCTTTTCTTCATACTCAACATTTATAAATCCAAGAGAAATCATAAATTGGGCAAGTTTGGAAAAAATCTCGATAGAGATTGCATTTTAATTTTTGATTTTCGATATAAAACAGAGAAAACTGAGAGAGAAAATAAAAAAAATTGCGAAGAAAGATGGATGTTTAGGTTGAAACTATATTGGGAGGATTTTACCCAACTTTAATTTGATAAAATATATTTTAGGAGAATTATACACGGATAATTGTAATATTGAATAAATGAAAAGGAGTTTTTGAACAAAATATTTATATGAATGATATTTTGGGAATAAATTATAAACGAGAGGGTAAATTGCTGGTTTAGAAAGTTAGAGATATTTCGAGCTATTGAAGCTAAATTTAGGGAATTTCCTACAATTTAGCCTTTATTTTTTAGCTAAATTGCATATAAATATCCAAAGTTTCAGACTTTTGACCGATAAATACCTATATTCCTGTGAGCAGCAGATAAATACCCAATTTTTTGTTGACCTATGAATCTCTTTATATTTTGATTATTTTACAAAACTGTATTTCAAGTACTATATGTTACTAACAATGTCACACGAGTCAAAATGCTACACAACTGGAGTTATTCAAGCATAAGAACAATCAACATTGCTACTGACAACTCAAAAGTAACATTACTCAATGCACATTCAAAGGATATAACGGAGAAGTCTCACATCAGAAATATTCAAGACTTTTCTACTTTATTTGAGTCTAGAGTCGAATCGATCTCAAATAGTTAGAATCAAGTTTTCAGTCTTATTTCAATTCAATTCACAAAAACCAAAATTTCATTTCCAAATTTTATTTTCAAAACAAAGGCACGTTTCTAAAATGTCAGAAAAATAGACATCTATGATAGATGTCCTTAAGGACGTCTATGATAGAGGTCTATAATAGTCTTCAATTTTTCAAATTTTAAATTTTGACGTGATTTTTGAAATTCTAATGGCCAAAAACGGCCGCTAACTGTCCTATCTTTTAGGGTAGTTGTAATAACTGTCCCAATCATCCATTTTTATATTTCTATAAATAGAACTCATTTTTCTCAAGTTTCTCACCAATTCTTTCTTTAACATTTTTATTCTCAAGTTTTTGGTGAAAACTTTTCGTCTCTTTGCTTTCAAGTTCTTCACTATTCTTTTCAGAGAGAAGAGATCTTTCTAACGTCTATGAACTTTTCTATTATTTTAGAAAAGAAAGATCTCTAAAAGTTTCGAAGAATCGATTGTTTTTAAAACTTGGTTAATCTTGAAAAACTTCTTCGATTTGATTTTTATATTTTTTTTAATTTCCAAAATACAATCTCTCATATCCTTGAATCGAAAAATTTGATTTATCTTTTTGGATCGTTAGGATTGTTAAAGTTGGTTTATCAAGATTGTAAAATCTTACTTTGTATGACCTACTAAAGAAAGATCTAAAATCTTCACGTTGTAAAGATTTGGATTTGAGCCTCGGAAAAAGTCTAGATGTTCATCACCTGCAAGTGTAAAAGGTTTCGGACTTGAGCCTTTGGTAAAAAGTCTAGGTGTTCACCGCCTGCAGGTGTAAAGGTACTAAGATCTGAGCCTGGTAAAAGATCTAGGTTTCTCTACCCGCACGAAGTCACTGGATAGTTTGTTGAATTCTGAGCAGGAGTTCTCAGGCGGGGATTAGCCACAAGATTAGTGAAGTTCGATAACAATTCTCTGTGTCTGTTTACTTTTCTGTGACTCTGTGTTGTCTCTGTGATTCTGTATTGTGATAGTATTTATATATTAGACTCTGATTTTATATTCCGCAGCATAATTTTTAAATTGTTACAAATCACGCTAAGTTTTCCATAAAACCTTATTCACCATCTATAAGCTGTTTTTCAATTGGTATCAGAGCATGTTACTCTGTTTGTAAGATTAACCTTTTAAGTTTCTGATCCTATGGAAAACCAAAAGGAAGGAAAATCCACTAACTGTCCTGCTCTTTTCAACGGTACCAACTAACAATTCTGGAAAACTAAGATAAGAGTTTTCCTTCAGTGTATAGATATAGAAATCTTAGAAATCATAGAAAAGCCCTTTGTTATCCCTACCATGAATCCTTTATACAATGCCGACAAGAGATCAATGATACTGAATGTCAAGGCACTGAATGCACTTCATTATTCTTTGAATTCAGAAGAATTCAATAGAATCTCTATGTGTCAAACTGAAAATGAGATTTGGACTACTCTTCAGACTATCCATGAAGGAATCAGTCAAGTTAAAAGGAGTAAGATCAACCGTCTCATGCATAAGTATGAGATATTCCAAACGAGAGACAATAAAACCATTGACTCTATATGTACTAGATTCAACAATGTCATTACCGACATTTTCAATTTAAGAAAGAAATTCGATGAAAAACAAAAGTGTTATAAGTTATTGAGATCTCATACGATATCATGGCAACTTAAGATCACTGCCATCTAAGAGTCTAATGACATGAAAGCATTGAAAATTGACACCCTTATAGGAAAATTAAAAACATACGAGATACAATTAAGAGATCTTAAGCAAAAACAGGAGAAGAACACTCAAACGAAGAACATCGCGCTAAAGGCAATGACTGGCAAGTCAAAGTCTAAAAAACCATCTAGTGATGATGAAAGCGACGATGAAAAAATGACAGATATTGCAAGACACTTCAGGAAGTATCTGAAGTCAAGAAATTTATATTCGAAGAAAGGTACGTATAATTTACATAAATTTTTTAATTCTCTTCATTGTTTTTAATGCAATAAGGAAGGCCACATCAAGTCAGAGTGTCCTATGCTCAATAAGGATACATGGCAGTCTAAGAAGGAAAACGTTTGATTCACGCTATTTGGGACGATACGGATTCCAACGACTCAGAGGCCAAAGAAGTCGCAAACATGTGCTTTCATAACATAAGACGATAAGATAATTAATGAAGACTTTGATTTAGATTCTCTTAGTAAAGACGATTTAATAGATTTCTGTCATTATCTAAAATATAGTTATGATAAGGTTAATACTAAATATAAAATATTAAAATCAAACCTATCTACTAAAAACAATTTAGAAATATTCACACAAAATAAATTAAATGAAATTAAATAGAAAATGAAAAATTAAAATCTATAACTTTAACAAACAATAATTTAATTGAAACTAATAATACGCTAAACTTTGACATCTTTAACTTAAAAAGAAAGTAGATTTAAAAGATAAAATACTTTTAAAATTTACTAAGATAACTTAGATGTAATATTAGGACAATCTATAAAATATTGTAAGAAAGAAGGTATAGGTTATGAAAAATATTCTGAGTTAGTCCCTAAAACCAAACCTTTTAGACATAAATATTATTATAAATATGATAATAAATATGCCCACTCCATAGTGACTATTGTTGCACTTTAGGACATATTTCACAATATTGTAATATTAAAAACAAATCAACTTACAAATATTACTTTACTCCTAAGACCGACCTAAATAAATAAAAAATATTATGGGTTCCTAAGGTTAACAATAATCAACCCAAATAAACTTTAATTTAAGAAAGTATACATGAACAATTTAATAAAATTAACTCCATTAATCCTAATAATTCAATAGATAATAATGATTCTAACATATTAAAAGGTTTAGATAATTTATTAATAGAGCAAGGTATTGAAACCAATAAATTGGAACAACAAGAGAAAATAGTTGATGCTTCTTTTTCAAAGGATTGACAATTCAACAAAAATCACCATAAGAATTTAATAACAGGAGAAATTAATAAAATAGTAAATACTAGGTCAAAGAAATTAAAACTAATAAATTGGAAGAATAGGAAAAAGTAATTCAACAAAAATCATCCTAAGGACTTAATAATAAAAAATATAGATAAAGAAACTGTATGTTTTAATTCTTGTATTTATATTATTACTTTAGTATGATTGTTTAGGTATATATCTACTATTCACTTGCTGCTTCATTTTTTTAATTCCTCCTCCATACTTTAACTTTTTGATATTTCCAAAAAGGGAGAGAAATAATGTTCATATATTCAGGGGGAGCATTTGAATAATAATAAAAAATTATATATATTTTGAAACTATGTATATATTAAATATTATTAATTAGGTTTTATAAAATATAAAAAAGGATGAGATTGTTGACGTATGGATCTCTTTATGTTTTGATTATTTTACAAAACCTTATTTCAAAGATACTATATATTATTAACAATGTCAGAAGAGTCAAAGTGCTACACAACTGGAATTATTCAAGTATAAGGTCAATCAACATTGCTACTAATAACTCAAAAGTAACATTGGCAAAGATCGACAAAATTTGGAAGATCTCAATGCACATTCAAAGGATATAATGGAGAAGTCGCACATCAGAAATATTCAAGACTTTTCTAATTTATTTAAGTTTAGAGTTGAGTCGATCTTAAACTGTTAGAATCAAGTTTTCAATCCTATTTCAATTCAATTCACAAAAACCAAAATTTTATTTCTAAATTTCATTTTCAAAACAAAGGCATGTTTCTAAAATGACAGAAAAATAGACGTCTATTATAGACGTCCTTAGGACATCTAAACTAGACGTCTATAACACTTTTCAAATTTTCAAATTTTAAATTTTGGCAAGATTTTTGAAATTCCAACGGCAAAAACGGCCACTAACTGTCCTATCTTTTTTGGGTAGTTGTAATAACCATTCCAACCGCCCATTTTCATGTTTCTATAAATATGACTCATTTTTTTCAAGTTTCTCACCAATTCTTTCTTTAACGTTTTTATTCTAAAGTTTTTGGTGAAAACTCTTTCTCTCTTTGCTTTCAAGTTCTTCACTATTCTTTTCAGAGAGAAGAAATCTTTCTAGCGCGTATAGACTTTTGTATTATTTTAGAAAAGAAAGATCTCTAAAAGTTTCGAAGAAGCGATTTTTTTTAAAACTTGGTTAATCTTGAAAAACTTCTTCGATTTGTTTTTAAAATTTTTGTTAATCTCCAAAATACAATCTCTCATCTTCTTGAATCGAAAAATTTGATTTATCTTTTGAGATCATTAGGATTGTTAGAGTTTGTTTGTCAAGATTGTAAAATCTTACTTTGTACGACCTAGTGAAGAAAGGTCTAAGATTTTCACGTTGTAAAGATTTGGACTTGAGCCTTGGAAAAGGTCTAGACGTTCACCACCTGCACGTGTAAAAGATTCGGACTTGAGCTTTTGGTAAAAGGTCTAGGTATTCACCGTCTGCAAGTGTAAAGGTTCTAAGATCTGAGTCTGGTAAAAGATCTAGGTTTTCTTCACCCGTAAAGAGTCACTAGATAGTATGTTGAATCCTGAGCAAGAGTTCTCAGGCGGGGATTAGCCACAGGGTTGGTGAATCTCGATAACAATTCTCTGTGTCCATTTACTTTTCTGTGATTCTGTATTGTCTCTGTGATTCTGTGTTGTGATAGCATTTGTATTTTAAACTCTGATTTTATATTCTGCTATATAATTTTTAAATTTTTACAAATCACGCTGAGTTTGCAATAAAACCTTATTCACCCCCATCTAAGGCTATTTTTCACGTTTTGCTCCATTTGCACTTAACTACCCACTGTTATTCAACCGTCAGAATATTAATTTTTTGATTCCAACGTGCATTGCGCGTAATATTTCTGGGCCATTTTGCCCTTCTTCATCATCTTCCCTTTCTCAAATTGAACTTAAATGCTAGCCCTTATTCCTTTCTTCTCCTCTTCTTCTTCTCAACTTGAATCCTAATTCTATCCCTCTTCCCTCTTCTTCTTAAATTAAACCTTAATTCTAGCTAGCCCTCTTCCTTTCTTTTTCTTCTTTTCAAATTGAACCCTTACCATACCTTCTACAACAATAAATTTTCTTACTTCTGATAATACATGACTCCTTCTTGAAGATTTATATGCTTATCTTGAGAAAGATGAGATGCACACCCCTATTTTCCTTAATTGCAAAAGAAAAAAGAAAAAAAGAGAATTGCAGAATTATATTAGGGAGGGTTGATTTTGAAATGGGTATATTGGGCTAGGGTTAGAAAAGTGTGATGATGTGGGAGCTATGTTGAGATCATGAACTATGAGTTTTGAGTTAAGATTTCTCTCTCAATCTCCGTTGATAGAGGAGATCGATGGGTGAAAGAGGAATGAGGGCGGCGACAGATGTGATAGAGCGAACGAGAGAGGAAGAGGCCATGGCCATAAGGCTTAAGAGATTTCTCAAAGAGAGAGAGAGAGAGAGAGAGAGAGAGAGAGAGGAAGAAGCCATTACCACGTGGCTTAAAAGATTTCTCACAGAGAGAGAGGAGAGAGAGATTTTTTTTAGTTTTTTGACCAGTCAAAGGGGAGGGTATAACAGTAATTTTGCAATTTTCGTTAACACTGTTAGGTATCAAACTGTTAGTGTGAAGGATAGGTATTTGTATACAGCTCACAGCAACTTAGGTATTTATCTATCAAACGAGTGAAACCTTGTGTATTTACATGTGTTTGCACAAAAAAGTGGTATTTGATCAGGCAGGCCAAATGAGGTAAGACAATTCAGTCCAAATAACCTTGGTGGAATCAATACTCGAGGAATCTACCCAAGGTAGGTAAAAGAGGCGTAAAAGATTTGAATGAGATCTTATGATGGATCGAAAATCAGTAGTTGTGAAACTTAAGCGCCAAGGAACCGTAATAGGGTCAAACTTGATTAGTAAAAGATACCTATATCTATTTTCCATTAAGAGCCAATAAAGAAAAATATGAGCGGTATCGATTTTCAGAGGGAAAGATTCATCCAGAATCTTAACAAAAGGAGAGGAAATCGACGAAGATGTTATTTAAAAGTCAAGTTAAAGCTACGGTCGAGAGACTACAAAAAAAGGGTTTGACTATGAAAAGGATATCTCTCTCTCAAATAACCAACTGTCAACTATCCTACTTCTAGGGCTTCTCAGCCATCCTATCGTAGTTAATGTAACCTAGATCTTCATTGATCAACGCATCCCCATCGAGACCCTGTCGAGACTTAAGACGAACAGCCCTCATTGATCAGGTATGCCTCCACGTTCCCTTAGATCCACCGAAAGAAAAGCATGCAGAAGAAGGAACACCCCTCAGCCTTCTTTTCGGCACGCCAACAATTATATAACGCTGATTGGGGTATAGGTAAGGGCCCCGATGGCCGGATCAGGATTGTTATTATGCCTATGAGAGATTCAGATGTCCATCCCTACTCTCGTTACATGGTAATGGAGCTGATCTCGGCCTCCGACCGTATCAAGCTTGGTGGTTACAACACAGGGAATTTAGACGTACATTCCTGCCCTAGTGTCGTGATTCCGGGATTGGTCTCGATCTAGGCGAGATGATCGGCCCTCCGCTCAGTTTGGTAATAAACGGCCGAGCGATTTATACGTCCATTCCTGTGCTCGGATATTAAGAGCAAGCCAAGTGGTGTGGCCGATGAATCATGATTCGGCTTGAGGCTCACTGATGGGGATTTTATCAGTCTCCAAATTTAACCGCAAGTATACAGTTTATTGCAGTTGTACTTGAGAATCGTTCCCACAGAGAGGTGTGTTAACTACTTTTAAACTAAGTTAAACTTGAGTTGTTTTTAAAATCTAAAGATTTAAATGCAAAATAAAATAAAAGTCGGATTTCAAGAGAGAGAAAAATCTAGGGTTTTTATTTGCTTTATTTCTATGGTTGGTTTAAAAGATCCATCTTCTTTTCTAATCTAGTTCCAATATATTTCCATTAATTATAACTAAGCATAGAATATATTTAAATTATATATATAGCCTATCAAAATTATAAAATCGTCTAGATCATATTAAAACCCTAGTTCTAGTTAATTAAAAGTAACCTCGTCTTAATTTTCCACAAAAATATGTAGGTCATGAGTTTACAATTAATGTCTTATTGATTAATCTAGATCTCTTTTAACTACTTAGGTTGAATATCTTGTGATTAAATTATTTTCTTACCTTGCTTAATTAAATTTCTAGTTTGCCAAATTTTTCTTAACCTAATTAGATTATTGGTGTTATCACTCTTCTTTAATCTTATTCTAGGCTTCAAATTTCATTTTGAGATTAGTTTATTAGAAGAAAAACTATAAAGAGGATAAATAAATCACACGACATTCAACATAAAAGCATAGAAAAGAATAGATAAAAGAATACCCAACCACAAAATAAATACAAACAAAACCATATAAAAGGATTAGTTACTCATGTTTATAAAAGAAAAATAAATTTTTATTCATAATCAAGAGAACTTACAGTAGACTCGATCTTTTCTCCTTGAAAACTTTAACTTGAATACTATGAGAGAGATATAAAACCCTAATACTATACGGGTGCTTATATAGAGCTAAGGAAGTTTGTAGAACAAGTAATAAAAAAATACAAGAAAATTAACTTGCTAACAATTATGAAAATCTAATCTAATTATTCTGTTGGATGCTGTTGCGTGCCTTCAGAATCTTCGAAAGAAGAAACCTTGCATCTCATATTATTATATGTGGAAACAAGATTGTACCCATAAAAAATATCATTGAACGGCCCAAAATCGACCGCTCATCTGCACCAATTTAATTTAATCCGCCGCTAATCCGCCGCCGAATTTTGGCTTCATGGCTCCAGATTTTTTCTATGGTTTTATCATCAATTTAGATGATTTTTGAGCTCATAAAATCTTGAATATCTCGCCGTCTTTCTGTAGTTGCGTGGATCTCCGAATTGTTCCCAAATTTAGCATATAATTAGGCAGGTTGATTTGGTTTCTCCAACTGATTTGTTGTTGTGATGATTGATTCATCTCTATTTATTGCAACCTTTGCTGATTTGCAATGATATTTCCAAATTTGAAAATTGTATTTTGATTTTCTAAATAATTCGCTTAAGTCTCCATTGTACGCACGTAATACTCATTTTAGGACAATTTTCCGTCCTTTTGTATCCAAGACCTGTTATCTGTAATAATTCACAAAAGATACCCGGAAAAGCATAATATATGATAATAAAATGATAAATAGATTAGAAAAATGTGCAAAAAATCACACCTATCAAATATCCCCACACTTATATTTTGCAAGTACTCGAGCAAATCTAAGGTTTCAAACTCTAAACTAAACTAACTACTATCTTGCTAAATCCTACTCTTATTCCTACTTCTACTCCTATGCACCTTTTGTGGGCATGCGATTACATTGAGCGCATGAAACAAGCCTTTAAACCTGTAGACGGCCCTAGTAGGAGGAGTATTGTTTCCTGAGGGTTTCCAGCGGATACTACCCACAAAATCCACAAAAACTATAGAAAATAGAGGAAACAAAAATAAGAAAATGAAAACTATATATAAAGATAGGAATAGATAAGAAAAATACGAAAAAGAAGTGTTTAAACCTTACTAGATTTTCAGTCTTCATGAACCATACCTTAATAAACTTTGATCTATGCCGAAAATTACTTTCTCGTTATTCTTCCAATCTTTTCTACCTATCTTGCTTCCACACATGATCATATACCCCTACGTATGTATAAAATCATCTCTACACTCGGAGAATTCAATTCAAACTCCCATACACTTTCCCTTAGCTCGCTATTACTTTCTAATAGGCGATCAAATTGATGGATTTAGTCCTACATTTTTCATGCGACTGTTAATGTTTCGTGAGGCACTAACCAACCGATTACCGAATGTGAGTATCCTAATTTTGAAACACCTAAGGCACAGAAAATGATCCCAAATCAGTTGGTCTAAGTCACTAGGTGATGAAGTACCCTTACTGCATTTTTTTATGCTATCTTGATAATTGCAAGACAGTGTTCAAATTTTTTTTCGTATTAGGGCATTACAAACAAAAGCATGACAGGTCTTTTCTACAATTCCAAACTTCAAGATGTGTGCATGTGCGTATAGTAGGGTATCAACGTTCAAATGTTTGGACTCAAAAATAGGTTCTACTTACATCTTCTCAAACCTAGTAACTCGTTCATGATACTAGCCTTTTGGGAATGGGTTCATAACAACTTATTACTAGATCCATTCAACCATCTCTTTCTCTTATTTTTCTTAAAATCTCTTTTCTCTTTTATATACATTTTTCAATTTTTTTATTTCTATTTTCAAAATCTAATAATTTTTTTAAAGACTAAAAACTATGTACAAAATCATCCCCACACTTAAACTTGACTGTGCCCACGCTATCTTGTACATTGTATTCATGAAATTATTAAGCACTCAAAAAATAATTTACCCAATGCTTTTTCTAACCCATATGTTAATATTAACCACTCAAATTTTTTATCTTTAATCATGTAATAGTAAAATAAGTTGTATCAATAAATATCAATAAACACCCTAAAATGGATATGCAAAATATTGGTATCGTGTTATATATGGGTGAGGAAAATTGTGATCAGTGTTTTTCCGAAAAAATTAGTACAAAAATAAATAATGAAAATCTCAAAGAATTATGTAATTATACAATCTTATCGAAGTATTGGCTAATTGGATCAAATTCTAAAACACGATCATACAGAGTATAAATAAGTGATCCAGTTATAGGAGATAAAGACACAACTTCATCTTTCTTTTTAATAGGATTGGTTTTAATAATGACCGAAAGTAGTGGAGGGTTTGATTCGACTGTTAAAAACTCAAAAAGATATTCACAATTTATTGGATGGTTTCGTGAATCTAATTCATCTATAAGATTAAATTCATCTTTAAAAATTTCCTCAAAACTTTGATCAAAATATCCTTCTTCAAAATTAACCACATCCTCATCATTCACTTCTTCTATTATAATAGGTGAATCATCTTCAAAAATATCATCAAATTCCTCGTCCAACAATTCTTTCACTTCTTCCTTAAATTGACTTATGGGTTGACTTTTATCTTCTAAAATGTGGGATCCCATTCTAAATTTTCTTCAAAAATTTCATTATTTGTTTCAACTAAAGGTGTAGGTTCCCTATTAATAGTTTCCTCAAATATTATATCTAGGTCAACCCTATCAAAATCACAAGTTTCCTTCACAGAAGCGGTTTCTAAATCCAAAATTTTCTCAAAATTTATATTTGCAACTGTTAATTTGTCAGAATTATCTTCCTAAAAAATGTTGCAATTGGTTAAATCAAACATCTTAACCACAAACGTATCATCAATAAATTTGTTGTTGGAGGCCAAATCGGAAATTAAAATTTTTTTGGGTAGGTTTCAAACTCACTAGAAGGAGACTCATTATCACTTCTCTCATGCACCAATAAATCAGACTCATCTAAGCCACAAGATTCAAACGTGGATTCACAAATTGGACACTCCTTTTATCGCTCAATCTTTCTTGACGTAAACTCACACCCGGACACTTATGACTTAAATGTTTTTCGGTTATACATTCCAAATCATAGTTATTCTCAACTACTTTCTCAATAGGTTTGTTATGATGTTCTAAGATGTTGGGAACAATCGGGCTTGGGTGGGTTTGCATTGGGATGGTCTCTTGCACTTTCCTATTAGTGATTGCAGCAATTATCTGGCCTAGAAGAATTTCAATATTAGTCACTGATTTCTTGATAACGCTAGAGTTTTTAAAAAAAGTGGCTAACTGCGTTTCAACTTTAGCAAGTCTTGTCTCCTCATCATTATCAACGTTTAATGGTGGAAAAGTTTGGTATGGTTGATAATAATCTAATTGGATATTGTCATAAGGAGGGCCAATATCGTAGTATTGGTATGATTGAAATTGGTGTTGGTTTATGAAAGTGGAAGGAGTGAATGTTGGTTCGGTTGTAGTATAAGGTGAATTATAACTGCTCCTATATTTATTCATTCTAATATGATCGGAAAGTGTTGGGTTAACTAAATAACATAGTTCATACAAACTTGGTTTAGCATGTTCGTTACCTATTTTTTTTAAAAACTAAAGATTCTAATAAATCACAAACAAAGATGCGCAATAAACCTAGATCTAGGGTTATTTAGGTCAAGTTACTAGACCCACTCCTAACCACCAAGAGATAAATTGCGGGATAGATTCTCTAACAGCTCTTTAACAATCTTGAAGCCAGATCAGTCCCAGTTAAGTGGGAGGGTTCCGCTATACGAATCACCGAAATAGCGGGCCTTAATTAAGTAACCACAACTAGTCACACGTCATTAGACACCTCAAGATTGAATCGAATAACCATTAGATTACCTACAATCTCCTCTTTTCCTATTGAGCGCGATATGTCCTTAGGGGGCTGAAGTCTATATATTTTTAATTTAATGTAGATTAATGCGGATTCTCAGTTGTGATTTGTGGGGCCAAGAAAGGGTGATGAAATTCTCACATAATCTGGATTTAGGTTGTTACCCCTTAGAATCTTTGTAAATATGCAATGCTATCTAAAACAATCTAAAATCTAAACTAATTTTTTATGGCGCAAATAATCTTGCAAAAATCTGTTAGTTGGAATCAAATCAAGATTTTGAGAAGAACGATATCTTACCTAGATTTATCTCCTGTTCATCTCAATCTTCACTTCCAATAAGCTCGTCTCGATTCCTGAAATAAAAAAACAGAGAATTCGCAGAATCAAATGCACTAATAAAATCTAAAACTTAAATTTAAATATAATTAAATTACACCTCCCCGGTAATGGTGCCAACACTTGATGCGGATTTCATTGGTCTCCAAATTTAACCGCAAGTATACAGCTTATCGCAGTCGTACTTGAGGATCGTTCCCACAAAGAGGTGTGTTAACTATTTTGAAACTAAATTAAAGGTAAATTGTTTTTAAAATCTAAATATTTAAATGCAAAATAAAATAAAAGTTGGTTTTCAAGAGAGAGAAAAACTTAGGGTTTTTATTTGCTTTATTTCTATGATTGGTTTAAAAGATTCATCTTCTTTTCTAATCTAGTTCTAATATATTTCCATTAATTATAACTAAGCATAAGTTATATTTAAATTATAAATATAGCCTATCAAAATTATAAAATCATCTAGATCATATTAAAACCCTAGTTCTAGTTAATTAAAAGCAACCTAGTTTTAATTTTCCACATAAATATGTAGGTCATGAGTCTACAATTAATGTCTTATTGATTAATCTTTATCCTTTTTAACTACCTAGCTTGAATATCCTGTGATTAAATTAATTTCTTATCTTCCCTAATTAAGTTCCTAGTTTGTCAAACTTTTCTTAATCTAATTAGATTATTGGTGCTATCACCCTTCCCTAATCTTATTCTAGACGTTAACTTACATTATGAGATTAGTTTATTAGACGACTTCAAAGAGGATAAATAAATCACATGACATTCATCATAAAAGCATAGAAAAAAAGAGATAAAAGAAAACCCAACCACAAAATAAATACAAACAAAACCCTAGAAAAGGATTATTTACTTATGTTTATAAAAGAAAAATAAATCTTTACTCATAATCAAGATAACTTACAATAAACTCGATCTCTTTTCCTTGAAAGCCCTAACTTGAATGCTATGAGAGAGATATAAAACCCTAATACTATACATGTGCTTATATAGGGCTAAGCAAGCTTGGAGAACAAGTAATAAAAGATATAAGAGAATCAACTTACTAACAACTATGAAAATCTAATCTAATTGTTCTGTTGAATACTGTTGCGTGCCTTCAGAATCTTCGAAAGACGAAACCTTACATCTCATATTAATATATGTGGAAATAAGATCGTGCCCATAAAAAATCTCATCGAACGACCTAAAATCGACCGCTGATCCTCACTAATTTGATTTAATCCGCCACCGAATTTTGGCTTCATAGCTCCAAATTTTTTCTATGGTTTTATCATCAATTTAGATAATTTTTTAGCTCATAAATTCTTGAATATCTCCCTGTCTTTCTGTAGTTGCATGGATCTCCGAATTGTTCCTAAATTTAGCATATAATTAGGCAGGTTGATTTGGTTTCTCCAACCAATTTGTTGTTGTGATAATTGATTCACCTCTATTTGTTGCAACCTTTACTGATTTGCAATGATATTCCCAAATTTGTTCCAAATTTGCAAATTGTCTTGTGATTTTCTAAATAATTCCCTTAAGTCTCCATTGCACGCACGTAATCCTCATTTTAGGACAATTTTCCGTCCTTTTGCATCCAAGCCCTGTTATCTGTAATAATTCACAAAAATTACTCGGAATAGCATAATATATGATAACAAAATGATAAATGGGTTATAAAAAGATGCAAAAAATTACACCTATCACTCAATGTGTAGGAGATTTAGATGTCCATCCCTGCTCTTGCACTTGGTCTTCAAGATGAGATCATGATCCTTGGGAATGTGAGTTTATTATTATCGTCAAATCACATGTAACTGTAACCTAATTTTTTTAAATAATATGATGGCTGGATGGATATTATCTTTGTTACGTTATGTATAAATTATGTCCATACAACCAAGAGATCTATTTCTATTTATTGAAGGAAGAATGCTCTTTCCTTCCTCTAACGACGACCCATTCGTCGAGGGAGATAGTGTCGCACTAATTATTTTTATCTTTAGTGCAGACCTAATTTTAGAATGAACATCTTTTTGGCATGTCTGGTGGGACCCCGCTGTTGTATGGTACAGACCCGATCCAGTACCGGTAAAGTTCCTGATTTCCAGCACTTGTCTTTAGCAGAGAAGACCACGCGAAAGAAAATCAAGTTGTCAGAGAAGATGAGCGACGATAGTGACAACCACAACCCAAACAAAGCACCTCCGAACAAAGGAGATTCCGCTACGTCAAAGAGGGCTTTAAGTTCGGCAAGCCCTCTGCCGAACAGCAATGACTTGCCGGTGAATCTTACCAATAGCGAACTGCTTGAGAAGATCAATCAGCAAATTGAGCAGATGGAGGCGGCTTTTGGCACTAGATGATGGAAGTGAACCAACAAGCCTTCCAGGCTTTACCAGCAATGTTGATCCAGATGCAACAACCCTTGCAGGAATCAATGAACATGATCAACAGAAGTTCTAAACCAAATGGCTACGGCTATGGAAAGATTAGCGGCAGCTGCTGGATCTTGTGGGAACAATCCACAGTACTTCGGCGTCCTGAATCTGGCGGCTCGTACTGCCGGTTTGGCTCTAAATGCCCTGCATAACAACCTCGGTGGGCATGCGCAAAGTAACACTACCACACCGAGAAATCCCTTGTGCCAGGAACCAAACCACGATTACTCAAATCAAAATATTAGGGGAAATACCGTTCCCCCGCCCGTGCTCCAACCTAAAGGCCAAACCAGGCCGAGGTAAGGCCAGACGGCGGATAGGGACTATTTCCTGGGGGGCGGACCTGGTATGCTCCTACAGGCGGCCAGAATTTCTGCCGACAAGACCGCAATACTCTGAATCGAAGATCGATTAATGTGTAGTCCACCGAGTTCGGATGGTTCGGTGATGACTATGATACTAATGAAGAACCAGCGTATCTCTCTCAGCCGAACCGTCAAGTTTTTCCCAATGCACCTCAACTGTGAGATAGATAACTAGAAGAGTGTTATAAAAAACCCTACCCAGATCACTATGATTAGATGTGAGTATCCAAGGGGTTTCAAAGTCCCTAATTTCATGCTATTCTCGGGAGAAAACGACCAATTGACCAAAGAGAACATCGCTAGATTCACCATCCAGTGTAAGAAGGCCGGCAGTTTTGGTATGTACAAACTCTGATTATTCAGTGGATCTCTCACCAGGGTAACTTACGAATGGTATCGAAATTTGACGCCAGCTTCTATCCAAGACAGGCCAGCCATGGAGCAGAGTTTCAGAACCCAGTTTATCACGGCCATTGTCGATGTGGCGGTGGCGGATATCACCAGAATATACCAAAAGAACAATGAGCCAGTGGAGGAATTAGTTGCCTGAATGTTGATGGCTAAGAACATGTGCCAAGTAGTCATACACGACAAGGAATACATGAAGATGGCACAAAGAAACTTGCTCCATGATAGCAGGAAGCACTTCGTGGGTACGAAATTTGAGAACATGAGTGATTTGGTGAATCATGTTGCACCATATAAACGATGACTCATGATTAAGAGATAGATAAATTCTTCTAGGAATTCCGGGTTCAAAAATAATTTCGACGTGACCATCGCCGAGATCCAAGAAGGAGAAGAAGCCGATCTTGACGACGAGATCGATACTAACGTCAGTATCACAGAGTTCCTCCCAGGACCTGCGCTATGCCAAAAGAGTTTGCGAATTCGGCGCCTAAGAAAGGATCTATCAAAAGAAATTATTTCGGAGGAAACCGAGATTACGACTATGACATAACAAAAGCTGAGATAATTTTTTATATGCTCTTCAAAGACAAACAACTCAAGGTGTCCTATTGAATCCCGAGCACCGAAGAAATCAAAAAAGAAGAAATATTATTATAAGTGGCATAATTCAAAATCCCATTCAACTATTAATTGCGTAGTTCTCCGCAATACTCTGCAAAAGGCTTTCGAGGAAGGGCGAATCAAATTCGCAAAAGCAGCATCGGAGTCGAAAAAGTCCTTTTCCTAAGACGATATCGATGAACGTCATTAACGCCGATTTAGGAAACGGGACTAGTGAGCACCGTCTTCAGGAACTGATGCAGAATTGACCGATCATGAAAGGGATCCTGTAGGATCCGTCAGAATCACCAGACAGCTAAATCCAGGCAGTACTCAAATGTGGTCGGCCGAACTAGGAGGTTCGGTCACATGGACTCACATGAAAACAGTGCGTTGGTGTAAAATGGGGGATTACGAAGTAAAAAAAAATTCTACAACTTCTGTATGGTGTATCGATGCAAGGAGTGTACCTCTTCCGGCGGCATTGAAATACCTTTCGGGAAAATTGAAACCGGAGAAGCGGAGAAATTGAAATCAAGTGTGTTTGACGCATTTGTAAGCATATTGTTTGGATCCAGAATTATCAAGGGAGCTGAAAAATAGAATATCCCCAAGCCAAGGGAGGATGTACCAAATGGTTTTAAAACCCGCGAGACGAACCTAGGTGCACCACATAGGCTTTTCGGAGCGTTCAATCAAAATAAGCCTTTCAGCGCCAGATCGCAGAAGCATGGACCTCAACCCCACCGAACAGTTCTTATCGCACGGTATGGCCACCGGTCGTTCGATATACCGATGGAGGGAAGAGACCACTCGGGAATAATTTCTTAAGGGACGAGATCGGTCATATAACAGACCTGCGAGACTATATTCACCACAACGCTAGAAAATCTAGGAAGATCACTCGAGACGGAGAAAAGCTACGGATAGAAGTCAGTCACAATCATCAAGGGTGGACGTAGCCGACATAAGGCCCCTACGGATGGTAAAACCTCTACAGGCGGTCATATGGGTATGGACTAGAATCGAACGGCCCGTTAGGCCGGTCCGGTACACACGTTCTCCAAAACCCCATATCGTGGCTAAGAAACAGAAAAGAAGGTGGCAGCGCTCGGTAAAAGAGGAACGTGAAGCCATTCACCAAGCAGCATTGGACCGAAAGAAAAGAACAAAGCCAGTTGGAGGCGACATCAGCCAACTGAAGAAACCAATAAAAAAGCTGGGCTCAGTCGTCGCAAAGGCTGGGGGTACTGATATTGAGACATCTATGCCAACCAATCAGCGATGAGTGCCTAAGAAGGATGGTCCCAAACCCAATGTGTCAACTGGTGAGATAGAGGTAAATGCTATACTCACCGTCACAGATTCGTTTCAAGCGACTATTGACTAACCCAATTATCTATCTGGGGATTCGAAAGGGGAAGAAACGGAATCGATGATCTTATCGTCCAATGTGGCCGTTAGTGATGAAAACCCCTTCACAAGACTGGAAGGAGAAATGAACAATCACCTAAAGTCGCTGTACATTATGGCTATACTGGAAGGTAAGCTAGTTGATCGGATCTTCATGGATAATGGAGCGGCTATAAATCTGCTGCCGACATGGATGTTAAAGAAACTGAACAAGACTGATGATGACATGATACCTACACAGATGTCTATAACCGGGCACAGTGGACATTCCGCCAAGGCAAAGAGAGTATTAACCATAGAGATAGAAGTCGGAAGGCTATGCAGTTTGTCCGCATTCTACATCATTGACATAGATAGAAACTATAACACACTACTCGGAAGAGACTGGATCCACTCAAATGAATGTTTTCTTTCGAGCCTGCACTAATCCATTATATACTGGGATGAAGAAAGAATGGGAGTGACAAAGACAGACTATCGACCTTTCCCAATAATAGAGGATGTGGTCGTCGCTCATCTCTATCAAGACGACGTCGGCCCGATTCGGTTTGTAGAAAACAACACCGGTCGCTTATACATGACAACGTCCAAAGATTTCATTAATAAAGAAGGCGTGAAGTTTCTTCGACTATTGATACGGCCAGAGGCACCCGTGTCTTTATGGCCATTAGAAAGTAAGGATCTGTGAGGTACAATGCCGAATGGAGCGTGTTTACGATCAACGGCGAGGAGACCGATGAAAGATTGGTCGGGGAGATTTGTTTACAGACCGAGATGGTTAGCAATTTAAAAGTCGAAGCACAAGATGACTTAGAGGAAATTAATGTAGGAAGTAATGGTTGTGTTCGGCCACTTTTTATTAGTAAGAATTTATGCAATCGTTTTCGCAATCAATTAATAAAACTATTTCTAGATTACGCTGATTGTTTTGCATGGAACTGTGAGGAGCTCACCAGCTTAGAACAAGGGCTTACTGAGCATAAAATTCCCTTGAAAGAAAATTGTAAACCCCGGAAGCAACCACCGAGAAGAATGGAAGTAGATACTCTTCCCAAAGTAAAATAGGAGGTGGAATTATTGTTACAAGCCGGCTATGTTTCGCAAGCTTGGTACCCTGATTGGGTTGCCAATATCGTGCCAGTACGAAAGAAGAATGGAAAGCTCAGGGTCAGTATCGACTTTAGGGATTTGAATGAAGCGACTCCTAAGGACGAGTATCTGATTCCCATGGCCGAATCGTTATTGGATGCCTCAGTGGGCATTGTATGATGTCATTGATGGATGGGCATTCAGGATACAACTAGATCTACATTTAAAACAAGATGTAAGCTATATGGCCTTCTGGTGTCCTAATCCGCTAGGGCTCTATGAATGGATCGTTATGCGATTCAGATTGAAGAACGTTGGAGCCACATACCAGCGTTCCATGAATCACATATTCCACGTCATGACCGGCAAATTCATTAAAGTGTATATAGATGACATTATTGTGAAATCAAAAAGGAGAAGCCGATCACTTGGTAGATTTGAGGTAGGCTTGAAAGGATGTGCCAACACCATTTACGACTCAATCCCTTGAAATACGTATTTGGGGTTTCGGCATGAAATGTCTTGGGCTTTCTTGTCCACCAGAGAGGAATAGAGACCGATCAGAACAAGACCATGGTAATAATTAAAGCGAGATCGCTAAGCAATAAGGAGCTACACAGATTTTAGGGCAGGTCAATTATCTGCGATGGTTCATAGAAAATTTGGCTGACAAGATGAGATGCTTTTCCCTATTGTTGCGCCTGAGGCACGGCGAGGGATTCATTTGGGGGGGAGAATCAACAAAAGTCTTTCAATATCGTTAAAGAGTACTTGTCCAAACCACCGGTCATAGTGCCACCAGTAGCTGGCAAACCAATTAAAGTATATATATCAGCCACACAGAAGATTCTATCGGCAGTCTACTCATTCAAAAGAATGAGAAGGGCATGAGAAGGTAATTTATTATTTGAGCAGAATCCTATCTGACATTGAGAAACGATATCATCCGATAGAAAATATGTGCTTATCCTTTTACAACACTTGCACAAAGTTGAGGCATTGCCTCTTGCCTTCTGGGATCCAACTTATTAGCAAATTCTATATTTTGAAATATATGCCAATGAATTCTTTGTTGAAAGGATGAGTTAGGAAATGGACATTAGTCCTGTCTGAGTTCTCTATAAAATATGTACCGATGACGGTAGTGAAGGGGCAGGTAATAGCAGATTTTCTGGCCATTCGCCTATGCCTAACCACAGGACTGGAGGATGATGAAGAGGTGATCGGTAACATGAGAATTGAATCTTAGACCATATACTTCAATGGTTCCAGCACGAGACAGCATGCCGGGGCAGGCGTAGTCCTTATATTACCAGACAATTTTTTATTATTATTCGGTAGCCATTGATGACAATTGTACGAACAATCAGGCTAAGTATCAAAGCCTCGTACTCTAAGGGATAATGGTAGAGCAAATGAGTATGCGGCTTTGATACTTGGCCTAGAAATTCTAATTGATATGTGAGTACTTATCATAAGAATCTTCGGCAATTCCGAGTTGGTGATCGAACAAACATTCGGGAAGTTTCAGCGCTTAAGCGCGAACTTGATCAGATATGTAGAAAAGGTCAAGGGATTGCTCGAAAGTTTCATTGAGGTTAGTGCATAGCATGTCGACAAGGAGTATAATGGTAGAGCAAATGACCATGCTCAGCCCGTATCCATCTTGGGAAGGATCTTAATGGAACCAGATACCATCGTGAAAGTCGGCCAGAAGGATGTTGAGTCCGGGGGTACCACTTGGTTAGTGAGGGCGGTAGACTCCAGCAACGATTGGCATAAACCAATATCGGGGTACCTAACGAATCCTATTCTGAAGACCGACAAGAGGTTGTAAAGAATAGCCCTACGGTATGCCTTAATCGAGGGATTCTTGTACCGGAAGATCTATGATGGTTTGATGCTTCGTTGTCTCAATAAAATTGAGTCAATGATAGTAATGGGAAAGGCACATGAAGTAATATGCGGAGCCCATCAGACCGGTATAAAAATGCGCTGATTGATTCATTGATATGGCTCCCATTAGCCGACCATATTCGCCGACTCCTACCGCTATGCGAAGGGATGTCAAGCTTGTCAAAAACATGGACCTACCCAGAACACGCCGGCCGCTGACTTCAATCCCGTGTTTAAGCTATGGCCATTTAGAGGCTGAGCCATGGATTTAATAGGTATGTTTCATCCCCCATCCTCTAAAAGGCATACATTCATAATTGTGGCCACGTATTATTTCAAAAAATGGGTAGAAGCTAAACCTTTGAAAACTGTGTATCAAAAGTCGGTCATCGAGTTCATATAAGAAAATATAATTCATAGGTTCGGTTTTCCAGAAACTATAAAAGCCGATAATGGGACTATATTCACAAGCTAGGAGGTGTTGGAGTTTTGTCATGACCCGAAAGGTACGGAACGCGACTGGCACTTAAATTACAAAACGTCTCAAGGCGTACGTAATCTAAGTAATCCAAAGCCCAGAAATCAAAACCCATTTAAGAAATATAGTGAAGGAAAACAAATTTATTGAAAGCGATTTAAATCAAATAAGTCACATCAAGCTTTTTAAAAGCAACATCCATTTTTCCGAAAATTTCGGCAGAGTCTCATTTGTAAATACAGGCCTCCAAATGGGTACAAAACAGGAGTATATGAATAACATGAAATAAGGCATCCCCCAGCAGGAGTTAGCTCTTCGCCGAAGCGGACTCAAATCCTAGGCAATGTAAATCATCAAGGTGCGAAATAAGCATAAAAGGCATAAGTAATAAGCATCATATCGTCTCAAGTGAGCTCGACCCAGAGAAATAACATAAAAGTCCACAAATCTCACTGCCTCGTCTCTAGGTCAATATACATCAATACAATAACAGGTACAGAAGATGGAGTACTCTAGATACAATGAATATACAAGGTGGAAACCAGAATGATATCATAACCCACCTACGAGCAAAAGTCTCAAGGCCAGGCAAAAGGAGCAAGTGCGTCCGCCGCTACAGTGCTGACGGAGCGGACCTGCAAAAAGGCTGTGGCACAACGGGGGTGAGTTTCCAACTTGTGAGTACTAAATAACATCTATAGAGGCTATCGTAAGCATACATGCAAGTGTCATAACATCAACAATACTGATATGGCATGATATACTAGCAGATATGTATGCAACATGAATTAATTTACAATACTAATCTGGCATGATGTACTAGCAGGTATGTATGCAACATGAATCAACTCGTGATCTGAATATATTGATATAAGAAATCATTATTTTCTTCTTAGAAAACTCTTTTGAAATATCAGCATAATATCAATAGAATCAATAGAAATCCGTGTCCAGCATCGACACCTCAAACAACTATCTCAAATCTCATGTATCCATATCACAGTATCTCTGGCCCCAGCCGTCCGGCTGACCCATCTCAAGTATCAATATCTCAACATCTCACGGCCACGGTCGGTATCCTCTGGATATCCGCCGCGCCAACAATCACCGGTAGGTAGTCCGCCCTTGCCAGGCTCAACGTCTACACCTCGATCTTCTTGCCCCGGGGTACCTTACCGGGCCCACCATGTACCCGAGACGGTTCATCCAACTACTCGAAACGGGTCTCGAAAACCAACAGAAAACTTATGGTGGACGACACATGTATCATATCACGAGAAAAACCACAACTTTGAAATGTTTAAAATAATATCAGGTTTATTAAATCCTTGCGGCTTTTGTAACACTCGAGCCCAATGCTACTAATTTCAGTTACCGTTTGAACGTAGTGTGGCACCTATTTCATTTATCTTGCTTGATTGTTACTTATTGAAATTTTACCCCGTCAATTCATTTCTGCATATAACAATTTATGGCATCTAAAATAAAATTAAAAATATTCATCTTGGCCTACTTGACACCCCTAACCCCGTTGTAGCGTCCGTGCATCGTGTTCTTGTCCCGTTCAGTGAAACGGGCGAGTTTGGACGGCTACGCGCACGTACGTGTGTCCGTTTTGGGGGTATGCTTTTTGATCATAAAACACTTCATTTTAAATTTTGGATCCCGCCTAAAATTTTATTATTTAAATTTCAAATTTTTGGACCCGACCCGGGCACAATTTGGAAATGTTTTACTTTGCGCCAAAATCCCATTTTCTATTATATTTTTAACTACCGTATATTTTAACTTAACCATATAATATTTTATATACTTTAAATCTTTGATTTAAATCTTTTCCCTAATCCCCACTATTTCCCTCAGCCAATCAGATTTCTCATAACTCACGTGGGCCCCTCTCCCTATCTCTATCTCTCTCCTCTCTCTCTCTCCCTCGTATCTCCTCTCTCTCTCTCTCCCCCGTATCCTTTCTCTCTCTCCCCATATCTCTCTCTCTCTCTCTCTCATATTTTACATTTCCCTCCTCTTCTTCATTTCTTTCACGAGAACCCAGCCCCAGCGAACCCTAGCCGCCGTGCCCCTCGCTGCCGCAACCCCAACGCCGACACCACCATCACCAGCATTGTCACCTTCTCGCCCTCGACCAATCCACCGCGCCTCCTTCCTTATTTCGCTTCTTCCCGTGCACCCTGCACCTTCACCGCGGCCACCTGTACCCCTGCACGCGTTCGCACCGCCGTGAGTCGCCGCCGGTGACCTCGTCCCCGTGCCCCAGCCTCGCAAACACCCCCTCGGTGAGTTTCACATCCCCTCACCTCCTCCTTTCTTCCTTTTCCTTCTCTGTCACGATTTTTCTTGATCTGCAGTTAGTCGCTATCGTCGTGGGCCACCGCCGGAGCTCCGTCAACGTGGTCGACCGTCACCACCCGTCCCACAGACCATTGTAAGCCTTCCCTTCTCCATCCTCCTTCCCTTTCTTCTTCGCTTTCTTTTCTTTTCTTGTTGCAATCCTTGACGTTCGCTGTTTTTGGGTTCGCCGGAATCTGGTGATGCCGGCGACATGTCCCGACGTTCCAGCATGGTACCCCGACCCGTGTGGCTTTACTGTTCGTCGTTTGGGTTCATTCCGTGAACCGTGCACCCGTCGCGAGTTTTTCCCCGACGATGTTTAACGTTCCGTTTTCCCGATTCGCGACCCGTCGAGGCAAGTAACCCTTGCTACATGCTAAACAATATTTACTTATACTTTATGACACCCTAAAACCTGCAATTTAACTTTGGTATTATAATTTCCCATTTTTCGTGTTCAAGATTGTTATATATCGTTTATCTTTCAAACTTGGAACCTACCCGTTGTAATTACTAATTTGGAACCTAATAATCACATTTACATATTTTAATTACACTTTCACTGATGATGTAGCCTATGGCACCTTTTCTACCGTTTTACTTCATTTGGACGCTCGTATACATTTAACCTGCTTAAACTGTGATTTCATTCGTGGAACCTATATACACATATAACATTGCATCTATGAAGTCTTAAACTTGTTAACATGATTAAATGGCTATAATTGTCTTACTGCATTCTTATATTGTTGAAATCATCTCTGTGACACAATTGATAACTGTATTGCTAATTGAATGAATCTGCCTATTGCTAATTCATTGCTTAGATCATGTTGTTAACCATGCTTGATTATGTAGCTGAGTATGAGCACACCCATGATATTGTTTACATCTTGACCTGAATTGATACATACATATTGATAGACCCGACATGGTACCGTATACTGCTTGACTTGACTTGATATACCATGACCTGATACGTTACCTGATCTTGTGTCTATAGCCAACAAACCTGACATATAGTCCTCATGGACCGTTCCTGTTGTCAACCTGTTTACCTTATCCTGTGTTGGCATTAGTTTCTTGACTACGGGATACCTGACTTGACATACACATATAACTTGGGGGTATGGGGAAATCAAAGGTGAAACCTGACTTGTAACTTAACAGTTCACTACCTGTTCTGAGTGTACACATTCCTGTTTGGTGCCTAGCGGCATGTCTCGGTTTCAGCCGAGAATATTGAGGCCGTGGTCCCGGGTATGTATGGGATACTATTGAGTGTACACATTCCTGTTTGGTGCCTAGCGGCATGTCTCGGTTTCAGCCCGAGAATATTGAGGCCGTGGTCCCGGGTATGTACGGGATACTATTGAGTTACATCGATGATTCATCAATTTGGTTTCAAAGACTTTAGAACAGAGAACCTGATAGAAAAGTCCAGTTTACCCACTGCACACTACCCTGCACTGCTCTGATTCATATTATTGTTACCCTTGCTTTATTCATGTTTATATTCGCATTGCCCATTTATTATGTTATTACTTGATGACTTGACGCGCTGACGTCTGGGTTTTGCATGGCCCATATTCTGTACCGCTGTCACAGCCCGAGCATGAGTACTTCAGCCGACAGGCTGAGCTGTGAGTGTTAGCAGTAGTTAGCTTTTCTTTACTGCATTTTATTCCTGATGTGAGCCCGCATTATGGGACATACATTCCAGTTATTTTGTATTGGATCTTTCGCTTCCGCATTTATTTATTCTTGACTCATGTTATCTTAGATTATGGACATGTTTAGATAGTTTTATTTTGTTCTTGATATCTCTACAACCGTAATGTGACTGTGGATGGATACTTCCTACCCACAGGTAGCATGGTTGGCTATGTCACGTGCCCATCTTAGCGTACTCTGGGAAGCGGGGCGTGACATGGTTCTTTTGGTATCAGAGCCATAGGATAGTCGGGTTGATTTTTTTTAGTTGGGTATTGTACCCAATACACGAATCAGAATACCCGTGTTTAGGAAACATGTCCTGCCACCTTGCCGTTTTACCATTCTTGAATCACATTCTTCCTGATTATATCTTTTACGATGTGCAAACTTTCTTTACATATCGACTCGAAACCTGATTCCTTGTTATCTCTAGGACTTAGGCGACTTGGGTGGAGTTATGCTGTGGCTATGATACCGCGGCATAGTTACAATGCGGTACTCTATTTAAGTAACTTGGAGTTCTATCCTTGATCTATATTTTGAATCTATCATCATGCTAATGTTGGGTGTTTTGATTTCAGGAATATGGCGGTAAGAATTTGAAGACGTACCAAAGGCGTGTGGACGAAGCCGCCATGCTTGGAGTGATAAGAGGAATGCTGGAGAATCAAAAGAAACAGACCGAGCTGATCCAGCAGCAAGCGGAATCGTTTCAGGAAGGTTTGCAGATCGTTCAGCAGTCTGTGAACAATGTTGGAGCTAAACCAGTTGACCGAGTAGGGACCGTAGCAGATTTCAGGCGTTTGGGTCTGTCTACATTTACTGGTTTGGAGGAGCCGCTGCCAGCAGAACAGTGGCTCGTTGACACAGAGAACTTGCTTATTGCGGCACAGATTCCGAATGAGAAAAGAGTTGATGTGGTACGCATTCAGTTAGTGGACTACGCCCGAGAATGGTGGCTTGTGGAAGAGAACCGCTTGCCTAAGTCGATCAAGTGGGCGGATTTTTCAAAGAGTTTTCTAGAGAAGTTCTTCCCGCGGACTGCACGGGAGGAAATGGAAGAGAAATTCATCGTGCTAAAGCAGAAGGGAGCACCCGTAGATGTGCATGCAGCAGAATGGACAAGACTCAGTAGATTCACTGGACCTTTAGTTGCCAACGATGCACACAGGGCACAAAGGTTCATGCGCAGCTTGGACGTGGACATCCAGCGGCAGATTGTCTCCCTGGGTTTGACCACTTTCTCACAAGTACTTGCGGAAGCCCGTGAGCAGCAGAGTTTATCTGGGATGAAGGGGAGTTTGCAGCAGACTGCAGTTGCGGTAAGGAAGCCAGCATTTATACCTAACCGAGCTCATGGTCGCAGAGGTATTCCAGTGGACCGTCGAGGTGTAGCACCCATGAAGAAGCCAGTGATCGTCAATCGAAGAAAGAGCATGACCTGTAACTACTGCAATTTACCTGGCCACATGCAAAAGGATTGTCGAAGGAGGCTGGGACTTTGTTTGGTTTGTGGAGCGGCTGATCACGCCGTTAGTGCTTATCCGTCGAAGCTTCGTACGAGAGATGATTTTCAGAAGCCTCCGCAGAGACCGTTCCAGGGACAGAAACAGCTGACTCAAGGACCCAATTAGGCTCAAGCTTTTACCTTGACAGCTGAAGAAGCTAAGGCGTCAGGAGAAGTTGTTTCAGGTATTCTACTCGTTCATGGTTTTCCCGCATTAGCGTTATTTGATTCTGGTGCATCCCATTGTTTTATGTCATCCAAGTTTTTAACTACACACTCGATTGACTACACGACCCTGTCTAGTTTCTGGGACATACACACTGGGAATAGGAAAATCATAGCTAGTAGGGAATGTAAAGATTGTACAGTTGTTGTGTGCGGACGGGAGCTTTTTGCAGATTTCTTGGTGATTGATACGGGCAGCTACGAAGTCGTCTTGGGAATGGATTTTCTTGGCACTTTCCACACTCACATTGATTGTAGGGCAAGGAAGGTAATTTTCCAGATTCCCAGACATCCCGAGTTTAGCTTCACTGGAGGAAGCAGTTCTGTCGGGCCAGTCGAGTTTAGGGCTAGGCCGACAAACAGCATTCTTGCATCTATGGAAGTTGACAAAAATGAAGAACCGGCTGTTGTTTGCGATTTTATGGACGTGTTTGAAGATATATCGGGTTTACCGCCGAAGCGAGACGTGGAGTTCGCAATTGATCTTATTCCGGATGCAGCGCCAGTATCCAAAGCGTATTATCCAATGGCACCAGTAGAGTTGGAAGAAGTCAAGAAACAGGTTGCTGATTTGCTTGAGAAGGGTTGGATTCGAAGCAGTAACTGTTGGAGATAGTGCCCTCAGAGTCAATTATTGGATCACAGGCACGTGATTGTAATGATTGAGGGAGGACCTATCCCGGTAGGACAGTCTTACTCGAGATGATAGTATGCTATCTGGTTTATCTTTGTCATCGTGTACTGCTTTAGGTGACCTTACATGTCGCTATTGCACGTTGATAGAGCCCCCAGGATTCTTGCTTGACTACTAGCAGTATGAGGGCGATCATATACGTGGGAGCTGGGGTCTATAAGGACATCCTTAAAAGGTCCCTAGTCGTGGGAGTTTCGAGACAGGGCATCGATACTCCACAGTAGACTAGTGTATACAGTCGAGACCTCGACGAGGGGCGGTGGCCGGTCTCACAAGCGACTGGTGTCAGTTGGTTCACCTAAGATGTATACAGGTGCTCATTGGGTTATGAGTACACCGGACAGGACTCGCCGGGAACATGCTAGTTGGTCTTATACCTGACGTCAGATAGCAGTTCCCTGGTGACATGTGTACAGGTTAGTTCATCGACCTGGGGATCGTCATTTGTCTCGTGTGAGTTCCCACTGTACTTTGATTACTACCCTACCACGCTCAAAGGAGACGTGCAAACAGGTTTTAGTTGGGTACAGTCCCGAGCCACATGGAGGCAGTGAGCGGATCTTCAGGGGTTCGTCTCTCCCGGTATTGGGGGTGAGGTCGCGCTGTGTCTAGGAGAGCCATTACACAAAGCTCTCGGACGAGGCATGAGATTTACTGGTAGGTATTCCAGTAGTATCTCAGGGTGTTCTGGACTACACTCCGACACGACTTGTACCGCTTTTGGGGGTCTGACTTTTACCAACCCCCTAGGCCCGCCATGCGATGCTCATAGACGAACGGACCGGACTGTACGGATATTGTCACTGACAGGCTCAGTAGGGTGTCAGGATGAGTTCGCTCATCGACGTCCCTTTTGGTCAATACCTGGTAGCCCGTTACGTATTGGCTTATACCTCTGACGTGCTAGTGGTTAAATCCACAACCAAGGTGTTGACGAGTCTTTAGAGTCCCCTACAGACAGTTGCTCAAGTTTCGGACGAAACGCTGTAAAGGCCGTATGGAGATATGGCAGGGTTCGATCAGATACGTGCGGTATTGCACGGATCAGGATCGGACGGTTAATACTAGAGGGCTTTGGTTTAAGCCGGATCCTAGTATTGTACAGTGTAGATTTTGTCTCATTGCATTTGTATTCGGTCGGAATACAAATGCGGGTATGTATATACAGTAGCGGGGTTTTCCTGTAATTTATTACGGGATCAGTTTTTTGGAGTTGCCAGTTTGTTTTCCGTTTCGGCCAATTTTCTTTGTATCTTTCATTGGCCGAAGATTGGTGGAGGATGGCTTATTTGCATTTGTGCAAATAAGCATTTGTGGAGGGTGTTATTTGCATATCCTTGCTTCATGATGGTTGCACCATCATTTGACTTCTTTTGACCATGATGGCTTGACTTTTAGAGTCATGATTGTTGATGATGTTAAAGGGTGATGGTTAATTTGGAGTATGGACTTTTGGTTGTGATCATTGGACTTTCTCATGATAACCTTTTCTCTCTTGATTTTTCATCCACCCCTCTTGGATTTTTGCCCACACCCTTCACCAAAAGAGGCCGGCCACATTTGTAGGATGGTGATTTTTTCCTTTTGGTTGTGAGGAAAAATGTTGATCTCATTCTTGGTATGCTACATTTTTCTCACCTCTCTCAAAATCCATTTCCTCCACTCAAATGGCAACTTCCACAACCCCAAAAGAGACATAGCTCTCTACACTTATTCTACAGCAACTCTTGGGCACGTCGACTCGCCAACTTCGTGCCCGAGTTGCCTCGGTCCAGAGGTGGGAGCCCGTAAAAGAAGCCGGCGATGTGGTGCCCTTCCGACGACGTGATGGAGACCGGAGATTCCGCGGGAGATCGAGACGACGACGAGAAGACCGGAGGACTCGGATCACTCGGTATATCTCTCTTCCCCATCTTGAAGTTAGCTAGGACTAGTTTAATGGCCCAATCCGGGTTATAGTGCGCGGTGGTGCCGGTTTGAAAAATTAAAGTAAATCATCACTTCCGCATTCCGGCGTCGGGTCGACGGCCGGGGCCCCGCCGTGCACTTACAGTGGTATCAGATGTTCCCCTCCGAAAGGCAGCCGAGACATTGGGGGGTCTCGCCTGAGATTCGAGGCAGATGCTATTTGGTTTTATCCGTTTATCTCTCCAAAGATGCCAAGTTGATTTATGGCACCGTGTATCGGAGGTTTAGACGGATGCAGCCGATGTAGCAGACTTCGTCAGATTCCCCCTCAGGGTGAGGGGTTTTTGATTGTGGGGACGCTCTTCCCTGCAGGCGCAAGCCCCTGCAGTTAATTACGCTACCGCATCGCGGTAACAACTTTCTCCTTCTCCAGAATTTCACTTCGTGTCGTGTGTGTTTGTTTTGTTTGTGGTTGCCCGTGGATTGTATACGGAGACTGAGTAATGCCGTCGCCCGTAGGACGTGGATTAGTCCAAATCCGTATTTACTTAGATTTGGGTTTGGTGTTTTCAGTTAAGGATGCATTAGTCGCGTTGCGGCTAAGATCAACTTAAACGTTCGTTAAGGATACGTTAGTCCTGTTTTAGACTAAGATCAACTCAACGTAGTGATTAATTTAATGTATGGCCATCGGGACTCGTCACCTCTCTGACGTCGTTGAAGGATTACAACGACAGGTATCAGAGGAGCTCGGAGATGTACCCTCGAACCAGAGTTGATTGGGAGTTTTATAATCTATTTGAATGTTTAAGGATACGTTAGCCGTGTTTAGGGCTAAGATCAACTTAAACGTTTGTTAAGGATACGTTAGTCCAGTTTGAGACTAAGATCAACTTAACGGGACCGTTTAGATCCGACAAAAGAGCATTTGGGCTCTATTGTGCCAGTTTAGGGACGTGGTGGTCCATATTCCAGTTTAGGGACGTAGTGGTCCGATATTAGTTTAAGAACGTTTTCGGTCCAATATTAGTTTTAGGGACGTTTCGGTCCGATATTAGTTTAGGGACGTCTCGGTCCGATATTAGTTTAGGGACGTCTCGGTCCATTATTAGTTTAGGGACGTCTCGGTCCACGAGTTTAAGGACCCCACAGTCCATATTCATGTGTGGTCGTTGGGACCCGTCACCTCTCTGACGTCGTTGAAGGATTACAACGATAGGTGTCGGAGGAGTTCGGAGATGTACCCTCGAACCGGATGTAGATTGATTTAGGAGAGCCATTTTGCTTAGTCAATTTAATTTAAGGACTTATGGCCACGATTGGGCTAAGTCCAGTAAAAAAAATGTCCAACATTGCTTTTGCATTTCCTTTTATTTTTATTTGGGCTTTGCCCAGAAAAGATATAGGGCATCAATTTATTTTGGGCTCTGTTCTTTATGAATGATGCAGAGCATCAATTTTATTTGGGCTCAGCCCTTTTATTGCTTTTACAATTTATTTTGGCCTGCTAAGTCTTTTTGATTTGGGCCTGGCCTTTCAAGTAATGCATTGCATTTGTGCAAAGCACCAAGAATCTTTTAGATTCAAGGAAAGGAGTGCAGAGCACTTTTTAATTTCTTGATCTAAATTTAGATCAAAGAAAAGAAGAAAAATCTTTTCTTTCTTTCTATCTCAGAGAACCAGAGGTTCTCTAGCAAGTGCAAGGCACTATTTTTTATTTATTTATTTATTTATTTATTTATTGAAGATCACTGATCTTGTCTTTTAGATCAATGATCTATTCCTAAGAGAATTTTCTCTTATTTCAAAGGTTTTTACCTTCTTCTTTTTTTTGTGTTCTCAAGAAGTTCTCCAGAGCTCTTTTCTCTCTTTTTTTTTATCCAATTCTCTATATCTTTGAAATGGGGTCTGGGGTTCTTTTTATAGTGCTCAAAAATCAGTTAAATTTGTTAAAAAGATCTTTTCTGAGTGATTTGGGGAATTTTCCCCACCGTTGGATCTTTGATCCAAAGGCCCCTGTTTTACAGAAGAAATCTTCTTGTTTAAACAAGAACAGAAAAAATATCCTTAAATCTTCATTCTGCTGTTGCGCCAGCGCGTGACACGTGTCGCGCAGTGAAGCGCTTGCGCAACAGCGCTTGCGCAACTGCGCAGACACGTGTCGCGCAGCGGTGCGCTTGCGCAACTGCGTAGACAAGTGTCGCGCAGCCGTGCGCTTGCGCAGTTGTGCTTGCGCAACTGCGCAGACATATGTCGCGCAGCCGTACGCTTGCGCAGTTGAGTGTTGCTTATGTTTTTTAAAGAGCCTTGCTCTGATTGGACGTACTGCCTTGGGCGTTGTGCTGCCATGTCAACTTCTGACACGTGGCGCGTTGCGCGCAGCGCACGGGAACCGAAGCGTTGCTTCAAAATTTGAATTTTCAAAATTCAAACAGAGCCTTGCTCTGATTGGGGGAACAAATGCCCCCCCCACCGTTGCGCTCACGTGGCGCGCACGTGAGTGCAGCAGTGGCAAGACCCCAACCGTTGGATCATTGAGGTCAGGTGAAGAGACGCAGGCGTCTATAAATAGGACCCTTGGTCCTTTAGAAAATTCTTTACCACTTCAAGAATTTTGACTCAGAGCCTTGCTCTTGCTTAAGAATTTTCAGAGCCTTGCTCTTGATTTTTTTTCCAAGAACTTCAGAGTTCATAACTTAGGATCACCCTAGGTAAAAATTTAGATTAATTTAAATTAAATTTAATTAACAGAGCCTTGCTCTTATAGATCTTTGATCTAAAGAAAACCCCTTTGGGGTTTCTTCAACAGAGCCTTGCTCTCATAGATCTCTGATCTAAAGAAAACCCCTTTGGGGTTTCATCAATAGAGCCTTGCTCTCAAAGATTTAGGGAGATCTTGTTCCTGGGTTCTAACTCATGAACAGAGCCTTGCTCATAGATCAAATGTAGATCTCCCCCCCTCTCTTTTATATATATATATATATATATATATATATATATATATATATATATATATATAAATGGAGAACTCTTAAAAGTTTCCCTGGATCTTTCAGATCCCAAAATTTTTCTTTTAATCCTTAGGGGTTATAGTTATCATTACTATTACAGAGCTAGGCTCTTTTTTAAGAAGTTTTATTCCTTTGAGACCAGAGTTTGACAAATGTCACTCTGTGACAGAGCTTTGCTCTAAAAGAGGAGATTTTCTCCTTGTCTCTAGGGATTTCCCCCCAATGAGGATATTCTCTTGGGGGTCTTTTTCATTAACTGACAGTCTCATCCAATGATGGGACTGTCTCATCAAATGATGCGCCGTCATCTAGATTTTGTGGGTCCCCCTTTGGTCCCCTACCCACTGCATTGTAGTGTGATGTAGGACTTTGAAATGTGAAGCATTGGAACACTAACGGTTATATATATTTTTTTTCTCTACAGGAAACATGTCTGAAGATTTGTCTTTCCCTTTCGTTCGCTCAGAAGGAGGGTTCCCACATTCGCCAGTGGACCGGGTGGTGTTTGCTCTGACTAAAGATCACGATCCCGAGTGCAAGAAACTTCACCTATGGGGAAGGTGGTACAGCCAGATCATCCAAGGTCGTCGCAGCTTTAGCTCCGCCTCACCCTCTGAGCCCATAGTTACGATCCCTTATGCGGACAAGCCCCCGGTGGAGTATGCCGTGGAGGTTAAAAATTGGAATTCCGACGACCTCCTTCAGCCTGCAATCGGTGCCATCCCGGTGCAGCCGCCGCCGGCTATAGATATCTTGGGGAGGCGAATCTGCCAGGGTGAAGCACGCCCTTGGGGACAGGCTTATAACGTTGGACTGATCCCGCGGCCGCTTGCCGGATATTTGCAATGGGCCCATTATATTTTGGCGGCGAAGAGGGCTCACCTGACGACGATTGGTTTATATTCGGCCGTCTACGTTTCGCTTTTCGAGTATCCCTCTCCTCGGACGTGGTGGATAAAGGCCTTCATCGAACAATGGAATATCCCCACCCATACCTTCCTGATAGCGGATAGGGAAGTCTCCATCTCTCTGGAGGAATTTGCTGAGATTTCAGGTCTGCCAATGAGGGGGGAGCACTACGAGGAGCTGCTTCCTCCTGACGAGTATGTCTTCGCCACCAAGCAGCTAGTACTTGACTTGACTACAGAGAATGCCATTCAGCATCAGCACCCGGGCTTGGTGAAGGTGTAGGAGATTTATGAGGAACTCCATTTGGAATCGGGCGACCGGGGCGTCAGTTTCGCGGATTTCATTGCTCGTTTTATCCGCCCAGAGTTCCTATCAGAGCAGGGCGAGAAGTTCGCTTGGCTTGCTGACCCCTTTGGTTTCGGCTTGGACCACCGACCTACATCGGAAGGTGACCAGCGGAATTTTTATTTCCCCAACACTGCCAGCGTCCCTTTCTCAGAGATCACCGTTCCTGGCATGGACGAGGAGACCTTTTTCATAGGGTTTTTGGGTTTATGGTTATGCAGCTTTGCGCTCCCTATGCACCCACGCCTCATGCGGCCCTCCGTCTTTTACCCGGCGCATCGAATGGTGGCCGGTTTGCAGTTATCGGTAGGGATCGCCGGATTGGCCTACCTTTACAATAGACTTAGCGTAGCGGCGGACGCTAGTGAACCTGGGGTACAGCCTGCCAACTTCCCAATGCATTATTTCACTTCTTGGATGGAGATGCATGTACAAGGGGTGTTTGGTGCTCACAAGACTCCTCCATTTTTTGAGAGATGTAGACTTCCGAGGGTAATGCGGTTAATCGGGGCTTCCATCGTGGTTGCTTCCCCGCGGGATTCTAGGGGACTGCTCCTGTGTTCACATCTAGTCGGAGCGAAGATCTCTTTTGTGGATAAGGTCATTACTATAGGCTCGAAGACCGCTAAGTCAGTGGTGCCGTTGCGTGATGACTTTAAAGGCGGGGCTTCTGTACTGAAGGCTCGGGAAATCCTCCACCTTTACTCCATTCGGCTGGGCTACCTAGTATTTAGGCAGAATGAGACGGCTCTCTTCATGAGGTATAACCCACATCGATTTGCCCGACAATCGAGTTACAATCAAGGGATCCCGATGGAAGCCTTTCTGGAAACACCCGCGACCAACCAAGAGGGGATAAGGAATGCGATGCATCATTTCATCCGGCTTAATACAGGCTCTTATTTTTTTATTAGTGAGCCTAGCTGTACCCCTAAGATGCTTAATTCATATGTGGCCTGGTATGCGCACGCGATGGGCCCGATTATCTTAACGGAGAAGCGCATGTTGGTTGACCGTAGGGGTGCGCCTCCTGGTGGCGATCGCAAGGCCCCTTTGCAGCCAAGGCTCCCGGTCGTCCCTCCGCTAAAAGATACCGGAGTCGATCGACCGCGCGTGTTGAGCCCCCCGCGGGGATTGCCACTGCCTACTATGGTGGATGCACCGCCAGCGCCCCATGCCCCCATGAAGACGGTTAATGTGGTATCACCAGGGTCCGGCGCAGGAGCAGAGATCGGGACCCGCCGCCCTAAAGTGGCTGCCAAGCGCAAATCTGCTCCGGGTGGGTCTAAAGCTGGTGGACAGCAGAAGAAGAAGAAGTCCGCTCTTTCCCTCGATGCGATCCTCAGCTTAAAGCCTGCGGCTCTTCCCACCGAAGGCATATGTGAATATGGAAGTAACGAGGGCTTCTTGGTAGACCCTGCGGACACCAATTTGGCTGCCGCCATTGCAGCTTCGGAGCGATCGGCAGGGCTCGAAGCGATGTTAAGCAGACTCGCTGAGTCAGGTAATCATCAGACGCTTCATTTGTCATTTTATTGCACTTTGTATTATTATCTTTAACTAATATTTGCTCCATTTTCAACAGGTGTCTCTACTGAAGAGGCTATTGCTGCCTCCCTGAAAACCTTCCAGGAGGAGGAGGAGAAGCGTGCCCTAGCAGGCGTTGGTATGTTTCACCCCTTTCTCTTTTATAAGGAAAGTTTGTTGTTTTTTTCTGATAGCCAACCTAACCTTCTTTTGTTCCTTTGCAGGGGTTGTATCAATTGACGCGGGGATCCTTCCCGAGCCCGTTATCGAAGTCCCGGTTTCGTCGAAGTTTCCACAAGAGCCTCGGCTTGACAAGACGATGAGGGATGCCCTGAAAAATCTAGAGGCATCTCTATTCACGGACGAAGGAGCCTCGCTCAAGGAAGCCCTAGTGGCATCCGTCTCAACGGCTCGAGAGGAGCGGAAGCGGTTGAGACGCGAAGCAAAGGCGCGCAGAGCTGCTTTGGCCGCGGGAGCGGGCCCTAGCACTATTCCTCGCGTTGACACTCTTTCTGAAGAGGCCCCTGTCGCCCTATCTACTGCTTATAGGCAAGCGGTGCGCGCGGCCCGAAGTGCGAACAATAAATCCTCTTCAGGTAACCTTTCTTTCAGAGCTGGTTATAAGAATTATAAAGCCATTGGCTCATATGCATTTCATCTTGCAGGGCCTAGTCCGACTGAGGGGGAGGCGGAGACCGTTGGTCCTAAGGAAACGGCGGAAGCGGCGCCTGCCGAGCCCGAGCCGACGGTGGGGCGCGTCGTTGGGGCCACGGGGCCTGAAACAGAAGTTGAGGGATCTGCAGCCGAGAGGGTCGTGGATGTCGACCCTGAAGTGGCGGCAGAGGAAATGATCGTCATAAACGAGCCGAGGACGGTAGAGGGCGAGGCGCTTGAGGCTGGAGAGCTCGTGGTGCCAATGGATGAGACAACCGCGACCGCAGAAACCGAGGGAGTATCGGGTGAGGCGGCCACGATTCCTATAGAGGAGCGAGCCGCTCTTTCCCAGGAATCTGGCAATACTCCAATCATAGCCCTCCCCGCGTATGGTTCCTTGCCGTCTCCAGGGCTCGCGAGCACGACAATGATTCCCATCGAGTCGGGTGATGAGGCTACGGGCGGTGGTCTCATGTCAATGGAGGAGGGGATTGCTTCAGTCTCTGCTGGCAGCTCGTCAGGTGAATTTTGAGTCACCAGCGTTCCCCCGTTTTTTTTTTATGTAACTTGCGATCTCTTCTAACAAGCTTGTCTTTGCAGGTGCGGCCAGTGCTGATGCTCCCTTGCTCGAAGGAGTACCGTCAACTACTGCTTTGGCGGTGGTCACCTCCCCGCCTTCCCTTATACCATCGCGGATGTTGGAAGGTATGGATTTACGACTCATGCGTTAATCTTTTAAACATGTAGCTTTTGTACTAACGTTATACTATTGTGCCCTTTCAGGAGTGCTCTTTGATCATTTATATCAAGTGTTGCTCCCACACTTCTCCTTCCCATCCGAACTCGCTTCTCCCTCTAGTGGCGCCGGTGAGTATACTTTCACTACAATGTCTTTATTTACCCCTTTTTTAGCAATGGGATGATTCCTTGACTTTTCCTTTTCCTTATTGCAGTGCCACAAATCGAAGGAGGGGATGCAAGATCTGCCACGCCACCGGCCCTTCCGGCTTTGCCGTCCGTTGCAGCTGGTATAGTAAATTTCCTTTTGGTAACCCTTCAACATCTCTTGAACCTTCGTTTGACCGTGTTTTGTTTTGCAGCTATTGTTCCGGCTCCGGTCCCTCTTGAGTCTCGCGTCCTTTCACCGGCAGGCCCTTTCTTGAAACGTCCATCTTCAAAGGGTGCCGTGATGAGTTTGGGCATGTTGAGCGGGTATATCGAAGAGCTTAACATGGACGCTCTCCCTTCTGCCGTGGATTTCGCTATGGAGGTTAACCCGATGTTGGCAGAGCTCGAAAACTTTCACAATGAAGGCGTCGTTGAATCTTGGGTTAACCATTGCAGAGAGATCGAGGCTTTCCTGTATCGCTTGGAATCGACGCGCCCCTCTCTCGAAGTTTTGACCATGAGCACCCAACGGACAGCCTGGCTTGAGCAAAGCGCTTCTTATCTCCACCGTTTGGAGCAGGAAGCAGCTTTACGGCTGAAGGAGCGTCGGGAATCTTCAAGCGTGACCGCTCGCCTGCGCGCTGAAGTTAGGACGAATGCTGCTGAAGTGAAAGCCGTTTTTGAAGGCCTTCTGGAGCGTATCTCTAATGGGCTAGCACTGAAACGGAAGCTTGATGCTGCTGAGCGTGATGCTCAAGGTCAAGAAGCAGCTCAGCAGGTCGTTGAGGAACAGCTCACATCCTTCACGCAGCAGCGGGCTCAAGTGGAGGCCGAACTGGCGGTGGCAGCCGGTCAGGAGAAGGCATGGAAGGAAGTATGTGAGCAATTGCTAAATCTATGCAAGACGCTTCCTTCCCAGTAATTCTCCTTGTATCATTTGCACTTGTAAAATATATGTATATTTTTTATTCTTTAGTACAATGTATCCTGTACCCGATCAATATTTATGAATAAAAGATACACATTTTGTAATGTCTTGTGTCATTTCTTCGCCTTTTTCATTCTTTTCAGCATAACATATTTAATGCACCTTATTGACAGATAACTTCATTTCTCCCAGAGATAACGATAGCCTAGACTGCAGGTTCAGATCTGCCGCCTAGGACTTTTCAACTCTATGAGCCGTGAGGGTCTCATAGAGGCTTTTCTCCCTACGGATCGAGAGGATCTCATAGGTGGATTTTCTCCTTAGGAATCGTGAGGATTCCTAAGTGTGGTTTTCTCTTATAAGTCGTAGGGATCTTATAAGAGGATTTTTCCTTCTCACGAGTCGAGAGGACCCGTAAGCGGTTGTTTCCCTCCTTATCGAAACTCGATTTTAGAGAGTGAGTCCCGCGTATAGTGTGCAAGAGACCATTTTAGATCGACTTGTAGGGTCCCATTGTTCAGGAAGCAAGTTCTCCTACCTCTGATGCCTGAGGCTTCATCTTGCAGATTAAGAAGCAAGTTCAATTTGTTGAAGAAATCCCTTTTCTGAAAGGTTTGGCGGGATTTCCCCCACCATCGGATCTTTGATCTAAGGGCTTCTGTTTTACAGAAGATAATAACCGAAGAGATTTCTTCAGAACCTTTTTGTTTAGCGCGAATGCTCCAGGGTATGACGCGTGTCGCACAGCACACAGTGCAGCGCAACTGCGCTAGCACATCTACGCCGACACGTGTCATGCAGCGCACGACGCATACGCTGCTGAAGCGTTGCTTCCCTTGGTTTTGCTTGAAATAGAGCTTTGCTTTGACTGGGTGCGCTGCTTTGGGGTGCTGCGCTGATGAGTTTGCGCTGGACACGTGGCGTGTAGCGCGCAGCGCAACGCAACTGCGTTAGCGCTTCCGTGTTGAAGCGTCGCTTCTTCAAGACAGAGCTTTGCTCTGATCGGGGAAGGACGAAGCGTTACTTCATCTCCTGTCTCGGAATTCGAACACAAATTCACTCTAATTAGGGTAAACTGCCGTGACAACTCTTGGAAGTCGAAGAGGCACTTGAGGCCTATAAATAGGACCTTTGGTTCCCTCCAGATACTTATCGTCTTCCAAATTTCCATTTTCGAAGACTTCAGAGCTTTGTTCTTGCCTTTAAGAACTCCGGTGCCTTGCTCCTTTTTTAAAGTTTTTTAGAAAAACTTCAGGTAAAATCGATTCTTAGATCAATCTTAAACAGCAGAGCTCTCGTCTAGTGGGTTTCATCTTTGAACATAGTTTTGCTCTATAGGAATTTAGTCATCCATGTATGTTATTGCTTTTCTATCGTTGATCTTCCTGTAATATTTTCTCCAGGCATAATGGCGGCGGTGCATCTATACAGTTTGCACGAGTTCATTACCTACGATGATATCCGCGCTCAGGGTCGTCAACAAAACCAGGAGTTTACAGACGCTGAATGTGTAGAAGTTATGGGTCGTCTGAACGCAAGCGGTGGTTGGCTGTTGCCTCGGCGTTCGGCTCTTTTGAAAGTCATGCTGGGAGCAATATGGAGGGCACTTCCGGGTCTTCACGAGGCCCTACCACTCAATACGCTGGATGATGCCGAGGACAAGGTGCATTCAGTGCACCTGACAGGGCTGATCTCAAAGAAACGACGGAACGACCTCGTTGACATCCTGCATCAAGTGTTTCAGCAGACGACGATCGTTGCTGCTTATCAAAGGCCGGAAGGGCTTGCCGATGATATCGACACCGAGGAGCGCGAAAGACCGCGCATAAGAATAATTAGAAAGGCCAGAAGAACTTTGGATGGCCTTACTTTTGATTTCCTCAATCCGTGCCCCGGATCCGAGGTTATACCGTTGTAATAATTTGAACAATGTTTCTTATTCATTATTCTTATGCTTGTAAAAACTTTCAGCGGTATGAATGAAAACCCTCCCCTTTTCTATTTCAGCTTGTCTTATTTCTCGTCCTGAGTCTTCTGTCCATGCATAAATGAATGCGTCACGCATGCCAGATCAAATGTAGAACGGATATTCTTTCTGTCATCTTTTTTCTTTTAATGTCAGTAGGCTGTCTTAATAACCATGGTTGATGGATGTCTAGAAAGAGTATTCCGACTTCCTCAGGAAGTAGCGATGGCTTAGACCGCAGGTTCAGGTTTACCGCCTAAGACTTTTCAATTCTATGAGCCGTGAGGGTCTCATAGAGGCTTGTCTCCCTACGGATCGAGAGGATTTCATAGGTGGATTTTCTCCTTAGGAATCGTGAGGATTCCTAAGTGTGGTTTTCTCTTATAAGTCGTAGGGATCTTATAAGAGAATTTTCCCTCTTACGAGTCGAGAGAATTCGTAAGCGGTTGTTTCCCTCCTCGTCGAAATTTGACTTCGGAGAGTGAGACCCGTGAATAGTATGCAAGAGACCATTTTGGATTGACTTGCAGGGCCCCATTGCTCAAGAAGCAAGCTTTTCAATCCTTGCTGTCTGAGACTTCTTCTTATAAATTGAGACGAATCGGGAATTTGCTCGCGGAGAGAGTGATGGCTCTGCGAGTTGACATGAGTTAAGAGGCTCTCATCACGGAGTGTTTGTATCCGTGAGTCGAGGAGTTTGCCAGGGATTATTTGTTTCCCGAGCACCAAGGATTATTTGTTTCCTTGGGGTTTGAAACGAGTCGAGGATTCCCACGGAGGCGCTGGTGGCTCGGCGGGTCGACGCGAATCAGGAGTCTCTCGTCAAGGAGTGTTTGTATCCGTGAGTCGAGGGATTTGCTAGGGATTATTTGTTTCCCGAGCACCAAGGATTATTTGTTTCCTTGGGGTTTGAAACGAGTCGAGGATTCCCACGGAGGCGCTGGTGGCTTTGCAGATCGACGCGGGTCAGGAGTCTCTCGTCAAGGAGTGTTTGTATCCGTGAGTCGAGGGATTTGCTAGGGATTATTTGTTTCCCAAGCGCCAAGGATTATTTGTTTCCCTGGGGTTTGAAACGAGTCGAGGGTTCCCACGGGGGCTCTGGTGGCTCTGCGGGTCGACGCGGATCAGGAAGCTCTCGTCAAGGAGTGTTTGTATCCGTGAGTCGAGGAGTTTTGCTAGGGATTATTTATTTCCCAAGCGCCAAGGATTATTTGTTTCCCTGGGGTTTGAAACGAGTCGAGGGTTCCCACGGGGGCTCTGGCGGCTCCGCAGGTCGACACGGATCAGGGGGTCTCTCGTCAAGGAGTGTTTGTATCCGTGAGTCGAGGAGTATGTTGGGAGAGTATGGCTCCCTCTTTGTTTATGCCCTTGGATTGTATACAGGGATCGATGTGATCTTAACTGTAGGGCCAAAATTTCATCATCATTATTTTTTTTATTTCCGCGATGCTCTATCATTTCAGCTTTTATATTGCGAAGGTCGCGATCGCCCAATCATTTCGGCTATTTTCCGCGGTGCCCAATCATTTTGGCTATTTATTTTATTTCTACTCGCTGCTTTTTATTGCGAGTTGCCCAATCATTTCGGCTATTTCGCATGCATACATTTTACTTGCTGCTTTTTATTGCAAGTTTCCCTATCATTTCGGCTATTTCTTATGCATGTGCGGCTTACTGGCTTTTCGCCGTAAACCTGAACTTGGACACTGATTTTGGCATCAGCACCGCTACAACTGGGATTTGGCCAGGAGCGAATCATCATTTGCTTCTGTCATTGTCGAACAAAGGAGGCTTAGCGACCAGGGTTAGGGTCCTGTCGACTAAGGCTTTTGACTTTATGAGCCGTAAGGGTCTCACAAAGCTATTTCTCCCTACAAGTCGTGAGGATCTTATAGGTGTATTTTCTCCTTAGGAATCGTGAGGGTTCCTAAGTGTTTTGTTCCTCTGTAAGTCGTAAGGATCCTACAGGAGGGTTTTCTCTTTGCAAATCGAGAGGATTTACAAGGGTTATGCGAACATATCCCCAGTCACGGATGGACCTTGGTTAGGGAAATGTTTATTCGCGCCCGTGGATTGTATACAAGGGTCAGTATTGAGCCTCTTGTAGGGCAATATCGAAGGTTGTGGAGGATTTGCTTAAGAACAGGTTTAGGTTTCTGTAACTTAAGACTTTCAAATCTCATGAGCCGTGAGGGTCCCATAAGAGAATTCTCCTTACGAGTCGTGAGGATCTCGTAAGTGTATTTTCTCCTTAGGAATCGTGAGGATCCCTAAGTGTGTTGCTCCTTTGTGAGTCGTAAGGATCTCACGCAGGTGGTTTCTCCTTACAAGGTCGAGAGGACCCTACAAGTGTCTTTTAACGAGGTTGTGCCCTTTCGGGTTTTCACAAACACTCGCCGGTAGTCCTGCTGTTTTTACTCACGGAGCCCTTTCGGGTTTTCATCCGTGCCCATTTTGCTTATGGACATACCGTTTTTTTTTTATTCTTTTTCATATATTTTTTTTATTTTTTCTTTCTCTCTCCTTTTTTTTTATCTCGTCAGCCTAAAGATACTGCGGTAATAGTTTTAAAGACGTTTCGGTCTGCTATTAGTTTAAGGACATTTCGGTCCGCTGTTAGTTTAATGACATTTCGGTCCGCTGTTAGTTTAGGGACATTTCGGTCCGCTGTTAGTTTAGGGACATTTCGGTCCGCTATTGAGAAGCTGGCTACTGCTTATACAGTTTGAGCTTAGGAAGATAGCGAGCGGACATAGTCGTCGTCATCTATCGTTGACCTAGGCTGTGGCTCATTAAGCGTAGTATTTCTTTAGGAAGCGACCGTTTATTGGTCTGAAAGGCCTTTCACCGTGCATGTCCATGAGTAGATAGGCCCCACCCTGGTAAACTTTATCTATGATGTACGGGCCTTCATAGTTCGGCTCGAATTTTCCCCACTTGGCGCGATTGGGGATCATAGGCCTTTTGACCACTAGCACGAGTTCGCCTTGGTGGAATGTCCTCGGTCGGGTCAATCTTTCGTATGAGCGCATCATCTTTGCTTTATAAGCTTCCAGATTTTGTTGCGCTATGAGCCTAGTTTCATCAAGGGCGTCAAGCTCCTCAAGCCGAAGGTGAGCACTTTCTTCGTCCGTTAGCTCGTGGTGAACTGCCACTCGTAGAGAGGGTAACTCTATCTCGAGAGGGAGTACTGCTTCCGTACCGAACACCAACACGTATGGCGTTGTGTTTGTGGCTGTCTTGAACGTGGTTCGATACGCCCAAAGAGCTTCTTGCAGTCTCTCATGCCAGTCTTTCTTATTTCGGGACACTGTTTTCTTTATAATTTTCGTCAAGGTCTTGTTGAAGGCCTCGGCGAGACCGTTAGCTCGTGGATTATAGACTGAGGAATATCTCCAGTCTATGTTATGCTGCTGTGCAAAGCGGCTGATTTTATGACTTCGGTAACCGTTATCGGAGATGATCCGCCTCGGAGTTCCAAACCGATATATGACGTGCGTTTTGAAGAAATGGAGGATATTCTCCGTCTTCACTTCTCTCAATGGTACTGCTTCTGCCCACTTAGAGAAGTAGTCAGTCGTCGCCAGGATGAAACGATGTCCTTTAGACGATGCTGGTTCGATGGGGCCGACTATATCAGTCCCCCACATTTCGAATGGCCAGCTAGCTACCGTTAGATGCAACGGATTTGGGTGCTGGTGGATGAAGTCCCCATGAATCTGGCATGAGTGACATTGCTTCGTATATTCGATGCATTCTTGAATCATCGTGGGCCAGTAATAGCCCATCCGTTTGATCTTCAACTTCATCTTTGGACCTGCTTGGTGGGAACCGCAGATTCCGTCATGAACTTCCTGAACGACTCTTTCCGATTCATCCGGTCCTAAGCATCTCAGCCACAGAGAATCGAATGACCTCTTGTATAGAGTATCATTGACGAAGGCAAAAGACAGAGCTCGTTTTATGAGTTGATGTCTTGCGGACGCATCTTCGGGCATTTGGTGGGACTTGAAGTAGTCTATAAAGACTTCCCTCCAATCCTCAACCTTCTCATGTTCTTTTATTTGCAAGGTCGCTTGTCCAGTCACTCCCTTCTCTTCGGGTGATTCCGAAGGTATTTCTGCGGGGGTGAGCACCTGACGACTTTGTACCATGATTCTAACGTCATCGAGGTTCTCGTCAGCCATTTCTTTAGCAAGTTTGGCCAACGCGTCCGCTTTGCTGTTATCCGCGCGTGGTATGCTCTCCAAAGTATAGGAGGGAATTTGGGTTAGCAGTTGTTGCACCTTTTCACCGTATTTTACCAATTCCGGTTTGCATGTTTGGTAATCGCCGTTTACTTGACTAACGACCAGTTGCGAATCTCCGTATATGAGGAGGTTTTCAATTCCCATGTCAATGGCGATCTCGAGGCCTGCTATCAGAGCTTCGTATTCGGCTTCGTTGTTTGTCCTCGGTTCCGTCAGGGAGAACGCGTAGCGCATTATCCCTCCTTGTGGAGTTATAAAGATGAGTCCTACCCCCGATTTGATTATAGGGGTACTTTGTTTGCGCTTCTTCACGGAAGATACTCCGTCAAAATAAAGCTCCCATCGGGTATTATCACCATCGATCGCATCAAACGCATGTTCGTCTGGAAGATCGCAGTTTAAAGGAGAGTCGGCTGGTATCGGGTGCTCAGCAAGGAAGTCGGCGATGGCCTGGCCTTTTACTGCTTTGAGTGGTCGATATGCTATCGAGAACTCCATTAAGAGCAGGGCCCATTTAGCTAGTCGTCCTGTCAATATGGCCTTTGACATTAGATATTTGAGAGGGTCCACCTTTGAAATGAGATAGACTTCATGCGCTAATGCGTAATGTCTAAGCTTTGTTATTGCGAAGATCAACGCCAGGCAGTGTTTTTCAATGGGGGAATAATTGCTTTCTGCCCCCAGCAGCACTCGACTTAAATAGTAAAGTACTCTTTCTTTCCCCTGGTCATTCTCTTGTGCCCATAATGCGCCCAAAGAACCTTCAAGGGCGGCCGTGTAAAGAATGAGAGGCTTTCCCTTCACTGGAGCAGCCAACACTGGAGGGTTTTGCAGGTACTGTTTGATCTCGTCTAGTGCGCTTTGGTACTTTTGATCCCAGACGAACGGGGTTCCCTTCTTCATCAGGTGGCTGTAAGGGCGGCACTTTCCTGAGAGGTTGGCTATAAATCGCCGTATGTACGCGAGCTTCCCTTGGAGAGACCGCAGCTGTTTGAGAGTTCTCGGCGGAAGCATTCCCATGATTGCCTTGATCTTGGACGGATCTATCTCGATACCTCGGTGTCGAACGACGAATCCCAGGAATTTGCCCGAGGAAACCCCGAATGCACACTTCAGAGGGTTCATCTTCAAGTTGTATTGTCGAAGACCTTGAAATACGGTCTTCAGATGCTCGAGATGTTCCTCATATGATTTGCTTTTAACAACGAGGTCGTCGATATAACATTCAACAATTTCGTGTATAAGGTTATCGAAAATCTTCGTCATGGCCCTTTGGTAGGTTGCACCGGCGTTTTTTAAACCGAAGGGCATCACCTTGTAACAGAATATTCCCAAAGGAGTCCGGAAAGCCGTATGTTTCTGGTCTTCAGGGTGCATTTTTATTTGATTATATCCTGATGAGCCGTCCATGAATGAGAAAATCTCATGCGTGGACGTATTGTCTATCATTAGTTCGGTGACTGGTACTGGGAAATCATCCTTCGGGCAGGCTTTGTTGAGATCCCGAAAGTCCATGCATATGCGCACCGTACCATTTTTCTTCATCACTGGGACGATATTAGCAATCCATTCAGGGTATTGAACCTCTTGGATAAAGCCGGAGTCTATCAGCTTTTTGACTTCCGCGTTGATGCTCATTTCGAGCTCAAGCCGCATTCTTCTCGGCGCTTGTTTAACCGGCTTGACACTCGGGGATATTGCCAGTCTATGTACAGCAACTTCTGGATCAAGTCCCGGCATCTCGGAATAGTTCCATGCGAAGCAATCTTTATGCTGTACAAGGACGTCCTTTAACGCAGCCACCTTTTCTTCAGACAGCAGCTCGCTGACGAATGTCGGTCGCGGATCGTTTATCGTCCCCAAATCAATTTTCTTGAGGTTATCTGCAGTGGTATGTATGCCATCCTCCAGTTCTTTCGGAGCTGGGGGAAATTCTGAGATCACCTCATCATTGCTGTTTTCGAGGCACCAGGGAAGGCTGCCCATGTTCTCGGATTCTCCTTGTAGCATTGTTATCATGTGACAGGTACGAATTCGCTTCCAATCCCAATGTGGAACTGATCTTTCTTTCGTGGCCTTAGGCTCGTGCTTTTGTGGTGGTGCTACCCTCCAGTTGTTGGACAGAGCGAATTTACCAAGCTGATATTGATCTTCGACCCAATTCTTGAAGGTGAAGCAATCTTCAAGAGGATGGCCTACTACTCGATGGTAAGAGCAATAGTCCGGGTGTGAGGCTTCGCCTGCTTGTGCAGGGTGTTTAGACTCCGGTAGCGCGAGTATCTGATGTTTTAGAGCAAGCTCAAATATCCTCCTTGTCTTATCCCGAGGAAAAGAGTATGCTCGACTCATTTTCTTCATGAGGGCTAAGTCAATAACGCTCGACTCTCGGATACGTGGTTTCTTAGCTCTGCCTTGCAGTTGTTGAGCGCCTCTTTGGCCTTTCGACTTATTTGTGCTTTTGAGCTGAGCCTTCATTATAACGGGTTGACAAGGAGCGGCATTTTCACCCTTTACGGCCTGTTGGAGAAGGCGTTGCATCTTGGCTTTCTCATAGATGGTCGTCTCGCGGTTGTGGTCATCTCGGGCTTTTTGACCAGCTTCCCTTATAAGCCTGTCCATTTGTTCTTCAAATGATGGACCGGGCGATTTTTCATCAGGAACTTTTACTGGCTTAGGATTAGCGTCCTCCCATTGAGCGTCCGCATCTTCATCGAAGTCATACATGACATAACAGCTATTTACTAGCTCTCATTTCTTTAGCCGGATGTACCCAAGCCCTTTTGTTTCCATTCTCCCGTTAGGCAGTTTGCGTTGGGTCCCGGGAACATTCCAGACCCTGTCATAGAATTTGGCCTCTCTAACGGTCTGTCTGAAGGATATCCCCTGGCGTTTCAGCAGTTTCTTCAAACCTTCGGTATAATATCTGGGAAGACGGATAGGCTGAAGCCTGTCGAGCGTGGGATCCATGCCATGCCAAACTTCTTTTTCCACCTTGTTTTCTTCAGAACGGTAGAATAGGATTGCCTTCTCGCCTTCCCGTCCGGGAGGGATATAAAATGTCTGCAATTCTTCTACGCTGTTGGTGTTGAGTGCATCTAGTTCTTTGTAATGTTCAAGCGGTACCATGGTTATCTGCAGACTTCGATCTTCATCAGCGGAAGCCCGTATTGAAGGCCGAGCAGAGAATACGACATGGACCTCATCCTCCGAGTCACTACCAAAGACCAATGTAGGAGTGGACGGTCCTGGCTTGTTATGTTGGGGCGGACCCTTATAAACGATCTCCTCTTCTTCCTCGGTATCACTGCCGAAGACAGGGATGGTGGCGTTAGTTTTATTTTCCGGCTTGTGACACTTCTCCGTGTCTTCGAAATCCGGCAAGAAGTATTTGGCATCTTCGTATTTGCGGACCTCGTTCACAGAGAACGGGTTCAGTTCTCCCGTCACGGTATACTCGAAACCATCCTTAAAATACTTCATACACTGATGTTGTGTAGAAGGGATGATGTTGTACTCGTGTAACCATGGTCGGCCGAGCAAAGCGTTGTAGCATGTCTTGGCATCTATGACGTGGAACTTAATGTCCGTGACGAGTAATCCGAAGCGTAGCGTCAGTATCACAGATCCAAGAGTCTTTGACGATTGGGAGTCGAACCCGGATATGGTGATCTTGTCCCGAGCAAGGTGCTGGACGCTCATGCAGATTTCCTTCAACACCCGCACGTTGAGTAGGTTAACAGACGACCTGTTATCGATCAGAATTTTGCCTATCTTTATATCATGGCAGTATCCCGAAACATAGAGAGGGCGATTGTGTTCGCAAGTCCCAAGTAGAAGGTCCTCATCGCCAAAAGTAACATCAGCCGTGTGTACTTCCTCCAACTCATCCTTCATCTTTTCCTCGGCCAGGCATGCTTGGAATTGTTCCGGCTCTTGTAAGGCTTTAATCAAAGAATCCCTCGCCTCTTTTGATAGTAACAGGGCATCGAGAATGCTGAGTTGTGAGGGTAGCTTCCTCAGATGCGCCAAGACATTGTACTCCACTTTATTCCTCTTTGGCGGGTTCTTGGCGGTTAACTCTTCCGCAACTCGATCATCCAAGGCGATGTATTCAGAGGCCTTCTCTTTCCCTTTGTCTTTCTTGTTTAAGGGTCCGAGATTCTTTTCAGGTAACGTCCAGTTGCGTAGCTGTATATTCTCGCAAGCCTTTGGTCCTTCTTCTTTTCCCGAAGTGGATTCTTTAAAGAGGGGGCCAAGCTCTAGCTCCTCATCAGAATCGCTCCCAAATACAGGTACTTGTGATCCCCCGGCGTCAATCACGCAACAACCACTGCTAGTTTTATCAAGCACTTCGTTTATTCCGTTCTGCTCTCGGCGGGCTTTGCGCTTTTCCCGCTTAAACTGTTGCCGGTGAGTAACATATCCTTGCCACCACTTACCGAAAGCTTTGCACTCTTCGGTGGGATGCGACACCTTCCGATGGTACAAGCAATAGGAGGGGTGGTTTTCCATGTCACCCGTAATGTTTTTCTCGGAGGGTGGTAGCTTCATACCCATCGACACAGCCTTAGCGAATCTCTTCTTTATCTTGAACTTGATTTTATCTGTGGTGGGTGTATTTTGTTCTAGCGGGAGTACCGCAATTCTTTCGCCAAGGCGCTGGCGTTTGGCCCTTTCGAATATAACCGCTTCGTTATCCCGATCAGCTTTGCCCTTTAAGAACGCCTGATTTAGGAATGCATCAATCGCTTCATCCGACGACTCCAGAATTTTTAGTGCAGGCTCTGCCCCCAGCTTTCCAGCCCGAGGAGTCTCCTCATCGCTTGTGGACAAATGGGAAATCACATGGCAACTTGCCACATGTTCTTCAGATTCATTTGACGAACTACCTCCCTCATCTTCTGCTTGGAAGACGTGGTTGAGGAACTCTTGCAATGTAATGGGAGTCCGCGCCTTCTGGTTGACGCATGGCCTTCATTGGCGCATGTCTATGTGGCGCTTTCCTATTGGAGCATATGCCTCTTGCGCAAGGCCGCTCAGGGTTTTTCATAGAGATTAATCCCTTTTTCTTTTAAAAACTAAGTTCCATGAAGCTTAAGCTTCTATTAAGGGATATCTTGGCCATTAACGACATCAAGATCACAACTTTTGTGATATGGAGTCACCCTTTCTTTTTTTATATATAGATTATATGATCTGTTCTTTGGATATTTAAATTTCCGTGTCCATCATTTTTATGAGGGGGTTCGCTTCTTCTCTCAAATCCTAGATTCTAAGATTAAAAGAATCCCTCTAATAAAAACTTAAGTTTTCTCAAGACGAATTTGATTTAATGATCTTAAAATCATCGAAAAGAACTTAAGTTCTGGATCTGAAGGTTAACCTTCTCATAGAAGAAGCTTAAGCCTATTCTATCATAGAGATCATTCTCCTTTTCTTACCTCGATTGATGATGATGGTGAGGAAGAAGACGATAGCTTTTATTGCAGAGAACTTAAGTTCCTGATCAAGCTTATGAGGAGTCTTTTTCTCTGTTTGCGTGTATGTATATATCTCTCCTTTTTTGTTGACCTCTAGGGTGTTTTTTTATAGGGTATAGATATTTTTGGGCAACTAGAGACAATTTCTCTTTGAGATTTCTCTAATTGATCTCAAGATCAAGCCCGGGTGCTTATGCACAGTTGGATTATAGATCCAAGGGTTATCTGTTGATAGATTAATGTCTTTCTTATTTAAATAAGAAATTAAATTGATTCTTTTGTTTTAAAAGAATATGAAAAGAGCTAATATTAGCCCGGATGCTTAAGAACCGTTAGATTATAGATCCGAGGTTTTTTGTTAACAAAGTTTATATTTTTTTGTTTAGAAAAATATAAAATATTTTATCTCTTGTTAACAAAATTATCTTTCTGTTTTAGAAAGATAGGGAAATGTTAAATAGCTTAAGCAATATATTTTAAATATTTTATTTAGAGATTTTCTGGTTAACCAGATTTATTCTTTATATTTGAGAAAGATTGGAAAAATATTTTTCCAAATATCGCTTAAGCTATCAATGAAGCGAGAGCCTTAATGATTGGCACAGCGCCAGGAGTTATTTGTACATGAATTTTTTTGCAGCACCCATTTTTCTGATGCATGGACTTACATCTCATGGGTTATATTAATTATTATTATTATTTTTGGAGGGAACAAATGCCCACCACTAAATGCATCACATGCATAACATGTAGGGGCTCTGGTGTAAAATCTTGGCCCTTGGATTCTCTCGAGATTTGCGAGGAGTCCAACCGGCCTTTAGCTCACTATAAATAGGATTTAAGTTCTTAGGGTTTTCTGTGCCTCTCTTTTCTTGAGATCTTCTGAAAACCTAAGTTTTCTTTCTTTTAGAGCTTAAACTCTGTTTCGAAGCTTAAGTTTCCATCTTTTCCTTATCAAAACAAAGGAAACCTTTACAAAAAATTTTGCAAACTTCCCATCAGAACTTTTGGTAAAAATCAAAAAAATTCAAACTTAAGTTTGATCTTTGAATCTAAATATTAAAACTTGTTTTTAGGTTTTTCTGATTTTAAGATCTGGCGTATATGCTTGGCGCGTATTGGCCTTCCCTATGTTAGGATTTTATAGAACTTAATTTCTATAGAGAAAATATCTTATTCTCTACAGAGGGCACACGTTTCCTGCACCAATGTGGATTTTTAGATTTTAAGTTCTATAGGAAATACTTTATTTCCCATAGACAGTACATGTACATTGGCTTTTTCCTTTGCTAACATCATTTTGTTTTCTCCTTCTTCAGGTATAATGGCTGGTCGTTTGTATTCCATTGGGAAAATTGTCTCCAACGAAGAGATTCGCATTCACTGTCGCATTCATGGTCAGGAATATACCGCTACTCAATGCGTTGCTGTAATACATCGCTTTGAGGATTACACTGGGTGATTACTCCCTCGTCGTTCTGCCTTCCTGAAGATCATTGTTGGATCAATCTGAGAAGCTTTACCTGGACAATCTGAGGCTATACCTCTTCAAGCACTCGACGATGCTGAAGACAAGGTGCATTCAGTATATCTGATGTGCTTGATCTCAAAAAAACAAAGAGATGATCTCATTACTATTCTTCATCATGCTTTCCAACAGAAAACAATAATATTTTGTCATTCGGCGAGGATATCAGTGGCGGAGGATATCAGCGGCGACCAGAAGCTTGTATCTGAGAGAAAACGCATAACAAGATGGTCGATGAAGCCGAAGATGCTTTGATTAAATTTGCTTTTAAGTTCAAGAATCCGTGTCCGGAATTTAGTGTTTTGCCATTGTAATTCTAATCAATACAGTAGTGTTCTTTTTATTTTGTCATTTGCTTCTTCGTAGTTATTCTCAGTTGATAGTTTGCAATCCCCCTTTGACGTATGAATGGAAAGCCACTTTTTCTTTATATTTTCACACCTATTTTTTCTGTTTGTGCTGAAATGGTTTAGCTTAGTTTATTAACTCGTTCCGGAGCGATCAGTTCATCCCTCCCTTAGGTAAAAACAAACTCGGCCTAATGTCAAATATACATAACCCCTATTGATGTAGGAGTTCGTTAGGTTTGTGGTGCTGGGTTTAGTCCATCGCACCGTTACATCAACCGATTTCTTTTCAATCCACGTCCACCCAGGTCGCTGGCTCGAGTAGCCGCATACTTGTTATATCACCCAACCCTACTACTGCAGGATACAACGCCTCAAGTAATCATCCTAGGTCGGTATGTCCATATTACCGTCAGATGGTTCATCGTTAGGTACTACCTTGGCGCTTTACCTTGAGGCCAGACTCCCTTCTTTAAGGAGTCCCAGGGAAGTTAGAGCCGCATCCGTCCGAGGTGGGATAACATCCAATGATCTTTAGGCTTTATATGTATTACCATCAAGACCCGAAGCTCAGAATATGCCATCACTTTATTTCATTTTAACCCTTGGGTCCTCGATGCGCTGTAATCATACTTCACCGAAGTGAATCGGGTGTCCATGCAGTCTTTGTGCTATATAAATGCCACCAAGACTCAGTCATTCATTTGATGGAGCATGGGAAAACGCATCGCTCCTTTTCATTCACTTATGCCCATGAACTATCTGTAGAAGTCGAAATTCGAACTACTTGCAGGACAGAAAAAAATTTATTTTATCATTTTTTTATTATTATTATTTTTATTCTCCACGATGCTCTATCATTTCATCTTTTCTTATCGCGAAAGTCGTGATTGCCCAATCATTTCGGCTATTTATTAGAAGTGCCCAATCATTTCAGTTTTTTAAGTTTTACTTGCTGATTTTCATTGCGAGTTGCCTATATCATTCCGGCTATTTCATATGCATATTTTTTACTCGCTGATTTTATTACGAGTTGGGGACGTGGAGTCTGATACCATCTTTTGGCATCAGTATCGCTACAACTGGAATATCGCCAGGAGCGACTCATCATCAGCTGTGAGAGGACTTGGAGTTTGATATTTGATTAGGCATCAATACCGCTACAACTGGAATATTTTCAGGAGCGACTTATCATTTTCCATTGCCTATTTGGACAAAGGTGGCATCGAAGATATGTTTAGATCCCTGCCAACTAAGGCCTTTTGACTTTATGAGCCATAAGGGTCTCATAAAGGTATTTCTCCCTACGAGTCGAGAGGATCTCGCAGGTGTACTTTCTCCTTATAAATCATGGGGATTCATAAGTAGTATTTTCTCTTGCAAATGTCGTAAGGATTTTATAAGAGTATTTTCTCTTTACATGTCGAGAAGACTTACAAGTGTCGTTCACCGTGTTAAAAATATCACTCAGCTCCGGTGGAACTTGGTTGAAACATATTTTGTTTACGCCCTTGGGTTGTGTACAAGAGTCAATATTGAACTACTTTGTAAGGCATAAATCTCATGGGGGTATGATAGCTTAAGAAACAAGCTTGGATCCCTATAACTTAAGGCTTTTGAATTTTATAAGCCGTGAGGGTCTTATAGAGATGTTTCTCCTTACGAGTCGAGAGGATCTCGTAAGTGTATTTTCTCCTTAGAAATCGTATGGATTCCTAAGTGTGTTTCTCCTTTGTGAGTCGTAAAGATCCCACGTAGGTATTTTCTCCCTACAAAGTCGAGATGACATTACAAGTACATATTTCTTTTCTTTCAATGAGTTTGTGCACTCTTGGGTTTTCATAAGCTCACCAGTAGTTCTGCTGTTTTTACTTACGGCTCCCTTTCAGTTTTTCATCCGTGTCAATTTTGCTTGTGTACATACTCTTTATTTTGCGTGGGAATCTCTCGGACGTAGCTTCCCTACGGGTGACCTAGTATCACTTGCCAGTGGTACTTGAGCGAGATATGGATCGTTTATGCCCTTGAATTGTCTACCGTGATCAATATGGAGATCATCCATAGGGCATAACATCTTTTGGAAGACTGCATCATCGGTGGGGATTCATAGCCGGTGGAACTTTAGGTATAGCCTCGCAGGTGGGACTTGAGTGTGCAATCTTCGCCGGTGGGACATCAAATGCAATTTGAATCTTAAGGATTCTGTAGGGCAACATGTTAGTTTAGGGATATCACGGTCTAAGGGAGCCATGAAGAACATATACGGGACATAGATCGTTTGTGCCTATGGATTGTATACAGTTGGTTATATGATCCATGTCGTTGGGCAACATATTAGTTTAGGGATATCGCGGTCCATCATCTGGTACTTGAAGGTACAATCTATTCTTTGGATAGCCCATGGATGGTATACGGTAGTCAATATGGAGACCAATCGTAGGGCAGCATATTAGTTTAGGGACATTTCGGTCCATCACTCCAATTTAGGGACATAGTGGTCCATCATCATCATAACGGGGGTACATATCATCCGGTGGGAATGGAGCGCGGATATAAGCATGGCCATCAATCATCGACCCAAGTCGCGACTCTTCAAGCATAATACTTCTTGAGAAACTGGCTATTTATTGGCCGAAACAGTTTTTCTCCGTGCATATCCATGAATAGGTAAGCTCCACCTTGGTGGACCTTAACTATGACATATGTGCCTTTATAGTTCGGCTCGAACTTCCCACGTTTCACGCAATCAGGGATCATCGGCCTTTTAACAACCAGTATGAGTTCATCTTGGCGGAATGTCCTCGGTCTGGTCCAACATTTATATAATTGTATCATCCTTGCCTTATAAGCTTCCAGATTTTACTATGTTATAAGGCAGGTCTCATCGAGAGCATCAGGTTCTTTGAGACAGAGATGTGTATTCTCTTCGTAAGTTCATATTGAACCACTATCCGCAGTTAGGGAAGTTCTATCTCCAGAAGGAGCACTACTTCAGTGCCAAACACTAATGCATAAGGTGTTGTCTGCATGACTGTCTTGAACATCGTTCGGTACACCCAAAGAGCTTCATGTAGCTTTTCATGCCAGTCCTTTTTATTCTTAAACTCCATCTTCTTTATAATCTTGGTTAGCGTCTTGTTGAAATTTTCAGCTAAACCATTAGTTCGGGGATTATAGATGGAGGAATATCTCCAATCTTGTGTTGTTGAGCGAAGCGACTTACCTTGTGGCTTCTATTTGCTGGTCCGTTATCTGAGACTATCCGCCGTGGAACTCCAAACCGGTATATCATATGGGTTTTGATGAAATGGAGGATATTCTCCGTCTTTACTTCTCTCAGCAGCATCGCCTCCGCCCATTTCGAGAAGTAATCGGTCGTCGCTAAGATGAAACGATGTCCTCGGGATGACTCCGGCTCGATGGGGCCTTATTATATTCGGTCCCCTGCATTTCGAACGACCAACTGGCTACGGTCGGATGCAGTGGGTTGGGGTGTCGATGTATGAAGTCCTTATGTATTTGACATAAGTAGCATCGCCTTGCATAGTCGATGCAGTGTTGGATCATCGTGGGCCAGTAGTAACCCATCCTCTTGATCTTCTGCTTCATCTTTAGACCGGCTTGATGGGGTCCGGAGAGTCCGTCATGAATTTCTTGGACGATCTTTTTTGCTTCTTTCGATCCTAGGCATTTTAGCCATATATGGTCGAAGGACCTTTTATATAGAGTTCCGTTGATTAGGGCGAACGAAAAAACTCATTTCATGAGCTGATACCTTTACAACACATATTCAGGCATCCATTGAGACTTGAAGTAGTCTATAAAGACTTCTCGCCAGTCATTTTCTGCTTTTTCGACTTCCTCCGCTTGAAGGACATTTCATCTATGGCTTTGGTTGGAGTTTCTAAAGATATCTCCGTCGGGGCCAAGATCTTGTGACTTTGGATGATCATCCTTACATCGTCGAGGTTTTCATCGGCCAATTCTTTAGCCAACTTAGCTAATGCATCCGCTTTGTTGTTTTCCGCTCACGGCAAATTTTCCAGTGTATATAAGAGAAGCCGCGTCAGCAGCCATTGCACCTTTTTGCCACACTTTATCAATTATGGTTTGCATGTTTTGTAGTCTCCATTGACTTGCATGACGATCAATTGAGAGTCCCCGTATATATGGAGATTCTCGATGCCCATGTTGATCGCAATCTCAAGACCGGCTATAAGCGTTTCATACTCGGCTTCATTGTTGGTCCTAGGTTCCATCAATGAGATGGCAAAGAGGGTTATTCCGCCTTAAGGGGTTATGAAAATAAGCCTATTCCAGCTCTAAGTGTCAAGATACAATTTTCCCGCGTTTTTATTGAGAAGGTTCCATTGAAGTACAATTCCCAATGAGGCTTCTCTGTTTCTTCTTTCCCTTAGACCGCGTTGAATGCATATTCATCCGGCAGCTCACAGTTCAAAGGAGAGTCGGCAAAGATTGGGTGTTCAGTGAGGAAATTGGCGATTGCCTGTCCTTTTACCACTTTGAGAGGGCGATATATAATCATGAACTCCATCAACAGCAGGGCCCACTTGGTTAGCCTTTCCGTCGGTATAGCTTCATCATAAGATATATGAGAGGGTCCACCTTTGATATGAGGTGCACTTCATGGGCCAAGGTGTAGTGTCTGAGCTTCGTTATCACGAAGATCGGCGCCAAGTAATGCTTCTCGATAGTGGAGTAGTTACTTTCTGCTCCCAACAGGACTCGACTTAGATAGTACAAGGCCCTTTTCCTTTCCTTCGTCATTCTCCTATGCCCATAGCATGCCTAGAGAACCCTCAAGGGTAGTTGTATATAGGGTAAGGGGCTTTCCCTTAACCGGAGCGGCCAATACTAGTGGATTCTGCAAGTATTTCTTGATTTCCTCCAGCGCTTTCTAACATTTCTAGTCCTATATAAAGAGAGTCCCTTTCTTCATCAGATGGCTGTATGGACGGCACTTTACAGAAAAGTTGGCAATGAACTGTTGGATATAGGTGAGATTTCTTTGGAGAGATCGCAAATGATTGAGATTTCTTAGCGTGTGCATTTCCATAATAGCCTTGATTTTGGAGGGGTCGATCTCGATCTCTTGGTGGCGGATTATAAAACCCAGGAACTTGCCGAAAGTGGATTTGAATGCACATTTCAGCGGGTTCATCTTTAAGTTATACTTCCGAAGGCGCTTGAAGACCATCCTTAAGTATTCCTAGTGCTCTTCATGAGACATGCTCTTTACCACAAGATCATCTATATAACATTCGACTATCTCGTGAATAAGGTCGTCGAAGATCTTGATCATCGCTCTCCGATATGTTGCTCCAGCATTCTTCAGTCCAAATGGAATCACTTTATAATAGAAGATGCCCAGTAGGGTGCGGAAATCCGTGTACTTTTGGTCTTCGGGGTCCATCTTTATCTGATTGTACCCTGAAGATAGTCCATAAAAGAGAAGACCTCATGAGTAGACGTATTTTCTATCATTAATTCCGTAACTGGCATGGGGAAGTCATATTTCGAGCATGCCTTATTAAGGTCCCAAAAGCCTACGCAGATATGAACAGTCCCATTCTTTTTCATCATAGGGATGATATTGGCAATCCAGTCTGGGTATTGTACTTCATGGATGAATCTATAATCTATGAGATTCTCGACTTCAAAATTGATGCTCATCTCGAGTTTGAGCCGCATCCTTCTTAATGCTTATTAGAATGGATTTATCTCTGACGTTATGGCCAGGTTATGCACTACTATTTCTGGATCAAGACCCGGCATCTCGAAGTAGATCCAGGTGAAGCAGTCTCTGTATTCCATAAGCACTTCTTTTAATATGGTTACATGTTCTTCAGACAGCAGCTCATTGATGAACGTTGGTCTCGGATCATCACCCGTTCCTAAATCTATCATCTTTAATTCATCAGCGGTGGTATAGATTCCATCTTCCAGTTTCTTAGGTGCTGGCGGCGGTTCTGTAATCTCCTAGTCTTCATTGGTGAGGCAATCGAAAAGCCCAAGCATATCTTCATCTTCATCAGAAAGTCTTACCATATGGAAAACGTGGGTGAGCTTCCGTTTCTTGGGCTGGCCACGCTCTGATTTAGTATAGTAGTTTCACGTTGATGCATGCTTTTCGGGGGCTCCACTCTCCAGCTGTCACTTAGTGTGAATTTGTCTTGCATGTATTGCTCTTCCGCCCAATTCTTGAAGACGAAGCAATCTTCGATCGGAAGGTCGATGATCCGATGGTAAAGAAAGTAATCTAGATGATCAAAGGCGTTTACTTGATGGGGCCGCTTAGACTTGGGCAGTGTTAGCATATGGCGCTTTATGACGAGGGAGAATATCTTCCTTGTCTTGTCACGAGTAAGAGTAACCCCGTCCCATCTTCTATATAAGGGATGAGCTTGGGCGGCATTTTTCTTGTTGACGCGTTGTCCCGAGATCGTCTTGTCTTGGTTGAGGGTTGGACGTAAATGTCATCCTAGTCTCGTTGTCGCCGCTTCGAACCCCCTCTCTTATAATGTAAGGCAGAAGTAGTTGTTACGCAGCCGGGATATCATAACTCCTTACTCCATTATATTGCTCGGTCGGGGGCAACCGCACGACCTTTTCATATAGGGCTATTATACATTCTTCAAGCTCATCAACTTCTTGAACTGTTTCTTTCATTAGCGTCTCAATTGGCTCTTCTGATGGTTTGGTTAAAGCATTTTGCGAGGTATCTCCCTCTTGCTCGGTTGCGTCATTTACCAGCCAAGTGTCTTCTCCTTCGCTTAAAGCATAGCTATTAGTTCGCTCCCTCTTCTTAGGTTGTACATATCCCAAGCCAGTAGTATCCATCTTTCCATTCGTCTTTATTTGGTGAGTCCCTGGCACTTGCCAGATCCTCTTGTAATATTGAGCCTGACGGACAGTTTGTTCGAATGGTATTCTCTTATGCTTCAAGAATTCCCTTAGCCCTTTCGTGAAGTATCCCAGAATGTGGATGGGCTGCAACTTTTCGAGATTTGGATCAAGTCCATACCAGATCTTTTTCTTCACTTTGGTCTCTTCCGATTTGTAGAAGAGAATCGCCTTCTCATCTCTATATCTAAGAGGTACATGAAAAGTGACCAACTCCTGCACGTTGTAGGTGTTGAATGCATCGAGTTCTTCGTAGTGGCAAGACAGAACCATCATGATATGTAAAGCTCAGTCTGTTGCGATGGGAATCTTCACCTGCGAGTGGGTATAGAACACTCCATCGGCTTTTTCTTCCGAGTCACCGCCGAATACTGGAATGGGGGTTGACAAGCTATGTCTATTGGTTTCCTTCGGAGGTTGACCCGTGAACCCTATTTTTTCTTCTTCAGAATTGCTTTCAAAGATCGGGATGGTGGCCGCTTGTACTTGTTTGTTCTGTGACTTGCCACACCTCTCAGTATATTCGAAGCCCGACCATCTTCATATTTGTTGGGTTATGGCAGCGCCCCGGCCGTCAATCGAGACCAAATGCGGAACAAAAACTTTTCAAAACTTGGCGCTACCATAACCTTTACCCGGATCGTACAATTAACCTATACTAGCTATCTACAAGAAGTTAGAATGGCTATATCGATCGATCCGTGTCCTTCGGTCTTTAGCCACCATCCCTAGCTTCTCGCGGCATCTCCGATCTTGCTCGATCTCCGGTCTCCTCGTCGAAAAGGGCACCACATCAAGAAGTCTTTTTACGGGCTCCTGCTTCAAACCGAAGCAACTCGGACATGAAGTTTGTTAGCCGACGTGTCCAAGGTGAAGTAGAGAATGTGTGTGATAAATTTGTCTCTATCATCCATTGATTCTCAACACATGAGATTGTATGGATGGAGGTTGAAGATGATGCCATTGGAGGAAAAAGTGAGCTCAAGAAGAAAAGAGGAAGAAGAAGAGCTTTTCCTTTTGTTTATTGTGTTGGAATAAAATTGAGAGCACTAGCATAATAATCCAAGAGCAAACCCCAAGCCTATGGCTGCCCTCTCTCTCTTTAACCATCATTTCAACACAATAATCAATCACTAATGTGACATTTGCACAAATAAAAAGACCATGAGTCATCACCCATGCACATGTCACAATTAATGCTCCTAATGATGACTTGAGCTCATAATTTCCATCTGCAAACATTAATCCAAATGTTTACAACAATAAATAGAATGGCATCAACTAAAGTAAACCCATGACGGATCACAAGAGTACCCCTCACCTGTATATACATACCTGCATCCGCATTCTGACTGAATGCGAATGCAATGAGACTAAAGTAATCCAACAAATCTAATACTAGGATCTGGCTTAAACCAAAGCCCACTAGTATGATCAGTCCGATCATGATCCGTGCACAAGTGCACGTATATGATCGAACCCTGCCATAAAACCATACGGCCTCTACAATGTTTCGCCCGAACCTTGGGAAAACTATCTGTGGGGGATTCTAAAGACTCGTCAATACGCTGGCAGTGGGTTTAACTACAAGCACGTCAGTGATACTAGCTGTATGTAACGGCTACCCTTGTATTGACCAAAAGGGAGACCGATGAGCGAACTCATCCTGAAACCCTACTGAGCCTGTCAGTGACAATATCCGTACAGTCCGGTCCGTTCGTCTATGAGTATCACATGTCGGGCCTGGGGGGCTGGTAAACGTCAGACCCTTAAAAGCGGTACAAGTCGTGTCGGAGTGTAGCCCAGAACATCCTGAGATACTACTGGAATACCTACCAGTAAATCTCCTGCCTTGGCCAAGGACTTCGTGTAATGGCTCTCCTAGACACAGCGCGATCTCACCCCCAATACCGGGAGAGACGAAACCCCTGCCGATCCGCTCACTGCCTCCATGTGGCTCGGGACTGTACCCTACTAAAACTTGTTTGCATGACTCCTTTGAGCCATGGTAGGGTAGTAATCAAAGCACAGTGGGAACTTACACGAGACAAATGATGATCTCAGGTTGATGAACTAACCTGTACACATGTCACCAGGGAACTGCTATCTGACGCTAGGTATAAAACCAACTAGCATGTTCCTGGCGAGTCCTGTCCGGTGTACTCATAACCCAATGAGCACCTGTATACATCTTAGGTGAACCAACTGACACCAATGGCTTGTGAGACAGGCCACCGCCCCTCGTCGGGGTCTCGACTGTATACACTAGTCTGCTAATGGAGTATCGATGCCCAGTCTCCGAACTCCCACGTCTAGGGACACTTTTAAGGATGTTCTTATAGACTACCCAACTCTCACGTATATGATCGCCATCATAGTGCTGATAGTCAAGTAAGAATCCTAAAGGCTCTATCAACGTGTAATAGTGATATGTAATATCACCTAAAGCTGTACACGATGATAAAGACTGACCATATATCATACTATCATCTCGAGTAAGACTGCCCTATCGGTATATGTCCTCCCTCAATCATTGAAATCACATGCCTGCGATCCAATAATTGACTTTGAGGGCACTATATCCAACAATATTTCCGTACTTCATTCACGGAGAAAGGGTTGAGATCTCCTATAATGGTGTGCTCTTGTCCTTCCTTTTAATACTTCATACACTGATATTGTGTAGAAGGGATGACGCCATACTCGTGTAGCTAAGGTCTACCGAGTAAAGCTCTATAAAACGCCTTGCTTTCAATGACTTGAAACTTTACGTCCATGAAGAGCTGTCCAAAGCGCAATGTCAATACTATGGATCCTAGCATTTTTGAAGACTGCGAGTCGAATCCGGAAATGGTGATCTTTTCACGGCCGAAATATCGAACATCTATAGACACCTGCTTGAGCACCTTTACATTTGTTTCCTTATAAAAAGAAAAAGAACAAAAGAAGAAGAAAAGAAGATGAAAGAAAGAAAGGGGAAACTTCTCACTAAACAAGCCCCATGTGTTAAACACGTAAGCACCTATATGCAAAGCATATAGGCGCTGCAATTAAACTATAGATAGGCTAAAACAAAGCCTCACGTGTTAAACACGTGAGCGCCTATATGCAAAGCATATAGGCGCTGCAATTAAACTACAGATAGGCAAAACAAAGCCTCACGTGTTAAACACGTGAGCGCCTATATGCAAAGCATATAAGCGCTGCAATTAAACTACAGATAGGCTAAAACAAAGCCTCACATGATAAACACGTGAGGACACCTCCTTAAGTAGAATTAAATTCTACTTAATGAACCGTTGGATCCTTGATCCAACGGTGATTAAACATAGAATTAAATTCTATTGGGAAGAATATTTTCTGTTAGACAGAGAGTTAATGGATCAAAAATCCAAAATATTTTCTATATCTTTCTAAACAGAGAAAGATTATACTCTGTTAAATTAAACACCCTTAGATTAAAAATCCAATGGTGATTAAGATGTCACCACTCGATATAATTTTATTCTATATATGGGAAAATATCCTCAATCTTGTTAAAAACAAGAACAATATCTTCTGTAAAACAGAAGTCCTTGGATCAAAAATCTAACGGTGGGTAAATTCCCTAAATCAATTCTGAGACCAATTAAATCAATTGGGATCTCTCAATGAGAGATTTTCTCAGAATTAAACAAACTTCTTTCCACTATATAAAGAACCCGAGACTTCAAGTCTCAAAAAGAAAAGGGGGAAGAAATAAAAAAGGAAAAAAAAGAGGAAGAATATATAGTGATCTTTGGAGGAATAGAAGAATTTAATTCTCAAAAGAAAGACTTGCTTCCTTGAAACATTAGGTAAAAAGAAAAACACTTTTCATTTGTATCTCTAAGGGTTTAACCCTTCATGCAAGAACTTAGTTCTTTCTCTGGTTGAGATCTACAGAAGCGGATCTCCCCATAAGTTGAGAATTTAATTCTCATCAGGAAGATTCTGTCATGCAGATTCAAAACCTAGAGAAAAAAATTGAGTTCAAAGAATTTGATTCTTACAAAATACATGGAAATTTAATTCCTCTGAAAGCTAGGGTTTAACCCTATAAAAAGAATTTAATTCTTACAAAACAAGAGACGTGAGATCCTCCAAATCTTAAGATCATTAACATGAGATCAAAATCTTCAAACACCCAGAAGGAAAGACTGATAATTTATTAGCGTTTAAACACTATAATGAGGACCGCACGTGTTTCCCACGCGAGCGCTTAAAAGAAGAACAAGAAGTGCCTCGTAGGGCAATCACGTGTTTTGCACGCGATCTCCAATCAAGTGCTCAGCACTTATATAAAAAGGGTGGGGATAAAACCCAAAAGGCAGTACCCAACTTTAGGGCGCCTCACGTGTTCACACGTGAGCGCCACAAGAACCGAGTGCTTAGCACTTATATGTAAAAAGGGAATAAAACTCAAAGAACAGCGCCCACTTTGGGACGTCTCACGTGATTCACACGTGAGCGCCTCCAAAGTCCAGTGTTTAACACTGGTCTAATGTCTTACGCGGGATACACATAAGTACTACATTTACCAGTGCTTAGCACTACAGGGGTAAATATGGAGACCCAAACCTAGTCACAAATTGCCTATGTCTTCCCGAGGTCAAAACTTCTTTGATCTCCAAATCGACCGAGCCTCTGTGCTCATGTTTTCACAAACTGATCTTAGTCCAAAATACGACTATTGATCTTCCAACTGATGATATCCAAAACGATACCCATCCCACATCCTCTCGAGGAAATCTTAGTCTCAAAATATGACTAATGATTTCCGGGTTTACCACTAACTCCTTTTTCCCTCAAATACGGGAATTGGTTCAAGGGTACATCTCGCCATACCTTTGATCCACGTCGTTGTAATTCCTTAACGTCTTCAGAGAGATAGCGGGTCCCAACAACCAACATCTTTTTGGTGCATTTCCAAACTGATGTGCATACCTCAAATTAGACAGCCCCCCAAAATGGGTGCATCCCAAGTTATCATTGTTCAGCCTGTTACGTAACAAATACACGTGCGCGAAAAATGGTGATCAACAGACCGAAACGTGCTTAAACTAACCGTTGCCTCTAAAATGGCAACAACGGACCGAAACTTTCTTAAACTAAAATCTCACCTCCAAAATGGTGATCAACGGACCGAAACATCCTCAAAATAAAATCTCACCTCCAAAATGGTGATCAACAGACCGAGATGTCCTCAAAATAGAACTTCGCCCCCAAAATGGCGATAATGGACCGAAATGTTCCTAAACTAAGACAACAGAGCCCAAATGCTCTCTTGTTGGATCTGAAACAAAAATGATCCTAAAACCTTGTTAAGTAGATTTTCGTCTCAAATTGGACTAACGTATCATTAACAAAAAACCAACCGAGCCCCCAAAAGCTCACATACATTTAAGTCGATCTTAATCCCAAAATAGATTAACGGTCATTAAATAAAAAAACCAAAATCTAAGATATACGGATTTGTACTAATCCACACCCTACGGGCGACAACATAAATTAGTCTCCATATACAATCCACGAGCAACCCAAACAAACAAAAACAAACACGACACGAAGTGAACTTCCGGAGCAGAAGAATGTGGTTATCGCTATGCGCTAATGTAATTAACTGCAGGGGCTTGCGCCTGCAGGGAAGAGTATCCCCACAATCAAAAACCCCTCGCAAACGAGGGGGAATCTGACGAAGTCTGCTACAACGGCCGTATCCGTCCAAACCTCTGATATACGATGCCATAAATCAACTTGGTATCTTCGGAGAGGTGGAAGGATAAATCCAAATAGCATCTCCTCCCAAATTCAGGAAAGAGGATCCATCCCGGTTCGTCTCTGTTTTCGGCGGTGAACAGATTCTGGCACGCTCGGTGGGTCCTTTTCCTCTTTCCACTCCACACTTCGTGTGTCGTATTTCGCGAACAAAAATTGCGGTTTACTATGGTTGCCCTTGGATTCGAGGTACTAAGATTTGGTGTATTTTTCCTGTGCAGAAAGAAGAAGTGAACATCAATGGCTTCCAGCTGCATAAACTGCAATAGCAACTCCCGCTCCGCCCCAACTGGAAGAGTGACATATGGGCCCAATGCGGCCTCTATCTTTTCAATGCCGGTGGGGCAGGTAACTCAAGCCACCACTAGATTGTTCTTCGGGATCATGCTCCTACCAGCGAGTTTCAGCGTCCCAGTGCCACTACAGGAAGCTCCCAAGAAGTTGGTCTTCGATCGACTTACAACCACCACGGCCCCTCTCAACGGATCGTCCAAGCCCGCCACCTCAGTCTTCAATAGGCTGAGCCGAAGCTCAAGTAGGCCCGCAAAGAGGCTCGCGATACCTGAAGGGGCTATCCTGAAACGAATTGTCCTCCTAACTCCTGCTACGGGTGAAGTCGTCAAATGTGCTTCCCCTACCAGAAAATTGGCCTTCGAAACATTGGTCGTTCCCTCTCAACGGATGTCGGTCTTTAATATGCTGACACCAACAGTAGCCCCTCATCAAAGCCGGGGGAATGACAGAGCCGCTTCCACAAGTGAGGTGGTCCCATCTGCAAGGCATGCTCGACATCGCCACTGGCGCCGAGTGAGAAGAGATGGAGGCAACTCCCCCTCCGGACTCACCCCACCAGCTCAAATGGTGGAAGTTGACGCTGCTGTTCTAACTGGGAACAGCTTCGATCTGCTTAGAAGAGTGCGAAAGAACTCTCCAACCGTGATGCTGAAGAAATCTCCACTACCTACTGGAAACATGACACAGGAAAAACCGGAGCAGCCCCCTCAGCAGCTTTCTTCCCAAATCCATAGGGTCTGGCGGAAAGTCCAAGATTCTGTGATCAACAAGAACTACTCTCGTCAACTGAAGAAAATGAAGGTTCGACAAGAGGAAGATCATCCCTCCGTCATACAACGAGGGACTTCTTCCATACAGGCGCCTGTTACAACGGCTCCTTCAACCTCAACCTCCCACAAAAGGAGGAAGCCGGAGAAAATCACATTGCCTACGGCAAATTCCAAAGGCGCTGGACCCAAATGCCCCAAATCTGGGGGCATGGTTGTATACACGGTCTACATGGCTTCCGAGAAAGAGGAAATTCGTACTTTCTTGGGTCATCGACCGCAAACTCAGTCGTTGACAAAAGCTCAGGAGTAGCAACAAATGCTCCAGGAGATACTGACGAAAATGGCAGTACTCACCGGGCAGAAAGAAAGCCCGGAAGCGGCGTCTGAACAGCGCCAGGAGCAGGAGACCGATACAGATTTCCTGCGAAGGGTGCTGGAAAGAAAGGATAACGAGGCCGCAGAACAGGCTGCTAATATAAAACAGATGACACTTTTGGTCCAAGATATGGTTGGAATGATGATCCAGCCAGAACCTCCAGCTGAAGACCCGCCGATAATCATCGAGGAAGATAGAGGGGAAACATCAAACCCTCTTCCAGCTTTATCAACAGCCAGGGAGGAAACGATATATAAATCTGTCCTTGATGATTACATAGCTCAACAAATACGAGCTCATCAAGGGAATGAAGCGGTTGGCCAAATCGTCAGAACTGGGCGACCGTATCCGGACTGGTATGACTAAATCAAATACCCGCCAGGATATATGATCCCCAAATTCCACGTGTATAAGGGGACATGCAATCCTCATCAACATGTCGTTCAGTTCAGAGCTTTATGAGACAATACTGGAAGCGATGACAAATTGCTGCTTCGCCTGTTCGTTGGCAGCCTGTCAGAAACGGCGTTTGAATGGTACTCGGAGCTCCCAAATGACTCCGTCAAAACATTCACAGAAATGGAATTGTTGTTCACGTAGCGGTTCGCCAGCGCAAGCGAGCGCACCCCGATCACAGCATTAATCAATACCGGGGTGAAGCCAGGAGACCTGGGTTCAATACGCAATTCGGTGGCGGAACCTATGGTCAAAATGCGAACAACGCATCAAAGAAGCTCCTGCCGTGGGCATGTTCATAGGGACTATGGATCCTCAGGAGACTGTGTCCCAGTTCATGATGTTCTTTAAGCTTGACCACCTTCTAGGCTTTGATCGACAAGTTGGCCCAAATGGACCAGATGGGTCACGGACCTTCCTCTTCAAAAATGGACCCTCGGAATGTAAAGGGTAAAGGGAAAGCAGCCTTCGTTGCCAACACTCAACAACAACCAAGCGACCCGAAACCGATTGCTCGCCAAAACAATGCGCACCCACGCCAGTCCCTGGAAGAGAAGCTAGGATGTGCTTACTCGTTTCCCCATGATAAAACAAGGAGACTATTCAAACTAGCAGTGCGCAACAAACTCATCACTCTGCCGGACGCAAAACGTCCACCGCAGCCCGGTGACGTCAATAATCCCAACTACTGCTCCTATCACCGATTGGTGAGCCACCTTATTGAGGATTGCTACATCTTTACGAACTGGGTCGAGGACCAGTACCGTCAAAGGAAAATTTGCACTGTCAGAGAACTGTAGGGTGAACCCACAACAGAGGGACGCTCCTAAAAAGGTGGATACGCCGGGGGCATCATGTTCGTTTGTGGAAGAAGCTCCGTGGGAAGTTCTTCTTTCAGCTAAAACTAAAACAATGCTAAAGGTTTGTCAAGCATGTCCGGCGATCAGGTGGAAAAGCCCGCTGGAGCCTGAGATCAATGAGGGGATGCTGAAACCGTGTTCCATACCGAAAACAGCTAACGATGGGCAAAACACCCAGGTCAAGCCTTCAAAGTCTTCGAAGGGAAAGAAGAAGACCAAGAAGCTTGAACAGCCTGACGACAAGCGCACGAACCTGCAAAAGTACATCGACACGCTGGAAGAGTATAACCAGAAGGCACAGACCCCAGTCACCCTCGAAGAGTTTCTCAACCATATACTTGAGAATGGAGATAGTAATGATGATGAGGGAAATGACTCGTCGGGAGAAACCGAAGATGATGTAGCAAGTTGCCACATGGTTTCTCATTCGTCGTTAAATAACGAAGAAACTCTCTCGGCGTTAGAAAACAACGCAGAGGAACTGGGGGAAGGACCGGTGCCAAAATCCCTATAACTGTCAGAAGACCCAATTGACAGGCTGCTAAACGAAGCCTTTCAAAAGAGCAAACCTGACCGAGAATGCGAAACAGTCATATACGAAAAGGCTAAGCGTCAGCGTCAGGCTGAACATGCTGGGGCAAGGAGGAGTCATAAAGTACTCCGACCAGACCAAAGCGCACCTGCGGAAAACAATAGCAGAATCAAGACAGAGAAGCGGTTTGCCAAAGCCCTGTCAATGGATATGAAGCCACCCCCTCTTGTGGAAAACGCTCCCAGGATCATGTGCATTGACGAAACGGATATACATCCGAACTATTGCTTATACCATCGGAAGGTCACACACCCTACCGAAGAGTGCAATGCCTTCAAGAAGTTGTGGCAAGGATACGTTGCTCACCGACAACACTTCAAGCGGATGAAGCGCAAAGCTCGTCGACAGCAAAGAAGCGCGATAGACGAGCGTGAAGGAACGGCTGGCAACTGTCATATTGCTGATACCAGTTCGACAAAAGGAAAATCTCAAGTTCTTACATTCGGAAGCGATTCGGAGGAAGAAATAACTCTCGGCCTTCTCTTCAAAGAATCCACCTCCAGAAAAGAAGAAGAAGAGAAGAACTGTGAGAAAATTCAGCTGCGTAACCGCACGCTGCCTGAAAAGAACCTCAGGCCTACAAACAAAGGTTCGAGCAAAATAGATAAGGGGAAGGAAAAAGTGCCTGAGGAAATTGCCCTCGATGATAGAGTCGTCAAAGAGCTCGCATCCAAGGACCCGCCTAAGAAAACCAAAGTGGATTACAATGTCCTGGCACATCTGAGGAAGATACCCTCACAACTGAGCATATTGGATGCTCTCCTGTCCAAGAAGTAAAATATTTTCTAATCAGGGCATTACAGGAGCCCGATCAGTTCCAAGCTTTTCTTGCAGAAGAAAAGATGAAGGACGAGCTGGCAGAGGTTCAAATAGCTGACATTATATTCGGCGATGAAGATCTCCTCCTCGGAATGTGCGAGCACAACCGTCCTCTATATGTCAACGGGTACTGCCACGACATCAAGATAGGGAAGATCCTGGTCAACAATGGGTCCTCCGTCAAGCTTCTCAACGTGAAGGTACTGAAGGAGATTTGCATGAACGTTCAGCACCTGGCTCGGGATAAAATTACCATCTCTGGGTTCAACTCTCAGTCATCGTAGACGCTTGGGTCCGTAATATTGACATTACGGTTTGGGCTTCTCATCACTGACATCAAATTTCATGTCATCGACGCCAAGACTTGCTATAACGCTTTGCTTGGCCGGCCTTGGTTACACGAGTACAACGTCATCCCTTCTACACAACACCAGTGTATGAAGTATTTCAAAGACGACCTCGAGTACACAGTTACAGGGGATCTAAATCCATTCTTTATAAACGAAGTCCGAAAATATGAAGATGGAAAGTACTTCCTACCAGACTTCAAAGACACGGAAAGATGTCATGAGCCGGAGAATAAACAAAAAGCCGTCGCCACTATCCCGATATTTGGGAGCGATACCGAGGAAGCTAAAGAGATAGTATACTCGGGGCAACCCCAATGCAACCGGCCCGGACCATCTACTCCTATTTTGGTCTTTGGAAGTGAGTCTGAAGATGAGACTAACGCCGTATTCTCCACTCGCCCATCAGCACAAACCATTACTAGAGCTGATCAGAGCTTGCAAATCACTATAGTTCTTCCATCGCATTACAAAGAACTTGATGCACTTGATACATATAGTGTACAAAAGCTGCAAACTTTCTACGTCCCTCCCAGGCGAAGAGGTGAAAAGGCGATCCACTTCAATCAATCTATGAAGACCAGAGTGGAGAAAAAATTCTGGCATGGTACCGAGTTTGCACTTGACAGACTTCAACCAATTCTTCTATCCAGATATTACGCAGAGGGATTGAAAATGCTATTAAGATGCTAAGACATACCCTTCAAACAAACCGCTCGACAAGCCCAGCTTTACAACAAGATTTGGGACGTTCCCGGGACTCAGCAAAAGATGCCCAACGGAAGTATGGAGATGACTGGGCTTGGATACATTCGGTCCAAGAAACGGGAGTGATTCCATGGCTGCCGTGTCATAAATAACTCCGGTGGAGAAGGGAATGCTTTTCCAGATAGCGCTGATATTGAACCAGAGCGAGATCTCGTCGGTCAAAAGGTTCAGGATGACCACAGCCGCAAAATGGCCATTTACGAAAAGGCCAGGACGCAGCGTCTCACTCAGCAGTATGCGGAAAGAGAAGATTATGATGCCCTTCATCCTCAGCACGCTGTACATTATCGCGACAAGAAAAAAGCCCGACGCAGAAGCAAAAATAAGGTGAAGAACGAAAATGACGTTCGAAAACAGCGAAGCGGATCCAAGAACCCATGCGATCGAGAAAAAGTTAGCTGGAATCCGTCTTTTATCAGGAAGATAGGTCAGGAATACTCTTTCCCTCAAGACATGACAAGGAAAATATTCGACCTTTTCATTAAGCATCAAATGATGACGCTCCCGGAGCCTCGATACCCCGAACAGATAAATGAGGTTCATCGTCCGGATTATTGCTCCTACCATCGAGCAATAGGACATCCCCTGGAGGACTACTTCACCTTCAAAGATTTGGTTGAAGATCAGTATCAACAAGGCAGGTTCTCTTTATCCGGCGGCTAGAGGGTCACCCCACAGCAAAATCATGAGCCAAAGAGAACCTGTATCGTGAAGGTAGGACCAGCTCAACACCAAGAATGGAAGCGAACTCGTACTTGCCACATAATAACACTCTCAAAAGAGGAAGAGCACGAGAATATGGATGACTTCTTCAAGTGCTTCGTAAATAAAGACGAGGATGAAGTGATCTCAGAGTTTCCACCAGCACCAAAAGAGCTGGAAGATAGGATACACACTACGACAGACAACCTGAGGAAAATCGACTTGGGCACAGAAAATGAGCCGAGAACCACATTCGTCAGTGAGCTGTTGTCTAAGAAACAGTTGGCCACACTAAAGGACATACTCATGCAATATAAAGACTTCTTTGCATGGAACTACTCCGAGATGCCGGGACTAGATCCAGAGATAGCGGTACATAAACTAGCTATATCGCAAGACATTAAGCCAGTCAAACAGACACCAAGAAGAATGCGGCTCGAACTCGAGATGAGTATCAATGCCGAAATCAAGAAACTAATTGACTCCGGCTTCATCCAAGAAGTTAAGTATCCCGACTGGATTGCCAACATTGTTCCAGTGATGAAGAAAAATGGGACAGTGCGCATCTGCGTAGACTTTCGGGACCTTAACAAAGCTTGTCCGAAGGATGACTTCCCAGTACCTGTTACCGAGCTGAAGATCGATAACACGTCCACTCATGAGGTCTTCTCCTTCATGGATGGATCTTCAGGCTACAATCAAATAAAAATGCATCCTGAAGACCAAAAGCACACCGCCTTCCGAACTCCGCTAGGCATATTCTGCTATAAGGTGATACCCTTCGGTTTGAAGAACGCAGGCGCTACCTACCAGAGGGCCATGACGAAGATCTTCGATGACCTCATACATGAGATTGTCGAATGTTATATTGACGACCTTGTGGTGAAAAGCAAATCGTACGAGGAGCACTAGGAACATCTGAACATAGTGTTCCAGCGTCTTCGGAATACAATCTAAAGTTGAATCCTCTTAAATGCGCGTTTGGAGTCTCCTCAGGCAAATTCCTAGGATTCATCATACAACACCGAGGCATCGAAATAGACCCATCAAAGATCAAGGCGATTATGGAAATGCCCATGCCAAGAACCCTTAAACAATTGAGGTCTCTTCAAGGAAAGCTCGCGTATATCCGGCCGTTCATAACCAACCTCTCCGGAAAATGTCGTCCCTATAGCCATCTAATGAAGAAGGGGACCCCGTTCGTCTGGGACCAAAAATGCCAAAATCTACTAGACGAAATTAAGCAATACCTGTAGAATCCGCCGGTACTGACCGCTCTGGTTAAGGGAAAGCCCCTCATTCTGTATACAACAGCCCTGGAAGGTTCTCTAGGCGCGCTATGGACACAGGAGAACGACCAGGGGAAGGAGAGAGCTCTCTATTATTTGAGTCGAGTTCTCCTGGGGGCAGAAAACAACTACTCCCCCATCGAAAAGCATTGCCTGGCACTGATTTTCGCGATAACGAAGCTCAGACATTATACCTTGGCACATGAGGTCCATCTCATATCAATGGTGGATCCTCTAAAATATTTGATGTCAAGAGCCATACTAACAGGAAGGCTTGCCAAATGGGCCCTCCTCTTGATGGAATTATCAATAACGTATCAACCCTCAAAGCAGTGAAAAGCCAGGCCATCGCCGACTTTCTCGCTAAGTATCCGATACCAGCTGATTCTCCCTTAATTTGCGAATTTCCAGATGAACATGCATTCGACACAATTGAAGGGGAGAAGGAAGAAAATAATGTCCAATGGGAACTCTTTTTCGATGGAGCATCTTCCATGAAGAAGCGAAAGCATAACACCCCTATAATCAAAGCCGGGGTGGGCCTCATCTTCGTGACTCCGCAAGGAGGGATAATGCGTTTCGCCCTTTCCTTAACGGAATCAAGAATAAACAATCAGGCTGAATATGAAGCTTTGATAGCGTGTCTTGAGATCACTGTCGACATGGGAATCGAAAACCTCCTCATATATGGAGAATCCCAGCTGGTCGTTAGTCAAGTTAATGGCAACTATCAGACTTGCAAACCATAGTTGATAAAATATGGCAAGAGGGTGCAGCAATTGCTGACACGGATCCTCTCCTACATCCTGGAAAGCATACCGCGAGCGGAAATGCATTAGGCAAGCTTGCTAAGGAACTGGCAGACGAAAACCTCGATGAGGTAAGGATCGTTGTGCAAAGTCATCGGGTTCTCACGCCAGTAGAAATATCTTCGGAAGATTTAAAAGAGTCGTCTGAAGGAAAGGAAGTAACTGAACAAGCAGTCTTCCAAATAGAGGACGAAGAAAAAGCTGAGGATTGGAGAGAAGTCTTCATAGACTACTTCAAATCCCATTGAACGCCTAAAGATGCGTCATCAAGACATCAGCTCATGAAACAAGCTCTGTCTTTCACCTTTGTCAATGATACTCTATATAAGAGATCATTCGATTGTCTGTGGATGAGATGCCTGGGACCAGAAGAAGCAAAGAGAGTCGTCCAAGAAACCCACGACGGACTCTGCGGTTCTCATCAAGCTGGACCAAAGATGAAGCTGAAGATCAAAAGAATGGGTTACTACTGGCCTACAATGATTCAGGACTACCTCGAATATGCGAAGCAGTGTCACTCTTTCTAAATTCATGGGGACTTCATCCACCAACATCCAAATCCGCTACACCCAACAGTAGCTAGCTGGCCGTTCGAAATGTGAGGAACCGATATAATCGGCCCCATTGAACCAGCGTCATCCAAAGGACATCAGTTTATACTGGAAATGAACGATTACTTCTCTAAGTGGGCAGAAGCAGTACTACTAAGGGAAGTGAAGACGGAGAACATCCTCCATTTCTTCAAGACACATGTCATCTACCGGTTCGGCACTCCGCGACGAATAATCTCGGATAATGGGCCAACCTACAGGAGCCATAAAATCAGCCACTTCGCAGAGCAGCATAATATAGATGGGAGATACTCTTCCATCTATAATCCCCGAGCTAATGGTCTAGCTGAAGCTTTCAACAAGATCTTGACCAAGATTATAAAGAAAACCGTGTCCAGAAACAAAAAGGACTGGAACGAGAGACTACACGAAGCTCTCTGGGCGTACCGAACGACATTCAAGACAACCACGAATACAACTCGATACACGTTGGTATTCGGCACGGAAACAGTCCTCCCTTTGGAAATAGAACTCCCTTCTCTCCGAGTAGCGGTTCAATACGGACTGACAGATGAAGAAAACGCTCATCTCCGGCTTGAGGAGCTCGATACCCTCGATGAAACTCGCCTCATAGAGCAACAAAACCTAGATGCTTACAAGGCAAGGATGACACGCTCATACGAAAAACTGACTAGGCCGGGAACATTCCGCCAAGGCGAACTTGTGCTAGTCATCAAAAGACCTATGATCCCCAATCGTGCAAAACGGGGGAAATTCGAGCCAAACTATGAAGGCTCGTACATCATAGACAAGGTCTATCAAGGTGGGGCCTATTTGCTTATGGATATGCATGGCGAAAGACCTTTCCGGCCAATAAACGACTGATTCATCAAGAAATACCACGCTTGACGAGTCATGACTTAGGTCAATGATAGATGACTGATTGGTCTTGCTTATGCGTATGCGTGCGTTTTAAAATCAAAGTTAAGAATACCGCAATCAATAACGGTGTCGCTTGGTAGCTAGCCGGTTGAGTACAGGTCGGTCCACAGGGAAAACGTGTTCTTTTCTTATTGTTCTTACGAGTTCGTCCTATTTGTGGTAGGTTTTGATTTTTTTTATAAAAACTAAGATTGAATTTGATTTGGATTAAAACCTTGCTAGGGTTAGGATTAGGTTAGTTTAGAAAGTTAATTCTACTCACTGCTTCCTTTGCCCTAATTAAGAACTTAGGTGTCAGGGTAATAGTTAACAAAGGGGATTAGCACGACTAGGAAGAAATATAGTTTCTTCCTTTTGGTCCTTTTCCATCCTTTCTTAACTCTTATCCCTAACCTCTATGTAAATCAACCACAACCGGTCTAACTAGGGAATCATCGCTATCTCGTGGGATAGGGTGCCGTAGTGAACGGTGTGTGTTTGATTAATATAGAGTCCTAAATTGAAGTATTATACGGGCAAGAAAGGAGTGAGAGATTTCCATCTCTCAAACCTACCCAATCCTAACCCTAACAAGTGAGGAACTACTCACTCATTAGGGATATTATGATGAAGTTCATTTTTATAATTTTCTTTTAATTACCTAATTATCGTGCAGAAAATAAAAGACAGATATGAAAATTGCGGAAATTAAATTGCAGATAAGAAAAATTCAAGATAAAAAACTTACTTTTATTGACACCTCTTGACGATTACAATGAAACTAAAATATAATCTGGAAATTAAAAGAGGCATGCCCTAAAAGAGGCTGTAGGCTTTACTATTTATTGATTGGAGAAACCCTAGGGTTTACATCTGATCCACATCTGAAATTATAAGACTACCATAAGAAAGCCGGGTCAATGCACCTACACCCACCGACACGTGCACCGACACGTACACAGCACGGCCGCGGATCCGCGGTAGAATGCCATATTTGGCCGCGGATCCGCGGCCATCTTGAGGGATCTTTGGTTCTTCTTTTCTGGGTTGCTTTATGTTGCCGTTTCCTTCTATTTTCTTCTCTTGGTTCTTCAGAATCTTTTCCACTTTCTTCGAGATTTCCAACAGTGCAGAATTTTTGGACTTTTACCGTAAGCTTCGCGTTGAAGTCTTGAATCTTTGTGTTGCCCTCGTACTTTGTGCAATCGAACTGTTCATTGATCTTCGTTTGTTCCTTAAACTGGTTGGCGGCATCTTGCAGATTCATCTATTTGTTGGTCGTACTCTCACATTTGGAACGTATTTTCCTGAATTTCACTGTATTGTTCTGAGAACATGTAACCTGCAACTATTTAGCAGATATGGATCAAAAGCATCTATTTATTTGCAATATGATTAAGAATGGGAAATATAATAATGCAAAATTCTGATATGAACAAATACCCCCAAACTTATCTTTTGCTCATCCCAAGCAAAACTAATTTTATTCTCGAAAAAACCTAACCTCACTTTCGCAGGGAATCGCGATTGCACCGAGCTCGTGCAACAAGCCGTTAAACCTCTAGGTGTCCCTAGTAGGAGGATTGTTGTCTCCTGAGGGTTTTCAGCGGATACTACCCATAAAATCCGATCAATTTGGCCTATTGACTTTCATTCTTCAATTAGGTATTCTAGCAAGAAATTCTATTATCTTCAACTTAGAAATCATCAACCCGTATTTTTGACACTCACTTATCATTTAACTTAAGACTGTATATGTTCTGTAAATTTATTTAGCTTTTAGCATCTCTTGAATTTTCCTTCTAAGGTTCCATCTCAACTTAGGAATTTTTATCATCTCCATTGAAGATATAAGTCCTATTTTTCATTCCTATCTCTCATCCAAACCCCAATCATATACCCTTACGTGTGTGTATGTATCACCCCTACACTTGGAAATTCAATTCAAGCTATCATACTCTTGTCAATTGTCCAAAGTACTTTTAGTTGGTGAATTTTAGATGAAATTGCGCACACATCCTTCATGCGACCATTAATATTTCTTGAGGTACTAACGACCAATTACAAAATGTGTTTGCGCATTAAGGCGTAATTCCTCGTCTTGTAATACCTAAGGCTTTAGCAGTGACTCCCAAACCAGTTGGTCTAAGGCACTAGGTGATAAAGCACCCTCGCTATATATTTTTTATTTTACGCAGCCTTAAGTGATTACAAAACTAGTGTTCATTTTTTTTATCTCTTTATTCACACTTATACTTTTATTTTATTTTTTCTAATACTAAGGATTTTAGACAAGGGCATTTCAAGGTATCCTCTACTATTCCAAGTTTTGAGGTGCGTGTTTGTGCAAGTTGTAGGGTATATATTATCAGAATTTTGACTTAAGGTTTGGAATTATTTTTCAGACTTACACTTCAATAAAAATTTCAATACCCTTCCCTTATTTTGACTTAACCCAAGAACTGAACTCAAAATTTGCCTATTTCTAAATAAATTAGAAGGACATATATTTTCTACCGTTAAATTTTAAGAAAGGTTATTTTTTTAGGGCTTTTAATTTACTAAGTTTAGGATCTAATTTTTTCTAGCTAGTTAACCGTCTTGTTAAACTTAAGTCAAATATGGCCAAGTTGAAAAAAATTTATCTTTTTAGTTTTTCAATTTTTTATTTGATTTTTTTTTCTTTTATATTTTTTTTCATTTTTTATTAGTTTTATAATTTTTTATAAAGATGCAATGCGGAAATAAATATGCAAAAGAAAAAAGAAAAATATATACAAAAATTAAAATATGCAATGCAATGATAACTATTTACAAACCCCTCCTCCCCCAAACTTACCAAAAACAGTGCCCTCACTGTTCAGGTCCTCGGCGTCCCCTTGAACGTGAACGGGAACGCTCCTCTCGCGCCAGCAGTGTAGATACGCCATGTTCAATCTCCGTCACCCGGTGATCCAAGTTGGTCACCATCCCCACCACATTATCAATCCCCCTAATGGCTCTTCTAAGAAGACGTGCATGTTCTATGGAGGTAAGCTCTTCCTCGCTCATGGTCGAGTTGGAGCTGGGTGTTCTGGAGGGTACATGTTCGGCCGGTTCCCTTCCCGACCATACATCAGTTAGGCGGGTATAGGACGTGGATACGCCCTTAATAAGAAGCCTGATGGGTATACCCACATGCATGTAAAACTCAAATTTCTCTACAGGGAGGAAATAGCGATACAGCTGTGTCACTAACATAGGACATGGGTAATTTGCGGCCCTTTTGCCAGCACCAATTGAATTAAATAAAACCGTGCACATGTCAAATCTAGGGTTCCTAGTCATTAAGGTGTGCACGATATGAAGATATAGGGTGACAAATGTTGTGTTATGTGAACTTCCAAAAATGTTGTTTTGTGCCCAACGGCACACGGTTAATACATTGGCGAAGAGGGTTCTAGCATGTATGCCCTTCCTAGGTTCCCTCGAACAGTCATTACCTATTAAGGGTAAGTAGTCTTCAAATTGAAGGGTTTGGTCGTGAACAGGTAATCTAGGAATTAAGGTGACTTAATGGATGAAGTCCCTATCAATGATTATTTCCCTATCGCCTCAAAGTAATTTAATAAAATCGTATTGTGCTAGGCAACCTTCCTCCATGCACTCGTAAAAACGAGTAACTAGATCTGGAAGAGCGTAGGCATTTGGAAGATTGTAAATTAAAAAGTTCCACCCTCGCCGTGTGATTTCAACAGCAAAATAACTCCTGTAAATTGTGCGTGCAAAGATTTGTGAAAAATCCCGTTCTAATTGCATGGTTGGTGCCATTCAGAAAGTTCACAGGTTTATAAAAAAAATTAACAGAGAGAGAGATGATGATGCAAACCTCCTCTAAAGATTTCAGAGGGAGAAGACACAGAGGCGCGGCGGTTGCGCGGCCAAAAGAAGGGGTAAGGCGGCGGAAACGCGACGGCGCAGGGAGCTCTCCTTCTTCTGGCTGCTGCGGCGGCTAGGGTTTTCTGAGAGGAATTTTTAGGGTTTGATAAAAACAGAGAGGGGTCGGGTTCTATTTATAGGGGGTATTGTTTTGGTTATTTGCAAAAAGGTCCTCTTAAAAAGAGGAAATTATTTGTAAATAAATTTTTTTATTTTTTATTAAAACTGGAAATTTACAAAATTACCAATTTTTTTTTATTTTCAAAATTTTTTATTTATTTATTTATTTTGTTTTTATATAATTACAAGTGATACATACCCCCAAACTTGTTTGAAACAGTGTTTTGGCTAGAAAATCGAAATTTGGGGGTAGATGGAGGAAGATCAGTCAATGTAAATCGACTCCTGCAAAAACAGGAGCTCCTCCAAAGTGTCCGCGGTGAGGAACGGTTTAAGTCTATGTCCATTCACTTTAAATAGTGAACCGTCATCCGGGTTTTCTAGATCAACCGCACCGTGCGGATATACGGTGTGTTCCAAAAATGGCCCTTTCCATCGAGATCTGAGCTTGTCGGGATGGAAATGTAACCGAGTGTCGTAAAGTAAAACCTGTTGAACAGGTTTGAATGTTTTGCGCATAAGGTGTTTATCTTGGAACACCTTCGGTCGGTTTTTAACAACTACTGCGTTCTCGTTGGCTTCATCCTGCAGCTCGTTTAATTCGTTCAACTGCAGCTTTCTATTGTTGCCCGCATCTCCCAAAGATAGGTTCAACTCTTTTATTGCCCAAAATGCTTTATGCTCAATTTCAACTGGAAGGTGGCAAGCCTTTCCATAAACAAGCCTATATGGAGACATGCCAAGATCGGTCTTATAGGCAGTTCGGAATGCCCAAAGGGCATCAATAAGTTTTGATGACCAATCTTTACGGTTTTTGGAAACCGTTTACTCCAATATTTGTTTAATCTGCCGATTCGAAATCTCGGCTTGCCCACAAGTTTGGGGATGATAGGGCGTTGACAGCTTGTGAGTAATGGAGTATCTCCGCATTAAGGACTCGAATGTCCTATTACAAAAGTGAGATCCATTATCACTGATAATCGCGCGAGGATGCCCAAACCGAGAAAAAATGTTTTCTTTGAGAAATCTAACGACAACCTTATTGTCATTAGTTCGGTTGGGCACAGCCTCGACCCATTTTGAAACATAGTCAACAGCGAGTAGAATATACATGTTCCCAAAGGAATTGGGAAACGGTCCCATAAAATCTATCCCCCAAACATCAAAAATTTCAACAACCAATATTGGTTGGAGCGGCATTTCATTTCTCTGAGATACCCGGCCCAAGTGTTGGCACCGGGAGCATGTCTTGCAGTACTCATGTGCGTCTTTAAAAAGTTGTGGCCAGTAGAAGCCACACTGCAAGATCTTTTCTGCTGTCTTTTTGGGGCCAAAATGCCCGCCACACGCTTGATCATGGCAAAATGACAACACGCTCTTAAACTCATTGTCGGAGACACACTGACGAATGATTTGGTCGAGACAGTATTTGAATAGATACGGTTCATTCCTGTAAAAATATTTTACCTGAGATAGAAATCTGAGTCTGTCATGATTCGACCATTCGTTTGGTATAAGTCTGGTGGCCAAATAATTTACAATATCTGCGAACCAAGGTTCGAATGACACAGTTAAGAGCTGCTCATCTGGAAAAACGTCTTTAATAGGAATTTGAAGTGTAGGCGAAGAAGGAAGTCGTGAAAGGTGGTCGGCGACTACGTTTTCGCATCCTCTTTTGTCTTTGATGACAAGGTCAAACTCTTGTAGTAAGAGAATCCAACGTATCAGCCGAGATTTAGCATCCTTCTTTGCGAAAAGATGGCGAAGAGCTGAGTGGTCAGTAAAAACGATGACTGGAGAGCCGATTAAATAAGGCCTGAACTTTTCTAATGCAAATACAACAGCTAAGAATTCTTTTTCAGTTGTTGTGTAATTCAATTGGATCTCGTTTAAGGTTCGGCTAGCGTAATAAATTACATGCGGCATCTTATTAATGTGTTGTCCAAGGACAACACCAATGGAGAAATCAGATGCATCGCACATAATCTCAAATGGATGCGTCCAGTCAGGAGATGAAAGAATGGGAGCGGAAATGAGTGAGTTTTTCAATGACTCGAACGCCTTCATGCAGCTTGAGTCGAAATCAAAAGTAGTGTCCTTGGCCAACAAAAGAGTCAAGGGTCTAGCTATCTTGCTAAAATCCTTGATGAACCGTCTATAGAAACCGGCATGGCCAAGGAAGGCTCGAATGTCTCGGACGCATTTGGGAGGAAGAAGATTTGAAATGACTTCAATCTTAGCTTTATCTACCTCAATGCCATTTTGCGAGATGATATGTCCTAAGACAATACCTTCTCGTACCATAAAATGGCATTTCTCCTAATTTAGAGTGAGGTTCTTATCCCTACACCGCGTAAGAACTGCGTTTAAATGTAGCAAACACTTATCAAAGGAGTCGCCAAAAATGGAGAAATCATCCATAAAAATTTCCAAGAATTTTTCCACCATGTCTGAAAAAATCCCTATCATACACCGCTGGAAAGTAGCGGGTGCATTGCATAACCCAAAGGGCATGCGACGGTAAGCAAACGTACCGAAAGGACAAGTGAACGTGGTCTTGTCTTGGTCCTTTTCGGCGATGGGAACTTGATTATAGCCGGAGTAACCATCCAGAAAGCAGTAAAATTCATGCCCAGCCAATCGTTCTAGCATTTGGTCAATAAAAGGTAATGGAAAGTGGTCTTTCCGTGTCGCGGCGTTGAGTTTTCTATAATCGATGCAAACTCGCCACCCAGTTTGGGTGCGAGTAGGTATTAACTCATTCGCCTCATTAGTTATGACCGTTATGCCCAATTTCTTTGGGACAACGTGAATGGGGCTAACCCACTGGCTATCAGAGATAGGGTAAATAATTCCACTATCAAGACATTTTACAATCTCCTTTTTAACAGCCTCCTTCATTATGGGATTTAGTCGTCTCTGTGGATCCCTTACTGGCTTGGCATCATCCATCATATGAATATGATGTTCAACTATTAGGGGAATAATCCCCTTGATGTCCGCCATAGTCTAGCCAAAAGCTTGCCGATTATTTTGTAAGACCGTTGAAAGGGCTTTCTCTTGCTCGGTGACTAGAGAGGCCGAGATGATAACGGGAAGGGCCTCATTCTCACCTAAGTAAGCGTATTTAAGGTGAGATGGCAATAGCTTGAGTTCGAGTTTTGGAGGCGAAACAATTAAAGGTAAAATTGGTGAAACTGTCTCAAATTCGAAGGATTCCAATAGAGGTTCGAAGCGAGTGTAAGCAACCGAGTCGGATGGTTCAGCTAACTCATCCGAAAATTCAAAGGATTCAAACTCGGGTGGTGATTCTTCAAAATCGTTCGAAAAAGTGAAACACTTGTAATCGTTATCGGGTGTGAAAGCTGTGTCAGATTCAAGGAGGAACGCACCATTGGCGTCAAAATTACTGTGATCGAATAGAAATTTTTTGAGCTCACAGTCCTCCTGAGTGATCTCTTGGATCGAGCAAACATCAAGTATATTAGCATTAGGCTCGGAGGGCTGATTCTCCAACTTAAAAATATTGAGTTCAATTGTCATGTTTCCAAAAGATAGGTTCATCGAACCATTTCGACAATTAATCACCACATTAGAAGTTGCAAGAAATGGTCGACCGAGTATCACCGGAATTTAACTTTGGGGGTTAGCTACAGGCTGTGTGTCCATAGCAATGAAATCAACGGGGAAAATGAAGTCCCCTACTTTAATCAACACATCCTCTAACTCACCCCTAGGATGGGTGATAGATCGGTCGGCCATTTGGAGAGTACAATGTGTGAGTTTCAGCTCTCCAATGCCTAATTGTTCATATACTGAATAGGGAAGCAAATTAACACTGGCACCAAGATCTAAAAGTGCACGGTTGATGTTCTTATCCCCAATAGTTATTGAAATTGTAGGACAGCCAAGGTCCTTGCGTTTTTGGGATAAAGGTTGGGTAAGAGCATCACTTACTGCACTAGCTAAGAAAACTTTCTTAGGTACCTGCGATTTGCTCTTCTTGGTGCATAAGTCCTTCAAGATTTTAGCGTAAGAAGGGACTTGTTGGATTGCATCCAAGAGAGGTATGTTAATGCTAACCTGTCTAAATAACTCCACAATCTTCTCCATTTGTGGAGTTTGTTTATTGGATCTCAACCTGTTTGGAAATGGAATATTTTGAAAATTTGTTGAGTCCAATGTTTGTGGAGTAGATTGCGGAGTTGGAACGGATCCCATTGTTGGTGTTTTCGTGGAGTGAGATGTGGGTCCGTTCGAATTAGTAGAAGAAGTAGAGCCCTGTGAAGAATGAAGAACAGGCTCTGAAGAAGATGAAGAAGATGAAGAAGAAGCGGCGGCCGGGGTGTCATTATTATTGCCAACGTTGTTGTGCAATACCTTTCCAGATCTCAATGTAGTCACTGCACTCACATTATGATTTTGTTGTTCATGAGCAACATGTGCATTTTGTGTATGACCAGGATTTGGCAGTGGTTGAGATGGAAGTTTCCCCTTCTCTTGCTCGCTTAGAGCAGCATTCAGTTGTGCAATTTGAGCTTCAATGGTTTTGATGCTTTACTCATATGATGCAGTGTGTTGCACCAAAGACTGAATGGAAGACTGGATGTTGGCTGAGGATTGTGTAGATTGTTTTAAAAACGCATCCAGACTTCGTTCTAGCGAGGAAACCTTATCGTTATTTGGTTGAACAAAATTATTTTGAGGAAATGAGTTGTTTGGTGCAAAATTGTTCATTTGATTTTGGTACGGTTGGGGTTGGAAAAGTTGCTGATATTGAGTTTGTTGAGGGGCTTATTGTTGTGGAGGAGGCCTTTGAAAATTGTTATTGCCTTGGAATTGTTGTTGATTTTGATTCCAAGCAAAATTAGGGTGGTTCCTTCAACCAGGATTATAAGTTGAAGAGTATGGATCATTTCTTTGTCTCTGCTGAAAGGAAGCATTGACTTGATCTTGTCCTTGAGCGGGTGGGTTGTAAGGACACTCTTCGGTTAAATGGGACGGATCCGAACAACAAGCGCAAATAGTGCGAGGGGGTAAAGCGGGGACAGGAGAAGGGGATGAGAATTTGCTTTCAATTGCTTCTAGCTTACGTGTAATTGCAGCCATTTCGGCTTTCATTGCAATTGACATGTCAAGTTGATGAACACCTGCCCTAGACGAATCGGATGAAGTAGATGAAGTGGATGAAGCGGTCTGTCTAGTGCTTTCTCACTGAAGCGTTTGTTCAGCAAGATCGTCGAGAAATTGCCAAGCTTCCTCGTCAGATTTTGTAAGAAAGTGACCTTGACAAATGGTTTCCAACAACTGCTTAGTTGCTCGGTTCAGTCCTTCGTATAAAGTTTGGCAAAGTTGCCATCTCTCGATACCGTGGTGAAGGTACTGAACAAGAAGGTCCTTAAATCTTTCGAAACACTTCCAAAAAGGTTCGGAAGGAAGTTGGGAAAATTGATTAATTTCATTTCTAATTCTCGCGGTCTTGTGGTGTGGGTAAAACTTTTTAAGAAAAGCCTTAACAAACTCTTCCCAACTTTTTATGGAATGTGATGCTGTACTATATAGCCACTTTTCAGCTAGGTCACATAAAGTGAATGGAATGACACGTAGCCTTATAGCATCATCGGAGAGTTGGGTGGTCTTCATTATTGTGCAAACATTCTGGAATTTGTTAATGAAGATGTAGGTATCTTCAGATTCCAGCCCGTGAAATTTGGGCAATATATTGATGAAGTGGGGTTTAATTTCGAAGTTATCCCCATTAGCCGGTGGAAGAGAAAGACAAGTAGGAAGTGCGGTGCGGGTTGGATAGAAAAGATCCTGGAGCACGATTCGTTGGGGCGCTTCGACAGGAGGGTGTTGTGAGTTATTCGCACCCAGTTGAGGTGGAATCAGTCCCGAAGTAGGTAAGGGGTTGTTAGGATTGAATCCCGACATCTCCTTAGAAGATGATGAATTTGAAGATGAAGGTAAAGAAGTGGAGGGAATTTCGACTTCGGAGTCGAACGCGTCGTCAGTAGGAACTAACGAGACACGGACTAAACGGGCGCTAGTGTCCCTAGTCCAACTGGACATACACTAAATGAGGTGTAGTGTAGTCAAAAAGTAGAAGGTGTGGGTAAGAAAACGTCAATGAGAGAATGTGGGTGAAAGTTTGGTGCAATGGATTTCTAGAGACAAAATGGCAAGTTTCTGTAAAAATTTTGTTTTGTGGTTTTTTTTTATAAAGAGTTTTGCAAAAGATTTTTTATAAGGAACTATGACACACTTTCAAGCAATCACAATATGCACAATCAAGCCTAGAGCTAGGGTCTCCTAAGTCAACTAGACTGCTCTTAACTGGTCCAAAGGGCAAGTTGTGTGATATCCCTCAAATCGCCTCTTCACCGCCAATTGTGGCCAGGTAAGCACAAGTAAAGAAAGGAGGGATCCTCTCACGAATCACCATGAGACGGACCTTTTAAAATTACCTTTCCCACTTGTCTAGCCTAGGCACCACAAAGTCAGGTTTAGATAAACGACCGATTGCCCACAACCTTCCTTTGTCCTAATGAGCGCGACAGTCCTTATTGGCTGAGTCTAAATATTTTTTAATTAACTCGAGGGTTGATGCATATGCTTTTTGTGAGTTTTGGGGTCCTAGGAAGGGTAATGAAATCTCCACCAATCTGGATTGGTGTTATAGCCCCTTAAAAGTCCGTTTTAAAAATGCAAAGCAGTAAACACACAAAAATCTAAAACACTTTCCAAAAAAAAATTCTTTTTATTTGCGGCGCAAAGAATCTTGCACAAGATTGATTTATTAGAGAGGGAGAAAAAGTTTTGCGCAAAGAACCCTGCAGAAAAAATTTTCAGTGGACTACAGAGGGCAGAACAAAGGAAAAAAACTTACAGAGAATTTTTGGAAAGCTGACGTCAGCAACTTGCCGCGGTTCCGCGGCCAAATGTTTGTTACTGCCGCATTTCCGCGGTGGAAAAGTCGGTTCAAGCCTCCAAAAATTTTCTGTTTTCTGTTGTAGTTCTCCTCTGTCTATTCAGATCTTCTGTTTGTTGATTTGTTCACTGGGATTTTCCAGATCTGAATCTGTCCTTCTTCCTTTCCTGCGCAATTCACACAAAAACCCTTCAAAAAATAACAAGATGATATTTTTATGTTTTTATATTTTTCAGTTTTTATGATTTTTAATTTTAATTAACCCGAAATTACAAAAAGAAAATAACTACTGTTATCCCCGGCAACGGCGCCATTTGATTGGTCTTGCTTTTGCTTATGCGTGCGTTATAAAATCAAAGTTAAGAATACCGCAATCAATAACGGTGTCACTTGGTAGCTAGCCGGTTGAGTATGGGTCGGTCCACAGGGAAAACGTGTTCTTTTCTTATTGTTCTTACAAGTTAAGTCCTATTTGTGGTAGGTTTTGATTTTTTTATAAAAACTAAGATTGAATTTGATTTGGATTAAAACCTTGCTAGGGTTAGGATTAGATTAGTTTGGAAAGTTAATTCTACTCACCGCTTCCTTTGCCCTAATTAAGAACTTAGGTGTTAGGGTAATAGTTAACAAAAGGGATTAGCAAGACTAGGAAGAAACATGCTTTCTTCCTTTTGGTCCTTGTCCGTCATTTCTTAACTCTTATCCCTAAGCTCTATGTAAATCAATCACAACCGGTCTAACTAGGGAATCACCGCTATCTCGTGGGATAGGGTGTCGTAGTGAGCGGTGTGTGTTTGATTAACATAGAATCCTAATCTGAAGTATTATACGGGCAAGAAAGGAGTGAGAGATTTCCATCTCTCAAACCTACCCAATCCTAACCCTAACAAGTGAGGAACTACTCACTCATTAGGGATATTATGATGAAATTCATTTTTATAATTTTCTTTTAATTACCTAATTATCGTGCAGATAATAAAAGACAGATACGAAAATTGCGGAAATTAAATTGCAGATAAGAAAAATTCAAGATAAAAAACTTACTTTCATTGACACCTCTTGACGATTACAATGAAACTAAAATTTAATCAGGAAATTAAAAAAGCCATGCCCCAAAAGAGACTGTAGGCTTTCCTATTTATAGATAGGGTTTACATCTGATCCACATCTGAAATTACAAGACTACCTTAAGAAAGCCGAGTCAATGCACCGACACGTGCACCGACACGTGCACAGCACGGCCGCGGATCCGCGGCAGAACGCCCTATTTGGCCGCGGATCCGCGGCCATCTTAAGGGATCTTTGGCTCTTCTTTTTTGGGTTGTTTTATGTTGCTGTTTCCTTCTATTTTCTTCTCTTGGTTCTTCAGAATCTTTTCCACTTTCTTCCAGATTTCCAACAGTGCAGAATTTTTGGACTTTTACCATAAGCTTCACGTTAAAGTCTTGAATCTTTGTGCTGCTCTCGTACTTTATGCAATCGAACTGTTCATTGATCTTCGTTTGTTTCTTAAACTAGTAGGCGGTATCTTGCAGATTCATTTATTTGTTGGTCGTAGTCTCACATTTGTAACGTCTTTTCCTGAATTTCACTTTATTGTTCTGAGAACCTGTAACCTGCAACTATTTAGCAGACATGGATCAAAAGCACATATTTATTTGCAATATGATTAAGAATGGGGAATATAATAATGAAAAATTCTGATATGAACAATGACGACGCTCGTGTCCGCTCGCTATCTTCCCAAGTCAAAACTCAAAGTGGTATTCGAAAAAGCTTCACCTCAAAAATGGTGATAATGGACCGAGATGTCCCTAAACTAACAACGGACCATAATGTCCTTAAACTAAAGCCTCACCTCAAAAATGGTGATAATGGAACACTACGTCCTTAAACTGGCACTGGACCGAGATGTCCCTAACTAACAACGGACGATAATGTCCTTAAACTAAAACCTCGCCTTAAAAATGGTGATAATGGACCACTACGTCGTTAAACTGGCAACGGACCGAGATGTCCCTAAACTAACAATGGACCGAAATGTCCTAAAACTAGTGTGTCGCCTCAAACATGGCACATCGCTCCTAATATGACTATATCCACCCTTGAGATTTGTGTTGCAATCAAAGCTCCAACGGCGAAAACTGCAACCCAAGTCACATTGGTAAACCGATGGGTAAAAAAAGGTATGTTCACAAGCAAAAGGGGCACGGATGAAAACCCGAAAAGACACCGTGAGTAAAAACAGCAGGACTACCGGCGTGTTTGTGAAAATCCGAAAGGGCGCAAACTCGTAAAAAACGGTACGTCCTCAAGAGAAATGGGCACGGATGAAAACCTGAAAGGGCGCCGTGAGTAAAAACAGCAGGGCTGCCAGCGGGCTTATGAAAACCTGAAAGGGTGCAATCTTGTTGTTAAAAAAAACGGTAGGTCCACAAGCAAAATGGGTACGGATGAAAACCCGAAAGGGCGCCGTAAGTAAAAACAACAGGGCTACCTGCGAGCTTGTGAAAATCCGAAAGGGCGCAATCTCATAAAATTTTCACTTCCGAGATCCTCTCGACTTGTAAGGAGAACTCCCCCTATGAGACCCTCACGGCTCATAGAATTTGAAAGTCTTAAGTCATAGGGATGCAAACCTGTTCTTAAGCCGTCGTATGCCCCAAGTTGCCCCAAAGGCGGTCCAATATTGGCCCTTATATACATTCCACGGGCATAAATAAACGATTTCCCCCACCAAGTTCCACCAATGACGAGGAATGTACTCATATGGTGAACGACACTTGTAAGTTCTCTCGACTTATAAGGAGAAAACACTGTTGTAATATCCTTACGACTTATAAGAGAACACACACTTAGGAATCCCCACGATTCCTAAGGAGAAAATACGCCTACGAGATCCTCACGGACCGAAGGGAGAAATAACTTTATGAGACCCTTATGGCTCATAAAGTCAAAAGCCTTAGTCGACAGGATCTTAACCCTGTCTACTAAGCCACCTTTGTTCAAATCAGCAAAGGCAAATGATGATTCGCTCTTGGCAATACCCAGTTGTAGTGATGTTGATGCCTAAACCGATATCAAATTCCAAGTCCTTTCAAGGCAAATGATAATTCGCTCCTGGTAATATCCCAGTTGCAGCGATGTTGATGACTAAATCGGTGTCAAACTCCAAGTCCTTTCATGGCAAATGATGATTCGCTCCTGGCAATATTCCAGTCGCAACGATGCTGATGCCAAGATTGGTATCAGATCTTAAGTTCCATACTCGCAATAAAAAAATAGTGAGCGAAAAATGCATATAAAAATAGCCGAAATGATGGGGCAACTCGCAATAAAAATCAGCGAGCAAAAAATATGCATATGAAATAGCCGAAATGTTTGGGCAACTCGCAATAAAAATCAGCGAGCAAAAAATATGCATATGAAATAGCCGAAATGTTTGAGCAACTCGCAACAAAAAGCAGCGAGTAAAAATATAAAAATAGCTGAAATGATTGGGCACCACGATAAATAGCCGAAATGACTAGGCAATCGCAACTTTCGCGATATGAAAAGCTGAAAGGATAGAACATCGCGAAAATAGAAAATAAAATAAAAATAAATAAAATTTCCTCTGCCCTGCAGGTGAGTCTACACCGACCCCTGTATACAATCCATGGGCATAAATGAAAAAGGGAACCATGTTTTCCCACCAGGCTCCATCAGAGGGAGAACTAGAGCTCGACGGCGACAACCACAGCTTAGAAATCAACGGCGTTCCTTCTCACTCCAGCAGGATGCAGACGCGACGTCGACAAAAAACCCCAGGGTCGAAACAAAACGGAGCCATGGAAAAATTCCGAGCTCCAAGTCTTGACGGTTCACAAAACAACCTAAAAATTCAAATCCAGTCCTCTCTGCAATGGCAGGAACAACATTCGTTTCGTTACAGCAGACGTAATGTCAACAACGGCGTTCCCTCTCACTCCAGCAGGAAGCAGACGCAACGTCAACAAAAGACCCCAGGGTCGAAACAAAACGGAGCCATGGAAAAATTCATAGCTCCAAGTCTTAACGGTTCACAAAACAGCCTAAAGACTATCCCGACATTCTTCTCGTTACAGTAGACGCGATATCAAAAAAGGCTCCAAAATAGCCAAATCAAAAGGAGGCGAAGGCAAAATTCCTAGATTCAGGGTCTTGACGGTAAATCAAATAAAACCCGAAAGACCATCGAAGTGTTGGCGTTTGCTTAACACCCTCACTAGGTTTTAACAAGTATCAAACATGCAAATTTTAAAACTAGGGTACTAACCAACCCGAACCTAGAATCGAACTAGAGGATTAGACGCAAAAGCTAACAAGTATCACATACTAGTAAGTGTCTAACACTAAGAAGAAAAGAAATACAGCCTTTGTAGACCTCTCCTCCTTGACTCTTTGGTTCTACTCGAAACTTGAATGGGTCCGCTCGAGGCCTTCGAAGTCCACGATGATCCACCATGGAGTTCCTTTGCTCAAGCTCCATGCTTCACTTGACCTAAGTAGAAGTGAGGCAAACAACCTACACTAGTGGGCTAGACTAATATAGATTGGTGAAGTGGGCAATAAGCTTACTGAAAAACCTTTCTTTTTCTTTTTCTTCACTCACTAGAATATGGTAGAGAGCTTGGAAGAAGAAGGAGATAGAAAATGGCTTAGCTAGAGCTCAAGAGAGATGAACACAAGAAAATAAAAGAGAGAGAGAGAGAGAGAGTCACCCTCACTAATAACCCAACCATGAAAAATATCTAGATATTTTTAGTAGTTGAGTTAGTGGAGGATTAGAAATGAAACCATGGTTACTTTGATATTTTAAGAAGTGTGTAGAAGGAAAAAACCAACCATGGATTAATTTCTAATTTCCTTTAACTCAATAATTATAAATATATCATAATAGTTTCCATGTGAGTCTTGCATAGCCATCTCCAATGTATCATCAACCATGACACATGTATGCATGCATGTATGCATACATATCAATATAAACATAAATACATACATGTATACAAATAAAGAAAGGATTTAATAAATGAGCTAATGGTCACATGATATTAAATCAACACTTGATTTAATAATCCGGTCATATCACATACGACCCGACCAATAGAAAACGCCAGATTAAGATACGATATCATATACTCGTATTTAATCAAGCTCCTGCACATATCCCCATATGCGCCCCCACATCTTTTCGCCTAAGCTTGGAAACCCTTTTGTGGGACTCTAAGACTCGTCAATACGCTAGCAGTAGGTAGTGATCATATCACATACCCACAAAACGTCAGCGGTACTAGCAGCACGTAACGGCTCCCAAGTATTGAGCGAACAGAAGAACAACAAGCGAACCTGTCAAAACTCCCGTAGAGCCAACCGGTAACACTTACCGTATAGTCCGGTATTTTCATTAGATATGCTGCATATTGAGTCTAGGGATGGTATCGTCGACCCCAATAACTCTATAATTCATGTCGATGTATGGACTATAACAGATCGAGAAATTACTGATAACATTTATCAGTAAATCTCATCATCCCTAACCAAGAACTTCCAGTTATAGCCAATCGAGCACATCGCAACATCTACCCCAATACCGGGAGAGACGAAACCCCTCCTATTGCTCATTGCCTCCATGTGTCTCGGGACTGTACCCAAAACCCACTTGCTTGCATGACTCAGTAGAGCCGTGGTAGGGTGGAAATCAAAGTACAGTGGGAGAACACACAAGACTCTATGACGATCTCGGGTCTGCAGACTAACCTGAACAAGTGTCACCTGAGAACTACTATCCGACGATAAATATAATACCATATAGGAGTTCTCGGCGAGACCGTTCAGTGTACCCAGTCTCCACTAAGCACCCGTATACAATCTTTGATGTGAAACACCAATGGATATGGGATCATCCATCGCCCATCAAATGGGTCAAGAAACGTATATGCTGGTCTTCTCTGGAATATCGATGCCCCGTCTCGATACACCTACGACTAGGAACATTTAAGGATATGCTCATAAACTACATATGTCCCACTAGTATGATCTGCATCATAATCACAGTAGTCAAGCAAATATCCTAAGGGTTTTATCAACATGTAACAAATGAACAGTATACAGAATGAAGTGAACATGTTAAGATAAAGAGAAACCAGATAGCATACTATCATGTCGAGCAAGAAAGTCCTCTAAACACACACACACACACACACACACATCCACTATCAAATAATGGCCTCTAGGGCGTATATATATCTAACAATCTCCCACTTGCACTAAGGCCAATTATTGGCGTATCTCATACCCAACATCTCAAAAAGTCGCTCATGCTGCGGCTGTAGGAGGGCTTTGGTGAGTGGATCCACGGTGTTATTCTTTGTATCTACTCTCTGAATCACGATCTCGCAGCGATAAACTATCTCCCGAATCAAATGATATCGCCTCAGGTTGTGTCTGGATCGCTGATAGGACCTGGGTTCTTTGGCCAACGCCATAGCCCCATTATTATCACAATACAATGGTATTGGATTAATAATGGTTGGAACTACTCCTAACTCCGAAATGAACTTCCTCATCCAGACGGCTTCCTTGGCAGCATCATTTACAGCAATATACTCAGCTTTCATCGTGGAGTCTGCAACGGTATCCTGCTTGGAACTCTTCCAACATACCGTCCCTCCATTGAGGGTAAATACAAACCCTGAGATAGATTTGTTGTCATCCTTATCACTCTGGAAGATCGAATCGATAAAGGCCTCCATTTGGAGATCTCCGTTAATATACACCAAGATCATTTCTTTAGTCCTTCGCAAGTACTTAAGAATGTTCTTCACATCTGTCCAGTGTTTCTCCCCTGGGTTGGATTGATATCTGCTTACTACACCTAGTACATAAGCTACATCAGGGCGAGTACATAACATCGCATACATTATAGATCCTACGGCTGAAGCATAGGGTATAATACTCATGCGAGCTCTCTCTTCATCAGACTTTGGGAAAAAGTCCTTGGAGAGAGTGATTCCGTGACAAGCGGGTAAGGTACCCCACTTGGAATCTTCCATACTAAATCTTTTTAGGATGGTGTTAATATACCTAGATTGGGACAATCCCAACAATCTTTTTGATCTATCTCTATAGATCTTAATGCCTAATATGTACAAGGTATAACCCAGGTCCTTCATGGAGAACCTTTGTGATAAGAACAGTTTGACCGATTGTAGCATAGAAACATCGTTTCCTATCAGGAGAATGTCATCTACGTACAATACGAGGAACGTGACAGTACTCCCTACAATCTTCTTATAAATACAAGGCTCATCCGGATTTTTGACGAAATCAAACTCTTTGATCGCATCATCAAAACAGATGTTCCAACTCCGTAATGCTTGCTTTAATCCATAAATGAATTTAAGCAATCTACATTTTTTCCTGCTGCTCCCACTATCAACGAAGCCCTCTGGCTGATCCATATAAATGCACTCTTCTAAATCACTATTTAGAAATGCAGTTTTAACGTCCATCTGCCAGATTTCATAGTCGTGGTGAGCAGCAATAGCAAGTAGGATCCGAATGGATTTAAGTGTGGCTACAAGAGAGAAAGTTTTGTCATAGTCCAGTCCTGATTTTTGACGAAATTCTTTCGCCACAAGCCTTGCCTTATAGGTCTCCACCTGCCCATCTACACCGATCTTTCTCTTAAAGATCCATTTGCACTCTACGGGTTTTACCCCAGAGGGTACAACTTCTAAAGTCCACACTTTTTTGGTGTACATAGACTTCATTCCGGATCTCATGGCATCCAGCCACTTCACAGAGTCACCACTTGTGATAGCTTGCTGAAAACTAGTAGGGTCATCATCATCCATGATGCAATCTTCTCTATCATCATCAATGAGGAAACCGTAGTATCTCTCCGGTGGGCGAGAAGTCCTACTAGATCTATGGAGTGGCTGAGGTTCATAAGTTTCTGTTGCAACAACAGGTTCAACCAAGTCGTCATTTGTAACTTATGTCTCTAGAACTTCTTCTAGTTCTACCGCATTGCCATCAGTGTTATTTGAAAAAAAAATCATTTTCTAAAAATGTGGCATGTTGAGAAACAAACACTCTGTTGGATATAGTGCCCTCAAGGCAATTATCATAGTCACGGACAGATGATTGTGATGATTGAGGTAGAATCTATACCGATAAAACAATCTTACTCAAGATGATAGTATGCTATCTGGTTTGTCTTTATCATCATGTTGATAGAGCCCATAGGATTTTTGCTTGACTGCCAGCATTATGATGGCGATCATATATGTAGGAGCTGGGGTCTATAAGCACATCTTTAAATGTCCCTAGTCGTAAGAGTATCGAGACCGGGCATCGATACTCCAGTGTAGACTAGTGTATACTGATCGAGATCCCGACGAGGGGCGGTGGCCAGGTCTCACAAGCCATTGGTATTAGTTTGTTCACCTAAGATAGTATGCAGGTGCTCATTGGGTTATGAGTACACTAGACGGACTCGCCGGGAACCTGCTAGTTGGTATTATACCTATTATCAGATAGCAGTTCCCAGGTGACATGTGTACAGGTTAGTCTATCGACCTGAGATCGTCATTTGTCTCGTGTGAGTTCCCACTATGCTTTGATTACTACCCTACCATGGCTCAAATGAGTCGTGCAAACAGGTTTTAGTTGGGTACAGTCCCGAGCCACATGGAGGCAGTGATCGGATCGTCGGGGATTCGTCTCTACCGGTATTGGGGGTTGATGTCGCATTGTGTACGGGTGGCTATCACCAGAAATCCATGGCCATGGTGAACGAGAATTACCGATCTAGGATCGATAGTTTCTCAGATGGTGATGGGTTACATGCCAACGCTAAATATCGCGTTGTTAGGGGTCTGACTTTATCCACCCCCTAGACTCGATATGCGATACTCTTAGACGAACAGACCGGACTGTACGGATATTATCACCGTCAGGCTCAGTAAGGGTTCCGGATGAGTTTGCTCGTCGGCCTCCCTTTCGCTCAATACCTGGGTAGCCGTTACGTACAGCTAGTGCCGCTGACGTGCTTGTGGTTAAACCCAATGCCAGCGTATTAACGAGTCTTTAGAGTCCCACACAGAGGGTTTTCACGGCTCAGGCGATATGGTGTACATGGGGTATGTTGATACATACAGGTGTCCGATTAAATATGTGCACATGCTGCGCAGACTTTAATCGGACAGTTGATAATACTGGCGGCTTAGGATTAAGCCAGATTATTAAATCAGTTTTTTGATTTAATAATTTGCATATATATATTTATATATATGTATTCTAGTATTATTGTTCGCTATTCTTTTTCTCTCTTGGCTATTCGTATTTTTGTACGAATACGCGTATATGTATTTCGATACATGTACCGGGAAGTATTCCGTATTATATACGGGATAGCTTCTAGAAGTTTTGTCACCTCATTACTTGATTTTCCATTTATGGAAATTCATTTGTTTAGTGATGAGGTGGAGGGTGTGAGGTGGCATGAACATGGAACAGGGTATGGGTTTTGGGTATGGTTGCAATTGTTTAATTGATTAATTGGAAATGATATTTTTTTTGTGGGAATGAGAGGGGGGTCCGGCCACTACCATGGCATGGGGATTATTTCATTTGGATTAATTACACTTTCATTCCTCCCCTCTCTCTCATATTCACACAAAAAGGAGTTAGCCATTTTTCTTCTTCATGCCAAGTTTTTTATCACCTCCTTCATCTTCTATGGATGCTCTCTTGAGCTCATGGGTAGAGAGAAAAATGTAGTGACACTTCCATATACCTCGACTCTCCATCGCTAGTGACTTTGGAGCGTCGGTTACCTCATTCGACGAGGTTGGAGCTTGCGTCGTTTCCCTCGGGTGGATCATCGGAGACGAAGGAAGACCGGTAACCAAACCACATCAAGGAGTCGCGAGCTTGGAATGAAGACCGAAGGACACGGATCAACTCGGTATAATGATTCTAACTCTTAGTTAGTTTGCTATTTTAGGGTTTAAGGTCGATCCGGGAATCGGGTAACGGTAGCGCTGGTTTCAGAAATTTTTGTTCCGCATTTTGGCTGCGTTTCGATGGCCGGGGCGCTGCTGCAACCCAACATGGTATCAGAGCCACCCTTAATGAGACCAGCGGGAAGTCAAAGTTAGGCAAGCAAACAATACAGTCCAGTCCAGGCCCAGGCATAAACCCCTTACTAGCTTGTTTAAACGTGCTTAAAAGATCGATCGACGGAATTTACCAAAATCACGATTTCATTTTTGAGTTTGCTGTCGATTTTCAAATGTGGTCAAAAAATTATTTCAGACATCTTAAAAATCCGTGCAGGCAAATTTAAGGCTACACAAAAAATTTGGGCTCTTGATGCGTCTACATTGCCGCGGATCCGCCGCACTTACCCCCTATTGGCGGCGGTTCCGCGGCCATTTATTAGCAACGGACCTTCAAATTTTCACTATAGCTCATATACTTGGAATTGTGATTTTTGTGATATTCTGTTATTGACCAGGTTTCTGTGAAGTGCTGTTTTTGCTATTGGGGCCAATTTGGAACTTAGTCGATCGATATTTTAAGCGTGCGTTTGATAGTACATACATTATATTCTGCGACCGTGAATGTCACTTGATCGATAAACCCGTCTAACTGCTATATGTTCCTTTAGACGGGTTTGCGAACGTGACATTCACATTGATGTTCTGTGTTGTGCTGTGATGTTGGTTGGATCGTTGTGGTGGATAGCTATGGTGCAATGTTAGTACAGTTTAATTTCATTTGTACATTTGATATTGCGGGACGAGCGTCCGACATGTGGACTGCCGTCACTGCCAGTTTGTATATTATTCTTTTGGGGCACGACCGAGCTGAGGTCGATGTCACATGTTGTATATTATTTACTTTCCTGTACTAGGATTACCCCGCGGTGGAGTGCACGAATAGCCGGGTTCTAGAGGGCAACTGGTCCGCATCACATAGCGTTGGGACGGAGGGGACCTTACTCTAGAATTGGCGGGCTATTCACCGCACTCGTAGGGGGTATAGGTTGACCCAGGAGGGGTGCCCAAGTTACCGGATTCCGTGAAGTGCTGGGTGGCCCATTCACGTTGTTGAAGGGGGCTGCCTCACTTCTGGTTTTGGCGGGTAACTTGCCGCGCTCGTAAGGGCCTAGGTTTCATTGCATAGGCTATCCACACGACAGGGAACGTCGGGTCTCACTTGCGGCTTAAGTGAAACCCAGGGCTCCAGATTATCCACCATTCTGTGATGTTTCTGTGATGTTGCTTTATATCATGCCTGGGATGAATGTTATATATATATTTATATATACTAGTAGATGTTGTATATGTTTTGCACCCGCGCTAGCCCAGTCCCCGCTCTGTCGTTAGTTAAGTAACCTAACGGGTGATGACGGGACCCAGTGGCGAATGCGGATGGCATATACGTACATTTTATTTTCGTTCTTTTCTGGTGTGATTAATTGATGGGACTGCATTGATTCTTATCAATGCAAGGATAAAACAAACCTATATATGATGTTGTTAGAACCAAGTTTTAAAAACTGACATTACAGATGTTTTCTTTTACTTTGCATCATGGTATTCATTTGGAATATCCTGCACCTCATTCGACGAGGCAAGGGCCGAGATCCCTTCATCGGGAGTTACCCCTTTAGTAAAAGTTTGCGTCAACATAATAACTTCACTATAGTCGATTCTTTTGCTTTACATCATGGTATTCAGTTTGGAATATCCCGCACCCCATTCTACGGGGAAAGAGCCGAGATCCCTTCACCGGGAGTGACCTCTTTAGCAAGAGTTTTCGCCACTATATATTTATAAAACCACTTGGATTCCTTCAACGAGATCAAGTTCATTACGTTTAAGGTTTTTCGCCGAAAACCAGCCGTAGCCCTCCGTCATTTCTTATAAGTACTATTTGGTATTCATACTATGTTTGTTGGCAAGCGTCAAGACATAGTGTGCCGTAACTGAATAATACTTATATGTAGCATGGATATGCGATTGATCGGGACAGTCGTACAGCTTTGTTGGCAAGCGTAAAGGGCTTGTGCGGGTGAGTTCGAGTTAATCCAGGACAATGACGGGTTGAACTTGACTAGTGACCTATAATTTGTTGGCAAGCGTCAAGGTTATAGGTCGTTAAGGGTAAAAATCTTATCGGGAGTTTCAAACATACAGGAAACTTGCCAGGCTTGCGCATACCTTCTGGAGTGTGGTGACTTGAGTGGCTTCCATCAGGTTATCATGCGATGATAGTTGGATCCTGATTCCCACTGATGAGTAGGATTACTCCTCGGGTGATTCCGACTAATTCTCCTTTTAGGTTTGGAGGAGAATTTGAGAAAACAGTGGGAGCCATCCAGATTAGATAAAATGATTTACCATTCTGTCTAGGTTAGAGTGCACGCTGAGTGTTTCTTCTTTCTCTCTCTCTCTGGCTGCGACTTTGACCCGACCTTTGACTAAAACTCATGAAACCAAGTTGACCGAACCTTCTTAAAACACTTTGGCTTTTGGAATGTCACGGCGTTGCATATATCATTGCCACTTCTATATCACCTTTGCATTTCTCCAGATCACCCCGTATTATTACGAACATCCACTTCCATTGGATAAATCCATCGTATGGTTATATATGAACTCGAAGGAACTTTTTCGAGGATGGATTCTGGTTCTGAAGAGATTGAATAGGATTATTCGGTTGTCTTTTCCCTTTACCTTCTCTCAGGTTGTGAGGGCTCCTAGGATTAGGAGAGGGTACACCTGTTGAGCTTATTGGATAATCTTCTTCCAAACCATAGGCAGGTGCCGAACGGTAGGGAAGGAAGAAAACCAATTAAGCTTAATTGTGGTGTACAGAAGGTAATAAGTAAAGACATATAAAGGGATTAGAATAATGGCAAAAGGAAATTGCGACCACCATCATTCGCGACAAAAACCATGTATACCCCTGCCAGTCCTACACCCACTTTGCTTTTCTCTCGGCCACTCCGTATCACTACGGATATCCACTTCCATTGGATAAATCCATCGTATAGTTATATACGAACTCGAAGGAACTTTTTCGAGGATGGATTCTGGTTCTGGAGAGATTGGATAGGATTATTCAGATGTATTTTCCCATTACCTTCTCTCAGGTTGCGAGGGCTCCTAGGATTAGGAGAGTACACCTATTAGGCTTATTGGATAGTCTTCTTCCAAACCTTAGGCTGGTGCCGAAAGGTAGGGAAAGAAGAAAACCAATTAGCCTAAAGAAGGTGAACAGAAGGTAATAAGTAAAGACATAATAAAAGGATTGGAGTGAGGGCAGGTAAAGTATATGGTTACTGTCGTGAATCAGGATAATGGAAGAGGTATTATTAGGAATACCAGTTAACCCTTTTTGAAACATTTTCATATTTCAGTTTCACTGTGCAATGTTAATTGAAAACTGTTTTCCTAATTGGAATCTAACTCCACGGTATGTATTTACCAGATCAGTTTCTCACATCTGCATGTTATTACGGATGGTGAGTGGGAGTAAGATATTGGGAATTGGGTGATTAGATCCTCATTATATCAGAATTCGTTGTAATTGGTGATATTTGAGGAAATCATCTGGATTTTGCCCGACGGTGAATATTTGGTTTTGAATATCCGTTGTTATGCACAAATTTCAAACTGATATATCTGTACATTTATTTTATAATGTGAGATGTAACTTTTTGATATTATGTCTATGACATTTTCCTATATCTGTTGGTGATTAGGTAAGGTGCATTCAACAGCGGTGTAATCCTTCTTAACCATACTACAGTTTTTCAACCTACGACGCACAGGGTTTGAGTTATTGATCTCAGGGGACTTATACAAAGTATTGTATGTTGTCCAGTGTCCATTAGGACAATGGGGTTGGTACTCGCACTGCATTCTGTTTACTCATAACTTCTCTGATTCTAGACATGCATTTCGTTGAAGTGCAAGGTTCAGATTTTGAGAAATTATAAGTATTAGAATAAAGTAGAGAACCATTTATTGGAAGTATCAGGATTCTTCGAGGAAGTCGAAGATGTAGATACTTGTGTTTGGTATTCCATTGATAGTAATGGTTTTGAGAACCTGCTTCTCTTTCGGGTTACTCATATATGGATGCACTCCTAGATGAGTAATGTTGAATGACCTTTTCCCATTTAGTTGATATGCACTGGAGGCAGCTTCATGATTTGAATCTGGTTTCAATTAAATTAGTGCTTTTGTGTCTATGTCAGATATATATAGAATCAATTTATATCTTAACGATGTTAAGGTATAGGGAGTTGTCCGGCTGATGCTTAAAACCAGAATCCGGATAAACTCAAGGCACGTTTCAGTAATGGCTGTTTGTGGGTTATCTCGGGCTTTGACGAGGGTTAACTTTCTACCATCAGGAAAATCAATATTTATATTGTTCTTGACTCGCCACAGTTTTTAGTAAAATGGACTTTTTCAGAAAACACAAGTGGGGGTATGGTAGAACTGGAAGTTATTCCAGAACCACAAACGATTACTGAAAATTTAATAGAACCTAAGGATTCAATTGGATTTAATGTTCCATTAGCCACTCCGCAGATTTGGTGGGTAACCTCAGTCACCCTAGAGGTACTTCGGTCTTCTCAGAGACAGTGACAAGGAGGTTCTTGTTTGCCCAGACTTGCCATTGCTGTTATTCTAGACTATAAGACCCGGCAGGAGGATGAGTATAGCGTCGTTCTAAACTAGATTTAGAAGTGCACGTGTATATGACTCTGCCAGAGGGTTGTTGTAGTCAGTGGGAGCAGCAGAAGCATAGTAGCAAGTAGCTTATGTCCATTTACAGACTAAAGCAGGTATAGCGGAAATAGATCATCTAATTTTGATGTGACAGTCATAGGCTTTGAGCTCATCAGAATAGGAGATGGATCTGGTAAGAAGATAGTAGAGAGTGATGTCCAGGTATTGGGATGACATGCACTTGATAGGAAGAGATGTTCCTATACTACGATCGGTTGTACTGTGGTTGTCACAAAGTTGTTTCTCCACAAAGGATATGGATATAATATCAGCTTTTCTGGTTACTAGATCTATGGTTTTAGATCTAGATTTGGGAAGTATCCCAATCTAGGTACTTTGACATTATTCTAAAGAGATTTTAGGATGGGCGACTCCTAGCATGGTGGTGTACCTGCAGGTGATGGAGTCACCCTCTCTAAAGGTGTCTTACAGACTAAAAGGGAGAGGGATCTACATGATTAGCATATCACTTGCTTAGGCAATTGAGTTAATCATGAAATATCAAGTACCACACCAGATATTGCTTTTGCACTAGATGCAATACGCAGATATATTAATCCAATCCTGGAGAAACATAAGGAAGCAGTTATTGAACATAAGCGAATGTTCTTGGGATATGGTAACGGCACCCTCCTTCAGGAGACGGTTATCATTTCAGGCTTCCAAGATGACCTGGATGACAGAGTGACTGTCAGAGTTATAGTTTTTCCTCTTTAGAAGGACGGTATGTTGGACAGGTGGTCCAAGTGGATACTGAAGAAAAGCATGGCTCAGGATACTGATTAAATTCAGTGGACGATATAGTCTAAGTAGTTTGCTGGATTTGGAGTTCATTTGTGAACTGAGTCCCATCAGATATCCAGACAAATTCTAAGACAGGTATTGCTCATTTCGGGAGATAGATTTCTCCGCGAAGTTGAGATATAGAGAGATACGGAAAGAAACAATGGAGCGGATCCACTCACTGAGGCTATTTCTCGAACGCAATCATTTTCGTAAACGGGCTTTGCGAAACTGATTAGTAGAGAAGTTGGGTGTTCGGTATCACACAGGCTGTGAGTATGCGACATCGCAATAATTGGACTTAAGTGCAAGTGGGAGATTGTTGGATATAGTGCCGTCAAGGCAATTATCATAGTCGCGGACAGATGATTGTGATGATTGAGGCAGGATCTATACCGATAAAACAATCTTACTCAAGATGATAGTATGCTATCTGGTTTGTCTTTATCATCATGTTGATAGAGCCCATAGGATTTTTGCTTGACTGCCAGCATTATGATGGCGATCATATATGTGGGAGCTGAGGTCTATAAGCACATTCTTAAATGTCCCTAGTTGTAGGAGTATCGAGACCGGGCATCGATACTCCAGTGTAGACTAGTGTATACTAATCGAGACCCTAACGAGGGGCGGTGGCCAGGTCTCACAAGCCATTGGTGTTAGTTTGTTCACCTAAGATAGTATGCAGGTGCTCATTGGGTTATGAGTACACTGGACGGACCCGCCGGGAACCTGCTAGTTGGTATTATACCTATTGTCAGATAGCAGTTCCCAGGTGACATGTGTACAGGTTTGTCTGTCGACCTGAGATCGTCATTTGTCTCATATGAGTTCCCACTGTGCTTTGATTACTACCCTACCACGGCTCAAAGGAGTAGTGCAAACAGGTTTTAGTTGGGTACAGTCCCGAGCCACATGGAGGCAGTGATCGGATCGTCGGGGATTCGTCTCTCCCGGTATTGGGGGTTGATGTCGCATTATGTACGGGTGACCATCACCAGAAATCCATGGCCATGGTGAACGAGAATTACCGATCCAGGATCGATAGTTTCTCAGATGGTGATGGGTTACATGCCGACACTAAATATCGCGTTGTTAGGGGTCTGACTTTATCCACCCCCTAGACTCGATATGCGATACTTTTAGACGAACAGACCGGATTGTACGGATATTGTCACTGTCAGACTCAGTAAGGGTTCAGGATGAGTTTGCTCGTCGGCCTCCCTTTCGTTCAATACCTGGGTAGCCGTTACGTACAGCTAGTGCCGCTGGCGTGCTTGTGGTTAAACCCACTACCAGCGTATTGACGAGTCTTTAGAGTCGCACACAGAGGATTTTCACGGCTCAGGCGATATGGTGTACATGGGGTATGTTGATACATACAGGTGTCCGATTAAATATGTGCACATGCTGCGCAGACTTTAATCGGACGGTTGATAATACTAGCGGCTTAGGATTAAGCCAGATTATTAAATCAGGTTTTTGATTTAATAATTTGCATATATATATTTATATATATATGTATTCTAGTATTATTGTTCGCTATTCTTTTTCTCTCTTGGCTATTCGTATTTTTGTATGAATACGCGTATATGTATTTCGATACATGTACCGGGAAGTATTCCGTATTATATACGGGATAGCTTCTAGAAGTTTTGCCACCTCATTACTTGATTTTCCATTTATGGAAATTCATTTGTTTAGTGATGAGGTGGAGGGTGTGAGGTGGCATGAACATGGAACAGGGTATGGGTTTTGGGTATGGTTGTAATTGTTTAATTGATTAATTGGAAATGATATTTTTTTGTGGGAATGAGAGAGGGGTCCGGCCACTACCATGGCATGGGGATTATTTCATTTGGATTAATTACACTTGCATTCCTCCCCTCTCTCTCATATTCACACAAAAAGGAGTTAGCCATTTTTCTTCTTCATGCCAAGTTTTTTATCACCTCCTTCATCTTCTATGGATGCTCTCTTGAGCTCATGGGTAGAGAGAAAAATATAGTGACACTTCCATACACCTCGACTCTCCATCGCTAGCGACTTTGGAGCGTCGGTTACCTCATTCGACGAGGTTGGAGCTTGCGTCGTTTCCCTCGGGTGGATCATCGGAGACAAAGGAAGACCGGTAACCAAACCACATCAAGGTGTCGCGAGCTTGGAATGAAGACCGAAGGACACGGATCAACTCGGTATAATGATTCTAACTCTTAGTTAGTTTGCTAGTTTAGGGTTTATGGTCGATCCGGGAATCGGGTAACGGTAGTGCCGGTTTCAGAAATTTTTATTCCGCTTTTTGGCCGCGTTTCGATGGCCGGGGCGCTGCCGCAACCCAACAAACTCTTTGTTCCTCCTTGTGGTAGAAAAGATATCCATATGAATATTTTGGATATCCCACATATATACACTGAACCGATCGTGTCTCGAGTTTTTCTGGATTCCGTTTTTTGACAAAAGCTGGACAACCCCAAATCCCAAGTCGTTTAAGAGATGGTCTCTTCCCATACCATATCTCATATGGAGTGGTTGACACAGTCTTGGTTGGAACCCTATTCAACAGATATGCTGCAGTCTCCAATGTACACCCCAAAAGGAGAGAAGTAACTCAGCATCACTCATCATAGATCGCACCATATCTAGTAGGGTACGATTCCGCCGCTCTGACACACCATTGTGCTGTGGTGTGTAAGGGAGAGTGAACTGAGAGAGAATCTCATTCTCTTTTAGGAAGTCCAAAAACTCTGTACTTAGATACTCTCCACCTCGATCTGATCGAAGTTTCTTGATGCTCAAACCTGTTTGTTTTTCTACTTCAAGTTTGTACTCTTTGAATTTCTCGAAAGCTTCAACCTTATGCTTTAATAAAAACACTTGTCAGAATCTTGAGAAATCATTAGTAAAAGCTATGAAGTAAGAAAAACCTCCTCTAGCATGTGTAGACATTGATCCGCATACATCACTATATATGAGGCCTAAGAGTTCTGTAGCTCTTTCTCCGTGTCCAGTAAACGGAGTTTTGGTTATTTTAACTTTGATACAAGACTGACAAGTCGCATAAGATTTATATTCAAAATAATTTAAATATCCATCTTTATGTAGCTTGTTTAGTCTTGTTTCGTTAATATTACCAAGTCTACAACGCCAAAGAAAAGCTTCAATTATATCTGAAAATTTTCTTTTATTTGTGTGTTGTATGTTGAAAACTGTGTGTTGATTTAGAACGTATATCCCGTTATTTAGTGAACCATACCTAATCAACTTTTGATTCAGGTTAATATGCATAACATTATTTTGCAACACAAAATTATATCCTTCATTGTCTAACAAAGAAACGGATATTATATTACATAGCAAGCTTGGTACATAATAACACGGGTTCAAAACCAATATACATCCCCATGGCAACCCCAGGTGATACTCTCCTACTGATACTGCATGTACATTGGAACCATTTCCAACCTGGAGAGTGTGATCACCAGTCTTCAAACTCTGCTATTTCTCAATCCCTGCATACAATTGCAGATATGAGAACCCGAACCGGTATCCAATACCTAGGAAGCAAAGTTTATAGAAAAACGGTTTTCAGTCACAAATACACCTAAAGCGGAAGCATCACCATGCTTCTTTTTCTTGAGATCAGCGATATACTCAATACAATTTCGCTTCCAGTGTCCCGACTTTTTGCAGTAGAAACATTCTCCTTTTCCTGACTCCTCAGCCCTGGATTTGTCTTTCCCTTTTGCCCTTTTCACTCCACCTCTTGGTTTGGTGGGTTTCTTCTTTACTTTTCCCTTAGCCTTGGCTTTTGGGAGAGAAGAGGAAGATGGCCCAGCAAGCAAAACGGGAGGTTTCACTGTTTTCAGCGTGCTCTCTGCACTTCTCAACATATTGAGAAGTTCAGGTAGTGACTTCTCCATAATGTGCATGTTGAAGTTTACTATGAACTGAACAAAGGTAGGGGGGAGACTTCAGAACAATATCAATATACTGTTCATTCTCCATTTTCCATCCGAGGCCCTCATGCTCTTCAATAAGAGCTATCATCTTCAGGACATGATCACCTACTAGTGTGCTAGGAGCCATTCTCATCTGAAAGAGCTTTTTAGATGCTTCGCAGCGCAGGGTTTGAGATTGATCTCCATACAACTCCTTTGTATGGAGAAAGATGGATTGAACGTCCATCTTCTCATACTGCTTTTGATTTACATTATCCATCGAAGCAAGCGTGAGGCATTTGGCAGTGGCACAATCAATGTCCCATGTCTTGCGGATCTCCCTATCCACAACAGAAGATGTATAGTCTGGGGTAGAAGGGGCTGGGGCAGTGAGGACATATGATACCTTATCATATGTAAGGGCAATGTTTATGTTCCTCAGCCAGTCTTTATAATTGGGTCCTGTCAGTTTATTTTTCTCTAACAGAAGCTTAAGTCCAGTCATGGGTATCTGCTATTAGGAAAGAGAAAAGAATACACTCAGCGAAAGCTCTTGCAAAGATTAGATTGTTTATTATCTTATCTAATCGATGTCTCACATTGCTTTTATCAAATTTTCCTTCAAACCTTAAAAATAAAATTAGCCAGGATTAATTATATTCTACAAGTTCGCTAACCAGTCAGCCAGGCCAGTGTCGGTACTTTGAAGGAGGTTCCCCGTGCTTTCGCCCGGACCTAATTAAAGTAAAGCTCGTTTTCCCAGAGGCATAACCCCGTTGACACCTTTCAAGACACCTAATGGGTTAACTAATTGTAAAGTGCAAAACTCTCCTGGGAGTAACTCTAACTCACAATGGGATCGGGATCCAACTATCATATAGAAGATATGCAATCTCATTGCAAATTACAACTCTTGAAACTCCTGATATGGTTTTTACCCCTAGCAGCTTATGACCTTGGCTATGGTCAACATATCATAAGCACTAGTCAAGTTCTACCCGTCATTTCGTGATTAATTAGACCCATTCACATGACCCTTGACTATGATCAACATAATCACATGAATGTCCTAACTAATCGCATCATATGCTGTGTAGAAATACATCACTTAGCTATCGTACACTACGCATTGACTATGATCAACATACGTAGCACGAATACTAAGTACTCTACTTCCTAAAATGATGGAGGGTTGCGGATGGTTTTTAAGAAAACTTATAACGCTTTGAACTTGATCTCGTTGTAGAATCAAATAGTTTTAAAAGGAGTGGCTTAAGCTCCACATTTTTTAAACTTGCTTTTTTATAAAAAGGCCGAGTGAGTTTCATATTCGATTATGCAACATCTTTTAGGTGTCTTTTTCTTTACATTAATATCATTAAAGTAGTCCCATCATTTAAGTCTTTAAGCCATCACAGAAAAGAAACGAAAATAGAACGTACGCTTATACCATCCGCATTCGCCACGGGGTCCCATCATGCACCGTTAGGTTATTTAGCCAACGGCAGAGCGGGGGCAAGACTAGCGCGGATGCAAAACATAAGCAACATTTATTATATATCATATATATAATACACCATTCGTCTTAGCATATAAAGTGATCACATCACAGAATAACAACATCAGAAGCACATATATGAAAATATAGGATATACTAGGAGGTCCGTATTTTGTATATAGCCAACGATAGAAAATACGGATTCCATGGTCGTGATGAATAGACAAGGCCACACCCCTAGACCCCTATGAGAGCGGCAAGCGACCCCGCCAATTCTAGAGTTAGGAGACCCGGTCTCGACTCCTCGAGATGGCCTCCCACTGGACTCTAGAACCCGGTCACTTGTGCTCTCCACCTTGGGTCTATCCTAATGCGGAAAGGTAAATAATATACATCAATGGTAACATCATCCTCAACCTGGAAGTACCCCAATAAAAGAATATTACATACAATGAATATTACAGGAATGAAAAGAAAAACTCTCATCTCACATAAAACCCTTGGCTATCCATTCACGACGATCCTATACATCATATCACAGCAACACATAACATTGCATATCATCAACTTAAGAAAATAAGCGTATCCCAATTGTCTTTGATGTATAGCAATGAAACCGGCGATACACCACATATTACACTTACGGTCGCAGAAAAGAAAACGAAAACTACAATAATTAGAATCTGCAACATCCTTAGACATCATAAACCCGGAATATCTCATACCCCGAATTTCATGCCTAACATATAAACATTGCATTTTAGTCTCATATTGAAAACACCTTTTCAATAACCAAGTCGGGTAATTCAACAAGATTCCCAACTACTTGATCGAATACTCGTCGAAAACATTAGTAGATGGCCGTACCCCCGATGCCGTCGACGAAGTGCACTTAGGCGGAACACCGTAGCCGCGAGCATTCGAGGGGATGCTTTTGGCAATGGGGTTCTCCTACAGTCACTTGGTCGGGGCTATGGAGTATGGCTATCTAGTAGTGTTACCCGACAAATATTCGCGTACTATACGAGATTGCGACGGAGTTTTGATCCGAATCGAAATTCCGTGGCAATCTATCAAAAGAGACTAAATTGCTAGATTTACAGAACGCTAACTAGTTTTCACAAAACTAATTATCGTGGATTCTAAATAATGTATCATATTTCAATATCAAACCCGAAACGATGTTAAAATACGACTACAAACCACTCCGTATTGCCACAACAGAAAGATAGCATCACATGCAATCTTGGAAAAAACAAACATAACCTAAAACCCTAAAACCAAGAGATCGGAACACCATAAAAATTTCAAGATTTTTTGACACAGGAAAAAAGGTGAGGCCGGTTTTTGAGGCAATATAGCCGGCTAAATTTTTGTGGTTTTGCTTTAAATTTTTCTGGTGTTCTGGATAATCATAACTAGCTTTCTGCACTTGTTTAAAATTTTTTTAGAGAACTTAAGAAATTCGACAGAAACTAAGGTTTCGGATTCCAGGTTTCAAAGTTATTTCGTTTACGTAATTCAACAATATCGTCTAATTCTCTAGACTTGGCTCTGATACCACTGTTGGGGTTTGCTTAGCACCCTCACTAGGTTTTAACAAGTATCAAAGATGCAACTTTAAAAACTAGGGTACTAACCAATCCGAACCTAGAATCAAACTAGAGGATTAGGCGCAAAAGCTAACAAGTATCACATACTAGTAAGTGCCTAACACTAAGAGAAAAAGAAATACAATCTTTGTAGACCTCTCCTCCTTGACTCCTTGGTTCTACTCGAAACTTGAACGGGTCCGCTTGAGGCCTTCAAAGTCCACGATGATCCACCATGGAGTTCCTTTGCTCAAGCTCCTTGCTTCACTTGACCTAAGTAGAAGTGAGGCAAACAACGTACACTAGTGGGCTAGACTAATATAGATTGGTGAAGTGGGTAATAAGCTCACTAAAAAACCTTTCTTTTTCTTCACTCATTAGAATATGGTAGAGAGCTTGGAGGAAGAAGGAGATGGAAAATGGCTTAGCTAGAGCTCAAGAGAGATGAATACAAGAAAATAAAAGAGAGAGAGAGTCACCCTCACTAATAACCCAACCATGAAAAATATCTAGATATTTTTAGTAGTTGAGTTAGTGGACGATTAGAAATGAAACCACGATTACTTAGATATTTTAAGAAGTGTGTAGAAGGAAAAAACCAACCATGGATTAATTTCTAATTTCCTTTAACTCGATAATTATAAAAATATCATAATAGTTTCCATGTGAGTCTTGCATAGCCATCTTCAATGTATTATCAACCATGACACATGTATGCATGCATGTGTGCATACATATCAATATATACATACATACATACATACATACATGCATACAAATAAAGAAAGGATTTAATAAATGAGCTAATGGTTATATGATATTAAATCAACACTTGATTTAATAATCTAGTCATATCGCATACGACCCGACCAATAGAAAACGCCATATTAAGATACGGTATCATATACTCGTATTTAATCAAGCTCCTGCACATATCCCCATATGCGCCCCACATCTTTTCGCCTAAGCTTGGAACCCTTTTGTAGGACTCTAAGACTCGTCAATACGCTAGCAGTAGGTAGTGATCATATCACATACCTACAAACCGTCAACGGTACTAGCTGCGCATAACGGCTCTTGGGTATTAAGCGAACAGATGAACAACATGCGAACCTGTCAAAACTCCCGTAGAGCCAACCAGTAACATTTACCGTACAGTCCGGTCTCTTCGTTAGATATGCTGCATATTGAGTCTAGGGATGGTATCGTCGACCCCAATAACTCAATAAATCATGCCAATGTATGGCCTATAACAGATCGAGACACTACTGATAACACTTATCAGTAAATCTCATCAGCCCTAACCAGAGACTTCCAGTTATAGCCAATCGAGCATAGCGCAAAATCTACCCCTAATACTGGGAGAGACGAAACCCCTCCTATCGCTCATTGCCTCCATATGTCTCGGGACTGTACCCAAAAGCCACCTGCTTACACGATTCAGTAAAGCCGTAGTAGGGTGGAAATCAAAGTACAGTGGGAGAACACACAAGTCTCTATGACGATCTCGGGTTTACAGACTAACATGTAAAAGTGTCACCTGAGAAATGCTATCCGACGATGGTTATAATACTATATAGGAGTTCTCGGCGAGTCCGTTCAGTGTACCCAGTCTCCACTGAGCACTCGTATCTTTGATGTCAAATACCAATGGATATGGGATCATCCATCGCCCATCAAATGGGTCAAGAAATGTATACGCTAGTCTACTCTGGAATATCGATGTCCCGTTTCGATACACCCACGACTAGGAACATTTAAGGATATGCTCATAAACTACACATGTCCCACTAGTATGATCTGCATCATAATCACAGTAGTCAAGCAAATATCCTAAAGGTTTTATCAACTTGTAACAAATGAACAGTATACAGAATCAAGTGAACATGTTAAGATAAAGAGTAACCAGATAGCATACTATCATGTCGAGCAAGAAAGTCCTCTGAATATATATATATATATATATATATATATATATCCACTATCAAATTATGGCCTCTAGGGCATACATATATCCAACACGGAGATCATCCCACACCAGGACGGAGTGGTTATGACTCATCGGGGCTCCCAAACTGAGCCTAACCTCAAGTAAAATGCCGCATGGCAAAATTCCTAACGCTTGCTCTTCCGACGGTCAAACTGCCTAAGAAAACTACTTGAAGACGTCTTTTCCAGCCCCCGAAAGGATCAGAGACACGACAGTCGTGGGGCTACTCGGACAGCATCGTAAAGTCTGCATACCGGGAAATGCATCAGCTAACGCGACGGTACCACGAACTAAAACCCTGGTACCATAAAGCCTAACGGACCTTTGTCGCAAAGAGCAGAGGTTATCTATGACGTTAGGACAAGTTTGCCTATAAAACCAAGGGAGGTAAACTGAATAAACTCTGAAATGAGTCCAGAAACTAGAGACTCCGGAATGAGTGAATAAACTACAAACTCCGAAATGAGTATATAAACAACTTTACGCTAAGACAAGATATCGACAGAAAGAGAAGCGCTGGTTTGAAATGAAATATGTCTTTTATTCATGAATCAAAATGAATACAAGATACTCTTATTTATGAATCAAAATGAATACAAGTAAAAAAAGAGGGAGAATATACAGCGAAAAAATTGTCTAAGCCGGCGGACGGTTCAATAAGCCAGCAAGTTCGTCGTTTTTCCGCTGGACTTCTGCTTCGAGCTCTATTAGTGCCGCAAGACGAGTCCCTGCCTGTGCCTGTTGATTCTGGTATGAAGTGAACCGACTTTCAAGCTCTTTCTCGGTGACTTTGTGGGCTTTAACCATCTCACAGGTAAAAATAACGGCTTTATCGAAAGCCACCACTTCTGTGATGGCCGCTTGAAGCACCCGCCAAATTTCATATGCACGGGTGGTCTTTGCAGTAAGCTGAGCTTGAAGTTCCCCCAAAGCTTTTGAAGCCAACTCCCTCGCTGAAAACTTCCGGTTGAGCCTCTTCTCGCATGACTGGAGATTGGCTGCACATCGTTCGACCCATCCACGCAGGCTCGCTTTTACAAACAAGAGGTCGGAGGGAAGGCGTATTCATTCAATCCCATGTAGACATGCATCCACTCTGCGGCAATACTCAACCCAGGTGTGCACCAATGCATCATCATGATAAGTGGCAAGAACAGATAAAGAAGCGTTGGCTTCAGCAGCGAATTCTTCGGCCGCGACAGAAGTACCAGCGCGAAGATCTTCGATGGGAGCCGCCAGGGAATAAACGCTCTGTTTTGCCATCCTCTCATATGCGCGTCGGGCATAAGGACCTGGTTGCATGGGGATCTAAGACTCTAATGGGGTCAGGGCTGGAAAAACTGTGAAGATATATGTGCGATCAGTTATATTTTCAAATATAGAGTAAGCAAAACAAAGCCAAAAATAAAACGTCACTTACCCACAGTCATGCACGGCGGGCTTGAGAGATCCCCAGGTCCATCAAGAATCTCTACTTCGTCGTCGACTTCCAGAACTGTGGTTTAAAATGAAGGGCATATCAGCATCATGATAAAAGAATAAAACAAAAAGGGTAAAAGAATACCGACCTTGGCCAGAAGAGAGTACCATGCTTTGTGGAGGTATCTCTTGTGGGGTCGCCATGTCAAGCAATCGCTGGAAGGTTTTCCTCAGGGAAAGGTCCACGATGTAAGCCACCAGCTCCCACAATTCTGAGGAAAGAAAAGGTTCAGATAACAGAGGGATCGTTAAACAAAATGTGTATGTATAGAAAATTACCTTCGATGCTTCGCCCGCCGTGAACTGGAGGGATGGCAGCTTCGGCAGCCTCCTCTACACCCTCAGGTACATCACTGAGGATATTTATGAAATTTATAGCCGGCATGGCAGTCTCTCCAATAAGGGGACGAAAGCCGCTGTGGAAGGCCCTGAGGCGGTGATAACAGTTTCAGCAATCTCTTCTACACCCTCCGGTGCGTCACTAGAGATATCCATGGGATCTATGGCCGACAAGACCACCTCTGCCGGAGGAGTAGACACTAAAGGGACAGAAGCCACCATCGGGAGCTCCACAGCAAGGGTAGCAGCTTCAGTAATCTCTTCTGCACCCTCTGGTGCGTCACGCGAGATATTCATAGAATCCGCAGCCATGGCTCGATCTAGGCTCAAACCCACTTCCGCTGCAGCAGTCCCTACAAAGTTTTTGCAAAAATAAGGAGACATGAAAGCAATACAAATTACTCGCCAAAAGAAAGACACGAAAAATACACATAACAATACGCCAAGAAGTCTGAAGTATGGCTTTTTCGAGCCGTTGTTCTTTTCTGATCAAATGCGCTCGCCGGGTTTCAATCGCAAGCTAATGGCTGCCCGTCTTCAGTGCAAGCTCATCTTCAGAAACAACCGAGATGGGCTGTTTGAGAGCCCGTTCTTCTTCCATTAACAGAGGACCCATGTGTACCCTATGTAATGATGGGTCAACAACGTAGAATACAATGGGGGAAGGCTTTCTTCGGGACGCACATGTCTTCTGTCTCATCTCGTGAGTGCCTTAAAGCCTCGGCCAACTGTGCGGCCTCCTCGGCAGACGAACCAGGAAAGATAAGACCGTCGTCCGGCTCCTGCATAGATATCGGCTCGTCCTGAATAAAGGGCTCAGATTCAAGCAAAGTGTCGAGTAGGCTGGCGACCGATTTCTTTCTTCTTTTGAAGCCTATACTAACGCTAGCGGAGGAGCGCTTCCTTCCCTTTGGTGCTTTGGCGTGGCGTTGCCCGACTTCGCCTTCAGTGTCATCCTTTGGTGACACCACCGCGGGTGCTTTATCAGAAACTTCTGCCTGGGGTTTAGAATGCACCGGCATACCAGCAGTGCGAGGGGCAGATTCTATTTCTGCGGCTTTAGGGATAAGCACTAAACCGCTATCCCTCAGAGGAGGGCGAACCACTGACCGCGGCCGCAATGGGGCGCTGGTGACTTAAGCCAGAACGGGAGCTTGTTCATACCATAATATTGCATTATTATATTCCCCATTCTTATTCGTTTTATAAATAAACAGGTGCTTTTGACGCATGTCTGCTACATATTACAGGTTACAGGTTCTTGGATCTAAAACAGTGAAAAAGATAAAAGACGATGCAAAAGTGGAACTACAACTAACAAATAGAAGGATCTTGATCAAGCCTACATAAAAGATAAAGTTCACAAAGTACAAGGCAATGCAAGGTCCAAGATCGCAAAGCCACGGTTAAAGTCCACCACAATTATTCACTGGAGATCTGGAAGAAACCTAGAAGCCCAATTGAGAAAAAAACCAAAGAAATAAGAAGCCCAAAAAGCCCACCACCAGCACATAAATTTGCAGAATATGATCCAATCATTGGGCCGCGGAACCGCGGCCCAACCCTTGCTGTGGCCGCGGTTCCGCGGCCATATAGAGCCCGAAGATAAAATATTATTTTTTACCAAAATTCCAGAGGCGGCGCGGATCTTTGACTAGGTCTTTTCTTAGAGGGCATTTTTGTAAAAACAGATGTGCGAATCAATTGTAACCTAGGGTTTCCTATCCTCTATAAATAGGAACTCTAATTCATTGTATTAGGTTATGCCTCCCTATGCCTCTTTTTATGAATAAAATTTAGAATTCTTTTGGAGAGCATCGATGCCTCTTTTCATATCATCTATTCAGATCTGACAACCCTGCGTAAATGTTTGGAGAGAGCCATCTGTAAAGTAAGTAGATTTATTTATTTTCTTGCCTTAGGTAATTTCAATTCTTGCCCTAGATAAATGTTTTTAAATTCCCTAATGAGCGAGTAGTCTCCTCGCTTGTTAGGGTTAGCTTTGGGGAAGCCTTTGAGAAATGAGATCTCTCATCCCTTTCTTGCCCATCATATATAATTAATAGGACTCTATGCATACATGCACATACCGCTCCCTACGGCACCCTATCCATCGAGGTAGCGGTGATACCGTAGTATAAAGGCCAGGTTGTGATGTTTTCCATGGAAGTTAGGGTAAGGATTGATAAAGGAAGGACAAGAACCTAGAGGAAGGAACACCTTCTCGAATGGATCTAATCCCCTTTATTAATAATTATCATAACTCCTCATAGATCTTAATTTGGGTATAGAAAGCGTTGAGATTTATTTACATTTCCAAACCATTTCTAAACCTAACCCTAGCAAGACTTAGATCTAGATAATCTTAGTATAGAATAATTTAGTTTTTAGATTTAATAATCAATCCGGCTCCCATCGTAATTAAATCGTTTGAGCGATTAGGAAATTCACAAAATCCCTGTGGACCGACTCGTACTCACCGGATAGCTATCAAGCGACGCCGTTCTTGATTGCGGTTACTACATATTTTTGAGACAAATCAAATGGCGCCGTTGCCGGGGATGGCGTAATATTTCCTTTTTGCAATTTCGGGTTAATCTAAAAATTGAAAAATCATAAAAACTGAAAAATTTAAAAAAATATATAAAAAATTTATCATTTTCTTATTTTGTGAAGGGTATCTTTGTTTGAATTTTGCAGGATTTACAATCAAGTTCGGATCTGGAAATCTCCAGAGATCAAAACCGCAAATATCAAATCTGAACAAACGGAGGAATATCACAACAGACAACAGAAGAAATTTGGAGGACCGAGTCAACAAGTCAACCGCGCGATCTGGTGACAACAACAAAAAAAATCGCGTGCTGACGTCATCGCCTTGCGGTGGAGCCGCGGTCGGAAGAGGGATGCGGCGGCGGATCAGCAGCCGTTTGATCGTTTCAAGTCTCCAGATTTCCTCTGCGGTTCAGTAATAAAAAAAAATCTGTAAGTTTTCTGCTCTCCTCCTCTGCAAATCTCTGATATCTCCTCTGAAAAATCTCCTGCAGGATTCTTTGCGCTTAAAAAAATCTTCTCCCTTCTCAATAATAAATCTTGTGCAGGATTCTTTACGCTGCGCATAAAATAAAAAAGATTTGATTGCAAGTGATTTATTGTTTTGCATATCTTTAATCGGACTTTAAGGGGCTATTGACCAATTCAGATTGGGTGGGGATTTCATCACCCTTCCCAGGACCCCAGAAATCACATAAGGCATTTGCATTGACAATATTTAATTAAAAAATACTAGACTCAGCCCTAAGGACGTCGCGCTCAATAGGACAGAGGACTAGTTATAGGCATCGACCGTTTATCCTAACCTGACTTTGCGGTGTCTAGACAAGTGTGTCTAAGGCGAGTGGTTACTTAATTAGGGCCACTACTTGTAGTGGAGAGCCTCCCACTCACCTGGCACTTACCTGGCCGCAATTGGCGGTGAAGAGGCGGTTTGAGGTCCTATTTCTAGCCCTTTGGAACAGTTAGGAGCTGTCTAGCTGACCTAGGTGACCCTAGATCTAGGCCTTATTGTGCATTTGTGGTTGATTGCATTTGTGTCAAAGACCTTTCTCGAAAATCTTTTTGCAAACAGTTCCAAATAAAGAGAAAAAGAAAGAAAAAAAAAGGAAAATTTTTTATAAAAACTTGCAAACTTTTGTCGCTAAAAAATCAGTGCACCCCACATTCCATTTTTCTCCTTTCTTCTATCATGGGTACCCCACATCATAAATCTCTTGCCGAACTTTGGTATCCCGAACCTAACTTTGCTCCGTACGTCAATTGTTTCGGTCGATTTAAGGAAGATCCCTCCATGCCCAAATTTTTTTTGAAAGATCAAATAGAAGCGTCTAGGAGAAACAGTTCGACGTTGCAATCCACTTTGTGTCAACCATGTCAACCTTCACCATCTTCGTACGTTGATACCACTTTTTCAAGTCCTGTTGTAACTCCTAAACCAATGTCTATTGCTGAGCATATTGCCCAATTTCGTAGCCGATCTTTCACTCCTCTCCACACATCCAGTTCTAGGGATCAACAAGTCCATTCACCTTTTTATCCAACTGTTGATCCTACTCCTGTCCAACCATCCAATTCCTACCAGTCCTACCCGACTTTCCTACCTTCGCTAGACATTGCTTCTACACAGCCATTTGGGAGTTTCACGTATCCAAACAATTTCGAATCTTTTACTGAAACCCCTTCACAACCCATGTCTAGTTTGGAAAAGTCGTTGGAAGCTTATATTTTAGCAACAAACAAAATGACTAGGAATGTGGAAGCGTCCATAGCCGCCCGTAAGCAACCTAGTGAACCGGCAGCTAGTTTCTAACTAGCTTCAAATTTTTCAATGTATGAGGAGGCGGTTGGACAGAGTGAGAATTTGAGAGGAGCGAGTGAGTTCTACACATTCCCAAATCAAACCTACCCATACCCACTTGAAGCCCACAACTCCGGTTTTTCATCGATTGTCCCAAATGATTCACAAGTTACAAACAAAATATCTAACGAGTTGTGTGACTATATAGTGCTTGATTTGCCAGATTGTGAAGAACCCCTTTCGAGTGAAACCACACTTAATCCTTTCGATCTTTACACCTCCAATCTAGAACCTAAATCGATAAATATCCATGCTTTTGATGAGGTGTCAGAAAAAATTGATTTTCACTTGATTGAGGATATAGACGCCGGGAATATTTTGGATGATGAACCCGTCGATTTGATTGAAATTTTATGTCCAATTCATCATCCCGAGTCATTAATTGTTTCTCCCGAGCTTCATAGGCGTCTTTATTTTGATGATAATGGCATGGATGAGATAAGTATTAAGGAGAATTATGAGGATAGTGTTGAGGAGAGTAGTGAGGATAATATTGAGGTTGAACCATTTTTGTTTGATGTGTCGGATTTTCCAATTCATCGTCCTGAACCTTTAATTGTTATATCACCCTCCCTCCTTTCCATCGTTCCGACCACGCAAAAGATCACGCTTGAAGACTGTGAGCTTGAAAAATTTTCCTTTGAATCTGACACAGTTCTCACAACCGATAACACTTACGAGTGTTTCACTTTTTCGGACGATGTGGAAGACTCACCGCCCGAGTTTGAGTCCTTTGAATTTTCAGAAGAGTTAGTTGAACCATCAGACTCGGTTGCTTATAGTTGTTTCGAACCATTGATGGAATTTTTCAAGTTCGAGACAGTTTACTACGGTGAGAATGAGACTATCCCTAATTCACTCCCTTTCGCCCTTCCTATCGTTCCGACCGTGCAAGAGACCGTTACGCTCTCATCTCCTATACCAAGTTCGACGTGCCCATGCTTTCTTGCGAATCTTGAGGGATTTGACCCCATTTCTCGACATGTTGATAGATTAGCACAATCACTTTTAATACATCGGTCATCACAAATTGCGCTAATTTATTCCCTCAATTTACACCCTCAAGATCGTACTCCACTTCTTTCTCTTTTCCGCCATTCTTCTCCCTCACCGAGACCATATTCTACCTTTCTTCCCACACGGTCTCGTGTGCTTCTCATTTCCTTTCTTTCCACTCCATTCTTTCACCAACTCTACCATTACCACGATAGAATTTTTGAATGGTTGGTACTAACCTTTGGCTTGTGTAAGGCCAAGTTTAAGTTTGGGGGAACCTTGTTGTATATATATTTTTTGTTTTTCTTTTAACAATAAAAAATAAAAAAATTTATAAATAAATAAACAGGGGAGTGCCGACATTCTCAACCCTCTTTGTGTAGCATGACAGTGAGGACACTGTCAAGTTTAAGTTTGGGGGTATGCTCAGTACGTTTTCTTCCTTCGCATTCATATGTACATTTTGCATTTGCATACTTATTTGAAAACCCATAAAAATTTGAAAATTTTAAAAATTATAAAAATAAATGTATTCAATTTTGGCCGTATTTTGACTTGAGTTTGACAAATTGGTTAACTGGCTAGGAACAACTAGATTTTAGACTTAGTAAATTAAAAACCCTAAAAATAACCTTTCTTAAATTTTAACGGTAGAAAATATATGTCTTTGTAGTTTATTTAGAAATAGGCAAATTTTGAGTTCACTTCTTGGGCTAAGTCGAAACGAAGGAAAAGTATTGATATTTTTATTAGAGTATAAGTTTGAAAAATAATTCCTAGCTTAAGTCTAGATTCTGAAAATGTATACCCTACAATTTGCACAATCATGCACCTTGAAACTTGGAATAGTAGAAAAGACCTTGAAATGCTCTTGTCTAAAGTCCTTAGTACAATAAAATAAAATAAAAATAAAAGTGTGAATAAAAAAATGAACACTGGTTTTTGTGATTACTTAAGGCTGCAAAAATAGAAAAATATTTAGCGAGGGTGCTTCATCACCTAGTGCCTTAGACCGACTGGTTTGGGAGTTACTGCTAAAGCCTTGGGTGTTACAAGACTAGGAAGTACGCTTTAAACTGCAAACGCATCTTGTAATCGGTTGTTGGTACCTCAAGAAGTATCAACGGTCGCATGAAGGATATGTAAGCAAAATTCATAAAAATTCACCAATTAATAAGTACTTTGGACAACGGACATGAGTATGATTGCTTGATTTAAATTTCTGAGTGTAGGGGTGATATATACACATACGTAGGGGTATGCGATTAGGATTTAGATGAGAGAAAGGAGTGAAAAATAGAACTTGTATCTTTAATAGAGTTGATAAAAATTCCTAAGTGGAGATAGAACCCTAGAAGGAAAACTTAAGAGATGCCGAAAGCTAAGTAGGTCTGCAGAACATATATAATTTTAAGTTAAATGATGAGGAAGTGTGAAGAACATGGGTGGATAATTTATGAGTTGACGATAATAGAATTCCTTGTTAGAAAACCTAATTGAAGAATTAAAGTCAATGAGCCTAATTGATAGGATTTTGTGGGTAGTATCCGCTGAAAACCCTCAGGAGACAACAGTCCTCGTACTAGGGACACTTAGAGGTTTAACGGCTTGTTGCACGAGCTCAGTGCAATCGTATTTCCCTGCAAAAGTGCGGTTAGGTTTTTGTAGAGAATAAAAAATAAGTTTGCTCGAGGACGAACAAAAGATAAGTTTGGGGGTATTTGTTCATACCATAATATTGCATTATTATATTCCCTATTCTTATTCGTTTTATAAATAAACAGGTGCTTTTGACGCATGTCTGCTACATATTACAGGTTACAGGTTCTTGGATCTAAAACAATGAAAAAGATAAAAGACGATGCAAAAGTGGAACTACAACTAACAAATAGAAGGATCTTGATCAAGCCTACATAAAAGATAAAGTTCACAAAGTACAAGGAAATGCAAGGTCCAAGATCGCGAAGCCATGGTTAAAGTCCACCACAATTATTCACTGGAGATCTGGAAGAAACCTAGAAGCCCAATTGAGAAAAAAACCAAAGAAATAAGAAGCCCAAAAAGCCCACCACCAGCACATAAATTTGCAGAATATGATCCAATCATTGGGCAGCGGAACCGCGGCCCAACCCTTGTTGTGGCCGCGGTTCCGCGTCCATATAGAGACCGAAGATAAAAAAAAATTTACCAAAATTCCAGAGGCGGCGCGGATCTTTGACTAGGTCTTTTCTTAGAGGGCATTTTTGTAAAAACAGATGTGCGAATCAATTGTAACCTAGGGTTTCCTATCCTCTATAAATAGGAACTCTAATTCATTGTATTAGGTTATGCCTCCCTATGCCTCTTTTTATGAATAAAATTTAGAATTCTTTTGGAGAGCGTCGATGCCTCTTTTCATATCATCTATTCAGATCTGACAACCCTGCGTAAATATTTGGAGAGAGCCATCTGTAAAGTAAGTAGATTTATTTATTTTCTTGCCCTAGTTAATTTCAATTCTTGCCCTAAATAAATGTTTTTAAATTCCCTAATGAGCGAGTAGTCTCCTCGCTTGTCAGGGTTAGCTTTGGGAAAGGCTTTTGAGAGATGAGATCTCCCATCCCTTTCTTACCCATCATATATAATTAATAGGACTCCATGCATACATGCACATACCGCTCCCTACGGCACCCTATCCATCGAGGTAGCGGTGATACCGTAGTATAAAGGCCCAGTTGTGATGTTTTCCATGGAGGTTAGGGTAAGGATTGATAAAGGAAGGACAAGAACCTAGAGGAAGGAACACCTTCTCGAATGGATCTAATCCCCTTTATTAATAATTACCATAACTCCTCATAGATCATAATTTGGGTATAGAAAGCGTTGAGATTTATTTACATTTCCAAACCATTCCTAAACCTAACCCTAGCAAGACTTAGATCTAGATAATCTTAGTATAGAATAATTTAGTTTTTAGATTTAATAATCAATCCGGCTCCCATCAGAATTAATTCGTTTGAGCGATTAGGAAATTCACAAAATCCCTGTGGACCGACCCGTACTCACCGGCTAGCTATCAAGCGACGCCGTTCTTGATTGCGGTTACTAGATATTTTTGAGACAAATCAGAGCTCTACACTCAAAAAGCACCCATCTCTCCTATGCAATGACGGGGCCGACCCGATGGGGATACCAACCCTTGAAGGGCCCCACTGGCCTCGAAAGATAGTCGGGCTCCGGGATCATGAAGAGGGAGCCAGTGTTTAAGCGCATGAAGTGGTGAATGACATCGCGAGTAACCTCCAGGGAGAGAGCAGGCTCAACTAAAAATGCCTCGAAAGGAATGCCCTGGTTGTAGCCTAACTACTGGGCAAAGCGATACGGATTATACCGCATGAAGAGAGCTGTGTCATTCTGGCGGAATACCAAATAACCTGGCCTGATTGAGTATAGATGCATCATCTCCTTAGGCTTTAAAGCCAGAACCCCACCCTTCGACAAGTCAAACAATTGCTGAACGGGCCCAGCTGGAGCAAAAAGGACTCGATCGCTAAAAACCATTCCGCCTTCATTTGAGTATGGATTCAGCAGTACGCGGAGAGCCCCTAACTGGGTCGGATCGGGAGCGGAAGCATCAACCAACATCATGATCCGCGGAAAAGTATATGATTCATAAAAATATGGTCGCTGGTGTGCAGCAAACGCTCCTAACACATGCATCTCGATCCACGGCATGAAGTAATGGATGGAGAAATTCACGGTATTCGCACCTGGGTTCGAAGTATTAGCGGCAACCCTTAACCCGTGATATAGATGCGACAACCCCGCAACGCCAACAGCTAATCATGCTCCTTCAGCTATGTGATGAGCAGGATAAAATACGGAGGCTCTCATAAATCGGCGATGAATCGGCATGGCAAACCAGCTGAGCCAAAGACTGATAAAGCCGACGAAGAAAGTTTCTTCGTCCATGCCAGGGGCCGTGATTGCATCAAAATCCATGGTCGACGAGTTTGGAATATAAAACTGTGGCATGTCTTCTTCGTTGGCCGGTAGTTTCTTCAACCCGAATCCAAAAGGATCTTCAATTTTCGTGAATTTTGGATCCTTCTTGGATAAAACATCCCCACGGAGAAAGCAGGCAATGAAAGCGTCAAAAGTGACACCTTGCCCCTCCGATGTCACGAAAAGTTTTTCAAATATACCCAGGGCATTGATTAAACTTGGGTGCTTGTGACGAACGGCGTTCTCATTCGTCTGGCCGTCAAGCACAGCTGCACTGTAGCAAACACGTACTCATCAGGAGGCAGTAACTCTTCGTAATGCTTTCCCCTGATCGGCAACCCTGAAATTTCGCGAAACTCCTCAATGAGATCGAGACTTCGCGGTCCCCTAGCAAGAATGTGTTTGTGGGAAGATTCCATTGGTTCAAGAAAGCCTTGACCCACTATACGTGAGGGGCGTGATAATAGAATAACGACATATACACTGCTCGGTACAACCAACCTTCTGCAGCCATGTGCGTTGGGCGGAGAGAATGTATCGAGCCCAAGAAAGGTAGCCCACTGGGTGGCGCGGGGTAATGCCTACCTTATACACCTGCCCCCAGGGTCGAGCTTGACCCTGACATATGCGGCGCCCCAAAATATCAATAGCCACTGGGGGCTGGTTGGGTATCCCGGTCGTTGATGGCTCGAGCCGGCCCGTGGGAGTCCAATTAGTCGTCTCCACCGCATAAATAGTATGTGGGCGTTCCATCAATGAGATTGGGCAGATGGGTTCTGTTGGTACTTCACAGGTAAAGCTACGGCGGCCCCTGATGATATGACCGTACCACACCCCCCATAAGAGAAGACTCGTACAGTCCTTGTCATGCGCCCTAATCATCGCCATAACTTCCTTATCTGATAACGACTGCGAAAAAGCGGCTTCTGAGCAAGTGTAAGGGAAGTCAAGAAGTGAGGCCATCGTTCCTGAAATAAGAGAGGAAAGGAAAAACCCATTTTAAAAAAATATATATAATAATAATAAAAAATAGTAATAAAATAATATAAAATAAAAAACGTGATGTTTGTTTCACGGGACCATTGGCTGCAAAACTAAAGGACCTCACGAAATCAATATGGTGGCTCACCAATGATGAGACAAGATAATCATTGTGAGAATCAAAAAGGATTCTCATTAAATAGACACAGGAGTTTAAAAAAACTCTGGGCATCCTCAAAGAAAAATGAGTTCGGTTAAAATACCCAACAAGTTCAAATTTGTGGAAATAAGGGTACAACCCTATAATGGAAATATACTCAAGAACACCAGGGAATACAATTCCCAAAAGGCCTTCTTAATCTTTCATAGCTAAGCTCTGAAATGAGGAATCAAGTTCCCTTTAAAACAGTGAAATTAAATTCCAGAAACCCCCATGATAGGGAAACGAAAAATGGAATTAAAATTCCATAGATCCTCAAAGATCAGAAGAGAAATGCCCAATCTTTGAAGACATTGGGGTTTACTACTCAAAGATTATACATTTTTGGATCTCTGAGAGATCGGTTCCAGAAGAGAGCAAAGCTCTTGCGGTGGATTTAAAATCCAGAAAAAATTAGAAAAAGGGGTTTCTTGTTCCTAAGAGATAAGTATAGTTCAAGATCTTTACCCAAAAGAGTTTTTTTAACAGAGTTTAACTCTGAAATTTCAACGGGCAGAGAACTGGGCTCTGAGAAGAGAATTAATTCTCAAGGAAAAGACTAGGGATGAAGACGAGGAAACAGTGGCTATCTCAAGGGCTAAGCCCTTATTTATAAGACGTGATGGAGAGCGGTTCATCTTCCCATTCCCCTAAGCTATCCAACGGCTGTAAAAGTGGACAGCGTTGCACTCACGTGTAAGCTACATGAGAGCAACACTGTAGGGGCATTTGTTTTCTTATAAAAAGAAGAAAAAAAAGAAGAAAAGAAGATGAATGAAAGAAAGGGGGAAATTTCTCACTAAACAAGCTCCACGTGTTAAACACGTGAGCACCTATATGCAAAGCATATAGGCGCTGTAATTAAACTGCAGATAGGCTAAAACAAAGCCTCGTGTGTTAAACACGTGAGCGCCTATATGTAAAGCATATAGGCGCTGCAATTAAACTACAGATAGGCAAAACAAAGCCTCGCGTGTTGAACACGTGAGCGCCTATATGCAAAGCATATAAGCGCTGCAATTAAACTACAGATAGGCTAAAACAAAGCCTCACATGCTAAATACGTGAGGACGCCTCCTTACGTAGAATTAAATTCTACTTAATGAACCGTTGGATTAAGAATCCAACGGTGATTAAATATAGAATTAAATTCTATTGGGAAGAATATTTTCTGTTAGACAGAGAGTTAATGGATCAAAGATCCAAAATATTTTCTATATCTTTCTAAACAGAGAAAGATTATACTCTGTTAAACTAAACACCCTTGGATTAAAATCCAATGGTGATTAAGATGTCACCGCTCGATAGAATTTTATTCTATATATAGGAAAATATCCCCAATCTTGTTAAAAACAAGAACAATATCTTCTGTAAAACAGAAGTCCTTGGATCAAAAATCCAACGGTGGGTAAAATTCCCCAAATCAATTCTGAGACCAATTAAATCAATTGGGATCTCTCAATGAGAGATTTTCTCAGAATTAAACAAACTTATTTCCACTATATAAAGAACCCGAGACTTCAAGTCTCAAAAAGAATAAGGGGGAAGAAATAAAAAAGGAAAAAAGAAGAAGAATATATAGTGATCTTTGGAGGAATAGGAGAATTTAATTCTCAAAAGAAAGACTTGCTTCCTTGAAACATTAGGTAAAAAGAAAAACGCTTTTCATTTACCTCTCTAAGGGTTTAACCCTTCATGCAAGAACTTAGTTCTTCATCTGGTTGAGATCTGCAGAAGCGGATCTCCCTATAATTTGATAATTTAATTCTCATCGGGGAGATTCTGTCATGCAGATTCAAAACCTAGGGGAAAGAATTGAGTTCAAAGAATTTGATTCTTACAAAACACATGGAAATTTAATTCCTCTGAAATCTAGGGTTTAACACTATAAAAAGAATTTAATTCTTACAAAACAAGAGACATGAGATCCTCCAAATTCTAGGGTCATTAACATGAGATCAAAATCTCCAAACACCCAGAAGGAAAAACTGATAATTCATTAGCATTTAAACACTATAACGAGAACCGCACGTGTTTCCCACGCGAGCGCTTAAAAGAAGAACAAGAAGTGCCTCCTACGACAATCACGTGTTTTGCACGCGATCTCTAATCAAGTGCTCAGCACTTATATAAAAAGGGTAAGGATAAAACCCAAAAGGCAGTACCCAACTTTGGGGCGCCTCACATGTTCACACATGAGCGCCACAAGAACCAATTTCTTAGCACTTATATATAAAAAGGGAATAAAACCTAAATAACAGTGCCCACTTTAGGACGTCTCACGTGATTCACACGTGAGCGCCTCCAAAGTTCAGTGTTTAACACTGGTCTAATGCCTCACGCAGGATACACGTGAGTACTACATTTACCAGTGCTTAGCACTACAAGGGTAAATATGGAGACCCAAACCTAGTCACAAATTAGCTAAGTCTTCCCGAGGTCAAAATTTCTTTGATCTCCAAATCGACCGAGCCTATATGCTCATGTTTTCCCAAACTGATTTTAGTCCCAAATACGACTATTGATCTTCCAACTGATGATATCCAAAGCGATACCCATCCCACATCCTCCCGAGGAAATCTTAGTCTCAAAATATGACTAATGATTTCCGGGTTTACCACTAACTCCTTTTCCCCTCAAATACGGGATTTGGTTCAAGGGTACATCTCGCCACACCTCTGATCCACGTCGTTGTAATTTCTCAACGTCATCAGAGAGGTAGCGGGTCCCAACAACCAACCGCTTTTTGGTGCACTTCCAAACTGATGTGCACACCTCAAATTAGACCGCACCCTAAAATGGGTGCATCCCAAATCATCGTTGTTCAGCCCGTCACATAAAAAATATACGTGCGCGCAAAATGGTGATCAGTAGACCGAAACGTCCTTAAACTAACTGTTGCCTCCAAAATGGCAACAACGGGCCGAAACATTCTTAAACTAAAATCTCATCTCCAAAATGGTGATCAACGGACCGAAACGTCCTCAAACTAAAATCTCACCTCCAAAATGGTGATCAACAGACCGAGATGTTCTCAAACTAGAACTTCGCCCCCAAAATGGCGATAATGGACTGAAATGTCCCTAAACTAAGACAACAGAGCCCAAATTCTCTCTTGTTGGATTTGAAACAAAAATGATCCTAAAACCTTTTTAAGTAGATCTTAGCCTCAAATTGGACCAATGTATCCTTAACAAAAAACCAACCGAGCCCCCAAATGCTCACATACATTTAAGTCAATCTTAATCCCAAAATAGATTAACAGTCCTTAAATAAAAACCCCAAATCTAAGATATACGGATTTGGACTAATCTACGCCCCACGGGCGACAATATAAATTAGTCTCCGTATACAATCTACGGGCAACCCAAACAAACAAAAATACACATGACACGAAGTGAACTTCCGGAGCAGGAGAAAGTGGTTATCGCTATGCGGTAACATAATTAACTGCAGGAGCTTGCGCCTGCAAGGAAGAGCGTCCCCACAATCAAAAACCCCTCGCAAATGAGGGGGAATCTGACGAAGTCTGCTACAATAGCCGCATCCATCCAAACCTCCGATATACGGTACCATAAATCAACTTGGTATCTTCGGAGAGGTGGACGGATAAATCCAAATAGCATCTGCCCCCAAATTCAGGCAAGACGATCCATCCCGTTTCGTCTCTGTTTTCGGCGATGAACAACATTCAAAAGGTTAATTGAAAAGCCTTTATCGACAAGGAGCTTATTTATCCTCTCATCATCGCAGTACCCAGCTACGTAGAGCGGTCGATTATGCTCGAATGTTCCCAGGAAGGGATCTTCTTCACTGAAGGTAATATCGGTTGTATATACTTCCACCGGTTTATCCTTCATTACTTCCTCGGCAAAAAAAGGTTGGAATTGGTCGGGTTCTTCAAGAGTTTTGATTAAAGATTCTTGTAGTTCCTTTAAGAGGAGTAGAGTATCGTATATACTTAAGTGAGAAGATAGCTTCTTCGGATGGGCTAACACATTATAGTCCACCTTACTCTTCTTGGGTGGATCCTTGGTGGTGAGATCTTTGGCCACCTCTTCATCTAGAACAATATCTTTGGGCTTCTTCCCTTTACCCTTATCTTGATTCTTCAGATTTTTGCTTGCAGATCCAAGGTTTTTCTCGGGAAGGCTGCGGTTTCGCAAACGGATATTTCCGCAGTCTTTTGCCTTCTCTTCGTCCCCTGATGAGGAGCCTGCATAGGGGAGGTTGATGGGGATTTCATCTTCCGGATAACTTACAAAAGTTGGTCTATTGAACCCTTTTCTTTTGAATACCGAGCCTTGGTCATACAACGGCTCTCAGTCACTGACCTTGCCTATCTGTTTGCTTTAGAGTTATCATGCGGGAGAGGGAGAGCCTTGGCCTTCCGCTTCTCCCTTTTTAAATGCCTTTGGCGGGAGAAATACTTTCGCCACCATCTCCCGAATGCTTTACATTCTTTGATGGGGTGATAGACTCTTCGGTGGAATAGACAATATTTTGGGTGCTCCTCTCCGCCTTCGAAGTCTACAACCCCTGAAGTATACATCTTCATGGGAGGAGGTTTCATCCCTTTCGATAAGGCCTTAGCGAAGTGCTTCTTGGTCTTGACCTTGTTTTTTTCTCTTTAGCAATATATTTTGCTTCGGTTGGGGAGCTACATAACTCGCCTCCTCCGAAGCTTTCCTGTTTAGACGATGCTGCCTGGCTTTCTCATATATGGCCAGTTCACGCTTTTGATTTTCCCTGCTTCTTTGAGAGGCTTCTCGTAGGAGCTTCTCAATCGAGTCTTCTTGTGGCGAACTTGGAGCTTTTGGCATTGATTCCGCCTCCTGTTCATATGAGTCACTTTCAGACGCAGCTGGCACATCTTCGTCATATATGGAGGAGTGAGAGACCATGCGGTAACTTTCCACATGTTCTTCTATTTCCTCCTCTTCTCCCTCTGAGTCGTCATCTTCATCCTCCTTACTATTCTCAAGGATAGGCTAAAGAAATTCCTCAAGAGTGACTGGTGAACGCGCCTTCTGGTTATATTCCTCTGGCGTATCTATATACTTTTGTATCCACGTACGGCTGTCTACATGCTCGGCGGGCTGCAAAGGCTTTTTTGCTTTCTTTTTCTTCTTCTTAAACTTCTTGATTTTGGGGCTTTTCCATTTATCAGCAATCTTCAGAGTGGGACATGGCTTCAGCATCCCTTCTATGATCTCAGGTTTAAATGGGCTTTTACACCTGATTGCCGGACATGCTCGGTGATACCTTAATATCTTCTTTGTTTTGGAGGAAACCATCACCTCCCATGGGGTTTCTTCCATAAATGAACATGATGCTCTCCACGTATTTTCCCCCTTAGGGGTATGCTTTTGGGGCTGATTCACCTTCCAATTATCTGATAGCATGAATTTACCCTATTTATATTGGTCCTCAACCCAGTTCTTGAATACGTAACCGTCCTCGATTGGATGGCTCACCACCCGATGGTAGGGACAGTAATTTGGATTGTTGACCTCATTAGCTTGGGTTGGTCGTCGTGGCTCGGGCAACGTCAGCAGGCCATTCTTCATGGCGAGCTTGAACAACTATTTTGTCTTATCGCAAAGGAACGAATATTCGTGCCCCATCCTTTCCTCAAGAGTCGGCCCCGTACGATTATTGTTTTGGCGACCAGATACTTTAGGGCCGCCCTGCTGCTGTTGTGCATTGGTGACAAACGCCGCCTTACTTTTCCCTTTATAATTTCACGAGTCTCCGCCCGAAGAGGAAGGACCTTAACCCATCGAATCCAGATGAGCTAGTTTATCAATAAGCTCTTGAAAGGTAGTAGGCTTGAAGAAAGCCATAAACGAATACACTTGTGAGTGTCGATCGATGGTTTCTAGCAACATCCCGACGGCCAGAGCTTCACTGATGCGCTGCTCTCACTTAGACCACAGGTTTCGCCATCGAATAACATATTGAACCCATGTCTTATTCGGCTTGATTCTTTTATTGACCAGTTCTGTCATAATGATGCGTTCATTTGCACTGGAGAATCTTTGGCAAAAGAGTATCTCTATTTCATCAAACGTCTTAACGGAGTCATTAGGAAGCTCTGAAGACCATTCAAAAGCAGTTCCCGATAAACTACTAATGAATTGGCGGAGAAGCAATACATCATCTCCTTCGGTGTTGCCGCACCTAGATCTAAATTGAGTGATATGTTGACGAGGATTGCCAGTCCCTTTGTATACTTAGAACTTCGAGATCGTATATTCTGGAGGGTATTGCTTCTGGTTATAACATGTTGGGTACGGTCGACCAGTCTCGACCAGCTTGCCTACTATTTCGCTGGGTTGAAAGGCTTTAAATTGCTAAACGATATATTCATCCAGTTTTGTTTTGGAGATCGTCTCTTCACTCGTCGCTGATGGGGATTGTAAAGGATTCGACGTATCTCTCTTGTCATCGATAATAACTACCGGTGGCTCATTTGTCTGTGGTTCCGGTTGAGCTATCATCCTGACCATACTGTAGAATAGGAGGGCCATCTTGTCCATCCTAGAATTTATTTCTGCAGCTTTCTCATACTTCTTTTCAAGGACGCGCTTTAGGCAGTCGATATCAGATTCCTGCCCCGTTCTTTTTTCGTGAGCGTTGTCAGGGTTTGAATTGGGCGGTGGACTTATGAGTTCCGCTTCTTGAGCTAATATCTCCTGCAACTTCTACCGATCGTTCTTTATAGACCGAGTGATTGGTCTATGAGAAACAGAAGCCCGACTATCATTTTTGGAGTTCATCATATATACTATATGAATTACCATTCCTCCAGACTTGAGGCGTTTGGAGTGTGAGCCTTTGGAATTTGCCTCGGGCACCAAGAATTTATCAGCCCTCTCTCTTTTATGAGAAGCTATTTTTAAATGAACCATCATAGCAGGAACCTTTTGAGAATGAGCCTCTTTATATTTGGGAGGGGATCCATCATCATCTTGTCGACCTTTGAGTTTTTTCAGTCGACGAGAGTAGCTGTTATCAATGACAAAGTTCAGGACTTCTTTCCAAACTCTATTGATGGTTAAGGAAAGCCATTTGACCAAATGTATCGCCTTCAGCTCAACATGCATTTCTACAGGAGGTGGCGACTTCTTCAGTATATTGATGGGCGAAATGCGATTAACAACCTTCAGAGATTTAAAGTTGTTTCCAGTTGGAACAACAGCTCGAATAATCGGAGTAGGTAGAGTTAGTCCAGATGGGGAGCTGCCTCCAGCCTGCCTCACTCGGCGCCAGTATCGGCGTCGAGCACCTCGGGTAACAGGGGCTGGTGCTTCTTCAGTTGTGGGAGCTTCATGGATCTGCCCCTGTGTTCTTTCGAACTATCTTGCCACCTGCGCTTATATGAAGCTTCGGTGGGTGACAGTCTCTTGAAAACTGAATGTCTCGGCATGGTAGCAGCAGCAGTTTGAGGTGTCAGCCTGTGGAAGACAGACTACATGGGAGAAGCATCATCCTTCGGGGCCTCGGTCATATCAGGAGCTGCGAATGCCAGATGTTTGAAGACTGATTTCTTTAGGATCGCGGGCTTTTTAGAGAAACCCGTAGAGTCGGACTTCAGCCTTTGGAAGACTGAACCTTCAGATTGAGCAGGCTTATCATCAGAGCCGGCAGCAGTAGTTGTCAGCCTATCGAAGACCGTCTTCTTAGGTGTCTCCTCCTTTAGCGCTGGGATGCTAAGAGAGGGAGGTAGAAGCATCATTCTGAAGAAGATCCCATCGAGTTATTGTGCCACTTGGGTCATCGGAATGCGTAATACAGGAGTTATGGCCTGCCCTGACCAAGTCACTCTAACTGGAATGGTGTTAGAGCTAGCATTGGGGTTGGAGTTACTGGGTGAGACCATTGATCTGCACGAAAGTGAAGCACTAACTTTAGTAACCCAAACATCTAAGGTCAACATAAACATACTGCGATTGGTTCGCAAAACACGACACATAAAGTATAGAGTAGAAAGAGAAAAAGTTCCTACTGGGGGTGCCAGAACCTGTTTGACTCCGGAAACCGGACCTAAGCATGGGGAACGCGTCTAGCCTGAATACGGGAGAAGATGCTATATGGAACATATCCGTCCACCTCTGCGAAGATAACAAGTTAACTTATCGCACCGTATATCGGAGATTTGGATGGATGCAACCGTTGTAGCAGACTTATCAGATTCCCCCTCATATGTAAGGGGTTTTGGATTGTGGGGACACTTTTCATGCAAGCGCAAGCCCCTGCAGTTAGTTACGTTATCGCCAAGCGATGACAATTTTCTCTACTCCATGAATCATCATGTGTCGTGTTATATATATTGTTTGTTTTTGGGGTTGCCTTTGGATTGTATATGAAGACTAATATATATCGTCGCCTGTAAGGTGTGGATTAGACCAAATCTGTATATATTAGATTTGGGGGTTGAACCTAGGTCATATGTTCCATCCGTTCAGGTATATGTCTAAAGACCATTAGTCGTATATGAGACTAATATCAACTTAGGAAATATGTTTAGGGCCGTTAATCCTTTTTTAAATTAAGGTCAACTTAAAATATATGAGTATATGGGCTCAAGGAATATCATGGAAGCTTAAGCTTTATAGCACTTAGTCAATTTGGACTAAGAATTGGCTCTGGAATATATATATGTTAGTAGTATGTATGCCCTAGAGGCCATTATTGTACAGATTATGTATATTATATTGGATGCTTGGACATATATAGAGATGACTTTCTTGCTCGACATGATAGTATGCTATCTGGTTGCTATTTATCTTAACATGTACACTAGTCTCTTTATACTGTCTTATAGTTACATGTTGGTAAAGCCCTTAGGATTTGTACTTGACTACCTAGACTATGATGCAGATCATACTAGTGGGGACATGGTAGTCCATAAGTACATCCTTCAAGGTCCCTAGTCGTGGGTGTATCGAGACGGGGCATCGATATACCAGTGTAGACTAGCGTATACGCTTCTCGACCCATGTGATGGGCGATGGATGATCCCATATCCATTGGTGTTTGACATCAGAGATGGTATACAGGTGCTCAGTGGAGACTGGGTACACTGGACGGACTCGCCGAGAACTCCCAGATGGTATTATACCTCACGTCAGATGGCAGTTCTCAGGTGACACTTGTACAGGTTAGTCTGTAGACCCGAGATCGTCATAGAGTCTTGTGTGATTCCCACTGTGCTTTGATCTCCACCTTACCACGTCCATGAGGGCGTGCAAAACGGTGGTCTTTGGGTACAGTCCCGAGTCACATGGAGGCAATGAGCGATAGGAGGGGTTTCGTCTCTCCCGGTATTGGGAGTTGATGTTGCGCTGTGCTCGATTGGCCGTAGCAGGGAAGTCCCTGGCCAGGGCTGATTAGAGATTTGCTGGTAAGTGTTACCAGTAGTTTCTCGACCCGTTATGAGCCTCACGTCAGCACGACTTATCGGGTTATTGGGGTCTGACGTTTACCACCCCTAGACTTGATATGCGACGTATCTGACGAAGAGACTGGACTGTATGGTAAGTGTTACTGGTCGGATTCGCAGGAGTGTGAGCGGGCTAGCTCGTCGATCTTCTGATCGCTCAATACCCGGGTGGCCGTTACGTTTAGCAGACCGCTTGCGGCTTGTGGGTGCTTGATATGATCATCATCTGCTACCGGCGTATTGACGAGTCTTTAGAGTCCTACACAGAGGTTTCCTGGCTCAAGCGAAACGAAATAGGAGCGCATATGAGATATGTGCGGGACCGAGAATAATGCGTGTATGTGATACCGCATTTCATTCTCGCGATATATGTTTCGAATGGTTATATTCGATATGACCTAGTTATCCAATCATTGATTCGATAAATCGATACATTACATACTAGTCGGTTGTATGCGATATAACCGGATCATTGAATCAAGTGTTGATTTAATGATTTAATGTATAATTATATATTTGATATATTACTTTGCATTAACTAGTATTGGTTCACTTTAAACGGATTTTTCTCACTTGATGCACATTGTATATGTGATATGCTTTCGTGCACTTTTTTGTATCATGTTTGATGATACTTGATCATTTCGTTAAGTGTATAGAATTAATCCATGGTTAATATGATAATTAGGGTTTTGTATATTCATTTATTTATTTATTTGTTTATTTATTTATTTGAAATGGATTATGATGAGAATGGTGGCTCTTTTTGTTTTAAGTTGAAGCTTCATGAAGCTTTGACTTTGCTAACCATCCTTATCTTCATGCTTAACCCTAACCCATCCAAGTGACCATGGTTAATTCTCTACACTTAACCCTAGTTCAAGTTATGATAAGTATTTGATTTAAAATTTATTTTATCACAAGACTTATCATATTCTTTTCTTGAGCTCATCTTCTTCTTCTTCTTCAAGCTTGCTACAAAAATGGCAACTTGAGTTAAAGTGAGATAAATCCAATTCTAAAGTGAACCCACCTCCTATTTCTTCACCCTCTACCTCTTGCCAAGTTGTTTTGGGTGTTTACTTCACAAGTTTCACAAGTTTGTGAAGTCGGAGCTTGAGTTTGTGCAACCTCGACGTAGATCGTCTTTGACGCAAAGCCGACGACCTATTCCACACGTTTCTCCGATGAAGCCGTCACGAGAGTTCAAGCTTCAAGATGGACAGCGAGAGGACGCCCTTGCGGAGCCGTGGAGGTGGATATCCGGATCTACAAAGGTTGTAATTTCCGTATCCCAGTAGTTAACTGTTAACTAGCTTTTAGTTTCGCCTAAACATCTAGCAAACGATCCGTAGTCGGGTCTCTCGGCACCGTTAAAATTTTAATATGGCATGTTCGATGCCTTGTGTGACCTCATTAGGGTGCCTAGGAACCCTACAATATACTAGCGCCCAGAAGTTCTGGCGCATACCACGTGTCACACAGACAAAGGTACATAGGTCTATGGCATATTGAATCATTGGCGCATCATGGTTGTGGTGCATGTCGCATATACAAGGGGTATTGGCGCGTGGGTGAGACTATTTTTGGTCTCTAGCGTGTTAAATATTAACGCCCATAGGTTGTGGTGCATGCCACGTAGTGGATCTCCATTAGTGCATATGCCCTAGATGCATGTGCCCATATTGGCGCATATCTTTATTGAAACATATTTTTATTGGTGCATAGCCTTTATTGGTGCACGGTCTTTATTAGCACATGGTCTTCATTGGCGCATATCTTTCATTGGCTTATGTATATGTGGCGCATACCCATTAGCGTATATGGCTCTGGCACATGGCCGCTTAGGGTTTTTCATAGAGATTAATCTCTATTTCTTTTGAAACCTAAGTTCCATGATGCTTAAGCTTCTATTAATGGCAATCTTGGCCATTAACGACATCAAGATCACACCTTTTGTGATCTGGAGTCTCCCTTTCTTTTTTATATATAGATCATATGATCTGTTCTTTGGAAATTTAAATTTCCTTGTCCGTCATTTTTATGAGGTGGTTCGGTTCTTCTCTTAAACCCTAAATCTTAAAATCAAAAGAATCTTTCTAATGAAAACTTAAGTTTTCTCGAGATGAATTTTGATCTAAAGATCTTAAGATCATCGAAAAGAACTTAAGTTCTGGATCTAAGCTTAACCCTATTCTATCATAGAGATCATTCTTCTTTTCTCACCTTGGTTGCTGATGATGGTGAGGAAGAAGACGGTAGCTTTTATTGCAGAGAACTTAAGTTCCTGATCAAGCTTATGAGGTGTCTTTTTTCTCTGATTGGGAGTATGTATATATCTCTCCTTTTTTGTTGACCTCTAGGGTCTTTTATATAGGGTATAGATATTGTTGAGTAAGTAGAGACAATCACTCTTTGAGATCTCTCTAATTGATCTTAAGATCAAGCCCGGGCGCTTAAGCACCGATGGATTATAAATCCAAGGGTTATATATTGATATGATTAATATCATTCTTATTTAAATAAGATATTAAATTGGTTCTTTTGTTTTAAAAAAAATGGAAAGAGCTAATATTAGTCAAGGAGCTTAAGCACCATTGGATTATAGATTTGAGGATTCTTGTTAACAAGGTTTATAATTTTCTTTGTTTAGAAAAATATAAAATATTTTATCTCTTGTTAAAAAAATTATCTTTCTTTTCTAGAAAGATAGGGAATATTTTACAAAGATTAAGCTATATATTTTAAATCTTTTATTTGGAGATTTTCTGGTTAACCAGATTTATTCTTTCTGTCTGAGAAAAATAGAAAAATATTTTTCCAAATATAGCTTAAGCTATCAAAGAAGCGAGGGCCTCAAAGATTGGCGCAGTGCCAGGAATTATTAACGCATGTTTTTTTGCAGCACTCATCTTTCTAACACATGGACTTAAGTCCTATGGGTTATATTAATTATTATTATTATTTGAGGGAACAGGCTCCTCTTTAAGTGTGTGTCGGGTAGGTGGTGAAAGTGTGTCTTATCAACACCACTAGATTTATACAAGTATCAAATAAGCAATTTTAAAAATCTAGAGTGCTAAGCTACACTAACCTAGAATCTAACTAGAGAATTAGGGTTTAACAAATGATAAAGCAAGTTCTATGCTAAGTGAAGAAGGTTACAACCTTTGTAGACCAAGTCCTTCACTTCTAAAACCCCAAGTAGTAGTCCCTAGAACTCCCCTTGGCTCCACTTGAAGAAAGGATCGATCTTGCTTTGCGATCTTCGAGGCCGAAGATGATCCACCTTGAAATCTCTCTAGGTCAAGCTACCTCTTCACTAATCAAGTATTAGTGAAGGAAACAACCTAATCTAAAGTGCTAGTTTAGAATAGGTTGATGAAGTAGGAGTTTTGGCTCACATAGAAATCTTTTTCTCTTTTCTTTTCTCACCTCAAGAAAATGCTAGAAAGCAAGTGTGGAAGAAGATGGGGATGAACTTAGATGGTGAGAGAGAGCCATGAGGTGAAGTGATTAGATGTTGTAGAAATATCTATGAATAAAAACAGAGAGAATGTAGTGAGTCATGGCTTCTCAAAGCTTCTACAAGTATCTAAGAAAATGACTCATTCTCAATGTCTATTAATTCATAAATTAAACTATTTTCAACTCATCACAATTCTCATGTGTAATTCCCATACATCCTAGTTCTATATATCATCAACCATTATACAATAATCTATACATATATTTATATATATTAATATGTATAATGAGAAGAAAATGTTTAGTAGGCTAATATTAGTTTATATATATATCTATATATATATATATATATATATATATATCAAATATATTAATATATATTAAATTATTAAATCAACACTTGATTCAATAATCCGGTTATATCATATATAACCGACTAATATCATATATATACGTATATCACATTATTAAATCAACACTTGATTCAATAATCCGGTTATATCACATATGACCGTCCTATATCAAATATATATACATATAACATATCATTGAATCAACACTTGATTCAATAACCCAGTTATATCACATATAACCTAATCGATATCAAATATCGTGAGATTAGAATACGGTATCACATACTCGTATTTAATCATGCTCCCGCACATATCATATATATGCCCTACTTCGTTTCACTTGAGCTAGGAAACCTCTGTGTGGGACTCTAAAGACTCGTCAATATGCTAGCAGTAGTAATGATTACATCAGTTACCCACAAGCCGTCAGCGGTACTAGCTGGACATAACGACTATCTAGGTATTGAACGAATAGAAGATCAACAAGCAAACTTGTCCAAACTCTCGTAAAGCCTATAAGCAACACTTACCGTACAGTCCAGTCTCTTCATCTGATATCGAGTCTAGGGGTGGAATCGTCAGACCCTAGTAACTTGATAAGTCATGCTGATGTGTGACTCATAATGATTTAAGAAACTACTGATAACACTTACCAGTAAATCTCATCGGCCCTAGGCAGAGACTTACTATTATAGCCAATCGAGCATAGCGCAACATCAACTCCCTATACCGGGAGAGACGAAACCCCTCCTATCGCTCACTGCCTCTATGTGACTCGGGACTGTACCCAAAATCCACCTGTTTGCACGACTCCTTTGAGCCGTGGTAGGGAGGAAATCAAAGCACGATGGGAACCACACAAGACACTATGACGATCTCGGGTCTACAGACTAACATGTACCAGTATCACCAGAAAACTGCTATCTAACGATAGGTATGGTACCATCTAGGAGTTCTCGGCGCGTCCTGTTCGGTGTACCCATTCTCTAATGAGCACCTGTGTACAATCTTTAATGTCAAACACCAATGGTTGTGGAATCATCCATCGCCCCATACAGGGTCAAGAAACGTACACACTAGTCTCCTATGGAATATCGATGCCCTGTCTCGATATCCCCTCGATTAGGAACTTATTAAAGGATGTGCTTGTGGACAATCCAGGCCCCACTAGTATGATCTGCATTATAGTCTTGGTAGTCAAGTCCACATCCTAAGGACTTTATCAACATGTATCAGAGAGTAGGTATAATAATACAAGTGTACATGTTAAGATAAAAAGTAACCAGATAGCAAACTATCATGTCGAGAAAGAAAGTCCTCTATATATATGTCCAAGCATCCACTATATCATACAATAATGGCCTCTAGGGCATACATATTCCTAACAATCTCCCATTTGTACTAAGGCCGGTTGTTGTAGTATCGCATACCCAACATCCCAAAAAGTCTCTCAAACTGCGTCTGGGGAGGGCCTTCATAAGTAGATCCGTTGTGTTGTCCTTCGTGTTAACTCTCCTGACCTCGATCTCCCGGCGATCTACTATCTCCCGGATCAGGTGATACCGCCTAAGAATATGTCTGGATCGCTGATAAGATCGGGGTTCCTTGGCCAAAGCCGCATCTCTATTGTTATCATAATACAAAAGTATTGGATGGTCAATGGATGGAACCACACCAAGTTCAGCAATGAACTTCTTCATCTAGACAGCCTCTTTGGCAGCATCGTTGGCAGCGATATATTCAACCTCCATCGTCGAGTCGATTACGGTATCTTGCTTAGAACTCTTCCAACATACTGCCCCTTCATTGAAGGTGAAGGCAAAACCTGAGACCGACTTACTATCGTCCTTGTCACTCTAGAAGCTCGAATCGGTAAAGGACTTCACCTGGAGTTCACCGTTACCATACACCAAGAACATTTCTTTAGTCCTTCTCAAGTACTTAAGAATGTTCTTCACAGCTGTCCAGTGCTTTTGCTCAGGATCTTATTGATACCTGCTCATTACACCCAGTGCGTATGCTACATCCAGTCTGGTACATAACATCGCATACATGATAGACCTAACTGCAGAAGTATAGGGTATCACTTGCATGCGAGCCCTCTCTAAATTAGTCTTGGTAGACGTCTCTTTGGAGAGATTGATTCCGGAACAAGCAGGTAAATTACCACGCTTGGAATCTTCCATACTAAATCTCTTTAGTATGGTGTCTATGTACCTGGATTGAGACAATCACAACATCCGCTTAGATCTATCTCTATAGATCTTTAACCCCAGGATGTAGGAGGCATCACCTAGATCTTTCATGGAGAACTTTTATGATAAGAAGAGCTTGACCGAGTGTAGCATAGGAACATCATTTCCTATCAAGAGTATGCCATCCACGTACAATACGAGGAAGACAACTTTACTCTCTACTAGCTTTTTGTATATACAAGGTTCATCTTCATTTTTGATGAAGTCAAACTCTTTGACCGCTATATCAAAACAGATGTTCCAGCTCCACGATACCTGCTTTAATCCGTAGATTGATTTAAGTAGCTTGCACACCTTTCCGCTGCTCCCACTATCTACGAAGCCCTCTGGCTGTGTCATGTACACGCTCTCTTCTAAATCACCATTTAGAAAAGCGGTCTTGACGTCCATCTGCCGGATTTCGTAGTCATGGTATGCAGCAATGGCAAGTAGGATCCTGATGGACTTAAGCATAGCCACTGGAGAAAAGATTTCATCATAGTCGACACCTGGTCGTTGACGAAAACCTTTTGCTACAAGTCTAGTTTTGAAGGTCTCAACCTTTCCATCTGCACAAATTTTCTTCTTGAAGATCCACTTGCTCCCAATAGGTTTTACCCCTTCAGGAGAAACTTCCAAAGTCCATACTTTGTTGGTGTACATGGATTCCATCTCAGATCGCATAGCATCCAGCCATTTCATAAAGTCCCCACTTGTGATGGCCTGCTCAAAACCAGTTGGGTCATCATCTTCCATGATGCAATCCTCACTCCCGCCGTTTATGAGAAAATCGTGGTATCTCTTAGGTGGATAAGGTACACTACTAGATCTGTAGAGTGGCTGAGGTTCTTCGGGGACTATTGAATCATCTGGTTCTACCAAATCATCAGTTATAGTTTGTATAGCCTGAACTTCTTCCAGTTCTACCTCATAACCACTAATTTCTTTCACAAGAAATTCCTTTTCTAAAAAGGTGGCATGTTGAAAAACAAACACCTTTTGTTCCTCAGAATGGTAGAAAAAATATCTATATGAATTCTTTAGATATCCCACAAACTTGCACAGAACAGACCTTGCCTCGAGCTTGTCCGGATTTTTCTTTTTATCATAGGCCGGACAACCCCATATCTCAACTCGTTTAAGAGATGGTCTCTTCCTATACCATATCTCATATGGAGTGGTAGGCACGGATTTGGTCAGAACCCTATTCAATAGGTATGCGGCTGTCTCAAGTGCATAACCCCAAAAGGAAATAGGTAACTCAGCAACACTCATCATAGAGCGCACCATATCTCATAGGATGAGATTCCTCCGCTCCGATACTCCATTGTGCTGTGGTGTATACGGAGGAGTTAGCTGAGAGAGAATCCTATTATCTTTTAAATAGTCTCGGAATTTCGTGCTCAAGTATTCTCCTCCCCGATTAGATCGAAGGATTTTAATACTTTTACCCGTTTGGTTCTCTACTTCGCACTTATATTCCTTGAATTTCTCAAAACCTTCAGATTTTTGTTTCAATAGGAACACATGTCCAAAGCCTGAGAGATCGTCGGTGAATGTAATAAAGTACGAGGAACCATTCCTGGCATATGTAGATATAGGACCGCATACATCACTATGTATCAGTCCCAAGAGTTCAGTAGCTCTTTCTCCGTGTCCCGTAAACGGAGTTTTGGTCATCTTACCTTTGAGACATGACTGGCATGTTTCATAAGATGTAAATTCAAAAAGATTCAAATGTCCATTTTTATGTAACTTATCTAGTCTTGTCACATTGATATGACCAAGTCTACAATACCACAAGAAGGCTTCGTTCATTTCTGAACTTTTCCTCTTGTGTGTGTTCTGTATATTTAGAACTGTAGTTTGATTTAGAACGTATATACCGTTACACAACATACCAAACCCAATCAACACTCAATTTAGGAAAATGTTCATAACATTTTCCTCCAATACAAAGTTATATCCTTCTTTATGTAATAAAGAAACTGATATAATATTGCACATTATTTTTGGTACATAATAACAGTCGTTCAGAATTAATGTATTACCATTTGGTAATACTAGGTGATATTCGCCAACTGCTTTGGCTGCAACAATTGCTCCATTCCCTACTTTAAGAGGCATATCACCCTTTCCCAGTTCTCTACTTTTGCTTAACCCATATAACATATTACAAACGTGGGATCCTGATCCGGTATCCAATACTCGGGACGTAGAGCATACTGAGAAACAGTTCATGGTAATGAACACACCCGAAGAAGATGCATCATCATGCTCTTTCTTCGTTCAGGTTGCGTGGGAATCCTGATATTCTCCAATTCCTTGCTCAGACTTATGACAGTCATAAAATAGAGCGGAACCAACGTTCCCCGGCTCAGTATAATAAGTGGGTTCGGTCAATACATCCATATTATTATCTTGATTAAGACGTGTCATAGTCGCTACCTGGAGAGAGAGAGAAAGAAGAAAACACTTTAGCGTGCGCTCTTGCAAGATTAGATTGGTTATTATCTTATCTAATCAGGATGGCTACCACTATTTTTTTTTATCAAATCTTCCTTCAAACCCTAAAAGGTAAGATTGGTAGGGATTAATTACACCCTACAAGTTCGTCAATCGGTCAGCTAGGCAGGTATTGGTACTCCGAGGGAGTCTTCTCATGCTTTCGCATGGAACTAATTAAATAACCTCGTTTCTGCATGGGCATAACCCTGTTAACACCTTTCTTAGACACCTACTGTATCAGCTAATTGTAAAGTGGAAAACTCTCCCAAGAGTAACACTTACTCGCAGTGGGTATCGGGATCCAATTATCTCATAGAAGGTATGCAATCTCATTGTAAATTTCAACACTTGAAATTCCCGATATCTGTTTTTACCCTTGCGACTTATGACCTTGGCTATGGTCAACAAATCATAAGCGCTGGCCAAGTTCAACCAGTCATTTCGTGATTGAATTAAACCCACCCGTACGACCCTTGGCTGTGGTCAATAAAGCCGTACGACTATCCTAATCCAATAGCATCATATGCTGCAAATAAGTATTAATCAGCTACCGTACACTACGCCTTAGCTATGGTCAACAAACGCGGCATGAATACTAAATAGCACTTATCTGAAATGACGGAGGGCTACGACTGGTTTTGAGAAAAACTTTTAGCGTAATGAACTTGATATCGTTGTAGAATCTAGTGATTTGAAAAGGAGTGGTTTAAGCTCCGTTTTTAAAATCGAGTAGTTTTTCAAAACAAACCGAGTGGGTTGTAGCATTTGCTAGATTTGCTAAAGAGGTCACTCTCGGTGAAGGGATCTAGGCTCTTTCCTCATCGAATGAGGTGTTGGATATTCATAATGGAATACCACTATGCAAAACAAGAACTAGATCTACCTTTTTAAAAAATTTGATTCTACAACATCTTTAGGTTTCTTATCTTTTCATTAATCTCATTAATGACGTCCCATCTTTTATGTTTCCTAAATATCACAGAAGAAACGAAAATAGAACATACGCTTATGCCATCCGCATTCGCCACGGGGCCCGTCATGCACCGTTAGGTTACTTAACTAACGGCAGAGCGGGGGAATGGACTAGTGCGGGTACAAAACATAAGCAACGTTTATTATATATCATATATGTATAGCATTCGTCTCACGCAGTTATATGATCACATCACAGAACTCAAGCAGCAGAAGCAAACATATAAAATATAGGATATACTAGGAGGTTCGGGTTTTAAATTTAGCCAGTAATGAAAAACACGGATTCCATGGCGGTGATGAATAGCCAAAACCACATCTCTAGACCCCTACGAGAGCGGCAAGCAACCCTTCCAATTCTAGAGTTAGGAGATCCGGTCTCGACTCCTCGAGATGGTCTCCCACTGGACTCTAGAACCCGGTTACTTGTGCTCCACGCCTTGGGTCTATCCTAATGCGGAAAAGAAAATAATATACATCAATGGAGACAACATACTCAACCCGTAAGTGTCCCAATAAAAGAATACAACATACAATTTATTACATGAATGAAAATATAAAAACTCTCATCTCACGTAAACCCCCGGCTATTCAATCACGACGATCCAATATAACATATCAACTAGCAACACCATAACATCACATGTCATCAACGTAAGTAAATATGAGTATTTCTGATGCCGTTAACGTATGACAACGAGATCGGGGATACACCACATATTACACTTACAGTCGCAGAAAAGAAATGAAAACTACAATAATTAGAATCCGCATATTCTTTAGACATCATAAACCCGGAATATCACATATTCTGAATTTCACGCCTAATCCAATAAACCTTGCATTTTAGTCTCGAATTGAAAACACTTTTCAATACCTAGTCGGGCAATTCAACAGGATTCCCAATAAAATGATCGAATGCTCGTCGGGAACTTTAGTAGATGGCCGCACCCCCGATGCCGACGACGAAGTGCACTTAGGCGGAACACCGTGGCCGCGAGCACCCGAGTGGATGCTTTTGGCCTCGGGGTTCTCATATAGTCGCTTGGTCGGGGCTATGGGGGAATGGCTATCTAGTAGTGTTGCCCGACGAGTGTTCGCGTACAACACGAGATTGCGACGGGGTATTGATCCGAATCGAAACTCCGTGGTAATCGATCAAACGAGACTAAAACGCTAGATCTACAAATAACAAATTAGTTTTCACAAAACTAATTAATGTGGATTCCAAATATTTTATCACATATCATAACTTAAACCCGAAACGATGCTAAATTGCGACTTCGAAACATTCTGAATTGCACCAATACAAAAGATAACATCACATGCAATCTAGGCAAAATCAAACAGTACCTGAAACCCTAAACCCAAGATCCCAGAGCACCATAAAAAACTCAAGTCCCAAATCAACTATAGGACCGGCCAAGCCAGTTTTTTGAATGATCTCGCCGGCCAAAGTTTATCATTTGGAGCTCGTTTTTCTATGGTGTTCTAGTTACATCACATGTAGCATTCTGCACTTGTTTAAAAAAAATTTAGAGGGCTTTTAAAAATCGACAAAAACTAGGATTTTGGGTTTACAGTTTTTGGAGTTGTTTCAGTTTCGTAATTTCTATACATCGTCTAATGCTCTAGCTTGGCTCTGATACCATGAAAATGTGTCTTAGCACCACCACTAGGTTTATACAAGCATCAAGTATGCAATTTTAAAAATCTAGAGTGCTAAGCAACACTAATCTTGAATCTAACTAAAGAATTAAGGTTTAACAAATGATAAAGCAAGTTATATGCTAAGTGAAAAAGGTTACAACCTTTGTAGACCAAGTCCTTCACTTCTAAAGCTCTAAGTAGTAGTACCTAAAACTTCTCTTGACTCTACTTGAAGAAAGGATCAAGCTTGCTTTGCAATCTTCGAGGCCGAAGATAATCCACCTTGAAGTCTCTCTAGGTCAAGCTACCTCTTCACTAATCAAGTATTAGTGAAGAAAACAACCTAATCTAAAGTGCTAGTTTAGAGTAGCTTGATGAAGTATGATTTTTGGCTCACTTAGAAATCTCTCTCTCTTTTCTTTTCTCACCTCAAGAAAATGCTAGAAAGCAAGTGAGAAAGAAAATGAGGATGAACTTGGATGGAGAGAGAGAGAGCCATGAGGTGAAGTGATTAGATAGTGTGGAAATATCTATGAATAAAAACAAAGAGAATGGAGTGAGTCATGGCTTCTCAAAACTTCCACAAGCATCTAAGAAAATGACACATTCTCATTTTCCATTAATCCATAAATTAATCCATTTCCAACTCATCACAATTCTCATGTGTAATTCTCATACATCCAGTTCTATGTATCATCAACCATGATACAATAATCTATACATATATTTATATATATCACATATATATTAATATGTATAATAAGAAGAAAATGTTTAGTGGGGTAATATTAGTTAATATATATATATATATAGATGGATATATATCAAATATATTAATATATATTAAATTATTAAATCAACACTTGATTCAATAATCTGGTTATATCATATATAACCGACTAATATCATATGTGTGTGTGTATCACTTTATTAAATCAACACTTGATTCAATAATCCGGTTATATCACATATGACCATCCTATATCAAATATATATACATATAATATATCATTGAATCAACACTTGATTCAATAATCCGATTATATCACATATAACCTAACCGATATCAAATATCACAAGATTAGAATACGGTATCACATACTCGTATTTAATCATGCTCCCGCACATATCATATATGTGCCCTACTTCGTTTCACTTGAGTTAGAAAACCTCTGTGTGGGACTCTAAAGACTCGTTAATACGCCAGCAGTAGGTAATGATCACATCAGTTACCCACAAGCCGTCAGCGGTACTAGCTGGACGTAACGGCTACCTAGGTATTGAACGAATAGAAGATCAACAAGCAAGGTTGTCCAAACTCTCGTAAAGCCTATAAGAAACACTTACCGTACAGTTCGATCTCTTCGTCTGATATATCGCATATCGAGTCTAGGGGTGGAATCGTCAGACCCCAGTAACTTGATAAGTCATACCGATGTGTGGCTCATAATGGTTCGAGAAACTACTGATAACACATACCGGTAAATCTCATCAGACCTGGCCAGGGACTTACTGTTATAGCCAATCGAGTATAGCGCAACATCAACTCCCTATACCGGGAGAAACGAAACCCCTCCTATCGCTCACTGCCTCCATGTGACTCGGGACTGTACCCAAATTCCACCTGTTTGCATGACTCCTTTGAGCTACGGTAGGGAGGAAATCAAAGTACGGTAGGAACCACAAAAGACACTATGACGATCTCGGGTCTGCATACTAACATATACCGGTGTCACCAAAGAACTACTATCTGACGATAGGTATGGTACCATCTAGGAGTTCTCGGCGAGTCATGTTCGGTGTACCCATTCTCTAATAAGCACTTGTGTACAATCTTTGATGTTAAACACCAATGGTTGTGGGATCAACCATCGCCCTATACAGGGTCAAGAAACGTACACACTAGTTTACTCTGGAATATCGATACCCTGCCTCGATATCCCCTCGACTGGGAACTTATTAAAGGATGTGCTTGTGGACTATCCAGGCCCCACTAGTATGATCTGCATCATAGTCCTGGTAGTCAAGTTCACATCCTAAGAGCTTTATCAACATGTATCAGAGAGTCAGTATAATAATACAAGTGTACATGTTAAGATAAAGAGCAACCAGATAACAAACTATCATGTCGAGCAAGAAAGTCCTCTATATGTATGTCCAAGCATCTACTATATCATACAATAATGGTCTCTAGGGCATACATATTCCTAACAGGTGGTACAACGGTTCTCTTTCAGGAGTAGCTTCTTCTTCTTCTCCTTCCTCTACAATACCTATCTCACTCTCCACTGGAAATGGTGATAAATGAGCGTTACGTCCAGAACGGCCAGTAGAGGAAGCTCGCTATTGTTTTTGCGAAGATTTCTTAGGCTAAGATGGTCCAACTACGACCTCCTTACCTTTCTTTCTATGAGAAGAGACAGAAGGAGTAGCTGAGGGATGAATGGTCGAAGCCAAGGAAGAACGAGTGTGAATAACTGGCCTATCGGCTTCACCCTCATCGGGATCCTTGCAGAGAAGTAGATCAGGGAGTTGGGGAACATGGGCCACGACCTGTTCGTATGTTCGGGGAAAGAAACGTCTCCAGAATGCCTCCCACCAGAAATTGAAGGCCGGAAGACGTACCACATAAGGGGCCAAAGATGGTGTGCAAGGGCGACAATGATCGGCCGTAGTTGTAGGTAGGATAACTCAACCACACCCCTGTCCAGATCGAGATCTGGGTAGATTGGGTCCCGAAGACCGAAGTTAACAGAGAACGTGATAGGAGTAGGAATGCCTTGCACCATGCCAAATTGCCGAGAAGCCAGATGATGATGATAAGACTCAATCCCGCTTGTATTCTCGTCCAGTTTGATACTGAGCAAAAGGTCCTTGGGAATGAGGATGCTCCTTAAGGATCCCCAAAGACTGATGGGATAATTCTCGATCATATCCGAATAAAAAGGGAGGTCATGTTCCTCGACCTGGTAAAATTTGGCAAAGTATAGTGAAAAGGGGAATTCCTTGTACCGAATAACTTGTTGCCAAAAGGGAAACTCTGGGGCCACGGGCTGTAGCAAAAATTTGGGGTAGTACATCGGAAGCCACAACTGGAGAACCCATAGGGGACCTGGTGATACTGTGCTTGGTTTAGGCCGTCTTCCGTCCAAAGGTTGAGACATCTGTAAAGATTAGCAAGAAGGACTTGACCGAAAGGCAACGGTTTTCCTTCGGCTAAGGAAATGGCTAATGACAGATACCGCGGTACGGGTTTTTTGGCCGAGGCCAGAAAAATGTTCCGACATAGCTAGAACAGCAGGAAAGCTAAGTGCTCTTCCTTGGAAATGTCATCACCAGCTTGCCGGTATTTGGTCATGAAGCCGGAATAAGACCCTTTCATGGGTGTTGTCACCTGGGTGCGACCCTCGCAGATTTCTTAGGGAAGGGGTCGAAACGGTTTTAAATATTGACCTGAAAGAGGAGCTACATGTCCAGTAGAGTCGCAGTGACCGAGTCGAAGCGGAAATGGAAGCTGTTCGGTATCGGTGACTAGAAGAGGATGGTTGCTTCTATCAGGCTTGTGTTGAGAGGAAGGTTTCCCAGGAAAAGGGCGAGAATCGATGAGATGCTTTGTTGTTCCCATTGGGGGTTAAACTTTGGATATAATCGCCGATACCACTCGGGCCATCCTTTCAGAGTATTCTTTGGCCATACCTCCGAGAGCTTCTCAAGGCCGGTGCCAAAGAACTCAAGTCATGGAGATTCAGCCAATAGCGTTCGGCCAAAAAGACTCATTCCATCAAAGCGCCTAAGGTAAAATTAAGACAACAATGCTAGCGGTTCTTTGGCGACATATTAAGGACCTATGGAGGCATAATTGGGAGTCACTGGAGCTCGATAATGGTCCCCTAGATCAGGAGAGGGCATGGGACAGATAGATTCGCAACGAACGATATCCGATCGCCAGAGAAACTCATAACGATACGAGACTAGAACTATGGGGTTTTTGTAGAAGATTTCTTCCTCTGGCAAAAGTTCTTCAGATGAAAGGTTCACAAGCGGAAGAACGATCGAAGGGGGATCGGAGCCTTAGGCGCCATCGAAAAATGATTGGAGAAAGCGATAGTAAAGATGATCGTTGGAGGCTGAAGTCGTGAGGAGTTCGAGAACAAGTGAAAGCAAATTTTGGGAAGGAATAATGAAGAAGACTCCCCTAAGATCTTGTATAAATTAAAAGGGTTCGGTAATCGACCGATGAACAATGCGTGTCCCAATTAAGCGGTAGATCCTGAGAACGACGATCGAAATTCCCGTCATGATTCAAATTTGTTTTATTCGGCATGAAAAATAAAGGAATACGCTGGCTGACGTCAACGGTTCGATTACGGAAGAGACGACATGTCTATCGCATTAAATGCGGATGCCTCTGGAGTGTTTCTCGTGTGCTCGACCTTAAAATGTTTTGGCCGAGAACACGTGAAGGAGCAAATGTTTGCACAAAAAAGTGGTATTCGGTCAGCCGGACCGAATGAGATAAGACAATTCAGTCCAAATAGCCTTGGGCCGAATCAAGATTTGAACGAGATCTTATGATGGATCAGAAATCAGTAGTTGCGAAACTTAAGCGCTAAGAAAGCGTAATCGGCACAAATATGATTAATAAAAAATACCCATATCTATTTTCCATTAAGTGCTAATAGAGAAAGATACGAGCGGTATCAATTATTACAGAGAAAGATTCATCCAGAATCTTAACAAAATGAGAGAAAATTAAGAAAGATGTTACTTAAAGGTCAAGTTAAAGCTAAGGTCAAGAGGCTATAAAAACAAAGGGTCTGACAACGAAAATAATCTCTCTTTCTCTTTCTCTTTCTCTTTCAATCAACCAACTATCAACTATCATACAACGAAAATAATCTCTCTCTCTCTTTCTCTTTCAATCAACCAACTATCAACCATCATAGTTTTAGGGTTTCTCCACCACCCTACCGTAGTTAATGCAACCTAGATCTTTATTGATCAACGCATCTCCATCGAGACCTTGTCGAGATTTGAGACGACCAACCCTCCGCGATAAGTATGCCTCCACGTTCTTTTAGATCCACTGAAAGCAAAACATGTAGATGAAGGAATACCCTTTGGCCCTCTTTTCGGCGCGCCAACAATCATATAAGGCCGATTGGGGTATGACCGAGGGCCCCAATGGCTGGATCAAGATTGTTATCATGCCTATGAGAGGTTCAGAAATCCATCCATACTCTCGTATCATGGTAGTAGAACTGATCTCAGCTTCCGACCGTATCAAGCTTGGTGGTCACAACATAGGGGATTTAGACATTCATTCCTACCCTTGCGTTGTGATTCCGGAATTGGTCTCAGTTTAGGCGAGACGATCGGCCCACCGCTCGGTTTAGTAATAGACCACCGAGCGATTTAGATGTCTATTTCTGCGCTCAGGTATTGAGAGCAAGCCGAGCGGTGTGGCTGATAAATCATGATTCGGCTTAAGGCTCGCTGTATAGAAGATTTAGATGTCCATCTTAGCTCTTGTACTCGGTCTCCAAGACTAGGTCATGATCCATGGGTATAAGAGTTTATTATTATCGTCAAATCGCATGTAACTGTAATCCAATTTTTATTAATAATATGATGGCTGGATGACTATTATCTTTGTCGTGTTATGTATAAATTTTGTTCATAAAATCAAGGAGTCTATCTATTTAGTTAAGGAAGAATGTTCTTTCTTTACTCTAACAACGGTTTATCCGTCGAGAGAGACAGTGTCACGTTAATCATTTTTGTCTTTAAGGCATATCAAATTTTAGAGCGAACAACTTACAATTTAGCCTTACTTTTTTTTTGGTTAATTTTCTTTATTTTGTTTTTCTCTCTTATCTCCAGCCAGCAATTAAACATGTGACACACATTCCTTTTGGGCCGGCCAGGTTGCAGGATTATGGATTTGGATTCGGGTTTTGGATAGTGAAATTGTGGGATTTCATAATTTTTTGTTTGGTTGATTGATTTGGATTTCTAGGATTCATTTGTATTTTATGGGAGCTCACCATAAAACAAGGATTCTTGAATCCTAAAAAATTTCAAGGATTTGACACTATTCATTGTATTTTTAGATGGGACCCGTGTACTTTATTTATTTAATAATTCTCTCTCTATATATCTCTCTCTAAAATCCTCAAATCTAAATTCCACTTTCTTTTCACCGACCAAACAAAAATTACAAGGATCTACAAATCCAATAGTAGAAATCCAAAACCAACCAAACAACAAATTACCAAATCCAGAAATCTCAACAGTACTATTTTGAAATCCAAATTCCATGATCCTGCAACCAAACAGGCCGAACAGGCCCTAAACAGGATCCTGACATGAAATAACTCACTGTTCATGAACAGAAAAATCAAAACAAAGCAAAGCAAAATTTGCTGTCACTCTCGTAAGGCCATGTCAGGATACACATGCTCCAACATAAACAAATTCCAAGATTCCTTTTTTTATTTAATTGAACTGAGCCAGTCCGAAAATTGGTTGTTTTGGTAATTTTTTTATGAAGAACTTCAATAGAAAAAGACCTAAAATTATGTCTAATCCATTGGTTTCTAAAAATTGGCAAAACCCCAATTTCTCTAATCCAAAACTCTCTCTCTCTCTCTTAAAATGACACATCATTATATCAATCTCCCTTTTTCTTTCTCTCACTCACTTTGATGATATCCTTGTCCTAACCATCCAAATATAAATTATGTTATAAAAATCCATTGGAATTTTACTTTTGGAAAGCATGTTCATTCCATAATATTTTAATCTTAAAGACAATTCTATGGATTTTAGACCTAATTATCCAAAACATGGCATAAGTCAAAACATAAGAACTGGTATGTGTCAGGCTTGAAATATGACTACGTATTTAGCACGTCGTTCTTGCTAGAATAGCAGAAAACCTCCTGAGTTTCAGAAACCTACATTTAGCCATTCTGTATGAGAAATATTTTTCTACTACCAGCCTGGTGAATAAGGGCAAGTCTCCAAAAATACGGTAAGCCCCCTGTTATAACCTCATCAATGAGAGCCTTGCCGCCAATGAGAGCCCTGGTGGATTTCCTACCAGCCTAAATAGGAAAAGAATTCCTCTGTTAACAATTGTTAACTTTTCTCAATATATCTTTTTATTCTCACAATAACCTACGAATAAACATTACCCGCAGCAGCTATCAAAAAAGGACAGAAAAATGTTAGGATTTCAGCAGTATTTTGATAATTAATGAAGAGAGTGGAGCCATTAACACTGGAGAGGGATTAAAATAGGCAATTAAAACTAAGGTTGGTTTCCTTCTATTCAGGTAAAGTGAGGGGGCTTCATGCATCTTAATCGTGTTGGCTGCTCGGACTTATGTCTTCCTACCTTCAGGCCTTTCTAACATATTGGTCTATACTCGATAGCAACAAATATATATAAATTCAAACCCGGAATTATGTATGAAATGGCGTAAGCTTGGCTAGTTTGATTGAGAGAGCTCCCGCGGTCTCAATTCCACTATAATTTTCTTAAAGTTTTTTGGTGGAAATATGCCTCTTTGATCTTCACTTTCATTGATGTCTACGTCCAATTACTTGACGCAATAATTCACTGACACTCAACGTTTCCGTAATTTGAATTTAAAACATGGTCAGATAATATCGCAACAGTCGGTGCCCGTGTTCTAATATAAAATAGCCGTTTGGTGCTGGAATATTCCGATTCAAGAATATTTTAGCAAAAGTAGTCTATTTTATATATTTTGATAACAATTTATCAAGAAATTGAAAATAAAGTTGGGTGATACAATAATAAATCTTGCCAGTAACATTACACTGGTATTTTGCAAGTGCGATACATGTGTGTATATTTTGAACAACATATATTGAAAACGTGTGTAAAAATTTTAACATGGACATCACATGTAATTTTTTAAAGATGTCTGTAGTTTTTCTAAATTTAGATTAATCGAAAGCGTTAATGGTAATATTAAAATTGAGAACTTTATAAGTTATAGAAAATAACAAATATATAAGGGCTTATGTATAAATTTGTAAGACATTTCTCTTTTTGGCCTTTTGAGCATTAGAGCCAACGTGTAATAAATAAGAGAGAAAGAGAGGTTTGTTGACTTATTTTTGTCTTTTGTGGTGGATGAGATGGACATCACTAATTCTCTATTTTGGGTGATAGAATTTTGTCATTTTTTCTATTTTTTATTTTATTGAATAATGATATCATCTAGGGACTTCTAGTTATAATAGTAAAGATATTTATTACTCCCTCCGTACCTTTTTACTTGTCATTTTGGAGAGAGAAAAGTGTCCACACAGTTTTTGAAATAACGAGAAAATCATTAATGATAAAGATATTAATAAATGATGCAATACCAAAAATAGCCTAGAAAATTAATTACAGATATTAAAAAAGTGACAATGCTTTCCTTAATAGTTGAGGGTAGAAATGGTATGAATTTTTTTATGGTGATGTGGCAGTAAATTAATTGCTGATATTAAGAAAGTGAAAATATTTTCCTTAATCGTTGTGCATTTCTCTAAAATGACAAGTAAAAAGAGACGGAGGGAGTTTGGATTTCTTACAAAATGGTCTGTCAATACTTAGCTACTTGCTAAAAAAATCGCCGAAGCATGATATTATTTACTTCCCCGAAACTCGATGATTTCTAAAAGGTCCTTTAACTTAATTACCAAAAAGATTCTTTCTTTTACTCTAATAGGCATCTAACGAAGGGATGTCAGAGCTAGTGTTTTTAAACCCCAAACCCTTCTCTTATAACTAAATCCCTAAGTTCGCCCCCAAATTAAAATTAGTGCTAAGAATTTGCTCTATCAAAACTCAATTCGCTATAGAAACAATATCTTCCTCCTCAGCTTTTTTTTCCATGCACTAGTGAAATACGAATATGGTCAGCTTCTCAAGCTAGGAAAAGTGGAAAAGAAGTCGAGGGTAATTGGAGAGAGAGCTTTGAAATAAAAAAAGAGATGGTTTCTCGAATGAAGTCGAGTGTAATTGAGAAGGTAAGGGATAAAAGGTAACAATTTGAAGGTTTCGGGGAGTAAACAGCAATTATCAAGTTTGGGGGTGTTTAGTAATCAGACAAGTTTGGAGGGGCCGTTTTGTTAAAAGACCCTTATTAATCTCATTAATTAATTCCAAGATTTCAAGTTACCCCCTAATCCCAATTTGCAATTGATTAGAACATCACATCATCAATGTCAACAAAAAAAAACACGTGCAAGCTAGCTCCCATCGAACTGTGAACAAACTACAACTTGAAACTAAAACGACTTGAGACGTAAAAATCAAGTGTTTATGGGCTAGAAGCTAAAACTGGATATCAATATTTTCAAATCTCAAACATACAGCTAGCTGCATTTCTAAAATATTATAATTACACAAGTAGCCAAAATTTCTATTTTAAATCTACCAATATGATATTCAAGACCCCATGTAATTAAATACTCATATTAACACAAATCTCATGACAAACTTTTCTTCTTCTTTTGATTGGTCCCCATACCCTTGTCCTTGTCAAATTCCAAAGGGAAGCAATTAATACATTATTATTAGAAAAAGGCCCTTTCTCAAATCCCAACTTCTTGATTCACTGATAGCCATCCTATGATTCACTTAATATTCCATAATACCCCCCTGAAAACATTCATTTTTGTACATTAGTATCTGCTAATTGTATCTTAGTCCCTTCTTTCTCAACGTTACTCTCTTTAGTCCTCACGCCGAAGAACCCCTCCATCTCCTCCAACGTCTTCCCTCTCGTCTCCGGCAAATAACTAAAGAAGAAGATCCAAGCGACCGCGGCAACCCCCGCATACAAAAAGAAACTCCCGCCAATCGTTATCGCCTTATATAGTGATATAAACGTCATCGAAATAACGCCGCTCATGACTCGGTTCACTGCTACACCGACGCTCATCCCCTGAGCTCTCAGCCTCAACGGGAAAATCTCCGAGCTGTAGACCCAGGTGATCGGCCCTAGTCCGATCGAAAAGAACGCGACATACGCCAATATCGATACGATACAAAGCACCACCGCCCATGTTAATTGTCCATTGGGATGGTGATCTACCATCGTTAGACCGAAACCTAACCCTGCAAGGGAGATGATCATCCCACCCGTGCTACTGAGTAGCAAGGGGCGACGGCCGATTCGGTCGAGCAAGAATGTAGCCACGAGAATGAAGACGGTTTTCGTGAACCCGACGGCCACGGTCGTGCCAAGTTTCTTCGTTTTATCTGTGATACCGGCTTTCTCAAAGACAGTAGGGCTGTAGAGCACGATCGATTCGATTCCGGATGCCTGTTGGAAGAAATGTAAACCTACGGCAGCGATAAGAATCCTCCGTACCACGGGAGTCGGACGGAGGAACAGCTCCTTCCACACTCCTTCCCCGTGGCTGCTCCGTTTCGTCACAACCACGATATCATCATTCAATTCTTCTGGGATACCGGCAGCCACTTTAATATCATCCAGCCTTTCTGCAGCTTCCTCATTGGTATCTGACGTCTTTTCCAGGACCTTCCTAGCCTCCCCTAATCTCCCCTGCATGACTAACCAACGCGGCGATTCGGGCATACCCAGCACCCCGACCGCTAGAAATACCGATGGGATCGCCCCGATCCCCAACATAAGCCTCCACCCTATGTTTTCAGGCAGCCTGGCGAACGCGAAATTCGACACGTACCCAAGAAGTATCCCTGCGTTGATAAAGACATCCGGGAACGATGTGAGGAATCCTCGGGAGGAGGCCGGGGAGACCTCGGCGGTATAGACCGGGGCGATCATCAGGGCATAGCCAACCCCGATACCGGCGACAAAGCGGCCGACCATCAAGAAGGCGTAGTTGGTGGCGAGGCCCATCATGATTGCCCCGACGAAGAAGATGACAGCGGCGAAGACGATGGTGTAGCGGCGACCTACCCAGTCGCAGGTCCGACCGGCGGCGAAGGAGCCGACGAGGGAGTAGAGGTTGAGGATCCCAAGGAGGATCTCGACCTGTGTGTCGGTGAGCTTGAGCTCGTCTTTTATGAAAATGGCGGCGCCGCTCATCACTCCGATGTCTACCAAGATTCAGACAGCCATATATGCAAAGATTAACATTCAAAAATACCAAGGGGCGCCAAAATGAAATTTTTATTTGTCTAAGTACTATCTTATTATAGGCTATTTAAATTCTAAATATATGTTGCAATTTCTAACTTGGAAACACAAGAAAAACATGATATCTTTTGTGCTTCAAAACTAATTAGTAGGTAAAGTGATATCCTATAATAAAACCAACTGGGCTTAACTCACTGGGTACCAATTTACTTTAGAATGTGAGAGGCCTCAAGAAGTGGGTTGATTACCAAAAAAATATGGGGAGAGAGGGAGGGAGGGAGGGAGAGAGAAAGAGTAATACCATAGCCCAAGAGAATAGAAGTCATGGAAGCAAGCATGGCACAAGCAAAGGCAAACTTCTTGTTCCGGCGCTTCGGAACTCGGCTTTCAGAAACCATCTTCTCCACTTCCATGGCTTCACCACTTCCCATCTCTTCCTTTGTATAGAAAGAGAGAGAAAGAGTTTTGAGCTTAGAACTTGTTGAAGTCCAAGAATGAGAGTACTAATTAAAAAAGGAAAGCCCTAACTTACTTGTTAACCACCGGCCATGGATACTGCAGTATATTTTGGGATCATGAGGGGTTTGATTATATAGAAAAGTTGATGGGACCCGGTCACGTCCCATGATATCAGAACTCAGGAGAGCAGTGTTTGTATAGGCCAATCATTGAGTTTATTTAAATTCAAGCAAAAAGAGTAATGTGAAGGCTATACTCACCTTGGTTAGCTTATATTTTATACATAAGTAGTAGCATATATGACGATGATATCATCAATTGTCTCCAAGTTCTATTTTTATGTTATATCTATTCTTGTGAGCTGACATATAATAGATGGAGCTATTCATTACTCTTGATTCGAACATTATCAAAATCAATATTTCCTTTTCGGAAACGGTGTTGAAGACTTAATAAGATATTTCTAACCACCGGGTTCGTTTGGGATTTGAGGTCGATTGGAGGATGTAGAAAGGATCTAAAGTTTATTGGACAGATTTAACGTTTATACTAGTTAATTATTTTCAAATCATGGTTGTACATATGCGTTATTAAGTTTGAGCACTCAAGTGTTTTTGCCGCATTTTGTATTTTGTTATCCTATTTTAATAATTAAATTTAGAGTTTTCTACGCTCTTTTGGTTAATGTAAGGTTTCGCTACTGCAATTAGGGGTTTCCTGTACGGATAGAGGAATCCATAGGAGGCAACTTTTTATTGCCTCTACGGTTTACACCGTAGGGGCAAACAATTCCCCCACCGTGTCCACCGTAGGAGCATAAATAAATTAAAAAATATTAAAATGTAATCTTTTTATTTAGCCCTACGGTGCCGCAAAAGAAAGCCCTACGGATTGAACCATATGGACAACAAAGGGTTATTTAAAAAATAAAAATAAACCAAGTAATTTCCCACCGTCCTCTAAAATCTCCCACCAACCTCATCTCTCCCGCGCCCTCGTCGATCAAGCTCGTCTTTCGTCTTCGACTTCCTCGTCCCTCGTCGCCGATCAAGCTCGTCGGCGAGTTCCTCCTCCATCGCCGTCGGTTGAGCTCGTTGTGGAGTTCCTCGTCGCCGCCATTCGACATCGAGGTCTTTGTCGCTGCCTCCACCTCTTCAAGCTCCATCTTCCCGGTCTCTTCCATCTCGTCGAGCTCTTAGCCTCCACCTCCTCGAGCTCTTTACCGTCGGCCGGTCTTTAGCAGCAAGGTTAATTTATTTGTGATTTTTCCTTAGTTATGTTTTTTTATTTCTGTAAATTAATTAGAAATTTAATTAATAATTTTGTTGGTTTTGGTGTTATTGTTGTTGATTTTAGGGTTAAGGATAGAGTTACAGGGACGGGTTAATTAGGGATTAATTTGGGTTATATGGTGATGATTAGGGTTAAGGATATGGTTAATTAGATTAATTTGGGTTAATTTTGGTTTGGGTTGGTTAATTAGGGTTAAGGTTTGGGTGATGATTAGGGTTAGGGTTAGGGTTATGCTTAATTAGGTAAAATAGGGTTGGTGATGATTACACTACTACAAATAAGGGTTGCCCCTACGGATTTATCCGTAGGGGCAAACCACTGCCCCTACGGATATAGCCGTAGGGACATGAAAATACCCTGTAGATACAAACGCCGTAGGTGCAAGTTGAAGCCCTGAACTTGGCCCTACGGACAAAAACTTGTCCCTACGGAGTTCTGTGTAGGTCCCGTTTACCCTACGGAGTAGGCCGTAGGGGCAAAAAAATTATTTTATTTACGGTTTTTTAAAATAGATTATTTATACCTACGGATGAATCCGTAGGGCCAAGTAATAGCCCCTACGGATACATGCGTAGGTACATATCCGTAGGGGCAAAATATCAGGATTCCTGATATTTTGCCCCTACGGATAACTGGGTAGGGGCATTTGTTTGCCCCTACGGATATATCCGTAGGGGCAAGCCCAACCCCTTGATACTGAGATCACAGGGGAAAATATCAGTTGTTCTGAAATTTTTCCCCTACGGTTTAATCCGTAGGGGCAACGGGTGTATCCGTAGGTACATATTATCAGTTTTTTTTTAAAAAAAAGGGCTGCCTAATTTTTTCTCACCCTGTGCATAATAATATATACATCAATCAAACATAAAATTAATCATCACACAACATATATCGCAGTATTCATAATTACATCTCACGCATATAATATACAAAAGAAACCAAAAAACAGAATATGATATAAATATAAACACCGTAGGACCACCAATATCAATATCGTCCAAAATGTAGTACAATATGTATCATATAAATAAATACATGTTTCAAAAAATAAGAATCAAAAAGCTACCCTAGCTCGGTCCAGCTCCACCTCTGATAAACGCTAGAATCCGGCGCGCCTGCTCCTCGGTCAATAAATCATGCAATTCGGCGCGTGCGGGAGTCTGAGCGGGCTGTGGAGCTGGCGATGTGGTCTGCGCAGCCGCCGTCGAGGTAGTGGCTTGCGGAGCCGCGGCTGCGGGAATATGAGCGGGCGGTGGAGCTATAGGAGCTGTCTGCGGAACCGCAGCCGATGTAGTGGCTTGCGGAGCCGCAGCCGAAGGAGATGCATGTGGAGGCTCGGCCGATATACCCTGTCACGTCTGGACCTAACGTGTGTAATAACCATGTAAGAACTGTGTATTATTTGAATTCGTATCATTATCAAGTTATTTCGAAACCCCATTTGGATATCTAGTTTGGAAAACCGTAGTTTATTTTAATTAGATATGTATGTATGATTAATCAAACCTAAGTCTACAACCAAATAAGCTCAAGCTACGTACTAATATTGGATATGTTGATATCTATAATATGACATGATATTTTACTATTAAGTAGTATACATACCAGCATCTCCTTCAACATCTGAACGGTGGCCTTCAAGCTCTCCAGTTCCTGCTGGACACGTCACTCACCGGAGACGGGGGAAGGAACCGCCGGGGTAGAGTCCAACCTCATATGGGCCCTGCTAGGGCCCAGTCCCCGGCCTCTCTCCCAACCTCCGTGGTGCCCTCTGTGTGCGGCGTCCAGGACTGGGGTCAGCAGTCTCGGATCGCTCTGTCCGGTAAAATCGATCCCCGAGGCCTCGGCCTGCTCAACCACCCGCTCCTACACCAACATTAAGCAGTAAAGTATAAGTATAAAATTTAAATTTGAACCTTCCAAAACTAAAATTTCAAATATGGGTTGAATAAATATTAACACTTACGCAATACTCCTGGATAGCGACGTCGGGATATCGAAGCTCGCCCGTGGCGGGATCTGTTGAGATGCCGTGGACGGCAAGATATGCGGACAGCATGCTCGGTGTACCACCTTGCGCCAAGGTCTGAGCTGTCTGCAATATTAGAAAATAACTCTTAATATTAGATATATTAGAAAATAACTCTTAATATTGCATTATATCACAAAGGCCGGTGTATTGTAATTTACCGATAACTCCATGGCTCGAGTAATATTCCTCGAGCCACCTGTGTAAGCGGGGCGACCCCTCTTCGCCGATTTCCTATTCTCTATATTTTGAGCGGGCTGTTTCTGCACAACGCATTCACATTTAGTTTTCTAATTAAGGAACATAAAAAAATAAATTATATCCTAAACAATGAATTACATTTAAAATACATACCCGTTTGCGTTGAGAGTCGAAATATTCGCACAATAGAGGCCATGTCTCTACGTCGACTCTCGCAAACGTCGGAGTAGATAGGAGGGCCGCTCTCTCTGCCTCGGGGGTCGCCATCCACAGGGAGTAGCAGTCGGCCTTCGGCTCATTCCTGTTGTATCGGACCTTGGTATGCATGTTCTTCATCAGGCCATTGTACAGAGCATGAAGGTCGAGCACCCTCCCAGGGTGATCAGGGTCGGGTAGAGGCTGAAAATCGTAATCCAACTGAAAATACAAAAAAAACATTGTTATTAGATTGCAAGTGTTAATAATAAATATATTGGATAAATCAAATGAAAATATATATTAATACCCGAGCCTGATCAAAGAAGCGGGTGAATGAGCGCCGGTGCTGCTCGCCCCACTCAATGTGAAGTGGATAGTTCTTCACGAGCCGGCTTTCATCCCCCATATACCTACCGAACCTCTCGGCATGAGGACCGGTATAGCGATAGTCAAGGGTAAAAAAGAGGGGGAATGCTGCCTCCCCCTAGCTCTGTCAGGCCTCAGCCTATGGCACTGATTCGGGCCTCGAGTCCCCTTCTGGGATGGGGAGGCCCTGCGTCTGCAAGAAATATCAAGACAATCAATATTAAGACAAAGTTGTATTAAGAAATCAAGGTTAAACTAAAATTGAAGTGTGATATATACCTCCGGTGACTAAAGCACGAGCCTGGGCCCGGGCAGCAGCACGAGCGAGACGATAGTTCCTCCGGTGAGGAACAGCCTGTTAGTTGTATGTATGCTCTAGAGGCCAGTATTGTACAGATGATGTATATTATATTGGATGCTTAGACATATATAGAGATGACTTTCTTGCTCGATATGATAGTATGCTATCTGGTTACTCTTTATCTTAACATGTACACTTGTCTCTTTAAACTGTCTTAGAGTTACATGTTGGTAAAGCCCTTAGGATGTGTACTTGACTACCTGGACTATGATGTAGATCATACTAGTGGGGACGTGGTAGTCCATAAGTACATCCTTCAAGGTCCCTAGTCGTAGGTGTATCGAGACGGGGCATCGATATACCAGAGTAGACTAGCGTATACGCTTCTCGACCCATGAGATGGGCGATGGATGATCCCATATCCATTGGTGTTTAACATCAGAGATGGTATACGGGTGCTCAGTGGAGACTGGGTACACTGGACGGACTCGCCGAGAACTCCCAGATGGTATTATACCTCACGTCAGATGGCAGTTCTCAGGTGACACTTGTACAGGTTAGTCTGTAGACCCGAGATCGTCATAGAGTCTTGTGTGATTCCCACTGTGTTTTGATCTCCACCTTACCACGTCCATGAGGGCGTGCAAAACGGTGGTCTTTGGGTACAGTCCCGAGTCACATGGAGGCAATGAGCGATAGGAGAGGTTTCGTCTCTCCCGGTATTGGGGGTTGATGTTGCGCAGTGCTCGATTGGCCGTAACAGGGAAGTCCCTGGCCAGGGCTGATCAGAGATTTGCTGGTAAGTGTTACCAGTAGTTTCTCGACCCGTTATGAGCCTCATATCGGCACGACTTATCGGTTATTGGGGTCTGACGTTTACCACCCCTAGACTTGATATGCGACATATCAGACGAACAGACCGGACTGTACGGTAAGTGTTACTGGTTGGATTCACAGGAGTATGAGCGGGCTAGCTCGTCGATCTTCTGATCGCTCAATACCTGGATGGCCGTTACGTTTGGCAGACCGCTTGCGGCTTGTGGGTGCTTGATATGATCATCATCTGCTACCGGCGTATTGACGAGTCTTTAGAGTCCTACACAGAGGTTTCATGGCTCAAGCGAAACGAAATAGGAGCGCATATGAGATATGTGCAGGACCGAGAATAATGCGTGTATGTGATACCGCATTTCATTCTCGCGATATATGTTTCGATTGGTGATATTCGATATGACCTAGTTATCGAATCATTGATTCGATAAATCGATACATTGGATTCTAGTCGGTTATGTGCGACATGACCGGATCGTTAAATCAAGTGTTGATTTAATGATTTAATGTATAATTATATATTTGATATATTACTTTGCATTAACTAGTATTGGTTCATTTTAAAAGGATTTTCTCACTTGATGCACATTGTATATATGATATATTTTTGTGCACTTGTTTGTATCATGTTTTGATGATACTTGCTCACTTGGGTTTTTATGTAAAGATTGAACCATGGTTATATGAATGGTTAGGGTTTTGATTATTTACTTAATTATTTATTTATTCATTTTGGATTTTAATAAGTATGGTGGCTTATTTTGTTTCTATGTTGAAGCTTCTTGAAGCTTTGACAAAGTCCACCATCCTTATCTCATCCTTAACCCTAACCATTCCAACTAACCTTAGTTTAATCTCTACACTTGACCATGGTCAAGATATGATAAGTATTCATATTAGTTTCATTTTTAAAATAACACTTATCATATTCTTTTTCTTCTTGATCATCTTCTTCTTCAAGAAAAGCTTAAGGTCCATCAATGGCAACTTGAGCTAAAGTGAGAGAAATCCAATTCTAAAGTGAACCCACCTCCTATTTCTTCACCCTCTACCTCTTGCCAAGTTGTTTTGGGTGTTTTCTTCACAAGTTTCACAACTTGGTGAAGTTGGAGCTTGAACTTGTGCAATCTCGACGTAGATCATCTTCGGCACGAAGCCGACGACCTAGTCCGCCCTATTCTCCGATGAAGCCGAGGTTTGAGTTCGGGATTCGAAATGGACAGCGAGAGGATGCCTACGTGGAGCTAAGGAAGTGGAGAACCGGATCTACAAAGGTTGTAGCCTCTCTTCTTTAGTTAAGTTGTTAACTAGTTTACTGTTTCGCCTAAACATCTAGTCTACGATCCGTATTAGGGTTTCTCGGCACCCATAAAATTTTAAATTGGCATGGTTGATGCCTTGTGAGACTCTATAGTGTGCCTAGGAACCCTACAGTGGTATCAGAGACTAGCTAGAGCCTTAGGCGAAGTCTAGACGGAGTTTGAAGTCCGAACGAACCCGAAACCCTAACCCGATAATGCTCTCTGGACTTTTTCCAAATTTGTGGTTTTTTGTCAATTAAAAATGCTTAAAAAATTCAGCAATGAAATCTAAGAATTACGGTGCAAAAAGTTTCCCATGAACAGTACTTTGTGCGGCGGAACAGCGGCAGAAGCCTAGCTTCTGCGGCGGTTCCGCGGTTCTTTGGTGACGTCAGCCCTAAGTGTTTGCACAGTAATTCCTGATTAATTATTCTGAGTTTTCTGGGAATTTTTAAATTGGCTCTTAAGTTGAGTGTTCTGGGGTTAAATTGGGAAACGATGTTTCGATCGGATTATCGAACCTTGTCTAAGTGTTTTTCCGGATAATTTTTGAATATGTTAAAAAGTTCCACCGAATATAAATACCCAATTTTTCCCCTGTCGGGAAACTTCCAAGTGTTGGATTTTTCTGTGGTTTAAAGACGTTCTGAGTAGTGCAAGTAACGCGATGGTCCCTCTAGAAGACAACAAACCTTAACTCGATTATGTGACCGTCTTGAACTGCCCTTTGAACCTTTGGGTTTGGGGCAGTACGGCGTGCCACATGTGAGGCGTTGGCTTGACCCTTCTACGGCTGGACCGTTGGTACTGAGGCATGAAGTGAATGTCTTTGAACTTATTTCATGTGTTGATCGGTGTCGGGAAAACTTGGGTGTTCGAATGTTCGATCGGAAAGTTTGATATATTCTATTTATCCGGAATTGGATACAATAATTGGAATTCACAAACAGTTATGAGATAACTGGATGAATGTTATAAATCTAGCGGTTTAGTTTCACTTGATATCGAAAAGAGTTTTCGATAATGGGACTAAAATGCGGGGTTTATAACTGTTAGGCATGTGATGTCTAAAGAGGTTGCGGATTCCAACTGTTGTAGTTTTACACTTTCTTTTCTGTGACCGTAAGTGTAATATGTGATATCGCCGGTTTCGTTGCTATATGTCAACGACAATTGGGATGCGCATATTTACTTACGTTGATGACATGTGATGTTATGTGTTGCTGGATATGTTATATTGGATCGTCGTGTTTGAATAGCCGGGGGTTTTTTATGTGAGATGAGTGTTTTTCATTATCATTCATGTAAAAACTTGTATGTAATATTCTTTTATTTGGGGCACTTCCAGGTTGCGGAAGTTGTCACCTTTTGTATATTATTTATTTTTCCGCATTAGGATAGACCCAAGGAGGGGAGCACAAGTAACCGGGTTCTGGGGTCCAGTGGGAGACCAACTCGAGAAGTCGAGTCCGGGTCTCCTAACCCTAGAATTGGTAGGGTTGCTTGCCGCTCTCGTAGGGGTCTAGGGGTGTGGGATTGGCTATTCATCACGACCGTGGAATCCGTGTTTTATACTGGCTCGTATTGAAAACACGGACGTCCTAGTATATCCAATATTTCATATGTTTCTTCTGCTGCGATATCTGTGATATGATCATGTGATGTTCTGTGATAGATACAGTATATAGTATATATGATATATTATATAGACGTTACTTATGTTTTGCACCCGCACTAGCCCTGCCCTGCTCTGTCGTTAGTTACCTAACCTAACGGTGCACGAGGGGACATCGAGGTGAATGCGGATGGCATAAGTGTACGTCGTATTTATCTGTGATGTTTAGGTACTTAAATGATGGGACTTCATTAATGTGATTAATGAAAGAAAAGAAACCTAAGATGTTGTAGAATCAAATTTTAAACAAAACAGGTAGCTACAGTTCTTGCTATGCATAGCGGTATATATGATATACCCTGCACCTTATTCGATGAGGAAAGGACCGAGATCCCTTCACCGGGAGTGACTCCTTTAGCAGTAACTGGCAGATGCTACACACTCGGTTTGGCTTTGATTGCTTTTAAGAGTTTTTGCTTTGCACAGTGATATATATGATATATCCCGCACCTCATTCGACGAGGAAAGGGCCGACGATCCCTTCACCGGGAGTGACCCCTTTAGCAAAACTAGAAAAGCCTCAAAAACACTCCATTTCAAAACTTCATTCGATTCTACAACGATATCAAGTTCATTACGCTCATGGTTTTTTCTGAAAGAACCCGCATAGCCCTCCGTCATTTCAGATAGATATTATTTAGTATTCGTGCTATATTTGTTGACTTAGTCAAGACATAGTGTATGGTAGCTAAATTATGTTTATCTGTAACAACATGAGATGTGATTGGATTAGAGCATTCGCACGGCCTTGTTGACTCAGTCAAGGGTCGTACGGGTGGGTTTAATTCAATCGGAAAATGTACGGGTTGAACTTGACTTGCGATTTATGGTTTGTTGACTTAGTCAAGGTCATAGATCGCTAGGGGCAAAAGCATTGTCGGGAATTTCAAGTGTTGAAATTTGCAATGAGATTGCATACCTTCTATGAGATAGTTGGATCCCGATACCCACCGCGAGTAAGAGTTACTCCTGGGAGAGTTTTACACATTACAATTAGCCGATCAAGTAGGTGTCTAGAAAGGTGTTAACGAGGTTACGCCTCTGGGAAAACGAGGTTTACATTAATTAGGTTCGTGCGAAAGCACGGGGGACCTCCCTCAAAGTACCGACACTGGCCTGGCTGAAAGATTGGCGAACTTATAGTATGTAATTAATCCCGGCTAGTCTTTCCTTTTAAGGTTTGAAGGAAGATTTGATAAAAAGCAGTGGGAGCCATCCTGATTAGATAAGATAATAACCAATCTGATCTTGCACGAGCATACGCTAAAGTGTTTTCTTCTCTCTCTCTCCAGGTAGCGACCATTTCATGCCTTAATCAAGATAATAATATGGATGTATTGACCGAACCCGCATGTTATACTGTGCAGGGGAAAGTTGGACCCGTTCTATCTTATAAATGTTATAAGACTGAACAGGAAACAGGAGAATATCTAGATTCTCACGCCGCCCAAACGGAGAACGTACATGTTGATGCACCTTCTTCGGGTGTGTTTGTTATTGAGAACTGTTTCTCAGTTCACCCTACGTCCTGGGTATTAGATACCGGATCAGGATCCCACATATGTAAGCAGTTACATGGGCTACGGAAAGGTAGAGAACTGGGAAAAGGTGATCATTCCGTTCAAGTAGGGAATGGGGCAAATGTTGCAGCCAAAGCAGTTGGCATATATCACCTAGTATTACCAAATGGTAATACACTAGTCCTGAATGAGTGCTATTATATACCGAACATGATGTGCAACATTATATCAGTTTCTTTATTAAGTAAAGAAGGATATAATTTTGTAGTAAAGGATAATGTTATGAACATATTCCTGGATCAAAGGTTGATTGCATCAGGCTCGCTACATAATGGCATATTCATTCTCAGTCAAAATACAGTCTTCAATATACAAAATACACACAAAAGGAAAAGCTCAGAAATGAACGAATCCTTCTTGTGGCACTGTAGACTTGGCCATATCAATGAGATACGACTAGCTAAGTTGCATAAGAATGGATATTTGAATTCATTCGAATTATCATCTTATGACACTTGCCATTCATGTCTCAAAGGAAAAATGACCAAAACTCCATTTACGGGACACGGAGAAAGAGTTACTGAACTCTTGGGACTGGTGCATAGTGATGTATGCGGTCCAATGTCTACACACGCCAGAAATGGTTCTTCCTACTTCATTACATTCACTGACGATCTCTCTAGATACGGGCATGTGTTCCTGTTGAAACACAAGTCTGAAGCTTTTGAGAAATTCAAAGAATATAAGCACGAGGTAGAGAACCAAACGGGCAAAAGTATTAAGGTTCTTCGATCTGATCGAGGAGGTGAATACTTAAGCAGTGAATTCCTGGATTATCTAAAAGAGAATGGGATTCTCTCTCAGCTTACTCCTCCTTATACACCACAGCACAACGGTGTATCGGAACGAAGGAATCGCACCCTATTAGATATGGTGCGTTCAATGATGAGTAATGCTGAGTTACCTATTTCCTTTTGGGGGTATGCGCTTGAGACAGCCATATACCTATTGAATCTGGTTCCGTCTAAATCTGTACCTACCACACCATATGAGATATGGAGTGGGAAGAGACCATATTTTAAACGAATTAAGATATGGGGTTGTCCGGCCTATGTCAAAAAGCAAAATCCGGACAAACTCGAGGCACGATCAGTCCTTTGCAAGTTTGTGGGATATCCTAAGAATTCTCAAGGATATTTTTTCTACCAAGCTGAGGAACAAAGAGTGTTTGTTGCTCAACATGCCACCTTTTTGGAAAGGGAATTTCTTGCAAAAGAAATTAATGGCAAAGAGGTAGAGCTAGAAGAGGTTCCAGCACCATAAACTGCAACTAACGATTTAGTAGAACCAGAGGATTCAGTGGTGCCCGACGTACCCCAGCCTCTCCGCCGATCTAGTAGGGTTTCTCGTCCACCTGAGAGATACTATGGTTTTCTCATTGATGGTGGCAGTGAGGATTGCATCATGGAGGATGATGACCCAACTAGTTTCGAGCAGGCCATCACGAGTGGGGATTCAGTGAAATGGCTGGATGCTATGCGGTCCGAGATGGAATCCATGTACACCAACAAAGTATGGACTTTAGAAGTTGCTCCTGAAGGGGTAAAACCCATTGGGAGCAAGTGGATCTTCAAGAAAAAACTTGGTGTAGATGGGAAAGTGGAGACTTTCAAAGCTAGACTTGTAGCAAAGGGTTTTCGTCAAAGACCAGGTGTGGACTATGACGAGACCTTTTCTCCAGTGGCTATACTTAAATCCATCCGGATCATGCTTGCCATCGCTGCGTATCATGACTACAAAATCTGGCAAATGGATGTTAAGACCGCCTTTCTAAATGGTGATTTAGAAGAGTGCATGTACATGACTCAGCCAGAAGGCTTCGTAGACAGTGGGAGCAGCGGGAAGGTGTGCAAGCTGCTTAAATCCATTTATGGATTAAAGCAAGCATCGCGGAGTTGGAACATCTGCTTTGACGTTGTTATCAAAGAGTTTGATTTCGTCAAAAATCCAGATGAACCTTGTATCTTCAAGAAGGTGGCAGAGAGTAAGGTTGTCTTCCTCGTATTGTACATGGACGACATACTCTTGATAGGAAATGATATTCTTATGCTGCAATCGGTCAAGCTATTCTTATCACAAAGATTCTCAATGAAAGATCTTGGTGATGCCTCCTGCATATTGGGAATTAAGATCTATAGAGATAGATCCAAACGGATATTGGGATTGTCCCAATCCAGGTACATTGACACCATACTAAAGAGGTTTAGTATGGAAGAATCCAAGCGCGGGAACTTGCCCACGATCTCTGGACTCACTCTCTCCAAAGAGATGTCTCCCAAGACTGATTTGGAGAGAGCTCGCATGCAAGGGATACCCTATGCTTCGGCAGTAGGCTCTATCATGTATGCGATGCTATGTACCAGACCCGATGTTGCATACTCACTAAGTGTAGTGAGTCGGTATCAAGCAGATCCTAGAGAGAGTCACTGAACAGCTGTGAAGAACATTCTTAAGTACTTGCGAAGGACTAGAGATATGTTCTTGGTGTATGGTAACGGAGAACTCCAAGTAGAGTCCTTTACCGATTCGAGCTTCCAGAGTGATAAGGACGACTCTAAGTCGCAGTCGGGCTTTGTCTTTACCCTTTACGGAGGGGCGGTTAGCTGGAAGAGTTCCAAGCAGGAAACCGTGGCAGACTCGACGATGGAGGCTGAATACATCGCTGCCAACGATGCTGCCAAAGAGGCTGTCTGGATCAAGAAGTTCATTACAGAACTTGGAGTGGTTCCATCCATTGAGCATCCAATACCTTTGTATTGTGATAACAATGGAGCGGTGGCTTTGGCCAAGGAACCCAGGTCCCATCAGCGATCCAGGCATATTCTGAGGCGGTATCACCTGATCCGGGAGATAGTTGATCGCCGGGAGATCGAGGTCAGGAGGGTTGACACGAAGAACAACACGGCGGATCCACTCACGAAGGCCATTCCCCAGATACAGTTTGAGAGACTCTTCGGGATGCTCGGTATGCGATACTACAGCAGCTGGCCTTAGTGCAAGTGGGAGATTGTTAGTTGTATGTATGCCCTAGAGGCCAGTATTGTACAGATGATGTATATTATATTGGATGCTTGGACATATATAGAGATGACTTTCTTGCTCGATATGATAGTATGCTATCTGGTTACTCTTTATCTTAACATGTACACTTGTCTCTTTAAACTGTCTTAGAGTTACATGTTGGTAAAGCCCTTAGGATGTGTACTTGACTACCTGGACTATGATGTAGATCATACTAGTGGGGACATGGTAGTCCATAAGTACATCCTTCAAGGTCCCTAGTCGTGCGTGTATCGAGACGGGGCATCGATATACCAGAGTAGACTAGCGTATACGCTTCTCGACCCATGAGATGGGCGATGGACGATCCCATATCCATTGGTGTTTGACATCAGAGATGGTATACGGGTGCTCAGTGGAGACTGGGTACACTGGACGGACTCGCCGAGAACTCCCAGATGGTATTATACCTCACGTCAGATGGCAGTTCTCAGGTGACACTTGTACAGGTTAGTCTGTAGACCCGAGATCGTCATAGAGTCTTGTGTGATTCCCACTGTGCTTTGATCTCCACCTTACCACGTCCATGAGGGCATGCAAAACGGTGGTCTTTGGGTACAGTCCCGAGTCACATGGAGGCCATGAGCGATAGGAGGGGTTTCGTCTCTCCCGGTATTAGGGGTTGATGTTGCGCAGTGCTCGATTGGCCGTAACAGGGAAGTCCCTGGCCAGGGCTGATCAGAGATTTGCTGGTAAGTGTTACCAGTAGTTTCTCGACCCGTTATGAGCCTCATATCGGCACGACTTATCGGTTATTGGGGTCTGACGTTTACCACCCCTAGACTTGATATGCGACATATCAGACGAACAGACCGGACTGTACGGTAAGTGTTACTGGTTGGATTCACAGGTGTGTGAGCGGGCTAGCTCGTCGATCTTCTGATCGCTCAATACCTGGATGGTCGTTACGTTTGGCAGACCGCTTGCGGCTTGTGGGTGCTTGATATGATCATCATCTGCTACCGGCGTATTGACGAGTCTTTAGAGTCCTACACATAGGTTTCATGGCTCAAGCGAAACGAAATAGGAGCGCATATGAGATATGTGCAGGACCGAGAATAATGTGTGTATGTGATACCGCATTTCATTCTCGCGATATATGTTTCGATTGGTGATATTCGATATGACCTAGTTATCGAATCATTGATTCGATAAATCGATACATTGGATTCTAGTCGGTTATGTGCGACATGACCGGATCGTTAAATCAAGTGTTGATTTAATGATTTAATGTATAATTATATATTTGATATATTACTTTGCATTAACTAGTATTGGTTCATTTTAAAAGGATTTTCTCACTTGATGCACATTGTATATATGATATATTTTTGTGTACTTGTTTGTATCATGTTTTGATGATACTTGCTCACTTGGGTTTTTGTGTAAAGATTGAACCATGGTTATATGAATGGTTAGGGTTTTGATTATTTACTTAATTATTTATTTATTCATTTTGGATTTTAATAAGTATGGTGGCTTATTTTGTTTCTATGTTGAAGCTTCTTGAAGCTTTGACAAAGTCCACCATCCTTATCTCATCCTTAACCCTAACCATTCGAACTAACCTTAGTTTAATCTTTACACTTGACCATGGTCAAGATATGATAAGTATTCATATTAGTTTCATTTTTAAAATAACACTTATCATATTCTTTTTCTTCTTGATCATCTTCTTCTTCAAGAAAAGCTTAAGGTCCATCAATGGCAACTTGAGCTAAAGTGAGAGAAATCCAATTCTAAAGTGAACCCACCTCCTATTTCTTCACCCTCTACCTCTTGCCAAGTTGTTTTGGGTGTTTTCTTCACAAGTTTCACAACTTGGTGAAGTTGGAGCTTGAACTTGTGCAATCTCGACGTAGATCATCTTCGGCACGAAGCCGACGACCTAGTCTGCCCTATTCTCCGATGAAGCCGAGGTTTGAGTTCGGGATTCGAGATGGACAGCGAGAGGACGCCTACGTGGAGCTAAGGAAGTGGAGAACCGGATCTACAAAGGTTGTAGCCTCTCTTCTTTAGTTAAGTTGTTAACTAGTTTACTGTTTCGCCTAAACATCTAGTCTACGATCCGTATTAGGGTTTCTCGGCACCCATAAAATTTTAAATTGGCATGGTTGATGCCTTGTGAGACCTCTATAGTGTGCCTAGGAACCCTACACAGCCGGTGTCCCGGATGCGGACGCATCCCCTCCAACTAGAAAATAAACATTGACGCTAAATTTCCATGAAGTTCATATTTATTCTATAAAGCATATGTAAAATGAATAAATATTTTATATTTATTCATACTAACCTACAGACGATGCGGAGGGTACGGAAGTGACAGGAGTGGCCCCTGCGTCAGATGTGGACGCACCACCTATAATTAGACAATTAAAAATAGATTATATAAGCAATTGCAAAAAGAATGTGTAGATCAATAATATAACGTTCTAAATCAATATGCATGCACTATAGGATATATAAACATACCCGCAGGTGCGGTGGTGTCACCACCTACAGCCAGACAATAATAAAAATTACTATCTAAGTAAGAGCAAAAGGAATGTGTGTATATTTATGATATAGCATTCTAAATCAATATACATGCACTATATGATATATAAATATACCTGGAGGAGCGGGAGTGGCCTCTGTCCCTGATGTGGACGCATCACCAACAACTAGACAATCAAACATTGACAATATAAGTAATTTTGATATAAACAGGCATGGATATCTATAATATTACATTCAAAATGGATATGCGTGCAATATATCTGGAGGTGTGGAAAAATCCACAAGGAAGGAGGCATCCGAAGGGGTCTCCGATCTGGGTGCAAGACCGGCCCTCTGAAGCTCCCTACGCAGCTCTCCGGGCGACAGAACCGCTCTGCCTCTGCCTCTGCCTCTGCCGCGGCTGGAGCTCCTGCCGCTCCTCGCTGCTCCCGACATCGTCATTAAAAGTATTGACTATACATGTATAGATCGTAAAATGTGAAGTAATAATATAACATTACTGATAACCTTTTTCGTTTCGTGGGCGCATTATACATATCTACTTGGATTTCATCGTCGATGTCATTTCTAACCCACGTAACTTCATAATTGGCCGAAGACAACCCGTCCTTCGAAACAGACGGTCAGAGCACTCTAAGCCTTCTCTCTTCTTCATCCTCATCGTTGTCCTCGAATTCTGGGACATCGTAGACATCTCTGGGTTTCCATCGGCATATAACACTCCATCCCGGATGCTTCAAACACTGTGAGTAGTATACTTGGAACGTTTGGTTCGGAAAGATAAACGGATCTGACCGTAAAATCGAAGTGTGTTCACACTGGTCAATCCATATTCATCTTTCCAAGTCTCAAGATTGCTTCTCCATTTATTCGTATCGGTTCGCGTATCGTACCAAGTACACTGGAATATATAAAAGGGTTCTGATCGTCCGGGATAGTGGATGCCGAGTATACAATTTAAGTACCCATAATAAATCACACCGTCCGATCCTACCGTCGCAATCCCACTATTCTGAGTGGTTCTAGATGTTTCTATGTCCTTAACTTCGAATTTGTATCCAAGGACACCAAATCCTTTGTAATATGCAACCTCCATACTAGGAAATTGAGATAAACATCTTGAATCACTCTCAAATGATGCAGACAAGTTCGGATCGTGGATCTAATAAAACAAATTTTACGAAAAATACATAACGATACAAGTTTAGATTAAAACTGATAGCAATAAAATGTTATTCGAATAACTTACATGATCTGTGACCCAATCACAAAAATTATCCTGATGATATTTTTCCAATCGTTCTTCGTTCCAATCAGGATGCCCCTCACGTACCTCGTTAAAATGAATTCTGTTTTCGACAAATAATGGTGACATTAATATTATATCATTTCATACACACACAAACACAAATATAACAATTAATCCAAAAATGCTTACTCTCTAATTTGTTCAAGACATGCGCAATTAAGCAAGATAAACCGGTATATCTTGTTGATAAATATAGTGTCTACCCTCTTATACTCGGCTTTACCATATGGCCCGTCTTGAATTCTTCGAGGCCGGTTAAGTCTTGTCTCAATGTTCTCGTCCAGATAGCGGGAACAAAATGTGGTTGCTTCATCAAGAAGATAATCTTGCATGATAGAACTCTCTGGTCGATTTTTATTGCGTATATACTTTTTAAGAGTGTAGAGGTACCTAATGAAAATATGTTGAATAAATAAATACGGGCATACAGGACAACAATAAATTTATAAATTGCGCGAAACGAAAAATTACACATACCTCTCGACGGGATACATCCATCGATATTGTACCGGTCCGGCTAACTTAGCCTCAGTTGCAAGATGAACCGTAAAGTGTATTATGATATCGAAGAATGACGGTGGGAAAATACGCTCAAACTTGCAAAGTATCAACGCAATAGAATTTTCTAGTTTATTCAGCGTCACAACCTCCAGTGTTTTAGCACACAACTCTCTGGAAAAAAATATAGGTCGTTGATTACTAGACCAACCGATTCGGGGAGAGAAGTCCTGAGGGCTAATGGAAGAAGGTGCTCTACGATAACATGGTGATCATGACTTTTCAGCCCATCGATCTTGCCTTTCACAATTTTTATTTTCTTACTGAATGATCCTGAGAAACCTGTGGGAACTTTCAAATCATGCAACACCTGCAGAAATCTTTTCTTCTCCGGTTGTGACATATGATAAGCGGTATTGGGAAGTACAAACTTGCCCGGTTTACCCGCTACCAGTTTAGGGTGCAATTCACTTCTTATTCCCCACTCCTGCAGATCCATCCGAGCATTCAGGTTGTCTTTCGATTTCCCGTCTTTACAAAGAAGCAAGTTGAGTATGTGCTCTGATACTCCCTTCTCTATATGCATGATGTCAAGACAATGACGCACTAAATTTGTTGACCAGTACGGAAGCTCGAAGAAAATGCTTAACTTGTTCCAAAATGGTGGTTTGACCTATTTCGTTGGATGCATCCCGAAGGTCACATTATTGTAACCATCTCATTGAGCAGTCACGTCCTCTCCGGACAATGGGGATGGAGGTCCAAGAAGCTCCTGATGACCATCAAAGTGAACCGTGTCTAACCTATAGGGGTGGTCTGGAGGCAGAAAACGTCGATGGCCATAATAACAAACCTTCCTGCTAAAATTCAAGAATTTCGATGTTGTGTGTTCATGGCAATGAGGACATGCTTTGTGACCATATACGGACCAACCTGATAGCATTCCATACGCAGGAAAGTCATCAACCGTTTCGAGTAAATTTCGGCAGCACCTCCCCGCTGTTCTCCGAGTACACTGTAATAGAATAGATAATCATTTCAAAGCTGTGAAACAACGTTGAAATGAACATCTAATCTATCTTTGTACACGGAGAACCAGCGGAAAGGTACCGACGAAATATCTTGAAACGGATGAAAATACAAGTGAATGAAGGTGTTTGCTTTATACATTCCTAACTTGTCCACACGGGACAAATCTATCGGTTACCATACGATTGAATCTTCTCGTCGCATAGACTATACGACGGTTGTTAGTATCGAGCTATACCGTCCGATATTTAACAACTTTCGTATAGTTCTATGTCACGACGAACATCGCACGTATGTTAACCGATAGACGTGGACTAAGTGGCGCTCTTAGTTTCATATATGAATATCGATGAGAATATGAATGTTTCATATTATCATCGAGTATCATATATTGGTTTTAACTTGAACATCTTGAATTACTCTCTAATGATGCGTTTGTTGTGCATTCGTGTTGTATGTGTAACATGATTTTAAACCATTGAGATCAAGATTGATAGAACTGATCATCTTACATTGCAATGGCATTCATCTACCAAAAATTATTATTGCAATGGCATTCATCTATAACAATAAACAATTAAAATTACAAATGTAGGATACTGATATCATAAAGCGTTATACGCAACATATGAATTCACATGACTGAAACATGCATCAAAAAAACATGTTCATCAAAAAGAAAGGCCACTGTCAACAAATATAGACAAATACGTCATAAAAATAGTAACTAATTAACAAGTTGATTAGCATCTGGATCAAGAAAATGATAGGAAAAACAATTGACTATGATCTATAATGACAAGTCTATTACCATGACTCTCGACTAACAAAGGTGGCTTTTCGTCCTCGGTAGCTTGATAATTGGGATTTCATGGCGAATAAAAATATGCATATGCCGTTTGACCGGGAACTTCAATAGGAAACTCAATGAGGTCGGGTGTACTGAAGTACGCTTTGTATTTCGCTATATCAGGTGATGAAGCCCAAGCCCTAGCTAGCCCCAGCCCCACCCCAACCGAACCCTATCGAAGGTAAAGAACGTCTTTACACTTTCATATTTCTATTAATGATGCAAGTCTCCACCAAGTCAAATTCTTGCAATATCATTCTTTTTAGAGTATGTCTAATTTAATAGATAGAATTTTCAAAGTTGGGCAACCAAGAAAAAGTTACAAGGGATTTTACATACATGCCAAAGCTTTGATTATTTATTTATTTATTTTCCATTTCATATTAGTAATTTTATATGTTTGATGATGGCAAGAAATATAAATTATATTAGAACATTGTACATATCTAATTTACACTTGAAATCGGTTTTTTCTTTTATCAGTACTCGTTGACATACAGTAACAAACAATGTTTGATTAGAAGGACCCTAGATTTTCTCGATCAACAATAATTTTAGTAATCAAACTAGGCTAAAATTGCTGGAAATTCCTCTCAGGTTTGCCAAACTCAGCAACGGATTAAAAAATCCACGCTTTGTCCTATATTATGACGGTTTTTTTACATTTTTTATTCCCATTAAATGCTTTTTTGTTTCCTGTCTATCCTCGATTATTATATTAACTATGAAACATATTAGAAAAAGGATAGAAGTTCAAGATGTTAATAATACGATGATAATCAAAGCAGTTGCGTACAGATGCTAAAACCGAATATATGACACGATATTCTTGTAAAGATAGAAATGTATTAAAAGAGGAGGCGCCCAAGTAAAATCCATAACTAAATCCCTATCTTGCCATTCCTTTTCTTCAAATCAGAAATGTGTCCTTTTTTTTTGCATTATGAATGGTCTGGTACCACAAGCTCAATATGTTGAATCATGTTTTGGTTGGACAAAGACTTGCCAATGGCTGCATGCAAAGATTTATTTGGTCACAAACTACAAACACCACATGAATGCATACAATTATAATTTTTGGGCAATCAATCTATAGCTAGCTACTTGATTCTATATTTACAACACGAAAGACACGAATTCTTCCCATGTCTCCTCATGTCTCCATGGAAATTGGGGCAATATCGTCAGAGACTACATTGTGGACCTGCATAAGATCGGCCCCGGCTCCTCCACCATCTACCGCGGCTGCGATCCCCCAGCCCCAGCCCAGCCCCAACCCCAACCGAACCCTAGCCCCAGCCCCAGCCCCAGCCCCAGCCCCAGCCCCAGCCCCAACCTAACCCTAACCCCAGCTCCAGCCCCAGCTAAACCCCAATCCCAACCCTAACCCTAACCCCATCCCATCCCCAGCCCCAGTCGAACCCCAACCCTAGCCCTAACCCCAACAACAACCCCTGCCCCAACCGCAACCCCTGCCCCAGCCATGAACCCTAGCCCTAAAATAATCAAAAATTTGTTTAATTAAAGATTTACTAACCTGTGCGGTGGAGGAGACGATCGATCGGTGGCGACGACGAAACGGAGGCGACGACGAAAACGGCGATGAGGAAGAACGGTGACGAGAACGGCGGTGGCGACGATGAGAACGGCGGTGGCGACGACGAGAACGGTGGTGGCGACGAAGAGAACGGCGGGAGAGATTTGGGGATTTTGGGTTCGCGCGCGATCGAGAGATTAGAGAGAGAAAGAGATAATCAGCATAGGCGATCTGTGCCTTTTTAATTAAATCGCTATTTAGATGCCCCTACGGATTTGTCCGTAGGTCCTTGGTTTGCGGCTCCGTAGGGGCAAACACCAAATTAAGATTTAATATTTTTACTCTTGAACGTCTTGGACCGTAGGGGCAACCTTCTGGCCCTACGGCTTAATCCGTAGGGCCAACATAAATCTGCCCCTACGGATTTCAATATCCGTAGGGGCAACCCCCTATTTTAGTAGTGTTAGGGTTAATTAGATTAATTAGGATTAATTTTAGTTTGGTTTAGGGTTAATTTGGGTTAAGGTTTGGGTGATGATTAGGGTTAGGGTTAGAGTTAATTTGGATTAATTAGGTAAAATAGGGTTAATTTGGGTTAGGATGTTGATTAGGGTTAATTTGGTTTAATTAGATTAATTTGGGTTAGGGTTTGGATGATGATTAGGGTTAATTTTGGGTTAATTAGGGATAATTTGAGTTAGGGTGATGGTTATGGTTAATTTGGGTTAATTAGATTAATTTGGGTTAGGGTTTAGGATGCATTAGTTCCTTCAGTAGGATACTCTTTGATAACGTAAACGTAAAATTTTACCGTAAACGTAAGAAAACTTTATCCTAAACTAAAAACGTCAAACCCTTAAAAACGAAATGTAAATGTAAAACCTATTTAAGTTAAATGTTCAAGTTAAAACTAATATATGATACTTAATGATAATATGAAACTTTCATATTCTCATCAATAGTCATATGTGAAAATCAAAGCGCGACTTAGTCACCGTCTATCGGTTAACATACGTTCGATGTTCGTCGTGACATAAAACTATATGAAGGTTGTTAAATATCGGATGGTATCATTCGGTGTTAACAACCGTCGTATAGTTTATGTGACGAGAAGATTCAATCGTATGATAACCGATAGATTTGTCCAGTGTGGACAAATTAGGAATGTATAAAGTAAACACCTGCATTCATTTATGTTTTCATCCGTTTCGAGTTATTTCGTCGGTACTTTTCGGCTGATTCTCCGTGTACAAAGATAGATTAGATGTTCATTTCAACGTTGTTTCACAGTATTGAAATGATTATCTATTCTATTACAGTGTATTCGGAGAACAACGGGGAGGTGCTGCCGAAATTTACTCGAAACAGATGAAAGCACAAGCGAATGGGTGTCTGCTCTATACATTCTTAATGGATAAAAGCCTTACCCCCGACAGCCGAAACACACACAAACAACACGAATATACAACAAACACAAACACAAAACACATACACACTAACAACCCTATACCTAATCGAAATCATAAATTGAAACACACATATACAGAATACAACTCATACTTGGGTATCTTCAAATCTAACTTTATTAATTGATAATTTATTCTTTTCAACGACAAACTTGCCTTTACAGATTTTCTTCTTTGTTAGTAATCATCTCGTTTTTAGATTTCTCAATATAGTCATCATAACTTACAATTTATATGTTATACAGTCTAATGTGGCCCATGAGTACATCAGAATTAAGGACTGGATATACATGAATTGGCAACAACGCATGCAATCTAAATTTGCCGCAGGAGTTGCTTCTTTCATTGAATTTGCACACGCACATAATAAGATTGTGTTAGAGAAAATTCTCTGTCCGTGCGATAGATATGGGAATAAGTTCTGGCGGAAGGTAGAAATCGTAGAGCTTTACATTGTTAAACATGGTTTTACTAGATTTTATACAATTTGGCTATATCACGGGGAAGGACAAGAAAAAGACAGTAATGCGGCAGAAGAAGAAGAAGATGACGGTAATGCGTTGGAAGAAGAAGAAGATAATAGCTTCTTTCTAGGAGAAGAAATGGAGGATATGGTAGAGGCTGCCCTCGGTGATAGTATTCCTACCGAAGATGACATTCCTTCCGGTCAAGGACTGCGTGTGGATAAATATGAAAAGTTCATGAATGATATTAGAAGACCAATTTATGAGAATGCAAAATATTCCACTCTATCATGGTTCGTCCATTTTTTCCAGATTAAGTGCCTAAATGGATGGAGCAACAAGTCATTCACGATACTTCTGAAGTTCCTGAAAGATTCTATACCCCAAAAAAATAACGTGCCCAACAGCTGGTACGAAGCCCATAAGATGATGTCTGATTTGGGTCTGAAGTGTGAGAAAATTCATGCATGTCCCAAACATTGCGTGTTGTACCGGAAAAAGAATTCAGATTTGAAAGTGTGTCCAACATGCGGAGATGCCAGGTATAAACCGAAAGAATCTGATAAGAAGCCTAATATACCTATCAAGATAGCACAATATTTTCCCATAACACAGAGACTAGTCAGGTGCAAGAAAACAGCCGAGGCAATGATTTGGTATCACCGTGCAGCTTCAAGCGAAGATGGAAAAATGAGTCATCCAAGAGATTCACCGGCATGGAAGGATTTCGATAGGAGGCACCAAATATTCAGTAGTGATCCTCGCAATGTCAAGCTCGGACTGGTTAGTGATGGTTTCTGCTCATTCAACTATATGGATGGAAGCCACAGCACATGGTCCGTTGTAATGAAAGTTTATAATCTGCCGCCTTAGTTGGTTATGGATCAATCCTACTTTATGATGCATTTTCTTATTGACGGACCAAACTCACCGGGAAACAATATCGACGTCTATCTCCAACCTCTGATCGATGAGTTAAAATCTTTATTCATTGATAGTGTAGAGACTTACGATGCAAACACAGATACAACCTTCACAATACGTACGGCTTTAATGTGGACAATTAATGACTTTTCTGCGTATGGAATGCTATCAGGTTGGTTCGTACATGGTCACAAAACATGCCTTTATTGCCATCAAGATACAACATGGAAATGGTTGAATTTTAGCAGGAAGGTTTGTTATTACGGTCATCGGCATTTCCTGCCACTAGACCATCCCTACAGATTAGACGTTGCTCACTTTAATGGTCATTGGGAGCTTCTTGGGCCTCCAGCCTCATTGTCCAGAGAGGACGTGATTGCTTAGTGGGATGGTTACAATAACGAGACCTTCGGGATAGATCCGGCAAAACATGTCAAACCACCCTACTGAAACAAGTTAAGTATTTTCTACGAACTTCCATACTGGTCAACAAATTTAGTGCGTCATTGTCTGGAGGTCATGCACATAGAGAAGGAAGTATCCGAGCACGTGCTCAACTTGCTTCTTTATAAAGACGGAAAATCGAAAGACTGAAGGGTTAGCTAGCACCTTGTGAAGGTTTTGGCAAGCATCAATCATGCTACTTTAAAAATTTTGGGGTGCTAAACAAAGCCTAACCAAGATCTTAACTAGAGAATTAGGGTTATCTTGCATGTAAACAACTTTACATCTAAGAGAGAGGGATTACAACCTTTGTAGTCCGTTCCTTCGCTTCATAAGCTCCGAGTAGTAGTCCCTTCGCCGCGATCCATGAACTCCTGGACTCAAGAGAGGCTCCACAAGTCGAATGATCCATGCTTGCTTGAAATCTTCCTTTTCGAAGATGATCTATCTTGAAGAATCTCAAGACCAAGCTCTCACTTCTCTAATCAAGTATTAGTGAAGTGAACACCCTAATCTAAGTGGCTAGAATAGATGAGGATGATGAAGTAGGAATTTTTCTCTCTTTTGTTTTCATTTTCTCACTTTAAATCATCACTTCACAAAAAGCTAAAAAGCTTTTTCAAGGAGGAAGAAGAAGAAGAAAGCTTTTGTGATGAATACTAATAATTGTTATGGTTACAAATGACAACCATGAGTTAATAAATGAAGGCCTTAACTCATGTAGAGAATAAACTAGAGTTAAGGATTTGGGTTGGGTTAACAAAATATCTTCACAAAATATCAAGCTAGAAAACAAAAAGGAAAGCTTCATGAAGCTTCATGAAAAAGCTAACCCAAAAGCTAACCCAAATCCAAAACCTAACTTTGTTTAAACTTAACAACCATGTTGCATTTGTAACCCTAACTTGTTACAATATTATATATCACATATACAATATATTTTGTAACAAAAGAAAATAATACAATTAACATATATCACATATACATCAATGTATTATCCGGTGAGAAAATAAATCAATAAAGCGAGCTTATATTAGTTAACGTAATGTAATATATCATATATATAATTATACATTAAATTATCGAATCAACTCTTGATCCGACAATCCGGCTATATTGCATACAACCGACTAATATAACATGTAGCAATTCATCGAATCAACACTTGATCTGATGACCCGGCCATATCAAATATACCCGGCCGATATCTCATATCGCGAGAATAGAATACGGTATCTCATATCGTATTATTATCGGTCCCGCACATATCACATATGTGCTCCTACTCCGTTTTGCCTGAGCCAGGAAACCTCTGTGTAGGACTCTAAAGAATCGTCAATACGCCGGCAGTAGGTGATGATCATATCAAACACCCACAAGCTGCAAGCGGTCAGCTAAACGTAACAGCCACCCGTGTATTGAGCAATCAGAAGATCAACAAGCAAGCCTGTACATTCTCCTGCAAATCCAATCAGTAACACTCCCGTACAGTCCGATCTCTTGGTCAGATATGTTGTATATCTAGTCTAGGGGTGGTAAACGTCAGACCGCAGTAACCGATAAGTCGTGTCGATGTAAGGCTCATAACGGGTCAAGAAACTACTGATAACACTTACCCGTAAATCTCCATATCAGCCCTGGCCAGGGACTTCCAGTTATAGCCAATCGAACACAACACAACATCTACTCCCTATATCGGGAGAGACGAAACCCCTCCTATCGCTCATTGCCTCCATGTGATTCAGGACTGTACCCAAAAGCCACCGTTTTGCATGCCCTCTTGGACGTGGTAAGGTGGAAATCAAAGCATAGTGGGAATCACACAAGACTCTATGATGATCTCGGGTCTACAGACTAACATGCACCAGTGTCACCGGAGAACTGCTATCTGACGATAGGTATAATACCATCAAGGAGTTCTCGGCGAGTCCGTTCAGTATACCCAGTCTCCACTGAGCACCCGTACACCATCTTTGATGTCCAACACCAATGGATATGGGATCATCCATCGCCCATCATATGGGTCAAGATGCGTGTACGCTAGTCTACTCTGGAGTATCGATGCCCTGTCTCGATACACCCTCGACTAGGAATAGTTATAGGATGTACTCATTGACTATCCTGGCCCCACTAGTATGATCTCATCATAGTCCTAGTAGTCGAGTACATATCCTAAGGGTTTTATCAACACGTGATCATAAAACGGTATTTGTTAACATGTTAAGATAAAGTGAAACCAGATAGCATACTATCATATGGAGCAAGAAAGTCTTCTCTATATATATCTAAGCATCCACTATAATATACATCATACGTACAACAATGACCTCTAGGGCATATATATAACTAACAATCTCCCACTTGCACTAAGGTGAGCTGTTTAGTATCTCATACCCAACATCCCGAAGAGTCCCTCAAATTGTATTTGAGGAATGACCTTTGTGAGTGGATCCGCAGTGTTGTCCTTCGTATCAACTCTCCTGACCTCGATCTCCCGGCGATCAACTATCTCCCGGATCTGGTGATACCGCCTCAGAATATGTCTAGACTTCTGATGGGACCTAGGTTCCTTGGCCAAAGCCACAGCTCCATTGTTATCACAATACAGAGGTATTGGATACTCAATGGACGGAACCACGCCATGTTCAGTGATGAACTTCTTTATCCAGACAGCCTCTTTGGCAGCATCGTTGGCAGCGATGTATTCAGCCTCCATCGTTGAGTCTGCCACGGTTTCCTGTTTGGAACTCTTCCAACACACCACCCCTCCATTGAGGGTAAAGACAAATCTCGAGTGTGACTTAGAGTCGTCCTTATCACTCTGGAAGCTCGAATCGGTAAAGGACTCCACCTGGAGTTCTCCGTTACCATACACCAAGAACATCTCTTTTGTCCTTCTCAAGTACTTGAGAATGTTCTTCACAGCTGTCCAGTGATTCTCTCTAGGATCTGCTTGATACCTGCTCACTGCACTTAGTGAGTATGCTACATCGGGTCTGGTACATAGCATCGCATACATGATAGAGCCTACTGCCGAAGCATAGGGTATCCCTTGCATGCGAGCTCTTTCTAAATCATTCTTGGGAGACATCTCTTTGAAGAGAGTGAGTCCAGAGATCGTGGGTAAATTCCCACGCTTGGATTCTTCCATACTAAACCTCTTTAGTATGGTGTCAATGTACCTGGATTGGGACAATCCCAGTATCTGTCTAGATCTATCTCTATAGATCTTAATCCCCAAAATGCAGGAGGCATCACCTAGATCTTTCATTGAGAATCTATGTGATAAGAAGAGCTTAACCGAGTGCAGCATAGGAACATCGTTTCCTATCAAGAGTATGTCATCCACGTATAATACGAGGAAGACAACCTTACTCTCTGCCACCTTCTTGTATATACAAGGTTCATCTATGTTTTTGATGAAGTCAAACTCTTTGACTACAACATCAAAACAGATGTTCCAACTCCGCGATGCCTGCTTTAACCCGTAGATGGATTTAAGCAGCTTGCACACCTTTCCGCTGCTCCCACTGTCCACGAAGCCCTCTGGCTGAGTCATGTACACGCACTCTTCCAAATCACCATTCAGAAAGGCGGTCTTAACATCCATTTGCCAGATTTCGTAGTCATGGTATGCAGCAATGGCAAGTAAGATCCGGATGGACTTAAGCATAGCCACTGGAGAAAAGGTTTCGTCATAATCCACACCTGGTCATTGACCAAAACCCTTTGCAACAAGTCTAGCTTTGAATGTCTCAACTTTTCCATCTACACCAAGTTTCTTCTTAAAGATCCATTTGCTCCCAATGGGTTTTACCCCTTCAGGAGCAATTTCCAAAGTCCATACTTTGTTGGTGTACATGGATTCCATCTCAGATCACATTGCATCTAGCCATTTCACAGAGTCACCACTCGTGATGGCCTGCTCGAAACTAGTCGGGTCATCATCTTTCATGATGCAATCCTCGCTCCCACCATCGATGAAAAAACCGTAGTATCTCTCAGGTGGATGAGGAACCCTACTAGATCGGCAGAGCGGCTGAGGTTCGTCGGGAACTACTGAATCTTCTGGTTCCACTAAATCTTTAGTTGCAGTTTGTGTTATTGGAACTTCTTCCAACTCTACCTCTTTGCTACTAATTTCTTTTACAAGAAATTCCTTTTCTAAAAAGGTGGCATGTTGAGCAATAAAGACCTTTTGTTCCTCAGCGTGGTAGAAAAAATATCCTTGAGAATTCTTTGGATATCCCACAAACTTGCAAAGAACTGATCGTGCCTCGAGCTTGTCCGGATTTTTCCTTTTGACAAAGGCCGGACAACCCTATATCTTAACTCGTTTAAAATATGGTCTCTTCCCACTCCATATCTCATATGGTGTGGTGGGTACAGATTTAGATGGAACTAGATTCAATAAGTATATGGCTGTCTCAAGCGCATACCCCCAAAAGGAAATAGGCAACTCAGCAGTGCTCATCATAGAGCGCACCATATCTAATAGGGTGCGATTCCTCCGCTCTGATACACCGTTGTGTTGTGGTGTATAAGGAGGAGTAAGCTGAGAGAGAATCCCATTCTCTTTTAGATATTTCAGGAACTCATTACTCAAGTATTCTCCTCCTCGATCGGATCGAAGGATTTTGATACTTTTACCCGTTTGGTTCTCGACTTCGTGTTTATATTCCCTGAATTTCTCAAAAGCTTCAGACTTATGTTTCAACAGGAACACATGTCCGTATCTTGAGAGATCGTCAGTGAATGTAATGAAGTACGAAGAACCATTCCTGGTATGTGTAGACATGGGACCGCATACATCACTATGTATTAGTCCCAAGAGTTCCGTAACTCTTTCTCCGTGTCCACTAAACGGAGTTTTAGTCATTTTGCCTTTGAGACATGAATGGCAAGTTTCATAAGATGATAATTCGAACGTATTTAAATAACCATCTTTATGCAACTTAGCAAGTCGTGTCACATTGATATGACCAAGTCTACAATGCCACAAGAAGGATTCATTGATTTCTGAACTTTTCCTCTTGTGTGTGTTCTGTATATTAAGAACTGTGTTTTGATTTAGAACGTATATGACGAGCCTGATCCAATCAACTTTTGATTTAGGAAGATGTTCATAACATTATCCTGTATTACAAAATTATATCCTTCTTTACTTAATAAAGAAACTGATATAATATTGCATATCATGTTCGGTATATAATAGCATTCGTTCAGAATCAATGTATTACCACTTGGTAATACAAGGTGATATTCGCCAATTGCTTTGGCTGCATCATTTGCACCATTCCTTACTCTTACGGAATGATCACCCATTCCCAGTTCTCTACCTTTGTTTAGCCCGTGCAATATCTTGCATATGTGGGATCCTGATCCGGTATCTAATGCTCAGGACGTAGAGTGAACTGAGAAACAGTTTTCGGTAACTAACACATCCGAAGAAGATACATCAACATGTTTATTCTTCGTTTCGGCGACGTGTGAATTCTGGTATTCCCCAATTTCCTGTTCAGTCTTATGACAATTATAAGAAAGAACGGAACCAACGTTCCCCTGCTCAGTATAACAAGTGGGTTCGGTTAATACATCCATATTATTATTTTGATTAAGGCCTGACATGGTCGCTACCTGGAGAGAGAGAGAAGAAAAACACTTTAGCGTGCACTCTTGCAAGATTAGATTGGTTATTATCTTATCTAATCAGGATGGCTTCCACTGTTTTAATCAAATCTTCCTTCAAACCCTAAAAGGTAAGATTAGCCGAGATTAATTACACCTTACAAGTTCGCCAATCTTTCAGCCAGATCAGTGTAGGTACTTTGAGGGAGGTTCCCCGTGCTTTCACACGGACCTAATTAAAATAAACCTCGTTTTTCCAGAGGCATAACCCTGTTAACACCTTTCTAGACACCTACTTGATCGGCTAATTGTCCTGTGTAAAATTCTCCCAGGAGTAACTGTTACTCGCAGTGGGTATCAGGATCCATCTATCTTATAGAAGGTATGCAATCACATTGCAAATTTCAACACTTGAAATTCCCAATAATTATTTTACCCCTAGCGATTTATGACCTTGACTAAGTCAACAAACCATAAATCGCAAGTCAAGTTCAACCCGTACATTTCCCGATTGAATTAAACCCACCCGTATGATCCTTGACTAAGTCAACAAGGCCGTATGACTACTCTAATCCAATCGCATCTCATGCTTTAGCAGATAAACACTATTTAGCTACCGTACACTATGTCTTGACTAAGTCAACAAACGTAGCACGAATACTAAATATTATTTATCTGAAATGACGGAGGGTTACGCAGGTTTTTCTGAAAACTATGAGCGCAATGAACTTGATATCGTTATAGAAACAAGTGATTTTGAAAAGGAGTGTTTTTGAGGCTTTTCTAGTTTCGCTAAAGAGGTCACTCCCGGTGAAGGGATCTCGGCTCTTTCCTCATCGAATAAGGTGCATGATATTTCATAAATACCTCTGTACAAAGCAAGATCTGCAGAAACAATCAAAAACTAAACCGTGAGTTTGTAGCATCTGCCAGTTTTGCTAAAGAGGTCACTCCCGGTGAAGAGATCTCGGCTCTTTCCTTACCGAATAAGGTGCTGGATATTCTACAAGGAATACCGCTATGCAAAGCAATAACTGTAGCTACCATATTTGAAAATTTGATTCTACAATATCTTTTAGGTTTCTTTTCTTTTATTAATCTCATTAATAAAACCCATCATTTAAGCTTCCTAAGTATCACAGAAGAAACGAAAGCAGCAATATTTATATATCAACATATAGTATAAGCATTCGTCTCAGGCAGTAATATGATCTCATCATAGAACATTGCAGCAGAAGTCAACATATGAAATATTGGATATATTAGGACATCCGTGTTTTATTTTGAGCCTATATAAAACACGGATTCCACAGTCGCGATGAATAGCCAAACCCATATCCCTAGACCCCTACGAGAGCGGCAAGTAACCCTGCCAATTCTAGGGTTAGGAGACCCGGTCTCGACTCCTCAAGATGGCCTCCCACTGGACCCTAGAACTCGGTTACTTGTGCTCTCCGCCTTGGATCTATCCTAATGCGGAAAAGTAAATAATATACAATGGTGACATCAACCTCAACCCGGAAGTGCTCCAATAAAAGAATATTACATACAATGAATTTTACATGAATGAAAAAGAAAGCTCTCATCTCACATAAAACCTCCGGCTATTCAATACACAACGATCCAATATAACATATCACAACAATATATAATCATCACAGATAACTAGGCGAAGTTAGATAATTCGATAGACACAACGAATTCCCAAAATACCCCAGTGAGCTCAATACTTGAGCAGAAATAAAAAATTCCCAGTAGCATGCCCCAGCACCTATGGACCGTCGCTGAAGTGCCCGTCCCAAGCCTCCACAGTGGCGCCGCGGAACCGCCGCCAAAACCAGGTTTTGGCCGCGGTTACGCGGTCACTGTAGCGAGTTAGGGACTCTTTCTTCAGGTGGGTCCATAAAATTCCCTGCATGATTTTCTGAGTATTTTTAATATGAAAATTTTCAATTTTTGAAAAATTTCCAGCAAGAGGTCAATTCTCGGTGTTTCGGGGTTTGATCGGACTTCTAATTTTGTCTAGACAACGCCTAATGCTCTAGCTTGGCTCTGATACCACTGAATGGTTAGCATAGCACCTTGTTAAGGTTATGGCAAGCATCAATTATGCTACTTTAAAATTTTTGGGGTGCTAAACAAACCCTAACCAAGATCTTAACTAGAGAATTAGGGTTATCTTGCATGTAAACAAATTTACATCTAAGAGAGAGGGATTACAACCTTTGTAGTCCGTTCCTTCACTTCATAAGCTCCGAGTAGTAGTCCCTTCGCCGCAATCCATGAACTCCCGGACTCAAGAGAGGCTCCACAAGTCGAATGATTCATGCTTGCTTGAAATCTTCCTTTTCGAAGATGATCTACCTTGAAGAATCTTAAGACCAAGCTCTCACTTCTCTAATCAAGTATTAGTGAAGTGAACACCCTAATCTAAGTGGCTAGAATAGATGAGGATGATGAAGTAGGAATTTTGCTATCTTTTGTTTTCATTTTCTCACTTTAAATCATCACTTCACAAAAAGCTAGAAAGCTTTTTCAAGGAGGAAGAAGAAGAAGAAAGCTTTTGTGATGAATAATAATAATTGTTATGGTTACAACTGACAACCATGAGTTAATAAATGAAGGCCTTAACTCATGTAGAGAATAAACTAGAGTTAAGGGTTTGGGTTGGGTTAACAAAATATCTTCACAAAATATCAAGCTAGAAAACAAAAAGGAAAGCTTCATGAAGCTTCATGAAAAAGCTAACCCAAAAGCTAACCTAAATCCAAAACCTAACTTTGTTTAAACTTAACAAACATGTTGCATTTGTAACCCTAACTTGTTACAATATTATATATCACATATGCAATATATTTTGTAACAAAAGAAAATAATACAATTAACATATATCGCATATACATCAATGTATTATCCAGTGAGAAAATGAATCAATAAAGCGAGCTTATATTAGTTAACGTAATGTAATATATCACATATATAATTATACATTAAATTATCGAATCAACTCTTGATCCGACAATCCGGCTATATTGCATAAAACCGACTAATATAACATGTACCAATTCATCGAATCAACACTTGATCCGATGACCCGGCCATATCAAATATACCCGGCCGATATCTCATATCGCGAGAATAGAATGCGGTATCTCATATCGTATTATTCTCGGTCCCGCACATATCACATATGTGCTCCTACTCCATTTTTCTTGAGCCAGGAAACCTCTGTGTAGGACTCTAAAGAATCGTCAATACGCCGGCAGTAGGTGATGATCATATCAAACACCCACAAGCTGCAAGCGGTCAGCTAAACATAACAGCCACCCGTGTATTGAGCAATCAGAAGATCAACAAGCAAGCCTGTACATTCTCCTGCAAATCCAATCAGTAACACTCCCGTACAGTCCGATCTCTTCGTCTGATATATTGCATATCTAGTCTAGGGTTGGTAAACGTCAGACCCCAGTAACCGATAAGTCGTGTCGATGTAAGGCTCATAACGGGTCTAGAAACTACTGATAACACTTACCAGTAAATCTCCATATCAGCCCTGGCCAGGGACTTACAGTTATAGCCAATCGAACACAGCACAACATCTACTCCTTATACCGGGAGAGACGAAACCCCTCCTATCGCTCATTGCCTCCATGTGATTCGGGACTGTACTCAAAAGCCACCGTTTTGCTCGCCCTCTTGGACGTGGTAAGGTGAAAATCAAAGCACAGTGGGAATCACACAAGACTCTATGACGATCTCGGGTCTACAGACTAACATGTACCAGTGTCACCGGAGAACTGCTATCTGACGATAGGTGATTGAATACGAAATCTCCGGTGTGGATGTAGAAAATGTATAGAAATCACAACCAAAAATATTGACCGCAATCAATAACGGTGTCGATTATAGCGCGTTAGCGAGTGTGGATCGTCCACAGGGAAAGTGAGATCTGTTCGAATTCGAATTAGATGAATTGAAAATTAAAGAAAAGAGAAAAGACAATTCAATTCAAAATTTAAAAGTGAATTCAAGAATTATCTAGATCTAAATCTAATTAACAAGAAAACATTTAAAATCAAGAATGAAGAATTGATGATATCCAATCCAATAATCAAGAATCGAAGTGAGGCTCGTAGGAATCGATCGAATCTATAGACGTGATGAAATCTATTGATTACGTATTCTTATCCATCGATGAATTGATACTAGATCGATGATGATCAACGAGAATTAGGGATTTCTTGCGGAAACTAAAGTTTCATCTTCTATCCCTTGTCCTTTCGTTTATTTCATTCATATTCTAGCCTCTAGTAAATTCAAGAATCGATCGTGGATCCCTAATTTCGAGCGAATACAATCAAGAAAGCATCGCATCGAAACTAGGTCGTTGATTCTTCAATTTGCTAGGGTTTACAAACTCATAAGACTTAAGAATCGTTTTAAGATTTGTAACATCATCATTTATTGATCGTCTCGATTCCTCCACGAGCGGAGTTTTACTCAAACATCATAATAAGAAACACAATCAAGAATTGAGATCGAATCATGATGCAAGAATGTAAAGAAAGCAAGATAAAAGAATTTCACCTTTTATTTATCAACAATTTCGTTACAATTCTCTCAAGAACTACAATGAGGAAATAACTCGATCGTCGATTTGGCTTCGTTCGTCTTCGTGAGTCGCGGATCGTCTTGGATCACTTGCTCGGATGAAGATCGGCTCCGCTCCTAAAAGGTTGAAGGCTTCTTGCTTGAATTGTACTCGGTATTCTTTATTTTGGGTTGGATTTTGAATTAGGGTTAGGGTTAGGGTTTTGAATGCACAAGTTGTGTCACTCAACTTGTGTGAAGAGATGATGGTTTTTTGAACAACCTTGAACCCTAGATCTAGGTTTCCTTTTATAAGCCATCATAACCCTAGATCTAGAATTCAAATTTCAAATTTCCCTCCAAAAGTTTGTTAGAGAGAGGCTTCTAGAAGTAGTTAGTTGGAGGGAATATTCTAGAGCTAGGTTGTTAGGCCGAGCCTTCTGGATGAAGCCACGTGGTGTTTCTAGAGACTTCTGGAAGCTTTTCTGTTAGAGGGAAGGCACGTGTAGAATTTTGCTGCGCTGATGACGTCATCAAGCCGCGGATCCACGGCGCCAAGGGCACTCTGGCCGCGGATCCGTGGCACTATTGTTGCCTTGATGCTTGAAATTTAGGTGCTTATTTTGGGCTGATATTTTGGCCTTTTCCTGATGTGTTGAATCTCATTTTGCTTTCTCTATTTCTGCCAGATCTCAAGTCTTGGACTTGGCGCATTTTTATCAGCACTTTTGACAATTTTAGCTCTGTTCCTGAAATTTCCTGCACAGATTCTCAAAACAAGTGTTGCGCTATACAATGATGATGCGATGCCATGATAAACACTCAATTTCCCTCAGAAATGTCGGTTTTAATATATAACACAAGTTATTTGGTATTTTACGGCTGTCTTGCTAATATGTGCAATATTCATACCGAACACTTATAGATGAGTGCAAATGGTAGGGAAATTGACTGTTAAAAATGCAATATTTTCGACTGATCAATAGGTATAATACCATCCAGGAGTTCTCGGCGAGTCCGTTCAGTGTACCCAGTCTCCACTGAGTATTCGTACACCATCTTTAATGTCCAGCACCAATGGATATGAGATCATCCATCTCCCATCATTTGGGTCAAGATGCGTGTACGCTAGTCTACTCTGGAGTATCGATGCCCTGTCTCGATACACCCTCGACCATGAACAGTTATAGGATGTACTCGTTGACTACCCTGGCCCCACTAGTATGATCTCATCATAGTCCTAGTAGTCGAGTACATATCCTAAGGGCTTTATCAACACGTGATCACAAAACAGTATTTGTTAACATGTTAAGATAAAGTGAAACCAGATAGCATACTATCATATCGAGCAAGAAAGTCCTCTCTATATATATCCAAGCATCCACTATAATATACATCATATGTACAACAATGGCCTCTAGGGCATATATATAACTAACAAAGACAATCTCCGTACTCGGATGAATCTTCAGGACTGGGAAATTAGAAGTGAATTGCATCCTAAACCGATAGCGGGTAAACCAGGTAAGTTTGTACTTCCCAATACCGCGTATCATATGTCACAACTGAAGAAGAAAAGGTTTCTGCAGGTGTTGCATGATTTGAAAGTTCCCATATGTTTCTCAGGATCATTTAGCAAGAAGATAAAAATTGTAAAAGGTAAGATCGATGGGCTAAAAAGTCATGATCACCATATTATTATGGAGCACCTCCTCCCATTAGCCCTCAAGACTTTCCTTCCCGAATCGGTTGGTCTACTAATTAATGACCTTTGTTGCTTTTTTAGAGAATTTTGTGATAAAATCTTGGATGTTGTGACGCTGGAGAATCTAGAAAATTCTATATCATTGATATTTTGCAAGTTTGAGCGTATTTTCCCACCGTCGTCCTTCGATATCATAATTGTTAGTTATATGTATGCCCTACAGGCCATTATTATACATGTAATATATATTATAGTGGATGCTTGGACATATATAGGGAGGACTTTCTTGTTCGACATGATAGTATGCTATCTGGTTGCTCTTTATCTTAACATGTACCCTTATTGTCTCTCTATCACATGTTGATAAAGCGCTTAGGATGAGTACTTGACTACCAGGATTATGATGCATATCATACTAGTAGGGAAGAGGTAGTCGGTAAGTACATCCTTCAAATGTTCCTAGTCGTGGGAGTATCGAGACGGGGCATCGATATTCCAGAGTAGACTAGCGTGTACGCTTCTTGACCCATATGATGGGCGATGGATGATCCCACATCCATTGGTGTTTGACATCAGAGATGGTATACGGGTGCTCAGTGGAGACTGGGTACACTAAACAGACTTGCCGAGAACTCCTAGATGGTATTATACCTATCGTCAGATAGCAGTTCTTTGGTGACACTGGTACAGGTTAGTCTATCGACCTGAGATCGTCATAGAGCTTTGGGTGATTCCCACTGTGCTTTGATTTCCACTTTACCACGTTCAAGATATCGTGCAAAACAGTGGATTTTGGGTATAGTTCCGAGTCATATGGAGGCAATGAGCGATAGGAGGAGATTTCATCTCTCCCGATATTGGGGGTTGATATTGCGCTATGCTTGATTGGCCATAATAGGAAATCCCTGGCCAGGGTTGCTGAGATCTACTGATAAGTGTTATCAGTAATTTCTCGAACCGTTATGAGCCTCACATCGGCATGACTTATCAGGCTATTGGGGTCTGACGTTCTACCACCCCCAGGCTGTAATATGCGACATATCAGACGAAGAGACCGGACTGTACGGCAGTGTTACTTATTGGATTCGAAGGAGTATGAGCATGCTTGCTTGTTGATTTTCTGATCGCTCAATACCCGGGTGGCCGTTACGTTTAGCAAACCGCTTGCGGCTTGTGGGTGACTGATATGATCACCACCTACTGCCGGCGTATTGACGAGTTTTTAGAGTCCTACACAGAGGTTTCCTGGCTCAAGCGAAATGAAGTAGGAGCATATATGTGATATGTGTCATACCGAGATTGATACGAGTATGTGATACCGTATTCTATTCTCGCGATATATGATATCGGTCGGCTATATGTGATATAGCCAGGTTATCGGATCAAGTGTTGATTCGATAAGTTGATATGATTGATATTAGTCGGTTGTATGTGATATAGCCGGATTATTAAATTAAGTGTTGATTTAATAATTTAATGTATAATTATATATTTGATATATTAATTTACATTAAATAATATTAGCTCACTTAAAATTTCCTTTTCTCACTTGTGTGCATATAGTATATATGTGATATATATTAATATACATTTTTTGTGTGTCATGCTAGATGATACATGCAATATGGGTGTATAAGACTCACACCATGCTCTTGATAATTAAAGGTTTTTATTTATTTTAGTAATTCACAAATTGGTGGAATTAGTCATGGTTGAAACTTGTAGAAGCTTGTAGTGTCCATTGACTTAGTCCACTAATTTGTTTTACTTAAAATATTTATTAATCTAACCATTATTCTTAGTCATAGTTTAGTCTCTACATGAGTTAGTATGTGATACAAACTCACTCATGGTTGCTATTCTCACCTCATGAGTTTCATTCTCTTCTCCATTTTCATCTTCTTCTTTATCAAGAAAAAGCTTTCTTGCTTTTCTCAAGGTGAAGAAATATTGTGAGAAAAATAAATCTAAAATGAGCAAAATTCCTACTACATCATCCTCTACTATACTAGCCATTTAGTTTAGGGCGTTTGCTTCACTAAACCCTAATTAGTGAAGAGATAGCTTGGGTTAGTGTCTCCTCGACGTAGATCATCTTCGGCCTCGAAGACTTCAAGGAAGCTTGTTCCGTTCATCTTGTGGAGCCTTTCTAGAGTCGGGGAGTTCACTACTTGGAGCGAAAGGACAACTACACAGAGCTATTGAAGTGAAGGACCGGTCTACAAAGGTTATATTTGTTTTTCACTTAGATGTAAAGATGTTTACATTCTAGTTTCATCTAATTCTCTAGTTAAGATTCTAGATTAAGGTTCTTTAGCGCGCCAATTTTTATAAAATGGCATGGTCGATACCACCCGAAACCCAGCGGCGACCTAGGGAACCTTGCAGTGGTATCAGAGCCATGCCAGAGAATTAGACAATGTATGTAGAATTACGAAACCGAAACAACTACGAAACACACGAAATAAAACCCTAGTTTCTGTCGAAATTTTCAGAGTATCTAAATTTTTTTTAAGCAGTTGCAGAATGTTATATGAGATGTAACATGAACACCATTGAAATTTGAACCCTCCTCGCCGGAATTTGGCCGGCGACACATGTTGAAAATCCGAACTCGCCGGATTAGTAGTGGAATTTTGGCTTCAAATTTTTATGGTGTTCCAGTCTCTGGGTTTTGGTGTTTCAGGTGTTGCTTATTTTTACTGATATTGCATGTGATGCTATATTTCTGTAAAGGCAATTCTCGTAATTCTAATATCGTTTCGGATTTTTTAGACGACGTTAAAAAGTTCGAACGGATATCAATAACCCATTTTCTCCCTCGTTGGAAATTTTCCAAGAGTTGAATTTTTTTCATGTTTAAAATCTTCAGAAAATCACACAGGTGATTCCATGGACCCTCTAGAAGAACGAAACCTTAACTCGATTCTGTGACCGTCGAAACAACCACTAAACCCTATGGTTTGTGGTAGTTCCGCGGCGCCATAGGTGAGGCAAGGGTTGACCCTTCTACGGTTGGTTCATAGGTGCTGTGGCATGTTCTGGGTATTTTTTAAACTCCGCTCAAGTGTTGAGCTCTTTAGGAAATTTTAGGTGCTTGTTAATTCGATCGAAAAGTTTAACACCGTCAAGCAATATGTGACCGTGATACAATACTTGAAATCCACAATATTTAGTTTTGTGAAAACGAATTTGAATTTTATAAATCTAGCAATTCAGTCTCATTTGATCGGTTGCCACGGGATTTTGATGTGGATCAAAAGTCCGTCGCAATCACGTAGCATACGCGGATATTCGTCGGGTAACCTTAATAGATAGCCACGCCCCATAGTCCCGACTAAGTGACTGTAGGAGAACCCCGTCGCCAAAAGCATCCGTTCTGGTGCTCACGGCCGCGGTGTTCCGCCTAAGTGCACTTCGTCGACGGCATCGGGGGTGCGGCCGTCTACTAAAGTTTCTGACGAGTATTCAATCAGGTTATCGGGAATCTTGTTGAATTAGCCGATTGGTTATTGAAAAGTGTTTTCAATATCGAGACTAAAATGCGGGGATTATAATTTTTAGACATGTGATGTCTAAGGAATTCATTTGGTTAGGCATGAAATCCAAAGTATGTGATACATTGGGTTTATGATGTCTAAGGTGGTTGCGGATTCCAATTGTTGTAGTTTTCACTTTCTTTTCTGCGACCGTAAGTGTAATATGTAGTGTATCGCCGGTTTCGTTTCTATATGTCAACGACAATTGAGATACGCATATTTACTTACGTTGATGACATGTGATGTTATATGTTGCTGTGATATGTTATATTGGATCGTCGTGTTTTGAATAGCCGGGTTTTTTTTTATGTGAAATAAGAGTTTTTCATTTTCATTCATGTAAAAACTTGTATGTAATATTTTTTTATTGGGACACTTCCGGGTTGAGGATGATGTCACCATTGATGTATATTATTTACTTTTCCACATTAGGATAGACCCAAGGCAGGGAGCACAAGTAGCCGGGTTCTAGAGTCCAGTGGGAGAGCATCTCGAGGAGTCGAGACCGGGTCTCCTAATTTTAGAATTGGTAGGGTTGCTTGCCGCTCTCGTAGGGGTCTATGGATGTGGGTTTGGATATTCATCGCAACCGTGGAATTCGTGTTTTATACTGGCTTAATTTAAAACACGGAATTCCTAGTATATCCAATATTTCATATGTGTTCTTCCGCTGCTGATATTCTGTGATGTGATCACTTGATATGTTGCTTATATTATATATATGATATATAATAAATATTGTTGCTTTCGTTTCTTCTGTGATGCTTGGGAAGTATAATTGATGGGACTTCATTAATGAGATTAATGAAATAAAAGAAACCTAAAGATGTTGCAGAATCTTGTTTTAAAAACTGGTAGCTCTAGTTCTTGCTTTGCATAGCGGTATTTCTTGTAGAATATCCAGCACCTTATTCGATAAGGAAAGAGCCGAGATTCCTTCACCGGGAGTGACCTCTTTAGCGAAACTAGCAGATACTACGACCCACTCAGTTTTGTCTTTTGATTGCTTTTTTAGTTCATGCTTTGTATAGTGGTATGATTGAAATATCCAGCACCTCATTCGATAAGGAAAGAGCCGAGATCTCTTCACCGGGAGTGACTTCTTTAGTAAAACTAGTAAAAGCCTCAAAAACACTCCTTTTCAAAATCACTTGATTCTACATCTATATCAAGTTCATTACGCAAAAGGTTTTCTTAAAAACCTGTCGTAGCCCTCCTTCATTTCAGATAAGTGCTACTTAGTATTCGTATTACGTCTGTTGACCTTGTTAAGGCGTAGTGTGCGGTAGCTGACTAGTGCTTATCTGCTTAAGCATATGATGCGATTGGATTAGGGTAGTCGTACGACTTTGTTGACCTTGTTAAGGGTCGTACGGGTGGGTTTAATTCAATCATGAAATGTACGGGTTGAACTTGGCTAGCGCTTATGATTTGTTGACCTTATTAAGGTCATAAGTTGCTAGAGGCAAAATATTATCGGGAATTTCAAGTATTGAAATTTGCAATGAGATTGCATACCTTCTATGAGATAGTTGGATCCCGATACCCACTGCGAGTAAGAGTTACTCCTGCGAGAGTTTTATACATTACAATTAGCCGATCAAGTAGGTGTCTAGAAAGGTGTTAACGGGGTTACGCCCCTGAGAAAATGAGGTTTATTTTAATTAGGTCCGTGCGAAAGCACGGGAAACCTCCCTCAAAGTACCGACACTGGCCTGGCCGAAAGATTAGCGAACTTGTAAGGTGTGATTAATTCCGGCTAGTCTTACCTTTTAGGGTTTGAAGGAAGATTTGATAAAAACGGTGGGAGTCATCATGATTAGATAAAATAATAACCAATCTGATCTTGCAAGAGCGTACGCAGAGTGTTTTCTTCTCTCTCTCTCCTGGTAGCGACCGTAACATGCCTTAATCAAGATAATAATATGGATGTATTGATCGAACCTGCTTATTATGCTGAGCTAGGGAACATTGGTTACGCTCCAACTTATAATTGTTATAACTCTGAGCAGGAAATAGGGGAATATCCGGATTCCTACGCAACCCAATCGAGGAATAAGCATGTTGATGCATATTCTTCGGGTGTGTTCGTTATCAAAAACTGTTTCTCAATATCCTCTATGTCCTAAGTATGAGATACCGTATTAGGATCCCACATATGTAATCTATTGCATGGGCTAAAGAAAGGCAGAGAACTGGGATTGGGCGATATGTCTCTAAGTGTTATAGAATGGTGCAATTGTTGCGGCTAAATCAGTTGGCAAATATCATCTTGTATTAATACATTGATTCTGAACAAATGTTATTACATGTCGAACCTGATATACAACATTACATCATTTTCTTTATTAAGTTAAAGAAGGATATAATTTTGTATTACAGGATAATGTTGTGAATATTTTCTTGAATCAAGAGTTGATTGGATCAGGCATGTTATGAAATGGCATATACGTTCTAAATCAAACCACAGTTCAAAATATGTAGAACACACACAAGAGGAGTAGTTCAGAAATGAACGAATCCTTCTTGTGGCATTATAGACTAGGTCATATCAATGCGACACGACCAGCTAAGTTACATAAGGATGAATATGATAATCTGTTCAAATTTTCGTCTTGTGATACTTTCCAGTCTTGTGTCAAAGGTAAAATGACCAATACTCAGTTTACTGGAAACAGAGAAAGAGTTACTGAACCTTTGGGATGGATACATGATGATGTATACGGTCCTATGTCTACAAATGCCAGGGTTGGTTCTTTGTACTTCATTACATTTATCGACGATCTCTTAAGATTCGGACATGTGTTCCTGTTGAAACACGAGTCTGAAACTTTTGAGAAATTCAAGGAATATAAGCTTGAAGTTAAGAACCAGACGAGTAGAAGTATTAAGTCCTTCGATGTGATCGAGGAGGAGAATACTTGCGCATGGAGTTCCTGGAGTTTCTAAAAGGAGAATGGGATTCTCTCTCAGCTTACTCCTTCGTATACACCACAGCACAACGGTGTGTCGGGATGGAGGTATCGCGCCCTATGAGATATGGTGCGCTCTATGATGAGTACTGCTGAGTTACCTGTTTTCTTTTGGTGTTATGCACTTGAGAAGCTATATACCTATTGAATGGGGTTCTATCCAAATCAGTGTCTACCATTCCATATGAGATATGGAATGGGAAGAGATCGTGTCTTAAACGAGTTAAGATATGGGGTTGTCCGGCCTATGTTGAAAAGCAAAATCCGGACAAGCTCGAGACAAGGTCAGTACTGTAAGTTTGTTGGATATCCCAAACATTTGCGAGGGAATATTTTCTACCATACTGAGGAGCAAAAGGTGTTTTGTTTCTCAGCATGCCACCTTTTTTAGAAAAGGAATTTCTTGTGAAGAAATTAGTGGTCATGAAGTAGAATTGGAAAAGTTCCAGCTAGACAAACTAACGGCTAATGATTTGGTGAAACCAAACGATTCAATAGTCTCCAACGAAGCTCAGCCTCTCCACGAATCTGGTATGGTTCCTCATCCACCTGAGAGATACTACGGTTTCCTCGGTGACGGTGGGAGCGAGGATTGCATCATGGTAGATGATGACCCAACCAGGTTCAAGCAGGCCATCACAAGTGGTGACTCTGTGAAATGGCTGGTGTCACGCCCCGCTTCCCAGTGTACAGGCAGAGGACGCGACGAGGCCGCTATGTATTTACTCTGAAGTAAATACGCTAAGTGTATCTAAGCAATATAAAAGAAATATACACAAGAGACAAATGTAATGAAACAACAACTTTATTTATTAACATTCTTTTACAGTACATAGAAAAATAAATACATCTGAATGAAAACAATACCTAAACAATGGCATAACAGAAAAGGAAAAGTACTGAAATAAGAAGTGTACAATGAAACTAGAGCTCTGGGTCTTCAATAAACTGGTCCAAGTCTTCAGCGCTGTGCTTGATCTCTGGAAGGTCCGAATCACCTGACGACATTCAAAGAAGAAAGAAAGAGAATGTCGTCAGCGAATAAATCGCTCGGTAAGTCCTAAAGATAAGGGAGAAATAGAATAGACAGAAAGAGAAGGTAGCTTTTAAAGTTGTATTATATGGTTAACGCTGTTGTTTGTAGCTTGGTATAGAAGGATGCCAGTGTATACGAGAGGAGTCTCTATATGCTAGAGACTAGGGCAAACGGAATGTACAAGGCTCCGTTATACAACCCGGAACAACGGCAATTGAATTCAGGTTAGGTGTCTTAAATCTTGCAGTCTCGTGCCACTTTTAACACCTTCCGTACCAGTATACCCTTTAAACCCCATGTTATCTTGATTGTATTGTTTGTATTGTATTACAACTTGTATTTTCTTGTAATATAAATTGTATAATTGGATGACTTGCCGAAACCATGATATCAGTAAATGGATGTAACTGGAGAATCATGTAAATAGATGTAACTGGAGAGTCATGTAAATGAATGTATATTCATGGTTCGGTTCGGTCAAGTTGTATAGATTGATAGTTTGAATATATGGAATAATGGATTCATGTTGAATTGTTATATTATAGATTGTACTTGAATCATATTCAAGTCAGATTATTAATGAGACTCGGTCTGAGTCAGATAATTAGAAAAATAAATTGAAGTCCTGATTGTTTTGATGTTATCGGTAACCGCTGCACATGGGCGGCAGGATTTGTGTCTTTTTCAAAAACGATTACCGTGTTGATAACACCGTTGTTAAGTTGTCTACCTTAAATAGGCAAGCACCCACTTCTCCGGCTCTCTGAGGCTCAAGAGATTGGTCCCGCTTAAACCTATGTTTACTAGGGTCCTTAGGGTAATTTATAGAACTTGAGGGGTTTTATGTAAAAATACTTTTATATACTTTTCAAAATACACCCCAACCATTTAATTATCATTTTTAGAGTTGTAATAAATGTAGATTTTATATTTATGATATTTCTAGTGAAAATAACATAATTTCTTAATATAGGGTATTTATTTGTAATATTGAACTTGAATGGAATTCGTGGTATTTTAATGTAAAATGATTCTTGTGATTTTTTAGAAAAAGTTGGAATATTTATATTATCTTAAAATAGATATTTTAATGATACATATATATATATATATATATAATTTTAATATATATTATATTTCTAGAAATCTCATTTTCTTAAGATATTGTATTTTAAATCTCTCGAGACCGAATGCTCCTTGCGGAGGTCTGCATTTCGCACTAGTAAGCCCAAAGATGTGTGATAATCCGCACCATCCCGAACAGGTTCCCCAAAATGGGTTGTAGCGGCGCTTTACAAAGATTTGTAAAAATACGTAATCTTGTAGAAAACGGTTTTAATACTAGAAGGTATTTAATTGTAAATTCGTATTCCCGTATTCTATGTTCCCGAAGGGCATCGTGCTATATTGCATATGAGTGTGTGAGGAGGTATGCCATTAACTCGTGATCTACTTAAAGGTATAGCAAGATTGTGATGTTTTAAATGTCAGAATTAAACTACATGGTATTTTTGTGAAAATGTACGATAAAAATTGCAATATGAAATATTTTGCTATGAAACTTGTTCAACATGTTTTATTAATGATTAATAGTCAAGATATAAGAGTTTAATATGGTTGTGTTAACGAAAATTAAACTTTTTAGAGAAAACCGAATCGGAAGTCGGATTAACTCCGCTTCCGTCGGGTTTTAGTTTTACAAAGTTTTAGTATGGAACAGAGAAGGGGGAGGAGAGACTTATGGGTTTAGAGATTAGAAGAGAGCAAGAGGGAATGGTAGGAGGCGCCGGTGCGTCGTTGAGGCGCCGGGAGCTCCTAGGGTTGTCGTCGGAATTTCGCCGGAGCTTCGCTCTTCGCTAACTCCAAATGTACACTAAACGTCTAGGGATTTCTTGAGAGTTTTGATCAGAATTTTGGAGTGAGGGGGTGTGTTTAGGGGTTGTATTTATAGGGTAAGGCTAGAGTTTAGGGTAGATGAAAGGGTGAATTGAAAATTGTATTAAAATGTATTAAAAATTTATTAAAATGGAGTAAATAGGGTTTTAAAGGGTCTCTGGAAACGATCCAAGGCAATAAAGTATGCAGGAGTGATGGGGAGCCCAAGAGGCACAAGTTTCATGTTGACGACTCGGCGATCCGGCCGAGTCCGACCGGCGGCGGCTAGCCGAGTCGACCGAGTCGCCAGCCCGAGTCGGGCCGGGGCTCACCGCCGTGGGTCCTTCGTCGCTTGGTATGCACAGTGAGGTAGTTTGTTTTACATGTGTAGTGGGGTTTTTACGAGTTATGCACGTGTAGGCTCTTGGACTTCTAAAAATTCAAAACAAAACAATATTAAAAATAATATGGGTAATGGGATTTGAACTCTGGTGTTTTGGTTCAGCAGTGCAAGGTCTTACCAATGAGCTACAAGCTCTTTCTTGCTATTAAAAAGCAAAACAAATTTATAACTTGTGCTCAGGCAAAACTACCCCTTTCTGTATTTTTTGAAAAATTGTACAGAAAGTTGTACAGAAAGTTTAAGGTTGTTACAGCTGGATGCTATGCGATCAAAGATGGAATCCATGTACACCAACAAAGTATGATTTTGAATGTTTCACCTGAAGGGGTAAAACCCATTGGGAGCAAATGGATCTTGAGAAAATTCTTGGTGTGGATGGAAAAGTTGAGACTTTCAATGCTAGACTTGTAGTAAAAGGTTTCCGTCAATAACCAGGTGTGGTTTATGATGAAAGTTTTTCTCCAGTGGCTATGCTTAAGTCCATCAGGATTAGAGCACGCATCGCGGAGTTGGAACATCTGTTTTGATGTGGCAGTCAAAGTGTTTGACTTCATCAAAAAGGTAGATGAACATTTTATATACAAGAAGGTTGTAGAGAGTAAGGTTTTCCTCCACGTATTGTACGTAGATGACATACTCTTGATAGGAAATGGTTTCCTATACTACACTCAGTCAAGCTCCTCTTATCACGAGGATTCTCCTTGGAAGATCTGGATGATACCTACTACATCTTGTGGTTTATGATCTATGGTGATAGATCTAAGTGGATGTTGGGAGTGTCCCAAATCCAGGTACATTAACACCATATTAAAGGGGTTTAATATGGAGGATTCTAAGCTTGGTGGTTCGCCCACTTACTCAGGAATCACTCTCTCCAAAAAGATGTCTTCCAAGACTAATTTGGAGAGAACTCGCATGCAAGGGATAACCTATGCTTCGGAAGTAGGCTCTATGTCACGCCCCGCTTCACAGTATACGGGCGGAGGACGTGACGAGGCCGCGACATATTTACTCTGAAATAAATACGCTAAGCGTATCTAAGCAATATAAGAGTAAATGCACAAGAGACAAGATATAATCAAAACAGCAATTTTATTTATTAACATTCTTTTGTACAATGCATGGAAAGGTAAGTACATGGAATAAAGCGATGCCTAAACAGTGGCCTAACAGAAAAAGAAAAGTACTGGAATGAAATGTGTATAATGAAGCTAGAGCTCTGGGTCGTAAGCAAGTTGGTCCAAGTCCTTGCTGGTAGGCTCGATCTCTGGAAAGTTCGAAATACCTGACGACATTCAAAGAAGAAAGAAGGAGAATGTCGTCAGCGAACAAATCGCTCGGTAAGTCCCAAAGATAAGGGAGAAGTAGAATAGAAGAAAGAGAGAGTGTAGCTTTTAAAGTTGTATTATATTGTTATAGTGTTAACGCTGTTGTTTGTAGCTTGCTACAGAAGGATGCCAGTGTATACGAGAGGAGTCTCGTTAGACCAGAGACTATGGTGAACTGAATATAGAGTACAAGGATCCGTCGATAATACCACGGAACAACGGCATGGCTATAATTACATCTTAAATCTTGCAGTCTCGTGCCACTTTTAACACCTTCTGTACCAGTCTACCCCTTAAACCCCGAGATGTCTTGTTGTATAGTTGTATTGTATTGTCTTATATTGTAAACCGTATAGATTGTATAATTGGATGACTTACCGAAACCATGATATCGGTAAACGGATGTAACTGTAGAATCATGTAACTGTATGTAACTGGAGTATCATGTAAATGGAATGTATATCCATGGTTCGGTTCAGTCAAGTTTTATAAATTGATAGATTGAATATATGGAATAATGGATTCATGGATTCATGTTGAATTGTAATATTGTAGATTGTAAATTGTAGATTGTAGATTGTACTTGAATTATATTCAAGTCAGATTATAAAAAGACTCAATCTGAGTCAGACAATTAGAAAAGTAAATTGAAGTCCTAATTGTTTTGATATTATCGGTAACTGCTGCACATGGGCGGCAGAATTTGTGTATTTTTCAAAGACGATTACCGTGTTGATAACACCATTGTTAAGTTATCTACCTAAAATAGGCAAGCACCCATATCTCCAGCTTCCCGAGGCTCAAGAGACTGGTCCCGCTTAAACCTATGTTTACTAGGATCCTTAAGGTAATTTATAGAACTTGAGGGGTTTTTATATAAAAATACTTTCATATACTTTTCAAAATACACCCCAAGTATTTATTAATCGTCTTTAGAGTTGTAATGAATGTAGATTTTATATTGTGATATTTCTAGTGAAAATATCCTAATTTCATAATAAAAGGTATTTATTTGTAATATTGACTTGCATGGAATTCATGGTATTTTAGTGTAAAATGATTCTTGTGATTTTTGAAAAGAGTTGGAATATTTATAATATTTCAAAATAGATATTTTAATGTTACATATATATAATTATATAAAAATAATTTTAATATATATTATATTTCTAGAAATCTCATTTTCTTTAAATTTTCTTATTTTAAATATTTCGAGACTGAATGCTCCTTACGGTGGTCTGCATCTCGCACTACTAAGCCCGAGGATGTGCGATAATCCGCACCATCCCGAACGGGTTCCCCAAATAGGTTGTAGCGGCACTTTGCAAAGATTTGTATAAATACTAAATCGTTTAGAAAATGGTTTTATTAGTAATGGTATTTATTTGCAATGTTTCGTTTTCCCGTATTCTATGTTCCCGAGGGTATTGTGCTATATTGCATATGAGTGTGTGAGGAGGTAGGTCATTACCTCGTGATTTACTTAAAAGTATAGAAAGGTTTTGATGGTTTAAATGTAGGAATGAAACTATATGGTATTTTAGTGAAAAAATACAGTAAAATGGAAATAGCAATTTCTTTTGAAATGGAACTTGTTCAATATGATTAGTTAGTGTTCAGTAGTCAACATTTAGTAGTTGTAGCATGATTGTATTGAAAAAAAGCGAGAGTTTAGGAAGAAACCGAACCGGAAATTGGATTTTGTTCCGATTCCGTCGGGTTTTAGAAATACGTATTTTCAGAACAAGAATAGAAAGAGGGAGGAGGACTTACTGGCTTAGGACTTAGAGGAGAGGAAGAGAAGTCGGGAGGAGGCGCCGGTGCGTCATTTCATCGCATGGATCTCCTAGGGTTGTCGCCGGAAATTTGCCGGAGTTTCGCCTCTTTGCTCACTTCAAAACGCACTAGGGTGAGAGTTGGCTCAGAATTTTGGAGTGAGGGGGTAGTGTGTAGGGGTAGTATTTATAGGGTTAGGATAGGGTTAGGGTAGATGAAAAGTTTAAAATGAAAAATGTGATAAAATGTAATAAAAATATATTAAAAGTGGAGTAATTGGGGTTTTAAAAGAGCTCTGGAAATGGTCTGAGGATAAAATTTTGCAGGTGTACAGGGGAGACCAAAAGACACATTTTTTGTTTTGGGGTCGACGCCGGAATTTACCGACTCGGTCTCGACTCGGCCGGAGGCCTGAATCGGCCGAGTCACCGGTCGAGTCGGCCAATTCCGGCCGAGTTAGGTGGCCGGAATTCTCCCCCGACGGCTGGTCTATTCTCTGGTACAGTTACATTTCAGGGTGTGGTGGGGTTTTTGTGAGATATGCACGTGTAAATTCTTGGTATTCTAAAAATAAAAAATAAAACAATATTAAAAATAATGTGGGGTATGGGATTTGAACTCTAGTGGATTGGTTCAGCAGTGCAAGGTATTACCAGTGAGCTACAAGCTCCTTCTTATAATTATGGAGCTAATTAATTATTTAAAGCAATAACAGTAAAAGTAAATACCCCAAGTATACATTAATTTTTAAGCAAATTTTATACACTAAAAATGGAGTTGTTACATTATTTTAACTTGTAATTAAAAAGCAAATTAATTATTTATATCTTATGCTCAGGCTAAAATACCCCGTTATGGAATTTTGAAAAAAAAATTGTACAAAAATTTGTATAGGAAAATTATGGTTGTTACACTCTATCATGTATGTGATGTTATGTACCAGACCAGATGTACCTAACTCATTAGGTGTACTGATCAGGAATCAATCGGATCTTGGGAGAATCACTGGACAGCTGTGTAGGACATTCTTAAGTATTTGAGAAGCACTAAAGAAATGTTCTTGGTGTTTGGTAAAGGTGAACTCCAGTAGGAGTCCTTTACCAATTCCAGCTACCAGAATGATAAGGACAACTGAAAGTCAGTCTCGGGCTTTGTCTTTAGCCTCAGTTGAGGGACGGTATGTTGGAAGTGTTCCAAGCTGTATACCGTGGCAAACTAGACGATAAAGGTTGAATACATCGCTACCAACGATGCTACCAAAGTCGATGTCTGGATAATTCTTGTTCATGAGATGAACATGGTTCCTACCATTGAGCATCCAATAATTGTTATTATGACAACAATGGAGTTGTGGCTTTTGCCTAGGAATGCCGGTCCCATCAGCGATCCAGACATATTCTGAGGACAGTATCACCTGATCAGGGAGATGGATGATCTCCAGGGAATCGAGGTAAGGAGAGTTGATGCGAAAGATAACACGGCAGATCCACTCACAGAGGCTTTTCCCTAGAGAGACTTTTATGGGGCGTTGAGTATGAGATACTACAACAAATGGCCTTAGTGTAAGTAGGAGATTGTTAGTTATATGTATGCCCTAGAGGCCATTATTATACATGTGATGTATATTATAGTGGATGCTTGGACATATATAGGGAGGAACATGATAGTATACTATCTGGTTGCTCTTTATCTTAACATGTACACTTATTATCTCTCTATTACATGTTGATAAATCCCTTAGGATGAGTACTTGACTATCAGGATTATGATGCAGATCATACTAGTGGGGCAGAGGTAGTCGGTAAGTACATCCTTCAAATGTTCCTAGTCGTGGGAGTATCGAGACGGGGCATCGATATTCCAGAGTAGACTAGCGTATACGCTTTTTGACCCATATGATGGGCGATAGATGGTCCAATATCCATTGGTGTTTGACATCAGAGATGGTATACGGGTGCTCAGTGGAGACTTGGTACACTGAACGGACTCGCCGAGAACTCCTAGATGATATTATACCTATCGTTAGATAGCAGTTCTCTGGTGACATTGGTACAGGTTAGTCCGTCGACCCGAGATCATCATAGAGTCTTGTGTGATTCCCACTATGCTTTGATTTCCGCCTTACCACGTTCAAGAGATTGTGCAAAACGGTGGTTTTTGGGTATAGTCCCGAGTCACATGGAAGCAATGAGCGATAGGAGGGGATTTCGTCTCTCCCGTTATTGGGGGTTGATGTTGCGCTATGCTTGATTGGCCCTAACAGGAAATCCCTGGCCAGAGTTGCTGAGATTTACTGGTAAGTGTTATCAGTAGTTTCTTGAACCGTTATGAGCCTCACATCGGCATGACTTATCAGGCTATTGGGGTCTGACGTTCTACCACCCCCAAGCTGTGATATGCGACATATCAGACGAAGAGACCGGACTGTTCAGTAGTGTTACTTATTGGATTCGCAAGAGTATGAGCAAACTTGCTTGTTGATCTTCTGATCGCTCAATACCCTGATGGCCGTTACGTTTAGCAGACCGCTTGCGGCTTGTGGGTGACTGATATGATCACCTCCTACTACCGGCGTATTGACGAATCTTTAGAGTCCTAACAGAGGTTTCCTGGCTCAAGTGAAACGAAGTAGGAGCACATATGTGATATGTGCGGTACCGAGATTAATACGAGTATGTGATACCGTATTCTATTATCACGATATGTGATATCGGTCGGTTATATGTGATATAGCCGGATTATCGGATCAAGTGTTGATTCGATAAGTTGATACGATTAATATTAGTCGGTTGTATATGATATAGCCAAATTATTAAATCAAGCGTTGATTTAATAATTTAATGTATAATTATATATTTGATATACTAATTTACATTAATTAATATTAGCTCACTTAAGATTTCCTTTTCTCACTTGTGTGCATATAGTATATATGTGATATATATTAATGTACATTTTTTGTGTGTCATGCTAGATGATACATGCAACATGAGTGTATAAGACTCACACCATACTCTTGATAATTAAAGGTTTTTATTTATTTTAGTAATTCTCAAATTGGTGAAATTAGTCTTGGTTGAAGCTTGTAGAAGCTTGTAGTGTCCATTGACTTAGTCCACTAATTTGTTTTACTTAAAATATTTATTAACCTAACCATGATCTTTAGCCATAGTTTAGTCTCTACATGACTTAGTATATGATACAAACTCGCCCATGGTTGCTATTCTCACCTCATGAGTTTCATTCTCTTCTTCATTTTCATCTTCTTCTTCATCAAGAAAAAACTTTCTTGCTTTTCTCAAGATGAAGAAATATTGTGAGAAAAATAAATCTAAAGTGAGCAAAATTCCTACTTCATCATCCTCTATTATACTAGCCATTTAGTTTAGGGTGTTTACTTCACTAAACCCTAATTAGTGAATAGGTAACTTGGGTTGGTGTCTTCTCGACGTAGATCATTTTCGGCCTCGAAAACTTCAAGCAAACTTGTTCCGTTCATCTTGTGGAGCCTTTCTAGAGTCCGGGAGTTCACTACTTGGAGCGAAGAGACTACTACACGGAGCTATTGAAGTGAAGGACCGGTCTACAAATGTTGTATTACTTAGATGTAAAGATATTTGCATTCTGGTTTCGTCTAATTCTCTAGTTAAGATTCTAGAATAGGGTTCTTTAGCGCGCCAATTTTTATAAAATGGCATGGTCGATGCCTCCCGAAACCCAGCGGCGACCTAGAGAACCATGCAATAATACACCTGACGGTTCATCTTGCAAATGAGGCTAAGTTTGCCGAACCGGTACAATATCGATAGATGTATCCCGTCAAAAGGTACGTTGAATTTTTCGTTTCACTCATTTTGTAAAATTATTGTTGTCCTATATGCCCGTATTTATTTATTTAACATATTTCTTTTAGGTAACTTTACACTCTAAAAAATTATATACGTAATAGAAATCGATCAGAGGGTTCTATCATGCAAAGTTATTTTCTAGATGAAATAATCATATTTTGTTCCATCTATCTGGACGAGAATATTGAGATGAAATTTAACCGGCCTCGGAGAATTTAGGACGGGCCATATGGTAAAGCTGATTATAAGAGAGTAGACACTATATTTATCAACAAAATATATCGGTTTATTCTTCTCAATAGCTTATGTCTTGAAGAAATTAGAGAGTATTTTTTTTGGATTAATTTTTATATTTATGTTTGTGTGTATATGAAATGATATAATATTAATATCATAATTTATTGTTGAGAACATAATTCATATTAATAAGATACGTGAGGGGCATCCTGATTGGAATGATGAACGACTGGAAAACTATCATCAAGATAATTTTTGCGATTGGGTTGCAGATCATATAAATTGTTCGAATAATATGTTATTGCTACCAGTCTTAATCTAAACTTATATTGTTATGTATTTACTGTAAAATTTGTTTTGTCAGATCCACGATCCGAACTTGTTTGCATCATTAAAGAGAGATTCAAGATATTTAGCTCAGTTTCCTACCATAGAGGTTGTATATTATAAAGGATTCGGTGTCCTTGTGTCACGCCCCGCTTCCCGGTATACGGCAAAGGGGACACGACGAGGTCCGCTACGTATTTACTGTGAAGTAAATACGCTAAGCGTATCTAAGCAATATAAAAGTAATCACAAGAGACAAGAGATATAAAAATTTCAGCAACTTTATTTAATAACATTCTTTTGTACAATGCATGAAAAGGAAATAAAACTGAAGTAAAAACGATGCCTAAACAATGGCATAACAAGAAATGAAAATACTGAATGGAAATGTACAATGTCTAGAGCTCGGGGTCTTCGAGGAACTGATCCAAGTCTTCACTGGTGGGCACGATCTCTGCTGTGTCCAGATCACCTGACGACATTCAAAGAAGAAAGAAATAGAATGTCTTCAGTGAACAGGTCGCTCGGTAAGTCCCAAAGATAAGTGAGAAATAGAAAAGACAGAATAAGAATGTATCTTTTAAAATTGTATAATATTGTAGAATATTGTGTTAACACTGTTGTTTGTAGCTTGGTACAGAAGGATGCCAGTGTATACGAGAGGGGTCTCTATATGCTAGAGACCAGGGCAAAATGAATGTACAAGGAACCGTTATGCCACGGTACAACAGCAACAGGATTCATGTTAGGTGTCTTAATCTTACTGTCTCGTGCCACTTTTAACACCTTCCGTATCAATCTACCCCTTAAACCCCGTAGTGTTTTGATTGTATTGTTATATTGTAATGTATAAGTTGTATAGTTGGATGACTGACCAAAACCATGATATCAGTAACAGATGTAATGGATGTAAACTGGATTCATGTACATGGAAAGTATATCCATGGTTTGGTTCAGTCAAGTTGAATAGATTGATAACTGGACTCATGGATTCGTGTGTTCATGTTGAATTGTAATATTATAGATTTAGAGATTTACTTGAATCATATTCAAGTCAGATTAATCAGATTCAAACTCGAGTCGGACAGTAGAAATGTAAATCGAAGTTCTATAATTACAAGGGTCCTTAGGGTAATTTATAAACCTTGAGGGAGTTTTATGTAAAAATACTTTTGTATAGTTTTCAAGATACACCCCAAGTATTTATTATTCGTCTTTATAGTTGTAATGATGGTGGATTTTATATCGTGATATTTCTAATGAAAATATCCTAGTTTTTATAAATAAAGGTATTTATCTTCAATATTGATTTATTTGAAGTTCATGGTATTTTAATGTAAAATTTATTCTTGTGATTTTTAGAAAAAGGTGGGACATTTATATTATAATAAAATAGATTTTAAATGATAAATATACATATATTTATACAAAATTAATTTTAATAAATATTTATATTCCAAAATTCTCATTTTTCTTAAGATGTCGTATTTTAAACCTTTCGAGACCGAATGCTCCTTGCGGAGGTCTGAATCTCACACTACTAAGCCCGAGAGTGCACGATAAACCGTACTATCCCGAACGGGTTCCCCAAAATGGGTTATAGTGGCGCTTTGCAAAGATTTTATAAATACTAATCTTTTAGAATACAGTTTTTATTAAGTAAAAGGTATTTATTTGCAAAAGTGTAAATTTTCCGTATTTTAGATTCTAGGGTTTCCTAAGTCAACTAGATTATTTCTAAATGGTCTAAACAACAAGTCGTTAAAAGCCTCAAATCGCCTCTTCACCGCCAATTGTGGCCAGGTAAGTACAAATGAGGAAGGAGGGATCCACTCACGAATCGTGAGACGGGCCTTTTAAAGTTACCTTTGCTCACTTGCCTAGCCTAGACACCACAAAGTCAGGTTTAGATAAACGATCGATGTCCACAACTTATCGTGTTTTCCTAATAAGAGGTATTTATTTAAAAGTGTATCAAAGTTAAAACTTCTAGAAATGATTTTATTAAGAATATGATATTTAAATGAAAGTATTGTTTTATCGTATTCTAAGTTTTTGATGGTGTCGTTTAGGCTTGTATTTGGGTGTGTGTAGAGGTAGGTCATTATCTCGTGCTCTACTTTAAATGTATAGCAAAGTTAAGAGTTAAATGTGAAATCGAAATATGGTGGTATTTAAGTGAAAAATACGATATATTGAAAAAGCTATCATTTCATGTGAGGAAACTTGTTCAAATTATTTGTTAAGTTTTAATAGTCAACAATAAGATGTTTAAGCATGATTGAATTGGCGAGAAGTGAAATTTTATAGAAAACCGAATCGGAAATCGGATTTGTTCCGATTCCGTCGGGTTTTGTAAATTCGTATTATTTTAGAAAAGAAAAGAGAAGCTAGAAAGGGACTTACGGGTTTGGACAACACTAAAGAGTGATAAGAAAGAAGAGGGTTCGCCGGTGCGTCGATTCGTCGCCGAGAGTTCCTAGCGCGATCACCGGAAGTTCGCCGTCGATTTCGTCAGGGCCTGGCCTTTCGCTCGCTTTCAAAGTAGACAATATTTTCTTGAGATTTTGAGGGAGTGGGCTCAGAATTTTGGGGATGAGAGGGTAGGAGGTAGGGGTGTATTTATAGGGTTAGATTAGGGTTAGGGTAGGTGTAGGGTTTTTAATTAAAAAGGTAAAAATAATAGGAAAATGTATTAAAAATATAGTAAATAGGTGTTAATGGACTCTCTGGAGGTGGTCTGAAGAATTAAAGTATGCAGTGGAGGTGGGGAGACCAAAAGACAACTTTTCCCTGTTGACGACTCGGCGGTCCGGCCGAGTCCGGCCGGCGGCGCCGGCCGGAGTTGGCCGGCGGCTCGGCCGATCCCGGCCGAGTCGTGGTGGTGGGAGATGGGGGGTCGCCTGTTAAGCCTCTGGAACTTCTAACTTTTCATGGGTAGTGGGGTTCTTGTAATTATGGTGTGAAATAAACACTTAAAGAGATATCAGCAACATTAAATACTCCAAATATACTTTGAATTTAAATCAATTCTTTGTACATTAAAAATGGAGTTGTTACAGTCTACCCTCCTTACAAAAATTTCGTCCTCGAAATTTACAACTTTTATTTAAGGACTAATTTACAAAGAGGTGTGGATATCTAGTACGCATTTCATCCTCCCTTTCCCAAGTGGACTTTCCTGGAGTGTCTTTCCTCCACATCACTCGGACCAAGTTAACTTCCTTGTTCCGAAGTGTCTTCACTTTCCTGTACAGGATCTCCACAGGCTGTTGCTCACAAGACAAATCGGGCTGTATCGTGAGCTCGGAATGATCGAGAACATGGCTGGGGTCACTCACATACCTTCTGAGTTGGGATATGTGGAACACGTTATGCACTCCTTTCAATGAAGGTGGAAGCGCTAAGCAGTATGCCACTTCACCGACTCGTTCGAGTATGTTGAACGGTCCAATATATCTCGGACTTAGTTTACCCCGTCTTCTAAATCGGATCACTCCGCGGTTCGGAGATATCTTCAAGAACACATGATCTCCTGGCTGGAACTCCAGTTGACGTCTCTTTGCATCAGCCCAGTGCTTCTGTCGATCTTGGGCTATGCGCATCCTTTCCCTGATAGTACGAACCACATTAACAGACGCTACTATCATCTCTGGTCCAAGAAGTTCCCTATCTCCGATGTCGTCCCAACTTAATGGCGATCGACACTTCCTTCCATACAATGCTGCAAAAGGTGTCATTCCTATGCTTGCTTGGTAGCTGTTGTTGTACGAAAACTTCATAAGATGTAGGTGATCTTCCCACGATCCTTTGAAGTCTAACATACATGCTCTGAGCATATCCTCCAAGATTTGAATAGTTCGTTCCGACTGACCATCTGTTTGTGGATGATAAGCTGTGCTGAAGTTCAGACTTGTTCCCAAGCTTGCTTGCAAACTCTGCCAAAATTGCGATCGGAACTTGGTGTCACGATCGGAGACAATGCTGACCGGTACTCCATGAAGTCTCACAATTTCCTGTATGAGTTCATGGGTATCAGAGATAGTACATTATGAAGAGTTTAAATCTTTAAATAGATTATTACCTCCATGTACTTCTTTGCTAGTATCTCAGTTGATTGGCCAACTCGAAATGGGGTGGAGTGAGCCGACTTTGTGAGTCGATCCACAATGACCAATACGGCATTGTTACCCTTTGTGCTGCGAGGAAGAGCAGTCACAAAATCAATCGTGATGTGTTGCCACTTCCATTCTGGGATTGGTAACGGTTGAAGTAATCCGGCAGTCCTGTGATGTTCAGCCTTTACTTGCTGACACACCAAGCATTTTGTGACGCTTCTGGCTACTTCACGCTTCATTCCATGCAACCAATTATTCTGACGTAGATCTTTGTACATTTTGGTACCTCCAGGGTGTACTGAGTAGGGAGAGCTGTGAGCTTCTTTCATTAACTCTTTCCGAACAGGATCTTTTGGTACACACAATCTGCTGCCGTATCTCAAAGATCCGTCTTCATGGATGATGAAGTCTATTCTGAGTCCATTCTCCACTTGTTCTCTGATCTTTTGCAACTTAGCATCACTTGCTTGGGCTGCTTTGATCTGATTGACAATGGTTGATTGAACTTGTAAATTCATCAAACTTGAAGCATTACCTGGCATGGCTACTTCAATCTCCATCTGATGCAAGTCTTGTTGAAGCTTCCACTGAGCGGTGAGATTCATTGCTAATGGTTGGCGACTAAGTGCATCAGGTACCCCATTCACCTTCCCTGGGTGATATTGCAAGTTGATGTCAAAGTCCGCCATGAGTTCTAATCATCTTCTCTGCCGCACATTCAACTCCTTCTGAGTAAACACGTACTTCAAGCTCTTATGATCTGTGTAGATATTCACGCGTTCACCAAGTAGATAATGGCGCCAAATCTTGAGAGCAAAGATGACGGCCGCCAATTCCAAATCATGCGTCAGATAATTGCGCTCATGAATCTTCAGCTGTCTTGAAGCATAAGCCACAACTTTACCGTGCTGATGTAGAACACATCCTAATCCCTTACCGGATGCATCGCAATTCACTTCGAATCCTCCAGATTGATCCGGTATAACGAGAATAGGTGCTGATATCAACCTTGACTTGAGTTCTACGAAAGCTTGTTCGCATGCTTCTGACCACACAAATTCTTTATTTCTACGTGTGAGCTTCGTCAGGGGTGTTGCTATCTTCGAAAATCCTTAAATGAATCTTCTGTAATATACAGCTAGACCTAAGAAACTCCGAATGTCCTTCACTGACTTTAGTGTAGGCCATTCGCTAACTGCTGAGACTTTTGCTGGATCCACCGAGATTCCTTTTCCTGATACGATGTGTCCAAGAAAACCAACTTGCTTTAGCCAAAACTCGCACTTGCTGTACTTGGCATAGAGCTGATGCTGTCGAAGAGTTTCTAGGACAATCCGTAGATGTTCTGCATGCTCTTTCCGATTCTTAGAATACACCAGGATATCGTCGATGAAGATGACAACAAACCTGTCTAAGTACTCCCGGAAAACTTGATTCATTAGGTTCATGAATATTGCGGGTCGTTGGTCATTCCAAATGGCATCACAAGAAATTCGTAATGTCCATAGCGAGTTCTAAAAGCTGTTTTGTGAATATCAATTTCCTTGACCTTCACCTGATGATAACCTGAACGAAGATCTAATTTAGAGAAAACACAAGATCCACTTAGCCGATCGAATAAATCGTCGATGCGCGGAAGTGGATACTTGTTCTTTATAGTGACTTCATTCAAGGCTCTGTAATCGATGCACATTCTGTATGAACCTTCCTTCTTCTTCACAAGTAGTACAGGTGATCCCCAACTTGATGTGCTGGGACGAATCCATCCTTTCGCCAGTAATTCATCCAACTGTGTTCGGACTTCTTTCAAACCTTCCGGACTTAAACGATAGGGTGCTTTGATCACCGGTTGTACTCCTGGTACTAAATCAATACTGAATTCAAGAGCTCGATCGGGAGGCAAACCTGATATATCGTTAGGAAATACATCGTCGAACTCTCGAACCACATCTGGTCTTGATTCTTCCTCCGCTTGAGCTGCTGCAACTACTGCTTCTCTTGGCTTTGCTTTGTAGGTACCTGGCTCCAGTGTACGGTCTCCGCTTTTGAAATAGAAGATTGGATAGTCTGGAATCTCGAATACTACCCTCCTTTGACGACAGTCAATGGTAGCATAAAAAGTTCCAAGCCAATCCATCCCTAGAACCACATCAAAGTTCGGTATGTACAGCACTTTGAAGTCGGCATAAAATTCTCTGCTGCAGATGACGACTGGACACAAGCTGTATCCCATAGTTTCCTTTAGAACGCCATTTCCGGAACTGACATTCCAGCTGGATACAAGCGGTGAGACTGGAATCGCATGGGTTCGGATAAACCGTTGCGACATAAAGCAGTGAGATGCTCCAGTATCAAATAGTGCTAGTGTAGGGATTGAGGATACTAAGATTGTACCTAAGGTATGTGGGATATGTTTTAGGTATAGGAAAAGTATGTAGATAAACAAAACTAAAGAAAAGTTTGAGAAGAAAAGTTTACCAGCGATGACTTGGCCAGTGGCCTCAGCTTCTTCTACTGACATAGTGAAAGCCTGGCGCCTTGGTACATTCCTCCTGGCCAGAGGAGCATTCCTCGGAACTTTCCTTTGAGGTTGATGGAACCGACGAGGAGGTGGTGCAGCTTGTGGTCCTCTGGGTGGTGCAGGTAGTGCAAGTCCTGGAGCAGGTGCTTGAAGAGCTGATCGCTGCGGATAGGTAACTGCTGGCCTGGGTGCAGCAACTGGGTTTTGCTTTTGGGGATAAGACCCAATATCATGAGCAGCTGAGCCGCAGATCAAGCAAAGATGGTTGGCTCGCCGGCAGTCTTTCATCATATGTCCAGTTCTCTTGCAGTAGGTATAAAAGGCTGGGCTGGGACGGTTGTTCTGTACTCCGGGTCGCCTTGGCACAAAAGATGGCCTGGACGACGCTCCTCCTGCCATCTGGTTGGCAGGACGCTTAAATCCAGCAGATTGAGATCTTCCCCACGCCTTTACCACTGCCTCATAACGGCGGGCAGCTTTCAGAGCCGATTCATGAGTCGGAAATTCTCCTGTAGCCAGTGCAGCCTGGATTTCTGAATCCAAACCTTGTTGAAAGCAACGGGCTCTGATCTCATCCGTCGGTATAAGATGTGCCGCAAATCTGTTAAAAATATTGTGTTAGCTGTGTAATATGTGATATAAAAATTTTGAATTATTGAGACATATCTTACCGACTGAGCATGGTGAACTCGGCGTCATACTCATCTACTGACTTGGTCCACATCGAACCTTGTTGTAGATGGATGAACGACTGTTCCATGTCGAACCTGGCAGTCTCAGGGAAGTACTTAGCGTCGAGCATGTCGCGGAAAGTCTTACATTCGATAGGCTGTTCAAGACGGCTTTCTTCCGCCTTCCACCAGTTGCGAGCATTGTCCGTGAGCTGCAGTTTCGCCACACGAACCCAAGCTATGTCTGGCACTTGTGCTACCGCCAGATCATCCTCTATGCTCTTTACCCATTCCTCAGCTTCAAGTGGGCTTCCTTTTCCAGAGAACTGTTTGGGGTGTAAAACCCTAAATTGCTTTACTCCAGGTGCGTCTGCCTCAGAACGGTTCATCAAAAGAGTAGTCTGCTGCTGCTGTCCTTCTAGGAAGCTTCGGATTGCCTCAAGCAGAATCGTCTGCTCGTTGATCGGAGCAGAGACGACAGGTGTGAGTGGTAGGGCTGGAGGTGTGTTGTTGACATTGGTGCTGGTGTTGTTCGGGGAATCCATAACCTTGAAGAAAAATTTGGGTTAGGACAGATTCAAAATATTTGAAATGATAAGATTCAATGAATATGAAATTGTAAGATTCAAGGAACATGAATTGTAAAGAATGTTTTAGTTGCTGGTTCTTGTGTTATATTGCTTAGGTTGTTCACGCAGAATAGAACTGTATAGTATGATTCTATACAGCTCAGACCTGCATGGGCCACCCATAAATCCTGTCACGCCCCGCTTCCCGGTATACGGCGAAGGGGATGCGACGAGGTCCGCTACGTATTTACTGTGAAGTAAATACGCTAAGCGTATCTAAGCAATATAAAAGTAATCACAAGAGACAAGAGATATAAAAATTTCAGCAACTTTATTTAATAACATTCTTTTGTACAATGCATGAAAAGAAAATACAACTGAAGTAAAAACGATGCCTAAACAATGACATAACAGGAAATGAAAATACTGAATGTAGAAGTACAATGTCTAGAGCTCGGGGTCTTCGAGGAACTGATCCAAGTCTTCACTGGTGGGCACGATCTCTGCTGTGTCCAGATCACCTGATGACATTCAAAGAAGAAAGAAATAGAATGTCGTCAGCGAAAAGGTCGCTCGGTAAGTCCCAAAGATAAGGGAGAAATAGAAAAGACCGAATAAGAATGTAACTTTTAAAGTTGTATAATATTGTAGAATATTGTGATAACGCTGTTGTTTGTAGCTTGGTACAGAAGGATGCCAGTGTATACGAGAGCGGTCTCTATATGCTAGAGACCAGGGCAAACTGAAAGTACAAGGAACCGTTATGCCACGGTACAACAGCAACATGATTCATGTTAGGTGTCTTAATCTTACTGTCTCGTGCCACTTTTCACACCTTCCGTACAAATCTACCCTTTAAACCCTGTAGTGTTTTGATTGTATTGTTATATTGTAATGTATAAGTTGTATAGTTGGATGACTGACCGAAACCATGATATCAGTAACGGATGTAAACTAGATTCATGTACATGGAAAGTATATCCATGGTTTGGTTCAGTCAAGTTGAATAGATTGATCACTGGATTCATGGATTCGTGTGTTCATGTTGAATTGTAATATTATAGATTTAGAGATTGACTTGAATCATATTCAAGTCAGATTAATCAGACTCAAATCCGAGTCGTACAGTAGAAATGTAAATCGAAGTTCTATAATTACTAGGGTCCTTAGGGTAATTTATAAAACTTGAGGGGTTTTTATGTAAAAATACTTTTGTATAGTTTTCAAGATGCACCCCAAGTATTTATTATTCGCCTTTATAGTTGTAATGAGGGTGTATTTTATATCGTGACATTTCTAGTGAAAATATCGTAGTTCTTATAAATAAAGGTATTTAACTTTAATATTGATTTATTTGAAGTTCATGGTATTTTAATGTAAACTTTATTCTTGTGATTTTTAGAAAAAGGTGGGACATTTATATTATAACAAAATAGATTTTAAATGATAAATATACATATATTTATACAAAATTAATTTTAATAAATATTTATATTCCAAAAATCTCATTTTTCTTAAGATGTCGTATTTTAAACCTTTCGAGATCGAATGCTCCTTGCGGAGGTCTGAATCTCACACAACTAAGCCCGAGGGTGCACGATAAACCGTACTTTCCCAAACGGGTTCCCCAAAATGGGTTGTAGTGGCGCTTTGCAAAGATTTTATAAATACTAATCTTTTAGAATACGGATTTTATTAAGTAAAAGGTATTTATTTGCAAAAGTGTAAATTTTCCGTATTTTAGATTCTAGCATTTCCTAAGTGAACTAACCTATTTCTAAATGGTCTAAACGACAAGTCGTTAGAAGCCTCAAATCGCCTCTTCACCGCCAATTGTGGTCAGGTAAGTACAAATGAGGAAGGAGGGATCCGCTCACGAATCGTGAGACGGGCCTTTTAAAGTTACCTTTGCTCACTTGCCTAGCCTAGACACCGCAAAGTCAGGTTTAGATAAACGATCGATGTCCACAACTTATCGTGTTTTCCAATAAGAGATATTTATTTAAAAGTGTATCAAAGTTAAAACTTTTAGAAATGATTTTATTATAAAGAATATGGTATTTAAATTAAAGTATTGTTTTATCGTATTCTAAGTTTTTGATGATGTCGTTTAGGGTTGTATTTGCGTGTGTGTGGAGGTAGGTCATTACCTCGTGCTCTACTTTAAACGTATAGCAAAGTTAAAGGTTAAATGTGAAATCGAAACATGGTGGTATTTAAGTGAAAAATACGATATATTGAAAAAGCTATCATTTTATGTGAGAAAACTTGTTCAAATTATTTGTTAAGTGTTTAATAGTCAACAATAAGATGTTTAAGCTTGATTGAATTGGCGAGAAGTGAAATTTTATAGAAAACCTAATCGGAAATCGGATTTGTTCCGATTCCGTCGGGTTTTGTAAATTCGTATTATTTTAGAAAAGAAAAGGAAGCTAGAAAGGGACTTACGGGTTTGGACAACACTAAAGAGTGATAAGGAAGAAGAGGGTTCGCCGGTGCGTCGATTCATCGCCGAGAGTTCCTAGCACGATCACCGGAAGTTCGCCGTCGATTTCGTCAGGGCTTCGCCTTTCACTCGTTTTCAAAGTACACAATATTTTCTTGAGATTTTGAGAAAGTGGGCTCAGAATTTTGGGGATGAGAGGGTAGGAGGTAGGGGTGTATTTATAGGGTTAGATTTAGGTTAGGGTAGGTGTAGGGTTTTTAATTAAAAAGGTAAAAATAATAGAAAAATGTATTAAAAATGTAGTAAATAGGTGTTAATGGACTCTCTGGAAGTGGTCTGAAGAATTAAAGTATGCAGTGGAGGTGGGGAGACCAAAAGACAAATTTTCCCTGTTGACGACTCGGCGGTCCGGCCGAGTCTGGCCGGCGGCGCCGGCCCGAGTCGGCCGGCGGCTCGGCCGATCCGGTCGAGTCGTGCTGGTGGGAGATGGGGGGTCGCCTGATTAAGCCTCTGGAACTTCTAACTTTTCATGGGTAGTGGGGTTTTTGTGAGAAATCACGTGTTGACTGTTGGTATTCCAGAAATTTTAAAACAAAATAATATTAAAAATAATGTGGGGCAGGGGATTTGAACTCTGGTGGCTTGGCTCAGCAGTGCAAGGTCTTACCAATGAGCTACAAGCTTTTTCTTGTAATTATGGTGTGAAATAAACACTTAAAGAGATATCAGCAACATTAAATACTCCAAGTATACTTTGAATTTAAATCAATTCTTTGTACATTAAAAATGGAGTTGTTACAGTCTACCCTCCTTACAAAAATTTCGTCCTTGAAATTTACAACTTTTATTTGAGGACTAATTTACAAAGAGGTGTGGATATCTAGTATGCATTTCATCCTCCCTTTCCCAAGTGGACTTTCCTGGAGTGTCTTTCCTCCACATCACTCGGACCAAGTTAACTTCCTTGTTCCGAAGTGTCTTCACTTTCCTGTTCAGGATCTCCACAGGCTGTTGCTCACAAGACAAATCGGGCTGTATCGTGAGCTCGGAATGATCGAGAACATGGCTGGGGTCACTCACATACCTTCTGAGTTGGGATATGTGGAACACGTTATGCACTCCTTCCAATGAAGGTGGATGCGCTAAGCGGTATGCCACTTCACCGACTCGTTCGAGTATGTCGAACGGTCCAATATATCTCGGACTTAGTTTACCCCGTCTTCCAAATCGGATCACTCCGCGGTTCGGAGATATCTTCAGGAACACATGATCTCCTGGCTGGAACTCCAGATGACGTCTCTTTGCATCAGTCCAGTGCTTCTGTCGATCTTGGGCTATGCGCATCATTTCCCTGATAGTACGAACCACATCAACAGTCGATACTATCATCTCTGGTCTAAGAAGTTCCCTATCTCCGATGTCGTCCCAACTTAATAGCGATCGACACTTCCTTCCATACAATGCTGCAAAAGGTGCCATTCCTATGCTTGCTTGGTAGCTGTTGTTGTACGAAAACTTCACAAGATGTAGGTGATCTTCCCACGATCCTTTGAAGTCTAACATACATGCTCTGAGCATATCCTCTAAGATTTGAATAGTTCGTTCCGACTGACCATCTGTTTGTGGATGATAAGCTGTGCTGAAGTTCAGACTTGTTCCCAAGCTTGCTTGCAGACTCTGCCAAAATTGCGATCGGAACCTGGTGTCACGATCGGAGACAATGCAGACCGGTACTCCATGAAGTCTCACAATTTCCTGTATGAGTTCATGGGTATCAGAGATAGTACATTATGAAGAGTTTAAATCTTTAAATAGATTATTACCTCCATGTACTTCTTTGCTAGTATCTCAGTTGATTGGCCAACTCGAAATGGGGTGGAGTGAGCCGACTTTGTGAGTCGATCCACAATGACCCATACGGCATCGTTACCCTTTGTGCTGCGAGGAAGAGCAGTCACAAAATCAATCGTGATGTGTTGCCACTTCCATTCTGGGATTGGTAACGGTTGAAGTAATCCGGCAGTCCTGTGATGTTCAGCCTTTACTTGCTGACACACCAAGCATTTTGTGACGCTTCTGGCTACTTCACGCTTCATTCCATGCAACCAATTATTCTGACGTAGATCTTTGTACATTTTGGTACCTCCAGGATGTACTGAGTAGGGAGAGCTGTGAGCTTCTTTCATTAACTCTTCCCAAACAGGACCTTTTGGTACACACAATCTGCTGCCGTATCTCAAAGATCCGTCTTCATGGATGATGAAGTCTGTTCTGAGTCCATTCTCCACTTGTTCTCTGATCTTTTGCAACTTATCATCACTTGCTTGGGCTGCTTTGATCTGATTGACAATGGTTGATTGAACTTGTAAATTCATCAAACTTGAAGCATTACCTGGCACGGCTACTTCAATCTCCATCTGATGCAAGTCTTGTTGAAGCTTCCACTGAGCGGTGAGATTCATTGCTAATGGTTGGCGACTAAGTGCATCAGGTACCCCATTCACCTTCCCTGGGTGATATTGCAAGTTGATGTCAAAGTCCGCCATGAGTTCTAACCATCTTCTCTGCCGCACATTCAACTCCTTCTGAGTAAACACGTACTTCAAGCTCTTATGATCTGTGTAGATATTCACGCGTTCACCAAGTAGATAATGGCGCCAAATCTTGAGAGCAAAGTTGACGGCTGCCAATTCCAAATCATGCGTCGGATAATTGCGCTCATGAATCTTCAGCTGTCTTGAAGCATAAGCCACAACTTTATCGTGCTAATGTAGAACACATCCTAATCCCTTACCGGATGCATCGCAATGCAATTCGAATCCTCCAGATTGATCCAGTATAACGAGAATAGGTGCTGATGTCAACCTTGACTTGAGTTCTACAAAATCTTATTCGCATGCTTCTGACCACACAAATTCTTCATATTTACGTGTGAGCTTGGTCAGGGGTGTTGCTATCTTCGAAAATCCTTCAATGAATCTTCTGTAATATCCAGCTAGACCTAAGAAACTCCGAATGTCCTTCACTGACTTTGGTGTAGGCCATTCGCTAACTGCTGAGAATTTTGTTGGATCCACCGAGTTTCCTTCTCTTGATACGATGTGTCCAAGAAAACCAACTTGCTGTTAGTGTATATGCCCTAGAGACCATTACTGTATCATACTAGTTTGTATATTACTTGATGGAATCTTGGGATATTCACAGTTGTATAGACAATCTTGCTCGAAATAGTAGTATGCTACTTGGTTTGTTTCTACTTTAATGTGTGCATGTGTTTCTTTTAGCATATCGCCTATACATATTAGTGGAGCCCTTAGGATCCTTGCTTGATTACCAGCGTTGTGATGGCAGTCACACTAGTGGGGGCTTGGTAATCTACAAGCACATCCTTATACAGGTCCCTAGTCGTAGGATTATCGAGACGGGGAATCGATACTCCGGAGTAGACTAGCGTATGCGCTTCTCATCCCAGCAGGGGAGATGGTCTGTCCCACAGCCGTCAGTATGTCGTACTTGAGATAGTATGCGGGTGCTCGTTAGGTTACGAGTACACTGGACAGGACTCATCGGGAACTGTTGGTTGGTACTATACCTATCGTTAGTTATCAGTTCCCAGGTGACATGAGTACAACTTAGTCCGCTGACTTGACACTGTCACTTCGCCTCGAGTGTGTTCCCACTGTTCTTAGATTGCTACCCTACCACGGCTCAAATGAGTCGTGCAAACAGGTACCAGTTGGGTGCAGTCCCGAAGCACTTGTAGGCAGTGACAGTTAGACAGGATCCGTCTCTCCCGGTATTGGGGGTTGATATCGCTCTGTGTCAAGGAGAGCCATTACACATAATCGTCCCTGGCCAGGGCAAGCGAGATATGCTGGTAGCGTTTCCAGTGTTATCTCAAGGTGTTCTGGGCTACACTCCGACACGACTTGTACCGCTATTAGGGGATTGACGTTTACCCCCTAGGCCCGCCATGCGATACTCACAGACGAACAGACCGGACTGTACGGAGATTGTCACATTAAGGCTCAGTAGGAGTTCGGATGGGTTCACCTCATCATTCTTCTTATCGGCATCTACCTGGGGACCGTTACGTACAGCTAGTACCGCTTGCGGTCTGTGGTTAAACCCACTGCCAGCGTAGTGTCGATTCTTTAGAGTCCCACACAGAGAGCTATTCGCCTTTGGGCAAAATAGAGTAGAGGTCGCATGGTTTTGCGACAGGGTTCGTTCACATCCGCGCGCTTGTGCATGTTTGGTGTCCGGGCAGTTATTACTAGCGGGCTTTGGTTTAAGCCAGATTCTAGTATACGTTTTGGGATTGGTTTTATCTCTTTGCATTCGTGTTCCTCGGAACACGAGTGCGGGTGTGTATGCACAGTTGGCAGAGGCAGAGGATTCTCATTAGGGTTGTTGACTGTTGACTTTTTCTAAATCCTAATGAGAATAAGAAATATGATTAATAATAATATTAATTAAGTATTATTGTGCCATGGTTGAGTTGAAAGTTTGACTTTTGTTGACTTGTTGACTTTGTTGACCGGTTGACTATTTTGGACTTGTTGACCATAATCATTTCATGACTATGACTTTTGTTTACTTGTTGTTCTTTACAAAATGCATTAAATGCATGAAATGATAATGGCCATTGATATGAACCATCACATATACTTAATTATTATTATTATCATGATTATTTTCTCTTTTGTGAGCATGGTTGTAAAAAGTCAAGCTCAATCTATCATTCTCACTCTCTCTCATCCAAGCTCTCCCTCTTCCTCTCTCTCAAGGCACTCATGTCTCATGAGTTGAGAAACATGAGCCATTGAGATAAAACCCTAAAAACACTTCTCTACTCACTCTAGAGCACAAGGTCTAGCAAGCCAAGCACTTTAGTTTCCTCTCGCTTGAGGTAGGAGCTCAAGGTAGAAGCTTTCGGGTGGATCCTTCTTCGACAACAAGGAGACGACGAGATGAAGCCGATCCAACCACTCCAAGGAGCAAGAAGAGAAGGAGTTCAAGACCTAGGTATAACCCCTAACATAGTAGTTAAAGTTGTAGTTAGCTTGCTAGGTGTTTGTTTAGCAAAGATCCTATTCTAAAGTCCATATTACCTTTACCGTAAAAAAATCATTTTTTACCGTTTCCGCATCTCCGAAAGAACCGGGACGGGTAACGTGGACTTACAGTGATATCAGAGCCTGACTAAACAACAACTAGCATGTTAGCAAAGCGTTTAGAATTTCGATCGGAGAAAAAATCACAAAACGAGTCCAAGAACTGAACTTTCTGCCGATTTTTAAACTGTTCAAAAAATGATTCCACATACACTAAAAATCGGCTCAGGGTTTTGTAGGAAAACACAGGAAAAACGAGTCACTGACTCGGTCAACGCGCCGTGGAACAGCGGCGAGAACATGCTTCTTGCCGCGGATCCGTGGCCGAGTTGACTCGGCCATGAATCGTTTTTGCTGCAGTGTTCTCAGTGTTCTGTTTTGGGATTTTTAGAATATTTTGTTTCTGCCCAGATTTTCCAGAGAACAAAGTTGTGTTTGGGGTAGTTACAAATCCGTATTTTTGATCGAAGTTCTGTAGACTTTAGCTAATGGGTTATATCTGTGATGTGATATGTGTATTGAACGTGTGCTAATCGCTATACGTCGATTAGTGGGGGTTATACATATCTGTGATCTGTAATGTTGATGGTTTGTGTATATGAACTCATTGGATTATCGCGGATGAATAGCCGGGGGGTTGTGAGATGAGAGTTTTCTTTACTTTTCATTTGATGTAATATGTAATTGATGTAATATTATTTGTATGGCCGCACATCCGGGATGAGGTTGTAGCCACCATTGTATACTATTTCTTTTACTGTTTTTGCTCTTAGGATAGACCCAAGGTGGGGTGCACAAACTACCGGGTATCTCGAAGTACCGAGTGGCCTACTCACGTTGTTGAGGGAGGTTGCTTCACTTCGGGTACTTGGCGGGTAGTTTGCCGCACCCGTAGGGGTCTACGGTGGGGTCTTGACTATTCATCGCGACCGTGTAATCCGCTTTTCGTTGCAGGCTCGAACGAAACGCGGATTCCTAGTATATCCAATGTGTTCATCTGTGATCTGGAATGGCTATCATTGCATCTGACGAATGTATATATCTATATATGATATCTAATAGGCGTTGCTTATGTTTTTCATCCGCACTAGTCCAGCCCCCGCTCTGTCGTTAGTTAAGTAACCTAACGGGTAATGACGGGGCCCCGTGGCGAATGCGGATGGCATAAGCGTACGTCATATTTCGTTGTTTTCTGCAATGGTAGGATTAAATGATGGGACGCATTAAATTAATGCAATAAAATAAACCAAAGTTAAATTCGTTGGAACAATTTCAAAACCACTCGGTTTCTTTTCAAAAACAACTTTTAAACGCGGAGCTTAAGCCACTCCTTTAAAAGCTATCACGTTCCATCGATTATATCAAGTTCACTACGTTCACGGTTTTGCCAAAACCATTCGTAGCCCTCCATCATTTCAGTTAAATATTCGGTAGTATTCAAGCTATGTATTTTGACCTACGCCAAGGCATAGTGATTGGTAGCTGTCGGATATTTATCTGTTGCATAGATAGATGCGTTGGTTTGAGACAGTCGTACTGCCATTTTGGCCTACGTAAGGGTATGTACAGGTGGGTTCAAATTAACCTGGTTAATGATGGGTAGAACTTGACATGTGACTTATGATATTTTGGCCTACGTCAAGATCATAAGAGCATGGGGCAAAAATCCACATCGGGAGTTTCTAAAGAAACTGAAACTTGCTAGCGCTGCATACCATTTGGAATGTGATGATTCTGGTAGGATTCCTTCAGTTTTGTCACACGATGATATTTGGATCCCGATCTTACTGTGAGTATATGCTACTCCTCGGGAACTTTCTCACTTAACGATCAATGCTATAAACCAAGTAGGTGTCTAGAAAGGTGTTAGCGGGGCTACGCCCACAGGGAAAAGAGGTTATTTAATTAAGGAACTTCGCGAAAACGTTGGAAACCTCCCTCGAAGTACCAATACCGGCCTGGCTGAACGGTTAAGAAAGTATTGTACGGTGAGATTGATCCCGACTGATTCTTCCTTTTTGGTTTTAGGAAGGATTCGAGAAACAGTGGGAGCCATCCTGTTTAGACAAACTACAAACCACTCTAAACTTGCAAGAGCATCATGCTAAAGTGTTTCTTCTCTCTCTCCTAATTGCAGCGACCAAACATCATGACCGGAATTAAGTTACTATTAGATAAAAACATACTGACAGGGCCAAACTACAAAGATTGGCTCAGGAATGTCAAAATGGCAATCACTTATGACAAGTTGGGGTATCTCCTTACCACCAAAGCTCCCCCTGTCCCAGGTCCCAAATCCAGCATCGCGGATAAGGAAATCCGTAAGACCTGGGAGATCGACTGCGCGAAGGCCAAGTGCCTCGTGCTTGCCTCTATGGACAATGAACATTAGAGGAGGCACGAGAATATGGACCTAGAATCCATATTTCTCCATACTAAGGAACTATATGGAGAGCAATCCCGTATCGCCAGATACGAAGTCTCGAAAAAGTTGTTTTCGGCGAGATTGGCCTTCGGATCATCGGTAGCGGAACACGTGCTTAAGATGATTGGCTTCATTGAAGAGATCGCGGACCTTGGGACCACGTTAGAGAACGAGCTCTACACCGACTTGATTCTCCAGTCCCTCCCTTCCACCTACGCCCAGTTTATCCTGAACTTCAACTTGCAAGGAAAAGAGTTGAACTTCCGGAGCTCCTCAACATGTTGAGGAGTGCAGAGGGCACCTTACAGAAAGTAAGGGAAACATCCACTTTTTCTGTTGGAGGATCTTCCTCTTCTAGGTCTAAGGCGAAAGCCAAGGGAAAGAAGAAGAAAACCCCCACCAAACCAAGGGGCGGTGTTAGTAAAGTGGAAGCGAAGGGAAAGGCAAAGGTAACAAAGGTAACGGGACAGCTTGTGGGAAAGGAAGAGTGCTTCTATTGTCATAAGAAAGGACACTGGAAAAAGGATTGCAGGGCTTGGAAGGCCAAGAACCAGGACCCGAAGCAAGTTGTGGCTTCGGCTTCAGGTGTGTATCTTATTGAAAACCGTCTATCAATAAACTCTACTTCTTGGGTATTGGATACCGTATCAGGATCTCATATCTGTAATTCTTTGCAGGCACTGAGAAAGCGTAGGGTTTTGAAGGCAGGTGATATGACCCTCAGAGTTGCAAACGGAGCTGGCATGGATGCTGAGTCCGTGGGGGACTATCACTTGGGATTGTCAGATGGACATGTTTTGGTTTTGCGTGATTGTTATTTTGTACACAGTGCGACTTGTAATATCATATCTGTATCTTTAATGTCTAAAGAAGGTTATGATTTTGCATTTGTAAGCAATGTTGTAAACATTCACCTTAATCATGTTCTGATTGGGTCGGGTACATTAAGCAACGGGATATACGTATTAAACCAACCACAGATTTTCAATGTCCAGAATACACACAAAAGAAAATCTCCAGAAATAAATCATGCTTTCTTATGGCATTGTAGACTGGGTCACATCAATGAGAGAAGGTTGACGAAGTTACATACAGAAGGATATTTGGATCCGTTCGAATATCAATCATATGCAACTTGTCAATCCTGTCTCAAAGGAAAGATGACAAAGACTCCATTTACTGGACATGGAGTAAGGGCGAGCGAGCTCTTGGGACTCGTACACAGCGATGCATGCGGTCCAATGTCTACACATGCACGAAGTGGTTATTCTTACTTCATTACTTTTACGGATGATTTTTCAAGGTTCGGGCATGTCTTCTTAATGAAGCATAAATCTGAAGCCTTCGAAAAATTCCAGGAATACAAGAATGAAGTAGAAAAACAAACAGGCAAAAGTATCAAGACACTGAGATCTGATCGAGATGGTGAATACTTGAGTGCCGAGTTCCTGGGTTACCTAAAAGAGAATGGAATTATCTCTCAGCTTACTCCTCCATACACTCCACAACATAACGGTGTATCGGAGAGACGGAACCAAACCCTATTGGATATGGTACGTTCCATGATGAGTAACGCTGAGTTGCCGCGATCATTCTGGGGATATGCACTAGAATCAGCCGCATATCTTTTGAACCGAGTTCCAACTAAGACTGTGCCTACCACACCATATCAGATATGGAGTGGGAAGAAACCCTATTTTCAATATCTGAAGATTTGGGGATGTCCAGCTTTTGTCAAAAAGCAGCATGCGGGCAAACTCGAGGCACACTCAGTACAGTGCAAGTTTTTCGGATACCCAAAGAACTTCAGGGGGTATCTTTTCTATTACGCAGAAGAACAAAAGGTTTTTGTCTCTCGTAATGCCCACTTTCTGGAACATCAGTTCTTAGAAAAGGAAATAAGTGGGAGCGCAATAAAACTGGAAGAAATTCCAGAACCATAAACTATTACTGAAAGCTTAGTAGAACCAGAGGGTTCGAAAGAATAGGACATTTCTGCGCCGCTCCGCAGGAGTAGTAGGCAGTCTCATCCGCCCGAGAGATACTGCAGTTTTCTCATAGATGGGGATAGAGAGGATTGCATCATTGATAATGATGAGCCGACTAGCTTCCAGCAGGCCATTCAGAGCGTTGACTCGGTAAAATGGCTGGATGCAATGCGGACCGAAATGGAGTCCATGTACACCAACAAAGTATGGACTTTGGACGTTGCTCCAGATGGCGTAAAACCCGTAGGATGCAAGTGGATCTTCAATAGGAAGATTGGTGTAGATGGACATGTTGATACCTATATGGCTAGACTTGTTGCAAAGGGTTTTCGTCAAAGACCTGGTTTGGACTATGACGAAACCTTTTCTCCAGTGGCTATGCTCAAATCCATTCGGATCCTTCTTGCCATTGCTGCCTTCCACGATTATGAGATTTGGCAGATGGACGTAAAGACCGCTTTCCTAAATGGAAATTTAGAGGAGTGTGTCTATATGGACCAGCCAGAGGGTTTCATTCAGAGTGGGAGCAGCGGAAAGGTGTGCAAGTTGCTTAAGTCCATTTATGGACTGAAGCAGGCATCGCGGAGTTGGAACATCTGTTTTGATGAGACGGTCAAAGATTTTGGCTTTATCAAAAATCCAGATGAACCATGCATCTATAGTAAAATTGTAGCACGAACTGTCGTATTCCTCGTTTTATACGTGGATGACATTCTCTTGATAGGAAATGACATTCCTATGCTACAATCTGTCAAAGGGTTCTTGTCACACAGGTTCTCCATGAAAGACCTGGGTGATGCCTCTTACATTCTGGGGATCTGGATCCATCGTGATAGGTCCAAGAGGATATTAGGACTTTCACAATTCAGGTACATCGACACCATACTGAAAAGATTCAGTATGGAAGATTCCAAGCGCGGTAATCTACCAACTTGTCACGGGATCACCCTCTCCAAAGAGATGTCTCCCAAGACTGATTTGGAAAGGGATCGCATGTCTGTTATACCCTACGCTTCTGCGGTAGGCTCTATAATGTATGCGATGTTGTGTACCAGACCAGATGTAGCTTATGCACTGAGTGTGGTAAGCCGGTATCAGTCAAACCCTGGGGAGAAGCACTGGATAGCAGTAAAGAACATTCTGAAGTACCTGAGAAGGACAAAGGACATGTTTTTGGTTTACGGCGGAAAATACCTCCAGATGGAGGCCTTTGCTGACTCCAGCTTCCAGAGTGACAAGGATGACTCCAAGTCCATGTCGAGTTATGTCTTTACCCTCAATGGAAGGGCGGTGTGTTGGAAGAGTTCCAAACAAGAAACTGTTGCTGACTCAACGATGGAAGTGGAATATATCGCTGCATCTGATGCCGCAAAAGAAGCAGTCTGGATGAGGAAGTTCTTGACAGAACTTCAAGTGGTTCCGTCCATTGTTGATCCAATACCTCTGTATTGTGACAACAACGGGGCTATAGCTTTAACGAAGGAACCCAGGTCCTATCAGAAGTCCAGACACATCTTGAGGCGGTATCACCTGATCAGGGAGATCGTGGATCGCCGGGAGATCGAGGTTTGGAGGGTTGCTACAGAAGATAACACTGCAGATCCATTCACGAAGGCCTTACCCCAGACTCAGTTCGAGCGGCTGATCGAGATGATAGGTCTTCTATACGCCAGTACATGGCCTTAGTGCAAATGAGAGATTGTTAGTGTATATGCCCTAGAGGCCATTACTGTATCATACTAGCTTGTATATTACTTGATGGAAGCTTGGGATTGTAAGGTTAGTCTAGCACCCTATGAAGAGTTTTGAAGCATCACATGTCTCAAAGTTTGTATTTTTAAGGTGCTAAGCTAACATGCAAAGGATAGATCCTAGAAAATTAGGGTTATCAAAACTTTAAGCTAGTAAAGACTAGGGTTTGAAGGCTACAACCTTTGTAGCTCCCCTTTGCAAGACTCCTTGGTGTCTTGGGTGTTGAATCGAGGTCCTCTTGAACTCCCCCTGTGTCCACGACGATCCACCGCGGAGATCTCCGTCCAAGCTCGCTACTTTGTAAAATCAAAGGAAACACTCTAATCAAGTTGGCTAGACTTGAGTAGAATGGTGTTGTGGCTTTGGATCTCACTTCAAAAACCTTTCTTTGATTGTATTTAACTCACTAGAAAAACCTAGAGAGGAAAAGATGAAGGAAGATGAAGATGGTGGCCTTTTTTTTTCAAGAGGTAAAAAGATAACCTTGAGTTAAAAAAACAAGAGAAAGAAATATATATCACTATATATATTTAATTCCTTCTTGACTTCAACCATGATTAAATGATAGATAGTTAATTTAACTTGGGTTTAGAATGATAAAGAGAAGGATAACTATAGGTTAGTGGTAGTTGAGCTAGGTTAGGTTAGAAGAAGAGTGTGGAAACTAACATGATTATCCTTTCCTTTTTCATTTAACTTTAAAACCAAAATTAAATTATTATCCATTATTTAATCCATGGTGTGAGTCTTGCATTGCCACTATTTCCATATGCTAACAACCATGATGGATGAGTGTATGTATGTGTGCATGTATGCACATCCACATGTGCATGAAACTAGCATGAAAGAAAGAAAGAAAAGCACACATGCATGCACACATCCATCATCCAAGAAAAGGTTTTAAGTGAGAAAACTAATGGTTAAATGATAAATCAACACTTGATTTATCAATCCGGTCATATCTCATATGACCCCACCAAAAGTAGCTCACCCGATCAATGTTCGGTATCATATACGCACATTTCAATCGGGTGCATGCGCATATCGCATACGCGCACCACAACGTTTCGCCTGGACTGGGTAACTCCTTTGTGGGACTCTAAGACTCGTCAATACGCCGGCAGAGGGTGATGATCATATCAGGTACCCTCAAGCCGCAAGCGGTCAGCTAAACGTAACGGCCACCCGGGTATTGAGCGATCAGAAGACAACAAGCGAATCTGCTACAACTCCCGTCGAGCCATCCGGCAACACTACCGTACAGTCCGGTCTCTTCGTCAGATATGCTGCATATCGAGCCTAGGGATGGTCACGTCGACCCCAATAACTCAATAAGTCGTGCCGGTGAATGGTCTATAACAGATCGAGAAACTACTGATAACACTTATCAGCAAATCTCAGCAGCCCTGGCCAGGGACTTGCTGTTATAACCAGTCGGGCACAACACAGCATCAACTCCCAATACCGGGAGAGACGAAACCCCTCCTATCGCTCATCGTCTTCGTGTGTCTCGGGACTGTACCCAACGGCCACCTGTTTGCACGACTCAGTAGAGCCGTGGTAGGGTGGCAATCAAAATACAGTGGGAGAACACACAAGACTCCATGACGATCTTGGGTCTACAGACTAACCTGTACCAGTGTCACCTGAGAACTGCTATCCGACGATAGATATAATTCCATATAGGAGTTCTCGGTGAGTCCGTCCAGTGTACCCAGTCACCACTGAGCACCCATATATGATCTTGATGTCAAACATCGATGAATGTGGGAACATCCATCGCCCATCGTATGGGTCTAGTATCATATACGCTAGTCTACTCTGGTATATCGATGCCCCGTCTCGATATACCTACGACTTGGGACTTTCCAGGATATGCTTATAGACTACAGATGTCCCACTAGTATGATCTCCATCATAATCAGAGTAGTCAAGCCGATATCCTCAGGGCTTTATCAGCATGTATGAATGAATAGAAGCATGATCAAATAAACATGTCAGATAAAGAAGAACCAGATAGCATACTATCATGTCGAGCAAGAATGCAAACTGAATATATATACATGTATAGATACATCCACTATCACATAATGGCCTCTAGGGCATACATATATACAACAATCTCCAACTTGCACTAAGGCCAGTTATTGGCGTATCTCATACCCAACATCTCAAAAAGTCGCTCATGCTGCGGCTGAGGGAGGGCCTTGGTGAATGGATCCGCGGTGTTGTTCTTTGTGTCTACTCTCTTAATCTCGATCTCGCGGCGATCTACAATCTCCCGGATCAAATGAAAGCGCCTCAGGATGTGTCTGGACCGTTGATGGGATCTGGGCTCCTTGGCTAACGTCATCGCCCCATTATTGTCACAATACAAAGGTATTGAATCAATAATGGTTGGAACTACTCCTAGCTCCGAGACGAACTTCTTTATCCAGACGGCTTCCTTGGCGGCATCATTTGCAGCAATGTACTCAGCTTCCATCGTAGAGTCTGCAACGGTATCTTGTTTGGAACTCTTCCAACTTACCGCCCCTCCATTGAGGGTAAATACAAACCCTGAGATAGATTTGCTGTCATCCTTATCGCTCTGGAAGCTCGAATCGGTAAAGGCCTCCATTTGGAGGTCTGTATTACCATACACCAAGAACAATTCTTTAGTTCTTCGTAAGTACTTAAGAATGTTCTTCACAGCTGTCCAGTGGTTCTCCCCTGGGTTAGATTGATACCTGCTTACAACACTAAGTGCATAAGCTACATCTGGGCGTGTACATAACATCGCATACATTATAGATCCTACTGCCGAAGCATAAGGTATAATGCTCATGCGAGCTCTCTCTTCATCGGTCTTTGGAGAAGAATCCTTGGAGAGAGTGACTCCATGGCAAGCGGGTAAGGCACCCCGCTTGGAGTCTTCCATACTAAACCTCTTTAGGATGGTGTTGATGTACCTGGTTTGGGACAATCCCAATAACTTTTTGGATCTATCCCTATAGATCCTTATGCCCAGGATGTATGTGGCATCACCCAGGTCCTTCATGGAGAACCTCAGTGATAAGAATGATTTGACCGACTGTAGCATAGGAATATCATTTCCTATCAGAAGAATATCATCCACGTACAATACGAAGAATGTAACAGCTCTTCCTACAGCCTTCTTATAAACACAAGGTTCATCTGGATTTTTGATGAAATCAAAATCTTTGATAACATCATCGAAACAGATGTTCCAACTCCGAGATGCCTGCTTTAACCCATATATGGATTTAAGCAATCTACATGCTTTCTCGCTGCTCCCACTGTCAATGAAGCCCTCTGGCTGATCCATATAAACGCATTCTTCTAAATCTCCATTTAGAAATGCTGTTTTAACGTCCATCTGCCAGATTTCATAGTCGTAGTGAGAAGCAATAGCAAGTAGGATCCGAATGGATTTAAGCATGGCTACGGGCGAAAAAGTTTCGTCATAGTCCAAACCTGGTCTTTGACGAAAACCTTTCGCCACAAGTCTTGCCTTATAGGTCTCTACCTGCCCATCCACACCAATCTTTCTTTTAAAGATCCATTTGAACCCTACAGGTTTTACCCCAGGGGGTACAACGTCCAAAGTCCATACTTTGTTGGTGTACATAGACTCCATTTCGGATCTCATGGCATCCAGCCACTTCACAGAGTCACCACTCGTGATAGCTTGCTGAAAACTGGTAGGATCATCATCTTCCATGATACAGTCTTCTCTGTCACCATCAATGAGGAAACCGTAGTACCTCTCCGGTGGGCGAGAAGTCCTACCAGACCTACGGAGTGGCCGAGGTTCTTCAGTTTCTGCTGCAACAGTCGGTTCAACCAAATCGTCATTTGTAGTTTGTGTCTCTAGAACCTCTTCTAGATCCACCACTTTGCCATCATCTTTATCTGTGAAAAACTCTTTTTCCAAGAATGTGGCATGTTGAGAAACAAACACTTTTTGTTCCTCTTTGTGGTAGAACAGATATCCATAAGAATTTTTTGGATATCCTACAAAGTTACACATGACTGACCGTGTCTCGAGTTTGTCCGGATTCTGCTTTTTAACATAGGCCGGGCAACTCCAAATCTTAATTCTCTTAAGAGATGGTCTCTTCCCATGCCATATCTCATATGGCGTGGTAGACACGGCTTTGGTTGGAACCCTGTTTAGTAGAAACGCTGCAGTCTCCAATGCATGCCCCCAAAACGAGACTGGTAACTCAGTGTCACTCATCATGGACCAGACCATATCTAATAGGGTCCTATTCCGTCGTTCTGACACACCGTTGTGCTGTGGTGTGTAAGGAGGAGTGAGCTGAGAGAGAATCCCATTCTCTTTTAGGAAGTTTGCAAATTCTGTACTGAGATACTCACCACCTCGATCTGATCGAAGCATCTTGATACTCAAGCCGGTTTGTTTTTCTACTTCTTGTTTATATTCAATGAATTTCTCGAAAGCTTCGGACTTGTGCTTTAATAAAAATACATGACCGAATCTTGAGAAGTCGTCAGTGAATGTAATGAAGTATGAAAAACCGCCTCTAGCCTGTGTAGACATTGGCCCACATACATCACTATGTATGAGGCCTAAGAGCTCAGTAGCTCTTTCTCCGTGTCCGGTAAACGGAGTTTTGGTCATTTTACCCTTGATACAAGACTGGCAAGTCGCATAAGATTCATATTCAAAAGAGTTTAAATATCCATCTTTATGTAACTTGTTTAGTCTTGTTTCGTTAATATGACCAAGTCTACAATGCCAAAGAAAAGCTTCATTTAATTCTGAAAGTTTTCTTTTATTAGTGTGTTGTATACTGAAAACTGTGTGTTGATTTAGGACATATATTCCGTTATTTAGCGTACCATACCCAACCAACATTTGATTTAGGTGAATGTTCATAACATTGTTTTGCAATACAAAATTATATCCTTCATTGTCCAACAAAGAAACGGATATTATATTACATAGCATAGTTGGTACAAAATAACATGGATTTAAAACCAAAATACATCCAGAAGGCAACCCCAAGTGATACTCTCCCACTGCGACTGTATGTACATTGGAACCATTTCCAACGCGGAGAGTATGGTCACCTGTCCTCAAAACCTTGCTATTTCTCAGCCCCTGCATAGAATTGCAAATGTGAGAACCTGAACCGGTATCCAATACCCAGGAAGCAGAGTTTATAGAAAAACAGTTTTCAGTCACAAACGCACCTGAAGCAGAAGCATCACCATGCTTCTTCTTGAGACTTAAGTACTCTGTGCAATTGCGCTTCCAATGTCCTGTCTTGTGGCAATGAAAACATTCGCCCTTCCCCGAGTCTCCAGCCTTGGACTTTCCCTTTCCCTTCACCTTTTGAACTCCGCCTTTAGGATTAGTGGGTTTCTTCTTTTTCTTTCCCTTGGCTTTAGCTTTCGGGCGAGAAGAAGAAGACTGTCCAATAGTCATAACGGGAGTTCGAACTGACTTCATAGTGCTCTCTGCACTCCTTAACATGTTAAGGAGTTCAGGGAGATCCTTCTCCATGCTGTGCATGTTGAAGTTCACTATGAACTGAGCAAAGGTGGAGGGGAGGGACTGCAGAATAATATCTATATATTGTTCATTGTCCATCCCAGGTCCTCAAGCTCTTCTATAAGAGCTATCATCTTCAATACATGGTCTCCTACTGGTGTGCCAGGGGCCATTCGCATCTGAAACAGTTTCCTTGATGCTTCGTATCGTAATACGCGGGATTGCTCCCCATACAACTCCTTTGTATGGAGCAATATACCGTGAATATCCATGTCCTCGTGCTGCTTTTGATGTGTATTGTCCATCGATGCAAGCGCGAGGCATGTGGCCGTGGCACAGTCAGCGTCCCATGTCTTGCGGACTTCAATGTCCGCAACTGAGGATTTTGGACCTGGGACGGGCGGGGCTGAAGCCGTGAGGATATATGATACTTTATCATAAGTCAAGGCGATCTTCAGATTCCATAGCCAGTCTTTATAGTTGGTCCCATTCAGTTTGTTTTTATCTAGTAGAAGCTTAAGTCCAGTCATTGGTATCTGCCATTAAGAGAGAGAAAAGAATACACTCAGCGAAAGCTCTTGCATAGATTAGATTGGTTTATTATCTTGTCTAATCGATGTTTCCCACTGCTTTTTATCAAGTTTTTCTTTCAAACCTTAAAAAGAAAAACTAGCCAGGATTAATTACAGTCTACAACTTCGCTAACCGTTCAGCCAGGCCAGTGTCGGTACTTTGAGGGAGGTTCCCCGTGCTTTCGCACGGACCTAATTAGAGTAAACCTCGTTTTCCCAGAGGCGGAGCCCCGTTAACACCTTTCTAGACACCTAATGAGTTAGCTAATTGTAAACTGTAAAACTCTCCTAGGAGCAACTATTGCCCACAGTGGGATCGGGATCCAACCATCATATGGAAGGTATGCAATCTCATTGCAAATTTCAACTATTGAAATTCCCGATGTGGTTTTTACCCCTAATACTCATGACCTTGGCTAAGGTCAACAAATCACGAGCACTAGTCAAGCTCAACCCGTCATTTCTTAATTAATTAGACCCGTTCACATGACCCTTGGCTAAGGTCAACAAAGTCATATGCCCGTCCTAATTAATCTGCATCATATGCGTTTGTAGGAAGACATCACTTAGCTACCGTACACTACGCCTTGGCTAAGGTCAACAAACGTAGCACGAATACTAAGTACTCTACTTCCTAAAATGACGGAGGGTTGCGAATGATTTTTAAGAAAATCTTTAACGCTTTGAACTTGATATCGTTGTAGAATCAAACAGTTTTCAAAAGGAGTGGCTTAAGCTCCGCAGTTTTGAAATATAGCTTTTTCATAAATAGCCGAGTAGTTTTCAAATCCGATTCTACAACATCTTTGAGGTTTATTTTCTTTACATTAATCGCATTAATGTAATCCCATCATTTAAGTCCTTAAGCCAATCACAGAAAAGAAACGAAAATAATACGTACGCTTATGCCATCCGCATTCGCCGCAATGTTCCGTTATGCACCGTTAGGTTACTTAACTAACGGCATACCGGGACGGGACTAGCGCGGGTGTAAAACATAAGCAACGTCTACTATATATCATATATATAATATGTCATTCGTCTCAGATATCACAGAACGCAGGCAGCAGAAACATAGATATAACGTGGGATATTCTAGGACGTCCGTATTTAGTATTTAGCCAGAATAGAAAATACGGATTCCACAGTCGCGATGAATAGCCAAGCCCACACCCTGGACCCCTACGAGAGCGGCAAGTGACCCTACCAATCCTGGAGTTTAGGAGACCCGGTCTCGACTCCTTGAGATGGCCTCCCACTGAACCCCAGAACCCGGTCACCTGTGCTCCCCTCCTTAGGTCCATCCTAATGCGGAAAAGTAAATAATATACAATACTGGTGACACAACCGCAACCTGGAAGTGCCCCAAATAAAAGAATATTACATTACATTTGAATTTACATGAATGAAAATATAAAACTCTCATCTCACAAAAACCCCCCGGCTATTCGATCGCGACAATCCTGCACATCATATCTCAGCAACACATAATATCATATATCATCAACGTAAGTAAGTATGCGTACCCCGATTGTCGTTGACATATAGCAACGGCAATCGGCAATACCACTACATACTACACTTACGGTCACAGAAAAGAAAGTGTAAAATAGTATCACATTCCGGATAAACAGACAGTATTGAATTTTTCGAACGAACTATCAAATACCCAGGATTCACTAAAGCCCAACACTTGAGCAGGATTCAAACACCTGGAGTGTGACACAGTAGTAGCGGTCCAGCCATAGAAAGGTCAAGCCAACGCCTCACATGTGGCACGCCGTACTGCCCCAAACCCTAAGGTTCAAAGGGCAGTTCAAGACGGTCACATAATCGAGTTAAGGTTTGTTGTCTTCTAGAGGGACCACCACAAAAAGACTTGCACGTATTTCCAAAGTATTCAAACCCCGTGAATAGTGAGCAAATGACATTCGTTCAAACACTTCAATACTTCCTAATTTACCCGGAAAAGCTACGAAAACAAAATTCCGATCGAATCGACGGGTCCAAAATTATCTCCAGAATTTTTCTAAACTAAATACAGATCAAAAATATCCAAAATTATGTACAAGCAGATTAATGAATTACAGAAGAAAAATGATCCATCAATTTATATATGTGGCCGCGGAACCGCGGCCTAAGCAAGCTTAGGCCGCGTTTCCGCGGCGGTTCTAACTGTTCATGTGATTATTTTTCTGCCGTAATCCTTATATTTTCCTGCTATGATTTTTACATATTTTTAATTCTGCAAAATGTCAATTTTTAGAAAATTTCCAGAGAGCCCCTTAAAAAGCCGTATTTCGGTTCGATCGGAGTTCTGACTTCGTAAAAAGGTCGCCTAATATTCTAGGTCGGCTCTGATACCAATGTAAGGTTAGTCTAGCACCCTATGAAGAGTTTTGAAGCATCACATGTCTCAAAGTTTGTATTTTTAAGGTGCTAAGCTAACATGCAAAGGATAGATCCTAGAAAATTAGGGTTATCAAAACTTTAAGCTAGTAAAGACTAGGGTTTGAAGGCTACAACCTTTGTAGCTCCCCTTTGCAAGACTCCTTGGTGTCTTGGGTGTTGAATCGAGGTCCTCTTGAACTCCCCTTGTGTCCACGACGATCCACCGCGGAGATCTCCGTCCAAGCTCGCTTCTTTGTAAAATCAAAGGAAACACTCTAATCAAGTTGGCTAGACTTGAGTAGAATGGTGTTGTGGCTTTGGATCTCACTTCAAAAACCTTTCTTTGATTGTATTTAACTCACTAGAAAAACCTAGAGAGGAAAAGATGAAGGAAGATGAAGATGGTGTCCTTTTTTTTGCAAGAGGTAAAAAGATAACCTTGAGTTAAAAAAACAAGAGAAAGAAATATATCACTATATATATTTAATTCCTTCTTGACTTCAACCATGATTAAATGATAGATAGTTAATTTAACTTGGGTTTAGAATGATAAAGAGAAGGATAACCATAGGTTAGTGGTAGTTGAGCTAGGTTAGGTTAGAAGAAGAGTGTGGAAACTAACATGATTATCCTTTCCTTTTTCATTTAACTTTAAAACCAAAATTAAATTATTATCCATTATTTAATCCATGGTGTGAGTCTTGCATTGCCACCATTTCCATATGCTAACAACCATGATGGATGAGTGTATGTATGTGTGCATGTATGCACATCCACATGTGCATGAAACTAGCATGAAAGAAAGAAAGAAAAGCACACATGCATGCACACATCCATCATCCAAGAAAAGGTTTTAAGTGAGAAAACTAATGGTTAAATGATAAATCAACACTTGATTTATCAATCCGGTCATATCTCATATGACCCCACCAAAAGTAGTTCACCCGATCAATGTTCGGTATCATATACGCACATTTCAATCGGGTACATGCGCATATCGCATACGCGCACCACAACGTTTCGCCTGGACTGGGTAACTCCTTTGTGGGACTCTAAGACTCGTCAATACGCCGGCAGAGGGTGATGATCATATCAGGTACCCTCAAGCCGCAAGCGGTCAGCTAAACGTAACGGCCACCTGGGTATTGAGCGATCAGAAGACAACAAGCGAACCTGCTAAAACTCCCGTCGAGCCATCCGGCAACACTACCGTACAGTCCGGTCTCTTCGTCAGATATGCTGCATATCGAGCCTAGGGATGGTCACGTCGACCCCAATAACTCAATAAGTCGTGCCGGTGAATGGTCTATAACAGATCGAGAAACTACTGATAACACTTATCAGCAAATCTCAGCAGCCCTGGCCAGGGATTTGCTGTTATAACCAGTCGGGCACAGCACAGCATCAACTCCCAATACCGGGAGAGACGAAACCCCTCCTATCGCTTATCGTCTTCGTGTGTCTCGGGACTGTACCCAACGTCCACCTGTTTGCACGACTCAGTAGAGCCGTGGTAGGGTGGCAATCAAAATACAGTGGGAGAACACACAAGACTCCATGACGATCTCGGGTCTACAGACTAACCTGTATCAGTGTCACCTGAGAACTGCTATCCGACGATAGATATAATTCCATATAGGAGTTCTTGGTGAGTCCGTCCAGTGTACCCAGTCACCACTGAGCACCCGTATATGATCTTGATGTCAAACATCGATGAATGTGGGAACATCCATCGCCCATCGTATGGGTCTAGTATCATATACGCTAGTCTACTCTGGTATATCGATGCCCCGTCTCGATATACCTATGACTTGGGACTTTCCAGGATATGCTTATAGACTACAGATGTCCCACTAGTATGATCTCCATCATAATCAGAGTAGTCAAGCCGATATCCTCAGGGCTTTATCAGCATGTATGAATGAATAGAAGCATGATCAAATAAACATGTCAGATAAAGAAGAACCAGATAGCATACTATCATGTCGAGCAAGAATGCAAACTGAATATATATACATGTATAGATACATCCACTATCACATAATGGCCTCTAGGGCATACATATATCCAACAGGGATATTCACAGTTGTATAGACAATCTTGCTCGAAATGGTAGTATGCTACTTGGTTTGTTTCTACTTTAATGTGTGCATGTGTTTCTTTTAGCATATCGCCTATACACATTAGTGGAGGCCTTAGGATCCTTACTTGATTACCAGCGTTGTGATGGTAGTCATGTTAGTTATATGTATGCCCTAGAGGCCATTACTGTACATTGGATGTATATTGTAGTGGATGCTTGGACATATATAGGGAGGACTTTCTTGCTCGACATGATAGTATGCTATCTGATTGATCTTTATCTTAACGTGTATACTGATTGTCTCTCTGTTACATGTTGGTAAAGCCCTTAGGATGTGTACTTGACTACCTGGACTGTGATGCGGATCATACTAGTGGGGACATGGTAGTCCATAAGTACATCCTTCAAAGTCCCTAGTCGTGGGTGTATCGAGATGGGGCATCGATATACCAGAGTAGACTAGCGTGTACCTTCTCGACCCATACAGATGGGCGATGGATGATCCCATATCCATCGGTGTTTGACATCAGAGATGATATACGGGTGCTCAGTAGAGACTGGGTACACTGGACTGACTCGCCGAGAACTCCCAGATGGTATTATACCTTACGTCAGATGGCAGTTCTCTGGTGACACTGGTACAGAGTAGTCTGTTGACCCGAGATCGTCATAGAGTCTTGTGTGGTTCCCACTGTGCTTTGATTTCCATCTTACCACGTCCAAGAGGGCGTGCAAAACGGTGGTTTTTGGGTATAGTCCCGAGTCACATGGAGGCAATGAGCGATAGGAGGGGATTCGTCTCTCCCGGTATAGGGAGTTGATGTTGCGCTGTGTTCGATTGGCTATAACCGGAAATCCCTGTCCAGGGTTGCTGAGATTTACTGGTAAGTGTTACCAGTAGTTTCTCGAATTGTTATAGATCTCATATCGACACGACTTATCGAGCTATTGGGGTCTGACGTTTACCACCCCTAGGCGAGATATGCGACATATCAGACGATCAGACCGGACTGTACGGTAGTGTTACTGGTTGGATTCACTGGAGTGTGATCGGGCTTGCTCGTCGATCTTCAGATCGCTCAATACCCGGGTGGCCGTTACGTTTAGCAGACCGCTTGCGGCTTGTGGGTGATTGATATGATCATCACCTGCTGCCGGCGTATTGACGAGTCTTTAGAGTCCTACACAGAGGTTTCCTGGCTCAAGCGAAACGAAATAGGAGCGCATATGAGATATGTGCGGGACCGAGAATAATACCAGTATGTGATACTGTATTCGATTCTCGCGATGTGACATTGATCGATTATATGCGATATAGCCGGGTTATCGGATCAAGTGTTGATTCGATAAGTTGTTACTATTGATACCAGTCGGTTATGTGCGACATGACCGGATCATTGAATCAAGTGTTGATTTAATGATTTAATGTATAATTATGTATTTGATATATTACTTTGCATTAACTAGTATTGGTTCACTTTATATGGATTTTCTCACTTGGATTGCACAAGTTGTATATGTGATATACTTTTGTGCACTTGATTGTATCATGTTTGATGATACATGTTTACTTGGTTAAGTGTATAGAATTAAACCATGGTTAAACTTATGATTAGGGTTTTATTTCCTTTTCTCATTTATTTATCTATTTATTCATTTTGGAAATAAATATAAAAAGCATAATGAGAAAATGGTGGCTTTCTTTGTATGTATTATGAAGCTTCATGAAGACTTTGACCAAGTGACCATTTTGTCTCATGCTTAACCCTAACCATTCCTTTCAACCATGATTAACTCTCTACACATTACCATGGTTACATTATGATAAGTATTCTTATTATTTCCTTTTTTGAAAAAGACTTATCATAATATTCATTATCTTCTTCTTCTTCTTCATATTCAAAGAAGAAAGCAAGCTCCATCAATGGTGATTGATGGAAATGAGTGAGAAATCCAATTCTAAAGTCTACCCACTTCCTATTTCTTCATCTTCTACCTCTTGCCAAGTAGTAGAGTGTGTTTCCTTCACAAGTTTTCATGACTTGGTGAAGGTGGAGCTTGATTTAGCGATGCCTCGACGTAGATCATCTTCGGCATGGGCATCGACGACCTAGCTCGCCATTTCTCCGACGAAGCCGACGCTAGTGTTGGGGATAGTGCCCTCAGAGTCAATTATTGGATCACAGGCACGTGATTGCAATGATTGAGGGAGGACCTATCCCGGTAGGACAGTCTTACTCGAGATGATAGTATGCTATCTGGTTTATCTTTATCATCGTGTACTGCTTTAGGTGACCTGACATGTCGCTATTACACGTTGATAGAGCCCCTAGGATTCTTGCTTGACTACCAGCAGTATGATGGCGATCATATACGTGGGAGCTGGTAGTCTATAAGCACATCCTTAAAAGGTCCCTAGTCGTAGGAGTTTCGAGACAGGGCATCGATACTCCATTAGTAGACTAGTGTATACAGTCGAGACCCCGACGAGGGGCGGTGGCCGGTCTCACAAGCCACTGGTGTCAGTTGGTTCACCTAAGATGTATACAGGTGCTCATTGGGTTATGAGTACACCGGACAGGACTCGCCGGGAACCTGCTAGTTGGGCTTATACCTGACGTCAGATAGCAGTTCCCAGGTGACATGTGTACAGGTTAGTTCATCGACCTGAGGATCGTCATTTGTCTCGTGTGAGTTCCCACTGTGCTTTGATTACTACCCTACCACGGCTCAAAGGAGTCGTGCAAACAGGTTTTAGTTGGGTACAGTCCCGAGCCACATGGAGGCAGTGAGCGGATCTTCAGGGGTTCGTCTCTCCCGGTATTGGGGGTGAGGTCGCGCTGTGTCTAGGAGAGCCATTACGCAAAGCCCTCGGCCGAGGCAGGAGATTTACTGGTAGGTATTCCAGTAGTATCTCAGGGCGTTCTGGGCTACACTCCGACACGACTTGTACCGCTTTTGGGGGTCTGACTTTTACCAACCCCCTAGGCCCGCCATGCGATGCTCATAGACGAACGGACCGGACTGTACGGATATTGTCACTGACAGGCTCAGTTGGGTGTCGGGGTGAGCTTCCTCATCGACGTCCCTTTTGGTCAATAGCTGGTGGCCCGTTACGTATTGGCTTATACCTCTGACGTGCCAGTGGTTAAATCCACAGCCATAGTATTGACGAGTCTTTAGAGTCCACCACACTTACAGTTACTCAAGCTTTCGGGCGAAACGCTGTAGAGGCCGTATGGAGATATGGCAGGGTCCGATCAGATACGCGCGGTATTGCACGGATCAGGATCAGACAGTTTTGTACTAGTGGCCGTATAGTTATATGGCAGGGTTTGATCTGATACGTGCGGTATTGCACGGATCAGGATCGAACGGATTTTACTAGCCGGCTTTGGCTTAAGCCGGTCCTAGTCTGGTACAGTGTAGATTTTGTCTCTTTGCATTTGTATCCGGTCGGAATACAGATGCGGGTGTGTATGCACAGTATCGGGGTTTTCCTGTAATTTATTACGGGACCAGTTTTCTGGAGTTGCCAGTTTGCATTCCGTTCCGGCCGGTTTTCCTTTGTTCTTTCCCGGCCGGACTTTTCTGATGGAGGGGGTTATTTGCAGTTTTGCAAATAACACTTTGTGGAGGTTTTTCTTGCAAATGTATTTATTATGATAACTTATTTAGATTCCATTCCTTTCATTCTTCTTTTCATGCTTTATGAAGATTAGAAGTGATGAGAAAGGATTTGATCTTTGATTAGAGTTGATGTGAGGTTGTGATGATGGTTTAGGATGTGGTCACCCTTCTTGCTCTCCTACACTCACCTCCCTCTTGTTTCATATACATACATTCCTCCACCATTCTATTGACATGATAAGTTTTTCATAAGTGAGAAGGAGAGGAAAAAGAAAGAGAGAAGAAGAAGAGAGAGTTTTCCTTCTTGAGAGATTCATTCTTCTTGATCTCATTTTCATGCTAGAAAAATGCAAGCACCATTTTTCTATTCTTGATTCCTCCATCACCATGGCAACAAAACCCCAAATGAGACAAGCATCTTCTACACTACATTCTACAGCATATCTTGAGCATGTCGAGTTGCCGGCTTCATGCTCGAGTTGCCTCGGTATTGAGGCGGGAGCCCGTAAAAGACGCAGGCGATGTGGTGCCCTCTCCGGCGAGGAGGCGACGATGTGGAGGCAAGACTTTCCGCGGGAGATCGGGACATGACTAGAAGACCAGAGGACTCGGATCACTCGGTATACTTCTCACCCTATCTCTTGATTGCTAGCATTAGGTTAATGGTAAACGATCCGGGTTTTCTTTGTCCGCGGTAGCGCCGGTTTCCGAGTAAGGAAAATTTTTGATTCCGCATTTTGGCCTCGAGTACGAGGCCGGGGCGCTGCCGTGGCGCAACATGGTATCAGAGCCACGCCATTAACCTTACCTAGCTTCGTTTGATGTGTTTGCGTTTCCGATCGACCAAAATTTCCAAAAAACGTATTTTCTAGCACAATCAGTTTCTGTCGAAATTTTTTGGAGTCTAAAAATTTTTCAGGTGGTCTCAGAATGATTTGCAGGGAGTTCTAAGCCTACTGCAAAAATTTGGTAAAGTGATCGTTCCGTACGACCGCGGAAGCGCGGCCTTATCCCCTTATTGGCCGCGCTTCCGCCGCAGGAAGTAGGCTTCACTTCACCAACTTTTTTCAGTGGGGTTGTGGGCTTATTTTATGGGTTTTGGAATATTAAAATTGGGCCCAGGTTTTCTGTGAGTGCTACAGTTTTGATTGGGGGCCCACTTGTTAATTTTTTGGTCAATCGGAAAATTTTAAACACATTATTTCACAGTATTTACATTATATCTGCGACCGTGAATGTCACTCGATCGGTAAATCCGGTCTAACTGCTATAGCCCGGTTAGACGGATTTGCGAACGTGATTTTCACGTTGATGTTCTATGTTTATGCTGTGATGTTGCGGATCGGTCGTGGGGGATAGCCTGGATGCAATGCTAGTACAGTTTTGGTGTATTATGTACATTTGTTATTGCGGAGCGAGCGTCCGACATGTGGACTGCCGTCACTGCCTGTTTGTATTATTCTTTTGGGGCACGACCTGGTTGCGGTCGATGTACCCGGTGTATGTATATTTTACTTTCTGTACTAGGATTACCCCGCGGAGGGGTGCACGGATAGCCGGGTACTAGAGGGCAACGGGCCCGCATCTCATGGCATTGAGACGGAGGGGGCTTCACTCTAGGATTGGCGGGCTATTCGCCGCACTCGTAGGGGGTACAGGTTGACCCAGGAGGGGTGCCCAAGTTACCGGATTCCGTGAAGTGCTGGGTGGTCCATTCACGGAGCTGAAGGGGGCTGACTCGCTTCAGGTTTTGGCGGGTGACTTGCCGCGCCCGTAGAGGTCTAGGATTTCATTGCACAGGCTATCCACACGACCAGGGGAACGTCGGGTTTCAGCAGCGGCTCTGTGAAACCCGGGGCTTCCAGATATCTGTATTGTTCTGTGATGCTGTACTTTTCTGTGATGTTGCTTTTTATCACGCCTTGAGCGAAATATAATATATTGGTATATATATTAGTAGATGTTGTATATGTTTTTCATCCGCGCTAGTCCAGTCCCCGCTCTGTCGTTAGTAAGCTAACCTAACGAGTGATGACGGGACCCAGTGGCGAATGCGGATGGCATATACGTACGTCAGTATATTTTCGTTCTTTGTGGTGTGATCATTTGATGGGACTGCATTGATTCGGATCAATGCAAGATAAACAAACTTAATTCTGATGTTGTTGGAACATTTTTCAAAAAGCTGTTATTGCAAGGACGTTCACTTTTGTTTTGCATCGTGGTATTCATTTGGAATATCCCGCTCCTCAGTCGACGAGGCAAGGGCCAAGATCCCTTCAGCGGGAGTGACCCCTTGGACAGAAGTTTGCGTCAGGGCATTAACTTCGCTATAGCCGATTACTTTTGCTTTGCATCGTGGTATTCAGTTGGAATATCCTGCACCTCATTCTACGGGGAAAGAGCCGAGATCCCTTCACCGGGAGTGACCTCTTTAGCAAAGGTTTTCGTCACTATATTTTTATAAAAAGTTATCCAGTTCCTTCAACGATATCAAGTTCATTACGTTAAAGGTTTTTCGCCAGAAACCATTCGCAGCCCTCCGTCATTTCGGATTAGTATTGCATAGTATTCGCGCTGCGTTTGTCGTTGCTATTCGCCGAGGCGTAGTGTGCGGTAGCTTTGTTGTGCTTTTCTGTCGTATGGATATGTGGATTGGTTAGGACAGTCGTACGACTTTGTTGATTATTCGTCAAGGGTCGTGCGAGTGGGTTTAACGCAATCAAGATAATGACGGGCTGAACTTGACTAGGACCTTTTGATTTGTTGATTATTCGTCAAGGTCACTTGGGTCCTAGGGGTAAAAATCACATCGGGAGTTTCAAAAGAACTGAAACTTGCCAAGCATGCGCATACCTTCTGGAGTGTGGTGACTTGAGTGGATTCCGTCAAGTTATCATGCGATGATAGTTGGATCCCGATTCCCACTGATGAGTTGGTTTACTCCTCGGGTGATCCCGACTAATTCTTCTTTCAGGTTTGGAGGAGAATTTGAGGTACAGTGGGAGGCTTCCTGATTAGACAAAGTGATAACCATTCTGATCTAGGTTAGAGTGCACGCTGAGTGTTTCTTTTCTCTCTCTCTTTGGCAGCGACCATTGACCCGACCCTAAGACTATGACTCAGTGACCAAGTTGACCGAACCTTCTTAACACTGGCTTTTGGATTGTCAGAGTTGCAGACCTCATTGCCACTCCTACTTTTACCCTTTTCTCCAGGACACCCCGTATTACTACGAACGTCCACTTCCATTGGACAAAACCATCGTATGGTTAGATACGAACTCGAAGGACTTCGAGGATGGTTTCTGGTTCTGGAGAAAACGGATAGGATTATTCAGTTGTCTTTTCTTTTTCACCTTCTCTCATTACGAGTACTCCTTGGTTTAGGAGTAGTACACCTATTACGCAAATTGGATAGTCTTCTTCCAAACCTTAGGCTGGTGCCGACCGGTAGGGAATGAAGAAAACCAATTAGCATAACGATGGTGTGCAGAAGGTATTAAGTTAAGACAAAGCAAGGGATTAGTAGGAGGGCAAAGTAAATTGCGACTGATATTCACGACCAAACCAAGTATTTCTTCGCCAATCCTAAATCACCTTTGTATTTCTCCAGGACACTTCGTATCACTACGAAGATCCCATTTTATTGGATAATCCATCGTATGGTTATATACGAACTCGAAAGGAACTTGTTCCAGTTCGGGGATGGATTCTGGTTCAGGAGAAATAGGAATAATGTACATTCAGGTGTCTTTTATCTTCACCTTCTCTCGCATTGCGAGTGCTCCTAGGATTAGGACAGTACACCGTTTATGCTTTTTGGATAGTCTTCTTCCAAACCATAGGCTGGTGCCGAACGGTAGGGAAGGAAGAAAACCATTTGGCTTAAAGGGGTGTACAGAAGGTAATGACTAAAGACATATAAAGGGATTTGGAGAGGTGGCAAAGAATTATACGGTTATAGTTGTGAATCTGGATAATGGAAGAGGCATTACTAGGAATACCAGAATACCCCGACGAAACATTTCAATGTTTCAGTTTCACTGTGTACTGTTAATGGAAAACTGATTTCCTAGTTAGACACTTGCTCCAGGGTATGTATTTACCAGGTATGATTCTCACATCTGTATGGTTTTACAGATGATGAGTGGGAGTAAGTTATTGGGAATTGGGTGATCATCCTCATTATATCGGGATTCGTTGTAATCGGTGATATTTGAGGAAGCCACCTGGGTTGTTTGCCGGTCGGCAAATATTTGGTTTTGAATATCCGTTGTTGTGCACCAATTTCAAATTGATATATCTGTACGTCTATTTTCATAGAGTGAGATATACCTTTTGATATTATGTCGATGACATTTACCTATATCAGTGGATGGTTAGGTAAGGAGCATTAAACAGCGGTGTAATTCTTCTTAACCATAAGTACAGTTTTCAACCTACGACGCACAGTGAAAGAGTTGTTAGACTCAGCGGACTTATACAGAGTATTGTATGTTGTCCAGTGTCCATTAGGACAGAGGGGTTGGTCCTCATACTATATTCTGTTTACTTTTAACTTCTCTAGTTCTTAGACATGTGTTTCGTAGAAACACAGGGTCTAAGTTTTGAGGAGTTATAGGTATTTGAATAGAGTAGAGTACCAGATGTAGCAAGTATCGGGATTCTTCAAAGAGATCGAAGATGTAGATACTTGTGTATGGTATTCAGTTGATAGTAATGATGAAGACAGATTGCTTCTCTTTCAGGTTACTCATAATTGGAAGCATTCCTAAGTTGAGTAACGCTGATCGACCTCCTTCCATTTAGTTGACATGCACTGGAGATAGATGCATGATTTGAATCTGGTTAAATTAAATCAGTGCCTCTGTTCCTATATTGGATATAGAACAGTTCATATCTTAACGATGTTAAGGTACGGGGAGTTGTCCAGCTTATGCTTAAAACCAGACACTGGACAACTCTAGGCATGTTTCTGTAATGGCTGTTTGTGGGTTGACCCAGGCTATGACGAGGGTTGATTTTCTACCATCTGGACGAACAGTAGAAATATTGTTCTAAACTCGCCACAGTTTTATTAAAAATGGATTTTTTCAGAAAACAGTAGTGGGAGTATGGTAGAACTGGAAGTAATTCCAGAACCACAAACGATTACTGAAGATTTGATAAGGAACCTAAAGATTCAATCTGATTTGACATTCCATTGGCCACTCCGCAGATTAGGTGGGTAACTTCAGGCACCCGAGAGGTACTACGGTAGCCTCAAGGACGGTGACAAGGAAGTTCTTGTTTACCCACACTTGCCATTGTTGTTGTTCCAGGCTGCGAGACCCGGCAGGAGGATAAGTATAGCGTCGTTCTAAACTAGCTTTGGAAGTGCACGTCTATATGACTCTGCCAGAGGGTTGTCGTAGTCAGTGGGAGCAGCGGAAGCATTGGTGGACATCAGGCTTATGTCTATTTATAGACTAAAGCAGATGTAGCGGAGATAGATCATCTATTTCTGATGTGACAGTCATAGGTTTAACGTCATCAGAATAAGGGGTGGATCTGTTGAGAAGGTAGTAGGAAGTGATATTCCTATACTACGATCGGTTACACTTTGGTCGTCACACAGTGTTTTCTCCACATAGGACTTGGATATTATATCAGACATACTGGTTACTAGATCTATGGTTTTAGATCTAGATTTGGGTGGTTTCCCAATCTGGGTACCTTGACAGCATTCTATGAGTATTTAGAATGGACGACTCCTGACACGGTAGTGTACCTGCAGTTGATGGAGTCACCCTCTCTAAAGGTGTCTTATAGACTAAAGAGGAGAGGGATACTCATGATTGGCAGATCACTTGCTTAGGCAATTGAGTCAATCATGAGATATCAAGTACCACACCAGATGTTGTTCTTGCAGTAAATGCAATAAGTTGGTATTGATCCAATCCTGGAGAAACAGTCGGAAGCAGTTTTAGAACATAAGTGAATGTTCTAGGGATATGATAACGGCTGCCTCCTTTAGGAGACGGTTATCACTCCAGGCTTCCAAGGTGACATGGACGACAAGGAGGTTGTCAGAGTTTTAGTTTTCCCTCTAACGAGGGGCAGTATTTTGGACAGGTGATCCAAGGCAATACTGAGGGAGGCATGGCACAGGATACTGATTAAGTTCAGTTGACGATACAGTCTAAGAAGTTTGGATTTGGAGTTCATTTATGAGCTAGGTCCCATCAGACATCCAGACATTCTAAGACAGGTATTGCTCATTTCGGGAGATGGTATTCTCCGCGAACTTGAGATTTAGAGAGACATAGAAAGAAACATCAGAGCGGATCCACTCACTGAGGCTATTCCTCGAACACAATAGTTTCACAAACGAGCTTTGTGAGACTGACTTGTAGAGGAGTTGGGTGTTCGGTATCACACGGGCTGTGAGTATGCGACATCGCAATAATTAGCCTTGAGTGCAAGTGGGAGATTGTTGGGGATAGTGCCCTCAGAGTCAATTATTGGATCACAGGCACGTGATTGCAATGATTGAGGGAGGACCTATCCCGGTAGGACAGTCTTACTCGAGATGATAGTATGCTATCTGGTTTATCTTTATCATCGTGTACTGCTTTAGGTGACCTGACATGTCGCTATTACACGTTGATAGAGCCCCTAGGATTCTTGCTTGACTACCAGCAGTATGATGGCGATCATATACGTGGGAGCTGGTAGTCTATAAGCACATCCTTAAAAGGTCCCTAGTCGTAGGAGTTTCGAGACAGGGCATCGATACTCCATTAGTAGACTAGTGTATACAGTCGAGACCCCGACGAGGGGCGGTGGCCGGTCTCACAAGCCACTGGTGTCAGTTGGTTCACCTAAGATGTATACAGGTGCTCATTGGGTTATGAGTACACCGGACAGGACTCGCCGGGAACCTGCTAGTTGGGCTTATACCTGACGTCAGATAGCAGTTCCCAGGTGACATGTGTACAGGTTAGTTCATCGACCTGAGGATCGTCATTTGTCTCGTGTGAGTTCCCACTGTGCTTTGATTACTACCCTACCACGGCTCAAAGGAGTCGTGCAAACAGGTTTTAGTTGGGTACAGTCCCGAGCCACATGGAGGCAGTGAGCGGATCTTCAGGGGTTCGTCTCTCCCGGTATTGGGGGTGAGGTCGCACTGTGTCTAGGAGAGCCATTACGCAAAGCCCTCGGCCGAGGTAGGAGATTTACTGGTAGGTATTCCAGTAGTATCTCAGGGCGTTCTGGGCTACACTCCGACACGACTTGTACCGCTTTTGGGGGTCTGACTTTTACCAACCCCCTAGGCCCGCCATGCGATGCTCATAGACGAACGGACCGGACTGTACGGATATTGTCACTGACAGGCTCAGTTGGGTGTCGGGGTGAGCTTCCTCATCGACGTCCCTTTTGGTCAATAGCTGGTGGCCCGTCACGTATTGGCTTATACCTCTGACGTGCCAGTGGTTAAATCCACAGCCATAGTATTGACGAGTCTTTAGAGTCCACCACACTTACAGTTACTCAAGCTTTCGGGCGAAACGCTGTAGAGGCCGTATGGAGATATGGCAGGGTCCGATCAGATACGCGCGGTATTGCACGGATCAGGATCAGACAGTTTTGTACTAGTGGCCGTATAGTTATATGGCAGGGTTTGATCTGATACGTGCGGTATTGCACGGATCAGGATCGAACGGATTTTACTAGCCGGCTTTGGCTTAAGCCGGTCCTAGTCTGGTACAGTGTAGATTTTGTCTCTTTGCATTTGTATCCGGTCGGAATACAGATGCGGGTGTGTATGCACAGTATCGGGGTTTTCCTGTAATTTATTACGGGACCAGTTTTCTGGAGTTGCCAGTTTGCATTCCGTTCCGGCCGGTTTTCCTTTGTTCTTTCCCGGCCGGACTTTTCTGATGGAGGGGGTTATTTGCAGTTTTGCAAATAACACTTTGTGGAGGTTTTTCTTGCAAATGTATTTATTATGATAACTTATTTAGATTCCATTCCTTTCATTCTTCTTTTCATGCTTTATGAAGATTAGAAGTGATGAGAAAGGATTTGATCTTTGATTAGAGTTGATGTGAGGTTGTGATGATGGTTTAGGATGTGGTCACCCTTCTTGCTCTCCTACACTCACCTCCCTCTTGTTTCATATACATACATTCCTCCACCATTCTATTGACATGATAAGTTTTTCATAAGTGAGAAGGAGAGGAAAAAGAAAGAGAGAAGAAGAAGAGAGAGTTTTCCTTCTTGAGAGATTCATTCTTCTTGATCTCATTTTCATGCTAGAAAAATGCAAGCACCATTTTTCTATTCTTGATTCCTCCATCACCATGGCAACAAAACCCCAAATGAGACAAGCATCTTCTACACTACATTCTACAGCATATCTTGAGCATGTCGAGTTGCCGGCTTCATGCTCGAGTTGCCTCGGTATTGAGGCGGGAGCCCGTAAAAGACGCAGGCGATGTGGTGCCCTCTCCGGCGAGGAGGCGACGATGTGGAGGCAAGACTTTCCGCGGGAGATCGGGACATGACTAGAAGACCAGAGGACTCGGATCACTCGGTATACTTCTCACCCTATCTCTTGATTGCTAGCATTAGGTTAATGGTAAACGATCCGGGTTTTCTTTGTCCGCGGTAGCGCCGGTTTCCGAGTAAGGAAAATTTTTGATTCCGCATTTTGGCCTCGAGTACGAGGCCGGGGCGCTGCCGTGGCGCAACAGCTAGAGCCCGGGAATTCATTTGGACAGCAAAGGGACTTCGTTGCGGAGCTATGGAGGTGGAGCACCGGATCTACAAAGGTTGTATTTCCGTTTAAACTTTAGTTAAGCTGTTAACTAGTTTCCTTTTCGCCTAGACATCTAGCTAACGATCCGTAGTCTAGGGTTTCTCGGCACCGTATTTTTGAAATTGGTATGGTTGATGCCTTGTGAGACCTCACTAGTGTGCCTAGAAACCCTACAGTGGTATCAGAGCCTAGCTAGAGCCTTAGGCGAAGTCTAGACGGAATTTGAAACCCGAACGAACCCGAAACCCAACTTAAAAATAGCTCTCTGGACAATTTTCAAAATCGTGATTTTTTCCAGATTAAAAATATTCAGAAAACTCAGCAGGAAGATATAAGGTTTACTGCAAAATTCGAGCGCGTGATTCCATAAAGGAGGCGCGGATCCGCGGCCTTACAGGAGGCTTATGCGGCGGATCCGCGGCCCTTTTGTCGTTTTGTGCTTCGAAATTTGCACCTTAATTCTTAGTTTTCGGTTCTGGTTTTCCTGGGAATTTTTAATATTTTTTCCAGAGTTTTATTTTCTGAGTTGTTTTGGGGATTCGAATGTTCGGTCGGATTATCAAATTTTGTCTGTGTGGCTTTCCGGATAATTTTAGAATATGTTAAAAAGTTCGACCGGATATAAATACCCAACTTTTCCCCTGTCGGGAAATTTCCAAGTGTTGGATTTTCCGTAGTTTAACGACGTTCTAAGTAGTGCAAGTAACATGATGGTCCCTCTAGAAGACAACAAACCTTAACTCGATTATGTGACCGTCTTGAACTGCCCTTTGAACCTTCGGGTTTGGGGCAGTACGGCGTGCCACATGTGAGGCGTTGGCTTGACCCTTCTACGGCTGGACCGTTGGTACTGAGGCACGAACTGAATGTTGTTAGACTTATTTCATGTGTTGATCTGCATTGGGAAAACTTGGGTGTTTGACTGTTCGATCGAAAAGTTTAACATTTTCTATTTATCTGGAATGGGATACAACAATTGGAATTCACAAAAGTTATGAGATAACTGAATGAATGTTATAAACATAGCAGTTTAGTCTCACTTGATCGGTTGCCACGGAATTTTGATGTGATCAAAATTCCGTCGCAATCACGTAGCGTACGCGGATACTCGCCGGGTAAACTTAATAGACAGCCTCACTCCATAGCCCCGACCAAGTGACTGTAGGAGAACCCTGTCGCCGAAAGCATCCGTTCGGGTGCTCGCGGTAGCGGTGTTTCGCCTTGGTGCACTTCGTCGACAGTATCGGGGGTGCGACCGTCTACTGAAGTTTGCGACGAGCATTCGATCAGGATGTCAGGAATCCTGTTGAATTGCCCGACTTGGTATTGAAAAGTGTTTTCGATTTTGAGACTAAAATGCGGGGTTTATAATTGTTAGGCATGCGATGTCTAAAGAATTCATTTGGTCAGGCATGCGATGTCTGAGGTGATTGCGGATTCCAACTGTTGTAGTTTTACACTTTCTTTTCTGTGACCGTAAGTGTAATATGTGATATCGCCGGTTTTGTTGCTATATGTCAACGACAATTGGGATACGCATGTTTACTTACGTTGATGACATGTGATGTTATGTGTTGCTGGATATGTTATATTGGATCGTCGTGTTTGAATAGCCGGGGGGTTTTATGTGAGATGAGTGTTTTTCATTTTCATTCATGTAAAAACTTGTATGTAATATTCTTTTCTTTGGGGCACTTCCAGGTTGCGGAAGATGTCACCGTTTGTATATTATTTACTTTTCCGCACTAGGATAGACCCAAGGAGGAGGGCACAAGTAACCGGGTTCTGGAGTCCAGTGGGAGACCAACTCGAGGAGTCGAGTCCGGGTCTCCTAACTCTAGAATTGGAAGGGTTGCTTGCCGCTCTCGTAGGGGTCTAGGGGTGTAGGTTTGGCTATTCATCACGACCGTGGAATCCGTGTTTTATACTGGCTCGTATTGAAAACACGGACGTCCTAGTATATCCAATATTTCATATGTTTCTTCTGCTGCGATATCTGTGATGTGATCATGTGATGTTCTGTGATAGATACAGTATATAGTATATATGATATATCATATAGGCGTTACTTATGTTTTACACCCGCGCTAGCCCTGCCCCGCTCTGCCGTTAGTTACCTAACCTAACGGTGCACGAGGGGACATCGAGGCGAATGCGGATGGCATAAGTGTACGTCGTATTTATCTGTGATGTTTAGGTACTTAAATGATGGGACTTCATTAATATGATTAATGAAATAAAAGAAACCTAAGATGTTGTAGAATCGAATTTCAAAATAAAACAGGTAGCTACAGTTCTTGCTTTGCATAGCGGTATATGTGATATATCCTGCACCTTATTCGATGAGGAAAGGACCGAGATCCCTTCACCGGGAGTGACTCCTTTAGCAATAACTGGCAGATGCTACACACTCGGTTTGTCTTTTGATTGCTTTTAAGTGTTTTTTGCTTTGCACAGTGATATATATGATATATCCCGCACCTCATTCGACAAGGAAAGGACCGACGATCCCTTCACCGGGAGTGACTCCTTTAGCAAAACTAGAAAAGCCTCAAAAACACTCCATTTCAAAATACATTCGATCCTACAACGATATCAAGTTCATTACGCAATAGGTTTTCAGAAAAACCTGTCGTAGCCCTCCGTCATTTCAGATAAGTAGTAGTTAGTATTCGTGCTACGTTTGTTGGCCTGCGTCAAGGCGTAGTGTGCGGTAGCTAACTGGTGCTTATCTGCATAAGCATATGATGTGATTGGATTAGGGTAGTCGTGCGACTTTGTTGGCCTGCGTCAAGGGTCGTGCGGGTGGGTTTAATTCAATCAGGAAATGACGGGTTGAACTTGACTAGCGGACTATGGTTTGTTGGCCTGCGTCAAGGTCATAGGACGCTAGGGGCAAAATTATCGGGAATTTCAAGTGTTGAAATTTGCAATGAGATTGCATACCTTCTATGAGATAGTTGGATCCCGATACCCGCTGCGAGTAAGAGTTACTCCTGGGAGAGTTTTACACATTACAATTAGCCGATCAAGTAGGTGACTAGAAAGGTGTTAACGAGGTTACGCCTCTGGGAAAACGAGGTTTACATTAATTAGGTTCGTGCGAAAGCACAGGGGACCTCCCTCAAAGTACCGACACTGGCCTGGCTGAAAAATTGGCGAACTTGTAGTGTGTAATTAATCCCGGCTAGTCTTTCCTTTTTGGGTTTGAAGGAAGATTTGATAAAAAGCAGTGGGAGCCATCCTGATTAGATAAAATAATAACCAATCTATTCTTGCAAGAGCGCACGCTGAGTGTTTTCTTCTCTCTCTCTCCAGGTAGCGACCATATCACGCCTTAATCAAGATAATAATACGGATTATTGACCGAACCCGCTTGTTATACTGAGCTGGGGAACGTTGGTCCCGCTCCAACTTATAATTGTTATAAGACAGAGCAGGAAATTAGGGATTACCAGAATTCCTATGCCGCCCAAACGAAGAGAGTGCATGCTGATGCATCATCTTCGGGTATGTTCATTATACAGAACTGTTTCTCAGTATCCTTTACGTCCTGGGTATGTGATACCAGATCAGGATCCCAGATATGTAATATGTTACATAGGGCTACAGAAAGGTAGAGGACTGAGAACGGGTGATAAGTTTCATGAGGCAGAAAACGGGGCAAGAGTTGCTGCCAAGTCTGTTGGTCACTGTCACCCTGTATTACAATACATTGATTCTGAACGAATGTTGTTAGATACCGAACCTGATATACAAAATCATATCAGTCTCTTTATTAGTAAAGAAATGATAAAATTTTGTATTGTTGGATAATGTTTTGAACATTTCCTATATCAAAAGTTGATCGGTTCAGGCACGTTATCTAAAAGCGTTGATGTTCTAAATCAAACTACAGTTCTTAGTATACGGAACACACACAAGAGGAAGAGTTCAGAAATGAACGAATTCTTCTTGAGGTATTGTAGACTAGGTCATATCAATGCGACCCGACAAGCTAAGTTCCAAATAGATGCATATTTAAATCTGTTTGAATTTACATCTTATGAAACTTGCCAGTCATGTCACAAAGATAAGATGACCATAGCTCCGTTTACTGAAAACAGAGAAAGAGTTAGTAAACTCTTGGGATGATACATGTTGATGTATATAAGGTCCCCTGTCTACATTAGCCAAGACTGGTTCTTTATACTTCATTACATTCTCTGATGATCTTTCGAGATTCAGACCTATGTTCCTATTGAAACACAAGTCCGAACCTTTTGAGATATTCACAGAATATAAACGAGAAGTAGAAAACCAGAATACGGGTATAAGTATTATGTCCTTTGATGAGATCAAGGAGGAGAATACTTGAGCACGGAACTCCTGGACTATTCTAAAGGAGAATGAGATTCTCTCTCGGCATTACTCCTCCGGATACACCATAGCACGATGGTATATCGGGGCGGAGCAATCACACCCTATATGATATGGTGTGCTCTATGATGAGTACTACTGAGTTACCTTTTTCCTATTGGGTGTTATGCACTTGAGAAGTTGCTACGTTCGATCAATCTCCGCTTATCACAAAGATTCTCCACATAGGATCAAGATGATACCTCCTAAATTCTGGGTTTTGGATCTATGAGATAGATCTAATTGGATGTTAGGATTCTCACTAGTTGTAGTGAGATGGTATCAATCGATCCTGGGGAGAATCACTGGAAAGGTTCCAGGGTGATAAGATGACTGAATGTCAGTCACAGGCATTGTCTTTACCCTCAGTAAAAGGGCGGTATGTTGGAAGAGTTCCAAGCTAGATACCGTGGCATGCTAGACGATAAAGGCTCGATACATCGCTACTTAAGATGCTACCAAAGAGGCTGTTTGGGTGTATATTAGTTCATGAGATGAACTTCGTTCCTGCCATTGTGAGACAATGGAGTTGTGGCTTATGCCAAGGAACGTCCGTCCCATCAGTGATCCATACATATTCTAAGGCAGTATTACCTGATCATGGAGATGGTTGATCTCCAGGGGATCGAGGTTAGGAGAGTAGACGCAGAGGACAACACAGCGGATCCACTCACAAAGGCCTTTTCCCAGAGAGAGACATTTATGGGATGGTTGAGTATGAGATACTACAACCACTGCTACAGATGGCCCTAGTGCAAGTGGGAGATTGTTAGTTATATGTATGCCCTAGAGGCCATTACTGTACATTGGATGTATATTGTAGTGGATGCTTGGACATATATAGGGAGGACTTTCTTGCTCGACATGATAGTATGCTATCTGGTTGATCTTTACCTTAACGAGTATACTGATTGTCTCTCTGTTACATGTTGGTAAAGCCCTTAGGATGTGTACTTGACTACCTGGACTGTGATGCGGATCATACTAGTGGGGACATGGTAGTCCATAAGTACATCCTTCAAAGTCCCTAGTCGTGGGTGTATCGAGATGGGGCATCGATATACCAGAGTAGACTAGCGTGTACCTTCTCGACCCATACAGATGGGCGATGGATGATCCCATATCCATCGGTGTTTGACATCAGAGATGATATACGGGTGCTCAGTAGAGACTGGGTACACTGGACGGACTCGCCGAGAACTCCCAGATGGTATTATACCTTACGTCAGATGGCAGTTCTCTGGTGACACTGGTACAGAGTAGTCTGTTGACCCGAGATCGTCATAGGGTCTTGTGTGGTTCCCACTGTGCTTTGATTTCCATCTTACCACGTCCAAGAGGGCGTGTAAAACGGTGGTTTTTGGGTACAGTCCCGAGTCACATGGAGGCAATGAGCGATAGGAGGGGATTCGTCTCTCCCGGTATAGGGAGTTGATGTTGCGCTGTGTTCGATTGGCTATAACCGGAAATCCCTGGCTAGGGTTGCTGAGATTTACTGGTAAGTGTACCAGTAGTTTCTCGAATTGTTATAGACCTCATATCGACACGACTTATCGAGCTATTGGGGTCTGACGTTTACCACCCCTAGGCGAGATATGCGACATATCAGACGATCAGACCGGACTGTACGGTAGTGTTACTGGTTGGATTCACTGGAGTGTGATCGGGCTTGCTCGTCGATCTTCAGATCGCTCAATACCCGGGTGGCCGTTACGTTTAGCAGACCGCTTGCGGCTTGTGGGTGATTGATATGATCATCACCTGCTGCCGGCGTATTGACGAGTCTTTAGAGTCCTACACAGAGGTTTCCTGGCTCAAGCGAAACGAAATAGGAGCGCATATGAGATATGTGCGGGACCGAGAATAATACCAGTATGTGATACTGTATTCGATTCTCGCGATGTGACATTGATCGGTTATATGCGATATAGCCGGGTTATCGGATCAAGTGTTGATTCGATAAGTTGTTACTATTGATACCAGTCGGTTATGTGCGACATGACCGGATCATTGAATCAAGTGTTGATTTAATGATTTAATGTATAATTATGTATTTGATATATTACTTTGCATTAACTAGTATTGGTTCACTTTATATGGATTTTCTCACTTGGATTGCACAAGTTGTATATGTGATATACTTTTGTGCACTTGATTGTATCATGTTTGATGATACATGTTTACTTGGTTAAGTGTATAGAATTAAACCATGGTTAAACTTATGATTAGGGTTTTATTTCCTTTTCTCATTTATTTATCTATTTATTCATTTTGGAAATAAATATAAAAAGCATAATGAGAAAATAATGGCTTTCTTCGTATGTATTATGAAGCTTCATGAAGACTTTGACCAAGTGACCATTTTGTCTCATGCTTAACCCTAACCATTCCTTTCAACCATGATTAACTCTCTACACATTACCATGGTTACATTATGATAAGTATTCTTATTATTTCCTTTTTTGAAAAAGACTTATCATAATATTCATTATCTTCTTCTTCTTCTTCATCTTCAAAGAAGAAAGCAAGCTCCATCAATGGTGATTGATGGAAATGAGTGAGAAATCCAATTCTAAAGTCTACCCACTTCCTATTTCTTCATCCTCTACCTCTTGCCAAGTAGTAGAGTGTGTTTCCTTCACAAGTTTTCATAACTTGGTGAAGGTGGAGCTTGATTTAGCGATGCCTCGACGTAGATCATCTTCGGCATGGACATCGACGACCTAGCTCGCCATTTCTCCGACGAAGCCGACGCTAGAGCCCGGGAATTCATTTGGACAGCAAAGGGACTTCGTTGCGGAGCTATGGAGGTGGAGCACCGGATCTACAAAGGTTGTATTTCCGTTTAAACTTTAGTTAAGCTGTTAACTAGTTTCCTTTTCGCCTAGACATCTAGCTAACGATCCGTAGTCTAGGGTTTCTCGGCACCGTATTTTTGAAATTGGCATGGTTGATGCCTTGTGAGACCTCACTAGTGTGCCTAGGAACCCTACAAGTCACACTAGTGTGGGCTGGGTAATCTACAAGCACATCTTTATACAGGTCTCTAGTCGTAGGATTATCGAGACGGGGCATCGATACTCCAGAGTAGACTAGCGTATGCTCTTCTCATCCCAGCAGGGGAGATGGTCTATCCCACAGCCGTCAGTACGTCGTACTTGAGATAGTATGCGGGTGCTCGTTAGGTTACGAGTACACTGGACAGGACTCGTCGGGAACTGTTGGTTGGTACTATACCTATCGTCAGTTATCAGTTCCCAGGTGACATGAGTACAGCTTAGTCCGCTGACTTGACACTGTCACTTCACCTCGAGTGTGTTCCCAATGTTCTTAGATTGCTACCCTACCACGGCTCAAATGAGTCGTGCAAACAGGTAGCAGTTGGGTGCAGTCCAGAAGCACTTGGAGGCAGTGACGGTTAGACAGGATTCGTCACTCCCGGTAATGGGGGTTGATATCGCGCTGTGTCAAGGAGAGCCATTACACATAGTCGTCCCTGGCCAGGGCAAGCGAGATATGCTGGTAGCGTTTCCAGTGTTATCTCAGGGTGTTCTGGGCTACACTCCGACACGACTTGTACCGCCATTAGGGGACTGACGTTTATCGCCCCCAGGCCCACCATGCGATACTCACAGACGAACAGACCGGACTGTACGAAGATTGTCACATTCAGGCTCAGTAGGAGTTCGGATGGGTTCACCTCATTAGTCTTCTTATCGGCATCTACCTGGGGACCGTTACGTACAGCTAGTACCGCTTGCGGCCTGTGGTTAAACCTATTGCCAGCGTAGTGTCAAGTCTTTAGAGTCCTACACAGAGAGCTATTCGCCTTTGGGCAAAACAGAGTAGAGGTCGCATGGTTTTGCGACCGGGTTCGTTCACATCCGCGCACTTGTGCACGTTTGGTGTCCGGGCAGTTATTACTAGCGGGCTTTGGTTTAAACCAGATTCTAGTATACATTTTGAGATTGGTTTTATCTCGTTGCATTCATGTTCCTCGGAACACGAGTGCGGGTGTGTATGCACAGTTGACAGAGGCAGAGGCAGAGGATTCTCATTAGGGTTGTTGACTGTTGACTTTTTCTAAACCCTAATGAGAATAAGAAATATGATTAATAATAATATTAATTAAGTATTATTATGCCATGGTTGAGTTGAAAGTTTGACTTATGTTGACTTGTTGACTTTGTTGACCGGTTGACTATTTTGGACTTGTTGACCATCATCATTTCATGGCTATGACTTTTGTTTACTTGTTGTTCTTTACAAAATGCATTAAATGCATGAAATGATAATGGCCATTGATATGAACCATCACATATACTTAATTATTATTATTATCATGATTATTTTCTTTTTTGTGAGTATAGTTGTAAAAAGTCAAGCTCAATCTATCATTCTCACTCTCTCTCATCCAAGCTCTCCCTCTTCCTCTCTCTCAAGGCTCTCATGTCTCATGAGTTGAGAAACATGAGCCATTGATATAAAACCCTAAAAAAACTTCTCTACTCACTCTAGAGTACAAGGTCTAGCAAGCCAAGCACTTTAGTTTCCTCTCGGTTGAGGTAGGAGCTCAAGGTAGAAGCTTCCGGGTGGATCCTTCTTCGACAACAAGGAGACGACGAGGTGAAGCCGATCCAACCACTCCAAGGAGCAAGAAGAGAAGGAGTTCAAGACCTAGGTATAACCCCTAATATGGTAGTTAAAGTTGTAGTTAGCTTGCTAGGTGTTTGTTTAGCAAAGATCCTATTCAAAAGTCCATGTTACCTTTACCGTAAAAAATCGTTTTTTACCGTTTCCGCATCCCCGAAAGAACCGGGACGGGTAACGTGGACTTACACTTGCTTTAGCCAAAACTCGCACTTGCTGTACTTGGCATAGAGTTGATGTTGTCGAAGAGTTCTAGGACAATTCGTAGATGTTCTGCATGCTCTTTCCGATTCTTAGAATACACCAGAATGTCATCGATGAAGATGACAACAAACCTGTCTAAGTACTCCTGGAAAACTTGATTCATTAGGTTCATGAATATTGCGGGTGCGTTGGTCACTCCAAATGGCATCACGAGAAATTCGTAATGTCCATAGCGAGTTTTGAAAGATGTTTTGTGAATATCAGTTTCCTTGACCTTCGCCTGATGATAATCTGAACGAAGATCTAATTTAGAGAAAATACAAGATCCACTTAGCTGATCGAATAAATCGTCGATGCGCGGAAGTGGATACTTGTTCTTTATAGTGACTTCATTCAAGGCTCTGTAATCGATGCACATTCTGTATGAACCTTCCTTCTTCTTCACAAGTAGTACAGGTGATCCCCAACTTGAAGTGCTGGGACGAATCCATCCTTTCGCCATTAATTCGTCCAACTATGTTCGGACTTCCTTCAAACCTTCCGGACATAAACGATAGGGTGCTTTGATCACCGGTTGTGCTCCTGGTACTAAATCAATACTGAATTCAAGAGCCCGATCGGAAGGCAAACCTGATATATCGTCAGGAAATGCATCGTCGAACTCTCGAACCACATCTGGTCTTGATTCTTCCTCCGCTTGAGCTGCTGCAACTACTGCTTCTCTTGGCTTTTCTTTGTAGGTACCTGGCTCCAGTGTGCGGTCTCCGCTTTTGAAATAGAAGACCGGATGGTCTGGAATCTCGAATACTACCCTCCTTTGACGACAGTCAATGGTAGCATAAAAAGTTCCAAGCCAATCCATCCCTAGAACCACATCAAAGTTCAGTATGTCTAGCACTTTGAAGTCAGCATAAAACTCTCTGCTGCAGACGACGACTGGACACAAGCTGTATCCCATAGTTGCCTTTAGAACACCATTTCCGGAACTGACATTCCAGCTGGATACAAGCGGTGAGACTGAAATCGCATGGGTTCGGACAAACCGTTGCGACATAAAGCAGTGAGATGCTCCAGTATCAAACAATGCTAGTGCAGGGATTGAGGATACTAAGATTGTACCTAAGGTATGTGGGATATGTTTTAGGTATAGGGAAAGTGTGTAGATAAACAAGACTAAAGAAAAGTTTGAGAAGAAAAGTTTACCAGTGATGACTTGGCCAGTGGCCTCAGCTTCTTCCACTGACATAGTGAAAGCCTGGCGCCTTGGTACATTCCTCCTGTCCGGAGGAGCATTCCTCGGAACGTTCCTTTGAGCTTGATGGAACCGACGAGGAGGTGGTGCAGCTTGTGGTCCTCTGGGTGGTGCAGGTAGTGCAAGTTTTGGAGCAGGTGCTTGAAGAGATGATCGCTGCGGATAGGAAACTGCTATCCTGGGTGAAGCAGCTGGGTTTTGCTTTTGGGGACAAGACCCAATATCATGAGCAGCTGAGCCGCAGATCAAGCAAAGATGGTTGGCTCGCCGGCAGTCTTTCATCATATGTCCAGTTCTCTTGCAGTAGGTACAAAAGGCTGGGCTGGGACGGTTGTTCTGTACTCCGGGTCGCCTTGGCACAAAAGATGGCCTGGACGAGGCTCCTCCTGCCATCTGGTTGGCAGGATGCTTAAATCCAGCAGATTGAGGTCTTCCCCTTGCCTTTACCACTGCCTCGTAACGGCGGGCAGCTTTCAGAGCCGATTCATGAGTCGGAAATTCTCCTGTGGCCAGTGCAACCTGGATTTCTGAATCCAAACCTTGTTGAAAGCGACGGGCTCTGATCTCATCCGTCGGTATAAGATGTGCCGCAAATCTGTTAAAAATATTGTGTTAGCTGTGTAATATGTGATATAAAAATTTCGAATTATTGAGACATATCTTACCGACTGAGCATGGTGAACTCGGCGTCATACTCATCTACTGACTGGTCCACATCGAACCTTGTTGTAGATGGATGAACTGCTGTTCCATGTCGAACCTGGCAGTCTCAGGGAAGTACTTAGCGTCGAACATGTCGCGGAAAGTCTTCCATTCGATAGGCTGTTCAAGACGGCTTTCTTCCGCCTTCCACTAGTTGCGAGCATTGTTCATGAGCTGTAGTTTCGCCACACGAACCCAAGTTATTTCTGGTACTTGTGCTGCCACCAGATCATCCTCTATGCTCTGTGCCCATTCCTCAGCTTCAAGTGGGCTCCCCTTTCCAGAGAACTGTTTGGGGGTGTAAAGCCCTAAATTGCTTTACCCCAGGTGCGTCTACCTCAGAACGGTTCATCAAAAGAGCAGTCTGCTGCTGCTGTCCTTTTAGGAGGCTTCGGATTGCCTCAAGCAGAACCGTATGCTCGTTGATCGGAGCAGAGACGACGGGTGTGAGTGGTAGAGCTGGAGGTGTGTTGTTGACATTGGTGCTGGTGTTGTTCGGGGAATCCATAACCTTGAAGAAAAATTTGGGTTAGGACAGATTCAAAATATTTGAAATGATAAGATTCAATGAATATGAAATTGTAAGATTTAAGGAACATGAATTGTAAAGAATGTTTTAGTTGCTGGTTCTTGTGTTATATTGCTTAGGTTGTTCACGCAGAACAGAACTGCATAGTATGATTCTATACAGCTCAGACCTGCATGGGCCACCAACAAAACCTGTCACGCCCCGCTTCCCGGTATACGGCGAAGGGGACGCGACGAGGTCCGCTACGTATTTACTGTGAAGTAAATACGCTAAGCGTATATAAGCAATATAAAAGTAATCACAAGAGACAAGAGATATAAAAATTTCAGCAACTTTATTTAATAACATTCTTTTGTACAATGCATGAAAAGGAAATACAACTGAAGTAAAAACGATGCCTAAACAATGGCATAACAGGAAATGAAAATACTGAATGTAAATGTACAATGTCTAGAGCTCGGGGTCTTCGAGGAACTGATCCAAGTCTTCACTGGTGGGCACGATCTCTGCTGTGTCCAGATCACCTAACGACATTCAAAGAAGAAAGAAATAGAATGTCGTCAGCGAGCAGGTCGCTCGGTAAGTCCCAAAAATAAGGGAGAAATAGAAAAGACCGAATAAGAATGTATCTTTTAAAGTTGTATAATATTGTAGAATATTGTGTTAACGCTGTTGTTTGTAGCTTGGTACAGAAAGATGCCAGTGTATACGAAAGGGGTCTCTATATGCTAGAGACCAGGGCAAACTGAAAGTATAAGGAACCGTTATGCCACGGTACAACAGCAACATGATTCATGTTAGGTGTCTTAATCTTACTGTCTCGTGCCACTTTTAACACCTTCCGTACCAATCTACCCTTTAAACCCCGTAGTGTTTTGATTATATTGTTATATTGTAATGTATAAGTTGTATAGTTAGATGACTGAACGAAACCATGATATCAGTAACGGATGTAATGGATGTAAACTGGATTCATGTACATGGAAAGTATATCCATGGTTTGGTTCAGTCAAGTTGAATAGATTGATAACTGGATTCATGGATTCGTATATTCATGTTGAATTGTAATATTATAGATTTAGAGATTGACTTGAATCATATTCAAGTCAGATTAATCAGACTCAAACCCGAGTCGGACAGTAGAAATGTAAATCGAAGTTCTATAATTACAAGGGCCCTTAGGGTAATTTATAAAACTTGAGGGGGTTTTATGTAAAAATACTTTTGTATAGTTTTCAAGATACACCCTAAGTATTTATTATTCGTCTTTATAGTTGTAATGAGGGTGGATTTTATATCGTGACATTTCTAGTGAAAATATCCTAGTTCTTATAAATAAAGGTATTTATCTTTAATATTGATTTATTTGAAGTTCATGGTATTTTAATGTAAAATTTATTCTTGTGATTTTTAGAAAAAGGTGGGACATTTATATTATAATAAAATAGATTTTAAATGATAAATATACATATATTTATACAAAATTAATTTTAATAAATATTTATATTCCAAAAATCTAATTTTTCTTAAGATGTCGTATTTTAAACCTTTCGAGACCGAATGCTCCTTGCGGAGGTCTGAATCTCACAATACTAAGCCCGAGGGTGCACGATAAGCCGTACTATCCCGAACGGGTTCCCCAAAATGGGTTGTGGTGACGCTTTACAAAGATTTTATAAATACTAATCTTTTAGAATACTGTTTTTATTAAGTAAAAGGTATTTATTTGCAAAAGTGTAAATTTTCCGTATTTTAGATTCTAGGGTTTCCTAAGTCAACTAGCCTATTTCTAAATGGTCTAAACGACAAGTCGTTAGAAGCCTCAAATCGCCTCTTCACCGCCAATTGTGGTCAGGTAAGTACAAATGAGGAAGGAGGGATCCGCTCATGGATCGTGAGACGGGCCTTTTAAAGTTACCTTTGCTAACTTGCCTAGTCTAAACACCACAAAGTCAGGTTTAGATAAACGATCGATATCCACAACTTATCGTGTTTTCCTAATAAGAGGTATTTATTTAAAAGTGTATCAAAGTTAAAACTTCTAGAAATGATTTTATTATAAAGAATATGGTATTTAAATGAAAGTATTGTTTTATCGTATTCTAAGTTTTTGATGATGTCGTTTAGGGTTTTATTTGCGTGTGTGTGGAGATAGATCATTACCTCGTACTCTACTTTAAATGTATAGCAAAGTTAAGGGTTAAATGTGAAATCGAAACATGGTGGTATTTAAGTGAAAAATACGATATATTGAAAAAGCTATCATTTCATGTAAGGAAACTTGTTCAAATTATTTGTTAAGTGTTTAATAGTCAACAATAAGATGTTTAAGCATGATTGAATTGGTGAGAAGTGAAATTTTATAGAAAATCGAATTGGAAATAGGATTTGTTCCGATTCCGTCGGGTTTTGTAAATTCGTATTATTTTAGAAAAAAAAGAGAAGCTAGAAAGGGACTTACGGGTTTGGACAACACTACAGAGTGATAAGGAAGAAGAGGGCTCGCCGGTGCGTCGATTCGTCGCCGAGAGTTCCTTGCACGATCACCGGAAGTTCGCCGTCGATTTCATCAGGGCTTCGCCTTTCGCTAGTTTTCAAAGTACACAATGTTTTCTTGAGATTTTGAGAGAGTGGGCTCAGAATTTTGGGGATGAGAGGGTAGGAGGTAGGGGTGTATTTATAGGGTTAGGTTAGGGTTAGGGTAGGTGTAGGGTTTTTAATTAAAAATGTAAAAATAATAGGAAAATATATTAAAAATGTAGTAAATAGGTGTTAATGGACTCTCTGGAGGTGGTCTGAAGAATTAAAGTATGCAGTGGAGGTGGGGAGACCAAAAGACAACTTTTCCCTATTGACGACTCGGCGGTCCGACCGAGTCTGGCCGGCGGCGCCGGCTGACTCGGCCGGTCCGCCGACCGACTCGAGGTGGTGGGAGATGGGGGATTGCCTGATTAAGCCTCTGGAACTTCTAACTTTTCATGGGTAGTGGGGTTTTTGTGAGAAAACACGTGTTGACTGTTGGTATTCCAGAAATTTTAAAACAAAATAATATTAAAAATAATGTGGGGCGGGGGATTTGAACTCTGATGGCTTGGCTCAGCAGTGCAAGGTCTTACCAATGAGCTACAAGCTTTTTCTTGTAATTATGGTGTGAAATAAATACTTAAAGAGATATCAGCAACATTAAATACTCCAAATATACTTTGAATTTAAATCAATTCTTTGTACATTAAAAATGGAGTTGTTACACCTTGGATACAAATTTGAAATTAAGGACATATAAACATCTCAAACCACTCAGAATAGTGGGATTGCGATGGTAGGATCGGATGGTGTGATCTATTATGAATACTTAAATTGCATACTTGGCATCTAATATCCTGGACGATCAGAACCGTTTTATATATTTCAGTGTATTTGGTACGATACACGAATCGATACGGATAAGTGGAGAAACAATCTCGGAACTTTGAAAGATGAATATGGATTGACTAGTGTGAACACACTTTGATTTTACGGTCAGGATGATCCATTTATCTTTCCGAACCAAGCGTTCTAAGTATACTACTCACAGTGCTTGAAGCATCCGGGATGGAGTGGCGTATGCCGTTGGAAACTAAGGGATGTTTACGATTTCCCAGAACTCGAGAATCGTATGGAGGACAGCGATGAGGATGAAGAAGAGAGAAGATTTAGAGTGCTCCGACCGTCTGTTTCAAAAGACGGGTTGTCTTCAGCTGATCGTGAAGTTACATGGGTTAGAAATGATATCGATAATGAAATCCAAGTAGATATGTCTAATACGTCTACGAAACGAAAAAGGTTATCAGTAATATTATATTATTACTTCACATTTCTACGATCTATACATATATTGCATGCATATGTAATGATTGTACTCTTATCTCGGTTTGATGACGACGCCCGGAGCAGCGAGGGGCGGCAGGAGCACTAGCCACGGCAGAGGCAGAGGCAGAATGGTTCTACCGTCCGGGGAGCTGCGTTGGTAGCTTCAGAGGGCTGGTATTGCACAGCGATCCGTATCCCCTTCGAATGACTCATTCCGTATGGACTTTGCTACACCTCCAGGTATATTGCACGCATATTCATTTTGAATGTAATATTATATTCATTTTGAATGTAATATTGTAGATATACACACATATTTATTTTTAAATTACTTATATAGTTAATGTTTAATTATCTAGCTGTAGGTGGTGCGTCCACATTAGAGGCAAATGCCACTACCGTACCTGCAGGTATGTTTATATATACTATAGTGCATGCATACTGATTTAGAATTTTATATCATAAATATACACATTCTTTTTGCTTTTACTTAGATAATCAATTTTTGATTGTCTAGCTGTAAGTGGTGCCTTTACATCCCGGGCAGAGGCCAACACCGCATCTGCGGGTATGTTTATATATCCTATATTGCATGCATATTGATTTAGAAAGTTATATTATAGATATACACGTTTTTTTTGCAATTATTTATATAATTAATTTTTAAATGTCTAATTATAGGTGGTGCATCCACATCTGGCACAGAGGCCACTCTCGCAACTTCCGTACCCTCCGCTCAGTCTGCAGGTTAGTATTCTTAAATATAAAATATTTATTCATTTTACATATCCTTTAAGAATAACCATGAACTTCATGTAATTTTATCGTCAATATTTATTTTCTAGTTGGAGGGGATGCGTCCACGTCCGGGTCATCGGCTGTTCTTCACCGGAGGAACTATCATCCCGCTCGTGCTCCTGTCGTCGAATGTATATATCGCACTTCAATTTTCGTTAATTCTTGATTTCTTAATACCGTTTTGTTTTAATATTGCTTGTGTTGATATTTCTTGTAGATGCAGGACAATCTCATCCTGAGAGGGGGACTCGAGGGCCAAATCAGTCCCACAGGCTGAGGCCCGATAGAGCTAGGGAGGAGACACCATTCCCTCTCTTCTTTACCCTATATTATCGCTATACTGACGATTATGCTGAGAGATTCGGCCGGTATATGGGGAATGAGAGCCGCATCCAAAAAAAGTATCCATTTCACGTTGAATGGGACGATCAGCACCGGCGCTCATTTTCCCTCTTCTAGGATCAGGCTTAGGTATTAATATATATTTTCATTTGACTTATCAAATAAATTTATTATTATTTAACACTTGTAATTTAAATACATTATTTTTTTGTATTTGCGGTTTGATACTTTTAGCTTGTACCCGACCCTGATCACCTTGACAGAGTGCTCGATCTTCACGCTCTTTATCTGTGCTTCATGAAGAACATGCAATCTAAGGTCCGATATAATAAGAACGACCGGAAGATCGATTGCTATTTGGTATGGCTGATGACCCCCGAGGCAGAGAGAGAGAGAGGCTCTCCTAAATTCTCCGGCTTTTTCCAGAGTCGACGTAGATACATGGTCTCTTTTGTACCAATATTATGACTCTGAGCAGAAACGAGTTTGTAATTTAAATATAATTCATTGTTTAATATATAATTTATTTTTTTGTTGCTTAATTAGAAAACTAAATCTGATTGTGTTGTGCAGAAACAGGCTGATCAAAATAAGGAGAATAGGAGGTCGGCGAAGAAGGGTCGCCCCACTTACACAGGTGGCTCGAGGAACATTACTCGTGCTATGGAGGCATCGGTAAATTACAATAGATCTATTTTGATATAATGCAATATTAAGAGTTATTTTATAATATATGTAAATTTTGGGTGAATTGCAGAGAGCTTAGACCCTGGCGCAGGGTGGTACACCGAGCGTGTTGACCGTGTATCTTGCCGTCCACGGCACTTCGACAGATCCCGCCATGGGCGAGCTTCGATTCCCCGACACCGCTATCCAGGAGTATTGCGTAAGTGTTAATATTTATTATAATTCGAATGAAATTTTTGTTTTGATAAGTTCAAATTTAAATGATATACTTATATTTTAATGGTTAATGTGGGTGTAGGAGCGGGTGGTGAAGCAGGCGGAGACATCGAGGATCGATTTTAGTGGACAGACCGATCTGATACTACTGACCCCAGTCCTAGACGCTGCACACGGAGAGCACCACAGAGGTTGGGAGAGAGGCTGGGGACTGGGTCCTAGCAGGGCCTATATGAAGTTGGTCTCCATTTCGGCGGTTACTTCCCCTATCCCCTGTGAGCGACATCTGGAGCATGATGTTGCTGTCTTGAAAACCACCATCGAGGAGTTGAAGGAGATGTTGGTATGTATATTACTTAATAGCAAAATATTATATCACATTATAGATAGAAATATATGCAATATTAGTAGCCTGAGCTTATTTGGTTGTAGAGTTAGCTTTGATTAATCATACTTATATAAAACTATCTAATTAAAATAAAATACGGTTTTCCAAACTAGATGTCCAAACTAGGCCTAACTCCCTAAGTATTCTTAGATTAGGGTTTCGTAATAATCTGATAATGATACGAATTCGACTAAAATCTAATACACCGTTTTTACTCGTTTATTACACACACAAAATTTTACAGAATCGTCAGGTTATTTCGATTGCGGCTCCACATGCATCTCTTTCGGCTGTGGCTCCGCAAGCCACTATCTCGGCTGCGGTTGCGCAGACCACTCCTACAGCTCCACAGCCCGCTCAGATTCCCGCAAAGTCTGCTCCTTCATTAGTCGAGTTTTTGACGATTCAGGGTTGCACTGAGAAGCAAATGCGCCAAATTGCGGCGATTATCAGAGATGGAGGAGCTGGACCGAGCTAGGGTAGCTATATTTATATTTTTGAGGATGTATGTACTCATCTGATACATATTGTATATATTTTGGACGATATTGGTTGTTATTTGTATGTTCACGATGATTTAAATTGATTTTGTATTCTGTTTGTTTATTTCTTTTATATATTATCCGTGAGATATTGATTATGAATATTTCTGTAATTGGTTATATATATATATTATCCGTGAGATATTGATTATGAATATTTCTGTAATTGGTTATATATATATATATATATATATATATATATATATATATATATATATTATTGTGCACAGGACGGGAAAAAAACAGGAAGCCTCTTTTTAAAAAAACCCTGATATAATATCCCTATGGATTACTCCGTAGGGACAACTGTTGCATTTACGGATTAATCCGTTGGGGCAAGCTACATATTTCTTCGTAGGGACAAAATATCAGAATATCTGATATTTTGTCCCTATGGACTCGGTAACATGGGCAAAACTTGCCCCTACGAATTAAACCGTAAGGCATTTATCAGCCCCTACGGACAAATCCGTAGGGGCCCGTATTTTATTTTATAAACAGATAAATTATATAAAGATTATATCTCTACGGAATAATCCGTAGCAATAAATGTCCCTATGGAGTAAGACGTAGGGGCATGTTCATGACGAAGACTTGCACCTGCGGCCTTTGGATATACAGAGGAATTTTATGTCCCTACGGATATATCCGTATGGGCAGCGGTTTGCCTCTACAGCTAAATCCATAGGAGCAAGCGATTACCGTAGGAGTGTTTATCTCTCCAGCATAGTTTACCTAATGGCCTCTAGAACTTTGATGATCATAATATTTGGTTATTACCCGGTCATGGCTTTTAAATTACTCTTAAATGATTCCATCAATTTTATTTTTGTTATTATTTAATCCTCAGCCAAAAAGCTAAGCTTAAACACTTTATTAACTAAACCTTAAATTCCTCTGTCATGATCATGCCCTTAGATTCCTACTTCGTCGTCCTTAACCCAAATCAAGCCTCGACCTCTCTCCTTCGCCTTAACCAAATCCTCCTGCTCTGTGGCATCATCATCATCTTCAAAATTCTCCTCCTCCTCATTATCATTTACATCATCTTTTTATATTTAATCGAAATTAGAATAAGAAGATAAGAAGGGAAGGAGGAGGAGGAAGAATGTTAATTAACTTAATTTAAAATAAACTTAGTTTTAAAATGGTTAAAAGATAATATTAAATAATTATTACCGTTAAGACTTACAGAACTTAAAGTGAGATTCCGAAAAGTTGTTTTTTATGGACAATTGAGATTTGTAAGAGTAAATTAAAGATGGTTTTTAGATATACCCAACAAAATTCTATGTTATTTTGATATACCACCCATTATTCATGGATATTCCCTACGCTCCCTGAAATTCATTAAAAATTTTCTAATACCCCCAACCGGTTAACTTGCTGCTAATTTTGAAATACTTCTATTTGTAATATCTAAAGTTTATTCAATACAAATATTACCCCTACAGTTGTTTCATTCATCTTTATTGAATCCAATCAATACTCTTTGCTTACTCCTTATTTTGAAATTCTCTCCCCTCAAGCTCTTTTATTTCATCCTCAAATCCTCTCATTAAAAGCCTAAACCAAAGCTAAATCAATAAAAACCTAGATAAATGAACTAAATCAGCAAAACCCTAGACAAAAGAACCCTTAAGCAACAACATCCCAGTGAAAAGAACTCAAACCAACAACCCCTAAAAGAAAACCCCCAAATCAACAAACTTAAGAGCTCCAAATCAACAAAGCCCTAACCCAAAATACCAAATCAACAAAACCCAAACCAAAAACAAAAAAGCCGGTCAAAATCAATTATAAGAAATAGAATAACAATTTGAACTTGTAGAAAGTTCATAGCTTGATATCTGATTCTATTTTTCACATATCATCAATGCAAAACCTATTAGAGCCCAAAATTTCATAATTAAAGAAGACTTGAGGAAGAAGAAGGTGGTATGGAAGTGTAATTATGTATTTTCATTTCTGTCGGTCAAAATTAACTGCTTCTTAACAAAGTTAGAAGGTATTTGAAAATTATTAAAGAATTTCACGGGGGGCGCGGAAATATTCAAGAATAATGGGGGACATATAAAAAATAGCAAAGAATTTTGGGGTATATCTGAAAAAAAAAACCATTAAAGACTTAGGAAGACTGATAAGGAATTACAAAGTTTCCGCGGGTTAGGGGTTAGTAAGTAGTAACTAGTAAATTTTACTCTTTTATTTCCTTGTTCTCAATTTTTATTGTCGGATTTTCAAATCATGTTATAACGGATTTACATAACAAATTTCTACTTAAAACCAAATTTTTCTGCAGATTTGCAATTAGAAAAGCAAAGCAAGAGGGTTGCGGGTTATGAGCTGCATGCTCGTAAACTTTGGCTCGAGTGTGACTCTCTTGTGGTTATTGGTTGTATTAATTATGAAGGCAATCTATCTTGCATTGCAAAGTTAATACTAGAGGATATCTGGGAATGAACTCTTCTGTTCAAGTTTAGAGCCACTCATATATTTCGAGAAGGAAATACATAAGCTGATTTTCTGGCTAACTCGGGAGCATTGGATGGTATTGTCGAATTTGTTAAGACAACGGTTCCAAATGCTTTATTGCAGATGGTCCAAAATGAATGCGAGGGTTGATTTTTCATAAGAGCTTAAAGAAGTTTTATGCAAAAACAAAAGGCAAAGCAAAAACGAAAATGTAGCATTACTAATAACTATCAGTCACTGGTCTAAAGATTTGAAACATTGTTCTTAGCCAATTTAATTGCTCCAAAATATATTGCATTTTGCAACTCAATTATTAGATTCATTCATGCTAAAACTTTGTCAGCCAAACTTGACAAACAAATCAAAGTTTTCTGCAAATAATGTTGTATATAAGAATGTCGTATATAAGGAGGCATGGGATCACGAGAGTAGAAATGGACATGATTTTTGGTGGGGCCCATGGCATGGGATATGACAGCCTCTCACAGCAATACTCCTTCAGCTAATATGGTCTAGAAAACAGAAAAGATTGGAGATTTCACCTGGAAAATCCAAATGGGAAATACCACGGACACAACAGAGATCGTTTTCATTTTTTCAGATGAGAAAGTTTACATGAATAATACAGAATAAACTTTCGCCCTCGCAGTACTCTCATAAATAGTAGGGCTATATTGTGGCGGCTCCGCTTTCTCTTGCTCGTACAATCCAAGCCATAGACTATTGCTTCAAATTTATAGCTTATACAATGATATTTAGAGATAATATTGATTAATTAAGATTTATCTCTAAATAACTAACTAAATCTTATTTCTAAACAAACAAACAAAATTAACAGATTAGTTAGGATTCAGGACATCCTCACAAATCTCCACCGCGGACTGAGATATGAACCGTCCTGCCCAAAATCTGTTACTACCGATCGTCCCTTAAGGCTTTCTCCATGTATCAACACTGGCAAGTTTTCAAACAGAATAATTGGTTTTCACTGAATCCACCACCAAACCGCTCAAAAAAGAAGCATGGCACAACTTGATTAGATCTTCATCATGCTCATCTCCAAGCCCGAACAGAATGACTCATGCCCAGTCCAAATGTCTCATATCCAAGTCAAAAACTGAGATGAAAATATTGTATCAGCATAACTTCAAAGGCGAACATGTCACACTACTGTGTGACAAACCAGATCGTAACGGATATGACGGCATATGCAGTACGCATGGTAACAGAGACTCGAAGCAAATAACCAAAACTTCGACAATGAAGATCACACTTTAATGTGACAAACAAAATCGTACCAAACACGATAAGGCATGCGCTTTGCACGCCAACAGAGTCTCAAAGCAAATAACCAAAACTTCGACAATGAAGATCGCACTTTAATGTGACAAACAAAATCGTACCAAACACGATAAGACATGTGCTTCATTTGCCAACAGAGTCTCGAAGCAAGTAAAAAGTAGCATCTTGAAATACGCATGTTCGCACAATTGGTAAGTTCTGAATGGAATTCTCTCCAGTTGATTTTACTCGAGCTACTAAATCCATGATTAACAGAAAGATGCGAGACACGAACGACAAACCTCCAACTTGGCTCACATCTGATCGAGACCAAGATTAACATTGGAAGGAGATAATACCTTGACAGAAACTTCGGAGATGAATCATGCATATGATTAATGTGATAATCTAGAATCGTACTCAACGCGTTAATAGATGCGGCACTGAAAGGGTAAGAAACTCCACCTTCAACCCAAATCCGCATGGTAACAGCGTCTTGAATTAATAACAAGCATCTACGATTTTAATAGAAGCCGATTTGAACTATAGGCACTGAAGTGGGGATATCTGTAACTGAAGATGGAATTTTTCGCACCCAACTCCATCAATATGTCTGAAACGCTTGACCATAGGGCTAAATGTTTGGATCGTCAAAATTAGCCACCGAATCGCACGATCCATGAACAAATCAACTTAAGCCGTTGATTTTAAATTGAAAAACCCATCAGAATTTCATTGGCCTATACTGATGTTTTATGTTCGGCATGACATCTGATCCACTTTGAAGACCAAAAATGAATTCTCCTCATGCCAAATAAACATAAGCGACACAAATTTATTTTCTCACGTTTGCACGTGCTTCCTTTCTTCTCAAGGAAAACTAAGCAAAACCCATGCGCCGCCATGGAATTCCGAAGGGCAAACTCGTCGCCTACGCCACCATGGCTTGCACACGTCCCATTCATCACTACCGGCTCACACTAGTGGCCTCTTTGACCCCATCGGCGCATCACCGCCGCCGCCGCCAAGGCATCGCCACTTAAAGTATGAAGGATATACTCGCCGCCGATAATCCAATCGAGCCACCTCCCCTTGCTGGCTCTGCCACGAGTGTACCATGCACTCCAACTCGCGCGAGCACCGCAGCTCGCACTTCGTCTTGCTGTTGGCCAAATTTGCAGCCCTGAAGCACGATCTATACGCCGCCATCATCTCAAATATATGCAGCCGCGTCGGGACTGATGCCACACCCATCGCCGATAAGATATCATGTGCGCCACCGTAATCAGATCACTACTTAGCCCTCGCTTCCGCCAAACAAAAATCGCCGGAAAACGGAATCCTATTTTTGTCTAAATTGCACAATCATCCGCGAGTTAAACATGACACCATTGATACAACCGCCCCCAAAATCCCTGTATCTTTATATTTCAATTTTTTTAAAAAACCGGCATTTTTTTTTCAAATGTTGGTATATATTCAATTCTTGTTGAATATATGTAAGAATAAGCTTGTATCCCATTGTTTAAGTCACTTTATTGTTGTTTCATCAGTCACTTGTTCGAATTTTGGATTGCACCTATCCTCGACTTCCATCTATAAGCCATTCGAAGGTCACCGATAATCCCAAGTCGTCGAAAGCCTCTCGATCAAGGCTTTTCTCGCATCGGCGATACGGTTGTTATACCGTATTGCAATAACGAGTAGGTATCCTCCTCCTCTTTCTTTCCCACTTGTTGCATGTTCCCTCCTCATCCATGTCATCATCCTTGACTTACTGTCCTTCACCAAGTTCCTCATATTAAAAATAATATATTTGAAATAAATGAAATAACCTAATTTACTAATTTACTAGTGATTTGTTATAATGTTTTGCTGGCATGCTTTGACAACATGTTTAATAATAGTTCAATATTGTGTATATAGTCATGGTAAACGAGTTTAAGTTAGGAGCATGAGAATATTGAAACACATCACAATATATATCTTGCATGACAATTCATGGATCCGTTTGTTTATTGAAAGGAAAAAGAAAATGATAATTCTTTTTGTTGTATAACGTTTTCGAAATCACTTCCGATTATGTTTTTAGTGTATGTTTATAACATAATTCACATGCTCACTCCGTATGCATTATCTCGTATTATGTGTTGCTGTAGAGTTTCATACAAATTTTATTCGCATTCCATTCTTTTAGAATTTCTAAATCGTATTTTTGTTTTGAATGGAAATCCATAAATTTTGAAAATTGGCTTTTAAAGTACCAAAATGACTTCGAGATGGATTCGAAGCATGCTTCTAAATTCTTGAAATTTCAAGAAAATTATTTATGAAAGAATATATTTTTCTAAACACTCGGTAAAAATTTCAAAATGTTTCGTTATCTAATTTAAGTTTTACGGCTCTCACGTTCGCTATTTTTCGATGGTTTTGAAAACATATTTCAATTGCTATCTTCAAAAATTCATAACTTTGTCTATAGAGATCCAAACTAAGTATTTCCAAATGTTTTCGACAATGTTCCTGCCAAAAATGTTGGTGCTCAGGAGCATAAGCTCCACACTTTGGCGCAAGCGCACGTTGCGCAAGCGCCAAAACATTGTGCTAGCGACATATGTGTAATGCACGGGCACAAGGGCAATGCACAAGTACGCCACGTTCAATACACGTGACGCAAGCACTAATCCTTTGCGCCAACGCCAAATGTGCAATGCACGTGGCGTAAGAGCATGCTTCAGTTTAGAGCCAAAGCTCTAATTGGAAAAATATTTCCCATTGTTGGATATGTATGCTCTAGAGACCATTATTGTGTGTGTGTATTGGGTTCTTGGACATATGTATGTACAAGACAATCTTGCTTGATATGATTGTATGCTTTTTGGTTTATCTTTATCTTAACATGTGTATATGTTTTACTTATTATTACGTATCGTTAATACATATTGATAAAGCCCGCATAATTATTGCTTGACTACCAGCGTTATAATGGTAATCATACATGTGAGGGCTGGGTAGTCAATAAACACATCCTTAAATGTCCCTTGTCGTGGGAGCATCGAGATTGGGTATCGATATTCCAGAGTAAACTTGTGTATATGTTTCTAGACCCTGATGAGGGGCGATGGTTAGTCCCACAGCCATTGGTCTTTGGCACTTAAGATCATATACATGTGCTCATTGGGGGTGAGTATACTGGACGGACTCACCGAGAACTTCTAGATGGTACTATACCTATCGTCATATAGCAGTTCTCAGGTGACATGCGTACACGTTAGTTTTTAGACTTGGGATCGTCATTTGCCTCGTGTGAGTTTCCATTATACTTAGATTACTACCCTACCATGGCTCTACTGAGTCATCCAAACAACTTTTAGTTGGGTACAATTCTGAGCAACATGGAGGCAGTGATCGATTATTGGGGATTCGTCTCTTCCGGTATAGGGAGTCGATATCGCATTATGCTCGGTTGTCCAGCACCATAAGAGCTTGGCCAAAGCAGTTGCGATTTACTGATAGTTAGATCAGTAATTTCTCGGATTGGTCCTGAGCCATATCGGCACGAATTACCGAGTTATCAGAGTCTAACGTTTACCACCCCCTAGACCCGGTATGCGATACTTTTAGATGAAGAGATCGGACTGTACGGAGATTGTCACGGATAAGCTCAGTAGGGGTTCAGATGAGCTTGCTCGTTGGCCTTCCTTTTTGATAGATAGCTGGATAGTCATTACGTACAGGTAGTGCCACTGACGTGCTTGTGGTTAAGCCCACTGCCAGCGTACTATTGAGTCTTTAGAGTCCCACACAGAGAGTTTTTCTGGTTCAGGCGAAATGATGTACTGGCCGTATTTTGATATATGCAGGGTTCCGATCAAATGAGTGTATTGGCTACACGGACTTTTGATCGGACGATTGATAATACTATCCGGCTTAAGATTAAGCCGGATTATTAAATCAGGTATTGATTTAATAATTTACACACACACACACACATATATTTCGATATGTATATTCTAATATTATGTTCATTGTATTATTCTATTTCTTTGGATATTCGTATTTTGATACGAATACGGGTATGTATATATGGTAGATTGTATTCCGTATTTATACGGAAAGATATTCTAGAAGGAGGGCACCTCATTTCTTTTGCATTTCCATTTATGGAAAAAGTAAATGAGGTGGAGGGATGGGGTGGCTTGAGAATGGTGGGAGGCATGGATGAATAGGGTAGAAAAATGAATTGTTAATTCATTTGTCTACACTATTCAAGTATGGTTGGTTTTTAATATTGCAAAAATCATTTTATCAAAACCATACTTGCATTATTTTGTTGGATGAGATTTTTTCATTCCACCATTCTCTTTCTCTCTCCCTTTTTTGAGCTCCTCCTTCTTCATCCCTATATTCTCATAAATTGAGAATCAAAGGTTGAAGAGAGGTAGAAAATTACTAGCACAACTTGCTATATCTCTAGACATCCTACTGTAGCAAGTTAGGATCTTTAGTTGCTCTACTTGATTCTTAGTGTGGAGTTAAAACCATGAACTATATTTCTCGGGTGGATCATCTTCGACGGAGGAAGACCGGCGGTCAAGCTCGATCACGGAGACCCTAAGGAGCTAAAAAAGAGGAGGTGAAAACTGAAGGATTCGATCTCTTGGTATAACCTTCTTTACAGAGTGGCTAAAATCTCCTTGTAGTTTTCTAGTTCATGTGTTTGATTAGAGTTTCTAGGGTTTAGAGTTTCTAGCGCATGTAGATTTTTGTTTTTCATTCCGCATAGGCCGTAGTTATAGCGGCAAAGGAGTTATGAACTGTAACATGGTATCAGAGCCACCCAAATACATAAACTAGTTAGTTACGACGTTTGAATTCTACCGTTTTCGTCGCACAAAAATTGCCGACAAAAAAGTACCAAAATTCCAAGTTTTAGCATGTTTTCACTTCCCACAGGCTCACGGTTTGGACCGAGAAGCCGCGGGGTGTTGCATGGGTACCTCGGGGAGGAAAAGGTCGGGTCCAGCCCCCAATAACACCATGAGATGGCCTTGGGGGGTGGGGACCCGAGACTACCCTAAAACTGTCTACCTCTGTGGGCCACCTCATGGTGGCTTCCGAGGGTGGGTACCCCCTTAAGCCCCCCGGGCGACAGTTAATTTTGGGTACTTTGCTTTTGTGAAGGTTCAGGCAAGTTTCGAGTCCGTTTCGACTCCCGGATTGGCTTAAAACGATGGAATTTTGGGACTTAGTGATCTGTTTTTTCCGGTTTTGGAAAAACATGTTGTATTTGCTATTTGTGCGCGGAATTCTATTGTCGTAGTTATCGTTACTTGCTTCTGTGATGCGTATATGTGTTGTTTAAAGTGTTCTAATCGCTATACGTCGATTAGAAGGGGTTACACGCATCTTGTTTACTTGTGATGTTACTTGAGATATCTTTGTGATGGTTTTGACGGATTGTTATGATGGATAACCTTTTGTATGATATTGGTTGTAAAGTTTTATATCATTTGTATATTCATTATTGTGGGGCGAGCGTCCGATATGTGGATTGTCGTTTCTGCCAGTTTGTATATTCTTTTTTTGGGGCACGACCGGGTTGAGGTCGATGTCACTGTTGTATATATATTTTTTCTTTTCTGTACTAGGATAAACCCAACGGCAGAGTGCTCGAGTAGCCGGGTTCTAGAGAGAAACGGGACTCCATATCATGGCATTAAGACTGGGGTGCTTTACTCTAGAATTAGCGGGCTATTCGCCGCACTCGTAAGGGGTTTTAGGATGACCCACAGTGGAGTGCTTAAGTTACCAGATTCCGTGAAGTGCTGGGTGGTCCACTCACTTCGTTGATTGGGGTTGCCTCGCTTTTGAGATTGACGGGTAACATGCCGTACTCATAGGGGTCTTGGTTTTACATTTTATATGCTATCCACGCGACCGGGGAACGTCGAGTTTCATTTGTGGCTCAAATGAAATCCAGGGCTCCTAGATTATCTGCTTTTCCATATTGCTAATCGCTTTTATGTGATGTTGGTTATATCATGCCTGAGATGACTATGTATATATATATATATATATATATATATATATATATATATAAATGTTGTATATGTTTTGCATCCGTGCTAACCCTGTCCCTGTTCTGCCATTAGTTAAGTAACCTAACGGTGCATGACAGGGCTCCGTGATGAATGCGGATAGCGTATACGTACATTCTATTTTTGTTCTTTTCTAGTGTGATGGGAATTATTTGATAGGACCACATTAATTTTGATTAATGCAAGGAAAAATAAACCTAACAGATGTTGTCGGAACAAATTTTTCGAAAAACTATAGTAGTATTCTTTTGCTTTACATAAAGGTATTATGATAAGAATATCTTGCACCTCATTCGAGGAAGCAAAAGCCTAGATTCCTTCATGGGGAGTGATCTCTTGAGAAATGGTTTATGTTACTATAGATTACTTGGTTTTCTTCAAAACCGCTAGTTTTCAAAAGCGGAGCCTAAACCACAACTTTTCAAAACTATTCGGTTCCTTCAACGATATCAAGTTAAATACGTTCACGGTTTTTCGCCAAAAACCATCCGTACCTCTTCGTCATTTCGGATAAGTAGCACATAGTATTCATGCGGTGTTTGTTGGCCAAAGTCAAGGCATTGTGAATGGTAGCTATATGTTGTTTATCTGTAGCATAGATAAATGCATTGGTTTAGAATGGTCGTACCACCTTGTTGGCCAAAGTCAAGGGTGTGTACGGGTGGATCTAAATTAATCTGGACAATGACGGGTAGAACTTGACTTGCGTGTTATGATTTGTTGGCCAAAATCAAGGTCATAAGTGCATGGGGCAAAAACCACATTGGGATTTTCAAACATACAGGAAACTTGCTAGTATTGCATACCTTTTGGAGTGTGGTAACTAGAGTGGCTTCCATCTAGCTTATTACGTAATGATAGTTTTATCCCAATCCCACTGTGAGCATTTGTTACTCTTTGGGAGATATTTTTCACCTCATAATTAGCTAACCTATTAGGTGTCTAGAAAGGTGTTAATGGGCTATGCCTTTGCGGAAACGAGATTTATTTTAATTAGATCCGTGCGAGAGCACGGGGAACCTCCCTCGGAGTACCAACATCTACCTAGTTGAACAGTTAGCGAACTTGTAAGGTGTTAATAATTTCGACTAGTTCTCTTTTTAAGGTTTGAAGGAGAATTCGAGGAAACAGTGAGAGCCATCCTGATTAGATAAATTAAAAACCAATTTAATCTTGTAAGAGCGCATGTTGAGTGTTTCTTTTCTCTTTCTCCAGGTAGTAACTATGTCACGCCTTAATCAAAATAATAAAATGTATGACTTGACCGACCTGGATTCTTATTCGGGGCTGGGGAACGTCGGTTCGGCTCTTACTTGTGACAAATATCACGAGCTTGAGTAAGGGAAAGAGAATTACACGAATTCCTTGATGACCCCGGTGAAGAAGAAGCATACTATTGCGTCTCTTTCATGTGTTCTTATTATTGAGAGCTATTTTTCGGTCAGTCCTACCTCCTGGGTACTAGATACTGGATCAGTATCTCATATATGTAATTTATTACAGTGAATGAGTAAAAGTAGGATGGTTGGATCTGGTGATATATCCCTCAGAGTAGGGAACGGAGCACAAGTTGATGCTGCTGCCATCGGTGAATATCACTTAGTATTGCAAAGCGGCAATACTATGATTTTGAACAATTGCTACTATGTACCTTGCATGCTTTGCAATATCATATCAGTTTCTTTACTTGATAAAGATTGATATAACTTTGTTCTAGATAGAAATATCATGAACATTTACCTTACTCAGGTATTGGTTGCAGAAGGTACACTGTGTAATGGTATCTCTGTTCTTAATCAAAACACAATTCTTAATATACAAAACACGCGAAAGAGGAAGAGTTCAGATATGAATGAAACTTACTTGTGGTATTGTAGACTTGGTCATATCGGTGAGAAAAAACTAAGTATGTTGTATAAGGATGGATATTTGAATTGGTTCAAATTTTCATCCTATGAAACCTGTCAGTCTTGTCTCAATAGAAAGATGACCAAATCCCCGTTCATGGGACACGGAGAAAGAGCTATTAAGCTCTTGGGACTCATACACAGTGATGTATGTGGTCCACTGTCTATACATGCAAGGGGTGGGTTCTCGTACTTCATTATATTCACTGATGATCTCTCTAGATTCGGATATGTATTTCTGATGAAACACAAATCTGAAGCTTTTGAGAAATTCGAAGAATATAAAAGCGAAGTAGAGAACCAAATAGGAAAAAGTATCAAGATCCTTTGAACTGATCGAGGAGGGGAGTATTTGAGTATGGAATTCCGTGACATTCTAAAGGAGATTGGTATTCTCTCTTAACTTACTCCTCTGTATACACCACAACACAACGGTGTATCAGAGCTGAGGAATCATATCCTATTGAATATGGTTCGCTCAATGACGAGTAATGCTGAGTTGCCTATTTCATTATGGGGATTTGCTCTTGAATCAGTTGCATTCTTATTGAATAGAGTTCCAACCAAATTAGTGCTTACCACCCCATATGAAATATGGAATGGAAAGAGACCATATCTTAATTACATTAAGATATGGGGATGTCTTGCTTTTGTTAAAAAGCAGAACCTAGATAAACTCGAGGTACAATCAGTATTGTGAAAGTTTGTGGGATACCCCAAGAATTCAAAGGGATATCTTGTCTACCACACCGAGGAACAGAAAGTGTTTTTTGCTCGCCACTTAGTCTTCTTCGAAAATGAATTTCTTGCAAAACAAATTAGTAGGAGTACGGTAGAACTGGAAGAAATTCTGGAACCACAAACTGAAGCTGAAGATTTGGTAGAACCTCAAGTTTCTAAAATCTCGGACGAACCTCAGCCACTCCGCATATCTGGTAGGATTTCTCATCCATCCGAGAGATACTACGGTTTTATCATAGACGGGGATCGAGAGAATTGCATATTGGAAAAAGATGATCCTACTAGTTTCAAGCAGGCCATTACCAGTAAGGACTCTGATAAATGGTTGGATGCTATGCGATTCGAAATGGTGTCCATGTACACCAACAAAGTTTGGACATTGGATATTTCTCCTCTCGGGGTAAAACTCATTGGATGCAAATGGATTTTTAAAAAGAAGATTGGTGTAAATGGACAGATTGAGACCTATAAGATTAGACTTGTTGCAAAAGGTTTTCATCAAAGACCCGGTGTGGAAAATGACGAAACCTTTTCTTCAGTGGCTATACTGAAATCCATTCGGATCCTACATCCCATTGCTGCTTTCATGACTATGAGATCTAACAGATGGACGTAAAAACGGTTTTTCTGAACGGAAGTTTGGAAGAGAGCGTTTATATGGATCAACCGGAAGGATTCATGGACAGTGGCAGTAGCGACAAGGTGTGAAAGTTTCTTAAATCCATTTATGGATTAAATCAGGTATCGCGGAGCTGGAACATCTATTTTGATGAGACAGTCAAGGAATTTGACTTCATCAAGAACGAGGATGAGCCGTGTATATATAAAAAGATTATAGGGAGAACTGTCGTATTCCTAGTTTTGTACATGGATGGCATTCTCTTGATAGGAAATGACATTCCTATGCTACAATCGGTCAAGCTATTCTTGTCACAAAGGTTCTCCATGAAAGATCTGGGTGATGCCTCCTACATTCTGGGGATTAAAATCTACAGAGATAGATCTAAGAGATTGTTGGGACTTTCACAGTCCAGCTACATAGAGGTCATACCAAAGAGATTTAGTATGGAAGATTCCAAGCGCGGTAATATACCCGCTTTTCACGAAATCACCCTCTCCAAAGAGATATCTCCCAAGACTGATGAGGAGAGGGCTCGCATGAGCATTATACCCTACGCTTCGGCGATAGGATTTATAATGTATGCAATGCTATGTACCATACCAGATGTAGCTTACGTGCTCAGCATGGTGAGCCGGTATCAGTCAAACCCAGGGGACAACCACTGGACAACAGTGAAGAACATTCTTAAGTACCTGAGAAGGACTAAGGAATTGTTCTTGGTATACGGTAATGGGGACTTCTAGGTGGAGTCTTTTACCGACTCGAGCTTCCAAAGTGACAAGAATGATAGCAAGTCTGTCTCGGGTTTTATGTTTACCCTCAACGAAGGGGCGGTCTGCGTTGCAGACTCGACGATGGAGGTTGAATACATTGCTACCAACGACGCCGTAAAAGAAGCAGTCTGGATGAAGAAGTTCATTTTTGAACTTGAGGCGGTTCTATCCATTGTTGATCCAATACCTTTGTATTGCGACAACAATGAGGCTATAGTTTTAGTGAAGGAACCACGGTCCTATCAGCGATCCAAACATATCTTGAGGCGGTATCACCTGGTCAGGGAGATCGTAGATCACCGGAAGATCGAGGTGCATAGAGTAGACACAAAAGAGAACACGACAGATCCATTCACCAAGGCCCTCCCTCAAGCAAAGTTCAAGAGACTATTTGAGATGTTGGGTATGCGATACGCCAACAATTGGCCCTAGAGAAGACGTTGGGTACTCGATACACCCATATATGGCCTTAGTGCAAGTGGGAGATTGTTGGATATGTATGTTTCGGAGGCCATTATTGTATGTATGTGTGTGTGTGTGTATGTGTGTATGTGTATAGTGGGTCCTTGAACATATTTATATACAGGACAATCTTACTCGATATGATAGTATACTATTTGGTTTGTCTTTATCTTAACATGTGTATATGTTTTACTTATTATTACATATCGTTAATACATGTTGATAAAGCTCGTAGGATTATTGCTTGACTACCAGCATTATGATGGCGATCATACATATAGGGGTTAGGTAGTCAATAAGCATATCCTTAAATTTCCCTAGTCATGGGAGTATTGAGACTGTTCATCGATATTCCGATTGACGCGGCCAAGACATGGACGTCTTGCCTGAGATTCGGGGCAGATGCTATTTGGTTTTATCCGTCCACCTCTCCGAAGATGTCAAGTTGATTTATGGCACCGTGTATCGGAGGTTTAGACGGATGCGGCCGATGTAGCAGACTTCGTCAGATCCCCCCTCACTTGAGGGGTTTTTGATTGTGAGGACGCTCTTCCCTGCAGGCGCAAGCCCCTGCAGTTAATTACGCTACCGCATCACGGTAACAACTTTCTCCTTCTCCGTAATTTCACTTCGTGTCATGGGTGTTTGTTTTGTTTATGGTTGCCCGTGGATTGTATATGGAGACTAATTTATGTCGTCGCCCGTAGGACGTGGATTAGTCCAAATCCGTATTTTCTTAGATTTGGGTTTGGGATTTTGGTTTAAGGATACGTTAGCCATATTTGAGGCTAAGATCAACTTAAATGTTTGTTAAGGATACGCTAGTCTAATTTGAGACTAAGATCAACTTAACGGGATCGTTTAGATCCGACAAAAGAGCATTTGGGCTCTATTGTTCTAGTTTAGGGACATAGTGGTCCATTGAATGTATGGCCGTCGGGACCCGTCACCTCTCTGACGACGTTGAAGGATTACAACGACAGGTGTCAGAGGAGTTCAGAGATGTACCCTTGAACCGAAGTTGATTGGGGGTCTTATAGTCCAATTTGGGACTAAAGTCTGTTTGAATGTTTAAGGATACGTTAGCCATATTTGAGGCTAAGATCAACTTAAACGGGATCGTTTAGATCCGACAAAAGAGCGTTTGGGGGCTCTATTATTCCAGTTTAGGGACGTAGTGGTCCATAGGTAGTTTAAGGACATTGCGGTCCATTGCCAGTTTAAAGACATGGTGGTCCATCATTCCCATTTTGGGGACGGGTGTTGGTTTAAGGACGCATTAGTCTATGGGTTTAAGGACCCCACAGTCCGTATCGTTGGTTTAAGGACACATAAGTCCATGAGTTTAAAGACCCCACAGTCCGTATTGTTGGTTTAAGGACGCATAAGTCCATGAGTTTAAGGACCCCACAGTCCGTATCGTTGGTTTAAGGATGCATAAGTCCATGAGTTCCATGAGTTTAAGGACCCCACAGTCCGTATCGTTGGTTTAAGGAAGCATAAGTCCATGAGTTTAAGGACCCCACAGTCCGTATTGTTAGTTTAAGGACGCATAAGTCCATGAGTTTAAGGACCCCACAGTCCGTATCGATGTGTGGTTGTCGGGACCCGTCACCTCTCTGACGTCGTTGAAGAATTACAATGATAGGTGTCATAGGAGTTCGGAGATGTACCCTTGAACCGGATGTAAATTGATTTAAGGGAGCAGTCGTGCTCGGTCAATTTAATTTGAGGACTTACGGCCATGATTGGGCTAAGTCCAGTTGAAAATGTTCAACGTTTTTATTTATCTTTGGCCTATTAGGCCTATGCTAGGGCTCTGCTCCTATTTAATAATGCACCGCATTTTATTCTGGCCTGCTAGGCCTTTTTGATGTAGGCTCTGTCCCTTTATTTTTATGATGCAGAGCATCTGTCTTTGTTTGGGCTCTGCCCTTTAAAATAATGCATGGCATTTTATTAGGCCTGTTAGGCCTTTTTTAATTGGGCTCGGCCCTTCTTTTCAATAATGCAGTGCATTAGTTGTCTGACAATGGCCATATGGCCTGTCAGGCGCTTTGCGCCAATTATTGAGCGCAAGCGCATGTAGAGGTGACACGTGTCACACTCGGTGAGCGCAAGCGCAGTTAGCGCAGTGCGCTGCGCTGTTGCGTTGCTGACACAAGGCGCGCTCTGGTGAGTTGCGCCAATTTCAGAGAGTAATGCTCTATTTTAAAAGCGCATAGCGCAAGTTATTCTGGTGCTGACACGTGCGCTCTCTGGTGGTTTGCGCCAACCCAGGAGCGCAACAGTGCAGATTTACAAGTGCAAGGCACTGTTTTAATATCTTGATCCAATTTTGGATTCAAGAAAAGAATCTTTAAGATTCCAGAACCAATGGTTCATAAAAAAGGCAATGCCTTTGTTATTATTATTTTTTTTATTGAAGATCCTTGATCTTGTTCTTAGATCAATGATCTTTTCAGAAGAAATTCTTTTTCTTTTTTTATTCAAAGGGTTTACTTTTTTCTCCTTTTGAGTTCTTCTCAAAATTGTTTAGAGGAGTTCTCTCTCTGTTTTCTGTGTTTCTGTCTCTGTGTTCATCCCCCTTAGACTTGGGGTCTAGGGGCCTTTTTATAGTGCCAATTAGTTTGTTAAAATAGTTAAAGAGATCTTTTTTTGAGTGATTCGGGGATTTTTCCCCACCATTGGATCTTTGATCCAAGGGCTTCTGTTTTACAGAAGACAATCTTCTTGTTTTAACAAGATCAGAAAGATCTTACTGGAATTTTAATTTTGTTTGGCGCAAACGCACCTGCGCTTGACACGTGTCGCGCAGCGCAGAGCGCAGCGCAACTGCGCTTGACACGTGTCGCGCAGCGCAGAGCGCAGCGCAACTGCTCTAGCGCAACTGCGCTGCCACGTGTCGCGCAGCGCAGAGCGCAGCGCAACGGTGCTAGCGCAACTGCGCTGCCACGTGTCGCGCAGCGCATAGCGCAAGTCAGCTGAAGCGTTGCTTCCTTATTAAAATTTGAATTTTATTTGAAAACAGAGCCTTGCTCTGATTGGGGAAACAGAAGCGTTGCTTCATCTCCCGTCTTGGAATTTGAACAGAGCTTTGCTCTGATTGGGGTAGACAATAACAAAGTCAAACCAGAGAGTATACTATCATATCGAGTAAGACTGTTCTACCCGTATAGGTCCTTCCTCGATCATCATAATTTCCTGCCTGCGATTACAATAATTGCCTTGAGGGCACTATAGCCAACACAGTAAAATCCTTCTTCAGACGTCTGCCTCGTACATGTTTTTCATGTTTTTCCTTCTTCAGACGTCTGTCCCCCAAATCTTTAGACGTCTGTCAATGATATGTGAATCTTTGATTTGTTGATTTTTAGACGTTCGATGCTTAAGTCAACAGACGTCTGCTTTTGATTTGGATTTCTTAATATTTGCTCTTTAGACGTCTGATGGCTTATGGATTTTCATAATCCTACTATTTAGTTTTGATGATATTATATAATATTAATAGATCTATACATGTGTTTCATATTCCATATTTTATAACAATGTATATAAGTTTGGTCGTGTTTGAGAAAGATTTTAGGATATCAACCGACACAAGCCTGAGATAGAGGATGGAGAAAATTGAGCTAAAAGGGAAAATCTATTGGAGATTGGAGGATAATGGACTATAGCATCTCAATGATCACATTCAAGCTTCATGAAGTTAAGGAGTCAAAGTCCAAGTTTAAATAATTCAAGAATCGAAGAAATCAAAGAAAACAAGGGTTCGAGCTACAAGTGTATTCTCTAGGAAATCGATGTAAGTACTTCATGGTTTATGAGATTAGCATGAAAAAGCTCAAACACATACACTATTGCATGTATGAAATCTTTGGGCAAAACTTGGCAAAGATTTTCATTCAAAACGTTTTTCAATTTCTAGTTCAAATTTTTTGTACATTCCTTTTTCAGACGTCTGTCCAAGTCTTTTTCAAACGTCTGCGCACTATTATAAAACATGCATAAGTTTTGAAATATCAATTTCTTCTTTAGGGAAAACGTCTGAAGCATGCTAGAAAAAACGTCTGGTTGTTCTGTGGATTTTCATTGTTTAAAACTTTTGATAGAACAAACGTCTGTCGATATTTCTTCATACGTCTGTCTATTATCTGGATTTTCATTGGTTTAAAACTTTTTAAGAACAAATGTCTGTCAAACCTTCTTCAGACGTCTGTTTGTTCTTTTTGTTTTCATGGCATTTAAACTTTTTGTGGGAACAAACGTTTGAACCTTATTGGCACAAACGTCTAAATGTTAAAAACTTTGAAAATCTTTTCTTCTTCAGACATGTGTTACTTGTTCTTCAAACGTCTGGTTGTTTTCTGTACTTTCATTGGCCATATTTTGAAAACTACGGAAAACGTCTGAAGCTCATGACGACAGACATCTGAAGCTATTTTTGTTTGAATTTTTTAACCGTTACGTGCATTTAATGCTATAACGACTAGTTTTATTTTGCCTTCAGACGTCTGTCCTCTTGTTCTTCAGATATTTGTTCTTCTGCTTGAGATGTAATAAATGCATGTACATGTTTGTTTTTTGTGTGGGGTTTAAAAAAGGATTCTTGTGTAGTTATTGCACAACAACTATTCTGAAAAATCGCATTCATTCTTTGAGTTCATCCTCACCCACCAAAAGAAAAAGAAAAACACTTGAGTTTTAATTGCAAATCTAATACTCCATTGAAGTATTCTAGAGCTTGAATTGTAAATTCTTGAGAGAGTATCTTGAATTTCAATCTTCTTCTTCTTCTTCTTCTTCTCTTTTTGTGTGGAATCTCTCGAGTGCAGGAGAGTTCTTGTAAGTGAGGAGAAGTGTTGTGAAGAGGGTCACTAGTGTGTCGAGTGACTTGTTGTTGCGAGGGTGCAACGTGTTTGTCTCGGTGAAGACGTGATTAAGTGGAATGGGTTCGTCGCCTAAATAAAGAGGACTAGGGGATCTCCCAAATCTCTCTAAATCGCTTGTGTTTACGTTTTGTTTCTCTATTGCCATCTCTTACTTGCATATTATCTTGTGCTATTTTTGTGTTTCCTTTTATCTTGCAAGTAGAATTTTTATTTGTGGGTTTTGTTAGTAAAATCCTATTGTAACATTTCAGAAAATATAAAATATTATTTTTGGAATTTAATATTAAAATAATATATTTCGCGAAAACTACCCGATTTGCGAAATTGGGGTTTTCGTAAAATGGTATAAATATATACCAATAATTGTGAAATAATTAGAGAATAAAATGATTTATTCATTTAAAAATATATTTATTGGATTTGGCATTCTTATAATTAATTATATGCAAGTTTAATATTAAATCCGATTAGTGCACTACTAATCGCGATTAAGACAAATCCGTGTTTCTACATTTTTTCATGGTTAGTGCACCATGGCATATTGCATTTGGTTGCATGTTGTTTCATTGGTATTTGTTGATATTTGGTATTTAGAAAAGAAAAGAAAAGAAAGTGTTTTATTGAAGAGAGAGGGGACACAATGATGAGAGAGTGAGCATGCCATGAGAGAGAAAGAGAGTGAGAATAAGTGAGAGAGAGAGGGGGGCTGCCTCATTCATCTTTCTCCATTATTTTCTTCACCTCCTTCATCCTCATCTCCCTCCACCTCCACCTCCATACATCATCTCAAAATCTTCATCAAAACCCTAAACTCCTTTCATTAAAGTTGATCTCCACCTCATCCTCAACACTTTGGACCAATCAAAGTTGGATTTTGAAGACTTTGTGAAGCTATGGTTTTTCTTGAGTTGCCCAAATGAGGTATAATTCCTTTCATTTAGTTTAGTTTTAGTTTCTTGGACCCTAGTTTAGTTGAGAATGTGATTTGGTTAGGGTATGTGATGTTTGGAAAATTCAAGAGAGGGTTTGGGTGACTTGTGAACTTGTGATCTGTAGTGAGTATAAACAAGACCCTAGAGATCGATTTGTGGACCTAGAACAGAGAATACGAACTTAAGATTTGTTCCATATCGGTTCTGTGTACAATTGGGCAATACAAGAAATCTGGGATGATTCGGGAAGTTTACGAGAAAAACTAGTAACTCCAGAGACCTAGTTAGACCAATAGGAGACCACCATGAGAAGACGAACCCCAACGGAGCCTACTTGGCCGATCAGGCCGGTTTTTCATGCAATGTGGCCAGCCAAATTTGGGTATCTGGTGTCTAGGTTTGGTCTGTAGCTCACTTACTCCATATACAACACCCTATACTTGCTAGTTTTGTTCCAATTGACCTGAACCAAAATCTGGGAGCACATTGGAGTGTTTTTTGTTAGGTTTTCCGTATTTTGGAATTCTTGGTTTTAGTATTTGATATTCTATTGGGTTGTTGGATGTTTTTACGTCAACGACGAGGGTTGTTTGGTTGTTTTTGCATGCGTAGGCTATGGGTTCTAACCTATGAGCGCACCGAGTGCCGTATTGGTTTTCCGGACTTGATTTTAATAGTATTGCGACTATGTATTTATTGTAGGTACCTTCACGTGTTTTCCGAGACGACGGAGCATGGCGTCATCGACTTCGGGAAGTAAGGATAGGGGTGAGTAGATTTATATCTACGAGGGAAGTTGGGTGGATGACGTATAGCACCCCCGTAAATTTTGATGGAATCCGATATATAGGATATGGTTAGAGAGACCTATTCTAGGAACCTATGGATGTGATTAAAGGTTTAGTGTAACATGATATGAAAGAAATGATGTCTCGGATTGATACATATATAAGGATAGGATAAGTGAACGTGAATCACGATATATAGCTAGGTAGTGCATGAGAATAAGTATGAGATTCTGAGTATCATGACATGAGATTTATAAATAGGATATATATATGTAAATGAGTTGATATAGGATATAAATATGATGAAAAGAATATACGATGTGATATGATGACTTGATTGATATGTTGGTATACTGATGCGAGTCGATATGAGAGGATTGATACCTTTGCCGGTCCCATGATATGAGATTGTTATGGATGCGAACTGGGATATAGGTATATAGATATATATAATGTTGTGAATCATGAGTGATATGCCGTACGAGACGTTAGGTCCGTACCCTCATTGTCTTATAGGTTGATAGAATCCCTACTTGTTTAATGCCGTCGTACGATGATTTACCGTACGTGATGAATTTTATGATGATTGATCCATACCCTTTTCTAGAGGATGTTGTACGATGGATTATACCGTACGTGATATTGTGAGGCTGGATGCCAATTGATAGATTCACTGACTCGGTCTTGATTAGATACGTATACCTTATACCATTTAGCTGACGATGTGCTTTATGCTACGTTCATGTCATCCTCATCGCATTACATATACCTGTGCTAGTACACCTACACCATTATCGATGATGCGTATGTTACACTTACACAGATTGGCTGGCTCACACACTTCATCATCGATAATTGCTATGTCACTTACAGAGTAGACTTGCGACATCATTATGCTATGTTGCATGATATACTCGCTATGCTCACTTCATTTGATATGTCGCATGATACACTAATATTGTCACATCACTGTTCCATGTTTCATGATATACGGATATGCTCACATTTCTGTTATATGTTTGCATACAACATGCTTTATGATTATACGCATTGAGATTTGCTGATTTCATGAGATTCTGGATTTGAGAACCGTGGTCAAATTTCAAAGGAATTTATGTATTGTTTTAAAAACTCGGTTTCTCTTGATATGATATTTTGAGACGTCCACCATGTGTTTTCTCGGTTCTGAGAGTGGCTTGTTTGACCCGATTTGAGGAGCGGGAGGCACCGTCTGTGGGTACATGGTGGACCCGGTATGGTTTACCGGGACAAGAGATGATTTTCGTGGTGTAGACGATGAGCCTGGCAGAGGGGGTATTACCTACCGGTGATAGTATTTGGACCTGGCGGTTATCCGGAGGATACTGACCGGAGTCATGAGATAAATATGAGGGCCGACCAGTGTGTGCGGTGCCTGAGGGCCGATCTGAGGATGCGGCGCCTGAGATATGAGGATTTATGTGTCGATGTGAGACACGGGTTTCATGATATTTTGAGTGTCGGTGTTGGACACTCAGGTTCTATGATTTGATGCGTCATTGATGGACACACATTCCTTGATATCCTCATATATTTACATGCATATGCTTTTATAATGTTTCGAGTGGACGAGATCCACATGCATACATGCATTGATTACATTGTTGGATGATATCTACATGCATGCAGGCTTTGATTATTGTTGGCATATATGCAGATACGGTCACCCTAGGTATCATAGTATTACCTTTATGATATAGTTGACCTAGGAATCATTGTTTATTTCGATTTCTACCTGATGATGTTTTCTACTCACGAGTTGGAAACTCACGAGTTGGAAACTCACCTCCGTTGTGCCACAGTTCTTGCAGGTTGACCGCATGGATCAGTAGCGGCATCGCTGGCACGCAGCTTGCATTCGGGTGACTTGCTTTGGTAGATAGTGCATGTTGGATTTTACCCCTCTTGTACTTATTATTCCTGTTTTATCTAGTTAACATCATCAATCAGAAACTAATATTTATATAAGTAGTAGACTTAGAAAGACTTGTATTTGCGAGACTTAGAGCGATAGGTTATATGTTCGCTTATTGGGTTGATGTCTTGCTTTATTCTTTATCCTTTGTGTTGATCTTCGCCATTGGGCGTCGTATACATGTTTTATGACTTACGTAGTTGTGATTCCGCCGTTTGGCGAAGAGCTAGCTCCCGCTTGGGGATGCTTTTTATATTATTATATATTTGTGGTTTTGGATCAAAATATACAAAGGAGGTGCTGCCCAAAATTTTAATAGACGAAACATGTTTTTCAACTAGTAAAATTCATTTGCATTTTCATGTTCCATTATTTATGCATTTAAGAAAACTTTTGATTTCATCATATCGTTATTTCAAAACTTCACCTCTTTTATTTTCTTAAAAAGGTTTTAGATTTCTGGGCTTCGGCTTACTTGAATTACGTTACGCCTTTAGACGTGGCGCGGTTTAAGTGTCGGTCATGAACAATATTTTCGGGTCATGACAAAGTTGGTATCAGAGCGCTAGGTTTAATCTTGGTTCGAGTCTAGGTTTGACTATGTGGAGTCTAGGGCGTGATTATTTTAGAACCTAGGCTTGATCTTACGGAACTTAGACTTGAACATGGGGGTATTAGACCCAAACTTTCGTTTCATAGGCTGACCTTGATTGATGGAGTAGGTAGCTTGAGTAGAGTGACGTACCGTACGTATGTTCCGCGGCATATTTACGATACGATACTTCACTTAAGAAACCTTAGGATGTACATATTTTGAGATCTGTGATTCTCTTCGTTCTCTTGATCATACATCCATTTGAAATCCTTGATTCTATTTGTTTCCATGATCATACTCTAATTGATTTCGTTCCTCCTTATGATCATGTATCCATTTTGGGATCTGTTGATTCCTTTCATTCCTTTGATCGGTTCTCATCGATACATACTTGAGGTTCCTGTCACCATGGTTTGAGCACAGATTGAGCTGCTTCTAGTGATGCGGTCAGGGCGAGCTCATCATGGACGAGGACTGACCATCGTGTTTTCTGGTGATATGAGAACGTCTCGATTTTGTATTTGTGTTGTGACCTCTTGATGATGCGAGTGTTCGGTTTTGCACTGGATGATCGGGCTACTGTTAGAGGCTGCCTGTTGTGAGAGGACTGTTGTTGTACAACCTACCTCAGAGATTGTGATGTCGTCTACCTTGCAAACAGATGACCCAGCTGTTGCTGAGATTGATGGGATGTCACTTCCAGACTTTACGAGCGGAGATCGCTGGAGCTTTCAGGAAGAGATACGATAGACGATAGCTAGTCTATCCTGAGTTGAGAGACGAAGGTGATTCATCAGATTTGATGCGCCGACGCAGGCCCAGTTGAGTTGAAGATTTCCAGTGTGGAGAATCTTACTCAGATTTAGAGTAGATCGATCCAAAGATGACGTAGTTCGTTGGATGATCTGATAGGAGATCAGTAAGTTGACTAGCTTCAGATAAAGGACCTCACCCAGATGCGTTGTGAGTCGATCGAGAACGGACGAGTATTGAGTATTCCTACGATGGTTGGGACGGGTTCTTGAGGACGTGTTCGGCTAGAGATCTTCTACAGAGTGATGAAGATACCGAGTTCGCGATTTTGAGTCCATGTGAGAGATTCCGGATTGACTGTAGCCGAGAATAATTGCAGTACGCAGATAGCATAACGTGACGTCAAGCGGACGATAATAAAGATGAGTGGAACAAGAGGTTCGTGCGAGAGGTTAACGAGTTGTTGTTACTCCCCGTTGATGCCAGAGGATCTGATATGTATACAGAGGCATGAAATACGACCAGTTCCCGAGTAAATGCTGTGCTAAGAATGCAGATGTCCAGAAAGCGAGAAAAGATTATGCAAGAGTACCAGCCTCCGTATAGTTCGGCATAGGCGAGATCGGAAGAGACCCTGAGCAGGTTCCTTCCAGGACACTGCTGCGATAAGATTTGCACCCAGGATCAGTTGTGTCGCATGTATTCAGAGGGCCAAAGGCCGACGCTAGTGACGTGCTTCTTTACGAGTGGTCATGCTAATTGGCCGAGAGATGACCAGAGGAGTGTCAGAGCGGGATCGTTTCCGTTAGCACACCCGACCAGGCCGACAAGACGATGAGTTGCGAGATTGGTAATCCTCAGAGAAAATGAGGACCCAGAGATAGAGGACGCCAGACCGTGAGCAGGAGCTAAGCGGATATTCTTGGTTTGCCAGTTTGGACGCACCGAATTTTTTTCGACATTATAGGAGGTGTACCTCAATGTCATTTGTTGCGATTTGTGTTTGTGATCCGAGTATCACGCTTATATCGGTTGGATTTGAGTTTTGATGATTGAGTTTCACATTGTTTTCGTGCACCATGGCTGCACCTACTGGGTATTTACATTTTGTGCATAGTTATTGCACTTGATATATATTTTATACACCATTGTGTTGATTTGCGATTTGTGCATATCTATTGCACTTGATATTTATTTTGTGCATTGGCTGCACGTGTTTATGATTTCGTGGATTTCATACAGCTGATTTGATTTTGTGTATATGGTACGCACTCAATTTGATTTATGCACTCGGTATAGCTTACATGCGCTTGCAGTGCATTGATACAGATTTGTGCACATAGTCGCACATGTTTTTGGATTTTATACACTTTGGTACACTCGGTGTTGCTTTTATACGCATTTGAGTTATTGATGAGTTTCCGTGCATTTGCTGCACTAGATTGGTATTTCGTGCATGTTGGCTATAGTGCCCTCAAGGCAATTATGATAGTCGCGGGCAGGCGATTATGATGATTGAGAGAGGACCTATACCGGTATAACAGTCTTACTCGAGATGATAGTATGCTATCTGGTTTGTATTTATCATCATATACATGTTGATAGAGCCCATATGATTCTTTCCTGACTACCAGCATTATGATGGCGATCATATATATGGGAGCTGTGGGTCTATAAGCACATCCTTAAATGTCCCTAGTCGTGGGAGTATCGAGACTGAGTATCGATACTCCAGTGTAGACTAGTGTATACTGATCGAGACCCCGATGAGGGGCGGTGGCAAGGTCTCACAAGTTATTGGTGTTAGTTTGTTCACCTAAGATAGTATACATGTGCTCATTGGGTTATGAGTACACTGGACGGACTCGCCGGGAACCTGCTAGTTGGTATTATACCTATTGTCAGATAGCAGTTCCCAGGTGACATGTGTACAGGTTAGTCTGTCGACCTGAGATCGTCATTTGTCTCGTGTAAGTTCCCACTGTGCTTTGATTACTACCCTACCACGGCTCAAAGGAGTCGTGCAAACAGGTTTTAGTTGGGTACAGTCCTGAGCCACATGGAAGCAGAGTGATCGGATCGTCGGGGATTCGCCTCTCCCGGTATTGGGGTTGATGTCGCGTTGTGCATGGGTGTCCATCACCAGAAATCCATTGCCATGGTGGACGAGAATTATCGATCCAAGATCGATAGTTTCTCAGGCGGTGATGGGTTTCATGCCGACACTAAATGTCGCGTTGTTAGGTGTATGACTTTATCCACCCCCTAGACTCGATATGCGATACTCTTAGACGAACAGACATGACTGTACTGATATTGTCACTGCCAGGCTCAGTAGGGGTTCAGGATGAGTTTGCTTGTCGGCCTCCCTTTCGCTCAATACCTAGGCAGCCGTTACGTACAACTAGTGCCGCTAACGTGCTTGTGGTTAAACTCACTGCCAGCGTATTGACAAGTCTTTAGAGTCCCACACAAAGGGTTTTCACGGTTCAGGCGATATGGTGTAGATGACGTATGTTGGTACATACATGTGTCCGATTAAATATGTGCACATGCTGCACAGATTTTAATCAGACGGTTGATAATACTAGCGGCTTAGGATTAAGCCGGTTTATTAAATCAGGTTTTGATTTAATAATTTATATATGTATTCTAGTATTATTGTTCACTATTCATTTTCTCTCTTGGCGATTCGTATTTTTGTACGAATACGCGTATATTTATTTCGATACGTGTACCGGGAAGTATTCCGTATTTATACGGAACAACTTCTAGAAGATGGCCACCTTAATATTGTTTTTCTTTATAGAAAAAACAATTATAGAAATGAGGTGGAGGGGTGAGTTGGCATGAGCATGGGTTTGAGCATGTAGAGAGGTATGGTTCACAATTGTTTATTGGAAAAAGAAATGAGATATTTTGTGCATGAGAGAGAGAGAGAGGGCAGCCACAACTCTTGTGGGGACTTGGTCATTTTTCTTGACTTGCTTCATTGCTTACACTCCCATTCTAACTTCAACACTTAGCCATTCTTGAGTTGCTCATGCTATTGTTTCCTCACCTCCTTCATCTTCTATTGTGCAATTGTGATGAGAGAATATTATAGTGATACATTTCTATACATCCACTCTCCATTGCTAGCAACCTTGGAGCGTCGGTTGGCTCGTTTGCGAGGCTGAAACTTGCGCCGTTTCTCTCTGGTGGATTATCGTAGATGGAGGAAGTCTAGCAACCAAACTCGATCAAGGAACCACTAGGAGCTTGGAATGAATACCGAAGGACACGGATTAACTCGGTATAACCATTCTAACTTCTTTATATTAGCTTGCTAATTTAGGGTTTAAGGTAGAGCCGGGCATCAAGTAATGGTAGCGCCAGTTTTAGAAAATTTTTGTTCCGCATTTGGCCACGGTTTGATGGTCGGGGCGCTGCCGTAACCCAACAGTGCACTGGATGCACCGGATTTGTGTTTCATGCATTTTTTGCACTAGATTTTTATTTCGTGCTTTTGTCGCACCAAATTTATATTTCGTGCACTGAATGCACTAGATTTGCATTTCGTACATTTGTTGCACCAGATGGGTATTCCGTACCTTGGTTGCACCCGATTTATGTCTTTGAGCATTTGTTTTACCAGATTTATGTTTTTGTGCGCGTTTGGACTTGATGTTCGTTTCATGCATGCTACTGCACTAGATGCTTATTACGGACTTGACGTGCTTAGGTTGGATTTTTGCGCATATTTGGCGCTTGGTATTAGATTTTATTCGTGCATGTCGGATGCGTTTGATTTAGATTTTATTCGTGCATGTTGGATGCACTTGACTTAGGTTTTATTCATGCATGTCGGATACACTTGATTTAGATTTCATTTGTTCATGACGAATGCACTTGATTTGGATTTCGCGCATGTTGGGCGCATGATATGAGATGTGATTTTGTGCATACTGGATGCACTCGATTGGGATTTTCATTCGTGCATGTTAGTTGCACTGGACGGATGCTTTCGTGCTCACCCGTTGCATTTTGTTTGGGTTTTTTGCACATTCGTAGCACTTGTATTTGGCTTTGATTTTTATGCGCATCAGACGCACGTGATTGTTGGATACGCCTTTTGAGGTTGATTTTTCTCTTGAGCACTTTGTTTTCATTTTGGGCACTATACTATGTAGTAGCCGAACATGACTGATCCGAGGACAGTACCTGAGTACCTTGCATGCATTAAAAGTTTAACCAGAGGTTTTCGAAAAGGAGCTATAGTCTCGCTATTTTCTACGTGTCCGTGAGCAACACAAACGTTAAAAAGGAAAACCTTTTGGGATATTTAAAAGGGCGGAACGTATATTTGAGAAAAACATATATGAACGTATACGTATTACATTATAAATGAGCGTCCGTCACCAGTGCCGTGAGTTACGCATCACACGGCGATTCAGAAAAGATTTTTCATGTGTTTTATTCAGTTTTTGAAGACTTTTCCAAGGATGCGTACTATACACGTATTAAAGTATTTGACTAGTACATATTGGATTTCAGTAGTGGATTTCGAGATCTGTATCTCTATTGTAACTCTGATGATATATGTGCAAATCCGATGATTCGCGTAATGCTTGACGGAGTTCGATTTTGAGTTTTGTACTCGTTTTCAGACGCACGCGATGCGCTGTAGTATTTCTATATCTTCCGTGATTTCGGAGCCTCGTTGATTTGAGTTGATTATTGAAATGTTTTAGCATTTGAGGGTTTAAATTTAAGGGACCGAATTTATTTAAGGGGGGAAGATTGTAACATTTCAGAAAATATAAAATATTATATTTGGAATTTAATATTAAAATAATATATTTCGCGAAAACTACCCGATTTGTGAAATTGGGGATTTCGTAAAATGGTATAAATATATACCAATAATTGTGAAATAATTGGAGAATAAAATGATTTATTCATTTAAAAATATATTTATTGGATTTGGCATTCTTATAATTAATTATATGCAAGTTTAATATTAAACCTGATTAGTGCACTACTAATCGCGATTAAGCCAAATCCGTGTGTCTATATTTTTCCATGGTTAGTGCACCATGACATGTTGCATTTGGGTGCATGTTATTTCATTGGTATTTGTTGATATTTGGTATTTAGAAAAGAAAAGAAAACAAAGTGTTTTATTGAAGAGAGAGAGAGGACACAATGATGAGTGAGTGAGCATGCCATGAGAGAGAAAGAGAGTGAGAATAAGTGAGAGAGAGAGAGGGGGCTGCCTCATTCATCTTCCTCCATTATTTTCTTTACCTCCTTCATCCTCATCTCCCTCCACCTCCACCTCCATACATCATCTCAAAATCTTCATCAAAACCCTAAACTCCTTTCAGTAAAGTTGATCCCCACCTCATTCTCAACACTTTGGACCAATCAAAGTTGGATTTTGAAGACTTTGGGAAGCTAGGATTTTTCTTGAATTGCCCAAATGAGCTATAATTCCTTTTATTTAGTTTAGTTTTAGTTTCTTGCACCCTAGTTTAGTTGAGAATGTGATTTGATTAGGGCATGTGATGTTTGGAAAATTCAAGAGAGGGTTTGGATGACTTGTGGACTTGAGATCTGTAGTGAGTGTGTACAAGACCCTAGAGATCGATTTGTGGACCTAGAACAGAGAATACGAACTTAAGATTTGTTCCATGTCGGTTTTGTGTACAATTGGGGACTACAGGAAATCTGAGATGACCCGGGAAGTTTACGAGAAAAACTAGCAACTCCAGAGACCTAGTTAGACCAATAGGAGACCACCCTGAGAAGAAGAACCCCAACGGAGCCTACTTGGCCGAGCAGGCCGGTTTTTCATGCAATGTGGCTGGCCAAATTTGGGTATTTGGTGTCTAGGTTTGGTCTGTAGCTCACTTACTCCATATACAACACCCTATACTTGCTAGTTTTGTTCCAATTGACCTGAACCAAAATTTGGGAGCACATTGGAGTGTTTTTGGTTAGGTTTTCCGTATTTTGGAATTCTTGGTTTTAGTATTTGATATTCTATTAGGTCGTTGGATGTTTGTACGTCAACGACGAGGGTTGTTTGGTTGTTTTTGCATGCGTAGGCTATGGGTTCTAACCTATGAGCGCACCGTGTGCCGTATTAGTTTTCCGGACTTGATTTTAATAGCATTGCGACTATGTATTTGTTATAGGTACCTTCGCGTGGATTCCGAGACGACGGAGTATGGCGTCATCGACTTCGGCAAGCAAGGATCAAGGTGAATAGGTTTATATCTACGGGGGAAGTCGAGTGGATGGCGTATAGCACCCCCGCAAATTGTGATGGAAACCGATATATAGGATATGGTTAGAGAAACATATTCTAGGAACCTATGGATGTGATTAAAGGTTTAGTGTGACATGATATGAAAGAAATGATGTCTCGGATTGATACATATATAAGGATAGGATAAGTGAACGTGCATCACGATATATAGCTAGGTAGTGCATGAGAATAAGTATGAGATTTAGAGTATCATGACATGAGATTTATAAGATAGGATATACATATGTAAATGACTTGATGTGGGATATAAATGTGATGAAAAGAATATACGATGTGATATGACGACTTGATTGATATGTTGGTATACGGATACGAGTCGATATGAGAGGATTGATACCTTTGCCGGTCCCCTGATATAAGATTATTATGGATGCGACCTGGGATATGGTATATAGATATATATAATGTTGTGAATCATGAGTGATATGCCGTATGAGACGTTAGGTCCGTACCCTCATTGTCATATAGGTTGATAGAATCCCTGCTTGTTTAATGCCGCCGTACGATGATTTACCGTACGTGATGAGTTTTATGATGATTGATCCATACCCTTGACTAGAGGATGCCGTACAATGGATTATATCGTACGTGATATTGTGAGGCTGGATGCCGATTGATAGATTCACCGACTCGGTCGTGATTAGATACGTATACCTCATAGCATTTAGCTGACAATGTACTTTATGCTACGTTCATGTCATCCTCATTGCATTACATATACCTGTGCTAGTACACCAACACCATTATCGATGATGCGTATGTTACACTTACACAAATTGGCCGGCTCACACACTTCATCATCGATAATTTGTAACACCTTAGATTTGCGATTAGTGTTAATTAGGTGATAATGCGGGTTTTTGGTAAAAAAATTACCAATTTGGGTTCCTCACATTTTATAACATTTAATTAATAATTTATTATTATTTGTTATGGCTTGCACACACTTTTGCATGTTAATGTGAGGGTTTGTTTGTGCTAATCTAGTTAGTGACCATGACAACTTAACCTAATCCTAATCGTTTGCTTGCTTTAACCTTAACACTGGATATTGTTGTGAGATATTTCTTTGCCTTGTTTTGGATTTGGGAGGAGGTGGCAATGGTGACTCACTTGTGAGGCATGGCTTGCATTAATGATGAGTTAATGCAAGGGTGCACTCACCTCACTCTTTCTTATCCCCACCTCTCTCTTTCCTTATTCTTTCATCCTCTCATTTTTCTCTATCTCTCATTATTTTTCATTTCCTTCAACTCTCAACTGAACACTTGACATTTCCTTCACTAATCTTCACAAATGCATCACAAAATCTCACTCAAACCTCTTTTAATGCCTTGTTTTACCTCTTGGATGCCTTGGAGCTTGGAAAGCTAAGATCTTTGAGCTTCTGTGGATAGGTAATGATCTTTATCTGTTAAGTAGGTCCTTTTAATGTTATGTAGCTTGTTAGTTTCAGTTTAGGACGCGTAAAGTTTAGTTTCGTGCAAATATTGTATTATTAGTGTAGTTTTGGTGTTTCGGATGATCTGCTATCAAACCAGGTATTTGTTGGAAAAGTTCCCATCACAGTGACCTTGTGTAGTGACCTAGAACCCACCATAAAAACCCGAGCCCAATCCCTTTCCTTATGGCCGCAAATTAATTGCTTCTGGCTGCAAATTGAGGCCAGACTGGTGAGTTGGGTGTTGTGTTTTGGTTTGTGGGTCTATGGGGTTGTGTGTGGGCTTGTGGTACGTGCAACTTTTACAAATTGTTTGTGTAGCAAAATCTGGGATCACTTTGTTAGTTTCTAGTGTTTCGATTACGCGCGTTACGTTATCCGATACGGTTCATGTCTTTGTGTATTTGTTTCTCTTTGGTTAATTCCGTAGTGTCGCTACTCACGTTAGCTACTAGGCGAACACTTGAGAGTATGTTTGGAGTTGGTGCGTCGGTCAAACGTAGTTGATACGTGTTATTGGTTGATTGCTAATATAACTTGTTATATTGTTGTTTTATGATCTTAGGGACGCAGGCGAGGACTTTGAGCGCTGCGAAGAAGGGAAAGCGAGTGGTTAGCTTTACTCAGCCCAAGATCATCTGTAAGTAGATTTAACATTTACAGGGGAATCGTCCGCATGGCGTTATGTGTCTGGGCTAGATATGATATGACATTAGCCGCATGTTTATTTACATATATAGAGATTGTGCATGAACTCATTTCATATCATTACTTGTTGTGCTTAGACTTGTACCCATTGGACACTGCACTATTATTGACGGTTCATGTCGCACGAGCGCTGATTGTATGCCACACACACCGTCGATAATTTCCATGACACACACAACACACATACCTATGTGATATTGTATGGTTAGTGACATTTAGATATTTATTCATGTCCTTTGCGCATATGAGATATAGCATACCTGTATACCTACATGCTTACACATATGCCTTGCCATACCTACATGCTAGCTACAGGTAGGGTACCATTAGTGACAGGTATATACACATATGAGATATAGCTACATGTACATCTTGCATACATACTTACATGTACACCAATATACCTTGTTATAGTTACATGTTCACCTTTATATGATGTTGCGTTGGATTTTGGATATTAGGAACCGCATGATATATTTAATAACTTGTTGCAGATAAATAGCGGTTTTTCCTTTATATACTCATATTACTGTTTATGTTGCGTATTTTATATTTCATGGATTTTCGCATTGAGATATGGATTTCCTATGATGTTTTCTGGATTTGAGGACCGTGGTAGTTCATGAAATTATACATTATTTGAAAGACCCCGTTTCTCTTGATATGATATTTCAGTGCGTCCACCATGAGATTTCTCGGTTCTGAGATTTGTGATATATCCTCGATGCGAGGAGTGGAGTGGGCCGTGTGCGGGTACATGGTGGGTCCCGGAGGTACCCCAGGGCAAGATTGTTGCAGATGATGGCGATGAGCTCGAGGCAGGGGAGTACCACCTTACCGGTAACAGTATTGGACTCGTCGGTGATCGCGGAGATATCGACCGGAGTCATGTACGTATGGATACGTGGAATTTTGAGTGTCGAAGCTGGGCATTCGGGTTTCGATATCGTATGATACGTACCTATCAGGGCCAGTCGTAGTGACGATGCCTGGTAGACCAGTTTTTATGTATCGATGTTGGGCACTAGTTTTCATGATATTTTCGGGTGTCGATATTTGACACTCAAGTTTCGTGAGACTTACAGGTTATGAGGGCCGATATTATGGTCTATATGAGGGCCGATATTATGGTCGATATGAGGGCCGATCTGATGGCCGATATGAGAGCCGATCTAAGGGCCGATTTGAGGAATTTGGGATTTAGATTGTCTTGATGGACACTGGTCCTGCCACGATGAGGATTCCGTGAGGATGACATGTTTTATCCCATACTCCGCATTTATTTCATATGCATTGCTTCATGTATTAGTAGTACCTGATAGAGTATCTTTCATGACTGGTGCACATACATATGGCCATTTATTGCTATTAGCTTGCATGTGATAGACTTTCGCAGTACGTGCATACTTACGATTACCTGCATATGTTATTTACTATTCACGAATTGGCAACTCACCCCCTGTTATGCCATAGTGTTTTGCAGGTAGTCCCTCAGGGTAGTCGCGGCAGGGCTTTCATCTATCGTATCATCTTTTGCGGCGGATACCGCTACGGCTGACTGGGTGCAGTTTGGCTATAGGTGGGTTTTGCGGTTATCCGATGTTGCTCATTGTATATTCGTTGTATCCAGTACTTTTCATCTACTATTTCATGTATTGACTTAGAGACGGGTTATGAGGACAATATTGTATATTATTTGGTGACTTGGAGGTCTTTTATGCATTTTTTATTTATATCGTCTTTTTCTTCGCTATGGCGTCGTATATCTGTTGTGGTGGTTATTTTATGCCTTTGGGCGTGGATTTGCTCCCGTTTGGGGATGCTTTACTTGTATCTTTTGTTGTACCCTTTTTGGGGGCTTGTTTTACAAAGGAGGTGCTGCCAAATTTTAAAGAAAGTAAATTTGGACTTTAAAGAATTTTGATTGAGATTTCAAAAGTTTTAACAATGTTATTATCACTTAATACTTTTGATGGTTTAGATCGCTGGGTTTTGGCTTACTTGAATTATGTTACGCCTGGAGACGTTACGTAGTTTAAGGGCCGTCACGTGCTAAATTTTGGGTCGAGACAAAATTGGTATCAGAGCTCTAGGTTTTATCTTTCGGAGTGTAGGATGACCTTGGTATGATGGAGTAGGTAGCTTAAGTAGAGTGACGTAGTGTGTGTATGTCCGCGGCATACTTACGACACGGTACTCCGCGTAAGTGACCTAAGTACTAATTGCTTGAAATTCCTTCCATGATGATACATATCCTTGTGATTCGATTTCCGTGTTCTTCTCGAATCCTATTTCCTTTTAATAGCCTTTTGCCGTCGATGACTATGAAGGCTCAGATAGAGACAGTGAGGGCCGAGGTCAGAGTTGACTCGTTTGGGATGAGGACTGACCAGGACGGTACGCTCGTTGTACAAGAGAAGATTGATCCGCCTTTGATAGATCGTATTGCTAGGCATGAGGCAGATATGCAGGACTTGTGCCAGATGATGAGGTCGTTGGTTGAGGCCAGTCGAGCGCAGCAACAGGAGGTTGCCACCCCTGTTATCCAGTTATTCCTTACTATCAGCACACATCATTGTATCACGTATGCAGCAGCAGTGGATGCAGCCCTATTAGCCGAGGAGCGTCTTCCCGAGACTTTGGGAGTTCCGAGACTGAGGAGGGCTCGTGCAGGTGTACCGGCCTAGAGACAGAGGTTCAGTCGCCATGACAGGTTTCGTGCATGTCGCTGGAGTAGCAGAGGCGTGGTACGAGGACAGTCGTTTAGCTCTTATCCCCAGGAGGATCAGCAGCCATCGCAGGGATGTTTCTGGTGCTGGAGTTTCCATCACCTCGTCAGAGATTGTACCTTGGTACGCCAGAGGAGGGCAGCAGTACCATATGTTACTTTACCACCTTCACCTCAGGGAGAGTCGCCTGTTACACCTGTTGTTGATCCGTTTCAGACTTATGTTTAGAGAGGTCGTGGTCGCGGAGGATTCGTTCCAAGTGTACAGGATGGCAGAGGAGGAGTTCATCCAGTTGTGGGTAGAGGGAAGACACGAGCGTTTGCTTCTACTCATCGGGATGCGCGGGCGTCGAATGCAGAGTTTTCAGGTAATCTTTTCGCATGTTCTTTTAATGCCCATGTTTGCTTAATTCAGGATCTGTGCACTTGTTTGTTCTACACACTTCGTGCCGAGGTTGGGCCGAGAGTCGTGTATGCTAGATCAGCCGTTTGTTGTGTTAACTCCTGTTAGCGATCCTTTATTGTGCAACATGTGTTTCGGTCGTGTGCCAATCAGTTAGGAGATAGAGATTCATCCGTCGATTTGATCCTTCTAGAGATGTTGGACTTTGACGTTCTCCTGGGCACGGACTGGTTAGCTACGTGCTATGCGTCTGTGGACTGCCGCTAGAAAACAGCTAGGTTTTGTTTTCCCGGCGAGTCAGTTCTTTTTGTGCAGGGGGACAGTGGTGCCGCCTCTCACAGCTTGAATTCAGCCTTTTACGCTTGTCGGCTTTTGAGGAGAGGATGTCGGGGATTCTTGGCTTCCATTCGTGATACCGGAGCCACAGTGGGTTGTTGGACCGAGTTCCTATCGTGCGAGAGTTTTCCGACGTTGTTCCAGATGAGCCGGCGGAGCTTAGGAAGCTTAAGGATCTGCTGCAGAGTTGCTAGATAGGGGGACTTGTACGTCCAAGTGTTTCGCCATACGATGATTTACCGTACGTGATGAGTTTTATGATGATTGATCCATACCCTTGACTAGAGGATGCCGTATGATGGATTATACCGTACGTGATATTGTGAGGCTGGATGCCGATTGATAGATTCACCGACTCGGTCATGATTAGATACGTATACCTTATAGCATTTAGCTGACGATGTACTTTATGCTACGTTCATGTCATCCTCATTGCATTACATATACCTGTGCTAGTACACCTACACCATTATCGATGATGCGTATGTTACACTTACACAGATTGGCCGGCTCACACACTTCATCATCGATAATTACTATGTCACTTACACAGTAGACTTGCCACATCATTATGCTATGTTGCATGATATACTCGCTATGCTCACATTATTTGATATGTCTCATGATATACTGATATTGTCACATCACTGTTCCATGTTGCATGATATACGGCTATGCTCACATTTCTGTTATATGTTTGCATACATCATGCTTTATGATTATACGCATTGAGATTTGCTGATTTCATGAGATTCTGGATTTGAGAACCGTGGTCAAATTTCAAAGGAATTTATGTATTGTTTTAAAAACCCGGTTTCTCTTGATATGATATTTTGAGACGTCCACCATGTATTTTCTCGGTTCTGAGAGTGGCTTGTGAGACCCGATTCGAGGAGCGGGAGGCACCGTCTGTGGGTACATGGTGGACCCGGTATGGTTCCCCGGGGCAAGAGACGATTTTCGTGGTGTAGACGATGAGCCTGGCAGAGGGAGTATTACATACTGGTGATAGTATTTGGACCTGGCGGTTATCCGGAGGATACCGACCGGAGTCATGAGATGGATATGAGGGCCGACCAGAGTGTGCGGTTCCTGAGGGCCGATTTGAGGATGTGGCGCCTGAGATATGAGGATTTACGTGTCGATGTTGGACATGGGTTTCATGATGTTTCGAGTGTCAATGTTGGACACTCAGATTCCATGATTTGATGTGTCATTGATGGACATACATTCTTTGATATCCTCATATATTTACATGCATATGCTTTTATGATGTTTCGAGTGGACGAGATCCACATGCATACGGCATTGATTACATTGTTGGATGATATCCACATGCATGCAGGCTTTGATTATTGTTGGCATATATGCAGATACGGTCATCCTAGATATCATAGTATTACCTTTATGATATAGTTGACCTAGGAATCATTGTTTATTTCGATTTCTACCTGATGATGTTTTCTACTCACGAGTTGGCAACTCACCCCCGTTGTGCCACAGTTCTTGCAGGTTGACCGCATGGATCAGTAGCGGCATCGCTGGCACGCAGCTTGCATTCGGATGACTTGCTTTGGTAGGTGATACATGTTGGATCGTACCCCTCTTGTACTTATTATTCCTGTTATATCTAGTTAACTCCATCAATCAGAAACTAGTATTTGTATAAGTAGTAGACTTAGAAAGACTTGTATTTGCGAGACTTAGAGTGATGGGTTATATGTTCGCTTATCGGGTTGATGTCTTGCTTTATTCTTTATCTTTTGTGTTGATCTTCGTCGTTGGGCGTCGTATACATGTTTTATGACTTGCGTGGTTGTGATTCCGCCGTTTGGCGAAGAGCTAGCTCCCTTTTTGGGATGCCTTTTATATTATTATGTATTTGTGGTTTTGGATCAAATAATACAAAGGAGGTGCTGCCCAAATTTTTAAAAGACGAAACATGTTTTGCAACTAGTAAAATTCACTTGCATTTCATGTTCCATTACTTATGCATTTAAGAAAACTTTTTATTTCATCATATCATTATTTCAAAACTTCACCTCTTTTATTTTCTTAAAAAGGTTTTAGATTTCTGGGCTTCGGCTTACTTGAATTACGTTACGCTTTTAGACGTGGCGTGGTTTAAGTGCCGGTCACGAACAATATTTTTGGGTCGTGACACCTATTCACTCCCTTCTATGATTATTTCAATTGGTATCAGAGCGAGGTGCTCTTTTTTTAGGATTAAAACCCTAGAGAGATCCTATGGCCCTATCTTCTTCACATAGTATAGGACACTCCCAATCCATCACCAAACCACCATATTTAGATAGTATTAACTTTACCATTTTAAAAGTTAAGATGGAATCCTTTTTAGAATCACAAGGTGGAGACGTATGGAGATACATCTTTTTGAAGAAGTATGAGTTACCTACCACCGATGAGGATAATTGTAGTGTTCTAGATAAAAAGGCTTATGAAGCTAATCATAAAGCCAGGTTTGCTTTCTTTTTTTGTCTCAACGAAAATGATTTAGCTCGTGTTTTAAAATGTAAATGTAACATTTCAAAAAAATAAAATATTATTTTTGGGGAATTTTTATAATTTAATATTAATTTTAAATGAATATTTTAATATTTCGGTATAATTAAATACCGATAAATTGGGGAATTTTTTTTGAAAATTATAGAAATTATTAAAGGAGCGTGTTTTATGTGAATTATGCAAATTTTAAGTTTTTATGATTAATTTGACACTAATTTAGTGCTAATCGCGATTAAAAATCGCTAATCGCGCTTTAAGCGTATTTTGTGCAAAACATGCACCATATCTTTTTCTACACTTGTTGCATTTTCCAACATGTTTTGGGTGCATGGCTTGGTATTTTGGGGTCACTATTGATGTGAGAATGAAAATAGAAAAGAAAAGGATAAGATTATAATATGGAGGTATGATTAGAGAGAGAAAGAGTGGGTGAGGGGTCAACCCTTTGTCATGAGGCACCCCCCATCATTTTCCTCACTCATTTCTCTCCGCTCTCTTTACCTTGCTGCTGCTGCTGCTGTCCCCTCTCCTCCTCCATTTTCAAACCCCCAAAACACCATGAAAATCACCCCAAAACCCAAATCCCATTTCACAAAAAAGGCGCACAAGCCCTCTAGCTGCCTAATGGACAAAGAGAAACTTGATTTTGGCGCTGTAGAGGATTCTTGAGATCTAAATGAGGTAAAACCTTTCACAATTATTGTAGTATTTCAAGTGATTTAACCTCATTTCAAGTTTAATATCGTTTTGGAGAAGTTTAATGAGCTTTGAGAACTCAAGTTGGGAATTAGGGTTTGATTGGAGTAGAGATGGTGTAATAAGCTTTATTAGTGACCTTAAACCCCTCCCAATTGTTAGCAAACCCAGACCAAACTCAAACTGGAACCTGAAACAGAAAAACAGAAACTTTGCATATCGGTTTTGTGAGGGTTTTTGGCGTGCAGAGAAATCTGGGATGAACCGGGGCGTTTATTAGATAAATAAACAATACTAGAGGCTCAGATAGACCACCAGGAGACCACCCTCTGCACACGAGACCCTAACTCCCTAAGCAAACCGGCATGGCCGGAATTTCTAGGTATGTGGCCGGCCCCCCTGGTAAAGTAGGTGCCCAGATTGCTTCAGTAGGTCATATTCACACTATATATCACCCCAGAGTTGTTTGGTTGCCCTGTTTTGGCCTGAGTCAAAATCTGGGACCACTTTCTCTAGTTGCTGCTTTGATTTGAGTTATGGTTCTCCGTATTTCGATTTCTAGATTTTTGTATTTGTGCGTTATCTCGATCATATGACGTTTGTACTTCTATCTCGAGTGATATCGGGTTGTTTTGTGAGAGCTAACCATAGGTTCTAACCTATAGGCTTTTAAGCGTATCATTTTGGTTTTCGTGTGTCGTTTTGGTTTTGATTTAGTTTTAATGCGATACGATACGTGTGACATGTAGGTACCCCCACGGTGATCCAAGACGATGAAGAAGATGGTGGCGATATCGACATCGGCAAGCAAGATCAAGGTGAGTAGATTATATCTACGGGGGAAGTCGGGTGGATGGCGTATAGCACTCCGCAGTTCGATACTTAGTATACTATATATATACTATATATATATATACGCATGATAGCGTTAAGTGTGTTTTGAATATTCTAGATGTGATTAGGTATACTATGGATAGATTAGGGTTTAAAAGTGAACTAGTATAGTTCCTAGTTGCGAACCCTAGAATAGATTTACACCCACCCACCCACACGCTTGTTTGTTATACTTATACCTTGATGATGAGGATAGTGGATACTATTTGGAGATGAGTCGATGATATTGGACATAGTGCCATGAGATCGGTGATATGATGCGATTCGTATTTGTGATACGACCTGTGATGTAGCGGGCCGTTGGACGTGTGTTTCACACACGCATTTATATTTATATAGATGGTATCGATTTGTACTAGACTTAGATCAGTACCCCAGATCATGTGATATGACGATAATGATACCTGATATTTGATGAAAGGATTGCGATATTGACCCGTACCCATCTTTTGGGATGCCGTATGATGATTTACCGTACGTGCTTTATATTGATGATAGATCCGCACTCATGACTCGAGGAGGTCATATGATTTTGTATCGTACGCGGTACCTTTGAGGAGGGATCACCGACTATTACATTTATATATATATATATATATATCGACTCAGATTTAGGTGGTTTCCATACCCCTCCTGATTGACTTGTTAGTTAGAGCTGTAGTTTTGCTAGTAGATGTTAGACTAGGCCGATGCCATACCTATTTCAAAAACTAACGAATCAGGAGTATTTTAAAGACAGGCAAAGGGATTCTACGGATATTTACAAAAGACGCATCTTTTCTTAAAAACACCGTAGCCCTTATTTTCCTAAAAACCCCGATTTGTCTTCTTTCAAATGGCAAAACAGTATGACATAGATACATTGATGTAGATTCTACACTGTTGTGTTTATTATTCATTTGACACATATCCTTACTGTTTGCATCGCATTGCATGTTAAATATGTTTATTGCTGTTTCAAATCCATGCTGTTAGGACACCAGCACCATTATCGATGATGCATATGTTCCACGTACACCTGCTTGCCGGCTCACACACTTTATCATCGATAATTGCCATGTCACTACACTGTAGTACTGTTGCATTCAGGATATGACCCTTGCATGGCATACTCGTGTACTTACATATTGTACACTCATATTTGTGCACACATTTATTGTACATTCATACTCGTGTACTTACATATTGTACACTCATACATGTGCACACAGCTATTGTACAATCATACTCGTGTACTCATATATTGTACACTCATATTTGTGCACACATCTATTGTACATTCATACTCGTGTACTCACATATTGTACACTCATATTTGTGCACACATCTATTGTACATTCATACTCGTGTACTTACATATTGTACACTCATACTTGTGCACACATCTATTGTACAATCATACTCGTGTACTCACATATTGTACACTCATAGTTGTGCACACATCTATTGTACGTACTCACATATTGTACACTCATACTTGTGCACACATCTATTGTACAATCATACTCGTGTATTCACATATTGTTCACTCATACTTGTGCACACAACTATTGTACATTCATACTCGTGTACTCACATATTGTACACTCATACTTGTGCACACATCTATTGTATATTCATACTCGTGTACTCACATATTGTACACTCATACTTGTGCACACATCTATTGTACATTCATACTCGTGTACTTACATATTGTACACTCATACTTGTACACATACATATTTGCACATACATAGATGATTTTGGTTTGACTTGGAGATCTGGGAACCGCAAGGTACTTTCTAAAACTGATTCATTTTAAAGAAGCGGTCTTCCCTAAATATGTGCATATTACTATTCCATGTTGCATGATTTACTGATATGCTTACATTTCTTTTATATGTCGTATACATCATGCTTTCTGATTATACGCATTAAGATATGTTGTTTCCATGATATTTCTGGATTTGGGAACCGTGGGTATTTTAAAAGAAAGTATGTATTGTTTGAAAAACCCGGTTACCCTTGATATGATATTTCAGTGTGTCCACCATGTGTTTTCTCGGTTCTGAGAGTGACATGTGAAACCCGATTCGAGGAGTGGTAGGCACCGTCTGCGGGTACATGGTGGATCCGGTGAGATACCCCGGGGCAAGAAGACTCGTATATGTTATACGGTAAGCCTGGCAGGGGAGTACTACCTACCGGTGATTGTATTTGAGCTCGGCGGATATCTGGGGGATACCGACCGGAGTTGAGAGATGATACGGGCCGATCCGAACCGACGGAGCCCTATATATATGAGAATTTACGTGTCGATACTAGGCACAGTTTTCATGATGTTTTCGAGTGTCGATGCTAGACACTCAGGTTCCATGATTTGATATGTCGCGAGCGACATATGTTGATCTATATCGTCATAGTTCCATGCATATGCTTTATGATATTTACATGCATGATGTTTATTGTCATTGGGTGACACGTGGACGATATCCACATACATATAGTTGACATTGATGACATTGATCACATAATTGGACGAGATCCACATACATGATGACTTCGCTTACATAGTTGGATGATATACACATACTTATAGACTTCTTGATATAGTCGACATTGATCATACCTCATATTGTTGATATGTTATTACCTGAGGCACTGGCACGAGCACTTGGCACTACACTCATGTATAGATGTTACATTGCCACCTTATCATGCTTCAGACTTATTCATTTGAACTTTATATATATATCTGATCGTATTGACCTAGGATTGTGCCATACATACGATTTCTGCTCTGTGATATTTTCTATTCACGAGTGGGCAACTCACCCCCGTTGTGCCATAGTTTCTTGCAGGTCTTGCCGTACAGGTTTCATTGCGGTTTTTCTGGCACACTGCTTCCCTTACGGGTGACTTGTTTTGGTAGGTGGATTCTTTTGCATCAGAACCACCATTGTATATGTATTATTCAGTTGTATCTAGAAATTCCATCAACCAAACTTGTATATTGTTTCAGACTTAGAAAACCAGTTATGTATTATTTCGACCTTAGAGTCGCGCGTTGTAGTAATATGGTTTTCTTACTGATTTTGAGTTTTCCTTTGAGTTTTGATCCTCTCCCTTCGGCTTTGTATATTTTACTGCTTGCGTGGTTGTGACCGTCGATTGACGAAGAGCTAGCTCCCGCTTGGGGATTCCTTTTATCATTGTATATATATTATTCTTGTTGTACCCCGTTCGGGGCCAGTATTTACAAAGAAAACTCTGCCGAAATTTTCAGAAAAGACGAGACATTTTAAAAATGCATATTCGGCTTACTTATTTAAAAATCTTGCTTTTTAAAACATGTTATCCTTCTTAAAAACTAGTTTTCCTTATTTACTCCTTAAAATAATTTTAGATTTCTGGGCTTTTGGCTTACTTGGATTAGATGGGGTCTTATAGACTTCATATGATTCAAGTGCCAGTCACGTCCTATTTCGGGTCGTGACAAAATTGGTATCAGAGCGTTAGGTTAGCCTTGGTTCAAGTCTAAGTTTGACTATGCAGAGTCTAGAGCGTTTATATATATACGGAACTTAGGCTTGACCTTACGGAACTTAGACTTAGTCGAGGGGTTATTATACTCGAACTTTCATCGCGTAGGATGACCCTTGGTTGATGGAGTAGATAGCTTGAGTAGAGTGACGTACCGTACGTATGTTCCGCGGCATACTTACGATACGCTACTCCGCTTAAGAAACCTTAGGATGTACATTTCCTTGCACAGTATTATATTCATTCCTATGATCTATCCTCATCGATATTGGCTATGATTTTGCTGCCACGATCACACGGGCAGAGAGAGAGCTACGGCTAGAGTTGCGTTAGCACGAGCTCGTCACGGACGAGGACTGACCAGGGCATGATCCCAGAGACGTACGATTGCATAGAGGCTTCGTTTTATTGCGTTTTCGCGCCACGAGCGTTTGACAGATCGCTTTTACGAGATTTCCTGGACGTGCTGATCGGCACCAGAGGATCAGGCTACTGCTAGAGGCCAGCCAGAATGTGATGACCATTGATATATCTCTTACTCATGATGATTGAGGCGCTGTTCAGCGTACAGACGAATGAGCCAGTTGCTGCTGCAAATGATGAGATATTGCCCCAGATGTTGGAGCTATTGCAGTACGAGTTATACTTAGAGATATGATGGAAGGTTTCTAGTCACCCAAGGATGAATGACTAGGACATGCTGTTCGTTCGCTTACCCCGATGCGAGGTCATTAGATAGATTGATTCCGGCTAGAGACGACTTCACGCAGATTCATTGAGAGTCGATAGAGACGATTGAATGTCAGGAACCCATTCCAAGTTAAAGTATTCGGAAGACAATGCAAGTAATGCTATAGACCTTCTAGAAGAATGAAACCCTAACTCGACGTAATGACCATGGAACGCCTCCGAACCTTAGGGTTCGCGGCAGTTTAGCGGTGCCATTTGTGAGGCTTGGGTTTGCCCTTCTACGGCTGGTCCATAGGTGCTGTGGCATGTACTGGGATACTATTAAACTGTACTCAAGATGTTGATCTCTTGGGGGATTTTGAGGTTTTGACAAATCGATCGGATGGTTCGACATCATTCAGATATCTTGTGATGGGATACATTGCTTGGGAGACTCCAGATACGAGTGTAGCCGTTGGAGCGCAGTCCATGCAGCTACGAGAAGACGAGTCCGAATCAGTCGACATTAGAACAGAGTGGAATAAAGAGTTCGCACGAGATTTCGACAAGATGACGTTCCACTCCGCTGACATCAGAGATGCGATACGCATGCAGAGGCGTTGTATATGGATATATCTTTCAGAAGAAGTCGCGATGAGCATACAGCCGTCCCGGAATGAGAAACAGATATAGTAAAGATGATAACTTCCGGGCATCTTCGGCAGAAACGAGATTTGAGAGAGAGCTCGATAGGACCTTTCTGGAATACTATACGAGAAGACTTGGACCCAGGAGTGGTCATATTGCGCATACCCAACAGGCCAGAGTCCGGCATCATCGACGAGATAGTTGACCAGGTTCGGATAAAGGACCTCAACCAGATGCGTTGTGAATTGATCAAGAATGGACGAGTATGGAGTATACCTCCACAGGTTGGGACGAGTTCCTGAGGACGTGTTCGGCTAGATATCTTCCACAGAGTGATGAAGATACCGAGTTCGTGATTTCGAGTCTGTGTTAGAGACTTCGGATTGACCGTAGCCACGAACATTGCAGTGCGCAGATAGAGACGTGACGTCGAAGTGGACGATGATACAGACAAATGGGACAAGAGGTTCGTGCGAGATGCTGATGAGCTATTGTTACTCCCCGTTAAGATTAAAGGTCGGATATGTCTATAGAGGCGTTGGGATGCGACCAGCTTCCAAGGAATTGCTGTGCTGAGGAAGCAGATGTCCAGAGAGCGAGAAAAGGTTATTCAAGAGTACCAGCCTCCGTATAGTTCGGCATAGGCGAGATCGGAAGAGACCTTGAGCAGGATTCCTTCCAGGACACTGCTATACTAAGATTTTCCCCCAGGAGAAGATGTGGGATGTGTATTCAGAGGATCAGAGGTCGGCACCAGTGACGTGCTGCTTCACGAGTGGTCGTGATGATTGACCGAGAAATGACCAGAGAAGTGCCAGAACGGAATCGTCCCCGTTAGCACACCTGACAGGGCCGATGAGCCAATGGATTGAGAGAGTGGTAATCCACAGAGAAGATAAGGGCCTAGAGACAGAGGACGCCAGACCGTGATCAAGAGGCAAGTAGATATCTTGCGCTGCTAACATCGGATGCACCAACACCTTCTCGACTGCGAAGGAGGAAATATCGACGATGGTATTTACAATTTGCGATTTTGTGATTCGATTATCACGTATCCATCACGTTGGATTTCGGTATTTTGGGCGATCTATTCGCATGATTTAGTCTTGATGACCGAGTTCCATGATATTTGTTTTCGTGCACCATGGTTGCACCTACTGGGTATTCATATTTGTGCACTGTTATTGCACCTGATATCGTTTTTGTGCCTTGGTTGCACATGCTTATGACTTCATGGATTTCATACAGTTGAGTTAATTTTGTGCATATGATACGCACACGATTTGATTTTTGCACTCGGTATAGCTTATATGTGCTTGTAGTGCATTGATATGTGTTTTGTGCACGCAGTTGCACACGTTTATGATTTTTACACCTTGGTACACTCGGTGTTGCTATTTATGCATTTGAGTTATTGTTTGGGTTTTGTGCACAGGATGCACCGTATTTGTACTTCTTGCATAGGATTCACCAGTTTTATACTTCGTGCGTTTGTCGCACCAGTTTTATGTTTCGTGCCTTTAGTGCACCGGATTTATATTTCGTGCACCATAGTTGCACATGACTTCGATTTGACGTCATTCGATATGTCGATTTTGATTTCATGCCTGTGTTATGCATGCGATTTGACTTATGCCTTCGGCATCGTTTACATGCACTTTTAGTGTTTTGATTTGATTTGTGCATGCTGATGCACATGGTTGTGAGCTTATATACCGCGGTATACCTGATTTTGATTGAGCCATATTGTATACCGTCGATTTCGATTCTGATTTTGATGCCGATTTCGTGATTTCGTGCATGATGGATGCACCGATTTGGATTTTCGCGCATGTTGGGTGCGTGTTTTGAGATACGATTTTGGTGCACTCCAGATGCACTAAATCGAGATTCTTCGTGCATGTCAGATGCACCCGATTTTGCTGTCAGGCACACACGTTGCCTATGACAGATGTTTCGTGCACACCCATTGCACCTAGATGTTGTTTCTGTGCACATGTATGGCACATATATGGATTTTTATTTTCGTGCGCACCAGACGCACGGGGTATTCTTATATACATTTTGGGATTTATTCCTTATGGACCAGTACGTTTTTATGATATTTGATATTTGTTTCGTACTGAGCAGTACTAGTCAGAGGACAGTACTTGATTATATTTTGCATGCATTGATAGTTACCGAAGGGATTTCAAAAAAGGGAGCTATAGTCTCAGTATTTACCTACGTGTCTGATATGACACGACATGTTAAAACAAAGGAAACCCTTCTAAATTATTTTCAAAACGGCGGAATGTACATATTAAACAAAAGATATATACATATATGGTTATTTTCTTACTATAGACATCCGCCACTGTGCAGTATTATGTGCATCGCACAGCGATTTAAAAAGGTTTGGCATGCATTTCCTTCAGTTATTTACATGTATAGATTTGATGTCTACATGTATAACTTTGATATATATCATATTTGTATTGTTTTGGATTTGACATTTGTGTCTTTACCATGACTCCGATGATTGCGGGATGCTTGACGGAGTTTTGTTTTCAAGTTAACTGCTCATTACTCATGTGCATGCATTACGCTATGATGCGTTTTATGTATTGACGATTTCGGAGCCCCGACGACTTGGACTTTTACTGAAATGTTTTAGTATTTGAGGGGTTTTAAATTTAAATTCGGAGAACAAATTTCTTTAAGGGGGGAAGATTGTAACATTTCAAAAAAATAAAATATTATTTTTGGGGAATTTTTATAATTTAATATTAATTTTAAATGAATATTTTAATATTTCGGTATAATTAAATACCGATAAATTGGGGATTTTTTTTGAAAATTATAGAAATTACTAAAGGAGCATGTTTTATGTGAATTATGCAAATTTTAAGTTTTTATGATTAATTTGACACTAATTTAGTGCTAATCGCGATTAAAAATCGCTAATCGCGCTTTAAGCGTATTTTGTACAAAACATACACCATATCTTTTTCTACACTTGTTGCATTTTCCTATATGTTTTGGGTGCATGGCTTGGTATTTTGGGGTTACTATTGATGTGAGAATGAAAATAGAAAAGAAAAGGATAAGATTATAATATGGAGGTATGATTAGAGAGAGAAAGAGTGGGTGAGGGGTCAACCCTTTGTCATGAGCCATCCCCCATCATTTTCCTCACTCATTTCTCTCCCCTCTCTTTCCCTTGCTGCTACTGCTGCTGTACCCTCTCCTCCTCCATTTTCAAACCCCCAAAACACCATGAAAATCACCCCAAAACCCAAATCCCATTTCACAAAAAAGGCGCACAAGCCCTCTAGCTGCCCAATGGACAAAGAGAAACTTGATTTTGGCGCTGTAGAGGATTCTTGAGATCTAAATGAGGTAAACCCTTTCACAATTATTGTAGTATTTCAAGTAATTTAACCTCATTTCAAGTTTAATATCATTTTGGAGAAGTTTAATGAGCTTTGAGAACTCAAGTTGGGAATTAGGGTTTGATTGGAGTAGAGATGGTGTAATAAGCCTTATTAGTGACCTTAAACCCCTCCCAATTGTTAGCAAACCCAGACCAAACCCAAACTGGAACCTGAAACGGAAAAACAGAAACTTTGCATATCGGTTTTGTGAGGGTTTTTGGCGTGCAGAGAAATCTGGGATGAACCGGGGCGTTTACGAGATAAATAAACAATACTAGGGGCTTAGATAGACCACCAGGAGACCACCCTTTGCACACGAGACCCTAACTCCCTAAGAAAACCGGCCTGACCGGAATTTCTAGGTATGTGGCCGGCCCCCCTGGTAAAGTAGGTGCCCAGATTGCTTCAGTAGGTCATGTTCACACTATATATCACCCCAGAGTTGTTTGGTTGCCCTGTTTTGGCCTGAGTCAAAATCTGGGACCACTTTCTCTAGTTGCTGCTTTGATTTGAGTTATGGTTTTCCATATTTCGATTTCTAGATTTTTGTATTTGTGCGTTATCTCGATCATGTGACGTTTGTACGTCTATCTCGAGTGATATCGGGTTGTTTTGCGAGAGCTAACCATAGGTTCTAACCTATAGGCTTTTAAGCGTATCATTTTGGTTTTCGTGTGTCATTTTGGATTCGATTTGGTTTTAATGCGATGCGATACGTGTGACATGTAGGTACCCCCACGGTGATCAGAGACGATGAAGAAGATGGTGGCGATATCGACATCGACAAGCAAGATCAAGGTGAGTAGATTATATCTACGGGGGAAGTCGGGTGGATGGCGTATAGCACTCCGCAGTTCGATACTTAGTATGCTATATATATACTATATATATACGCATGATAGCGTTAAGTGTGTTTTGAATATTCTAGATGTGATTAGGTATACTATGGATAGATTAGGGTTTAAAAGTGAACTAGTATAGTTCCTAGTTGCGAACCCTAGAATAGATTTACACCAACCCACACACATGCTTGCTTGTTATACTTATACCTTGATGATGAGGATAGTGGATAATATTTGGAGATGAGTCGATGATATTGGGCATAGTGCCATGAGATTGGTGATATGATGCGATTCGTATTTGGGATACGACCTGTGATTGTAGCGGGCTGTTGGACGTGTGTTTCACACACGCATTTATATTTATATAGATGGTATCGATTTTTACTAGACTTAGATCAGTACCCCAGATCATGTGATATGATGATAATGATACCTGATATTTGATGAAAGGAATGCGATATTGACCCGTACCCATCTTTTGGGATGCCGTATGATGATTTACCGTACGTGCTTTATATTGATGATAGATCCGCACTCATGACTCGAGGAGGTCATATGATTTTGTATCGTACGCGGTACCTTTGAGGCGGGATCACCGACTATTACATTTATATATATATATATATATATATATATATATATATATCGACTCAGATTTAGGTGGTTTCCATACCCCTCCTGATTGACTTGTTAGTTAGAGCTGTAGTTTTGCTAGTAGATGTTAGGCTAGGCCGATGCCATACCTATTTCAAAAACTAACGAATCGGGAGTATTTTAAAGACAGGCAAAGGGATTCTACGGATATTTTCAAAAGACGCATCTTTTCTTATAAAACACCGTAGCCCTTATTTTCCTAAAAACCCCGATTCGTCTTGTTTCAAATGGCAAAACAGTATGACATAGATACATTGATGTAGATTCTACACTGTTGTGTTTATTATTCATTTGCCACGCATCCTTACTGTTTGCATCGCATTGCATGTTAAATATGTTTATTGCTGTATCAAATCCATGCTGTTAGGACACCAGCACCATTATCGATGATGCATATGTTCCACGTACACCTGCTTCCACATACACCTGTTGTGCACACATCTATTGTACATTCATACTCATGTACTCACATATTGTACACTCATATTTGTGCATATATCTATTGTACATTCATATCCGTGTACTTACATATTGTACACTCATACTTGTGCACACATCTATTGTACAATCATACTCGTGTACTCACATATTGTACACTCATATTTGTGCACACATCTATTGTACATTCATACTCGTGTACTCACATATTGTACACTCATATTTGTGCACACATCTATTATACATTCATACTCGTGTACTTACATATTGTACACTCATACTTGTGCACACATCTATTGTACAATCATACTCGTTTACTAACATATTGTACACTCATATTTGTGCACACATCTATTGTACATTCATACTCGTGTACTCACATATTGTACACTCATATTTGTGCACACATCTATTGTACATTTATACTCATGTACTCACATATTGTACACTCATATTTGTGCACACATCTATTGTACATTCATACTCGTGTAATTACTTATTGTACACTCATACTTGTACACATACATATTTGAACATACATAGATGATTCTAGTTTGACTTGGAGATCTGGGAACCGCAAGTACTTTCTAAAACTGATTCATTTTAAAGAAGCGGTCTTCCCTAAATATGTGCATATTACTATTCCATGTTGCATGATTTACTGATATGCTTACATTTCTTTTATATGTCGCATACATCATGCTTTCTGATTGTACGCATTGAGATATGTTATTTCCATGATATTTCTGGATTTGAGAACCGTGGGTATTTTAAAAGAAAGTATGTATTGTTTGAAAAACATGGTTACTCTTGATATGATATTTCAGTGCGTCCACTGATCAGTCAAAAATATTGCATTTTTAACACGTCAATTTCCCTACCATTTGCACTCATCTAGAGGTGTTCGGTATTTATATAGCACATATTAGCAAATTGACTGTAAAATACCAAATAACTTGTGTTATATATTAAAACCGACATTTCTGAGGGAAATTGAGTGTTTATCATTGCATCGCATAATCTTTGTATAGCGCAACACTTGTCTCGAGAATCTGTGCAGGAAATTCCAGGAGAAAAGCCAAATCTGTGAAAAAGTGCTGATAAAAATACGCCAACTCCAAGACTTGAGATCTGGCAATGAACTAGAGGGAAATATAAGATTCCACATATCAGAAATATATCAAGAAGTCAGCAGAAAGCTGTGCACAGATTTTCATGCACTAAGGCTCCTAAACGTCCGCGGATCCGCGGCCGGAGCATGGCATGAGCCGCGGATCCGCGGCTATATAGTGACGTCAGCTTCCCAAATTTCCTCCACGTGTCTCCCTTTAACGGCTCAGCTTCCAGAAGACTCCAGAATGACCACGCGACTTCATCCAGAAGGCTCGGCCTAACAACCTTACCCAAGAATATTCCACATTCTAGAATATTCCCTCCAACAAACTTCTTCTAGAAGCCTCCTTATAACAACCTTCTTCTATAAGCCTCCTTGTAACAACCTCATTCTAGAATATTCCCTCCAACAAATTTCTTCTAGAAGATTTTTTCTAACAAACTCATTTTGGAGGGAAAATTCAAATGAGGTAGTTCATTTTGGAGGGAAAATTCTAATGAGGTGGTTCATTTTGGAGGGAAAAGTTGTTCATTTTGAAGGGAAAAGTGGTTCATTTTGGAGGGAAATTTGAATTTTGAATTCTAGATCTAGGGTTAAGATGGCTATTAAAGGAGACCTAGATCTAGGGTTTTGGGGGGTTCATTACATCCATTTCTAATACAAGTTGAGTGACACAACTTGTAACCCTAACCCTAAACCAATCAAATCCAAGCCAAATTTAAGATCCCCGAGTATAATTCAAGCAAGAAGCCTTCAAAGTTTTAGGAGCGAAGCCGATCTTCATCCGAGCAAGTGATCCAAGCCGATCCACGACTCACGAAGACGAGCGAAGCCAAATCGACGATCAAGTTCTTTCCTCATTGTAGTTCTTGAGAGAATTATAACGAAATTGTTGATAAATAAAAGGTGAAATTATTTTATCTTGCTTTCTTTACATTCTTGCATCATGATTCGATCTCAATTCTTGATTGTGTTTCTTGTTATGATGTTTGAGTAAAACTCCGCTCGTGAAGGAGTCGAGAGAATCAATAGATGATGATGTTACAAACCTTGAAACGATTCTTAAGTCCTATGAGTTTTGTAAACCTTACTAAATTGAAGAATCGACAACCTAGTTTCGAGCGATACTTTCTTGATTGTGTTCACTCTTAATTAGGGATCCACGATCGATTCTTGAATTTACTAGAGGCTAGAATATGAATGATATCGACGAAAGGATAAGGGATAGGAGATGAAACCCTATTTTCACAAGAAATCCCTAATTCTCGTTGATCATCATCGATCTAGTATCAATTCATCGATGGATAAGAATATGTAATCAATAGATTTCATCACATCTATAGATCCGATCGATTCCTACGAGCCTCACTTCGATTCTTGATTCTTGGATTGGAAATCATCAATTAACAATTCTTGATTTTATATGTTTTCTTGATTCTTGCTATTAGATCTAGATTTTACTAATTCTTAAACTTCAAATTTATAAATTATGAATTGTCTTTTCTCTTTTCTTTAATTTTTGACTCATATAATTCGAAATACGAATGGATTACACTTTCCCTGTGGACGATCCGCACTTACTAACGCGCTACAAATCGACACCGTTATTGATTGCAGTCAAATATTTTTGGTTGTGATTTCTACATATTTTCTACATACACAACGAGAATTCTCATTCAATCAAATGGCGCCGTTGCCGGGGATTGTGCGCTAATTCGTTCGTTTTTGAAATTTGAGTTGAAAAGTTTATTCCATCAATAGTTTTAGATCTAAATTCGCACAAACACTAAACGTGTTGTTGTGATTTGTTGCGAGGAAATCTGGAATCTGTGGAGCTGTGGAAAAATTTATCTGAATATTCCAGAGAGCTTAGAAGGTGAACACAGGCACACTGTAAACTTTTGGTGCAGAGATCTTTCAAACCTGCGGCGGATCCGCGGCATTAGGCGCTTATTGCGGCTGAACCGCGGCGATACAGTAGCTTCGCTGCACGAAATTTGCTCTGTAAAATTTCTACTTTCTTATCTCCTCCTCTATCTGCTCCATTTAACAATTTGCTGCAGGTTTCTTTGCAAATAATTCGCAGCGCCGTAAAAGAAATAAAAATTGTGCGTGTTTGATCTTGGTTGTTTGCATTTTTAATACGGAATTTAAGGGGCACGGCCAAATCCAGATTAGGTGGGGAGTTCATTACCCTTCCTAAGACCCAAAAATCACAAACTTGCATCCGCATTTACCCTCATTAACTAAAAAAGATCTAGAGATGACTCTAAGGACTGTCGCGCTCACTTAGGACAAGAGAAGGCCGTGGGTAATTCATTGCTTATCCGCGTTTCTTTTGTGGTGTCTAAGGCAAGTGTGTCGAAAGCTAGTGGTTACTTAATTAGGCCCACTACTTACGTAGTGGAGAACCTCCCACTTACCTGGCACTTACCTGGCCATAGGAGAGACAAAGAGGCAGTGGAGGATTGATCCTGCGACTTGTCTTTTGGCAGTTAGGAGCGGTCTAGAGCCTTGACCTAGGTGACAACTAGATTTTAGGGTTTCTTGTTGCATTTGTTGTGATTTGCATCATTTTTTTTCAAAAATCCGTATATTTTTCAAAACAAACACCAACACTTCATTCATTTCCCCTAATTATATTTTCATGCTGCCACTTGTACTAACCCTTTTTAGTGCAAGATAGGCTGGACACGGGATTCTAGTGCCCGTCTTGTCCGCGTTCTTTCTATCGACCCCAAAGTCGGTATTTCTACGTTTACTTCTTCTTTACCCACCACCACACCCACATCGATGGACGATTCTCAATCGAACTTCTTTACCACTACTCTGCCGCCGTCCGTTGGTGCACAGAATCCACCCCGCATCTCTCTCCAAGAGAGGTGCTATCCTATTCGAGGTCCTCTTTCGACCTGTCTCTCCATTCCACCAGCCAACGGGGACAATTTTCAGATTAAACCCCAATATATCATTATACTACCCAAATATCACGGTCTCGAGTCTGAAGACGCATATGTCTTTATCACCAAATTTGAAAATGTATGCGCAATGATGGGTACTTCACAGCTTTCTGTGGATGCTATGCATCTTCGTCTTCTCCCATTCACCTTGTGCGATATAGCCGAGAAGTGGCTGTACAACACAGCCGCACATTCTATTTCAAACTGGGAAGAATTTGTCAAAGCATTCCTAAAGAAATTTTACCCCAATCATAAAACAGCTCGACTTCGTAGCGAAATCAATCAATTCACCCAGCTTCCAAATGAAACATTCTCAAAATGTCTTGAACGCTTTAAGGATCTGTTAGTTCAATGTCCACATCACGGAATCCCTAGATGGGATTTGTGCCGAATCATTTATGAGGGCATTAATCCTAACACAAAACAGACCCTTGAATTAATGTGTCAAGGCAACTTCATGACCAAAGATGATGGGGAAGCCTGGAAATTCCTAGAAGATTTCGCTGAAAAATCTTTACAGTGGGAGAGTCAATCGTTTAGGGGTGGCAATAACCAATCGGAAGTTTCTATAGGAGTTAGAGCTGAAATTTCAGCTATACACAAAAAACTCAAGACTATGGAAAACAAATTTTTAGCTGCCGCCCTAAATCAAATATCACTCTCCAAAACTGTATATGGATGCTGTTCTGATCCATCACATCTCACGGAAGAATGCCCATTGAATTCTCCGTTTCAGGGTCACGAGCATACCAATGCTGCTCAACAAAGACCTAGAAATGATCCATTTTCTTCCACATATAATCAGGGTTGGAGGAATCACCCTAACTTTGTTTGGAACCAATCACAAACTCAAAACACGGTTCCAAACCAAAACAATTTTCAAAGGGCTCTTCCACCACAACAACACCCACTTCAATTGAGTCAGCACCCCTACCAATCACAAAACTTCCAAAATCCGGCCAACACTTTTGCACCACATGAAAATCCTTTGCAATTGACCGGTACAGATAATACCTCTGCACTAGCACAAACCTTGGATATTTTAATGAAACAATCCATCCAAGGGACGACAAAAATGCAATCTTCCTTCGATAATGTGATGAAGATCGTTTTCTCTCAAAATGAGAATATTAAATCGATGGAAGAACAAATTGCACAATTAAAAGCCGAAATAAGTGCGAGAGAAAAAGGGAAACTTCCGTCTCAACCCCTACCGAATCCTGGGCATTACAATGTAAATGCCATCTCAACGTTGAGATCAGGAAGAGTGCTGAATAATCATGTTGGGGAAGAGCTTGATGATACTGAGAAATCTATCAATAACACCCCGGCTGAGACCTTTCCTTCCACTTCTACTTCTACTTCTGACCCCAGTTCTTCTACCCCACCACCTTCTTCCGAGCCTATTCTCCGTTTTCCCCAAAGCTCGACACCTCAGCCCACACAGAAAACGATCCCCACTCCTATTCTTAGATCGTTCCCACCCACACGATCTTCTCCAATGTTGGACCCTGATCTTATTGCTCAAGCTCCTTATCCAAATCGGTTAAGGGGAAACACACTGAGTTCACAAATGGAGAAGATCACAGAAATGTTTAAACAGGTTAACATCAACATCCCTCTTCTAGATGCAATACAACAAGTCCCTGCTTATGCGAAAGTTCTTAAAGACTTGTGCACTAGAAAGAGGAAGACTCAAGTGCCCAAGAAGATATTCATGGCAAAGACAGTAGACACGGCTTTCCCCCAACAATTACCGAGGAAACGTAAGGATCCTGGCTATCCTACTATTTCCATTTCTATTGGGGAAAAACACATCAACCGTGCTCTACTTGACCTTGGCGCAAGTGTTAACCTGCTTCCTTTCTCAGTTTATGAGCAGTTAGGGATCGGAGAGTTGAAACCAGCCCATTGCACTCTCCAGATGGCTGACCGATCAATCACCAAACCTAAGGGTGAACTGGAGGATGTGTTAATAAAAATCAGGGAATTTATATTCCCTGTGAACTTTATTGTAATTGATACACAGCCTGTAGCGAACCCACGGAATCAAATTCCGGTGATTTTAGGTTGCCCCTTTTTGGCCACTTCCAACGCTATCATCAACTGTCGTAATGGTTCTATTACCCTATCTTTCAGGAATATGTCAATAGAGCTGAACATTTACAAGTTGGGAAGTGTACCCTCCGAACCTACTGCTCAGGTCTGTTCTGTCGACTTAATGGATGTCGACAGCAGCGAATTTGATGATCCTCATAATACTGATCTAGACTCTTTTCATATGTTATTGTATGACCCAACTATGTATCATACACATACGGACTCTTCCACCGAGTTGTCCGGGTCGACAACTAATACTGATTATGAACTGTTTTTGGAGTCTGAAGATCACCCCGCACTTTGTGATTGTTGGTGCACGGCGGCGCCCCGGCCGTCAATCCGACGCCGGAATGCGGAAACGAAACTTTTCTAAAAACTAGAAACCGGCACCACCGCGCACTGAAATCCCGGATCGGGCCATTAACCTAACTCTAGCAAACTAGAAAATGAGTAGAGAAGCTATACCAAGCGATCCGTGTCCTTCGGTCTTCGCCTCCACTCCGATCTCGTCGCGGAACCTCCGGTCTTCATCTCCTCGTCGGAACGGGCACCACATCGCCGGGTTCTTTTACGGGCTCCCACCTCTGGACCGAGGCAACTCGGGCACGAAATTGGCGAGTCGACGTGCACAAGGAATGCTGTAGATGAAGTGTAGAAGGCTTGTCTCAAGCGGGTTATGAAGTTGCCATGGTGATGGAGAATGAACAATGAACTTTGGAGAGGTGAGGGATTTTTGTGGCAAGCATAGAATGAAATGAGATGAATGATTTCCCACACTCAAAAATGAACTCCTCCCCTCTCCTAAAGTGGCCGGCCCCCATGATCAAAAGGTGGAGAGAAAAAATGATTTTTTTATACAAGAGAAGAGAATGAATGAATATAAGAAGAAAATGGTCACACCAATTTCTAATCAAAGCCCATCATAATAAATGCAATGGAAGAGACTAAAAAAGAATCTCATGATGCATGAACCATCATGAAGCCTCATGTTAACAAAGGACCCCCTCCACAAATACTAATTTGCATAATCGCAAATTAGCCCCTCCATCGGAAAAGTCCGGCCGCGAAGGAACAAAAGAAAACTGGACGAAACGGAATGCAAACTGGCAACTTTAGAAAACTGATCCCGTAATAAATTACAGGAAAACCCCGAGACTGTATATACATACCTGCATTTGTATTCCCACTGAATACAAATGCAATGAGACAAAATCTACACTGTACAATACTAGGATCCGGCTTAAACCAAAGCCCGCTAGTATTATCCGTCCGATCATGATCCGTGCAATACCGCACGTATCTGATCGAACCCTGCCATATCTCGATACGGCCTCTACAGTGTTTCGCCCGAAACTTGAGAAACTGGTCTGTGGGGGACTCTAAAGACTCGTCAATACTTTGGTTGTGGATTTAACCACTAGCACGTCAGAGGTATTAGCCTATACGTAACGGGCTATCAGGTATTGACCAAAAGGGACGTCGATGAGCGAACTCATCCAGACACCCTACTGAGCCTATCAGTGACAATATCCGTACAGTCCGGTCTGTTCGTTTATGAGTATCGCATGGCGGGCCTAGGGGGTTGGTAAAAGTCAGACCCCCAAAAGCGGTACAAGTCGTATCGGAGTGTAGTCCAGAACACCCTGAGATACTACTGGAATACCTACCAGTAAATCTCCTGCCTTGGCCAAGGTCTTCGTGTAATGGCTCTCCTAGACACAGCGCGACCTCACCCCCAATACCGGGAGAGACGAACCCCTACAGATCCGTTCACTGCCTCCATGTGGCCCGGGATTGTACCCAACTAAAACCTGTTTGTACAACTCCTTTGAGCGTGGTAGGCTAGTAATCAAAGCACAGTGGGAACTCACACGAGACAAATGACGATCTCAGGTCGATGAACTAACCTGTACACATGTCACCAGGGAACTGCTATCTGACGTCAGGTATAAGACCAACTAGCATGTTCCCGGCGAGTCCTGTCCGGTGTACTCATAACCCAATGAGCACCTGTATACATCTTAGGTGAACCAACTGACACCAGTGGCTTGTGAGACCAGCCACCGCCCCTCGTCGGGGTCTCGACTGTATACACTAGTCTACTCTGGAGTATCGATGCCCTGTCTCGAAACTCCCATGACTAGGGACCTTTTAAGGATGTGCTTATAGACCCCAGCTCTCACGTATATGATCGCCCTCATACTGCTGGCATTCAAGCAAGAATCCTAAGGCCTCTATCAACGTGCAATAGTGACCTGTAAGGTCACCTAAATCAGTACACGATGATAAAGATAAACCAGATAGCATACTATCATCTTGAGTAAGACTGTCCTACTGGGACAGGTCCTCCCTCAATCATTGCAATCACGTGCCTGTGATCCAATAATTGACTCTGAGGGCACTATATCCAACAATCTCCCACTTGCACTCAAGGCTAATTATTGCGATGTCGCATACTCACAGCCCGTGTGATACCGAACACCCAACTCCTCTACTAATCAGTCTCACAAAGCTCGTTTGCGAAACTATTGTGTTCGAGGAATAGCCTCAGTGAGTGGATCCGCTGTGATATTTCTTTCTATGTCTCTCTTTATCTCAAGTTCGCGGAGAAAGCCATCTCCCGAAATGAGCAATACCTGTCTTAGAATATGTTTGGATGTCTGATGGGACCTAGCTCAAAAATGAACTCCAAATCCAAACTTCTTAGACTGTATCGTCAACTGAACTTAATCAGTATCCGGCCCCATCCTTCCCTCAGTATCCATCTGGACCACATGTCCAAAATACTGCCCCTCGTTAGAGGGAAAACTATAACTCTGACAGCCACTCTGTCATCTAGGTCACCTTGGAAGCCTGGAATGACAACTGTCTGCCGAATGAGGCTGTCGTTATCATACCCCTAGAACATCCACTTATGTTCTAAAACTGCTTCCGAATGTTTCTCCAGGATTGGATCAATATCAACTTATTGCATCTCCTGCAAAAACAACATCTGGTGTGGTACTTGACATCTCATGATTGACTCAATTGCCTAAGCAAGTGATCTGCCAATCATGCACATCCCTCTCTACTTTAGTCTATAAGACACCTTTAGAGAGGGTGACTCCATTACCTGCAGGTACACTACCGTGCCAGGAGTCGTCCATTCTAAAACACTTTTAGAATGCTGTCTAAGTACCCAGATTGGGAAACTACCTAAATCTAGATCTAAAATCTAGTAACCAGAATTTCTGATATAATATCCAAGTCCCATGTGGAGAAACCACTGTGTGACAACCAAAGTATAACCGATCGTAGTATAGGAATATCACTTCCTACTCTGTGTTTGTCATCCAAATTCCAGGACATCACACCCTACCACCTTCTTAACAGATCCATCCTCTATTCTGATGAAGTCAAACCTATGACTGTCACATCAGAAATAGATGATCTATCTCCTCTATGTCTGCTTTAGTCTATAAATAGACATAAGCCACCTGTCCACCAATGCTTCCGCTGCTCCCACTGACTACGACAACCCTCTGGCAGAGTCATATAGATGTACACTTCTAAAGCTAGTTCAGAACGATGCTATACTCATCCTCCTGCCGGGTCTCACAGCCTGGAGCAACAGCAATGGCAAGTCTGGGTAAACAAGAACCTTCCTGTCACCGTCCTTGAGGCTACCGGAGTACCTCTCGGGTGCCTGAGGTTACCCACCATATCTGCGGAGTGGCCAATGGAATGTCAAACCAGATTGAATCTTTAGGTTCTTATCAAATTTTCCGTAATCGTTTGCAGTTCTGGAATCACGTCCAGTTCTACCATACTCCCACTACTGTTTTCTGAAAAAATCCATTTTTATTAAAACTGTGGCGAGTCAAGAACAATATCACTATTGATCTTCCAGATGGTAGAAAGTCAACCCTCGTCATAGCCTGGGTCAACCCACAAACAGCCATTACAGAAACGTGCCTAGAGTTATCCAGAGTCTGGTTTTAAGCATAAGCCGGACAACTCCCCGTACCTTAACAATGTTAAGATATGAACCGTTCTATATCCAATATAAAAACAGAGCCACTGATTTAATTGGAACCAGATTCAAATCATGCAACTGTCTCCAGTGCATGTCAACAAAATGGAGAGAGGCCGATCGGCATTACTCAACTTAGGAGTACTTCTAATTATGAGTAACCTGAAAGAGAAGCAAGTTCTCTTAAACATTACTATCAACTGAATACCATACACAAGTATTTACATCTTCGATCACCTTGAAGAATCCCGATACTTGCAATACCTGGTTCTCTACTTTATTCATATACCCATAACTTCTCAAAACTTGGACCCTGTGTTTCTACGAAACACTTGTCTAAAATCTAGAGAAGTCATAAGTGACCCGAATATAGTACGGGGACCATCCCCTCTGTCCTAATGGACACTGGACAATATACAATCCTCTGTATAAGTCCTCTGAGTCTAATAACTCATTCGCTGTGTGTCGTAGGTTGAAAACTGTATTTATGGTTAAGAAGAATTACACCGTTGTTCAATACTCCTTACCTAACCATCCACTTATATAGGTAAATGTCATGGACTTAATTTCAAAAAGGTATATCTCACTCTATGAAAATAGACGTACAGATATATCAATTTGAAATTGGTGCACAACAACGGATATTCAAAACCAAAATATTCGCTGTCCGGCAAACAACCCAGGCGATTTCCTCAAATATCACCAATTACAACGAATTCTGATATAATGAGGATAATCACCTAATTCCCAATAACTTACTCCCACTCATCATCTGTAAAACCATACAGATGTGATAATCAAACCTGGTAAATACATACCCTGGAGCAAGTGTCTAATTGGGAAATCAGTTTTCTTTTAACAGTACACAGTGAAACTGAAACATCGAATGTTTCGTAGGGGTATCCCGGTATTCTTAGTAATGCCTCTTCCATTATCCAGATTCACAACTGTAACCGTATATTTCTTTTCCATCTCTCCAAATCCCTTTATATGTCTTTAGTCATTACCTTCTGTACACCCCCTTAGGCTAAATGGTTTTCTTCCATCCCTACCTTTCGACACCAGCCTATGGTTTGGAAGAAGACTATCCAATAAGTATAATGGGTGTACTGTCCTAATCCTAGGAGCATTCGCAATGCGAGAGAAGGTGAAGATAAAAGACAACCGAATAAAGCTTATTCCTATTTCTCCTGAACCAGAATCCATCCCCGAACTGGAACAAGTTCCTTTCGAGTTCGTATATAACCATACGATGGAATATCCAATAAACTGTGGATCTTCGTAGTGATACGGAGTGTCCTGGAGAAATACAAAGGTGAAGTGGGAGTGGTAATGAAATACTTGGTTTGGTCGTGAATAGCAGTCGTAATTTACTTTGCCCTCCTTCTAATCTCTTTATTTGTCTTAACTTAATACCTTCTGTACAACTTTTAGGCTTAATGGTTTTCTTCATTCCCTACCGGTCGGCACCTGCCTATGGTTTGGAAGAATACTATCGAATTTGCGTAATAGGTGTACTGTCCTAATCCAAGGAGCACTCGCAACCCGAGAGAAGGTAAAAGGAAAAGACAACTGAATAGTCCTATCCGTTTTCTCCAGAACCGGAAACCATCCTCGAATAAATTCCTTCGAGTTCGTATATAACCATACGATGGTTTTATCCAATGGAAGTGGACGTAGTAATACGGGATGTCCTGGAGAAAAGGGTAAAAGTAGGAGTGGCAATGAGGTATGCAACTCAGACAATCCAAAAGCCAGTGTTTTAAGAAGGTTCGGTTAATTTTGGTCTCTGAGTCATTGTCTAAGGTCGGATCAATGGTCGCTACCAAAGAGAGAGAGAAAAGAAACACTCAACGTGCACTCTAACCTAGATCAGAATGGATGTCACTTTATCTAATCAGGAAACCTCCCACCGTACCGTCAAATTCTCCTCCAAACCTAAAAGAAGAATTAGTCGAGATCACCCGAGGAGTAAACCAACTCATCAGTGGGAATCGGGATCTAACTATCATCGCATGATAACGTGACGGAATCCGCTCACGTTATCACACTCCAGAAGGTATGCGCATATCTGGCAAGTTTCAGTTTCTTTAGAAACTCCCGATGTGATTTTTACCCCTAGGACCCAAGTGACCTTGACGAATAATCAACAAATCAAAAGGTCCTAGTCAAGTTCAACCCGTCATTATCTTGATTGCGTTAAACCCACCCGTACGACCCTTGATGAATAATCAACAAAGTCGTACGACCGTCCTAACCAATCCACATATCCATGCGACAGAAAGCATTACAGAGCTACCGCACACTACGCCTCGGCGAATAGCAACGACAAACGTAGCGCGAATACTAAGCAATACTAATCTGAAATGACGGAGGGCTACGAAAGGTTTTTGGCGAAAAACCTTTTACCGTAATGAACTTGATATCGTTGAAGGAACCGGATAGCTTTTATAAAAATATAGTGACGAAAACCTTTGCTAAAGAGGTCACTCCCGGTGAAGGGATCTCGGCTCTTTCCCCGTAGAATGAGGTGCAGGATATTCCAACTGAATACCACGATGCAAAGCAAAAGTAATCGGCTATAGTGATGTTATTGCCCTGACGCAAACTTCTGTCCAAGGGGTCACTCCCGGTGAAGGGATCTCGGCCCTTGCCTCATCGACTGAGGTGCTGGATATTCATAACCGAATACCACTGTGCAAAACAAAAGAGAACATCCTTGCAATAACAGCTTTTTTTGAAAAATTGTTCCAACAACATCAGAATAGGTTTGTTTATCTTGCATTGATCTGAATCAACACAGTCCCATCAATTGATCACACTAATAAAGAACGAAAATAATGATATACGTATATACCATCCGCATTCGCCACTGGGTCCCGTCATCACCCGATAGGTTACTTAACTAACGACAGAGCAGGGACTGGACTAGCGCGGATGCAAAACATATAAACATCTACTTTTATATATATCAATATATAATATTCGCTCAAGGCGTGATAAAATGCAACATCACAGAAATGTAATAAGCATCACAGAACAATACAGATATCTGGGATCCCCGGGTTTCATAGAGCCGCTACTAAAACCCGACGTTCCGCTGGTCGTGTGGATAGCCTGTGCAATGAAAACCTAGACCCCTACGGGCGCGGCAAGTCACCCGCCAAAACCTGAAGCGAGGCAGCCCCCTTCAACAACGTGAATGGACCACCCAGCACTTCACGAAATCCGGTAACTTGGGCACCCCTCCTGGGTCAACCTGTACCCCCTACGAGTGCGGCAATAGCCCGCCAATTCTAGAGTGAAGCCCCCTTAGTCTCAACGCCATGAGATGCGGGCTCGTTGCCCTCTAGAACCCGGCTATCCGTGCACCTCTTCTTGGGTTAATCATAGTACAGAAAGTAAAATATACATACAACGGGTACATCGACCTCAGCCCGGTCGTGCCCCAAAAGAATAATATACAAACAGGCAGTAACGGCAGTCCACATGTCGGACGCTCGTCCCGCAATATCAAATGTACATATAAAACGAAACTGTACTACCACTGCAACCAGGCTATCCCCACGACCAATCCGCAACATCACAGCACAACACAGAACATCAACGTGAATGTCACGTTCGCAAATCCGTCTAAAAGGGCTATAGCAGTTAGACAGGATTTACCGATCAAATGACATTCACGGTCGCAGATATAATGTAAATACTGTGAACTAACATGTTTAAAATTTTCGATCGATCAAATTTACCGAAGTGGGCCCCAAGCACTACTGTAGCACTCAAAGAAAATCTGGGCCCAAACAGAATATCCCAAAACCCCCATTTCCAAGTCAGAAGCCTACTGTGAAACTTTGGCGCAATGAACAGTCAACCCTGCGGCGGAACCACGGATAATGCGTGGGTTTGGCCGCGGTTCCACGGTGGAATGGTGACGTCATGCGACCAAATTTTCTCAGATTGCTTACAATTTCCTGCACATGTTTCTGCAACCTACTGAAAATTTTTTCGAGCCAAAACAAAATCGACAGAAACTTGTGCACTAGAAAATACGGTTTTTGGGATTTTCGTTCGATCGAGTTCTAAACACGTTAGAGCAAGCTAGGCTAAGTTAATGGCGTGGCTCTGATACCATGTTGGTGCACGGCGGCGCCCCGGCCGTCAATCCGACGCCGGAATGCGGAAACGAAACTTTTCTAAAAACTAGAAACTGGCACCACCGCGCACTAAAATCCCGGATCGGGTTATTAACCTAACTCTAGCAAACTAGAAAATGAGTAGAGAAGCTATACCAAGCAATCCGTGTCCTTCGGTCTTCGTCTCCACTCCGATTTCGTCGCGGAACCTCTGGTCTTCATCTCCTCGTCGGAACGGGTACCACATCGCCGGGTTCTTTTACGGGCTCCCACCTCTGGACCGAGACAACTCGGACACAAAGTTGGCGAGTCGACGTGCCCAAGGAATGCTGTAGATGAAGTGTAGAAGGCTTGTCTCAAGCGGGTTATGAAGTTGCCATGGTGATGGAGGAATGAACAATGAACTTTGGAGAGGTGAGGGATTTTTGTGGCAAGCATAGAATGAAATGAGATGAATGATTTCCCACACTCAAAAATGAACTCCTCCCCTCTCCCAAAGTGGCCGGCCCCCATGATCAAAAGGTGGAGGGAAAAAAATGACTTTTTTTATACAAGAGAAGAGAATGAATGAATATAAGAAGAAAATGGTCACACCAATTTCTAATCAAAGCCCATCATAATAAATGCAATGAAAGAGACTAAAAAAGAATCTCATGATGCATGAACCATCATGAAACCTCATGTTAACAAAGGACCCCCTCCACAAATACTAATTTGCACAATCGCAAATTAGCCCCTCCATCGGAAAAGTTCGGCCGCGAAGGAACAAAAGAAAACTGGCCGAAACGGAATGCAAACTGGCAACTTCAGAAAACTGATCCCGTAATAAATTACAGGAAAACCCCGCGACTGTATATACATACCCGCATTTGTATTCCCACTGAATACAAATGCAAAGAGACAAAATCTACACTGTACAATACTAGGATCCGGCTTGAACCAAAGCCCGCTAGTATTATCTGTCCGATCATGATCCGTACAATACCGCACGTATCTGATCAAACCCTGCCATATCTCGATACGGCCTCTACAGCGTTTCGCCCGAAACTTGAGAAACTGGTCTGTGGGGGACTCTAAAGACTCGTCAATACTTTGGTTATAGATTTAACCACTAGCACGTCAGAGGTATTAGCCTATACGTAACGGGCTACCAGATATTGACCAAAAGGGACGTCGATGAGCGAACTCATCCTGACACCCTACTGAGCCTGTCAGTGACAATATCCGTACAGTCCGGTCCGTTCGTCTATGAGCATCGCATGACGGGCCTAGGGGGTTGGTAAAAGTCAGACCCCTAAAAGCGGTACAAGTCGTGTCGGAGTGTAGTCCAGAACACCCTGAGATACTACTGGAATACCTACCAGTAAATCTCCTGCCTTGGCCAAGGTCTTCGTGTAATGGCTCTCCTAGACACAGCGCGACCTCACCCCCAATACCGGGAGAGACGAACCCCTGCAGATCCGCTCACTGCCTCCATGTGGCTCGGGACTGTACCCAACTAAAACCTGTTTGCACAACTCCTTTGAGCGTGGTAGGCTAGTAATCAAAGCACAGTGGGAACTCACACGAGACAAATGACGATCTCAGGTCGATGAACTAACCTGTACACATGTCACCAGGGAACTGCTATCTGACGTCAGGTATAAGACCAACTAGCATGTTCCCGGCGAGTCCTGTCCGGTGTACTCATAACCCAATGAGCACCTATATACATCTTAGGTGAACCAACTGACACCAGTGGCTTGTGAGACCGGCCACCGCCCCTCGTCGGGATCTCGACTGTATACACTAGTCTACTCTGGAGTATCGATGCCCTGTCTCGAAACTCCCACGACTAGGGAGCTTTTAAGGATGTGCTTATAGACCCCAGCTCCCACGTATATGATCGCCCTCATACTGCTGGCAGTCAAGAAAGAATCCTAGGGGCTCTATCAACGTGCAATAGTGACCTGTAAGGTCAAGCAGTACACGATGATAAAGATAAACCAGATAGCATACTATCATCTTGAGTAAGACTGTCCTACTGGGATAGGTCCTCCCTCAATCATTGCAATCACGTTCCTGTGATCCAATAATTGACTCTGAGGGCACTATCTCCAACAGTGATGACATTATTCTTCGGGGTATTGATGAAACTTTTGAGGAAATCTTTGCTGATGAACTCGCATTTTTGAATGACACGGGTGTTGAGATGAGTCATCTCCCAATCAATGAAATTGAACCTCCACCCCTTCTTCTGTATTATAAAAAGAATGCGAGCAATCCATCACATTCACTGCATCGTCTCTCCAAAATGAGACGCACACACATTCTATTCTACCACTTACCCTTTCCCCACTTCTTCTTCCACCAACCTGAGCACTACATTGATAAAATTTTCGAATGGTTGGTGTTAACTTTTGGTCTTTGCAAAGCTTGGCATCGACCAATGATTCTTGACCCTCTCTTGTGATTTTCAAAGCTTAACATTGTTTAACTCAAGTTTGGGGGGGGGTGTAATCTGGCTCTTGATAAGAAAATTTTTACACAAAATGATGAGCCAAAAATAAGTTTGGGGGAGGATTTTCACTTAAATATTTTGCCCCGTTAATAAATTTCCTCCCAGGCTAACAGGTTTTTTGTAGATATAGCGGATGGCAACAGTGAGGACACTGTTGAAAACAAGTTTGGAGGAGGTTTGTGCTTATTTTCGCATCATTTGCATATCACTTTGCATAAGCATAAAACATTTCTTTAAAAAACCTATAAAAATTTAAAAATTTTCAAAACCTATAAAAATTTAAAAATTTTCAAAAAAAATAAATATTTTGTACATAAATAAGATAATAAAAGATTAGATAGTGAAAAATTACATCCAAAAGATTAGAAAATTTTAAGAAAACCAAGAAAATTAGAAGTTTTCTTATACGAACTAGTAATAAGTAGTTATGAGCCGTTGTCCCAAGGGTTAGTAAGATGAAAGAAGCCACTAATCTGAGGATAAAAATAAGTCTGAAAAATAGTTCCTATTTTGGAAGCCAAACATTTTGAACGTTGATACCCTACTAATCGCACTTACACACGTCTTGAAGCTCGGGATAGTAGAGGATACCTTGAAATGCTCTTGTCTAAATGCCAAAAGTATGAAGGAAATAAAAAAAATGAATAAAATATAAAAGGGTGCAGAAAAATGAACACTGGTTTTGTTATCGCCATGGCAGCAAGAAAAAAATATAGCGAGGGTGCCTCTTCACCTAGTGCTTTAGACCAACTGGTCTGGGAGTCACTGCTAAGCCTTAGGTGGTGCAAGACGAGAAAATACACCTAATAAGCAAGCACATGAGTAATCGGTCGGTTAGTACCTCAAGAAGTATTAACGGTCGCATGAAAGTGTGTGAGCAATCTCATCTAAATATTGAATTAATTAAAAAGTTCTTAGGCAGATGGACAAGAGTATGATAGCTTGAATTGAATTCTCCGGATGTAGGGATGTCTATTACACACACGTAGGGTTATATGATCGATGTTTGGAAGAAAGATAGGAATGAAGAATAAAGACGATATTTTATTGAGGGATGATGTGATTTCTGACATTTTTTCATGGCTATTAAGATAGGGCTCATGACAATCGAAAAGCTAGCATAGTTGGAAACCCTAATTTTCAAAGTCTTTTTTTTACAATTCTTATATTTAAATGTAATATTCACGGTCTTCCTTTTATTATTGGATTTTATGGGTGCAATCCGCTGAAAACCCTCAGGAGACAACACTTCTCCTACTAGGGACACCTAGAGGTTTAAAGGCTTGTTCCACGTGCTCAGTGCAATCGTGTTGCCTACGAAAGTGTGCTAATTAGTTTTTCTCTTTCTTTATTTTTCTTTTTTTAATAAAACAGTTCGCTCGAGACGACCGAAAATAAGTTTGGGGGAATTTGATCAGTCGAAAATATTGCATTTTTAACACGTCAATTTCCCTACCATTTGCACTCATCTAGAGGTGTTCGGTATTAATATAGCACATATTAGCAAATTGACTGTAAAATACCAAATAACTTTTGTTATATATTAAAACCGACATTTCTGAGGGAAACTGAGTGTTTATCATTGCATCGCATAATCTTTGTATAGCGCAACACTTATCTCAAGAATCTGTGCGGGAAATTCTAGGAGAAAAGCCAAATCGGTGAAAAAGTGCTGATAAAAATACGCCAACTCCAAGACTTGAGATATGGCAATGAACTACAGGGAAATATAAGATTCTACATATTAGAAATATATCAAGAAGTCAGCAGAAAGCAGTGCACAGATTTTCACGCACTAAGGCTCCTAAACGGCCGCGGATCCGCGGCCGGAGCATGGCATGAGTTGCGGATCCACGGCTATATAGTGACATCAGCTTCCCAAATTTCCTCCACGTGTCTCCCTTTAACGGCTCAGCTTCCAGAAGACTCCAGAATGACCATGTGGCTTCATCCAGAAGGCTCGGCCTAACAACCTTACCCAAGAATGTTCCACATTCTAGAATATTCCCTCCAACAAACTTCTTCTAGAAGTCTCCTTATAATAACCTTCTTCTATAAGCCTCCTTGTAACAACCTCATTCTAGAATATTCCCTCCAACAAACTTCTTCTAGAAGATTCTTTCTAACAACCTCATTTTGGAGGGAAAATTCAAATGAGTTAGTTCATTTTGGAGGGAAAATTCAAATGAGTTAGTTCATTTTGGAGGGAAAATTCAAATGAGGTCGTTCATTTTGGAGGGAAAATTCAATTGAGGTGGTTCATTTTGGAGGGAAAAGTTGTTCATTTTGGAGGGAAAAGTGGTTCATTTTGGAGGGAAATTTGAATTTTGAATTCTAGATCTAGGGTCAAGATGGCTATAAAAGGAGACCTAGATCTAGGGTTTTGGGGGTTCATTACATCCATTTCTAATACAGGTTGAGTGACACAGCTTGTAACCCTAACCTTAATCCAATCAAACTAAGCCAAATTCAAGATCCCCGAGTACAATTCAAGCAAGAAGCCTTCAACCTTTTAGGAGCGAAGCCGATCTTCATCCGAGCAAGTGATCCAAGCCGATCCGCGACTCACGAAGACGAGCGAAGCCAAATCGACGATCAAGTTCTTTCCTCATTGTAGTTCTTGAGAGAATTGTAACGAAATTGTTGATAAATAAAAGGTGAAATTATTTTATCTTGCTTTCTTTACATTCTTGCATCATGATTCGATCTCAATTCTTGATTGTGTTTCTTGTTATGATGTTTGAGTAAAACTCCGCTCGTGAAGGAGTCGAGAGAATCAATAGATGATGATGTTACAAACCTTGAAACGATTCTTAAGTCCTATGAGTTTTGTAAACCTTAGTAAATTGAAGAATCGACAACCTAGTTTCGAGCGATACTTTCTAGATTGTGTTCGCTCATAATTAGGGATCCACGATCGATTCTTGAATTTACTAGAGGCTAGAATGTGAATGATATCGACGAAAGGACAAGGGATAGGAGATGAAACCCTAGTTTCGCAAGAAATCCCTAATTCACGTTGATCATCATCGATCTAGTATCAATTCATCGATGGATAAGAATATGTAATCAATAGATTTCATCACATCTATAGATCCGATCGATTCCTACGAGCCTCACTTCGATTCTTGATTCTTGGATTGGAAATCATCAATTAACAATTCTTGATTTTATATGTTTTCTTGATTCTTGCTATTAGATCTAGATTTTACTAATTTTTGAACTTCAAATTTATAAATCATGAATTGTCTTTTCTCTTTTCTTTAATTTTCGACTCATCTAATTCGAAAGACGAACGGATTACACTTTCCTTGTGGACGATCTGCACTCGCTAACGCGCTACAAATCAACACCGTTATTGATTGCAGTCAAATATTTTTGGTTGTGATTTCTACATATTTTCTACATACACAACGAGAATTCTTATTCAATCATCCACCATGTGTTTTCTCGGTTCTGAGAGTGGCATGTGAAACCCGATTCGAGGAGCGGTAGACACCGTCTGCGGGTATATGGTGGCCCCGGTGAGGTACCCCAGGGCAAGAATACTCGTATATGTTAGACGGTGAGCCTGGCAGGGGAGTACTACCTACCGGTGATTGTATTTGAGGTCGGCGGATATCTGGGGGATACTGACCGGAGTTGAGAGATGATACGGGCCGATCCGAACTGACGGAGCCCTATATATATAAGGATTTACTTGCCGACGCTAGGCACAATTTTCATGATGTTTTCGAGTGTCGATGCTAGACACTCAGGTTCCATGATTTGATATGTCGCGAGCGACACATGTTGATCTATATCCTCATAGTTCCATGCATATGCTTTATGATATTTACATGCATGATGTTTATTGTCATTGGGTGGCACGTGGACGATATCCACATACATATAGTTGACATTGATGACATTGATCACATAGTTGGACGAGATCCACATACATGATGACATCGCTTACATAGTTGGATGATATACACATACTTATAGAGTTCATGATATAGTCGACATTGATCATACCTCATATTGTTGATATGTTATTACCTAAGGGACTGGCATGAGCACTTGGCATAAAACTCATGTATAGAAGTTACATTGCCACCTTATCATGCTTCAGACTTATTCATTTGAGGTTTATATATATATCTGATCGTATTGACCTAGGATTGTGCCATACATACGATTTCTGCTCTGTGATGTTTTCTATTCACGAGTGGGCAACTCACCCCCGTTGTGCCACAGTTTCTTGCAGGTTTTACCATACAGGTTTCATTGTGGTTTTTCTGGCACACTGCTTCCCTTACGGGTGACTTGCTTTGGTAGGTGGATTCTTTTGCATTAGAACCACCGCTTGGGGATGCCTTTTATCATTGTATATATATTATTCTTATTGTATCCCGTTCGGGGCCAGTATTTATAAAGGAAACTCTGCCGAAATTTTCAGAAAAGACGAGACATTTTAAAAATGCATATTCGGCGTACTTATTTAAAAATCTTTCTTTTTAAAACATATTTTCCTTACTTCTTAAAAACTAGTTTTACTTATTTACTCCTTAAAATGGTTTTAGATTTCTGGGCTTTTGTCTTACTTGGATTAGATAGGGTCTTATAGACTTTATATGATTCAAGTGCCAGTCACGTGCTATTTCGGGTCGTGACAGTAAAAGTGTTTTTGCCATGTGAAAAATCTTATTAATTGCTCATGAAGGGAGATCCAATGTTAAGAGGGCTAAAATCGATCTTTTGAAAACGGGGTATGAATTTTTTTGAATGTTGCCCGATGAAAACATTAGTGATATGTTTAGTCTTTTTATTTATATCACTAATCCTCTTAACTCTTTATTAGATTATTCCATGAAGAATGAGGAAAAGATGAGGAAGATACTTCGACCACTCACCAAGAAATGGTAAATAAAGGCGACTACTCTCAAGGAGATAGCTGACATTGAAATCATGTCTTTTGAAGAGCTTCAAGGAAATCTCAAGACTTATGAGATTGAACTTAAAGCCTACTACTTAGAAGATGAGAAAGTGGAGAAGAAAGAAAAGCTAAAGAATATCGCTCTTAAGGCTACCTCCAAAGCTCTATCAAGATCAAATGCACCATCCAAACCTAATGACGATAAGGAGTTGAGTGGAGATGATGATGATATCGCACTTGTGACGAGGCAATTCCATAAATTTCTCAAGCTCCGAAGAAATTTCAAGAGAGGTAATTTTCATAGAGACCCTCCCTACAACAACAACAACAAAGATATCGAGCCTTGCTTCAAGTGTAGGAAGCCCGGTCATTTCATCAACGATTGCCCCCTCAATAACGAAAAGGAAGCTCCATAAAGACTTTATTGGAAATCCTTCAATGCTAGAACATGGGATGACTCAGAGGGAAGCGAGAAAGACGAGGGATCGTCCGATCAAGAAAGCGAACATGTGCTTCATGGCACATGAGGATGAGATAATTGATGATCTTGACTTATATAACTTTGAAGAACTTCTTGAAACTTTTGGAACTTTACACGATGCTTATTCCAAACTCCAATCTAAGTATTCCGTTGCCAAAAAGAAAATTTTTTATCTTGAAAATGAAAGTTCTTCCATTAAATCTTGTGGATGTGAAAGTTTAAAACTTGAGAACGAAAATCTTTTGTTTAAGATTGCTTCTTTAAATAGTTCTCTCAAAGATGCTAATTTCAAAAATGAGAGACTCACTTCCACGTTTACTTCTCTCAAGTGCAAATATGATATTTTGACTATCACTCATAATGGTATGTTGCTTGATGTTGATAAAATGAAGCTTAAGATTAATGAACTTGATTCCACTCTTCATAAGTTTGCCACTAGCAAAATTTATCTTGATAACATGATAGGCAATTTGAATGTTTGCAATAAGAATAATGGAATTGGTTTTCAACATGCATCGCTCTCTCATGCTTGTAGCCCCAAACCAACATATGATAAGGCATCTTTTAAGACTACTTTTGTTAAAGCTACTTATTCGCATGCATCTACTTCTTATGATCACCATGCTCATCATGTACATGCTCCTATATCATATGATCGTAATGCTAGATTTGCTCATGTTCCAAGTTTTAGAAAATCCTTTGCTGAACTATTTGTGTTAATACTCCTACTTCACATCATCATCATCCCAAACACACACATGCATATACACATTCTAGAACTAGTAATGATGTGTGTAACTGTTATGGCCAACGCACACATGCATATACACATTCTAAAACTAGTAATGTTGTGTGTAACTGTTATGGCCGTATTGGGCATATTTCTTACCATTGCAAAGATAGATCTTTAAAGAATTTGATTTGGGTTCCAAAAACTAACCCCTGTGGACCCACTAAGATTTGGGGTACTGAAAGTTATATTTATTACATCTTCTATAGGTACCTCGCAAGTCACAACGTGAAGATCAATGGTATCTTGATAGTGGTTGCTCAAAGCACATGACTGGCAAATTTAAATGCTTTGCAACCCTATCAAGAAAGAAAGGTGGCATGGTCACCTTTGGAGATGATGGTAAAGGTAAAATTATCGGTAAAGCTAATATCAAGTTTAACACTACTACTTTAGAAGATGTTCTTTTTCTTGATGGTTTAAAATATAATCTTTTAAGTATTAGTCAATTTTGTGATAAAAGCTTTAAAGTTGTTTTTGATGAAAAGTTTGAAATTGTCCTTGATTCAAAAGATGAGATGATATTTTGTGATAAAAGAAGTGATAATATTTATTCTATTGACGCTTGTGATATTTCTAATGAAAATTTTGAGTGTTTAAGTGTTATAAAAAATGATAGTTGGCTATGGCACCGAAGGATTGGACTTGCTTCCATGGATCTACTCTCGAACATCACAAATAAAGACTTGGTCATTGGCATACCAAATCTCAAATTTGAAAGAGACAAGCAATGTGATGCGTGCCAAATGGGTAAACAAGGCAAGAGCTCTTTCAAGTAGAAGGTTGTGGTATCAACTTCTAACCCTCTTGAGTTAATTTATATGGATTTATTTGGTCCTTCAAGGACTTTGAGTTTTGGTGGTAAATCTTATGCATTTGTGATTTTTGATGATTTTTCAAGATTTACTTGGGTTCTTTTTCTTACCAACAAAAGTGATGCCTTTGTTACTTTCAAAACTTTTTTTTAACAAAGTGCAAAATGAAAAACAACTTTCTATTGTTAGAATCCGTAGTGATCACAAAGGTGAATTTCAAAATACTTTCTTTGAAGATTTTTGTAATGATCACAACGTTAAACATGAATTTTCTTGTCCTAAAACTCCACAACAAAATGGAGTCGTTGAACGGAAGAATTGATCTCTTTAAAAAATGGCTAGGACAATTCTAAATGAACATAGTTTACCTCACTATTTTTGGGCCGAAATGGTTAATAGCGCATCGTATATTATAAATAGGATTGTTATTCGTAAAGGTCTTGAGAAAACTCCTTATGAATTGTATCATGGTAGAAAACCCAACATTGGTTATTTTAAAGTTTCGGGAGCAAATGTTATATTTTAAATATTAAAGATTCTCTTGGAAAATTTGATGCAAAAAGTGACTTGGGTATTTTTCTTGGCTACTCTTCCACTAGCAAAGCCTATCATATTTTCAATAAAACCTCTAACACTATGGAAGAGAGTATGCATGTTAAGTTTGATAAAACTAATCATTTTGCCAAGAATGTTGTAGTACTTGAGGAAGAAGAAGATGAAGTGGTTCGAGCTTGCTTGGAGGAACTTGACATCTCAAAGGAAAATTCTAAACAAGAGCATCCTTTAAGTGTATTAGTCAATATGGATGATGAATCGGTACCAACCCTACCAACAGATTGGAGATACAACAAGAATTATCCACTAACTCAAATCATCGGTGATGTGACAAAAGGGGTAACCACTCGTTTTCATAATCCAAATTTCTTTACTAACATAGCATTCTTGTCTCATATTGAACCAATGAATTCTGAAGAAGCTATCATGGATGAGAATTGGGTTTGTGCTAAGATGACGATAATATAATAAAACAGAAACATTAGTTTAATGTTACTTGAACAAGCTGAAAGATTTGGACACTAGTGACAACAAGGTGGCAGCGATGTAGCGGGGTTTCACGATGTAGTACCATCGAGATGCAGCGATTTTCGGAGGAATTACGCATCTAGGTCGTTCTATGAGTTGGAAGTGATGAAGAGTGATATCATTAGTGATCAAAGGATTTATTGCCAAGCACTCGCAGTTTATGCTGAGTGATAGTTATATGGTATCTACGCGCCATAGGATAAGTTGTGCGATAGTTACGGGGTAATCTATGTGACGTGGCAACGTTACATTATTTCTCGGTTTAACCTTATTTTCACATAAGGAGTCGAACTACGTAATGTGGATACACTTAAGAGCTATATCTTCATCGATCCAGGACCTGAAGAGCGCTACTCCAGTTAGACTGTTGAGTGATAGTAATAGGCGGTTACATATTTTTCTATTCGATATATGAAGCAGTTAATTATACGGAAAGAGAATATGATGACGTTTGCTAGTACGTTTGAGTAACTGGGCTTAAGCTTTAATTGCCAAGGGCGATAGAACCAAGAGCGCTGCTGATATGTTTACGAGGTCAACAGAGCTCAAGGGCAGGCGTTCTAACGCAAGAAGAGTTCAATCGAGGTAAGAAACCAGGAATAGTGCGCCAACAATTTAAGTGATATAACATGAGGAAATGTGCTGGAAATAATGAAAATAATAAGTCCAAACGTTTGACTGTGGGAATTTGAGCCGCTCCACTCGTCAGGGTACTGAGTGGAAGTAGGCCTTCTGCTAGGAGCAGAAAAGTTTGTGGAAGCAAATCATGTGTCGAGAACATATGAGTCTATCCTGCATTGGAGATGCAGATAGATATCCATAAATTATCTTCCTGTCAGTTATAGTTTTAGTTTCGGCTTAGGGTATTTGGTTATCTTAATGGGAAAATCTGTCTTATTAGTTCCTTATAGTTTTGAGAATTGACCCTTCTATAAATGTCATGAGTGGTATAGTAGATTAAGTTAACAAGTAGATAAGATGACTTAACCACCAGGGGTGGATTAGTTGGTATTTGAGCTAAAGTCAAACCATCAACTTGTGAGAGTTTCCTTGGAGGCAAAACTACCAAAGGAAAACCATTTGGATATCCATTGCAAATAATCCACTCCGATAAATACAGACCAAAAAACGTGAAGAAATACAGTGGAGTTTTCTAATTTGACACCTTCATTAATAATTACTCGATACGGCTACTGATCTCACATGGAACTGAAGCATTGATTTGTATCAAGCGCTGTATCAATAAAGTGTAGAGTCAATTCATGCAAACAGGGTAATGCGTGTTTTATGGAGCAGTTCTGGGAACTGTATGCAATCCATGAGTATTTATTTGAGCAGTTCAGGGAACTGTATTAAGGAAAAGAAGTCGTCAAATAGCTGACGATACCGTAAACTCTACAATAAAATGATGTTGTGGAGAGTAGAATTAGAAAACCTTTAGATATGATGAAGAGCATGATAGCAAAGGCCAATCTTACATACGGTTTGGGAGACGCACTGTTGACAGCGGATTATATTCTTTATTATATGTTTTCAAAGTCAGTACAATCAACACCCTATGAGTAGTGGATGAACGGAAGACCTGGGAGGTCACTTATGTCCATGAGTATGTGATATGACTGTGACTGAAATTTGGTCATGCAACATTGATTTCCTCAGGGAGGAAACAACAAACAATTTTCTTTAAGTGAAATTTTCGCAAAAGGTAGAAGTAAGTTAGGATTTGGGATTTTACGTGATTGAGAAGGCTCCTAGTCGGTCAGTAGTGCAGAAGGAATTAGTTCCTTCAGCAGCTGGCGACAATGGGAGCGATATTTCTGTTGATGGCTCGGAGCCTATCATGGATCTTCAAGAGTCTTATAGATAGTGCTGTAGATTTATACCGCCAACGACGTTTCGATATCGAAGGAGAGACATCTATGGTAAATCAGCATTGGTTGCGGAACCCAAGTCATTTGAGGACACTATTTCTGGGCCTACCGCGAAGGAGTGAACAACGATAATGGAAGAGGTGCAAGAATCAATGCTAAAGAATCAAGTCTAGGATTTGGTCAATTATCCTACCGGACACAAGATTGATGATAAAACTGGGTTTTCGAAGTCTTGCGAAAAGAGGACGATACTGTAAAGAGATATGAGGCACACTTGTTGGCTAAGGGATTCACCTAGCGTAGGTGGACAAGAAATAGAAAATTTCACCCGGGGTGATGATTATTTCTATTTCATCTTCCTTAACAAATCGTTACACATAAAGATCTTGAACCAGTCTTGGGGACTTAGATTATTTTCTTGATGGAGATTTGGATAAGAAGATCTGGGAGATCAGCTTACGGATTTCAAACCCAGCATGACTCAAGTCAACTTAGAGAGTCCATTTATGCCTTGAAACACTTATCCAAGCAGTTATCAGTTCGATATTATCAATCTATATCGAATATGAACTGACGATGATTGAATGCGATAACTATAAGTTCAGAGATCTTGTTGTGAACGATGTTATGATGACCAAAAATGACTAGGAGACAATAAATGTCACTTGAAGTGGTTGTTCTCTGTATAGAGGACATGTGAGATGTTGAGTTTGTGCTTGGGAATTTGATCCATGAGGATCCGTTTCAAGAGCCTCCTATGTTTGAATTCAGAGACTTACATGAGGTATGTTTTAAAACGGTTCAGCCCGCACGATCACTCTCCAATTTATTACTCCAGACACTAATGGACATATTTTTAGCCTTGATTTTTTCTATAAGACTCTTGAAGAAGACATATAGATTTTGTGGGTTCCATTTTGCAAAGTCGGTAGTCAAATGTTTGCATGGTGTGTACTTGACCAGACATATAACCCTTGCCGTTGGACTTGGTGTTGAGGGTCTGCTTGTTAGGATGAAGCGATGAGGATTTTCAGGTATTTATGTAGAATTGATCCACTAAAGCTTGTGCTATGAGGGATCAGACTTGCAGTTATGTGGACATACAAATGCCGACTGGGCCGGCAATCTGAATATAATAGTATCCGTGTCCGCACGTGCTTTTTTCCATAATGGAAGGGCCATCACTTGGAGCAGCAAGATGCAGATTGTGTAACATTTTTACCAAGGAGGTGGAACATGTAGCTACCGCAGAAGCAGCCAAAGATGTTGCAAAGCTGCAGTGATTCTTCGGGAGTCTGCGCGTGATTCCGCACGTAAGGGAAACATGATTTCTCTCTATTGTGACATCAGTTCAACGATAGCATACTCAAACAATCCTATATATATGGGAAGTTGAAGCACTTACAGATCTAACGACATTTCATCAAAGAGTAAGAGGTATGAGAAGGTGGTCTAAGGTATAGGGTCTTCCTTCAGGTCAGACGATCGGGGATCTGATGACGAGGGAAATAGCCGAGTAACGCTATGTGCGTATGGATTTCGTCCTAGATGACATGTTGCATTTCAAATAGCTTGATAGACCTTACTCTTGTATTTGACATTTGTGGGTGGCGACTTTGGATATGCATATTTTAAGATTGATGGTATGTAGATTCTTTCTTTATTATCTGGGATGGATATGTCTATTTTGAAATTAGTTTTATGCCTTCATGTATGAATTTTAAGAACAATATATAGTGGTTTTTCAAAATTTAAGAGAGCACTTAAACTACAAACTAAGGATCTAGTACTAAAAACATAAACTTGCAAACAAAAGAGGGGGTTTTATACTACTATGAGGAGATAACAACCTTTGTAGCTTCTTCAAGAGCTTCTAATTGGTTGAATCCTTTGTAGTAGCCTCCTTTGAACTCCTCCATGGCCCAAGTAGAAGAAAAGAACAAGCTTGAAGGGTGATCTCCAGCTCCAAGTAGAAGAAAAGAATAAGCTTGGAGGATGATCTACTTGAGGGTATCTCTACTTGAGCTCTAGGTTTCAACCTTTGAAACTATCTCCTTTTTCAAACTTGCTAGGAATTTAGAAAGAGCCTATAGTATTTAATTCTAATTTTCTTTCTCTTTTTAGTTCTCTTTTAGATGAGAAAGAGAGCTAAAAAAACGGAGGAGAGAGAAATTAATTCAAGTTATGAGAGAAAGAATGAATTAACCATTCTCTTTATCATTACAAGAATTAATCCTAACCATCCAAAATCTAAGTATCTATGCTCTCATCTCTCCTTCACATGTCATCTAATGAGAGTGGGTTTATGTTGTGCTCAACCCATCGAACAACATAAGCTTAAAAGAGAACAATAATTAATTATGCAAACATAATTAATTAATTTGCATTTAAATCAGAATAAGATAATACTAGTAATATATATATATATATATATATATATATATATATATATATTAAATCAACACTTGATTTAATATACCGGCTTTCACAAAGTCGGCTAGTATTAATAAATGCCCAATTTAAAATCAGTATATCAAATATACTATTTTAATCGATTATCGTGAGTATCATCATACTGCCACTACAATCTTTTCACTCAAGCAACGATACTCTTTGTGTGGGACTCTAAAGACTCGACAATACGCTGGCAGTGAATCTTAAGATCACATCCAATATTCACAAGCACGTCAGTGCCACTAGCTGTACGTAACGGCTACCCAGGTATTGAACGAAATCGAAAATCAATAAGCAAACTTGTCTAAACTCCCTACAGAGCCAATAAACGACACTTACCATACAGTCTGCTCTCTTTGTCTGATATGCTGCATATTGGGTCTGGGGTAGTCTAGTTAGACCCCCAATAGCCCGATAAGTCATGTCGATTTATGGCCTATAACCGACCGAGAAATTACTGATAACTATTATCAGTAAATCTTATCAGCCCTAACCAGAGAATTGCGGTCATAGCCAATCGCTCAAAGTACAACATCAACTCCCAATACTGGGAGAGCCGAAACCCCTCTGATCACTCACTTCCTCCATATGATTCGGGACTGTACCCAACTACTACCTATTTGCACAGTTCTTTAACGCTGTGGTAGGGTTGTAATCTAAGCATAGTGGGAACCACATAAGACATTATGATCTATAGACTAATCTGTACTAGTGTCACCATAGAACTGCTATCCGACGATAGATATAGTACTATCTAGGAGTTCTCGGCGAGTCTGATCGGTGTACTCAGTCTCCAACAAGCACCTTTATACAAATTTTGGTGTCAAACACCGATGATTGTAGGATCAACCATCGCCCCATACAGGGTCTAGAAACGTATACACTAGTCCATTCTGGAATATTGATGTCCTATCTCGATATTCGCTTGATTAGGAACATTTAAGGATGTATTTGTGGACTACCCAGGCCCTACTAATGTGATCTTAATCACAATCCTGGTAGTCAAGAAAAGATCCTATGGGCTTTATCTACATGTATTAATGAAATAGCAAGTAAAACAAATACACATGTTAAGATAAAGAAAAACTAGATAACATACTATCAAATTGAGCAAGACTGTCCTATCTATATATACATATGTCCAAATATACACTATAATGGCCTCTAGGGCATACATAACTAAAAATCTCCCACTTGCACTAAGGCAAATTGTTGTAGTATCTCATACCCAATATCCCAAAAAGTCTCTCAAACAATGTCTGTGGAAGGGCCTTCATGAGTGGATCCGCTGTGTTGTCCTTCATGTCAACTCTCCTAACCTCGATCTTGCGGTGATCAACTATCTTCCGGATCAGGTGATATCGCCTTAGAATATCTCTGGACCGCTGATGGACCGGGGTTCCTTGGCTAATTCCACAGCTCTATTGTTATCACAATACAAAAGTATTGGATCAATAATAGATGGAACCACACCAAGCTCAGTTATGAACTTCTTCATCAAGACAGCCTCTTTGGCAACATCGTTAGCAGCGATGTATTCAGCCTCCATCGTCGAGTCTGCTACGGTGTTATGTTTGGAACACTTCCAACAGACCGCCTCTCCGTTGAGGGTAAAAACAAAACCTGAGATAGACTTGTTGTCATCCTTATCACTCTGGAAGCTTAAATCAGTAAAGGACTCCATTTGGAGGTCTTCGTTAGCATACACTAAGAACATTTCTTTAGTCCTTCGCAAGTACTTAAGAATGTTCTTCATAGCTATCCAGTATTTCTCCTCTGGGTTTTCTTAATACCTACTTACTACACTGAGTGCGTAAGCTACATCCGACCTGGTACATAATATCGCATACATAATGGACCTGAATGCCGAAGCATAAGGTATAATATTCATACGAGCCCTCTGCTCATCAGTCTTGTGGGACATCTCTTTGGAGAGGGTGATTCCTTGGCAAGTAGGTAAATTATTACGCTTGGAATCTTCCATACTAAACCTCTTTAGTATGTTGTCTATGTACCTGGATTGGGACAATCCCAATATCCTTTTAGATTTATCCTTATAGATCTTTATCCACAGGATGTAGGAAGCATCACCCAGGTCTTTCATGGAGAATTTCTGTGACAAGAAAAGATTGACCGAATATAGCATAGGAACGTCATTTCTTATCAAGAGTATGTCATCCACATACAAAACGAGGAATACGACCACACTCCCTACCTCCTTTTGATGAAGTCAAACTCTTTGACTGCTACATCAAAATAGATGTTCCAGCTCCGTAATGCCTGCTTTAATCCATAAATTGATTTAAGCAGCTTGCACACTTTTCCGCTGCTCCTACTGTCTACGAAGACCTCTAGCTGTGTCATATACACGCTCTCTTCTAAATCACCATTTAGAAAGGCGGTCTTGACATCCATCTTTCAGATTTCATAGACATGGAAGGCAACAATGGCAAGTAGGATCCTGACGGACTTAAGCATAGCTACTGGAGAAAAGGTTTCATCATAGTCCACACCTGTTCGTTGACGAAAAACTTTTGCTATAAGTCTAGTTTTGAAAGTCTCAACCTTTCCATCTACATCGATTTTCTTCTTGACGATCCATTTACTCCCAATGGGTTTTACCTCATTAGGAACAGCCTCCAAAGTCCATACTTTGCTGGTGTACATGGATTCCATCTCAGATCACATAGCATCCAGCTATCTCATAGAGTCCCCACTTGTGATGGTCTACTCGAAACTAGTCGGGTCATCATCTTCCATGATGCAATCCTCATTTCCACCGTTTATGAGAAAATTGTAGTATCTCTCAGGTGGATGAGAAACCCTACTAGATCCGCGGAGTGACTGAGCTTCGTCGGGGACTATCAAATTTTCTAGTTCTACCAAATTTTTAGTTGTAGTTTGTGTTTCTGGAATTTCATCCAGTTCTACCGCACCACCACTAATTTCTTTTGCAAGAAATTCTTTTTCTAAAAAGGTGGCATATTGAGAAACAAACACCTTTTGTTCCTCGATGTGGTAGAATAGATATCCTAAAGACTTCTTTGGATATCCCACAAACTTACATTGAACTGAACGTGCCTCGAGTTTGTTTTCTTTTTAATATAAGCTGGACAACCCCATATCTTAAACCATTTAAGATATGGTCTCTTTCCATTCCATATCTCATATGGGGTTTTAGGCACAGATTTTGATGGAGCATAATTCAATAGGTAAGTAACTGTCTCAAGTGCATAACCCCAGAATGAAAGAGGTAACTCAGCAGCACTCATCATAGAGTGCATCATATCTATTAAGGTGCGATTCCTCCGCTCCGATACACCATTGTGATGTGGTGTATATAGTGGAGTACGCTGAGAGAGAATCCCATTTTCTTTTAGACAGTCTTGGAATTCCGTGCTTAAGTATTCTCCTCCTTGATCAGATCGAAAGATTTTAATACATTTTTCTAATTGGTTCTCTAATTCATTCTTATATTCTTTGAATTTCTCAAAAGTTTCGGATTTGTGTTTCAACAATAATACATATCCGAACCTAAAGAGGTCAACAGTGAATGTAATGAAGTAGGAATACCCATCCATTTCATGTGTGGACATTGGACTGCATACATTACTATGTATCAGTCCCAAGAGTTCTGTAGCTCTTGCTCCGTGTCCCGTAAACGGAGTTTTGGTCATCTTTCCTTTGAAACAAGACTTACAAGTGTCATAAAGATGTAAATTCAAACGAATTCAAATATCTCCTTATGCAACATAGCTAGTCGGGTCTCATTGATATGACCAAGTCTACAATATCATAAGAAGGATTAGTTCATTTCTAAACTTTTCCTCTTACGTGTGTTTTGTATGTTTAAAACTGTATTTTTATTTAGAACATATAAACCATTACATAGCGTACTAAACCCAATCAACACTTGATTTAAGAAAATGTTCATAACATTTTTATTTAAGGCAAAATTATATCCATCTTTATCTAATAAAAAATGGATATTATATTGAACATCATAGACGGTACGAAGTAATATTCATTCAAAATCAATGTATTGCCTGTAGGCAACACAAGGTGATATTCACCCACGGTTTCAGCAGTAACAATTGCTCCAGTCGCTACTCTGAGAGACATATCATTCTTTCCCGGTACTCTACTTTTCCTTAACCCTTATAACAAATTACAAATGTAGGATCCTGATCCGGTATCCAATACCCAGGACGTAGAGCAAACTGAGAAATAGTTTTTAATAACCAACACATCTGAAGAAGATGCACCTGAATGCTTCTTCTTTATTAGGGTCGCTTGGAAATCTTTGCATTCCTCTTTCCTATGCCCATACTCATGACTGTTGTCACAAATTAGAGCTGAACCAACGTTCTTCAGCCTAGTATAATAAGCGGGTTCGGTCAATATATCCATATTATTATCTTGATTAAGGCATGATATGGTCGCTACCTGGAGAGAGAGAGAAAAGAAACACATAATGCATGCGCTCTTGCAACATTAGATTGGTTATTATCTTATCTAATCAGGATGACTCTCACTGTTTTTATCAAATCCTCTTTCAAACCTTAAAAAGAAAATTAGCTGGGATTAATTACAATCTACAAATTTGCTAACCGGTCAGCCATGCCAGTGTTGGTACTCCGAGGGAGGTTCCCCGTGCTTTCGCACAGACCTAATTAAAGTAAACTCCATTTCCGTAGAGGCATAACCCCATGGATTTGGGTCATATGTATTTTTGTTTGTTTTGGTGGCCCGTGGATTGTGTAAGTGTACGGCAGCGCCCCGGCCGTCTAAAAGGGGCCAAAATGCGGAAATAAAACTTTTCTTTAAACTAGAAACCGGCGCTACCGCGGACTGTAAAACCCGGATCGAACCATTAACTTAATACTAGCTAACAAGAGAAAGGGTAGAAAGCTATACCGAGCGATCCGTGTCCTTCGGTCTTCGGCCTCCATCCCAATCTACTCGCGGAATCTCCGGTCTTCATTTCCTCGTCGGAAAGGGCACCACACTGCCGAGTCTTTTTACGGGCTCCCACCTCTGGACCGAGGCAACTCGGACACGAAGTTGGCAAGCCGACGTGTCCAAGAATACTGTAGGCTAAGTGTAGAATCATTTGTCTCAAGGGGGTATGAAGTTGCCAGTTTAGATGTGGAGGAGAAAAAAGAACTTTGGAGAGAGGTGAGGAATTTTTGTAGCAAGCCAAATAAGATGAAGAAATTCCCACCCAAAAAAATTGGACAGCCCCCCCTTCATGTGAGGCCGGCCATGCACTAGAATGAGGGGAGAGAGTGAGCAAATAATGCAAGAGAGAGAAAAATGGTGATGATGAGAACCAATGATCACACCCAAGTCAAAACTAAAACCCATCACCTAAAGCAAGTGATGATGCACAAACTAATTAGCATATACTAGAACCATCATGAGAACCATCATGTGCCACAAAAAGTCTTCTCCATAGTTAATTGCACATTTGCAAATAACCCCCTCCCATCAATTTTCAGCCAAGGAAAGAAACAAAGGAAAATGGCCGAAACGGAATGCAAACTGGCAACTTCAAAAAAGCGATCCCGTAATAAATTACAGGAAAACCCCGCGTCTGTATATACATACCCGCATTTTTATTCTGACCGAATACAAATGCAATGAGACAAAATCTAAACTGTACAATACTAGGATCCGGCTTAAACCAAAGCCCGCTAGTATTATCCGTCCGATCATGATCCGTGCAATACCGCACGTATATGATCGAACCCTGCCATATATCCATACGGCCTCTACAGCGTTTCGCCCGAAACTTGAGAAACTGTCTGTGGGGGACTCTAAAGACCCGTCAATACTTTGGCTGTGGATTTAACCACTAGCACGTCAGAGGTATTAGCCATACGTAAGCCTATCAGTGATAATATCCGTACAGTCCGGTCCGTTCGTCTATGAGCATCGCATGGCGGGCCTAGGGGGTTGGTAAAAGTCAGACTCCCAAAAGCGGTACAAGTCGTGTCGGAGTGTAGTCCAGAACACCCTGAGATGCTACTAGAATACCTGCCAGTAAATCTCCTGCCTTGGCCAAGGACTTAGTGTAATGGCTCTACTAGACACAGCGCAACCTCACCCCCAATACCGGGAGAGACGAACCCCTGCCGATCCGCTCACTGCCTCCATGTGGCTCAGGACTGTACCCAACTAAAACCCGTTTACACGACTCCTTTGAGCCGTGGTAGGGTAGTAATCAAAGTACAGTGGGAACTCACACAAGACAAATGACGATCTCAGGTCGATGAACTAACCTGTACACATGTCACCAGGGAACTGCTATCTGACGCTAGGTATAATACCAACTAGCATGTTCCCGGCGAGTCCTGTCCGGTGTACTCATAACACAATGAGCACCTGTATACATCTTAGGTGAACCAACTGACACCAGTGGCTTGTGAGACCGGCCACCGCCCCTCGTCGGGGTCTCGACTGTATACACTAGTCTACTCTGGAGTATCGATGCCCTGTCTCGAAACTCCCACGACTAGGGACCATTTTAAGGATGTGCTTATAGCCCCAGCTCCCACGTATATGATCGCCATCATACTGCTGGCCGTCAAGCAAGAATCCTAAGGGCTCTATCAAAGCGCAATAGTGACCTGTAAGGTCAAGCAGTACACGATGATAAAGATAAACCAGATAGCATACTATCATCTTGAGTAAGACTGTCCTACCGGTATAGGTCCTCCCTCAATCATTGCAATCACGTGCCTGTGATCCAATAATTGACTCTGAGGGCACTATATCCAACAATCTTCCACTTGCACTCAAGGCCAATTATTGCGATGTCGCATACTCACAGTCCGTGTGATACCGAACACCCAACTCCTCTACTAACCAGTCTCACAAAGCCCGTTTGCGAAACTATTGCGTTTGAGGAATAGCCTCAGCTAGTGGATCCGCCCTGATGTTTCTTTCCACGTCTCTCTATATCTCAAGTTCGCGGAGAAAGTCATCTCCTGAAATGAGCAATACCTGTCTTAGAATATGTCTGGATATCTGATGGGACCTAGTTCATAAATGAACTCCAAATCCAAACTTCTTAGACTGTATCGTCAACTAAACTTCATCAGTATCCTGCGCCATGCCTCCCTCAGTATCTGCTTGGATCACCTGTCCAAAATACTGCCCCTCGTCAGAGGGAAAACTACAACTCTGACAGTCACTCTGTCATTCAGGTCACCTTGAAAGCCTGGAATGATAACTGTCTCCCGAATGAGGCTGTCGTTATCATATCCCTAGAACATCCACTTATGTTCTAAAACTGCTTCCGAACGTTTCGCCAGGATTGTATCAATATCAACTTATTGCAGCTCGTGCAAAAACAACATCTGGTGTGGTACTTGACATCTCATGATTGACTCAATTGCCTAAGCAAGTGATCTGCCAATCATGCACATCCCTCTCCCCTTTAGTCTGTAAGACACCTTTAGAGAGGGTGACTCCATCACCTGTAGGTATACTACCGTGCCAGGAGTCGTCCATTCTAAAACACCTTTAGAATGCTGTCTAAGTACCCAGATTGGGACACTTCCCAAATCTAGATCTAAAAGCATAGATCTAGTAACCAGAATGTCTGATATTATATCTATATCCTATGTGGAGAAACCACTGTGTGACAACCAAAGTATAACGGATCGTAGTATAGGAACTTCACTTCTTACTCTGTGTATGTCATCCAAATACCAGAACATCACACCCTACTACCTTCTTAACAGATCCATCCCTTATTCTTATGAAGTCAAACCTATGACTGTTATATCAAAAATAGATGATCTATCTCCGCTATATCTGCTTTAGTCTATAAATAGACATAAGCCTCTTGTCCACTAATGCTTCCGCTGCTCCCACTGACTACGACAACCCTCTGGCAGAGTCATATACACGTGCACTTCTAAAGCCAGTTTAGAACGACGCTATACTCATCCTCCTGCCGGGTCTCACAGTCTGGAACAACAACAATGGCAAGTCTGGGTAAATAAGAACCTCCCTGCCACCGTCTTTGAGGCTACCGAAGTACCTCTCGGGTGCCTGAGGTTACCCACCATATCTGCGGAGTGGCCAATGGAATGTCAAATCAGATTGAATCTTTAGGTTCTTATCAAATTTTCAGTAATCGTTTGCGGTTCTGGAATCACTTCCAGTTCTACCATACTCCCACTACTGTTTTCTGAAAAAATCCATTTTACTAAAACTGTGGCGAGTCCAGAACAATATCACTATTGATCTTCCAGATGGTAGAAAGTCAACCCTCGTCATAGCCCGGGTCAACCCACAAACTGCCATTACAGAAACGTGTTTTGAGTTATCCAGAGTCTGGTTTTAAGCATATGCCAGACAACTCCCCGTACCTTAACATCGTTAAGATATGAACCTTTCTATATCCAATATAGAAACAGAGGCACTGATTTAATTGGAACCAGATTCAAATCATGCAACTGTTTCCAGTGCATGTCAACTAAATGGAAGAAGGCCGATCAGCGTTACTCAACTTAGGAGTGCTTCCAATTATGAGTAACCCGAAAGAGAAGTAAGTTCTTTTAATCATTACTATCAACTGAATATAATACACAAGTATCTACATTTTCGATCACCTTGAAGAATCCCGATACTTGCAATATCTGGTTCTCTACTTTACTCTTATACCTATAACTTCTCAAATCTTGGACCTTGTGTTTCTACGAAACACCTGTCTAAAACCAGAGAAGTCACAAGTAAACCAAATATAGTACGAGGACCAACCTCTCTGTCCTAATGGACACTGGACAACATACAATATTCTGTATAAGTCCCCCGAGTCTAATAACTCATTCCCCGTATGTCGTAGGTTCAAAACTGTACTTATGGTTAAGAAGAATTACACCGCTGTTTAATGCTCCTTACCTAACCATCCACTGATATAGGTAAATGTCATGGACATAATTTCAAAAAGGTATATCTCACTCTATAAAAATAGACGTACAGATATATCAATTTGAAATTGGTGCATAACAGCGGATATTCAAAACCAAATATTTTCCATCCGGCAAACTACCCAGGCTATTTCCTCAAATATTACCAATTACAACAAATCCCGATATAATGAGGATGATCACCCAATTCCCAATAACTTACTCCCACTCATCATCTGTAAAACCATACAGATATGAGAATCAAACCTGGTAAATACATACCCTGGAGCAAGGGCTAATTGGGAAATCAGTTTTCTTTTAACAGTACACAGTGAAACTGAAACATGTAAATGTTTCGAAGGGTTATCCGGGTATTCTAAGTAATGCCTCTTCTATTATCAGATTCACAACTGTAACCGTATATTTCTTTGCCATCTCTCCAAATCCCTTTATATGTCTTTAGTCATTACCTTCTGTACACCCCTTTATGCTAAATGGTTTTCTTCCTTCCCTACCGTTCGGCACTAGCCTATGGTTTGAAAGAAAACTATCCAATAAGCATAATGGGTGTACTCTCCTAATCCTAGGAGTACTCGTAATGCGAGAGAAGGTGAAGATAAAAGACAACCGAATAAACCTTATTCCTATTTCTCCTGAACCAGAATCCATCCCCGAACTGGAACAAGTTCCTTTCGAGTTCGTATATAACCATACGATGGAGTATCCAAATAACTGTGGATCTTCGTAGTGATACGGAGTGTCCTGGAGAAATACAAAGGTGAAGTGGGAGTGGTAATGAATTACTTGGTTTGGTCGTGAATAGCAGTCGCAGTTTACTTTTCCCTCCTTCTAATCCCTTTATTTGTCTTTACTTAATACCTTCTGTACACCATACTTAGGCTAATCGGCTTTCTTCATTCCCTACCGTTCGGCACCTGCCTATGGTTTGGAAGAAGACTATCCAATAAGCGTAACAGGTGTACTATCCCCTAATCCAAGGAGCACTCACAACCTGAGAGAAGGTAAAAGGAAAAGACAACTGAATTGTCCTATTCGTTTTCTCCAAAGCCGGAAACCATCCTCGAATCTGGAACAAGTTCCTTCGAGTTCGTATATAACCATACGTTGGTTTTATCCAATGGAAGTGGATGTTCGTAGTAATACGGGGTGTCCTGGAGAAAATGGTAAAAGTAGGAGTGGCAATGAGGTATGCAACTCGGACAATCCAAAAGCCAGTGTTTAAGAAGGTTCGGTCAACTTGGTCACTGAGTCATAGTCAAGGGTCGGGCCATGGTCGCTGCCAAAGAGAGAGAGAAAAGAAACACTCAGCGTGCACTCTAACCTAGATCAGAATGGTTATCACTTTATCTAATCAGGAAACCTCCTACTGTATCCTCAAATTCTCCTCCAAACCTGAAAGAAGAATTAGTCGGGATCACCCGAGGAGTAAACCAACTCATCAGTGGGAATTGGAATCCAACTATCATCGCATGATAACGTGACGGAATCCACTCACGTTATCACACTCCAGAAGGTATGCGCATGCCTGGCAAGTTTTAGTTTCTTTGGAAACTCCCGATGTAATTTTTACCCCATGCTCTTATGACCTTGACGTAGGCCAACATATCATAAGTCACATGTCAAGTTCTACCCGTCATTATCCAGGTTAATTTGAACCCACCCGTACATACCCTTGACGTAGGCCAAAATAGTAGTACGACTATCCCAAACTAACGCATCTATTTATGCAACAGAAAAGTAACAAATAGCTACCATACACTATGCCTTGACGTAGGCCAACATACATAGCATGAATACTAAGTGATACCTTTCTGAAATGACGGAGGGCTACGAATGGTTTTTGGCGAAAAACCTTTAACGTAATGAACTTGATATCGTTGAAGGAACCGAATAGCTTTTATAAAAATATAGTGACGAAAACCTTTGCTAAAGAGGTTACTTCCGGTGAAGGGATCTCGGCTCTTTCCCCGTAGAATGAGGTGCGGGATATTCCAACTGAATACCATGATGCAAAGCAAAAGTAATCGACTACAGTGAAGTTATTGCCCTGACGCAAACTTCTGTCCAAGGGGTCACTCCCGGTGAAGGGATCTCGGCCCTTGCCTCGTCGACTGAGGTGCTGGATATTCATAACCGAATACCACTATGCAAAACAAAAGAAAACGTCCTTGCAATAACAGCTTTTTGAAAAATCTTCCAACAATATCAGATTAGGTTTGTTTAGCTTGCATTGATCCGAATCAATGCAGTCCCATCAATTGATCACACCAAAAAAGAACGAAAATAATGATGTACATATATGCCATCCGCATTCGCCACTGGGTCCCGTCATCACCCGTTAGGTTACTTAACTAACGACAGACTGGGGACTGGACTAGCGCGGATGCAAAACAAATACAACATCTACTAGTATATATATCAATATATAATATTCGCTCAAGGCGTGATAAAATGCAACATCACAAAAATGTAATAAGCATCACATAACAATACAGATATCTGGGATCCCCGGGTTTCATAGAGCCGCTACTGAAACTCGACGTTCCCCTGGTCATGTGGATAACCTTTGCAATGAAATCCTAGACTCCTACGGGCGCGGCAAGTTACCCGCCAAAACCTGAAGCGAGGCAGCCCCCTTCAACAACGTGAATGGACCACCCAGCACTTCACGGAATCCGGTAACTTGGGCACCCCTCCTTGGGTCAACCTGTACCCCCTACGAGTGCGGCGAATAGCCCGCCAATTCTAGAGTGAAGCCCCCTCCGTCTCAATGCCATGAGATGCGGGCCCGTTGTCCTCTAGAACCCGGCTATCCGTGCACCCCTCCGCGGGGTAATCCTAGTATAGAAAGTAAAATATACATACAACGGGTACATCGACCTCAGCCCGGTCGTGCCCCAAAAGAATAATATACAAACAGGCAGTAACGGCAGTCCACATGTCGGACGCTCGCCCCACAATATCAAATGTACATAAAATACCAAATCTGTACTAACTTTGCATCCAGGCTATCCACCACGACAAATCCACAACATCACAACACAACACAGAACATCAACGTGAATGTCACGTTCGCAAATCCGTCTAAAAGGGCTATAGCAGTTAGACAGGATTTACAGATCAAGTGACATTCATGGTCCCAGATATAATGTAAATACTGTGAACTAACATGTTTAAAATTTTCGATCGACTAAATTTCCCGAAGTGGGCCCCAAGCACAACTGTAGCACTCAAAATAAATCTGGGCCTAAAAAGAATATACCAGAAACCCTATTTCCATGTCAGAAACCCACTGTAGAAATTTGGTGCAGAGAGGAGATAAAGTGGCGGCGGAACCGCGGCCAGAGCATGGGTTCGGCCGCGGTTCCGCGGCTGAACAGTAATTTCAGGGCACCAAATTTTCACAGAATTCTTATAAAACTCTGCACTTATTTTTACAATGTACCAAATAATTTTTTGAGCACAACAAAAATTCGACAGAAACTGTGACATGAAAACGCGGTTTTTGGAAAATCCGTTCGATCGAACTTGTAAACACGTTAGAGCAAGCTAGACTAGGTTAATGGCGTGGCTCTGATACCAATGTAAATGCACGGCAGCGCCCCGGCCGTCTAAAAGGGGCGAAAATGCGGAAACAAAACTTTTCTTCAAACTAGAAACCGGCGCTACCGCGGACTGTAAAACCCGAATCGAACCATTAACCTAATACTAGCTAACAAGAGAAAGGGTAGAAAGCTATACCGAGCGATCCGTGTCCTTCGGTCTTCGGCCTCCATCCCAATCTCCTCGCGGAATCTCCGGTCTTCATCTCCTCGTCGGAAAGGGCACTACATTGCCGAGTCTTTTTACGGGCTCCCACCTCTGGACCGAGGCAACTCGGACATGAAGTTGGCAAGCCGACGTGTCCAAGAATGCTGTAGGCTAAGTGTAGAATCATTTGTCTCAAGGGGGTATGAAGTTGCCATGTTTAGATGTGGAGGAGAAAAAAGAACTTTGGAGAGAGGTGAGGAATTTTTGTAGCAAGCCAAATAAGATGAAGAAATTCCCACCCACAAAAATTGGACAGCCCCCCTCCTTCATGTGAGGTCGGCCATGCACTAGAATGAGGGGAGAGAGTGAGCAAATAATGCAAGAGAGAGAAAAATGGTGATGATGAGAACCAATGATCACACCCAAGTCAAAACCAAAACCCATCACCTAAAGCAAGTGATGATGCACAAACTAATCATCATATACTAGAACCATCATGAGAACCATCATGTGCCACAAAAAGTCTTCTCCATTGTTAATTGCACATTTGCAAATAACCCCCTCCCATCAATTTTCAGCCAAGGAAAGAAACAAAGGAAAATGGCCGAAACGGAATGCAAACTGGCAATTTCAAAAAAGCGATCCCGTAATAAATTACAGGAAAACCCCGCGACTGTATATACATACCCGCATTTGTATTCTGACCGAATACAAATGCAATGAGACAAAATCTATACTGTACAATACTAGGATCCGGTTTAAACCAAAGCCCGCTAGTATTATCCGTCCGATCATGATCCGTGCAATACCGCACGTATATGATCGAACCCTGCCATATATCCATACGGCCTCTACAGCGTTTCGCCCGAAACTTGAGAAACTGTCTGTGGGGGACTCTAAAGACTCGTCAATACTTTGGCTGTGGATTTAACCACTAGCACGTCAGAGGTATTAGCCATACGTAACGGGCTACCAGGTATTGACCAAAAGGGACGTCGATGAGCGAACTTATCCTGACACCCTACTGAGCCTGTCAGTGACAATATCCGTACAGTCCGGTCCGTTCGTCTATGAGCATCGCATGGCGGGCCTAGGGGGTTGGTAAAAGTCAGACTCCCAAAAGCGGTACAAGTCGTGTCGGAGTGTAGTCCAGAACACCCTGAGATACTACTGGAATACCTACCAGTAAATCTCCTGCCTTGTCCAAGGACTTCGTGTAATGGCTCTCCTAGACACAGCACGACCTCACCCCCAATATCGAGAGAGACGAACCCCTGCCGATCCGCTCACTGCTTCCATGTGGTTCGGGACTGTACCCAACTAAAACCTGTTTGCACGACTCCTTTGAGCCGTGGTAGGATAGTAATCAAAGTACAGTGGGAACTCACACGAGACAAATGACGATCTCAGGTCGATGAACAAACCTGTACACATGTCACCAGGGAACTGCTATCTGACGCTAGGTATAATACCAACTAGCATGTTCCCGGTGAGTCCTGTCCGGTGTACTCATAACCTAATGAGCACCTGTATACATCTTAGGTGAACCAACTGACACCAGTGGCTTGTGAGACCGGCCACCACCCCTCGTCGGGGTTTCGACTGTATACACTACTCTACTCTGGAGTATCGATGCTCTGTCTCGAAACTCCCACGACTAGGGACCGCTTTAAGGATGTGCTTATAGACCCCAGCTCCCCGTATATGATCGCCATCATACTGCTGGCCGTCAAGCAAGAATCCTAAGGGCTCCATCAACGCGCAATAGTGACCTGTAAGGTCACCTAAAGCAGTACACGATGATAAAGATAAACCAGATAGCATACTATCATCTTGAGTAAGACTGTCCTACCGGTATAGGTCCTCCCTCAATCATTGCAATCACGTGCCTGTGATCCAATAATTGACTCTGAGGGCACTGTATCCAACAGATTGTATACGGAGACTAGTTTATGTCGTCGCTCGTAGGGCGCGGGTTAGTCCAAATCCGTATATATGTTGGGTTTGGGTCAAGGATTTGCTTGACGGGAGTCTACGTTGGTAACTTGGTTTGCCAACGGGAATGAACTTAGGACGCAGATCTCATATAAATGAGGTCCATCAGTTCATGGGATATTTGGGTTTGATCTAAGGTCGTTAGTCATATTTGAGACTAAGGTCAACCTAGAAAAAAATGAGCATATGTGCACAATTATATTAGTTTAAGGACATTACGGTCCATTATCGCCGTGTTTGGGGCGAATATTAGTTTAGGGACATTTTGGTCCAACATTCTCGTTTTGGGGACGAATATTAGTTTGAGGACATTTAAGTCCATTATTCCTATTTTTGGGACGAATGTTAGTTTAAGGACATTTCGGTCTAACATTCCCTGTTTGGGACGAATATTAGTTTAAGGATATTTTGGTCCATTATTCCTATTTTTGGGACGAATGTTATTTTAAGGACACTTCGGTCCAACATTCCCTGTTTAGGACGAATGTTAGTTTAAGGATATTTTGGTTCAACATTCATCTTGCGTGCACGTGTATTTGTTACGTGGCGAAGTGAACGATGGTGACATGGAATGCGACCAGTTTAGGGTGCGATCCGATTTGAGGTGTGCACGTCAATTTGGAAGTGCATCAATGTAGGATGAAAGGAGTTGTTGGTTGTTGGGACCCACCACCTCTCTGAAGACGCTGAAAAATTACAACGACATATATCAGAGGTGTGAAGAGATGTACCCTTGAACCAAATCCCGTATTTTACAGAAAGATCATGATGGATCATCTAAGAATCGTTAGTTATATTTGAGACTAAGATTAACTTAGAAAGTATGGGATGAAGATCGTTAATCATGTTTGGGACTAGGATCAGTTTAGATATCACGAACATAAGTTTAGCTAATTTGGGGTAAGATTGGGTTTCTGTAACATCCAGCAGTGCTAAGCACTCAGTTGCATATAGCGCTAACGTGTATATCATGTGAGGCGTTATAATAGTGCTAAGCACTAATTTTTCTCTAGTGCTCACGTGTGTTTCACGTGAGGCGCTGAGCGTCTGGCACTCACGTGTGTTTAACGTAAAGCGCTCAGCTTTGGCTTCTTTTGAACGCTCATGTGTGTTTCACGTGAGGCGCTAAGTTTTGGCGCTTACGTGTGTTTCACATGAGGCGCTGAGCTTTTGGCCCAGGGTGCTCACATGCTTTTTACGTGAGGCGCTGAGCTTTTTGGAGATTTAATCTTTGTTGATATTTTTAAAGAACTTAAACCTCCGTGAATGGTATTTTGACCATTAATGATCACCAAGATCACTATTTTGAGGATCTGGGATCAGATTCTTTAAGAACTAAGTTCTTGATTTAAAAGAACTAAGTTCCTGAAGTATTATGGACTCTATCTTCTCTATGTTCTTTTATCCATGTTCTTCTGTTCATGTTTTCAGAGAGATTAAACCTCTATTAATGGTATTATAATCATTAACGATCACCAAGATCTCTATTTTGAGAATCTGAGATCAGGTTCTTTAAGAACTAAGTTCCTGATTTGTGAGGGACTAAGTTCCTGGAGTATTATGGACTCCATTTTCTTTCTTTTCAACTTTGGTTTTTCCTGAATTTTTGATTCTCAAGAACAATATATTCCCGATTAGAATTAAATTCTCAATTTATGGGAGACTAGTCTTGTGGATCTCAGATCCAGAGAAAGAACTAAGTTCTTGAGAAGGGTTATACCCTTAGGTATGCTATGATAGGTAAAGGAGATGTTTTGATCTCTGTGGTTTCTTTACCTAGGGTTTGAAAGGAGGAAGATCATCATCTTCATTGATAATTAAATTCTCTATTGTTTTGAGAGCTTTTTGTATTTTTACAGAAGCTTATGGGGTGGTCTCTTCCTTATTTGGAAAGAGGGATCATTGGTGGTTGGGAACCACCACCTCTCCGACGATACTGAGAGATTACATCACCATATATCGAATGTGTGGAGGGATGTACTCTTTGAACCCACATTCATCAGGGGGAAGAACAGGTTGGAGCTCAAACTCCTAACTACTGAAAAAGGGTTCTTTGCGTTCGCGTACGTGCGTCGCATGTGTTGGGCGCATGTGCGTCACATGTAGCGGACGCACGTGTTGCACACAGCATGGGCGCATGTGAGTTGCACATGTTAAGCACTTTGTGGGCGCACATGCTTTGCACATGGTGCGCACGTGGCGGGCGCACGCGCGTCGAACGTGGAGCATGCACATCACGGGGGTACAGCTAAGGCCCTAACTTAGAGAACTAATCTCCTATGGAGAACTAAGCTTCTTTAAGGATTGAATTCTCGCATGTGGTGCGCACATAGCAGGCGCACGTGCGTTAGATGTGATGCGCACGTGCGCTTGCGCATATGCGCATTATGAGGGGGCAGCTAAGGCCTTAACTTGGAAAACTAAGCTCTTATAGAGAACTAAGCTCCTTTGGGGTTTAAGTGGTGCTTATGTGGTGCGTACGTGGTGTTAGAAATATGTATGCCCTAGAGGCCATTATTGTATGATATAATGGTTGCATGGACATATATATAGAGGACTTTCTTGCTCGACATGATAGTATGCTGTCTGGTTACTCTTTATCTTAACATGTACACTTGTATTAGTATACTGTCTCTCTGTTACATATTGATAAAACCCTTAGAATGTAGGCTTGACTATCAGGACTATGATGCAGATCATACTAGCGGGTCTTGTGTAGTCCGCAACCACATCCTTTAACAGTTCCTAGTCGAGCGAATATCGAGCATGGCATCGATATTCCACAGTAGACTAGTGTGTACGTTTCTTGACCCTGTATGGGATGATGGTTGATCCCAAAACCATTGGTGTTTGACATCAAAGATTGTACACAAGTGCTCATTAAAGAATGGGTACATCGAACAGGACTCGCCGAGAACTTCTATATGGTACCATACCGATTGTCAGGTAGCAGTTCTCTGGTGACACTTGTACAAGTTAGTTTGTAGACCCAAGATCGTCATAGTGTCTTGTGTGGTTCCCACTATGCTTTGATTTCCTCCCTACCACGGCTCAAAGGACTGGTGCAAACTGGTGGATTTTGGGTACAGTCCAGAGTCACATGTGTTAGTGTATATGCCCTAGAGGCCATTACTGTATCATACTAGTTTGTATATTACTTGATGGAAGCTTGGGATATTCACAGTTGTATAGACAATCTTGCTCGAAATGGTAGTATGCTACTTGGTTTGTTTCTACTTTAATGTGTACATGTGTTTCTTTTAGCATATCACCTATACACATTAGTGGATCCCTTAAGATCTTTGCTTGATTACCAGCGTTGTGATGGCAGTCACACTCGTGGGGGCAGGGTAATCTACAAGCACATCCTTATACAGGTCTCTAGTCGTAGGACTATCGAGACAGGGCATCGATACTCCGGAGTAGACTAGCGTATGCGCTTCTCATCCCAGCAGGGGAGACGGTCTGTCCCACAGCCGTTAGTACGTCGTACTTGAGATAGTATGCGGGTGCTCGTCAGGTTACGAGTACACTGGACAGGACTCATCGGGAACTGTTGGTTGGTACTATACCTATCGTCAGTTATCAGTTCCCAGGTGACATGAGTACAGCTTAGTCCGCTGACTTGACACTGTCACTTCGCCTCGAGTGTGTTCCCATTGTACTTTGATTACTACCCTACCACGGCTCAAAGGAGTCGTGCAAACAGGTTGTAGTTGGGTGCAGTCCCGAAGCACTTGGAGGCAGTGATGGTTAGACAGGATTCGTCTCTCCCGGTATTGGGAGTTGATATCGCGCTGTGTCAAGAAGAGCCATTACATATAGTCGTCCCTGGCCAGGGCAAGCGAGATATACTGGTAGGTTTCCAGTGTTATCTCAGGGTGTTCTGGGCTACACTCCGACTCGACTTGTACCGCTATTAGGGGACTAACGTTTACCGCCCCTCTAGGCCCGCCATGCGATATTCTCAGACGAACAGACCGGACTGTATGGAGACTGTCACATTTAGGCTCAGTAGGAGTTCGGATGGGTTTCACCTCATCAGTCTTCTTATCGGCATCTACCTGGGGGCCGTTACGCACAGCTAGTGCCGCTTGCGGTCTGTGGTTAAACCCACTGCCAGTGTGGTGTCGAGTCTTTAGAGTCCCACACAGAGAGCTATTCGCCTTTGGGCAAAACAGAGTAGAGGTCGCATGGTTTTGCGACAGGGTTCGTTCACATCCGCGCACTTGTGCACGTTTGGTGTCCGGGCAGTTATTACTAGCGGGCTTTGGTTTAAGCCAGATCCTAGTATAGGTTTTGGGATTGGTTTTTATCTCGTTTGTATTCGTGTTCCTCGGAACGCGGATGTGGGTGTGTATGCACGGTTGACCGAGACAGAGGCAGAGGATTCTCATTAGGGTTGTTGACTGTTGACTTTTTCTAAACCCTAACGAGAATAAGAAATATGATTAATAATAATATTAATTAAGTATTATTGTGCCATGGTTGGGTTGAAAGTTTGACTTTGTTGACTTGTTGAATTTGTTGACCGGTTGACTAGTTTGGACTTGTTGACCATCATCATTACAGTGGCTATCATTTCATGGCTATGACATTTGCTTGCTTGTTTGTTTACAAATTGCATTAAATGCATGAAATGATATTGCCATTGAAATGAACCATCACAAAATACTCAATTACTATTATTATCATGATTATTTTGGTTTTTGAGAGCATGGTTGTAAAAGTCTTCTCTCATTCTATCATATTGATTCTCTCTCATCCAAGCTCTCTTCTTCCTCTTGCTCTTCCTCTTGCTCATGGTTCTCTTGTCTCATGAGTTGAGAAACAAGAACCATTGAGATAAAATCCCTAAAACACTTCTCTACTCATCCTAGAGTACAAGGTCTAGCAAGCCAAGTATTTTAGTTTCATCTAGATTGAGGTTGGAGCCAAAGGTAGAAGCTTTCGGGTGGATCCATCTTCGGCACAAGGAGACGACGAGGTGAGGCCGATCCGACCACTACAAGGAGTCGAAGAGAAGGAGTTCAAGATTAGGTATAACCTCTAACATAGTAGCTAAACTCTTAGTTAGGTTGTTAGATAGTTTGTTTAGCAAAGATCCAGTTTAGAGTCCATGTTACCCTTCACCGAAAAATCGTTTTTCACCGCTTCCGCAACCCCGAAAGAACCGGGGACGGGTAGCGTGGACTTACAGTGGTATCAGAGCCTAGTTAAACACTATCTAGCATGTTAGCAAAGTAACTAGAAGTTCGATCGGAGAAAAAAATCACAAAACTTGCCCGAGACATAAACTTTCTGTCGATTTTTTTGGTGCTCTAAAAATTATTTGACACATCTGAAAAATCGTCTCAGGGTTTTTAATGAACACAGAAGAAAAAAGATCCAGCGAGTCGACCAACTCACCGCGGAACCGCGGCAAGAACAAGCTTCTTGCCGCGGATCCGCGGCCGAGTTGACTCGGCCGTGGATCGGTTTTGCTGCAGTGTGCTTTGTGTGGTGTTATGGGATTTTTGGAATATGTTGTTTCTGCCCAGATTTTCCAGAAAACAAATTTTTGTTTTGGGGTGGTTACAAATCCGTATTTTGATCGAACTTCTATAGACTTTAGCTAACGGGTTATATCTGTGATGTGATATATATATTGAACGTTTGCTAATCGCTATACGTCGATTAGTGGGGGTTATACATATCTGTGATCTGTAATGTTGATGGTATGTGTATATGAATTCGTTGGATTGTCGCGAATGAATAGCCGGGGGGTTGTGAGATGAGAGTTTTCTTTAAGTTTTCATTTGATGTAATATGTAATTGATGTAATATTATTTGTATGGTCGCACATCCGGGATGAGGTTGTAGCCGCCATTGTATATTATTTCTTTTACTGTTTTTGCTCCTAGGATAGACCCAAGGTGGGGTGCACAAACTACCGGGTACCTCGAAGTGCCGAGTGGCCTACTCACGTTGTTGAGGGAGGTTGATTCACTTCGGGTATTTGGCGGGTAGTTTGCCGCACCCGTAGGGGTCTAGGGTGGGGTCTTGGCTATTCATCGCGACCGTGTAATCCGCTTTTGGTTGCAGGCTCGAACGAAACGCGGATTCCTAGTATATCCAATGTGTTCATCTGTGATCTGGAATGGCTATCATTGCATCTGACGAATGTGTATATATCTATATATGATATCTATTTAGGCTTTGCTTATGTTTTGCATCCGCGCTAGTCCAGCCCCCGCTCTGTTGTTAGTTAAGTAACCTAACGGGTAATGACGGGATCCTGTGGCGAATGCGGATGGCATAAGCGTACGTCATATTTTCGTTGTTTTCTGCAATGGTAGGATTAAATGATGGGACGCATTATGTTAATGCAAGAAAATAAACCAAAGTAAAGTTGTTGGAACAATTTCAAAACCACTCGGTTTCTTTTCAAAAACAACTTTTAAACGCGGAGCTTAAGCCACTCCTTTTAAAAGCTATCTCGTTCCATCGATTATATCAAGTTCACTACGTTCACGGTTTCGCCAAAACCATTCGTAGCCCTCCGTCGTTTCATATGGATAGTCAATAGTATTCAAGCTGTGTTTGTTGGCCAAAGTCAAGGCACAGTGATTGGTAGCTATTGGATATTCATATGCAGCATAGATAGATGCGTTGGTTTGGGACAGTCGTACTGCCTTGTTGGCCTACGTCAAAGGTAGGTACGGGTGGGTTCAAATTAACCTGGAGAATGACGGGTAGAACTTGACATGTGACTTATGATTTGTTGGCCAAAGTCAAGGCCATAAGAGCATAGGGCAAAAATCCACATCGGGAGTTTCTAAAGAAACTGAAACTTGCTAGTGCTGCATACCATTTGGAGTGTGATGATTCTGGTAGGATTCCTTCAGTTTTATCACACGATGATATTTGGATCCCGATCCTACTGTGAGTATATGCTACTCCTCGGGAAATTTCTCACTTAACGATCAATACTATAAACCAAGTAGGTGTCTAGCGGGGCTACGCCCCCAGAGAAAAGAGATTATTTAATTAAGGAACTTCGCGAAAGCGTTGGAAAACCTCCCTCGAAGTACCAACACTGGCCTGGCTGAACGGTTAAGCAAGTATTGTACGGTGAGATTGATCCCGACTAATTCTTCTTTTTTGGTTTGAGGAGGAATTCGAGAAACAGTGGGAGCCATCCTATTTAGACAAACTAAAAACCACTCTAAACTTGCAAGAGCATAATGCTAAAGTGTTTCTTCTCTCTCTCCTAATTGCAGCAACCAATCGTCATGACCGGACTTAAATTATTACTAGATAAAAACATACTGACAGGGCCAAACTATAAAGATTGGCTTAGGAATGTCAAAATGGCAATCACTTATGACAAGCTGGGGTATCTTCTTACCACCAAAGCTCCCCCTGTCCCAGGTCCCACCTCCAGCGTCGCGGATAAGGAAATCCGTAAGACTTGGGAGATCGACTACGCGAAGGCCAAGTGCCTCGTGCTTGCCTCTATGTACAATGAACATCAGAGGAGGCACGAGAATATGGACCTTGAATCCATATTTCTCCATACAAAAGAACTGTATGGAGAGCAATCCCGTATCGCCAGATACGAAGTCTCGAAAAAGCTGTTTTCGGCGAGATTGACCGTCGGATCATCAGTACCGGAACACGTGCTTAAGATGATTGGCTATATTGAAGAGCTCGCGGACCTTGGGACCACGTTAGAGAATGAGCTCTATACTGACTTGATTCTCCAGTCCCTTCCTTCCACTTACGCCCAGTTTATCCTGAACTTCAACTTGCAAGAAAAAGAAGTTGAACTTTCATAACTCCTCAATATGCTGAGAAGTGCAGAGGGCACCCTACAGAAAGGTAGGGAAACATCCACTTTGTTTGTTGGAGGACCTTCCTCTTCTAGGTCCAAGGCGAAAGCCAAAGGAAAGAAGAAGAAAGCCCTCACCAAACCAAGGGGCGGTGTTAGTAAAGTGGAAGCGAAGGGAAAAGCAAAAGCAACAAAGGTAGCGGGAAAGCTTGTGGGGAAAGAAGAGTGCTTTTATTGTCACAAGAGTGGACACTGGAAAAAGGATTGCAGGGCTTGGAAGGCCAAGAACCAGGACCCGAAGCAAGTTGCGGCTTCGGCTTCAGGTGTGTATGTTATTGAAAATTGTCTATCAATAAACTCTACTTCCTGGGTATTGGATACCGGATCAGGATCTCATATCTGTAATTCTTTGCAGGCACTGAGAAAGCGTAGGGTTTTGAAGGCAGGTGATATGACCCTCAGAGTTGCAAACGGAGTTGGCATGGATGCTGAGTCCGTGGGGGACTATCACTTGGGATTTTCAGATGGACATGTTTTGGTTTTATGGAATTGTTATTTTGTACCCAATGCAACTTGTAATATCATATCTGTATCTTTAATGTCTAAAGAAGGTTATGAATTTGCATTTGTAAGCAATGTTGTAAACATTCACCTTAATCAAGTTCTGATTGGGTCAGGTACATTAAGCAATGGTATATACGTATTAAACCAACCACAGATTTTCAATGTCCAGAATACACACAAAAGAAAGTCTCCAGAAATCAATCATGCTTTCTTATGGCATTGTAGATTGGGTCACATCAATGAGAGAAGGTTGACGAAGTTACATACAGAAGGATATTTGGATCCGTTCGAATATCAATCATATGCAACTTGTCAATCCTGTCTCAAAGGAAAGATGACAAAGACTCCGTTCACTGGACATGGAGTAAGAGCGAGCGAGCTCTTGGGGCTCGTACACAACAATGTGTGCGGTCCAATGTCTACACATGCGCGAAGTGGTTATTCTTACTTCATTACTTTTATGGATGATTTTTCAAGGTACGGATATGTCTTCTTAATGAAACATAAATCTGAAGCGTTTGGAAAATTCCAGGAATACAAGAAAGAAGTAGAAAAACAGACAGGCAAAAGTATCAAGACACTGAGATCTGATCGAGGTGGTGAATACTTGAGTGCCGAGTTCCTGGATTACCTAAAAGAGAATGGAATTCTCTCTCAGCTTACTCCTCCATACACTCCGCAACATAATGGTGTATCGGACAGACGGAACCGAACTCTATTGGATATGGTACGTTCCATGATGAGTAACGCTGAGTTGCCGCGATCATTCTGGGGATATGCACTAGAATCAGCTGCATACCTTTTGAACCGAGTTCCATCTAAGACTGTGCCTACCACACCATATCAGATGTGGTGTGGGAAGAAACCCTATCTTAAGCACATTAAGACATGGGGATGTCCAGCTTTTGTCAAAAAGCAGCATGCGGACAAACTCGAGGCACGCTCAGTACAGTGCAAGTTTGTGGGGTATCCAAAGAACTCCAGGGGATATTTCTTCTATTGCGAAGAGGAACAAAAGGTTTTTGTTTCTCGTCATGCCTGCTTCTTGGAAACTGAGTTTTTTGAAAATCAGATAAGTGGGAGAGCAATAGAACTGGAAGAAATTCCATAACCACGAGCTATTACTGAAATCTTAGAAGAACCAGAGGGTTCGAAAGAACAGGACATTCCTGCGCCGCTCCGCAGGAGTAGTAGGAAGTCTCATCCGCCCGAGAGATACTACGGTTTTCTCGTAGACAGGGATAGAGAGGATTGCATCATTGATAGTGATGAGCCGACTAGCTTCCAGCAGGCCATTCAGAGCGTTGACTCGGTAAAATGGCTGGATGCAATGCGGACCGAAATGGAGTCCATGTACACCAACAAAGTATGGACCTTGGACGTTGCTCCAGATGGGGTAAAACCCGTAGGATGCAAGTGGATCTTCAAGAGGAAGATTGGTGTAGATGGACAGGTCGAGACCCATAAGCCTTGACTTGTTGTAAAGGGTTTTCGTCAAAGACCTGGTTTTGACTATGACAAAACCTTTTCTCTAGTGGCTATGCTGAAATCCATTCGGATCCTTCTTACCATTGCTGCCTTCCACAATTATAAGATTTGGCAGATGGACGTAAAGACCACTTTTCTAAATGGAAATTTAGAGGAGTGTGTCTATATGGACCAGCCAGAGGGTTTCATTCAGAGTGGGAGCAGCGGAAAAGTGTGCAAGTTGCTTAAAGTCCATTTATGGACTAAAGCAAGTATCGCGGAGTTGGAACATCTGTTTTGATGAGACGGTCAAAGATTTTGGCTTTATCAAAAATCCAAATGAACCATGCATCTATAGTAGATTTGTAGCAAGAACTGTCGTATTCCTCGTTTTATACGTGGATGACATTCTCTTGATAGGAAATGACATTCCTATGCTACAATCTGTCAAAGGGTTCTTGTCACACAGGTTCTCCATGAAAGGCCTGGGTGATGCCTCTTACATTCTGGGGATCCGGATCCATCGTGATAGATCCAAGAGGATATTAGGACTTTCACAGTCCAGGTATATCGACACCATATTGAAAAGATTCAGTATGGAAGATTCCAAGCGCGGTAATCTACCGGCTTGTCACGGGATCACCCTCTCCAAAGAGATGTCTCCCAAGACTGATTTGGAATGGGATCGCATGTCTATTATACCCTACGCTTCTGCGGTAGACTCTATAATGTATGCGATGTTGTGTACCAGACCAGATGTAGCTTATGCACTGAGTGTGGTAAGCCGGTATCAGTCAAACCCTGGGGAGAAGCACTGGATAGCGGTAAAGAACATTCTCAAGTACTTGAGAAGGACTAAGAAGATGTTCTTGGTGTATGGCGGAAAAGACCTCCAGATCGAGGTCTTTGCTGACTCCAGCTTCCAGAGTGACAAGGATGATTCCAAGTCCATGTCGGGTTATGTCTTTACTCTCAATGGAGGGGCGGTATTGGAAGAGTTCCAAACAGGAAACCGTTGCTGACTCGACGATGGAAGCGGAATATATCGCTGCATCTGATGCCGCAAAAGAAGCCGTCTGGATGAGGAAGTTCTTGACAGAACTTCAGGTGGTTCCGTCCGTTGTTGATCCAATATCTCTGTATTGCGACAACAACGGAGCTATAGCTTTAGCGAAGGAACCCAGGTCCCATCAGAAGTCCAGACACATCTTAAGGCGGTATCACCTGATCAGGGAGCTCGTGGATCCCCAGGAGATCGAGGTTCGGAGGGTTGGTATGGGAGATAACACTGCAGATCCATTCACGAAGGCCTTACCCCAGACTCAGTTCGAGCGGCTGATCGAGATGATAGGTCTTCGATACGCCAGTACATGGCCTTAGTGCAAGTGGGAGATTGTTAGTGTATATGCCTTAGAGGCCATTACTGTATCATACTAGTTTGTATATTACTTGATGGAAGCTTGGGATATTCACAGTTGTATAGACAATCTTGCTCGAAATGGTAGTATGCTACTTGGTTTGTTTCTACTTTAATGTGTGCATGTGTTTCTTTTAGCATATCACCTATACACATTAGTGGAGCCCTTAGGATCTTTGCTTGATTACCAGCGTTGTGATGGCAGTCACACTCGTGGGGGCTGGGTAATCTACAAGCATATCCTTATACAGGTCCCTAGTCGTAGGACTATCGAGACAGGGCATCGATACTCCGGAGTAGACTAGCGTATGCGCTTCTCATCCCAGCAGGGGAGACGGTCTGTCCCACAGCCGTCAGTACGTCGTACTTGAGATAGTATGCGGGTGCTCGTTAGGTTACGAGTACACTGGACAGGACTCGTCGGGAACTGTTGGTTGGTACTATACCTATCGTCAGTTATCAATTCCCAGGTGACATGAGTACAGCTTAGTCCGCTGACATGACACTGTCACTTCGTCTCGAGTGTGTTCCCACTGTACTTTGATTACTACCCTACCACGGCTCAGAGGAGTCTTGCAAACAGGTAGTAGTTGGGTGCAGTCCCGAAGCACTTAGAGGCAGTGACGGTTAGACAGGATTCGTCTCTCCCGGTATTGGGAGTTGATATCGTGCTGTGTCAAGGAGAGCCATTACACATAGTCTCCTTGGCCAGGGCAAGCGAGATATACTGGTAGGTTTCCAGTGTTATCTCAGGGTGTTCTGGGCTACACTCCGACATGACTTGTACCGCTATTAGGGGACTGACGCTAGGCCCGCCATATGAGATGTATCAGACGAAAAGACCGGACTGTACGGAGACTGTCACATTCAGGCTCAGTAGGAGTTCGGATGGGTTTCACCTTACCGGTCTTCTTATCGGCATCTACCTGGGGGCCGTTACGCACAGCTAGTGCCGCTTGCGGTCTGTGGTTAAACCCACTACTAGCGTGGTGTCGAGTCTTTAAAGTCCCACACAGATAGCTATTCGCCTTTGGGCAAAACAGAGTAGAGGTCGCATGGTTTTGTGACAGGGTTCGTTCACATCCGCGCACTTGTGCACGTTTGGTGTCCGGGCAGTTATTATTAGCGGGCTTTGGTTTAAGCCAGATCCTAGTATACGTTTTGGGATTGGTTTTTATCTCGTTTGTATTCGTATTCCTCGGAACGCGGATGCGGGTGTGTATGCACGGTTGACCGAGACAGAGGCAGAGGATTCTCATTAGGGTTGTTGACTGTTGACTTTTTCTAAACCCTAATGAGAATAAGAAATATGATTAATAATAATATCAATTAAGTATTATTGTGCCATGGTTGGGTTGAAAGTTTGACTTTGTTGACCGGTTGACTAGTTTGGACTTGTTGACCATCATCATTACAATGGCTATCATTTCATGGCTATGACTTTTGCTTGCTTGTTTGTTTACAAATTGCATTAAATGCATGAAATGATATTGCCATTGAAATGAACCATCACAAAATACTCAATTACTATTATTATCATGATTATTTTGGTTTTTGAGAGCATGGTTGTAAAAGTCTTCTCTCATTCTATCATATTGATTCTCTCTCATCCAAGCTCTCTTCTTCCTCTTGCTCATGGTTCTCTTGTCTCATGAGTTGAGAAATAAGAACCATTGAGATAAAATCCCTAAAACACTTCTCTACTCATCCTAGAGTACAAGGTCTAGCAAACCAAGTATTTTAGTTTCCTCTAGATTGAGGTTGGAGCCAAAGATAGAAGCTTTTGGGTGGATCCATCTTCGGCACAAGGAGACGACGAGGTGAGGCCGATCCGACCACTACAAGGAGTCGAAGAGAAGGAGTTCAAGATTAGGTATAACCCCTAACATATTAGCTAAACTCTTAGTTAGGTTGTTAGATAGTTTGTTTAGCAAAGATCCAGTTTAGAGTCCATGTTACCCTTCATCGAAAAATCGTTTTTCACTGCTTCCGCGACCCCGAAAGAACCGGGGACGGGTAACGTGGACTTACAACATGGAGGCAGTGAGCGATAGGAGGGGTTTCGTCTCTCCTAGTATTGGGAGTTGATATTGCGCTATGCTCGATTGGCTATAACAGCAAGTCCCTGGCCAGGGCTGATGAGATTTACTGGTAAGTGTTATCAGTAGTTTCTCGAAAGGTTATAGTCCACATATCTGCATGACTTATCAAGTTACCGGGATTTGACAATTCCACCCCCAGACTCGATATGGGACATATCAGACGAAGAGGCCGGACTATACGGTAAGTGTTGGTTATAGGCTTTACGGGAGTTTGGACAAGTTTGCTTGTTTATCTTCTATTCGTTCAATACCTGGGTAGCCGTTACGTCCAGCTAGTACCGCTGACGGCTTGTGGGTATCTTATGTGATCATTACATACTGTTGGTATATTGACGAGTGTTTAGAGTCCCACACAGAGGTTTCCAAGCTCATGCGAAACGAAGTAAGGCACATATGGAGATATGTGCGGGAGCTTGATTAAATACGAGTATGTGATACTGTATTTTAATCTTGCGATATTTGATATCCGTTAGGTTATTTGTGATATAACCGGATTATTGAATCAAGTGTTGATTCAATGATTTGATTTACGTATATATTTATTTGATATTGGCCGGTTATATATGATATGACCGGATTATTGAATCAAGTGTTGATTTAATATCTAATATTGAATATTAGTCGGTTATATGTGATATAACTGGATAATTGAATCAAGTGTTGATTTAATGTTTTGATATACATATATATAAATGATATTAGTCGGTTATATATGATATAACCAGATTATTGAATCAAGCGTTGACTAAAAATTTGATATATATTTATATATTTGATATATTTATATATATTAACTAATATTAAAGCACACTTAAGATTTTCTTCTCTTTATATATATATATATATATATATATATATATATATATATGATATATATTTATATATGAATTTAGATTTGTATCATGGTTGATGATACATGGAACATAGATGTATGAGAATCACACAAGAGTATAAGATAAATGAAATGATTTATATTTTAAGAAAAGATAGAGAAGTGGAGAATGAGTCATGGCTTTGGATGCTTGGAGAAGCATTGAGAAGCCATGACTCATCTCTTATTCTTGTCATTTTCTTAGATATTTTTATCAATTCATATATCTTCTTATCTCTTAAGCACAAGGTTCATTGAACCTAATTCTCTCTTCCAAGTTCATCCACATCTCCTCTTCATTCTCTTCCTCTCTAGAATTTTCTTGAGTTGGAGAAAAGAAAAGAGAAAAAGCTTTCTAGTGAGCAAATCTTGTACTTCATCAAGCTACACTAATCTAGCCCATTAGTTTAGGTTGTTTGCTTCACTAATACTATGATTAGTGAAGAGTGAGCTTGAGTTAGAGAGACTTCAATGTGGATCATTTTCGGCTTCGAAGATTACAAGCAAGCTCGTTCCTTTCATCAAGTGGAGTCTAAGAAGAGTTCTGGGACTACTACTTGGAGATTTAGAAGTGAATGATCGGTTTTCAAAGGTTGTAAACTTCCATCACTTAGTTTAGAACTTGTTTGCTTACATTAAAACCCGAATTCTCTAGTTCGATTCTTGTTTAGTAAGCTTAGACCTCTAGATTTTTTAAAATTGTATACTTGATGCTCTTTGAAACCTAGTAGGGGTGCTAAGACATACTTTCATGGTATCAGAGCCAAGCTAGAGATGTAGGCTTCGTCTAAGCAATGTTAAAGTGTTCGATCGAAGTTTCAAAACTCGATTTTTCATAGTTTCTGTCCCATTTTTCAAACGTTGAAATTTTCCAGGTTAAAAATTCTCAGAAAATCATACGGGTAATTCTATGGAGCCACAAGAAGTATGATGACCTAACTCCTCTATGTGGCCGCGGAACCGCCGCCTAAACCATGGTTTAGCCACAGTTCCGCCGCCAACTTGAGGATTTATGGACTCATATTTCTTCTGCTGCTTCATTGTGACATTTCTGGCTTTCTAGGTATTTTTGATAAGGCTCAAGTTGTTGAGGTCTCTGTGAATTGGTATTGTTTCAAATATCGATCGAAATGTTTAACATCGTATAGATAACTTTGATATGTGATATAATTTTTGGAATCCATATTGATTAGTTTTGTGAAAAATAGTTAATGATTTGTAAATCTCGCGTTTAAGTCTCAAGTGATGGATTGCCACGGAGTTTCGATTCAGACCAAAACTCCGTCGTAATCTCGTATTGTACGCGAACACTCACCGGGAGATACTACTAGACAGCCACGCCCTATATGTTTGTGATATGTATGCCCTAGAGGCCATTATTGTATGATATAGTGGATGCTTGGACATATATATGGAGGACTTTCTTGCTTGACATGATAGTATGCTATCTGGTTGCCTTTGTCTTAACATGTAGACCGGTACTATTATACTGTCTCTCTCTTACATGTTGATAAAAAACTTAGGATATATACTTGACTACCAGGACTATGATGCAGATCGTACTAGTGGGGCTAGGGTGGTCCACAAGTACATCCTTTAACAGTTCCTAGTCGAGGGGATATCGAGACAGGGCATTGATATTCCAGAATAGACCAGTGTGTACGTTTCTTGACCCTGTATAGGGCGATGGTTGATCCCACAACCATTGGTGTGTGACATCAAAGATTATACACAGGTGCTCATTAGAGAATGGGTACACCGAACAGGACTCGCCGAGAACTCCTAGTTGGTACTATACCTATCGTCAGATTGCAATTCTTTGGTGACACTGGTACATGTTAGTCTGTAGACCCGAGATCGTTATAGAGTCTTGTGTGGCTCCCACTGTGCTTTGATTTCCTCCCTACCACGGCTCAAAGGAGTCGTACAAACAGGTGGATTTTGGGTACAGACCCGAGTCACATGGAGGCAATGAGCGGGTTTCGTCTTTCCCAGTATTAGGAGTTGATGTTGCGCTATGTTCGATTGGCTATACTGGAAGTCCCTGGCCAGGGCGGTTGATGATATTTACTGGTAAGTATTATCAGTAGTTTCTAGAACCGTTATGAGCCATACATCGGCATGACTTATCAAGTTACCGGGGTCTGACGTTACCACCCTTAGACTCGAAATATGACATATCAGACGAAGAGACCGGACTGTACGGTAAGTGTTACTTATAGGCTTCATGAGATTTTGGACAAGCTTACTTGTTGATCTTCTAATCGTTCAATACCTAGGTAGCCGTTAAGTCTAGCTAGTACCGCCGACGACTTATGGGTGACTGCTGTGATCATCACCTACTGCTGGCGTATTGATGAGTGTTTAGAGTCCCACACAGAAGTTTCTTGGTTCAAGCGAAACGAAGTAGGGCGCATATGTTGATGTGTGTGGGGGCCTGATTAAATACGAGTACGTGATACCGTATTCTAATCTGTCTGTCATTTGTTATCGGTTAAGTTATATGTGATATAACCGGATTATTGAATCAAGTGTTGATTTGATAATGTGATATACAGATAGATGATATTAGTCGGTTATATATGATATAACCGGATTATTAAATCAAGTGCTGATTTAATAATTTGATATATATATTATATTTGATATAATTATATATTAACTAATTTTATTAGCTCACTAATCATTCATCATAATATATATATATATATATATATATATATATATATATATATTAAAATGAAGCGTGGCATGGATTTTCTATTTTTAGAAAATAGAAAATGAAAAGAACAATGGGGAGACTTTTGAGAGCATGGGCAAGGCATGGGTTGAAGACATGGCACATATTATAGTTTATTACTTTGACTTCACTATTGAAATATGGTGCATATTTTCTATGTGAAAATATTCATGCTTCAATGAGTGAGATATATTGGTGAGCCATTCTTCACTTTATGCTTGATGCCTTAGCCATTTTTGAGAGCTCATGTGATGAGCTTCTTTTTAGCTCTCTCCATCATCATCCTCTTCCTCATACTTCAAGCTCTAAACCCTCACATGTGATATGAATCATAGAGCTTGAGATCCCTAGTGAGCATACAACACCCCTACTTCACCATCCCACATTAGATTAGCACTTTGTTGTGGTGTGTTTCTTTAGCTAAAGAGTTTAGTGAAGAGGTAGCTTAGATTGGCGGAATTCGGGTGGATCATCTTCGGCACGAAGGTCATCGCAAGAAGTTCGTTCAACCTTCATGTGGATCCTAGTGGAGTCGCGTGGACTACAATCAGGAGCATTTGAAGAGAAGGACTTGGTCTACGAAGGTCGTATACTCCTTCCCTTCTTATAGTTTTTTTGATATCATGTTTAATACCCTACTATTCTAGTTAGATCTTGGTAAGTGATCATTAACACTTCTAAAATTTGAAAATTGCATGTGTGATGCCTGTTTTAATCTTACCGTGGCGCTAGTAGACACTTTCATAGTATCAAAGCTAATCTATAACATTTGTGTAAGTCTTTACGGTGTTAAAGTGTTCGATCGATTTTTCTAAGCCGCATTTTGTGATGTTTCTGTCGATTTTTTCAAAAGTTAAAATTTTCGAGATTAAAAATATGAAGAAAGTAGTGCAGGGTTTTTTATGGAGCCAGAAGAAATTTGAGACCCTAACTCCTCAAAAACGCCGCGGAACCACGGCCCAAACCCTAGTTTGGCCGCGGTTCCGCCGCAGTTTGGGGTGTGTTGGGCTTTATTTTTCTTATGCTGCTCCATTTGAATATTTGACACTCTCTGGATGTTTTTAATGAGACTCAAGTTGTTCAGCTCTCTGGATTTTGTGGATGTTTGTTAAATCGATCGAAATGTTTAACGTCGTATGGATGAGTATGATATGTGATACAATTTTTAGAATCTAAATAATTAGTTTTGTGAAAACTAGTTATTATTTTGTAAATCTAGAGTTTTAGTTTCGGTTAATCGATTGCCACGGAGTTTTGATTCGGATCAAAACTCCGTCGCAATCGCGTATAGTACGCGGATACTCGCCGGATAACATTACTAGATAGCCACGTCTCACAGCCCCGACCAAGTGACTGTGGGAGAACCCCGTTACCAAAAGCACCCACTCGGGTGCTCGGGGCCATGGTGTTCCGCCTAAGTGCACTTCGTCGACGGCATTGGGGGAGCGGCCATCTAATAAAGTTTTCGACGAGCATTCGATCAAGTAGTCGGGAATCTTATTGAATTACCCTATTAAGTTATTGAAAAATGTTTTCAATTTGAGACTAAAATGCAAGGTTTATTTGTTAGGCATGAAATTCGGAATATGAGATATTCCGGGTTTATGATATCTAAGGAAATACAGATTCTAATTATTGTAGTTTTTCATTTTTTTTCTGCGATCGTAAGTGTAATATGTGGGGTATCCCAAATCTCGTTGCTATATGTCAATGGAATTTGGGATACGCGTATTTACTTACGTTGATGACATGTGATGTTATGTGTTGCTGTGATATGTTATATTGGATCGTCGTGAATAAATAGCCGAGGTTTTTTATGTGAGATAAGAGTTTTACAATTTTCATTCATGTAAAATTTGTATGTAATATTATTTTATTGGGACACTTCTGGGTTGAGGATGATTTCACCATTGATGTATATTATTTACTTTTCCGCATTAGGATAGACCCAAAGCGGGGAGCACAAGTAACCGGGTTCTAGAGTCCAGTGGGAGACCATCTCGAGGAGTCGGGACCAGGTTTCCTAACTCTAGAATTGGTAGGGTTGCTTTCCGCTCTCGTAGGGGTCTAGGGATGTGGGTTTGGCTATTCATCACGGTTGTGGAATCCGTGTTTTTCATTGCTGGCTGAATTTAAAACACGGACCTCTTACTATATCCAATATTTCATATATTGACTTCTGCTACTTGGTTCTGTGATGTGATCATATAACTACGTGAGACGAATGCTATATTATATATCTGATATATAATAAACGTTGCTTATGTTTTGCACCCACGCTAGTCTAGCCCCCGCTCTGCCATTAGTTAAGTAACCTAACGGTGCATGATGGGGTCCCGTGGCGAATGCAGATGACTTAAGCGTACGTTCTATTTTTGTTTCTTTTTCTGTGATGTTTAGGGAAACATTCAATGATGGGACTTCATTAATGAGATTAATGAAAAGAAAAGAAACCTAAACATGTTGTAGAATAGAAATTTTAAAAAGGTAGCTCTAGTTTTTTGCTTTGCATAGTGGTATTCCTTGATGAATATTTAGCACCTTATTCGATAAGGAAAGAGCCGAGATCCCTTCACTGGGAGTGACCTCTTTAGCTAAACTAGCAAATGCTACAACCTACTCGGTTTTGTTTTTATAGTTTCTTTAGTTCTTGCTTTGCATAGTGGTATTCCACCTCATTCAATGAGGAAAGAGCCAAGATCCCTTTACTGGGAGTGACCTCTTTAGCGAAACTAGCAAAAGCTACAAAAACACCCCTTTTCAAATCACTAGATTCCACAACGATATCAAGTTCATTACATTAAAGATTTTTTTAAAAACCATCCGTAGCCCTCCGTCATTTCAGATAAGTACTATTTAGTATTCGTGCTACGTTTGTTGACCTCCGTCAAGGCGTAGTGTGCGGTAGCTGATTAATGCTTATCTGTTGCATGTGATGAGATTAATTAGGGTAGTTGTACGACCTTTTTGACCTCCGTCAAGGGTCGTGCAGGTGGGTTTAATTCAATCAAGAAATGAACGGGTTGAACTTGACTAGCGGACTATGGTCTGTTGACCTCCGTCAAGGTCATAGGAAACTAGGGGTAAAAAATGATATTGGGAATTTCAAGTGTTGAAATTTACAATGAGATTGCATACCCTTTATATGATAGTTGGATCCTGATACCCACTGCTAGTAAGAGTTACTCTTTGGAGAGTTTTGCACTTTACAGTTTGCTAATCCAGTAGGTGTCTAGAAAGGTGTCAACGGGGTTATGCCTCTAGGGAAACGAGGTTTATTTTAATTAGGTCCGTGCGAAAGCATGAGAAACCTCCATCGGAGTACCGAAACTGGCCTGGCTGACCGGTTAGCGAACTTATAGAATGTAATTAATCCCAGCTAATCTTATCTTTTAGGGTTTGAAGAAAGATTTGATAAAAACAGTGGGAGCCATCCTGATTAGATAAAATAATAACCAATCTAATCTTGCAAAGAGTGCATGCAAAGGTGATTATCTTTCTCTCTCTCCTGGTAGCGACCAATGACACGTTTTAATCAAGATAATAATATGAATGTATTGACCGAACCCACTTATTATACTGGGCTAGGTTCTACTCAATCTTATGATTGTCATAAGTCTGAGCAAGGAATATGGGAATATCAGGATTCCCACGCCACCCGTACAAAGAATAAGCATGTTGATCCATCGTCTTCGGGTGTGTTCGTAACCGAGAACTGTTTCTCAGTTTGCTCTATGTCCTGGGTATAGGACACTGGATCAGGATCCCATGTATGCAATTTTTTACATGGGCTAATGATAGGAAGAGAACTAGGAAAGGGTGATAAGTCTCTAGTAGTAGGGAATGGTGCAATTGTTGTAGCCAAAGCAGTTGGCGAATATCACCTAGTGTTACCAACTGGTAAAACAATGATTCTGAGCGATTGTTATTTTGTACCAAAAATATTGTGAATGTTTTCCTACATCAAGTGTTGATTGGGTATGGTACGTTGTATAACAGTATATACATTCTAAATCACAAAACAGTTCTAAGTATACAAAACACACACAAGAGGAACAGTTCAGAAATGAACAAAGACTTCTTGTGGCATTGTAGACTAGGTCATATCAATGCGACAAGATTGGCTGAGTTGCATAAGGATGCATATTTGAATCCATTCGAATTTACATCTTATGAAACTTGCCAGTCATGTCTCAAAGACTAGATGACCAAATCTCCGCTAACTGGACACGGAGAAAGAGCTACTGAACTCTTGAGACAGATACATAGTGATGTATGCGGTCCTATGTCTACATATGCCAGGAATGGTTCTTCATAATTTATTACATTCACCGATGATCTCTCAAGATACGGACATGTGTTCCTGTTGAAACAAAAATCTGAATCTTTTGAGAAATTCAAGGAATATAAGTACGAAGTTAAGAACCAGACGGGTAAAAGTATTAAAGTCCTTCGATCTGATCGTGGAGGAGAATACTTGAGCGCGGAATTCCGAGACAATTTATAAGAGAATGGGATTCTCTATCAGCTTACTCCTCCGTATACACCATAGCACAACGGAGTTTCGGAGCAGTGGAATCGCACCCTATTAGATATGGTGCGCTCTATGATGAGTACTGCTGAGTTGCCTATTCCTTTTGGGGTTATGCACTTGAGATAGCTGCATACCTATTGAATAGAGTTGTGACCGAATCTGTTGCTTACCACTCCATATGAGATATGGAATGGGAAGAGACCATCTCTTAAACGGGTTAAGATATGGGGTTGTCCGGCCTATGTTAAAAGCAAAATCCGGACAAGCTCAAGGCAATGTCAGTTCTGCGCAAGTTTGTAAGATATCCCAAACATTCGCGAGGGTATATCTTCTACCGTACCGAGGAACAAAAGGTGTTTGTTTCTCGACATGCCACATTTTTGAAAAGGAATTTTTTTGTGAAAGAAATCAGTGGCAATGAGGTAGAACTGAAAGAAGTTCTAGCTACACAAACTATAACTGACGATTTGGCAGAACTGGAGGATTCAATAGTCCCCGACGAACCTTAGCCACTTCGCAGATCTTGTAGGGTTTCTCATCCACCTGAGAGATACTATGGTTTTCTCATAGACGGTGGGGGCAAGGATTGCATCATGGAAAATGATGACCCAACTAGTTTCGAGCTGGCCATCGCAATTGGGGACCCTGTGAAATGGCTGGATGCTATGCGATCCGAGATGGAATCCTTATACACCATCAAAGTATGGACTTTGGAAGTTACTCCTGAAGGGGTAAAACCTATCGGGAGCAAGTGTATCTTGAGAAGATAATTGGTGTATATGGAAATGTTGAGACTTTTAAAGCTAGACTTGTAGCAAAAGGTTTTCGTCAATGACCAGGTGTCAACTATGATGAAACCTTTTCTCTAGTTGGTATGTATAAGTCCACCAGGATCCTACTTGCTGTTGCTGCATATCATGACTACGAAATCTGGCAGTTGGACGTCATGACCGCATTTCTAAATGGTGATTTAGAAGAGAGCGTGTACATGACCCAGCCAGAAGGCTTCGTAGACAGTGGGAGCAGCGGAAGCGTGTGCAAGCTGCTTAGATCAATCTACGGATTAAAGAAGGCATCGCGGAGCTGGAATATTTTTTTCGATGAAGCTGTCAAGGAGTTTGACTTCATCAAAAATGTAGATGAACCATGTACGCACAGGAAAGTTGTAGAGAGTAAGGTTGTCTTCCTCGTATTGTACGTGGATGGGATACTCTTGATAGAAAACGTTGTTTCTATGCTACACTCGGTCAAGCTCTTCTTATCATACAAGTTCTCCACGAAAGATCTAGGATATGCTTCCTACATCTTGGGGATAAAGATCTATATAGATAGATTTAGACGGATGATGGGATTGTCCCAGTCCAGGTACGTTGACACCATACTAAACAGGTTTAGTATGGAAGATTCTAAGCATGGTAATTTACCCGCTTGTTCAAGAATCACTCTCCAAACAAATGTCTCCCAAGATTGATTTGGAGAGGGCTTGAATATAAGGGTTACCCTATGCTTCGGCAGTCGAGACTATCATGTATGCGATGCTATGTACCAGACCAGATGTAGCTTACACTCTAGGTGTAGTGAGTAGGTATCAATCAGATCCAGGGGAGAAATACTGGATAGCTATGTAGAACATTCTTAAGTACTTGAAAAGGACTAAAGAGATGTTCTTGGTGTATGGTAATGGTGAACTCTAGGTGGAGTCCTTTACCGATTCGAGCTTTCGGAGTGATAAGGTCGACAGTAAGTCGGTCTCTGGTTTTGTCTTCACCCTCAGTGGAGGGACGGTATGTTGGAAAAGTTCCAAGCTAGATACCATAGCAGACTCGATGATGAAGGCTGAATACATCACTACCAACGATGCTGCCAAAGAGGCTGTCTAGATAAAGATGTTCATAAGATGAACTTGGTGAGGTTCCAGCCATTGAGCATCCAATACCTATGTATTGTGATAACAATGGAACTGTGGTTTTGGCCAAGGAACCCCAGTCCCATCAGTGATCCAGACATATTCTTAAGAGGTATCACCTGATCAGGGAGATAGTGGATCTCCGGAAGATCGAGGTCAGGAGACTTGATATAGAGGATAACACGGCGGATCCACTCACCAAGGCCCTCCCCCAGATACTAATCGAGAGAATTTTTAGGATGTTGGGTATGAGATACTACAACAACTGGCCTTAGTGCAAGTGGGAGATTGTTCGTGATATGTATGCCCTAGAGGTCATTATTGTATGATATAGTGGATTCTTGGACATATATATAGAGGACTTTCTTGCTCGACATGATAGTATGTTATCCGATTGCCTTTATCTTAACATGTAGATTGGTATTATTATACTGTCTCTCTCTTACTTGTTGATAAAGCCCTTAGGGTATGTACTTGACTAACAGGACTATGATGCAGATCATACTAGTAGGGCCAGGGTGGTCCATAAGTACATCCTTTAACAGTTCCTAGTCGAGGGGAAATCGAGACAGGGCATCGATATTCCAGAGTAGACTAGTGTGTACGTTTCTTGACCCTGTATGGGGAGATGGTTGATCCCACAACCATTGGTATGTGACATAAAAGATTGTACACAGGTGCTCATTAGAGAATGGGTACACCGAACAGGACTCGCCGAGAACTCCTAGTTGGTACTATACCTATCGTCATATTAAAGTTCTCTAGTGACACTGGTACAGGTTAGTCTGTAGACCCGAGATCGTCATTGAGTCTTGTGTGGCTCCCATTGTGCTTTGATTTCCTTCCTACCGTGGCTCAAAGGAGTCATGCAAATAGGTGGATTTTGGGCATAGTCCCGAGTCACATGGAGGTAATGAGCGATAGGAAGGGTTTCGTCTCTCCGGGTATTGGGAGTTGATGTTGCGCTATGCTCTATTGGCTATAACTGGAAGTCCCTAGCCAGGGCTGTTGATGAGATTTACTGGTAAGTGTTATCAATAGTTTCTCGAACCGTTACAAGCCATACATCAGCATGACTTATCAAGTTATGGGGTCTGACGTTACCACCCTTAGACTCGATATGAGACATATCAGACGAAGAGACCGGACTGTACAGTAAGTGTTTCTTATAGGCTTCATGAGATTTTGGACAAGCTTTCTTGTTGATCTTCTAATCGCTCAATACCTTGGTAGCCGTTACGTCCAGCTAGTACCGCTGACGGCTTGTAGGCGACTGATGTGATCATCACCCACTGCTGGCGTATTGAAGAGTCTTTAGAGTCCTACACAGAAGTTTCTGGTTCAAGCGAAACGAAGTAGGGCGCATATGTTCATATGTGCGGGGGCCTGATTAAATACGAGTATGTGATACCATATTCTAATCTGGCTGTCATTTGTTATCGGTTAGCTTATATGTGAAATAACAGGATTATTGAATCAAGTGTTGATTTGATAATGTGATATACAGATAGATGATATTAGTCGGTTATATGTGATATAATGATATACGGATAGATGATATTAGTCGGTTATATGTGATATAACCGGATTATTAAATCAAGTGTTGATTTAATAATATGATATATATATATTATATTTGATATAATTATATATTAACTAATATTATTAGCTCACTAATCATTCTTCATAATATATGATATATATATATATATATATATATATATATATATTAAAATGAACCATGGCATGGATTTTCTATTTTTAGAAAATAGAAAATGAAAATAAAAATAAGGAGAATTTTGAGAACATGAGCAAGGCATGGGTTGAAGGTATGGCACATATTATAGTTTATTACTTTGACTTCACTATTGAAGTATGGTGCATATTTTCTATGTGAAAATATTCAATACTTCAATGAGTGAGATATATTGGTGAGCCATTCTTCACTCTATGCTTGATGCTCTAGCCATTTTTGAGAGCTCATGTTATGAGCCTCTCTCTAGCTCTCTCCATCATCATCATCTTCCTCATACTTCAAGCTCTAAACCCTCATATATGATGTGAATCATAGAGCTTGAGATCCCTAGTGAGTATACAACTCCCCTACTTCACCATCCCATATTAGATTAGCACTTTGGTGTGGTGTGTTTCTTTCGCTAAAGAGTTTAGTGAAAAGGTAGCTTGGATTGGCGGACTTCGGGTGGATCATCTTCGGCACGAAGGTCATCGCAGGAAGATCGTTCAACCTTCAAGTGGAGCCTAGTGGAGTCGCGTGGACTATAACCGAAGCATTTGAAGAGAAGGACTTGGTCTACAAAGGTCGTATACTCCTTCCCTTCTTATATTTTTTGTGATATCATGTTTAATTCCCTAATATTCTAGTTAGATCTTGGTAAGTGTTCATTAGCACCTCTAAAATTTGAAAATTGCCTATGTGACACCCGTTTTAACCCTACCGTGGTGCTAGTAGACACTTTCACCATAGCCCCGACCAAGTGACTATAGGAGAACCCCATGGCCAAAAGCATCCACTCGGGTACTCACAGCGGCGACGTTCTGCCCAAGGGCACTTCGTTGACGGCCTCGGGGGTGCGACCATCTACTAAAGTTCCCGACTAGTATTCGATCTTTTAATCGGGAATCTTGTTGAATTACCCGACTTATTTTTAAAAAGTGTTTTCAATTCGAGACTTAAATGCAAGGTTTATTGGGTTAGACATGAAATCCGGAATATGTGATATTCCACATTTATGATGTCTAAGAATATGCAGATTCTAATTACTGTAGTTTTCATTTATTTTCTGCGACCGTAAATGTAATGTGTGGCAGTATCCCCGATCTCGTTGCTATATGTCAACGATATTAGGGATACGCATATTTACTTACGTTGATGACATGTGATGTTATTGTGTTGCTATTGATATGTTATATTGGATCGTCGTAATTGAATAGCCTGGGGGTTTTGTGTGAAATGAGAGTTTTTCAATTTTCATTCATGTCAAAATTTGTATGTAATAATCTTTTATTAGGACACTTCTGGGTTGAGATTGTCGTCTTTATTTAATGTATATTATTTACTTTTCCGCATTAGGATAGACCTAAGGCGGGGAGCACAAGTAACCGTGTTCTAGAGTCCAGTGGGTGGCCATATCGAGGAGTCGAGACCGATCGCTTAACTCTAGAATTGGTAGGGTTGCTTGCCACTCTTGTAGGGGTCTAGAGATGTAGGCTTGGTTATTCATCACGACCGTGGAATCCGTGTTTTTCATTACTGGCTTAATCTAAAACACGTACCTCCTAGTATATCTTATATTTCATATGTTTGCTTCTGCTGTTTCTGTGATATGATGTGATCATATAACTGTGTGAGACGAATGCTACTTATATATATGATATACTAGTAGACACTATATGTTTTGCATCCCCGCTAGTCCTGACTCTGCCATACCGTAAGTTAAGTAACCTTACGGTGAAGACTCGGGTCTCTGTGACGAATGCGGATAGCATATATGTGTGTTTTATTTTCGTTTCTTCTGTGATGTTTAGGAAACATAAATTATGGGACGTCATTAATGAGATTAATGAAAAGAAAAGAAACATAAAGATGTTGTAGAATCAAATTTTTCAAAAAGGTGGCTCTAGTTCTTGCTTCTCATAGCGGTATTCTATTATGAATATCCAGCACCTCATTTGATGAGGAAAAAGTCTAGATCCCTTCACCGGGAACGACCTCTTTAGCAAAACTAGCATATGCTACAACCCACTCGGTTTGTTTTGAAAACTACTAGATTTTAAAGTGGAGCTTAAACCACTCCTTTTCAAATCACTAGATTCTACAACAATATCAAGTTCATTTCTCTAAAGGTTTTCTTCAAAACCAGTCGTAGAGCTCCGTCATTTTAGATAAGTACTATTTAGTATTCGTGCTGCGTTTGTTGACCATATTCAAGGCGTAGTGTGTGGTAGCTGATTAGTGCTTATTTGCCGCATATTGATGCGATTAGATTAGGGTAGTCGTACAACCTTGTTGACCATAGTTAAGGGTCATGCGGGTTGGTTTAATTCAATCACGAAATGACGGGTTGAACTTGACTAGCGCTTATGATTTGTTGACCATAGTTAAGGTCATAAGTCGCTAGGGGTAAAAACAGATATCGGGAATTTCAAGTGTTGAAATTTGCAATGAGATTGCATACCTTCTATATGATAGTTGGATCCCGATACCCACTGCGAGTAAGTGTTACTCCCAGGATAGTTTTCCACTTTACATCTAGCTAATCCAGTAGGTGTGTAAGAAAGGTGTTAACGGGGTTATGCTCCTGCGGAAACGAGGTTATTTAATTAGTTCCATGAGAAAGCACGGGGAGACTCTCTTGGAGTACCAATACCTGCCTGGCTGACCGATTGGCAAACATGTAGAGTGTAATTAATCCCGGCTTATCTTACCTTTTAGGGTTTGAAGGAAGATTTGATAAAAATAGTGGAAGTCATTCTGATTAGATAAGATAATAACCGGTCTAATCTTGCAAGAGCGCACGCTAAAGTGTTTTCTTCTCTCTCTCTCCAGGTAGCGACCATGTCACGCCTTAATCAAGATAATAATATGGATATATTGACCGAACCCGCTTATTATACTAGGCTGGGGAAGGTTGGTTTCGCTCTATCTTATGACAACTGTCATAAGTCTGAGCAAGGGATAGGGGAATGCAAGGATTCCCACGCAACCCGAACGAAGAAAGAGCATTATGATGCATCTTCTTCGGGTGTGTTAGTTATTGAGAACCGTTTCTCAGTCAGCTCTACGTCCTGAGTATTAGATACCGAATCAGAATCCCACATTTGTAATATGTTATAAGAGTTAAAAAGAAGTAGAGAACTGGGAAAGGGTGATATGTCTCTCAGAGTAGGGAACGGAGCAATTGTTGCTGCCGAAGCTGTCGGCGAATATCACCTAGTATTACCAAATGGTAATACATTGATTTTGAATGACTGTTATTATGTACCGTCAATAATATGCAATATCATATCCGTTTCTTTATTAGATAAATAAGGATATAATTTTGCATTAGAGAAAAATGTTATGAATATTTTCCTAAATCAAGTGTTGATTGGGTTTGATATGTTGTATAACGGTATATACGTTCTAAATCAAAATACAGTTCTAAATATACAGAACACACAAGAGGAAAAGTTCAGAAATGAACGAAACCTTCTTGTGGCATTGTAGACTTGTTCATATCAATGCGACAAGACTAGCCAAGCTCCATAAAGATGGATATTTGAATCCGTTCGAATTTACATCATATGAAACTTGTCAGTCATGTCTCAAAGGAAAGATGACCAAAACTCTGTTTACGGGACACGGAGAAAGAGCTACTGAACTCTTGGGGCTAATATATAGTGATGTATGCGGTCCTATGTCTATACATGCCAGGAATGGTTCTTCATACTTCATTACATTCACCGACGATCTGATTCGGACATGTTTCCTGTTGAAACACAAATCTGAAACTTTTGAGAAATTCAAGGAATATAAGAATGAAGTAGAGAACCAGACGGGTAAAAGTATTAAAATCCTTCGATCTGATCGAGGAGGTGAATACTTAAGCACGAAATTCCAAGATTATTTAAAAGAGAATGGGATTCTCTCTCAGCTTATTCCTCCATATACACCACAACACAATGGAGTATCGGAGCGGAGGAATCACACCCTATTAGATATGGTGCACTCTATGATGAGTATTACTGAGTTACCTATTTCCTTTTGGGGTTATGCGCTTGAGACAGTTGCATACCTATTGAATAGGGTTCCGACCAAACCCGTGCCTACCACTCCATATGAGATATGGTATGGAAAGAGACCATCTCTTAAACGAGTTAAGATAAGGGGTTGTCCAGCCTATGTTATAAAATAGTATCCGGACAAACTCAAAGCACGATTAGTTCTTTGTAAGTTTGTGGGATATCTAAAGAATTCATATGGATATATTTTCTACCACACCGAGGAACAAAAAGTGTTTGTTTCTCAATATGCCACTTTTTTAGAAAAGGAACTTCTTATGAAAGAAATTAGTGGTAATGAGGTAGTGCTGGAAGACGTTCTGGCTACACAAACTACAACTGATGATTTGGTAGAACCGGAGTATTCAATAGTCCCCAACGAACCTCAGCCGCTCCGCAGATCTAGTAGGGTTCCTCATCCACCTGAAAGATACTACGGTTTTCTCATAGAAAGTGGGAGAGAGGATTGCATCATGGAAGTTGATGATCCAACTAGTTTTGAGCAAGCCATTACAAGTGGGGACTCTATGAAATGGCTGGATGCTATGCGATCTGAGATAGAATCCATGTACACTAATAAAGTATGGACTTTGGAAGTTTCTCCTGAAGGGGTAAAACCTATTGGGAACAAGTGGATTTTTAAGAAGAAACTTGGTGTAGATGGAAAGGTTGAGACCTTCAAAGTTAGACTTGTAGCAAAAGGTTTTCGTCAATGATCAGGTGTCGATTATGATGAAACCTTTTCTCCAGTGGCTTTGCTTAAGTCCATCAAGATCCTACTTGCCATTGCTGCATACCATAATTATGAAATCTGGCAGATGGACGTGAAGATCGCTTTTCTAAATGGTGATTTAGAAGAGAGCGTGTATATGACACAGCCAGAGGGCTTCGTAGATAGTGGGAGCAGCGGAAAGGTGTGCAAGCTGCTTAAATCAATGTATGGATTAAAGCAGGTATCGCGGAGCTGGAACATCTGTTTTGATGTAGCAGTCAAAGAGTTTGACTTCATCCAAAACGCAGATGAACCTTGCATATATAAAAAGGTTGTAGAGAGTAAGGTTGTCTTCCTTGTATTGTATGTGGATGATATACTCTTGATAGGAAATGATGTTCCTATGTTGCACTCGGTCAAACTCTTCTTATCACAAAAGTTCTCCATGAAAGATCTAGGTGATGCCTCATACATCCTAAGGATAAAGACCTATAGGGATATATCTAAAAGGATGTTAGGATTGTCCCAATCCAGATACATAGACACCATATTAAAGAGGTTTAGTATTGAAGATTCTAAGCGTGGTAATTTACCCGCTTGTTCAGGAATTACTCTCTCCAAAGAGATGTCTCCCAAGACTGATTTGGAGAGGGCTCGCATGACCATGATACCCTATGCTTCTGTAGTTGGGTCTATCATGTACGCGATGTTATGCACCAGACCGGATGTAGCTTACGCACTTAGTATGGTAAGTAGGTATCAATCAGACACAGGGGAGAAACACTGAATAGCTGTGAAGAACATTCTTAAATACTTGAGAATGACTAAAGAGATGTTCTTGGTGTATGGTAACGGACAATTCTAAGTGGAGTCCTATACCGATTCAAGCGTCCAGAGTGATATGGACGACAGCAAGTCTGTCTCGGGTTTTGTCTTCTTCCTCAATGGAGGGGCAGTATGTTGGAAGGGTTCAATGCAAGACACCGTAGCAGAATTGACGATGGAGGCTTAATACATCGCTGCCAACGATACTGCCAAAGAGGCTATCTGGATGAAAAAGTCCATTGTTGAAATTGGTGTGGTTCCATCCATTGAGGATCCAATACCTTTATATTGTGATAACAATGGAGCTATGGCTTTGACCAAGGAACCCGATCCCATCAGCGATCCAGATATATTCTGAAGTGGTATCACATGACCCGGGAGATAGTTGATCGCCGGGAGATCAAGGTCAGGAGAGTAGATACGAAGGGCAACACAGAGGATCCACTCACGAAGGCCCTCCCCCAGACGCAGTTTGAGAGACTTTTTGGGATGTTGGGTATGCGATACTACAACAACTGGCCTTAATGCAAGTGAGAGATTGTTAGGAATATGTATGCCCTAGAGGCCATTATTGTATGATATAGTAGAAGCTTGGACATATATATAGAGGACTTTCTTGCTCGATATGATAGTATGCTATCTGGTTGCTCTTTATCTTAACATGTACACTTGTATTAGTATACTATCTCTTTGTTACATGTTGATAAAGCCCTTAGGATGTAGGCTTGACACTTGAGACTATGATGCAGATCATATTAGTAGGGCTTGTGTATTCCGCAACCACATCCTTTAACAGTTCCTAGTCGAGTGAATATTAAGACAGGGCATCGATATTCCAGAGTAGACTTGTGTGTACGTTTCTTGACCCTGTATGGGGCGATGGTTGATCCCACAACCATTGGTGTTTGACATCAAAGATTGTACATAGGTGCTCATTAGAAAATGGGTACATCGAACAGGACTCGTCGAGAACTCCTAGATGGTACCATACCTATCATCAGATAGCAGTTCTCTAGTGACATTTGTACAAGTTACACTGTAGACTCAAGATCGTCATAGTGTCTTGTGTGGTTTCTACTGTGATTTGATTTCCTCCCTACCACGGCTCAAAGTAGTCGTGCAAATAGGTGGATTTTGGGTACAGTCCCGAGTCACATGGAGGCAGTGAGCGACAGGTGGGGTTTTGTTTCTTTCGGTATTAGGAGTTGATATTGCGCTATGCTCGATTGGTTATAACAGCAAGTCCCTGGCTAGGGCTGATGAGATTTACTGGTAAGTGTTATCAATAGTTTCTCGAAAGGTTATAGGCCACACATCGGCATGACTTATCAAGTTACTAGGGTCTGACGATTCCACCCATAAACTCGATATGCGACATATCAGACGAAGAGACCAGACTGTACGGTAACTGTTGGTTATAGGCTTTACGGGAGTTTGGACAAGTTTGGTTGTTTATCTTCTATTCGTTCAATACCTGGGTGGCCGTTATGTCCAGCTTGTACCGATGACAGCTTGTGGGTATCTGATGTGATCATTACCTACTGCTGGCGTATTGACGAGTCTTTAAAGTCCCACACAGAGGTTTGCTAGCTCATGCGAAACGAAGTAGGACACATATGGAGATATGTGCGGGAGCTTGATTAAATACGAGTATATGAAATCATATTCTAATCTTGCGATATTTGATATCAGTTAGGTTATATGTGTTGGGGTTCCTAGCGCCCTGGCCATCTACCACGGCCGTTTGCGGAACAAAAATTTTTGGCGTTAAAGAACTTGGCACTAGAAACAACTACCTAGAATTGAATCTAAACATGAAACTAATAATCTAAATGAGTCTAACTACTGTGATAAGGTGTTATACCGAACGAAGCATGTCCTTCGATCTTCCACCATCTCCCTTATCTACTTGAGGTCCTTTGGATCGAGCTTGGCCGCCGGTCTTCCTTCTTCGAAGATGATCCACCCGAGAGATGTAGCTCATGGCTCTAGGACCACATAAAAGATCAAGTGAAGTAACTAGGGATTCTAGATGGCTAGTCTAGAATGCCTAGGATGTAGTGGAGTGTTCTAAGTGTATCTTTAACTCACCTCCTCTCTTGATTCTCAACACATGAGATTGTAGAGAGGAGGTTGAAGATGAAGGTGGATGAACTAAAGAAAAGAAAGAGGAGAGTGAAGCTAATGGTGAGAGTGTTTTTCTCATCTAAAAAATAATAAACCAACCATCCAAGAGAGCAAACCATGAAGCTTGGTTTTATCAAACTCCTTTTTCTAATTTTAAAAATGCAACTATACTTGAATAGTGAGCACAAATGAATTAACAATTCATTTGTCAACACTATTCAAGCATGGTTCTCACCATACTCTCCTTTTTCCTTTTCCACCTCATTATCCATTTATAATTAATGGATAAACCCAAAATGTGGTGTACACCTTCTAGAATATTATCTGTAAAAAATACGGATTACACTCTACTGTATATACATACCTGTATTCGTACCGAAATACGAATACCCGAAGATATAGAATAACACAAAGAACATAATACTAGAATATACATATCGAAATATATATAGAAAATTATTAAATCAACACCTGATTTAATAATCCGGCTCAATCCCTATCCGGCTAGTATTATCAATTGTCCGATCGAAAGTCCGGGTACATAGTACCATAAATCGTTCGAAACCCTGCACGTATCCAATACGGCTACTACATCGTTTCGCTTGAACTAGGAAAACCCTCTGTATGGGACTCTAAAGACTCGTCAATACGCTGGAAATGGGTTTAACCACAAGTACGTCAGCGGCACTAACTGTACGTAATGGCTACCCAGGTATTGAGCGAAAGGAAGGCCGACGAGCAAACTTATCCGAATCCCTACTAAGCCTGTCAGTGACAATCTCCGTACAGTCCGGTCTGTTCATCTAAGAGTATCGCATATCGAGTCTAGAGGGTGGATAAAGTCACACCCCTAATAACGCGATATTTCGTGTCGGTAGAAGCCCATCACCCACTAAGAAACTACTATTCCAAATCAGTAATTCTCATCTACCTTGGCCAAGGATTTCTAGTGATGGACACCCGTGCACCGCGCGACATCAACCCCCAATACCGGAAGAGACGAATCCTCACGATCCGCTCACTGCCTCCATGTGGCTCGAGACTGTATCCAACTAAAACCTGTTTGCATGACTCCTTTAAGCCGTGGTAGGGTAGTAATTAGAGCACAGTAGAAACTCACATGAGACAAATGACGTTCTTAGATCGACAGACTAACCTGTACCTATGTCACCTGGGAACTGCTATCTAACAATAGGTATAATACCAACTAGCATGTTCCCGGCGAGTCCGTACAGTGTACTCATAACCCAATGAGCACTTGTATACTATCTCAAGTGACTAATTGACACCAATTGCTCGTAAGACCGGCTACTGCCCCTCGTCAGGGTCTCGATAAGTATACACTGGTCTACTCCGGAGTATCAATGCCCATTATCGATACTCTCTCGACTAGGGACATTTAAGGATGTACTTATAGACCACGCAGCTTCTACGTATATGATCTCCATCATAATGCTGGTAGTCAAGAAGAATCCTATGGGTTCTATCAACATGTAATAGTGATCTGTAATACCACATAATGCATGTACTTGATGATAAAGATAAACCAGATAGCATACTATCATTTTGAGTAAGATTGTTCTATCTGTATAGGTCCTCCCTCAATCATCATAATGACCTGCCTACGATTACAATAATTGCCTTGAGGGGTGTTCCCTTATAAAAAAAGGGGAAAGGGGGAAATTCCCCACTATTAAAGCCTCACGTGTTAAACACGTGAGCACCTATATGCAAAAGCATATAGGCGCTGCAGTTAAAAACAAATGGGCTAAAATAGCCATACGTGTTAAACACGTGAGCGCCTACATATAGGCGCTGCCATCAAATAATTGGCAAGCCAAACAGGCCACACGTGTTAAACACATGAGAATTTATATGCATATGAGTGCTGAAAATAAAACATACTGAAACCCATGCTAGGGGTCACATGTTAAACACGTGAGTTCTTCTGCTGCACTTTTTGGCAAGATAGAATTAAATTCTATGTGGGAAACATTTCCTTGATCTTTTTCAAACTAGAAAGATCTTCTCTGTTAAACAGAAGACCCTTGGATCAAAGATCCAACGGTGGTTATATAATCACCCACCGGTCATCTGATAGAATAAAAATTCTATCTTAGGAAAAGATATCCTGTTAAGTAAACAAGAAAACTTCTCTGTTAAAGAGAGAGCCTTTTGATTAAAAATCTAATGGTGAATAAAATTCACCAAGTGATCCGAGAGATCATTTTGGATTGATCATGATCTCTCAATCAGAGATTTTCCTAACAAATTGATCTTTTCTCTTATCTTATAAATAGAAGGGAAAAACAAAAAAAGGAGAGAGAGAACTTGACACAAGCTTCTGCAAAAAAGAGTACAGTGAGATCTTGAGAGAATAAGAGAATTTAATTCTCAAAGAAGATCATATGGTCTCTTTTTTACCTATCTAAGGGTTTAACCCTTCATTTAAGAACCCAGTTCTCTCCCTAGTTGAGATTTGCAGAAGCAAATCTTCCATAAGTTGAGAATTTAATTCTCATCAGGGAGATTTTGCTCTGCAGATTCAAAACCTAGGTGAAAAGAATTAAGTTATAAAAAGAGAAAGAAGAAGAACGAGAACAAATAGGAATTTAATTCCTCCAAAAATTTGGGCTTAACCCTATATATAAGGAACTTAGTTCTTCCATAAAAATAGTGATAATGATCCAAAATCTTCAAAACCAGAATCCTTAGTGCTTAGCACTATTTTGAAGTCTCACGTGTTTCCCACGTGAGTGCTTCAAACGAACAAAGAGAGCTACTAAAACTTCCTCACGTGTTTCCCACGTGAGTGTTAAAGCACCTTAGTATAAAAAAGGGACAGTTACGTGTTATATGTGTTGGGGTTCCTAGCGCTCTTGCCATCTACCGTGGCCAATTGAGAAACAAATATTTTTAGCGTTAAAGAACTTGGCGCTAGAAACAACTACCTAGAATCGAATCCAAACATGAAACTAGTAATCTAAAGGAGTTTAACTACTGTGATAAAGTGTTATACCGAACGAACCATGTCCTTCGGTCTTCCACCGTCTCCCTTAGCTCCTTGAGGTCCTTTGTATCGAGCTTAGCCGTCGGTCTTCCTTCGTCGAAGATGATCCACCTAAGAGATGTAGCTCATGGCTTTAGCTCCATATAAAAGATCAAGTGAAGCAACTATGGATTCTAGATAGCTAGTATAGAATGCCTAGGTTGTATTGGAGTGTTCTAAGTGTATCTCTTCCTCACCCACACTCTTGATTCTCAACACATGAGATTGTAGAGAGAAGGTTGAAGATGAAGGTGGAGGAACTCAAGAAAAGAAAGAGGAGAGTGAAGCTAATGGTGAGAGTTTTTTTTCTCATCTCAAAAATAATAAACCAACCATCCAAGAGAGAAAACCATGAAGCATGGTTTTATTAAAATCCATTTTCCAATTTTTAAAACGCAACCATACTTGAATAGTGAGCACAAATGAATTAACAATTCATTTGTCAACACTATTCAAGCATGGTTCTCACCATACTCTCCTTTTTCCTTTTCCACCCCATTATCCATTTATGATAAATGGATAAATCCAAAATGAGGTGTCCACCTTCTAGAATGTTATCTGTAAAAAATACGGATTACACTCTACTGTATATATATACCTGTATTCGCGATAGCCTGAGGAACGACGTTTCATTCTGCGATTGGACAGAAACGATCGACTGTGGCACAATTAGTTCAAATTCTTCCAGAAGAAATACAAATACCCGAAAAGATAGAATAACACAAAGAACATAATAATAGAATATACATATCGAAATACATATACGTAAATTATTAAATCAACACCTGATTTAATAATCCGGCTCAATCCCGAGCCGGCTAGTATTATCAACTGTTCGATCGAAAGTCCGGGTACATAGTACAATCGATCGATCAGAACCCTGCACGTATTCAATACGGCTACTACATCGTTTCGTCTGAACCAGGGAAACCATCTGTGTAGGACTCTAAAGACTTTCAATACAATGGCAGTGGGTTTAACCAGAAGTACGTCAGCGGCATTAGCTGTATGTAACGGCTACCCAGGTATTGAGCGAAAGAAGGCCGACGAGCAAACTCATCCGAATCCCTACTGATCCTGTCAGTGACAATCTCCGTACAGTCCGGTCTGTTCGTCTAAGAGTACCACATATCGAGTTTAGGGGGGTGGATAAAGTCAGACCTTTAATAATGTGATATTTCGTGTCGGTATGATTCCCATCACCCACTGAGAAACTACTGATCCAAATCAGTAATTCTCGTCTACCTTGGCCAAGGATTTCTGGTGATGGCCACCCGTGCACCGCGCGACAATAACGCCTAATACCGGGAGAGATGAATCCCCGACGATCCACTCACTGCCTCCATGTTGCTTGGGACTGTACCCAACTAAAACCTGTTTGCACGACACCTTTGAGCCGTGGTAGGGTAGTAATCAAAGCACAGTGGGAACTCACATGAGAAAAATGATGATCTCAGGGCGACAGACTAACCTGTACCCATGTCACCTGGGAACTGCTATCTGACAATAGGTATAATACCAACTAGAATGTTCCCGTCAGGTTCGTCCAGTGTATTCGTAACCCAATGAGCACCTGTATACTATCTCAGGTGACTGACTGACACCAATGGCTTGTGAGACCAACCACCGCGCCTCGTCGGGGTCTCGATAAGTATACACTAGTCTACTCCGTAGTATCAATACCCAGTCTTGATACTCTCTCGACTAGGGACATTTAAGGATGTGCTTATAGACTACCCAGCTACCACATATATGATCGCCATCATAATGCTGGTCGTCAAGCAAGAATCTCATGGGCTCTATCAACATGTAATAGTTATATGTAATACCACATAATGCATGTACATGATGATAAAGACAAACCAGATATCATACTATCATTTTGAGTAAGATTGTTCTATCCATATAGGTCCTTCCTCAATTATCATAATCACCTGCCTGCGATTACAATAATTGCCTTAAGGGCACTATAGCCAACAATCTCCCACTTGCACTTAAGGATAATTATTGCGGTGTCGCATACTCACAGCCCGTGTGATACCGAATACCCAACTTCTCTACTAATCAGTCTCGCAAAGCCCGTTTGTGAAACTATTGCGTTCGAGAAATAGCCTCAGTGAGTGGATCCGCTCCAATATTTCTATCTTTATCTCTCTATATCTCAACTTCGCGGAGAAATACTATCTTCCGAAATGAGCAATACCTGTCTTAGAATTTGTTTGGATATCTGATGGGACCCAGTTCACAATTGAACTCCAAATCCAACAAACTCCTTAGACTGTATCATCCACCGAATTTAATCAGTATCCTGCACCATGCCTTCCTCAGTATCCGCTTGGACCACCTGTCTAACATACTGCCCCTCAAAAGAGTCAAAACTGTAACTATGACAGCCACTCTGTCATCCAAGTCACCTTGGAAGCCAGAAATGATAACCGCCTCCTTAAGGAGGCTGCCGTTATCATATACCAAGAACATCGACTTATGTTCATAACTGCTTCCCAACGTTTCTCTAGAATTGGATTAATATATATGCTTATTGCAGCTAGTGCAAAAGCAATATTTAGTATGGTACTTGACATCTCATGATTGACTCAATTGCCTAAGCAAGAGATATACCAATCATGCAAATCGCTCTCCTCATCAGTTTAGAAGACATCTCTTTAGAGAGGGTGACTCCATCACCTGCGGATAAACACCACGCCAGGAGTCGTCCATTCTAAAACAGTTTAGAATAGTGTCAAGTACCGAAATTAGGACACTTCCCAAATCTAGATCAAAAACCATAGATCTAGTGATCAGAATCCCTGATATTTTATCCAGATCCTATGTAGAGAAAATCGTTGTGACAACCACAGTATAACCGATCGTAGTATAGGAAGATCTCTTCCTATTAAGTGCATGTCATCCAAATACCAGGACATCACTCTCGACTGCCTTCTTATCAGGTCCATCTATTATTCTGATGAAGTTAAACTCTATGACCGTCACATCAAAACTAGATGATCTATCTCCGCTATACCCGCTTTAGTCTATAAACAGACATAAGCTACTTGCCCACTATGCTTCCGCTACTCCCACTGACTACAACAACCCTCTGGCAGAGTCATATACACGTGCACTTCTAAAGATAATTTAGAATGACGTTATACTCATCCTCCTTCCTGATCTCATAGTCTAGAACAGCATCGGCGGCATGTTTGGGTCATCAAAAACCTCCCTGCCACCGTCTTTGAGGAGACCGAAATACCTCTCGGGTGCCTGAGGTTACCCACAAAATCTACGGAATGGCTAATGGATCGTTGAAACCAATTGAATTCTTAGGTTCTACTAAATTTTCAGTAATCGTTTGTGGTTCTGGAATAACTTTCAGTTCTAACATACTCCCACTAATATTTTCTGAAAAGAATTCATTTTACTAAAAGTGTGGCGAGTCAAGAATATTATAACTATTGATCTTCCAGATGGTAGAATGTTAACCCTCGTCAAACCTCGGGATAACCCACAAACTGCCATTACTGAAACGTGCCTAGAGTTTATCCGGATTCTGGTTTTAAGCATAAGCCGGACAACTCCATATAGTTTAACATCGTTAAGATATGAATCCATTCTATATATCCAATATAGAAACAAAGGCACTAATTTAATTTGAACCAGATTCAAAATACATGCAGCCGTTTCCAGTGCATATTAACCAGATCGAAGGAGGCCATGCAGCATTACTCATCAAGGAGCGCACCCACGCATGAGTAACCTGAGAGAAAAGCAAGTTCTCAAAACTATTATTTACAACGGAATACCAAACACAAGTATCTGCATTTTCGATTATCTTGTAGATTCCTGATACTTGAAATATATGGTTTTCTACTTTATTCTTATACATATATCTTCTCAAAATATGGACCTTGTATTTCAATGAAATACTTGTTTAAAACTAGAGAAGTCATGAGTAAACAGAATATAGTACGAGTACCAACCCCTTTGTCCTAACGAACACCGGACAACATACAATACTCTGTATAAGTCCATTGAGTTTAATAACTCAAACCCTGTGCATCGTTGGTTGAAAACTATACTATGGTTAAGAAGAATTACACCGCTGTTGAATGCACCTTACCTAACCATCAACTGATACAGGTAAACGTCATGGACATAATTTCAAAATGTTATATCTCACTTTATAAAATAAACGTACAGATATATCAGTTTGAAATTGGTGCATAACGACGGATATTCGAAACCAAATATTTGCAACGGAAGGCAAAACCCAGGTGATTTCCTCAAATATCACCAATTACAAAGAATTCCGATATGATGAGGATCTAATCACTTAATTCCCAATACCTTACTCCCACTCACCATCCGTAATGCCATACAGATGTGAGAATCAAATCTAGTAAATACATACCCTGAAGTTAAAATCTAATTGGGAAAATAGTTTTCACATAACACCGCACAGAAAAACTAAAACATGAAAATATTTTGAAGGGGTAGCTGGATATTCCTAGTAATACCTCTTCCACTATCCAGATTCATGACAGTAACCGTATACTTCGTTGCCCTCACTGTAATCCCTTTATATGTCTTTACTTATTACCTTCTATACACCACACTTAGGCTAATTGGTTTTCTTCCTTCCCTATCTTTCGGCACCTGCCTATGGTTTGGAAGAAGACTATCCAATAAGTGCAATAGGTTTACTCTCCTAATATTGGGAGCCCTCACAACCTAAGAGAAGGTACAGGGAAAAGACAACCGAATAATCCTATTCAATTTCCCCAGAACCAGAATCCATCCTCGAACTGGAACAAATTCCTTCGAGTTCGTATGTAACTATATGATGGAATATCCAAGAAATATGGATGTTCGTATTGATACGAAGTGTTCTGGAGAAATGCAAAGGGGATGTAAGAGTGGCAATGATATATGCGACTAAATGACAATCCAAAAGCTAAAGTGTTTTAAGAAGGTTTGGCTAACTTGGTTCATGAGTTTTTAAGGTCAGGCCATGGTCGCTGCCAAAGAGAGAGAGAGAGAGAGAAAAACACTCAGCATGCACTCTAACCTAAATTAGATTGGTTAATCATTTTATCTAATCAGGATGGCTCCCACTGTTTCCTCGAATTCTCCTTCAAACCTTAAAAGGAGAATTAGTCGGAATCATCTGAAAATCACCCGAGGAGTAACACCTACTCATCAGTGGGAATCGGGATCCAACTATAATCGCATGATAAATTGATGGAAGCCACTCAAGTCACCACACTCCAGAAGGTATGCGCATGCCTGACAAGTTTCCTGTATGTTTGAAACTCCCGATGTGGTTTTTGCCCCTAACGATTTATGACCTTGACTAGGTCAACAAACTATAAACCGCTAGTCAAGTTCAACCCGTCATTTTCTTGATTGCATTAAACCTACCCGCATGTGCCCTTGACTAGGTCAACAAGGCTGCACGACTGTCCTAACCAATCGCATTTACAATGCACAGAAAAGTGTCACCTAGCTACCGTACACTACGCCTTGACTAGGTCAACAAACACAGCACGAATACTAAATAATACTAATCTGAAATGAGGGTTACGACTGATTTTTGGCTAAAAACCTTTAATGTAATGAACTTGATATCGTTGAAGGAACCCGATTGGTTTTATAAATATATTGTGGCGCAAACTTTTGCTAAAGAGGTCACTGCCTATGAAAGGATCTAGGCTTTTCCTCATCGAATGAGGTGCAGGATATTCCAAACTGAATACCACGATGCAAAGAAAAAGTATCGACTATAGCGAAGTTATTACACTGACGCAAACTTTTGCCCAAGAGGTCACTCCCTATGAAGGGATCTCGGCTCTTGCCTCGTCGAATGAGGTGCTGGATATTCATAATCGAATACCGCTGTACAAAACAAAAGGAAACGTCTGTAATAACAATTTTCAAAATTGGTTCCAACAATATCATATAGGTTTGTTTTTCCTTGCATTAATCAAAGTTAACACAGTCCCATCAATTAATCCATATCACACCAGAAAAAGGAACGAAAATACAATGTATGCATATACCATCCGCATTCGCCACGGGGCCCCATCATGCACCGTTAGGTTACTTAACTAACGACAGAGTGGGGGCTGGATGAGTGTGGGTGCAAAACATATACAATATCTACTAGTATATATAAATATATATATATATATATATATATAACATTCATCCTAGGCATGATATAAGCAAAATCACAGAAAAGCGATAAGCAACACAGAACAACGGATAATCTAGGATCCTCGAGTTTCACATGAGCCGCAAGTGAAACCCGACGTTCCCCTGTCGTGTGGATAGCCTGTGCAATGTAAACCTGGACTCCTACGAGTGCGGAAAGTTACCTGCCAATCCCAGAAGTGAGGCAACTCTAATCAACAAAGTGAATGGGCCACCCAGCACTTCACGGAATCCGGTAACTTGAGAATCCCTCCGTGGGTTATCCTATACCCCCTACGAGTGCGGCAAATAGCCCGCCAATTCTAGAGTAAGGCCCCCTCCGTCTCAACGCCATGATATGGGGGTTCATTGCCCTCTAGAACCCCGGCTATTCGAGCACTCCACCGCGGGGTAATTCTAGTACAGAAAAGAAAAATATATATACAATGGAGACATCAACCTCAACCCGGTCATGCCCCAATAAATGAAAATACAATCTGGCAGAGACGGATGTCCACATGTCGGACGCTCGCCCCCCAACACTGAATATACAAATGAATCTAAACTGTACAACTACCATTGCATAAGAGGCTGTCCCACACGACAATCCAATCAAAGCCATCACAGATATCAACATCACAACAGTATAAGCAAGTACATGCAACACCGTCTAAACGACATTTAGCAAATAGACGACGTTTGAAAAACACATACACCACATTGCAGATATCAACGATGCAAAATTTCAAGGTTTGAAACTTTTCAAGCCCCCCCAAAGCAAAGACAACACAAAGTGAAATCTGAGGAAAACAAACAAGTCCAAACACACCAATTTACAAAAACCAAGATACAGAATGAAAATGGGGCCCACTGGTGAATTGTAAAAAGGTGAGGCCGGGAATTTGGGCAATGTGGCCGGTCAAGTTTTCATGAAAATTCCTCGTTTTCATTCTGTGTCATACTCATATACGGTCTAAGACTTTGCAATTGTTTAAAAAAAATTCAGAGATCAAAAAATTTTCAGAACAGAGAGTGGATTTTGAAGTCGCAGTTTTTCGGTTTTGAAACTAATGCATTGTCTACTACTAGTTTCTAATGTTTGGATGGCTCTGATACAATGTTGGGGTTCCTAGCGCCATGGCCATCTACCATGGCCGTTCGCGGAACAAAAATTTTTGGCGTTAAAGAACTTGGCGCTAGAAACAACTATCTAGAATCGAATCCAAATATGAAACTAGTAATCTAAATGAGTCTAACTACTGTGATAAATTATTATACCAAACAAACCATGTCCTTTGGTCTTCCACCATCTCCCTTAGCTCCTTGAGATCCTTTGGATCGAGCTTGGCCGCCGGTCTTCCTTCGTCGAAGATGATCCACCCGAGAGATGTAGCTCATGGGTCTAGGTCCATATAAAAGATCAAGTGAAGCAACTAGGGATTCTAGATGGCTAGTCTAGAATGCTTAGGATGTAGTGGAGTGTTCTCGGTGTATCTTTTCCTCACCTCCTCTCTTGATTCTCAACACATGAGATTGTAGAGAGGAGGTTGAAGATGAAGCTGGAGAAACTCAAGAAAAGAAAGAGGAGAGTGAAGATAATGGTGATATTGTTTTTCTCATCTAAAAAATAATAAACTAACCATCCAAGAGAGCAAACCATGAAGCATGGTTTTATCATGTTAGTTATATGTATGCCCTAGAGGCCATTACTGTACATAGGATGTATATTATAGTGGATGCTGGGACATATATAGGGAGGACTTTCTTGCTCGACATGATAGTATGCTATCTGGTTACCCTTTACCTTAACGTGTATGCTGATTGTCTCTCTGTTACATGTTGGTAAAGCCCTTAGGATCTGTACTTGACTACCTGGACTATGATGCGGATCATACTAGTGGGGACATGGTAGTCCATAAGTACATCCTTCAAAGTCCCTAGTCGAGGGTGTATCGAGACGGGGCATCGATATACCAGAGTAGACTAGCGTGTACCTTCTCGACCCATGTAGATGGGCGATGGATGATCCCATATCCATCGGTGTTTGACATCAGAGATGATATACGGGTGCTCAGTAGAGACTGGGTACACTGGACGGACTCGCCGAGAACTCCCAGATGGTATTATACCTCACGTCAGATGGCAGTTCTCTGGTGACACTGGTACAGAGTAGTCTGTTGACCCGAGATCGTCATAGAGTCTTGTGTGGTTCCCACTGTGCTTTGATTTCCATCTTACCACGTCCAAGAGGGCGTGCAAAACGGTGGTTTTTGGGTACAGTCCCGAGTCACATGGAGGCAATGAGCGATAGGAGGGGATTCGTCTCTCCCGGTATAGGGAGTTGATGTTGCGCTGTGTTCGATTGGCTATAACAGGAAATCCCTGGCCAGGGTTGCTGAGATTTACTGGTAAGTGTTACCAGTAGTTTCTCGAACAGTTATAGACCTCATATCGACACGACTTATTGAGCTATTGGGGTCTGACGTTTACCACCCCTAGGCGAGATATGCGACATATCAGACGATCAGACCGGACTGTACGGTAGTGTTACTGGTCGGATTCACTGGAGTGTGAGCGGGCTTGCTCGTCGATCTTCAGATCGCTCAATACCCGGGTGGCCGTTACGTTTAGCAGACCGCTTGCGGCTTGTGGGTGTTTGATATGATCATCATCTGCTGCCGGCGTATTGACGAGTCTTTAGAGTCCTACACAGAGGTTTCCTGGCTCAAGCGAAACGAAATAGGAGCGCATATGAGATATGTGCGGGACCGAGAATAATGCGTGTATGTGATACCGTATTCTATTCTCGCGATAAATATATCGAATGGTTGTATGCGATATAACCTAGTTATCGATTCAAGCGTTGATTCGATAAGCCGATATATTAGATACCAGTCGGTTATGTGCGCATGACCGGATCATTGAATCAAGTGTTGATTTAATGATTTAATGCATATTTATATATTTGATATATTACTTTGCGTTAACTAGTATCGGTTCACTTTAGACGGATTTTCTCACTCGGATGTGCGCATTGTATATGCGATATACTTTTGTGCACTTGTTTGTATCATGTTTGATGATACTTGTCATGCTAGGGTTCAAGTGTAAAGATTAAACCTTGGTTAATGAAATGGTTAGGGTTTATTATTAGTTATTCATTTATCTTATTTAGTTATCCATTTATTTTTGATAAATGAATAAAAGAAATGAGAAAAGAATGGTGGCTAAATTTGTTCTTTAGTTGAAGCTTCATGAAGCTTTGTTCAAGTCAACCATCCTTATCTCATCCTTAACCCTAACCATTCCCACTAACCATGATTCATTCTCTACACTTAACTCTAGTTAGAATTATGATAAGAATTCATTTTCTTTTCATTTTCTTTTAACTTATCATATCAATTTCCTTCTTCTTCTTCATGCTTCAAGTGAAGAAGCTTGAAGTCCATCAATGGTGATTGATGCATATGAGTGAGAAATCCAATTCTAAAGTCTACCCACTTCCTATTTCTTCATCCTCTACCTCTTGCCAAGTAGTAGAGTGTGTTTCCTTCACAACTTTTCACGGTTTGGTGAAGGTGGAGCTTGATTCATCGATGCTTCGACGTAGATCATCTTCGGCATGGACATCGACGACCTAGCTTGCCCATTCTCCGACGAAGCCGACTCTAGAGCCCGGATTTGATTTGGACAGCGGAGACGACCTCGTTGCGGAGCCATGGAGGTGGAGGACCGGATCTACAAAGGTTGTATTTCCGTATTCTCATTAGTTAACTGTTAACTAGTTCTTGTTCGCCTAGACTTCTAGTATACGATCCGTTGTTTAGGGTTTGTAGGCACCATAATTTTTGAAATTGCCATGGTTGATGGCTTTGGAGACCTCACTAGAGTGCCTAGGAACCCTGCAGTGGTATCAGAGCCTAGCTAGAGCCTTAGGCGAAGTCCAGACGGAAATTGAAGTCCGATCGAACCGAAACCTCACCCGGGAAATTGCTCTCTGTACAATTTTTAAAATCTGGGATTTTTCAAAATTAAAAATATTCATAAAAATCAGCAGGTATTTCTAAGAAAGACTGTAAAATTCGGCTGGCTAATTCCAACAGTGCGCCGCGCTTCCGCGGCACGAGCATGGCTCGTGCGGTGCAAGCGCGGCCATTTTGTCGTATATGGCATCCAAATTTCTACAGTAATTCATAGTATTCTGTGCTGGTTTTCCTGGGTATTTTTAATATTTTTTCAAGAGTTGAATTTTTCTGAGTTGTTTTGGGAATTCGATGTTTCGATCGGGGTATCAAATTTTGTCTGTGTGGCTTTCCGGATAAATTTTAGAATATGTTAAAAAGTTCGACCGGATATAAATACCCAATTTTTCCCCTGTCGGGAAATTTCCAAGTGTTGGATTTTTCCGTAGTTTAACGACGTTCTAAGTAGTGCAAGTAACGCGATGGTCCCTCTAGAAGACACAAACCTTAACTCGATTATGTGACCGTCTTGAACTGCCCTTTGAACCTTCGGGTTTGGGGCAGTACGGCGTGCCACATGTGAGGCGTTGGCTTGACCCTTCTACGGCTGGACCGTTGGTACTGAGGTACGAACGGAATGTTGTTAGACATATTTCATGTGTTGATCTGTATCGGGAAAACTTGGGTGTTCGATTGTTCGATCGAAAAGTTTAACATTTTCTGTTTATCCGGAATGGGATACAATAATTGGAATTCACAAACAGTTATGTGATAACTGAATGAATGTTATAAACGCAGCAATTTAGTCTCACTTGATCGGTTGCCACGGAATTTTGATGTGATCAAAAGTCCGTCGCAATCACGTAGCGTACGCGGATACTCGCCGGATAAACTTAATAGACAGCTTCACTCCATAGCCCCGACCAAGTGACTGTAGGAGAACCCCGTCGCCGAAAGCATCCCTCCGGGTGCTCGCGGTAGCGGTGTTCCGCCTTGGTGCACTTCGTCGACGGTATCAGGGGTGCAGCCGTCTACTGAAGTTTGCGACGAGCATTCGATCATGATGTCGGGAATCTTGTTGAATTGCCCGACTTAATATTGAAAAGAGTTTTCGATTTTGAGACTAAAATGCGGGGTTTATAATTGTTAGGCATGCGATGTCTAAAGAATTCATTTGGTCAGGCATGCGATGTCTGAAGAGATTGCGGATTCCAACTGTTGTAGTTTTACACTTTCTTTTCTGTGACCGTAAGTGTAATATGTGATATCGCCGGTTTCGTTGCTATATGTCAACGACAATTGGGATGGACATATTTACTTACGTTGATGACATGTGATGTTATGTGTTGCTGGATATGTTATATTGGATCGTCGTGTTTGAATAGCCGAGGGTTTTTATGTGAGATGAGTGTTTTTCATTTTCATTCATGTAAAAACTTGTATGTAATATTCTTTTGTTGGGGCGCTTCCAGGTTGCGGGAGTTGTCACCTGTTGTATATTATTTACTTTTCCGCACTAGGATAGACCCAAGGAGGAGGGCACAAGTAACCGGGTTCTGGAGTCCAGTGGGAGACCAACTCGAGGAGTCGGGTCCGGGTCTCCTAACTCCAGAATTGGTAGGGTTGCTTGCCGCTCTCGTAGGGGTCTAGGGGTGTGGGTTTGGCTATTCATCACGACCGTGGAATCCGTGTTTTATACTGGCTCGTATTGAAAACACGGACGTCCTAGTATATCCAATATTTCATATGTTTCTTCTGCTGCGATATCTGTGATGTGATCATGTGATGTTTCTGTGATGGATATAGTATATAGTATATATGATATATTATATAGACGTTACTTATGTTTTACACCCGCGCTAGCCCTGCCCTGCTCTGTCGTTAGTTACCTAACCTAACGGTGCACGAGGGGACATCGAGGCGAATGCGGATGGCATAAGTGTACGTTATATCTATCTGTGATGTTTAGGTATTTAAAATGATGGGACTTCATTAATGTGATTAATGAAATAAAAGAAACCTAAGATGTTGTAGAATCGAATTTTAAAATAAAACAGGTAGCTACAGTTCTTGCTTTGCACAGAGGTATATGTGATATATCCTGCACCTTATTCGATGAGGAAAGGACCGAGATCCCTTCACCGGGAGTGACTCCTTTAGCAATAACTGGCAGATGCTACACACTCGGTTTGTCTTATGATTGCTTTTAAGAGTTCTGCTTTGCACAGTGATATATATGATATATCCCGCACCTCATTCGACGAGGAAAGGACCGACGATCCCTTCACCGGGAGTGACTCCTTTAGCAAAACTAGAAAAGCCTCAAAAGCACTCCATTTCAAAATTCATTCGATCCTACAACGATATCAAGTTCATTACGCAATAGGTTTTCAGAAAAACCTGTCGTAGCCCTCCGTCATTTCAGATAAATCCTGTTTAGTATTCGTGCTGCGTTTGTTGACCTTGTCAAGGCGCAGTGTGCGGTAGCTAACCAGTATTTATCTGCTTATGCATATGATGCAGATTGGGTTAGGGTAGTCGTGCGGCCTTGTTGACCTTGTCAAGGGTCGTGCGGGTGGGTTTGATTCAATCAAGAAATGACGGGTAGAACTTGACTTGCGGTCTATGGTTTGTTGACCTTGTCAAGGTCATAGATCATTCGGGGCAAAATATTATCGGGAATTTCAAGTGTTGAAATTTGCAATGAGATTGCATACCTTCTATGAGATAGTTGGATCCCGATACCCGCTGCGAGTAAGTGTTACTCCTGGGAGAGTTTTATACATTACAATTAGCCGATCAAGTAGGTGTCTAGAAAGGTGTCAACGGGGTTACGCCTCTGGGAAAACGAGGTTTACATTAATTAGGTTCGTGCGAAAGCACGGGGGACCTCCCTCAAAGTACCGACACTGGCCTGGCTGAAAGATTGGCGAACTTGTAGTGTGTAATTAATCCCGGCTAGTCTTTCCTTTTAGGGTTTGAAGGAAGATTTGATAAAAAGCAGTGGGAGCCACCCTGATTAGATAAAATAATAACCAATCTATTCTTGACAGAGCGCACGCTGAGTGTTTTCTTCTCTCTCTCTCCTGGTAGCGACCATATCACGCCTTAATCAAGATAATAATACGGATTATTGACCGAACCCGCTTGTTATACTGAGCTGGGGAACGTTGGTCCCGCTCCAACTTATAATTGTTATAAGACAGAGCAGGAAATTGGGGATTACCAGAATTCCCGTGCCGCCCAAACGAAGAGAGTGCATGCTGATGCATCATCTTCGGGTGTGTTCATTATACAGAACTGTTTCTCAGTATTCTTTACGTCCTGGGTATGTGATACCAGATCAGGATCCCAGATATGTAATCTGTTACATAGGGCTACAGAAAGGTGGAGAACTGAGAACGGGTGATAAGTTTCATGAGGCAGAAAACGGGGCAAGTGTTGCAGCCAAGTCTGTTGGTCACTGTCACCCTGTATTACCGATACATTGATTCTGAACGAATGTTATTAGATACCGAACCTGATATACAAAATCATATCAGTCTCTTTATTAGTAAAGAAATGATAAGATTTTGTATTGTTGGATAATGTTTTGAACATTTCCTATATCAAAAGTTGATCGGTTCAGGCACGTTGTCTAAAAGCATTAATGTTCTAAATCAAACTACAGTTCTTAGTATATGGAACACACACAAGAGGAAGAGTTCAGAAATGAACGGATCCTTCTTGAGGTATTGTAGACTAGGTCAGATCAATGTGACCCGACTAGCTAGAGTTACATAAAGATGCATATTTAAATTAGTTTGAATTTACATCTTGTGAAACTCGCCAGTCGTGTCACAAAGATAAGATGACCACAGCTCTGTTTATTGGAAACAGAGAAAGAGTTAGTAAACTCTTGGGATGATACATGTTGATGTATGCAGGTCCCCTGTCTACACATGCCAGGATTGGTTCTTTATACTTCATTACATTCTCTGATAATCTCTCAAGATTCAGACATACGTTCCTGTTGAAACATAAGTCCGAACCTTTTGAGATATTCACAGAATATAAGTTAGAAGTAGAGAACCAAAATACGGGTAAAAGTATTATGTCCTTTGATGTGATCAAGGAGGAGAATACTTGAGCACGAAAATCCTGGATTATTCTAAAGGAGAATGAGATTCTCTCTCAGCATTACTCCTCCGTATACACCATAGCACGATGGTATATCGGGGCGGAGCAATCTCACCCTATATGATAAGGTGTGCTCTATGATGAGTACTACTGAGTTACCTATTTCCTTTTTTAGGAGTTATGCGCTTGAGAAGCTGCATACCTATTGAATAGGGTTCGATTCAAATCTGTTGCCTACCATTTCATATGTGATATGGAAAGGGAAGAGCCCATGTTTTAAGCTAGTTAAGATTTGGGGTTGTCCGGCCTATGTCAAAAGCAAAATCCGGACAAGCTCGAGGCAAGATCTGTTATGTACAACTGGAAATGTTCCAGCTATACAAACTACAGAAGATGATTTGATGGAACCAAAGGATTCAGTAGATTCCAACGAACCTCAGCCTCTCCGCCGATCTAGTAGGGTTCCTCACCCACCTGAGAGATACTTCGGTTTCTCTATGACAGTGGGAGCGAGGATTGCATCATGAGATGATGACCCAACTAGTTTCGACCTGGCCATCAAGAGTAAGACTCTGTAAGAATGGCTGGATGCTTAGTGATCTGAGATGGAATCCTTATACACCAACAAAGTATGGACTTTGGTTGCTATATCTGAAGGGTTAAATCCCCATCAGGAGCAAGTATATCTTGAGAAGATTACTTGGTGTACATGGAAAAGTTGAGACTTTCAAAGCTAGACTTGTTAAAAGTGTGCATCATTGACCAGGTGTGGATCATGATGAAACCTTTTCAAGTAACTATGCTTAAGTCCATCCAGATCCTACTTGCCACGGCTTCATACCATGACTACGATATCTGGCGGTTGGGTGTCATGACAGCTTTTCTAAATGATGTTTAGAAGAGACTGTCTATAAGTACACAGCCAGAGGGCTTCGTAGACAGTGGGAGCAGCGGAAACGTGTGCAAGATGCTTTATAGGATAAAGCAGGCATCGCGGAGTTGGAACATCTGTTTTGATGGATTAGTCAAGGAAGTTGACATCATCAAAATGGTAGATGAACCTTGTATAAACAAGAAGGTAGTAGGGAGTATGGTGACGATCCTCGTAGAGTACGTGGATGACATACTCTTGATAAGAAAGGAGTTTCTTATGCTACGCTCGGTCAATCTCCGCTTATCACAAAGATTCTCCATATAGGATTAAATTGATACCTCCTAAATCCTGGGTTTTTGGATCTATGAGATAGATCTAAATGGATGTTAGGAAACTCACTAGTTGTAGTGAGACGGTATCAACCGATCCTGGGGAGAATCACTGGAAGGGTTCCAGGGTGATAATGACGACTGAGTGTCAGTCGCAGGCATTGTCTTTACCCTCGATAAAGGGACGGTATGTTGGAAGAGTTCCAAACTAGATACCGTGGCATACTAGACGATAAAGGCTGGATACATCGCTACTTAAGATGCTACCAAAGAGGCTGTTTGGGTGTATAATGGTTCATGAGATGAACTATGTTCCTCCCATTGTGTGACAATGGAGTTATGGCTTATGCCAAGGAACGCCGGGTCCCATCAGTGATCCAGACATATTCTAAGGCAGCATCACTTGATCATGGAGATGGTTGATCTCCAGGGAGATCGAGGTTAGGAGAGTAGACTCAGAGGACAACACAGCGGATCCACTCACAAAGGCCTGTTCCCAGAGAGAGACTTTTATGGGATGGTTGAGTATGAGATACTTTAAACCACTGCTACAGATGGCCCTAGTGCAAGTGGGAGATTGTTAGTTATATGTATGCCCTAGAGGCCATTACTGTACATAGGATGTATATTGTAGTGGATGCTGGGACATATATAGGGAGGACTTTCTTGCTCGACATGATAGTATGCTATCTGGTTACCCTTTACCTTAACGTGTATGCTGATTGTCTCTCTGTTACATGTTGGTAAAGCCCTTAGGATCTGTACTTGACTACCTGGACTATGATGCGGATCATACTAGTGGGGACATGGTAGTCCATAAGTACATCCTTCAAAGTCCCTAGTCGAGGGTGTATCGAGACGGGGCATCGATATACCAGAGTAGACTAGCGTGTACCTTCTCGACCCATGTAGATGGGCGATGGATGATCCCATATCCATCGGTGTTTGACATCAGAGATGATATACGGGTGCTCAGTAGAGACTGGGTACACTGGACGGACTCGCCGAGAACTCCCAGATGGTATTATACCTCACGTCAGATGGCAGTTCTCTGGTGACACTGGTACAGAGTAGTCTGTTGACCCGAGATCGTCATAGAGTCTTGTGTGGTTCCCACTGTGCTTTGATTTCCATCTTACCACGTCCAAGAGGGCGTGCAAAACGGTGGTTTTTGGGTACAGTCCCGAGTCACATGGAGGCAATGAGCGATAGGAGGGGATTCGTCTCTCCCGGTATAGGGAGTTGATGTTGCGCTGTGTTCGATTGGCTATAACAGGAAATCCCTGGCCAGGGTTGCTGAGATTTACTGGTAAGTGTTACCAGTAGTTTCTCGAACAGTTATAGACCTCATATCGACACGACTTATTGAGCTATTGGGGTCTGACGTTTACCACCCCTAGGCGAGATATGCGACATATCAGACGATCAGACCGGACTGTACGGTAGTGTTACTGGTCGGATTCACTGGAGTGTGAGCGGGCTTGCTCGTCGATCTTCAGATCGCTCAATACCCGGGTGGCCGTTACGTTTAGCAGACCGCTTGCGGCTTGTGGGTGTTTGATATGATCATCATCTGCTGCCGGCGTATTGACGAGTCTTTAGAGTCCTACACAGAGGTTTCCTGGCTCAAGCGAAACGAAATAGGAGCGCATATGAGATATGTGCGGGACCGAGAATAATGCGTGTATGTGATACCGTATTCTATTCTCGCGATAAATATATCGAATGGTTGTATGCGATATAACCTAGTTATCGATTCAAGCGTTGATTCGATAAGCCGATATATTAGATACCAGTCGGTTATGTGCGCATGACCGGATCATTGAATCAAGTGTTGATTTAATGATTTAATGCATATTTATATATTTGATATATTACTTTGCGTTAACTAGTATCGGTTCACTTTAGACGGATTTTCTCACTCGGATGTGCGCATTGTATATGCGATATACTTTTGTGCACTTGTTTGTATCATGTTTGATGATACTTGTCATGCTAGGGTTCAAGTGTAAAGATTAAACCTTGGTTAATGAAATGGTTAGGGTTTATTATTAGTTATTCATTTATCTTATTTAGTTATCCATTTATTTTTGATAAATGAATAAAAGAAATGAGAAAAGAATGGTGGCTAAATTTGTTCTTTAGTTGAAGCTTCATGAAGCTTTGTTCAAGTCAACCATCCTTATCTCATCCTTAACCCTAACCATTCCCACTAACCATGATTCATTCTCTACACTTAACTCTAGTTAGAATTATGATAAGAATTCATTTTCTTTTCATTTTCTTTTAACTTATCATATCAATTTCCTTCTTCTTCTTCATGCTTCAAGTGAAGAAGCTTGAAGTCCATCAATGGTGATTGATGCATATGAGTGAGAAATCCAATTCTAAAGTCTACCCACTTCCTATTTCTTCATCCTCTACCTCTTGCCAAGTAGTAGAGTGTGTTTCCTTCACAACTTTTCACGGTTTGGTGAAGGTGGAGCTTGATTCATCGATGCTTCGACGTAGATCATCTTCGGCATGGACATCGACGACCTAGCTTGCCCATTCTCCGACGAAGCCGACTCTAGAGCCCGGATTTGATTTGGACAGCGGAGACGACCTCGTTGCGGAGCCATGGAGGTGGAGGACCGGATCTACAAAGGTTGTATTTCCGTATTCTCATTAGTTAACTGTTAACTAGTTCTTGTTCGCCTAGACTTCTAGTATACGATCCGTTGTTTAGGGTTTGTAGGCACCATAATTTTTGAAATTGCCATGGTTGATGGCTTTGGAGACCTCACTAGAGTGCCTAGGAACCCTGCATATCAAACTCCTTTTTCTAATTTTTAGAATGCAACTATACTTGAATAGTGAGCACAAATGAATTAACAATTCATTTGTCAACACTATTCAAGCATGGTTCTCACTATACTCTCCTTTTTCCTTTTCCACCTCATTATCCATTTATGATAAACGGATAAATCCAAAATGAGGTGTCCACATTCTAGAATTTTGTCTGTAAAAAATACGGAATACACTCTACTGTATATACATACCTGTATTCGTATCGAAATACGAATACCCGAAGAGATAGAATAACACAAAGAACATAATATTAGAATATACATATCGAGATATATATACGTAAATTATTAAATCAACACCTGATTTAATAATCCGGCTCAATCCCGAGCCGGCTAGTATTATCAACTGTCCGATCGAAAGTCCGGGTACATAGTACAATCAATCGATCGGACCCCTGAACGTATCCAATACGGCTACTACATCGTTTCGCCTGAACCAGGGAAACCCTCTGTGTGGGACTCTAATGACTCGTCAATACGCTGGCAGTGAGTTTAACCATAAGTACGTCAGCGGCACTAGCTGTACGTAACAGCTACCCAGGTATTGAGCGAAAGGAAGGCCAACGAGCAAACTTATCCGAACCCATACCGATCCTGTTAGTGACAATCTCCGTACAGTCCGGTCTGTTCGTCTAAGAGTATCGCATATCGAGTCTAGGGGGTGGATAAAGTCAGACCCCAAATAACGCGATATTTCGTGTCGGTATGATGCCTATCACCCACTGAGAAAATACTGATCCAAATCAGTAATTCTCGTCTACTTTGGCCAAGGATTTCTGGTGATGGCTCGGTACTGTATTCAAATAAAACATGTTTTCATGACTCCTTTAAGCCGTGGTAGGATGATAATCCCAGCACAGTAGGAACTCACATGAGACATATGACGATCTCAGATCGACAGACTAACCTGTACCTATGTCACCTGGGAACTGCTATCTGACAATAGGTATAATATCAACTAGCATGTTCCCGGCGAGTCCGTCCAGTGTACTCATAACCCAATGAGCACCTGTATACTATCTCAGGTGACTTACTGACACTAATGGCTTGTGAGACCGACTACCACCCCTCGTCGGGGTCTCGATAAGTATACACTAGTGTATTCCGGAGTATCAATGCCCATTCTCGATACTCTCTCGACTAGGGACATTTAAGGATGTGCTTATAGACCAACCAGCTCCCATGTATATGATCGCCATCATAATCCTGGTAGTCAATAAAGAATCCCATTGGCTCTATCAATATGTAATAGTGATCTGTAATACCACATAATGCATGTACTTGATGATAAAGACAAACCAGATAACATACTATCATTTTGAGTATGACTGTTCTATCCGTATAAGTCCTCCCTCAATCATCATAATGACCTACCTGCGATTACAATAATTGCCTTGAGGGTTGTTCCCTCATAAAAAAAAGGGAAAGGGGGAAAATTCCCCACTATGAAAGCCTCATGTGTTAACACGTGAGTACCTATATGCAAAAGGATATAGGAGATGCAGTTAAAAACCAATAGGTTAAAAGAGCCACACGTGTTAGACACGTGAGTGCCTATATGCAGAGCATGTAGGCGCTGTAATCAAATAATTGGCAAGCCAAACAGGCCTCACGTGTTAAACATGTAAGAATTTATATGCATATGCGTGCTGAAAATAAAGCATACTGAAACCCATGCTAGTGGTCACATGTTAAACACGTGAGTTCTTCTGCTGCACTCTTTGGCAAGATAGAATTAAATTCTATGTCGGAAATATTTCCTTGATCTTTTTCAAACTAGAAAGATCTTCTCTGTTAAACAGAGGAACCTTGGATCAAAGATCCAAAGGTGATTATAAAATCACCCACCAGTCATCTGATAGAATAAAAATTCTATCTTAGGAAAAGATATCATGTTAAGTAAACAAGAAAACTTCTCTGTTAAACAGAGAGCCTTTGGATTAAAAATCTAATGGTGAAGTGATCCGAGAGATCATTTTGGATTGATCATGATCTCTCAATCAGAGATTTACCAAACAAATTGATCTTTTCTCTTATCCTATAAATAGAAGGGGAAAACAAAAAAAAGGAGAGATAGAACTTGACACAAGCTTCTGTAAAAAAGAGTACAGTGAGATCTTGAGAGAACAAGAGAATTTAATTCTTAAAGAAGATCATATGGTCTCTTCTTTACCTATTTAAGGGTTTAACCCTTCATTTAAGAACTCGGTTCTCTCCCTAGTTGAGATTTGCAGAATCAAATCTTCCCATAAGTTGAGAATTTAATTATCATCGGGGAGATTTTGCTCTGCAGATTCAAAAGCTAGGGGTGAAGAATTAAGTTATAGAAAAGAGAGAGAAGAAGAACGAGAACATATAGGAATTTAATTCCTCCAAAAATTAGGGTTCAACCCTATATATAAAGAACTTAGTTCTTCCATAAAAAACAGTGATAATGATCCAAAATCTTCAAAACCAGAATCCTTAGTGCTTAGCACTATTTTGAAGCCTCACGTGTTTCCCACGTGAGTGCTTCAAACGAACAATGAGAGCAACTAAAATTGCCTCACGTGTTTCCCACGTGAGTGTTAAAGCACCCTAGTATCAAAAAAAAGGACAGTCATGTGTTTTGCACGAGAACGTTAGCCAAGTGCTGAGCACTTCTATAAAAAAAGAAAGGGAAATAAAACCCAACACGTGTGTCACGTTGGTGCCACAAAACTCTAGTGTTTAACACTAATCCAGTACCCACGTAAAACGCACGTGAGCACTGTATGCCTCAGTGCTTAGAACCGTTGGGTAATTATGGAAACCCAATCTCAGCCTAAATTTGTTAAGTTTCCTGAGGTTAAAGCTCTTTGATTCTAAAAACAACCGAGCCCATATTGCTCAAGTTTTCCTAAACTGACCTTAGTCTCAAAAATGACTAGTGGTCTCCCATTGATGATATCCCAAATGATATTCATCTCATATCTCCTAAGATAATTTTAGTCTCAAAAATGACTAACATTTCTTAGGTCTACAGCAGCCCCCCTTTTTTCCTTCAAATATAGGATTTGGTTTAAAGGTATATCTCTTTACACCTCTGATACATGTCGTTCTAATTCCTCAACGTCTTCAGAGAGGTGGCGGGTCCCGACGACCAACAACAGATTCAGAATCTGTTCACCGTCGGAAGACGGTCCGGGACGTTGGGACGTCTGGCCTAAATTCTGGGGGCGGATGCTATTTGGATTTATCCGTCCACTTTTCCGAATATGCCAAGTTGATTTATAGAACTGTATATCGGAGATTTGGATGGATGCGGCCGTTGTAGCGGACATTATCAGATCCCCCCTCGTTTGCGAGGGTTTTTTTTAATTGTGAGGACGCTCTTCCTTGCAGGCGCAAGCCCCTGCAGTTAATTATGTTACCGCATCGCGGTAACCACTTTCTCTTGCTCCGGAAGTTCACTTCGTGTCTTGTGTATGTTATTTTTATTTTGGTTGCCCGTGGATTGTATATGGAGACTAATTTATGTCGTCGCCCATAGGGCGTGGATTAGTCCAAATCCGTATAGTTTTAGATTTGGGTTTGGATCGATTTAAGGATCGTTAATCTGGTTTGAGATTAAGATCAACCTAAACACATGAGCATTTAGGCTCGATTGTTTTAGTTTAAGGACATCGCGGTCAATTATCGCCATGTTTGAGACGAAATGTTAGTTTAAGAACGTTTCAGTCCTTTGTCGCCGTATTTAGGGGTGAATATTAGTTTTATGATATTTCGGTCTATTATTCATCTTGCGTGCACGTGTATTTGTTACGTGGCAAAGTGAACAATGGAGATATGGAATGTTCCCAATTTGGGGCACGATCCGATTTGAGGAGTGCACGTCAATTTGGAAGTGCATCAACGAAAGAAGTTGTTGGTCGTTGGGACCCGCCACCTCTCTGAAGACATTAAGGAATTACAACGACATGTATCAATAGTGTGAAGAGATCTACCCTTAAACCAAATCCCATATTTGAAGGAAAAAAGGGGGGCTGTTGTAGACCTAAGAAATGTTAGTCATGTTTGAGAATAAAATTTGAAAGTGTATGTTAGCACCACCACATGGTTTTACTAGCATCAAGCATGCCGTTTTGAAAAATTTAAGGGTGCCAATCTACACTAACCAAGATCATAAACTAGATGATTTGGGTTTAGCTTGATATCATAAACTTTCAGCTAAGAGATGGATGGCTACAACCTTTGTAGACCGTGTCCTTCTCTTCTAAAACTCCGGGTTGTAGTCAACGCGACTCCACTAGGCTTCACTTGAAGGTTGAATGAACTTGCTTCGAATAACTTCTTGCCGAAGAAGATCCACCCGAAGTCCGCTAATCCAAGCTACCTTTTCACTAAACTCTTTAGTGAAGTAAACACACTACACCAAAGCGCTAATATAGTGTAGGATGGTGAAATAGGGGTGTTGTTTGCTCACTAGGGTTCTCACAAGCTCAAGGGTTCACAACTCATGTGAGGGATTGAGATTGGAGGTGGAGATGAAAAAGATGGAGAGAGCTAGAGAGCAACTCATCACATGAGCTCTCAAGTCAAGAAAAAATAACTCAAGTCAAGTATGAAGTGTAGAATGGCTCATCAAAGCTCACACATTATTGAAGCATACAATTTTTAACACTTAAAAATTGTAGCCATACTTCAATAGTGCAAGCAAATGAATATAAAATAGAATAAGCCATGCTATGCCCATCCCTCCAAAGTCTCCCCATTTATCATCTCTTTTTCTATTTTCTAAAAATAGAAAATCCATGCCATGCTTCATATATATAATATATATATATATATATATATCACACACACACACACAGATATATATATATATATATATATATATATATATATATATATATAAAGATAAGCATATAATTAGTGAGCAATAATATTAGTCAATATACAATTATATCAAATATAAATATATATCATATTATTAATTCAACACTTGATTTAATAATCCGGTTATATCACATATAACCGACTAATATCATTTATCTGTATGTCACATTATTAAATCAACACTTGATTCAATAATCCGGTTATATCACATATAACCTAACTGATAATAATAGCCACCAGATTACAATACGGTATTTCATACTCGTATTTAATCAGGCCCCCGCACATATTAGTATATGTGCCCTACTTCGTTTCACTTGAACCAGGAAACTTCTATGTGGGACTCTAAAGACTCGTCAATACGCTAGCAGTAGGTGATGATCACATCAGTTACCCACAAGCCGTCAGCGATACTAGCTGGACGTAACGGCTACCCAGATATTGAGCAAATAGAAGATCAACAAGCAAGCTTTTCCAAACTCCCATGAATCCTATAGGTAACACTTACCGTACAGTCCGGTCTTTTCGTCTGATATGTCGCATATCGAGTCTGGGGGTGGACCGTCAGACCCCAATAACTTGATAAGTCATGCCGATGTAAGGCCTATAATGGTACGAGAAACTACTGATAACACTTATCAGTAAATCTCATCAACAGCCCCGGCCAGGGACTTCCTGTTATAGCCAATCGAGTATAGCGCAACATCAACTCCCTATACCGGGAGAGACGAAACCCCTTCTATCGCTCATTGCCTCCATGTGACTCGGGACAGTACCCAAAATCCACCTGTTTGCACGACTCCTTTGAGCCGTAGTAGGGAGGAAATCAAAGCACGGTAGGAACCACACAAGACTTTGTGACGATTTCGGGTCTACAGACTAACCTGTACCATTGTCACAAGAGAACTGTTATCTAACGATAGGTATAGTACCATCTAGGAGTTCTCGGCGAGTCCTGTTCAGTGTACCCATTCTCTAATAAGCACCTGTGTACAATCTTTGATGTCAAACACCAATGGATATGGGATCAACCATCGCCCCATACAGGGTCAAGAAACGTACACACTAGTTTACTCTGGAATATCGACACCCTATCTTGATATTTCCTCGACTAGGAACAATTGAAGGATGTGCTTATGGACTACCCAAGTCCCTTAGTATGATCCGCATCATAGTCCTGGTAGTTAAGACTACATCCTAAGGGCCTTATCAACATGTATATGAGAGACAATATAATAATACCAGTGAACATTTTAAGATAAAGGCAACCAGATAGCATACTATCATGTCGAGCAAGAAAGTCCTCCATATATATGTCCAAGCATCCACTATATTATACAATAATGGCCTATAGGGCATACATATCACTAACAATCTCTCACTTGCACCAAGGCCAGTTGTTGTAGTATCTCATATCCAACATTCTACAATGTCTCTCGATTAGCATCTAAGGGAGGGCCATGGTGAGTGGATCCGCTATGTTATCCCCTGTGTCAACTTTCCTGACTTCGATCTCCCGGCGATCTACTATCTCCCTGATCAGGTGATACCGCCTAAGAATATGTCTGGATCTCTGATGGGACCGGGGTTCCTTGGCCAAACCCACAGGTCCATTGTTATCACAATACACAGGTATTGGATGCTCAATGGATGGAACCTCTCCAAGTTCATCTTATGAACTTCTTCATCCAGACAGCCTCTTTGGCAGCATTGTTGGTAGCGATGTATTCAGCCTTCATCGTCGAGTCTGCTACGTTATCTAGCTTGGAACTCTTCCAACATACCGTCCCTCCACTGAAGGTGAAGACAAAACCCAAGACCGACTTACTGTCATCCTTATCACTCTGGAAGCTCGAATCGGTAATGGACTCCACCTGGAGTTCACCGTTACCATACACCAAGAACATCTCTTTAGTCCTTCTTAAGTACGTAAGAATGTTCTTCACAGCTGTCCAGTATTTCTCCCATGGATCTGAATGATACCTACTCACCACACCTAGTGAGTACGCTATACACAACATAGCATACATGATTGATCCAACTGCCGAAGCATAGGGTATCCCTTGCATGCGAGCCCTCTCCAAATCAATCTTGGGAGACATCTCTTTGAAGAGAGTGATTCATGAGCAAGTGGGTAAATTACCATGCTTAGAAACTTACATACTAATCCTCTTTAGCATGGTGTCTATGTATCTGGATTAGGACAATCCCAACCTCCGTTTAGATCTATCTCTATAGATCTTAATCCCCGGGATGTAGGAGGCATCACCAAGATCTGTCATGGAGAACTTGTGCGATAATAAGAGCTTGACCAAATGTAGCATAGGAACATCGTTTCCTATCAAGAGTATGTAATCCACGTACAATACGAAGAATACATCCTTACTCTCTACAAACTTCTTATATATACATGGTTCATCTATATTTTTGATGAAGTCAAACTCTTTGACAGCTTCATCAAAACAGATGTTCCTGCTCCGCGATCCCTGCTTTAATCCGTAGATTGATTTAAGAAGCTTGCACACGCTTCCGCTGCTCCCGCTGTCTATGAAACCCTCTGACTGTGTCATGTACATACTCTCTTCTAAATCACCATTTAGAAAAGCGGTCTTGACGTCCAACTGCCAGATTTCGTAGTCATGGTATGCAGTAACGGCAAGTAGGATCCTGATGGAATTAAGCATAACTGCTGGAGAAAAGGTTTCATCATAGTTGATACCTGGTCGTTGACGAAAAACCTTTTGCTACAAGTCTAGCTTTGAAAGTCTCAACTTTTCCATGTACACCAATTATCTTCTCAAGATCCACTTGCTCCCGATGGGTTTTACCCCTTCAGGAGCAACTTTCATAGTCCATACTTTGTTGGTGTACATGGATTCCATCTCAGATCGCATAGCATCCAGCCATTTCATAGAGTCTCCACTTGTGATTGTTGGGGTCAAAATTTACACCCCGGTCGACAAGGGCAAAATCAAAGTCAACTCCAAGCCAAGCGGCCCTAAGCCCAGGTCAGGACCGAGCAAGGAAGGGATCGGTCCCATGACAAAAGGAATGAAGCAATAAATTGGTTTAATGTAATTATTTTCTTTTTATAAAATAAATGTATGTAAAATGGGTAGAAAGCCAAAATTTTGTAAACCCTTGGCTTTTGTGCAAAAAGAAACAAGCACATAAAGTATGGGGTGGCACAAGCGTCATTTGGCAAAGCCCAAGAAGATGCATGTAAAGTGTGTAGCCTATAAAGGCAAACATGATGAAAATATCTATGACAACTTTTTCCATTCTCAAAAATTCTAGGGTTTGTGCCTCCTTCTCCTTTCTTAAGGTTCTAAAACCTTCCCCATTTTAAAATTAAATCAAGTGTTTAACTCTTCCCTTTTCCAAAAAGTAATAGTTTTTGACCACAAAACCCTTGAAAGGGATTTCAGATCTTCAATCAGATCTCGAAAAAGGGAGACTTTTAAGTCTCACCCCCTTTTCTCCAAGTTCCAGTTGATCAAGAGGAGGAAGAAAGAGACCCATCTCCAAAAATCCAACTTTGGACAGATCCAAGGCTCAAAAGAAGCTCCAGGGCTAAAGAGAGAGAGAGAGATGGGTCCCCTTTGATCACCTCTGAAGATCTTTGGGGAGTTCAACTCTAAGACCCAAATCCTCAAAGGAGTTTAACTCCTATTCCAGATCATTTAGGAGTTTTACTCCAAATCTCAATCATTTAGAGTTTAACTCCACTTAAAATCCCTTGGGAGTTCAACTCCTAGCCCAGGGGCTAAGCCCCTTTTTTGCTGGTGTTTCCAGCGGTCGCGTGCCGCGCACATGACCCGCGGGCGCCCAGCGATCGCATGCCGTGCACGCGACCCACGGGCGCTCAGCGCCCAGCGGTTGCATGACGTGCACGTGACCCGCGAGCGCCCAGCGCCCACGCGTGCTGCGCAAGTGACCTGTTCATATCATAATTTTGCATTATTATATTCCCCATTCTTAATCATTTTACAAATAAATAGGTGATTTTGATCCATATTTGCTAAATAGTTGCAGGTTACAGGTTCTCAGAACAATACAGTGAAAATGGTGAAAAGACGCTACAAATGTACAAGGGCAGCACAAGATTCAAGACCTCAACGCAAACCAAACGGTAAAAGTCCACAAATTCTGCACTGTTGGAAATCTGGAAGAAAGTGGAAAAGATCCTGCGGAACCAAGTAAAGAAAACAGATGTGAAAAGCAACTTGAAGCTGCACAGAAGAATTCAGCCCAAGTCCCCACCACATGGCCGCGGATCCGCGGCCAAACATGGCTTATGGCCGCGATTCCGCGGCCGTGCTGAGCACGTGTCGGTTCATCTTGTCGGTGGGTGTCAGTGCGTTGACCAGACTTCTCATGGTAGTTTTGTAATTTTAGATATGGATCAGATAGAAACCGTAGGGTTTCTATCATCTATAAATAGGAAGCCTACAGCTCTCTTTGGAGCATGCCTCTTTTTAATTCCTAGTTTAAAATTTTCATTCCTTGTAACTGTTCAAAGAGTGCATCAATAAAAAGTAAGTTTTTTTATCTTGAATTTCTTATTATCTGCAATTTTATTTCTCTGCAATTTTTTATCTGCCGTAGTTATTTTCTGCTAGTTAATTAGGTTATTAAAAACAAAAAAAAATGAATTCCTTTGTTAATTCCCTAATGAGTGAGTAGTTCCTCACTTGTTAGGGTTAGGTTTGGGGAAGGTTTGAGAGATGAAAATCTCTCACCCCTTTCTTGCCCGTTCAATATTTTAAAGTAAGGGCTCTATGCAAACAACCACACACCGCTCACTACGGCACCCTATCCCATGAGGTAGCGGTGATTCCCTAGTTAAGACCGGTTGTGTTTGATTTCTATAGAGGTGAGGGCTAAGAGTTAAGAAAGAATGGATAAGGACCAAAGGGAAGAAACCTAGTTTCTTCCTGGTCGTGCTAATCCCCTTTGTTAACTATTACCTTAACACCTAAAAGTTATTAATTAGGGCAAAGAAAGCGGTGAGAATAATTGACTTTCCAAACTAACCTAATCCTAACCCTAGCAAGGTTTTAATCCAAATTAATTTCAACCTCCGTTTTTATCGAAAATCAAAACCTACCACAAATAAGAATTGACTTGTTAGAACAACTAGAAAATACACGTTTTCCCTGTGGACTGACCCGTACTCAACCGGCTAGCTACCAAACGACACCGTTCTTGATTGCGGTTAATTCTTTGATTTCAAAACGCATACGCACAAAATCTTTACCAATCAAATGGCGCCATTACCGGGGATAACGGTAGTTATTTTCTTTTTGTAATTTCGGGTTAGTTAAAAAAATTAAAAAATCATAAAAATATAAAAATTTTATCATCTTGTTATTTTTTGAAGTGTTTTCGTGTGAATTGTGCAGGATCGGAAAGACGAACAGATTCAGATCTGGAAAAATCCAGTGAACAAAACAGCAAACAGAAAGATCTGAACAGACAGAGGAGAATAAAAACAACAAACAAAAAGATTTTGGAGATCTGAAGCAACTAACACACCGCAGAACCGCGGTCTTAGGCATCATTTGGCGGCGGATCCGCGGCCTGTTGCTGACGTCAGCAATCCAATTTTTCTGTAAGTATTCGTTACCTCCTCTGTAACCCTCTGTAGTCCTCTGAAAAATTTTCCTGCAGAGTTCTTTGCGCAAAACTTCTCCCCCTTCTCCAATAACTTAATTTTGTGTAGGATTCTTTGCGCCGCAATTAAAAAAATATTTTTGGCAAGTGTTTTGGATTTTTGTGTGTTTACTGCTTTGCATTTTTAAAACGGACTTTAATGGGGCTTTAACACCGATCCAGATTTGGTGGGGATTTCATTACCCTTCCTAGGACCCTAAAAATCATAAAAAGTATTTGCATCAACCTTCGAGTTAATTAAAAAATATTAGACTCAGCCAATAGGGACTGTCGCGCTCAATAGGATAAAGGAAAGGTTGTAGGCATCGGTCGTTTATCTAAACCAGACTTTGTGGTGCCTAGGCTAGACAAGTAGGAAAGGTAATTTTAAAAGGCCCGTATCACGGTGATTCGTGAGCGGATCCCTCATTTCTTTACTTGTGCTTACCTGGCCACAATTGGCGGTGAAGAGGCGATTTGAGGATCTCAGAACTTACCCTTTGGAACAGTTAGGAGCAGTCTAGTTGACTTAGAGGACCCTAGCTCTAGGCTTGATTGTGCATATTGTGATTGCTTGAAAGTGTGTCTAAGCTCCTTATAAAAATCTTTTTGCAAAAACTCCTTATAAAAAAACCACAAAACAAATTTTTACAAAAACTTGCCATTTGTCGCTAGAAATCCATTGCACCCCACTTTCTCTCATTAACGTTTTCTTACCCCCACCTTCTATTTTTACCTTTTTTACTACACTACACCTCGTTAGTGTATATCCAGTTGGACTAGGGACACTAGCGTCCATTTAGTCCGTGTCTCGTTAGTTCCTACTGACGACGCTTTCAACTCCGAAGTCGAAATTCCATCCACTTCTTTACCTTCATCTTCAAATTCATCCTCTTCTAAGGAGATGTCGGGATTCAATCCTAACAATCCTTTACCTCCTGTCGAAGCGCCCTACCAAATCGCGCTCCGGGATCTTTTCTATCCCATCCGCACCGCACTTCCCACTTGTCTTTCACTTCCACCGGCTAATAGGGATAACTTTGAAATTAAACCACACTTCATCAATATGTTGCCCAAATTTCACGGGCTGGAATCCGAAGATGCCTATATCTTCATTAACAAATTCTAGAATGTTTGCGCAATGATGAAGACCACACAACTTTCTGATGACGCTATAAGGCTACGTGTCATTCCATTTACTTTATGTGACCTAGCTGAAAAATGGTTATATAGCACAGCATCATACTCCATAAAAAATTGGGAAGAGTTTGTTAAGGCTTTTCTAAAAAAGTTTTACCCACACCACAAGACCGCGAGAATTCGAAATGAAATTATTCAATTTTCCCAGCTTCCTTCCGAACCTTTTTGGAAGTGTTTCGAAAGATTTAAGGACCTTCTTGTTCAGTGCCCTCACCACGGTATCGAGAATTGGCAACTTTGCCAAACTTTATACAAAGAACTGAACCCAGCAACTAAGCAGTTGTTGGAAACCATTTGTCAAGGTCACTTTCTTACAAAATCGAGCGAGGAAGCTTGGCAATTTCTCGATGATCTTGCTGAACAAACACTTCAGTAGGAAAGCACTAAGACCGCTTCATCTACTTCATTAGGTCAGTCTAGGGCAGGCATACATCAACTTGATAAGTCGATTGCAATGAAGGCCGAAATGGCTGCACTCACGAAAAAACTAGAAGCAATTGAGAGCAAATTCTCATCGCTTTCTCCTGCCCCAGCTTTACCCCCACGCACTATTTGCGCTTGTTGTTCAGATCCGTCCCATCTTACTGAAGTGTGTCCTTACAATCCACCTGTTCAAGGACAAGATCAAGTCAATGCTGCCTTTCAGCAAAGACAAAGAAATGATCCATACTCTTCAACTTACAATCCTGGTTGGAGGAGCCACCCAAATTTTGCTTGGAATCAAAATCAACAACAATTCCAAGGCAATAAAAACTTTCAAAGGCCTCCTCCACAACAACAAGCCCCTCAACAAACTTAATATCAGCAACCTTTCCAACCCCAACCTTACCCAAACCAAATGAACAATTTTGTACCCAACAACTCTTATCCTCAAAACAATTTTGTTCAGCCGAATAACGATAAGGTTTCCTTGCTAGAACGAAGTCTGGATGCATTTTTAAAACAATCCACACAATCCTCAGCAAGCACCCAGTCTTCCATTCAGTCCCTGGTGCAACACAGTGCTTCACATTATCAGAGCATCAAATCAATTGAGGCCCAAATTGCACAACTGAATGCTGCGTTAAGCGAGCGAGAAAAGGGAAAGCTTCCGTCTCAACCATTGCCAAATCCCGGTCACACACACAACGCACATGTTGCTTATGAACAACAAAATCGTAATGTAAATGTTGTGACTACGTTGAGATCTGGAAGAGTGTTGCACAATAATGTGGGTATTAGTGATGAAACCCCGGCCGCCGCTTCTTCTTCTTCATCTTCTTCCTCTTCTTCTTCTTCTCCTTCATCATTTTCTTCTTCAGAGCCTGTTCTTCATTCTTCACAAGGCTCTACTTCTTCTAATTCGAACGGATGCACATCTCACTCCACGAAAACACCAACACTGGGATCCGTTCCAACTTCGCAGTCTACTCCACAAACATTGGACTGAACAAATTTTCAAAATATTCTATTTCCAAACAGGTTGAGATCCAATAAACAAACTCCACAAATGTAGAAGATTGTAGAGTTATTCAAACAGGTTAGCATAAACATACCTCTCTTGGATGCAATCCAACAAGTCCCTTCATACGCTAAAATCTTAAAGGACTTATGCACCAAGAAGAGGAAGTCGCAGGTACCCAAGAAAGTATTCGTGGCTAGTGCTGTAAGTGATGCTCTTACCCAACCTTTACCCCAACAACATAAGGACCCTGGCTGTCCTACAATTTCAATAACAATTGGGGATAAGAACATCAATCGCGCACTGTTAGATCTTGGTGCCAGTGTTAATTTGCTTCCCTATTCAGTATATGAACAATTAGGCGTTGGAGAGCTGAAACCCACACATTGTACTCTCCAAATGGCCGACCGATCCATCACCCATCCTAGGGGTGAGTTATAGGATGTGTTAATTAAAGTAGGGGATTTCATTTTCCCCATAGATTTCATTGTTATGGACACACAGCCTGTAGCTAACCCCCGGAGTCAAATTCCGGTGATACTCGATCGACCATTCCTTGCGACTTCTAATGCGGTGATCAATTGTCGAAATGGTTCGATGAACCTATCTTTTGGAAATATGACAATTGAACTCAACATTTTTAAGTTGGGGAATCAGCCATCCGAGCCTAATGCTAGTATACTTGATGTTTGCTCGATCCAAGAGATCATGCAGGAGGACTGTGAGCTCGAAAAATTTCTGTTCGATCACAGCAGTTTTGACGCCACTAGTGCGTTCCTCCTTGAATCTGACACAGCTTTTACACCTGATAACGATTACGAGTGTTTCACTTTTTTGGACGATTTTGAAGACTCACCACCCGAGTTTGAGTCCTTTGATTTTTCGGATGAGTTAGCTGAACCATCCGACTCGGTTGCTTACACTCGCTTTGAACCATTGTTGGAATCCTTCGAGTTCGAGACAGTTTCACCAATTTTACCTTCAATTGTTTCACCTCCAAAACTCGAACTCAAGCTATTGCCGTCTCACCTTAAATACGCTTACTTAGGTGAGAATGAGACCCTTCCTATTATCATAGCGGCATCTCTAGCCCCCGAGCAAGAGAAAGCCCTTTTAATGGTCTTACAAAATAATCGGCAAGCTTTTGGCTGGACAATGGCGGACATCAAGGGGATTAATCCCCTCATAGTTGAACATCATATACATATGATGGATGATGCCAAGCCAGTAAGAGATCCACAGAGACGCCTCAACCCCATAATGAAGGAGGCTGTTAAAAAGGAGATTGTAAAATGTCTTGATAGTGGTATCATTTACCCTATCTCTAATAGCCAATGGGTTAGCCCCATTCACGTTGTCCCAAAGAAATCGGGCATAACGGTCATAACTAATGAGGCGAATGAGTTAATACCTACTCGCACCCAAACTGGGTGGCGAGTTTGCATCGATTATAGAAAACTCAACGCCGCGACACGGAAAGACCACTTTCCGTTACCTTTTATTGACCAAATGCTAGAACGATTGGCTGGGCATGAATTTTACTGCTTTTTGGATGGCTACTCCGGCTATAATCAAGTTCTCATCGCCGAAAAGGACCAAGATAAGACCACCTTTACTTGTCCTTTCGGTACATTTGCTTACCGTCGCATGCCCTTTGGGTTATGCAATGCACCCACTACTTTCCAGCGGTGTATGATGGGCATCTTTTCAGACATGGTGGAAAATTTTTTGGAGATTTTTATGGATGATTTCTCCATTTTCGGCGACTCCTTTGACGAGTGTTTGCAACATTTAGACGCAGTTTTTACCCATTGTAGGGATAAGAACCTCACTTTAAATTGGGAGAAATGCCACTTTATGGTACGAGAGGGTATTGTCTTAGGACATATCATCTTGCAAAATGGCATTGAGCTTGATAAAGCTAAGTTTGAAGTCATTTCCAATCTTCCTCCTCCCAAGTGCGTCAAAGACATCCGAGCCTTCCTTGGCCATGCCGGTTTTTATAGACGGTTCATCAAGGATTTTAGAAAGATAGCTAGACCCTTGACTCTTTTATTGGCCAAGGACACCACTTTTGATTTTGACTCAACCTACATGAAGGCATTCGAGTCATTGAAATACTCGTTTATTTCTGCGCCCATTCTTTCATCTCCCGACTGGACGCATCCATTTGAAATTATGTGCGATGCATCTGATTTCGCCATCGGTGCTGTCTTTGGACAGCACATTAATAAGATGCCGCATGTAATTTATTACGCTAGCCGAACATTAAACGAGGCCTAATTAAATTACGCAACAACTAAAAAAGAATTCTTAGCCGTTGTGTTTGCACTAGAAAAGTTCAGGCCCTATTTAATCGGCTCTCCAGTCATCGTTTACACAGATCACTCAGCTCTTCGCCATCTTTTTGCGAAGAAGGATGCTAAATCTCGCCTGATACATTGGATCCTCTTGCTACAACAGTTTGACCTTGTCATAAGAGACAAGAGAGGATGTGAAAACGTAGTCACGGACCACCTTTCACGACCCCCTTCTTCGCCTACACTTCAATTTCCTATTAAAGACGTTTTTCCCGATGAACAGCTCTTAACCGTATCATGTGAACCTTGGTTCGTGGATATCGTAAATTATTTGGCCACCGGACTGATACCAAACGATTGGTCGAATCAGGACAGACTCCGATTCCTGTCCCAAGTAAAACATTTTTACTGGGATGAACCGTATCTCTTCAAATACTGTTTCGACCAAATCATCCGTCGGTGTGTCCCCAACAACAATTTTAAGAGAGTGCTGTCATTCTGCCACGATCAAGCGTGTGGCGGACATTTTTGCTCCAAAAAGACAGCAGAAAAAATCTTGCAGTGTGGCTTCTACTGGCCACGACTTTTTAAAGATGCATACGAATACTGCAAGTCATGCTCCCGGTGTCAACACTTGGGCCGGATATCTCGGAGAAATGAAATGCCGCTCCAACCAAATTTGGTTGTTGAAATTTTTGACGTTTGGGGAATAGACTTTATGAGACAATTTCCTAATTTCTTTGGGAACATGTATATTTTACTTGCTGTTGACTATGTTTCAAAATGGGTCGAGGCTGTGCCCAGCCGAACTAATGACAACAAAGTTGTCGTTAGATTTCTCAAAGAAAACATCTTTTCTCGGTTTTGGCATCCTCGCACGATTATCAGTGATAATGGATCTCACTTTTGTAATAGGACTTTCGAGTCCTTAATGCGTAAATACTCCATTACTCACAAACTGTCAACACCATATCATCCCCAAACTTGTGGGTAAGCCGAGATTTCGAATCGGCAGATTAAAAAAATATTGGAGAAAATGGTTTCCAAAAACCGTAAAGATTGGTCATCAAAACTGATTGATGCACTTTGGGCATTCCGTACTGCCTATAAGACCGATCTTGGCATGTCTCCAGACAGGCTTGTTTATGGAAAGGCTTGCCACCTTCCTGTTGAAATAGAGCACAAGGTATTTTGGGCAATTAAAGAGTTGAACCTATCTTTGGGAGATGCGGGCAGCAATAGAAAGCTGCAGATGAATGAATTAGACGAGCTGCGGGATGAAGCCTATGAGAACGCAGTAATTGTTAAAAACCGAACGAAGGTGTTCCACGATAAACACCTTATGCTCAAGACTTTCAAACCTGGTCAACAGGTTTTGCTTTACGATTCTCGGTTACATTTCCATCCAGGCAAGCTCAAATCTCGATGGAAAGGGCCATTTATGATACGCACCGTATATCCGCACGGTGCGGTAGATCTAGAAAACCCGGAGGACGGCACACTGTTTAAAGTAAACGGGCATCGACTTAATCCGTTCCTCACTGCGGACCCTTCGGAGGAGCTCCTGTTTTTGCAGGAGCCAATCTACACTGACTAATCCTCCTCCATTTACCCCTAAATTTTGATTGTCTAGCCAAAAACACTGTTTCAAACATGTTTGGGGGTATGTATCATTTGTAATTTTATGAAAACAAAATAACATAAAATATTAAAAATTTGAAAATAAATTTTTTTTGGGTATTTTTGTAAATTTCCAGATTTAATAAAAATAAAAATTTTATTTGCAAATAATTTCCTCTTTTTGAGAGGGTTTTTTTACAAATAACCAAACCACTCCCCCTATAAATAAAACCCCGACCCTCTCTGTTTTACAATCCCTAAAAATTTCTCACAGCAAACCCTAGCTGCCGCCGAAGTTTTTGCAGAGAGATCTCCTCCAGCCGCCGCTGATCCGCCGCCAGAGCCTGCCTCCCGCCGCGCTTCCGCCGCGCCTGTGCATCGTCACCCTCTGATTTTCTCAGAGGCGGTTTGCATCTTCTACTCCTTCTCTGTTAAAGTTTTTAAATCTTTAAATTTTATGTGATGGCACCGAATATGCAGTTAGAACGTGATTTCTCACAGATCTTTTCACACACGATATATGGGAGTTATTTTGCTGACTAAATAATACGGAGGGGCTGGAATTTTTTAATATATAATCACCCAAATGGTTACGCCCTTCCAGATCTAGTCACTCATTTTTACGAATGCATGGAAGACGGCTGCCTTGCACAATATGGCTTTATCAAATTACTGTAGGGTGGTAGGGAGATAATTATTGACAGAGACTTCATCCATGAAGTCACTTTAATCCCTAGGTTACCTGTTCATGATCAACCCCTTCAGTTTGAGGATTACATGCCCTTAATGGGTAATGATTGTTCAAGGGAACCAAGAAAATGAATACAAGCGAGAACCCTTTTCGCTAATGTTTTAACTGTGTGCCGGTGGGCACAAAACAATATTTTTGGGAGTTCCCATAATACCACATTTTTCACCCCGTCACTTCATATCGTACACACACTTATGACTAGGAACCCTAGATTCGACATGTGCACGGTTCTGCTTAACTCAATTGGTGCGGGCAAAAGGGCCGCGAACTACCCATGCCCCATGTTAGTGACACAACTGTGTCACCATTTCCTCCCTGTGGAGGAATTTGAATTCTACATGCATGGAGGTATACCCATCAGGCCTCTCATTAAGGGCGTATCTACGTCCTATACACGCTTGACAGATGTTTGGTCACGAACAGAACCGGCGGAATACGTGCCCGCCAGAACACCTAGCTCTAGCTCGACCACGAGCGAGGAAGAGCTCACCCCCTTAGAACATGCACGTTTAATGAGAAGAGCCGTTAGGGGGATTGACGAATTGAGGGGGATGATGAGGGAGCATGATCGGCGTCTGATAGAAGTAGAGCAGGGGGTCAGAACCCTGCTAACTAGGGAGGAGCATTCCCGTTCACGCTCAAGGGCACGACGAGGGGCCGAGCAGTGAGGGCACTGCTTTTAGTAAGTTTGGGGGAGGAGGTAGTTGTAAATAGTTATCATTGCATTGCATATATTTTTGTATATTTTTTTTTCTTTTTCTTTTGCATGTTTAATTCAGCATTGTGTCTTTATAAAAAAATATAAAAATTGAAAATAGGAAAATAAAAAAAATTAAAAAGAAAAAAATCAAATAAAAAATTGAAAAATTTTAAAAATTATTAAAATTGAAAAATTCAATTCTGACCATAATTGACTTAAGTTTGACAAGACGGTTAACTAGCTAGAAAAAACTAGATCCTAAACTTAGTAAATTAAAAACCCTAAAAATAACCTTTCTTAAAATTTAACGGTAGAAAATATATGTCCTTGTGGTTTACTTAGAAATGGGCAAATTTTGAGTTCACTTCTTGGGCTAAGTCAAAATAAAGAAAGAGTATTGAAATTTTTATTGAAGTGTGAGTCTGAAAAATAATTTCTAAGCTTAAGTCTAAATTTTGAAAAGATATACCCAACAACTTGCACAAACACGAACCTTGAAACTTGGAATAGTAGAGGATATCTTAAAATGCTCTTGTCTAAAATCCTTAGTATGAAGGAAAATAAAATTATGGGTGTGAATAAAAAGATATAAAAAAATGAACACTGGTTTTCTAATTACTTAAGGCTGCGTAAAATAAAAAAATATATAGCGAGGGTGCTTTATCACCTAGTGCCTTAGACCAAATAGTTTGGGAGTCACTGCTAAAACCTTAGGTATTACAAGACGAGGAATTACGCCTTAATACGCGCACACATTTTGTAATCGGTCGTTGGTACCTCAAGAAGTATTAACGGTCGCATGAAGAATGTGTGAGCAATTTTATCTAAAAATTCACCAACTAAATGTACTTTGGATGATGGACAAGAGTATAATAGCTTGAATTGAATTTCCAATTGTAGGGGTGATACATACACACACGTAGGGGTATATGATTAGGGTTTGGATGAGAGATAGGAATGTAAAATAGGACTTATATCTTCAGTAGAGATGATAAAAATTCCTAAGTTGAGTTGGAGCCTTAGAAGGAAAATTCAAAAGATGCTAAAAGCTAAATAAATTTACAGGACATATACGATCTTAAGTTAAATGAAAAGGAAGCGTGAAAAATATGGGTTGATGATTTCTAAGTTAAGGATAATAGAATTTCTTGCTAGAACACCGAATTGAAGAATGAAAGTCAATAGGCCAAATTGATAGGATTTTGTGGGTAGTATCCGCTGAAAACCCTCAGGAGACGATACTCCTCCTACTAGAGACACCTAGGGGTTTAACGGCTTATTGCACGAGCTCAGTGCAATCGCGTTTCCCTGTGAAAGTGAGGTTAGGTTTTTTCGAGAATAAAACTAGTTTTGCTCAGAACGAGCAAAAGATAAGTTTGGGGGTATTTGTTCATATCATAATTTTGCATTATTATATTCCCCATTCTTAATCATTTTACAAATAAATAGGTGCTTTTGATCCATGTCTGCTAAATAGTTGCAGGTTACAGTTTCTCAGAACAATACAGTGAAAATGGTGAAAAGACGCTACAAATGTGAGACTACGACCAACAGATAGATGAATCTGCAAGATGTCGCCTACCAGTTCGAGAAACAAATGAAGATCAGCAAATAGTTCAATACACAAAGTACAAGGGCAGCACAAGATTCAAGACTTCAACGCAAAGCAAACGGTAAAAGTACACAAATTCTGCACTGTTGGAAATTTGGAAGAAAGTGGAAAAGATCCCGAGGAACCAAGTAAAGAAAACAGATGTGAAAATCAACTTGAAGCTGCATAAAAGAATTCAGCCCAAGTCCCCACCACATGGCCGCGGATCCGTGGCCAAACAGGGCTTATGGCCACGGTTCCGCGGCCGTGCTGAGCACGTGTCGGTGTATCTTGTCGGTGGGTGTCGGTGCGTTGACCAGGTTTCTCAGGGTAGTTTTGTAATTTTAGATATGGATCAGATGTAAACCCTAGGGTTTCTATTATCTATAAATAGGAAGCCTACAACTCTTTTTAGAGCATGCCTCTTTTTAATTCCTAGTTTAAAATTTTCATTCCTTGTAATTGTTCAAAGAGTGCATCAATAAAAAGTAAGTTTTTTATCTTGAATTTCTTATTATCTGCAATTTTATTTCTCTGCAATTTTTTATCTGCCGTAGTTATTTTCTGCTAGTTAATTAGGTTATTAAAAACAAAAAAAATGAATTCCTTTTTTAATTCCCTAATGAGTGAGTAGTTCCTCACTTGTTAGGGTTAGGTTTGGGGAAGATTTGAGAGATGAAAATCTCTCACCCCTTTCTTGCCCGTTCAATATTTTAAAGTAAGGGCTCTATACAAACAACCACACACCGCTCACTAAGGCATCCTATCCCATGAGGTAGCGGTGATTCCCTAGTTAAGACCGGTTGTGTTTGATTTCCATAGAGGTTAGGGCTAAGAGTTAAGAAAGGACGGACAAGGACCAAAGGGAAGAAACCTAGTTTCTTCCTGGTCGTGCTAATCCCCTTTGTTAACTATTACCTTAACACCTAAAAGTTATTAATTAGGGCAAAGAAAGCGGTGAGAATAATTGACTTTCCAAACTAACCTAGTCCTAACCCTAGCAAGGTTTTAATCCAAATTAATTTCAACCTCAGTTTTTATCAAAACAAATAGGAATTGACTCGTTAGAACAACTAGAAAATACACGTTTTCACTGTGGACCGACCCGTACTCAACAGGCTAGCTACCAAGCGACACCGTTCTTGATTGCGGTTAATTCTTTGATTTCAAAACGCATACGCACAAAATCCTTGCCAATCTTGACCCGCGGGTGCCCAGCGCCCACGCGCCTGGCACATGACCGCGGGCCTGGCAGGTGACCCGTGGACGCCAATCACCCACACGCTAGGCACGTGACTCGTAGGCGACCAGTGCCCGTGTGCCATGCATGCATCTTTAAGACGCTCCTCACCCCTCATTTTTCATACACTCTACGCTCTAAAGACGAGGGGTAATTAACGATAGCTTATTCCGTAGCTGCCGGAGATTTGGATCCCCACAATCAATAAACACCCGCCTATCCTAGGCAGGGGGAATCTGTATACGCCTGAGAAGCGCGCGCATTTTCATCTCAATGGGTTGATGAAAAACACTCTACGGATTCTGGCACACCTGGTGGGACCTTTCTCTTCTCTCATATCTCGGGTCAAGTGTTCATCCGAACTCATTTAACATATATGCCGATATTTGTACTGAAATAATGTTTTTTCCGTGCAGCAATCAACTTTCAACGACGATGTCTCCTAATATGAATTCAGCTTCCGAAGCGACCCCGATCTCGTACGTGGTTAAGATCAATGTTCGCGTGGTTCTCCCTGCCAGTCTCTGCCGGCAATGGGAGGAGCCACCCCATCAATTTGGTTCTGTCATCATCTACCCTGCCGGAAGCGCTCATCTGGCGGAGGTCGCGGCAAACCAAGCGGCCAAACCGACCTCAAGAGGCAAAAGGCTGAATGTTGTGCTCTCCAAAGCCTCCCACTCCAAATGCAAATCTGTATTCGAACGGCTCTCCACTGTTCCGACTGGGGGCAAGGCCGTCAACACCAATGGAGCCACAAAGCATCTCCACCAAGCTCAGGTGGTTCCCTTGACAATCGCGCAATCAGGCATCTTCTCTGGTCTCTCTGTCAATCGGTCTACGGCGTCTTCCCGAAGAGCCGAAGTTTGCCAAGTGCTTAAAACAGAAAAGTTAAAGCATAAGCGGCTCAGGTATCGAGCCAAGTAGAGGGCCAGGACTTCGGCCAAGTGGAATCTTGTGAGACTCCAAGAGCAGGGTTACTCCGCGACGACGGCTGAGTCGGCCGTAAAAGTCAGCAATTCCTTCGAACCTCTGAAGTGGGTTCAGAAAAATACCATGACCGCCAGAATCAAGAAGACATCGGTCCGAACAATGCTACAAAGGGACATGTCCCAGCCCTAACAGAGAAAGCATGACACTATCTCTTCAAGTGTCTATCAGGCACTCTGTGCCACGCGAAAGCAGCGGGGTAAACCCAGAAAAGACGCGCAAGCACTATTCAAGAACCCGGTCAGGCCAGCCTCTATCAGTCGATTGCCCGTTACCGAAACAGGAGGGCCATGACAGCGATCTGTGGAATCATCTACCGGTAATAAAAAGACAGTGGGATGCGTTATCCAAAAGGTCTATATGGCGGGCGGGCGTCCCAGCGACAACTTGCACAGCAAAAGCAAGGATGGGGCCACCACATCCCAAGCCCAATCTGGCTTGAATGTGGTTGTCGTTTCCCAAGATTGGCCGCCTCCATTGGATGAGGAAAACCCTCTCGATAAGGCCGATAGGCGGATAGACCCCTCAGTCCATGTAGAGTCAAGCTCAGACAGCGAGGAAGAGCCGACTTTCCGCCCCAGGACCGCATAGCAAGAGCTGCTTCAAGAGCTTCAAAAGCAGCTCAGGAGCAAAGATAATGAAATGGTCAAGCTTTACTCCAAAATCGACGACCTGATGAATGTTGTGATGCAGCTCACGGCTCAAATTTCTCGAGCGCTTTCCAATCAGGCACATGTCTCTACTCATGAGCCGGGCGATGGCAACCCGAAGCAACCAATGCATGTCCTCTTGGGTCCAAGATTGGGTGAGCCGCACGAAATCCAGTCACATTCTTCTTCTGGGGATACCTTGGCCCCAGATAGCATTATCCCGCTAACACAAGATCGGATAATGGATTTAGTCACTAGAAAGGTTAGAACATTGGTAGCCGAAGCCGAACTCAGAAAGAAATCGGTAGTAGTGGGCGGCCGTATCCCGCACAGTACGATCTGATCGAGTTCCCGAGCGGCTACGTCATTCCTAAGTTCGGAAGATTTGACGGGACGGGAAACACAAATCAGCACGTTGCCCACTTTAAAGCATCGTGCGGAAATACAGGAGGCAATGATGCGCTCCTTCTTCATCAGTTTGTCAACAGCCTGACCGGTGTCGCTTTCGACTGGTACGCGAGTATACCAGACGGGTCATTACCTTTGCCTAAATGGAGTCTCTATTTCGGCAAAGGTCCATGAGTGTCAGTGATAAAATCTCCATTGCCGACCTTGTGAGGACCAAGCCGGGGAAGAATGAAAGCAACACCGACTTTATCGCCCGATGACGTAGTCTCACGGTCAAGTGCGAACCGCCGCTGGAGCAGGACCAGTCCGTCAGCCTTCTCATTGGGAACCTCAGCAATTGGATGGTCCCATTCTTATGTACAGAAGGCCTCAAGACGTTTCAGGAGCTAACCAAGAAAGTACAAATGCTGGAACGCTCGAAGCAAGAGTCTACCTCAGACTCTCAGAGACACAAGAATTATAAGTGCAAGAGGGACGACAACCGTAGAAGCGGGAATTTCAGCAATACCAATGTCTTCAATGCGTCTTATAATGAAGACAGGCGAAAGGCAGGCGAATCCAAAACCAACTGGTCTCGAAAGCCAGTGCTGGGAGGAGAAGGGCCTTCCCTAGAGGAGAAAAAGAACAAGGTTTACTCTTTCAGAAGGGACAAGGTCCATAAGATATTCAAAGATGCCTTGAACAATGGTCTGCAATTGCCGGAGTCGAAGAGACCCCATGAAGCAAAAATGACGTACAATCCCCTGTATTGCCCGTACCACAGAGTAGTGAGCCATGCGATCAAAGATTGTTATATCTTCAAAGACTGGGTCGAGAAGCAGTACAAGGCTGGATAGATCGAGCTGTCTAAGAGTGTGTTGGTAAACAATCAAGTTGCAACCACCAACTTTATACAGACAAAAGCTGAAGCCTTCTGGGAGCAGACAACTAAACCCGCTGCCTTGAGAAATGAAACTTACTCACCGCAGCCTCTGTGGAGTACGCACATATTTAATAAAATGAATTAGATGATAAAGTTACTTCGGAAAGAGCCCAGAACAGAATGGGAAGGGCATAAGAAGCCCACCATTCAAGCTGCCAATTCGTCTCAATCAGGCTCAAAATACAAAAATCTCAAGAAGAAGAAAAGTGCAGCTCGACGCAAAAAGGAGTCTGCAGGGAGATCGACCATTCAAAAATACATCGATTCCCTCGAAGACTATGAAAAAAAGGAAAGGACTCTAATTCAATTGAAGGATTTCTTCCCTGTGAAGCGGCTGAGATTTTAGAGGAGCTAGAAGAAGACTCCAATGAAGAGATCCCTATAGTGACCTGCTACGCCATCCATCTGGACATTGACTCTGAGGAGGAGCTTTGTTTTCCCGAAGAGGACGAAGAGCTCTCCACAAAGGCCAACCAAATCCAGCTTAGAAGCGGCATGGCTTTACCGCCGAATCAGGGCAATGCCCCAGAAGGGAAGGAAAAACAAGTCGCTAATGAAGAAGATGGCGGAGTGCCGGCTCATGAAAATTCGAGTCCTTCCTTAGTGGACTATAATGTGTTGGCTCATCTCTGAAAGCTTCCGTCTCTCCTGAGCATCTACGATGCCTTGGTTCAATCTAAAGAGCTTAGAGATGTTCTCATTCACGCTTTACAAAACCCCGAGTGGTACCAGGCCTGCTTTGCGGAAATTAATATGAAAGAAGCCCAGTACACCCTGCATACCACCGCGGTCACGTTTAAGGATGAAGACCTGCTACAGGGAATAGCTGAGCATAACTGGCTGCTTTACGTGACAGGGTACAGCGACGGAAATCGGATTAATCGCATATTGATTGATCCGGGATCCTCAGTGAACATCATGAATTTGCGGACTCTGAAGAGTTTGTCAATGGAAGTCCGACACCTGTCAATAGAAAGGATTGTCATTCAAGGTTTCAATCAAAACTGCCAGCAAGTTCTGGGGTCTATAGCTCTGCCAATCAAATTTGGGGATCTACAAACCGAAGCTAAGATATACATGATCGATGCTGACACGTCTTATAAAATTATCTTGGGAAGGTCGTGGCTCCATGATTACGGCATCGTTCCGTCAACTCTCCATCAGTGCATGAAATATACCAAAAACGGAGAAGAAAGACGCATTGATGGAGACATCCAGCTATTCGGTGTGCATAAAATCCGATATGAAGATTCTAGGTACTTTGTGAACTACCAAAGTGCTGAGCCACAGCTGACCAAAGATAGAAGGGTCCCGAAACTCAAAGGAAAAACTGAGCCGGCTGTCACTTTCAAAAGCAAAATCCCCAAAATGCATCCGCGTTTTGGCAGTGACACTGATTAGTCCGACGCTGGAAGTCCGTCCTTCCGTAAAACTCGCCCTCATTTCGGTAGCGATACGGATGAATCTGATACTGAAGGCCCACCCGACAGCAAAATTCGCCCTCGTTTAGGCAGCGACACTGAAGAGTTGGAGGAAGAGAACCTGCTTTGCAACAGCTATACAGATTGGGCCCACACGCAACAGGCAAAGCTGCGAGAGACCTTCGAAGTTGCAGAAGGGTCCCTAGCCGTCACAAGGGTGCCGGAGCAGATGTGCAAAGAGCTCGATGCATTGTTAGTCTCCACCGTGGACCAGCTGAAAACTTTCTACGTTCCCGGAAGGAAAAGTGGACAAAAGGGCATCCTGTTTTATGGGTCAAATCCCGTTGTGCATCCGGACGATTTGTCTGTCGCGTGCCTTCCCTATGAGAGAGGCATAAGAGCCGTCCTCAATCCCAGATACTATGCGCCCGAGATGCAGGAATATTTGAAAAGGTGCAGATGCCGGTTATATCAAACGGAGTCCGAATCATGGTTTTATGAAGGGTTATGGCATCCGCCTCATGTCCGAGCACTCATCGATGGACGAATTTCAGATAGACGGGGCATAGATTTCATTCAACCTGATTCTAAAGCATGCTACATGATCCATGTTGGTGAACCCAGCGAAAGGTCAAATAATGATGACGAGATAGCCGAGCAAGAAGAAGCTCCTCAAGAGCTCGAAGATGGCGAACAAGCAACCTTCGATGAGCTAACCGAGATCGATTTGGGAACGCCTGATAATCCAAGGCTGACCTACATCAGCTCACTCTTGTCAGAGAAAATAAAAGAGCAGATAATTTCCCTGCTGCATGAGTTCGCCGACTGCTTCGCGTGGACGTACAAAGAAATGCCTGGCCTTTCCCCTGAAGTAGCCGTGCATAAGCTGGCTATATCTCCTGATGCTAAGCCAGTCAAACAAGCTCCTAGATGAATGAGAAGGGAACTGGAAGAAAAGGTCATCGAGGAAACCAAGAAACTCATCGATGCCGGCTTCATTAGGGAAGAGAAATATGCGGACTAGATCGCATAGTCCCAGTGAAGAAGAAAAATGGGCAGCTTCGAGTTTGTGCCGATTTCAGAGACCTCAACAAGGCATGTCCTAAAGATGACTTCCCGCTACCGGTCATTGAAATGATGGTTGATGACACCTCAAATTATGAGCTGTTCACCTTTATGGATGGCTCTTCTGGATATAATCAGATCAAGATGTCGCTTAAGGATGAGAGACACACAGCATTTCGAACCCCGATCGGAATATACTACTACAAAGTGATGCCATTCGGACTGAAGAACGCAGGTGCTACATATCAAAGGGCAATGACCAATATCTTTGATGACCTAATCCATAAAGTCATCAAATGCTATGTTGATGATCTGGTCGTCATGACTAAAGCCAAGGCTGATCACATCCAAGATCTTAGGACCGTTCTCACTAGACTGAGGGAATACGATCTGAAGATGAATCCTCTAAAGTGCGCTTTTTGCGTGTCATCGGGAAAATTCCTGGGCTTCATAGTCCGACATCGAGGGATCGAAGTTGACCCATCAAAGATAAAGGCCATCATGGAGATGCCCCCTCCAAAGAATCTGACGCAGCTAAGATCTTTTCAAGGCAAGCTTGCTTATATACGAAGGTTTATCTCAAATTTATCGGGGAGATGTAGGACCTTCTCAAAGATCATGAAGAAAGGAGCTCCTTTTGTCTGGGATGCCGAATGTCAAGAAGCGTTCGAAAGCATCAAATAGTACTTGTTGCACCCTCCAGTGCTGGCCGCTCCCATTCTAAATAAACCGCTGATTCTCTACACTTCCGCGCTAGATGAATCACTCAGTGCGCTCCTTGCCCAGAACAACGAGGAGGGAAAAGAAAATGCCCTCTACTACCTCATTCGAACTCTAGTCGGGGTGGAACACAACTATTTCCCCAATCGAAAAGCAATGCCTGGCTCTGATATTCACTGTGAAGAAGCCGAGGCACTATCTGCTCGCTCATCGGGTTATTCGACCCGCTCAAACACTTGATGACCAAAGCAATTCTAGCCGGTAGAATGGCGAGATGGGCTGTCATGCTGCTTGAATTTGACATAATCTATACTCCCCAGAAAGCAGTAAAAGGGCAAGCTCTCGCTGACTTTCTTGCTGCTCATCCCATACCAGAAGGGTCACCGCTCAATAGCGAGTTACCCGACGAACAAGTGCTGCACCTCGAGGATGATGAGCCATGTTGGGAGCTCTAATTCGATGGAGCCTCATCAATGAGGAGCTCCGGCAAATCAAGCATCCCGCAGATAAAAGCAGGGATAGGATTGGTGTTCATCACGCCATCGATGGGAACCCTACGATGTGCTTTTTCTCTCACTGAGTCTCGCACAAACAACGAGGCTGAGTATGAAGCTCTGATAGCTGGTCTGGAGCTCTCTATAGAAATGGAAATCCTTCGTCTACGGGTTTACGGTGACTCCCAGTTTATCGTTAACCAGGTAAGCGACGACTATAAGATATACAAACCCGAGTTAGCTCGATATAGAATCTGAGTGGTGGAACTCATGAAATGGTTCACTCACATTGAACTAATGAGAGTCCCTAAGGCGTTGAACGGAAAAGCCGACATACTCGCTCGCCTAGCTAAAGAGCTAGCTGATCCTGACATGGACGAAATTCTAATCACAGTCAGAAGCCGGCAAATTCTGCCTGCAGTCTCTTTGCATGAAGAAGAAAGCATAAAACAAGAGAACAATCCTGCCGAAGAGGCTTCGATCATTCAAGACGAGCCCGATTGGAGAGAACCCTTCATACAGTACCTTCGATATGACAAGCTGCCCGAAAAAAAATATACGAGGATTCAGCTGAAGAAGAGAGCTCTCCTATACATGTTTGTAAATAATACGCTATACCGCAGATCATATGACCAACTCTGGCTCAGGTGTCTGTCATCGGCCGAAGCGCAAAAAGTCATGAAAGAAGTTCACTCGGGCGTCTGCGGGGCTCACCAGTCCGGCCACAAAATACGGCTTCAGATCAAACGGCTTGGATATTACTGGCCCACCATGATAAGGGATTGCGAAGAGCATGCAAAGAAATGCCATCTCTGCCAAATTCACGATGATTTCATTCACAAGCATCCTAATCCGTTGCATCCTACGGTGGCGTCGTGGCCTTTCAAATTTTGGGGCACCGACATTGTTGGCCTAATTGATCCTCCGTCATCCAAAGGCCACCGGTTCATATTGGCCGCAACTGACTATTTCTACATATGGGCTGAAGCTGTCCCTCTAAACGAAGTCAAGACAGAAGATATTCTGACATTCTTCCGGGATAATATTCTATACCGATTCGGTACACCAAGAAGAATCATTTCTGACAACGGGCCTTCTTTCAAGAGCTTCAAAGTCTTAAGGTTCGCTACCAAACACAAGATAGACTGGAGATATTCCTCCATCTATAATCCAAGGGCCAATGGGCTAGCCGAAGCCTTCAATAAAACTCTGTGCAAGCTCCTGAGGAAAAATGCTTTAGCCAACAAGAGAGACTGGAATCTCAAACTTCACGAGGCATTATGGGCATATCGTACCACACACCGTACTCCAACTCAGTCCACTCCTTACTCATTACTCTTTGGAGTTGAGGCGATCCTCCCCTTCGAAGTCGAAATTCCAAGCTTAAGAATGGTCGTTCAACACGAGTTGACGGCAGAGGAAAATGTGCTCCTTCGGCTCGAAGAGCTCGACGCCCTCGAAGAAAAGAGGCTCACGGTACAGCAAAATCTGGTGCTGTACCGAGCCCAAATATCACAGGCCTATGGCAAGATGACTCGTCTCCGAGCTTTTAAGAAAGGAGAATTGGTGTTGGTCCTCAAAAGACCGATCATCCCTAATCGATATGCCAAGGGAAAATTCGAGCCAAACTGGGAAGGACCATATGTCATCGAGAAGGTGTTTGATGGAGGGTCCTACCAGCTGATAAATGCCGAGGGAGAAAAGGCCCATGCCACCCATCAATGACCGATATCTTAAGAAATAATATGCGTAAATGCTCCAAGTCGCAGACGAGTTGAGCACACCAGCCCTACGGTCTGGGTCATACATCCTGTAAAACCGTATACAATCCACGGGCGTAAACGACCCCTATCACTCCAATTCTTACCGGCAAGAATACTTTTAAAGTCCCACCGGTGATGAAGCAAAAAAAACGGTATGTCCATAAGAAAAACGGGCACGGATGAAAACCCGAAAGGGCTCCGTGAGTAAAAACAGCAGGACTGCTGGCGAGTTTGTGAAAACCCGAAAGGGTGCAAACTTGTGAAAAGAGATAAAATACACTTGCAAAGTCCTCTCGACCTTGTGAGGAGAAAATCCCTGCGTGAGATCCTTATGACTCACAAAGGAGCAACACACTTAGGAATCCTCACGATTCCTAAAGAGAACATACACCTGCGAGATCTTCTCGACTCATAGGGAGAAAATGCTTTTATGAGACCCTTACAGCTCATAAAATTGAAAAGCCTTAGGTGATATGGATCTGAACCTCTCTCCTGAGCCATCGCTCCTAAACGGGAAATGGAAAATGATGAGTCGCTCCTGGTGTTACGCTTTAGTGTTAGCGGTGTTAATGCCGACGCAAAACCCAAATCCTAAGTCTTCCCAAACGGCGAATGATGAGTCGCTCCTGGCACCATATTCCAGTGCAGCGATGCAGACGCCAACCAAAATATAAATCTCCCAAATTCTCCCAACCCTACGGCCGGTCCCCAAATTGACTACCGTATACAATTCATGGGATCAAATAATTCTCATCACACCCAGGCCCCACGGCAATCATAAGCCCCGCAGTCGGTCTCCGCCATCGGAATTATGCTCCATTTGGGAAGACCCACTCATGTGTCCTCACAATACATGGGGAGAACAAAACTTACGAGATCCTCTCGACTCGTAAGAAAACACCTTCGTGGGATTCTTACGACTCACAAAGGAAAAACACACTTTTGGGTCCTCACGACTCCTAAGGAGAAAATACACCTACGGGATCCTTTCGACTTGTAGGGAGAAAATGCTTTTATGGGACCCTTACGGCTCATAAAATTGAAAAAGCCTTAGGTGATAGGGACATAAACCTGTCTCCTAAGCCATCATTCCCCCAGCAGGTAAAGGCAAATGATGAATTGCTCCGGGAACCTATGCTTCAGTGTTAGCAATGCTGATGCTAACCCCAATCGCAAAATTCCATACTTTCGACCCAATAGACCCCTACGTCGTTAAATTAGGAACAGATGATCTCTAAGTTGTTAAAATGAGAACAAACGACCCCTAAGTCATTAAACTGGGAACGAGGGAAATTCCCTCAAGGCAAATGATGATTCGCTCCTAGTACCATATTCCGGTATAGCGGTGCTGATGTCAACCCAAATCACATCAAGTCAGCAAGACAACCAACGACCCCCTGGCGGAATCAAACTCCACCTCGGAAATAAGTCGAATCCCGACACCGCAGAAAGCGGAGCAAGTCAACTTCAACCTTGACACCGCAGAAAGCGGAGCAAGTCAAATCCAAAACCGACACCGTAAGAAGCGGAGCAAGTCAAATCAAGTCATCGACCGTCCAAGTCGCAAAAAGGGCAGCACCGACCGTCCAAATCGCAAAAAGGGCAGCACCGACCGTCCAAGTCACAAAAAGGGCAGCACCGACCGTCTAAGTAGCAAAAAGGGGAGCACCGACCTTCCAAGTCGCAAAAAGGGTAGCACCGATTGTCCAAGTTGCAAAAAGGGCAGCACCGACCGTCCACGTCGCAAAAAGGGCAACACTGACCATTCACGTCGTTAAAAGGGCAGCACCGACCGTCCATGTCGCAAAAAGGGCAGCACCGACCGTCCACGTCGCAAAAATGGCAGCATCGACCTCCACGTCGTAAAAACGGGAACCAGCTCAAGTCAAACTCCACAAGAAAAAAGAACCATCATTTTCATGCACACGACCCATACACGTGGTGTGCATTTATTGATGAGGGGAAATTTGTTGGGGTCAAAATTTACACCCCGGTCGACCAAATCAAAATCAAAGTCAACTCCAAGCTAAGCGGGCCTAAGCCCAGGTCAGGACCAAGCATGGAAGGGACCGGCCCCATAACAAAAGGAGTGAAGCAATAAATTGGTTTAGTGTAATTATTTTCTTTTTATAAAATAAATGCATGTAAAATGGGTAGAAAGCTAAAATTTTATAAACCCCATGGCTTATGTGCAAAAAGAAATAAGCACATAAAGTATGGGGTGGCACAAGCTCCATTTGGCAAAGCCCAAGGGGCTGCATGTAAAGTGTGTAGCCTATAAAGGCAAACATGATGAAAATATCTATGACAACTTTTTCCATTCTAAAAAATTCTTGGGTTTGTGCCTCCTTCTTCTTTCTCAAGGTTCTAAAACCTTCCCCCTTTTTAAATTAAATCAAGAGTTTAGCTCTTCCCTTTTCCAAAATGAAATAGTTTTTCACCACAAAACCCTTGAAGGGGAGCTCGGATCTTCAATCAGATCTCGAAAGGGGAGGCTTTTAAGTCTCACCCTCTTTTCTCCAAGATCCATCCGATCAAGAGGAGGAAGAAAGAGACCCATCTCCAAAAATCCAACTTTAGACAGATCCAAGGATCAAAAGAAGCTCCAGGGCTAAAGAGAGAAGAGAGGGGTTCCCTTTGATCACCACTGAAGATCTTTGGGGAGTTCGACTCCAAGACCCAAATCCTCAAAGGAGTTTTAACTCCTATTTCAGATAATTTAGGAGTTTAACTCCAAATCTAAATCTTTTGGAGTTTAACTCTGTTAGTGTATATGCCCTAGAGGCCATTACTGTATCATACTAATTTATATATTACTTAATGGAAGCTTGGGGTATTCACAGTTGTATAGACAATCTTACTCAAAATGGTAGTATACTACTTGGTTTGTTTCTACTTTAATGTATGCATATGTTTCTTTTAGCATATCGCCTATACACATTAGTGGAGCCCTTAGGATCTTTGCTTGATTACCAGCATTGTGATGGCAGTCACACTAGTGGGGGCTAGGTAATCTACAAGCACATCCTTATACAGGTCCCTAGTTGTAGGATTATCGAGACGGGGCATCGATACTACGGAGTAGACTAGCGTATGCGCTTCTCATCCCAGCAGGGGAGATGGTCTGTCCCACAGCCGTCAGTACGTCGTACTTGAGATAGTATGCGGGTGCTCGTTAGGTTACGAGTACACTGGACAGGACTCGTCGGGAGCTATTGGTTGGTACTATACCTATCGTCAGTTATCAGTTCCCAGGTGACATGAGTACAGCTTAGTCCGCTGACTTGACACTGTCACTTTGCCTCGAGTGTGTTCCCACTGTTCTTAGATTGCTACCCTACCACGGCTCAAATGAGTCATGCAAACAGGTAGCAGTTAGGTGCAGTCCCGAAGCATTTGGACGCAGTGATGGTTAGACAGGATTCGTCTCTCCCGGTATTGGGGCTTGATATCGCGCTGTGTCTAGGAGAGCCATTACACATAGTCGTCCCTGGCCAGGGCAAGCGAGATATACTGGTAGGTTTTCCAGTGTTATCTCAGGGTCTTCTGGGCTACACTCCGACACGACTTGTACTGCTATTAGGGGACTGACGTTTACCGCCCCCTAGGCCCGCTATGCGATATTCTCAGACGAACAGACCGGACTGTACGGAGATTGTCACATTCAGGCTCAGTAGGAGTTCGGATGGGTTCACCTCATCAGTCTTCTTATCGGCATCTACCTGGGGACCGTTAGGTACAGTTAGTACCGCTTGCAGTCTGTGGTTAAACCTACTGCCAGTGTAGCGTCGAGTCTTTAGAGTCCCACACAGAGGGTTATTCGCCTTTGGGCAAAACAGAGTAGAGGTCGCATGGTTTTGCGACAGGGTTCGTTCACATCCGCGCACTTGTGTACGTTTGGTGTCCGGGCAGTTATTACTAGCGGGCTTTGGTTTAAGCCAGATCCTAATATTTATTTTGGGATTGGTTTTGTCTCAGTGTATTCGTGTTTCTCGGAACACGGATGCGGGTGTGTATGCACAGTTGACAGAGGAAGAGGATTCTCATTAGGGTTGTTGACCGTTGACTTTTTCCAAACCCTAATGAGAATGAGAGATATGATTAATGATATTAATTAAGGATAATTGTGCCATGGTTAGGTTGACCATTTGACTTTTGTTGACATTTTGACTTTGGTTGACCGGTTGACTATTGTTGACAATTTGACCATCATCATTTCACATGAAAGATGCTTCTTGATTCTTGCAAAATTCATTTAATGTGAAATGATAATGGTCATTCCAAATGAACCATCACAATTTCTTTAATTATTTTTATTATTATTGATAATTCACTCATATGAGAGTATGGTTGCAAAAAGTCATTGATTCTCTCTTGCTCTTTCTCTCTCATATGTTTGAGCTCTCCCTCTCCCTCTCCCTCTCAAAGCTCTCATCTCTCATGTGTTGAGAACTATGAGCTCTTGAGATAAAACCTTCAAGACTTCACTCTACTCATTCTAGGGTTCTAGGTTTAGCAAGCCAAGCACTTTAGTTACCTCTAGGTTGAGGTAGGAGCTCAAGGTAGAGGCCTTCGAGTGGATCTTTCTTCGGCAAAAAGAAGACGAGGAGGAGGAGCCGTTCAAACCACTCCAAGGAGCAAGAAGAGAAGGAGTTCAAGGCCTAGGTATAACCTTCTAACCGAGTAGCTAAACTTGTATCTAGTTTGCTAGGTTTTTGTTTAGCAAAGATCCTCTAGTTATAGTCCATGTTGCCTTGCGTCAAAAATCGTTTTTACCTATTCCGCCTCCCTGCAAGAACCGGGGTGGGTAACGTAGACTTATAGTGGTATCAAAGCCTAGCTAAACAACAACTAGCATGTTAGAAAAGTGATTAGAACTTCGATCCGAAAAAAATCGCGAAACATGTTAAAAAACTATACTTTCTGCCGATTTTTAAAACTGCCCTAAAAATATTTCCACATACCTTAAAAATCGGTGTAGGGTTTTTTAGGAACAGGCAAGAAAAACGAGCCCACGACTCGGTCAACGTGCCGCGTAAGCGCGGCGAAACCACGCGTTTCGCCGCGGATCCGCAGCCGAATTGACTCGGCCACGACTCGGATTTCTTGCAGATTGTTCAGTTTGGTGTTCTGTGATTTTTTAGATATTTTGTTTCTGCCCAGATTATCCAGAGAACAATGTTGTGTTTGGGTTAGTTACAAATTGTTATTTTGATCGAAATTCTACAAACTTTTGCTAAATGGTTATATCTGTGATGTGATATATGCACTGAACGTCGACTAATCGCTATACGTCGATTAGTGGCGGTTGTGCATATCTGTTATCTGTAATGTTGTTGGATTGTGTATATGAACTTGTTGGATTGTCGCGGATGAATAGCCGGGGTTTTGTGAGATGAGAGTTTCTTTATCTTTCATTTGATGTAATATGTAAATTGATGTAATATTATTTTTATGGCCGCACATCCGGAATGAGGTTGTAGCCGCCATTGTATATTATTTCTTTTACTGTTTTTGCTCCTAGGATAGATCCAAGGTGGGGTGCACAAACTACCGGGTATTTTGAAGTGCCGAGTGGCCTACTCACGTTGTTGAGGGAGGTTGCTTCACTTCGGGTACTTGGCGGGTAGTTTGCCGCACCCGTAGGGGTCTAGGGTGGGGTTTGGCTATTCATCACGACCGTGTAATCCGTTTTTCGTTGCAGGCTCGAACGAAACACGGATTCCTAGCATATCCAATGTGTTCATCTGTGATCTGGAATGGCTATCATTGCATCTGACGAATGTATATATCTATATATGATTTCTAGTAGGCGTTGCTTATATTTTGCATCCGCGCTAGTCCAGCCCCCGCTCTGTCGTTAGTTAAGTAACCTAATGGGTGATGACGGGGCCCCGTGGCGAATGCGGATGGCATAAGCGTACGTCATATTTTCATTGTTTTCTGCAATAGTAGGATTAAATGATGGGACGCATTAAATTAATGCAAGAAAATAAACCAAAGTTAAGTCGTTGGAACAATTTCAAAACCACTCGGTTTCTTTTCAAAACAGAGAACTTTTAAAACGCGGAGCTTGAACCACTCCTTTTAAAAGCTATCACGTTCCTTCGATTATATCAAGTTCACTACGTTCACGGTTTCGCCAAAACCATTCGTAGCCCTCCGTCATTTCATATGGATAGCCAATAGTATTCAAACTGTGTTTGTTGGCCAAAGTCAAGGCATAGTGATTGGTAGCTATTGGATATTCATATGTGTTAGATATGTATGCCTTATAGGCCATTATTGTATAGTACTAGTTTGTATAATACATTTTGGAGGTTTGGGATATATATACGGTTTTACGACAGTCTTGCTCGATATAGTAGTATGCTACTTGGTTTGTTTCTATCTTAATATGTGTATATGTTTCTTTTAACATATCGCTAAAAACATATTGGTAGAGCCCTTAGGATTTTTGCTTGACTACCGGCATTGTGATGGCGATCACACTAGTGGGGGCTGGGTAGTCTATAAGCACATCCTTATTTTGGTCCCTAGTCGTAGGATTATCGAGACAGGGCATCGATACTCCAGAGTAGACTGGTGCATACGCTTCTCATTCCAGCAGGGGAGATGGTCTGTCCCACAGCCATCAGTACGTCGTACTGGAGATAGTATGCAGGTGCTCGTTAGGTTACGAGTACACTGGACAGGACTCATCGGGAACTGTTGATTGGTATTATGCCTATCGTCAGTTAACAGTTCCCAGGTGACATGAGTACAGCTTAGTCCGCTGACTTGACACTGTCACTTCGCCTCGAGTGTGTTCCCACCGTTCTTAGATTACTACACTACCACGGCTCTACTGAGTCGTGCAAACAGGTAGTAGTTGGGTGCAGTCCCGAAGAACTTAGAGGCAGTGACGGTTAGACAGGATTCGTCTCTCCCGGTATTGGGAGTTGATATCGCGTTGTGTCTAGGAGAGCCATTACACATTGTCGTCCCTGGCCAGGGCAAACGAGAATTGCTGGTAGGTTTTCCAGTAGATTCTCAGGGTGTTTTGGGCTACACTCCGACACGACTTGTACCACTATTAGGGGACTGACGTTTACCGCCCCCTAGGCCCGCCATGCGATATTCTCAGATGAACAGACCGGACTGTACGGAGATTGTCACATTCTGGCTCAGTAGGAGTTCGGATGGGTTCACCTCATTAGTCTTCTTGTCGGCATCTACCTGGGGACCGTTACGTACAGCTAGTACCGCTTGCGGCCTGTGGTTAAACCTACTGCCAGCTTAGTGTTGAGCTTTTAGAGTCCCACACAGAGGGTTACTCGCCTTTAGGCATGTAACATCCGAGCCCAATACTACTATTTTTTTCTGTAATTGTTTGAGCATTAGGTGGTACTCATTTCATTTATCTTGCTTGTTTGTACCTTATTGTAAAATTTTACCTGACAAAGTCATTTCTGCATATAACAAATTTTAGCATATAAAATAAAATTAAAAATATCCATCTTGGCCTACTCGACACCCCTAGCCTTGTGGTAGCGTCCATGTATTGTGTTCTCGTCCCGTTCAGTGAAACGGGCGAGTTTGGACGGCTACGTGCGAGTACAGTGTCCGTCTTGGGGGTATGCTTTTTTATCATAAAACACTTAATTTTAAAATTTGGAACCCGCTTAAAATCCTATTATTTAAATTTCAAATTTTTGGACCCGACCCGGGCGCGATTTAGAAATGTTTTACTTAGCGCCAAAATCCCAAATTTTATATATTTTAAAACCGTCGCATAAATTAGCTTTAACCAACCAAAATATTTTTTAACAGAATGATATTCGTTGAACTGTGTAAATCTTCTGAAATTTTCCCTTCTCAGCCAATCACGAGGCTGTTAATCCCGTAGGCCCCAGCACAAATCTCTCTCTCTATTCCTCTCTCTCTCTATCTCTCATATCTCCTTTTCTCTAACTCTCTCTCTCTCCCCGTCTCTCTCTCTCTCTATCTCTCTAACTTTCTCTCTCTCCCCTATATATATAAATTCCCTCTCCTTCATTGTTTTCAAAAAAGCACGAGCAACAGAACCCATCGCGCAACCCTAACCGCCGCCTCCCTCCTCGCCGTCGCAGCCCCAACGCCGGCATCACCGTCACCAGAAACCTCGCCTCATCGCCCTCGTCGCAGCCGTCGCACCTCCTTCCCCTCTCCCCTCTTTCCTGAGCGCCTGCACAAGGCACCTGCAGCCGACTGCTCACCGCCGGCGACCACCTGCGCCGCCCCTGGCCATCGCCGACGATCCCCAACCACCCCAGAACACCTCGTAAGTGGTTCTCCATCTCACCCTATCTCTCTTCATTTTTCAAAACTGAAAACAACACTGCTGGATGTTTCTGCAGATCGCCGGAGACGCCGTTCTCGCCGCCGTCGATCTCGCCGTTGTTGCTAGTGCCCTCTGAGACCAGTGAGTATCCCCCATCTTCTTCTTTCTCTGTTCATTTCCTTCTTTCTCTAGATCCACCCCTTTAGAAACCCTATTCACCGTTTTTGTACCTCGCCGGAATCCGGTCGTGCAGGCGACGTGTCCCGACAGTCCAGCAGAGTACTCTGACCCGTGTGGTCCCTTGGTTCGTTGTTTGGGTTCAATCCGTGAACCGTGCGTCCGTCGCGAGTTTCCCCGCCGACGTTACGTTCCGTTTTTCCGGGTTCACGACCCGTCGAGGCAAGTACCCCTTGCTACATGTTATACAATATATTTATATATGTATTGACACCCTAAACCTGTAAAATTAGCTTGGTACAATCGTTTTCCCATTTCGGTTACAATGTTGCATTATATCATTTTACTATTAAACATGGAATTTACAGTTTGCCAATTTGAACCCAATAATCAAATCTACCTGTTCAATCACAATTTTACTGTTAAATAGATGGTGGCATTTATCCTTGTAGTTCTGTAACATACGGACACTCGTATGCATTTGACTTGAAATAACTATATTGAACCGATACCTAAATTATTGCACCGCTAAGGGTGCTTAAACCTGTTAACATGACTAAACGGCTATATCGTTTTACTGCACCCTTGTAAATTGGAATGAAACTGCTTAGTAAGTAATTCATTGCTTATCTCGTATTGTTAATACCCGTGTTTGATTATATATCTGATTGTGAGCACACCCATGATAGTGTTTACATCTTGACCTGACATGGCTACACATATATATGTATTGATACACCTGACATGGTACCGTATACTGTTGACTTGACCTGATGTACCATGACCCGACCTGTTACCTGATCTCTTGCCTAATGCCAACAAACCTGACATGTAGTCCTCATGGACCGTTCCTGTTGTCTATCCAGACAAACCTGCTTTTACCTAATTCTGTGTTGACATTAGTTCTTGATTACTGAATACCTAACCTGGCATACATAACTTGGGGGTATGGGGAAATAAAAGGTGAAACCGACTTGTAACTCAACAGTTCGATACCTGTTCTGATCAGTCTTACGGGCTAGGCCAGCCCCGGAGTGATGATGCTGACATCACTCGCCCATCCTGCTACCTGTTACTGCCTAGCGGTACGTCTCGGATTCAGCCCCGAGGATCTTGACCGTGGTCCCGGGCATGCACGGGATACTATTGAGTTACATCGACGATTCATCAATTGATTTCAAAGACTTTAGAATAGAAAACCTGATAGAACAACTTAGTTACCCACTGCACACTACCCTGCACTGCTCGTTTCACATTATTGCTTTATTCACGTTTATTTTTGCAGTGCCTGTTACATTGTTCATATTATATTACTTGTTGACATGACGCGCTGACGTCTGGGTTTTGCATGGCCCAGATTCTGTACCGCTGTCGCAGTCCGAGCAGGAGTACTTCAGCCAGCAGGCTGAGCTGTGAGTTCAGTAGTAGTTAGTTTTATTTCCTGCATTCATTTCCTGATGTGAGCCCGTATTATGGGACATACCTTTCAGTTATTTGTATTGGATCATTTGCTTCCACATTTATTTATTATTGACTCTTGTTATTCTGGATTATGGACATGTTTTAGATAGTTTTATCTTGTTCTTGATATCTCTACAGCCGTAATGTGACTGTGGATGGATACTTCCTACCCACAGGTAGCATGGTTGGCTATGTCACGTGCCCAATCTAGCGTACTCTGGGAAGCGGGGCGTGACAAAGCAAAACTGAGTAGAGGTCGCATGGTTTTGCGACGGGGTTCGTTCACATCCGCGCACTTGTGCACGTTTAGTGTCCGGGCAGTTAGTACTAGTGGGCTTTGGTTTAAGCCAGATCCTAGTATTCGTTTTGGGATTGGTTTTGTCTCAGTGTATTCGTGTTCCTTGGAACACGGATGCGGGTGTGTATGCACAGTTGACAGAGGCAGAGGAAGAGGATTCTCATTAGAGTTGTTGACCATTTGATTTTGGTTGACTTGTTGACCGTTGACTTTTTCTAAACCCTAATGAGAATGAGAAATATGATTAATAATATTAATTAAGGATTATTGTATCATGGTTGAGTTGAACATTTGACTTTTGTTGACTTGTTGACTTTGTTTACCGGTTGACCATTGTGGACTTGTTGACCATCATCATTTCATTTCTATGACTTTTGTTTACTTGTTGTTCTTTACAAAATGCAATAATTGCATGAAATGATAATGGTCATTGAAACTAACCATCACTATTCTTAATTATTATTATTATCATCATTATTCTTGCTTTTGTGAGTATAGTTGCATTATGAGAGCTCATTCTATCATTTTCTTTCTCTCTCGTAGAAAGAAAGCTCTCCATCTTCCTCTCTCAAGGTTCAAGTGTTCCATGAGTTGGAAATCATGAACCTTTGAGACAAAACCACCATAACTCCTCTCTACTCATTCTAAGGTTCTAGGTTTAGCAAACCAAGAACCTTAGTTATCTCTAGGTTGAGATAGGAGCTCAAGTTCGAGGCCCTCGGGTGGATCCATCTACGGCAAAGAGGAGACGACGAGGAGGAATCGTTCAAGCCACTACAAGAAGCAAGCAAGAAGGAGAACCACCAAAAGAAGAGAAGGAGTTCAAGACCTAGGTATAACCATTCTACATAGTAGCTAAAACTTGTAGATTATTTGTTAGTTTTTGTTTAGCAAAGATCCTTCATAGATGGTCCATGTTACCTATTGAGGAAAATTTTGATTTTTACCTATTCCGCCTCCCTGAAAGAACCGGGGTGGGTAACATGGACCTAATAGTGGTATCAGAGCCTAACTAAGCAACAACTAACTGTTAGCAAAGTATTTAGAACTTCGATCCGGAAAAAATCCCGAAAACAAACCGAAAAATTGTATTTTCTGTCGATTTTCAGAACAGGCCTAAAAATATTTTGTATGACATGAAAAATACAAGCAGGGTTTTTAAGGAAATGTCAAGAAATTTGAGCCTACGACTCATCCAACTCGCCGCGGAAGCGCGGCGGAACCATGCGTTCCGCCGCGGATCCGCGGCCGAGTTGACTCGGCCGCAGCTCCAATTTGTTGTAGATTCTTCTGTTTGGTGTTTTGGGATTTTTGAGATATTTTGTTTCTGCCCAGATTATCCAGAGAAAAATGTTATTTTTTGGGGTGTTACAAATTTGTATTTTGATCGGAGTTCTACAAACTTTGGCTAAATGGTTATATCTGTAATGTAATATATGCACTGAACGTCGGCTAATCGCTATACGTCGATTAGTGGCGGTTGTGCATATCTGTGATCTGTAATGTTGTTGGATTGTGTATATGAACTTGTTGGATTGTCGCGGATGAATAGTTGGGGTTTTGTGAGATGAGAGTTTTCTTTATCTTTCATTTGATGTAAAATGTAAATTGATGTAATATTATTTTTATGGCCGCACATCCGGGATGAGGTTGTAGCCGCCATTGTATATTATTTCTTGTACTGTTTTTGCTCCTAGGATAGAGCCAAGGTGGGGTGCACAAACTACCGGGTACCTCGAAGTGCCGAGTGGCCTACTCACGTTGTTGAGGGAGGTTGCTTCGCTTCGGATACTTGGCGGGTAGTTTGCCGCACCCATAGGGGTCTAGGGTGGGGTTTGGCTATTCATCGTGACCGTGTAATCCGTCTTTCGTTGCAAGCTCGAACGAAACACGGATTCCTAGCATATCCAATGTGTACATCTGTGATCTGGAATGGCTATCATTGCATCTGACGAATGTATATATCTATATATGATATCTAGTAGGCGTTGCTTATGTTTTGCATCCGCGCTAGTCCAGCCCCCGCTCTGTCGTTAGTTAAGTAACCTAACGGGTAATGACGGGGCCCCGTGGCGAATGCGGATGGCATAAGCGTACGTCATATTTTCGTTATTTTCTGCAATGGTAGGATTAATTGATGGGACGCATTATATTAATGCAAAGAAAAAACAAACCTAAAAAACGTTGTTGGAACAATTTTCAAAAAGCTGTTATTGCAAGGACGTTCTTTTTTGTTTTGCATAGAGGTATTCGGTTATGAATGCTCAGCACCTCATTCGACGAGGCAAGGGCTGAGATCCCTTCATCGGGAGTGACCCCTTGGACAAAAGTTTGCGTCAGGGTAATAACTTCACTATAGTCAATTATTCTTGCTTTGCATCGAGGTGTTCAGTTTGGAATATCCTGCACCTCATTCGACGAGGAAAGAGCCGAGATCCCTTCACATGGAGTGACCTCTTTAGCAAAAGTTATCGTCACTATAATTTTAAAAAGGGTTATTAGCTTCCTTCAACGATATCAAGTTCATTACGTTAACAGGTTTTTCGCCAAAAACCCAGCCGTAGCCCTCCGTCGTTTCTTATAAGTTATACTTAGTATTTGTGCTGCGTTTGTTGACTGTGTCAAGGCGCAGTGAACGGTAGCTGAGTATTGCTTATCTGCTGGATACAATGTGATTGGTTAGGACAGTCGTGTAACCTTGTTGACTGTGTCAAGGGTTATGCGGGTGGGTTTAATGCAATCAAGATAATGACGGGTTGAACTTGACTAGGACTCTTTGATTTGTTGACTGTGTCAAGGTCACTTAGGTCTTAGAGGCAAAAATCCACATCGGGAGTTTCTAAAGAAACTGAAACTTGCAGATTTAGCATACCTTCTGGAGTGTGGTGACTAGAGTGGATTCCATCTAGGTCATCGCACAATGATAGTTGGATCCCGATCCCACTGATGAGTTGGATTACTCTCGGGAGATTATTTCACTTAACAATCAATGCTATAAACCAAGTAGGTGTGTAGAACGGTGTTAGCGGGGCTACGCCTCCAGGGAAAAGAGGTTATTTAATTAAGGAAATTCGCGAAAGCGTTGGAAAACCTCTCTCGAAGTACCAACACTAGCCTGGCTGAAAGATTAAGTAAGTATTGTGACGTGCGATTAATCCTGACTAGTTCTTCTTTTAGGGTTTGAAGAAGAATTTGAGGAAACAGTGGGAGCCATCCTGATTAGATAAATCAATAAACCAATCTAATCTTGCAAGAGCGCATGCTGAGTTTTTCTTTTCTCTCTCTCCAGGTAGCAACCATTTCACGCCCTAATCAAGATAATAAAATGTATCGCTTGACCGATCCGAATTCTTATTCGGAGCTGGGGAACGTTGGTTCGGCTATAACTTACGACAACAGCCATAAGTATGAGCAAGGGAAAAAGGATTGTATGGATTCCAAGGATACCCAGTTGAAGAAGAAGCATAGTTTTGCATCTACTTCAGATTTCTTGTAATTGAGAACTGCTTTACGGTCAGTCCTACCTCCTGGGTACTTGATACCGGATCAGGATCTCATATCTGTAATCTATTGCAGGGACTGAGAAAAAGTAGGAAAGTTGTACCTGGTGATATGTCGCTCAGGGTAGGGAACGGAGCACAAATTAATGCTGCAGCCGTCGGTGAATATCACCTAGTGTTGCCAAACGGCAATACTATGATTTTGAACGTGCTACTATGTACCTTCCATGGTTTGCAACATCATATCAGTTTCTTTACTCGATAAAGATGGATATAACTTCGTTCTTGATAGAAATATCATGAACATCTACCTTCATAAGGTACTGGTTGCAGAAGGTACACTGTGTAATGGTATCTACGTTCTAAATAAGAATACAGTTCTCAATGTACAAAACACACGCAAGAGGAAAAGTTCAGATACGAATGAATCCTACTTGTGTCATTGTAGACTTGGTCATATCGGAGAGAAAAGACTAAGTAAGTTGCATAAAAATGGACTCTTGGATACGTTCGAGTTTTCATCTTATGAAACTTGCCAGTCTTGTCTCAAAGGAAAGATGGCCAAATCTCCGTTCACCGGACATGGAGAAAGGGCAGCAGAGCTCTTGGGACTCATACACAGTGATGTATGTGGTTCAATGTCTATACATGCAAAGGGTAGGTTCTCGTACTTCATCACATTCACTGACGATCTCTCTAGGTTCGGATATGTGTATCTGATGAAACACAAATCTGAAGCTTTTGAGAAATTCAAGGAATTCAGAAACGAAGTAGAGAACCAGACTGGCAAAAGTATCAAGATCCTCCGATCAGATAGAGGAGGGGAGTACTTAAGCACGGAATTCCTAGATTACTTAAAAGAGAATGGTATTCTCTCTCAGCTTACTCCCCCTTATACACTACAGCACAACGGTGTATCGGAACGGAGGAATCTAACCCTATTGGATATGGTTCGCTCCATGATGAGTAGTGCGGAGTTGCCTCTTTCATTCTGGGGATATGCACTTCAAACAGCAGCGCATCTATTGAATCAAGTTCCATCCAAATCCGTGCCTAAAACTCCGTATGAAATATGGAGTGGTAAGAGTTTGTATCTTAAACGTATTAAGATTTGGGGTTGCCCAGCTTATGTCAAAAAGCAGAACCCAGACAAACTTGAGGCACGGGCAGTTTTGTGTAAGTTTGTGGGACACCCAAAAGATTCTAGTGGGTATCTATTCTACCATGCAGAGGAACAGAAGATAATTGTTTCCAGGAATGCCATATTTTTGGAAAAAGAATTTCTTGTTAAAAATATTAGAGGCAGCACGGTAGAACTGGATGAAATTCCAGAAACACAAACTTTAACTAAAGATTTGGTGGAACCGCTAGATTCAGTTACACCCAACGAACCTCAGGCACTCCGCAGATCTGGTAGGATTTCTCATCCGCCCGAGAGATACTACGGTTTTCTCTTAGACGGGGATCGAGAGAATTGCATCTTGGAAGAAGATGATCCTACCAGTTTCAGGCAGGCCATTATCAGTAGGGACTCTGATAAGTGGTTGGAAGCTATGCAATCCGAAATGGAGTCCATGTACACCAATAAAGTGTGGACCTTGGATATTGCTCCACCTGGGGTAAAACCCGTTGGATGCAAATGGATCTACAAAAGGAAACTTGGTGTAGATGGGCAGGTGGAAACCTATAAGGCTAGACTCATTGCAAAAGGTTTTCGTCAAAGACCTGGTGTAGACTATGACGAAACTTTTTCTCCAGTGGCTATGCTCAAATCCATTCGGATCCTACTTGCCATTGCTGCCTTCCATGACTATGAAATCTGGCAGATGGACGTTAAAACGGCTTTTCTAAACGGCTGTTTGGAAGAGTGCGTTTACATGGATCAGCCAGAAGGTTTCGTAGACAGTGGGAGCAGCGGGAAGGTGTGCAAGTTGCTTAAATCCATTTATGGATTAAAGCAGGCATCGCGGAGCTGGAACATCTGTTTTGATGAGGCAATCAAGGAATTTGATTTCATCAAGAACGAAGATGAACCTTGTGTTTATAAGAAGATTGTAGGACAAACTGTCGTGTTCGTAGTCTTGTACGTGGACGACATTCTTTTGATAGGAAATGACATTCCTATGCTACAATCGGTCAAGCTGTTCTTGTCACAACGGTTCTCCATGAAGGACCTAGGTGATGCCTCGTACATTCTGGGGATCAAGATCTACAAAGATAGATCCAAGAGACTACTAGGACTTTCGCAGTCCAAGTACATAGAGACCGTACTAAAGAGATTTAGTATGGAAGATTCTAAGCGCGGTAATGTACCCGCATTGCACGGAATCACCCTCTCCAAAAAGATGTCTCCTAAGAATGACGAGGAGAGGGTTCGCATGAGCACTATACCTTACGCTTCGGCGGTAGGATCTATAATGTATGCGATGCTATGTACAAGGCCAGATGTAGCTTACGCGCTGAGCATGGTGAGCCGGTATCAGACAGACCCAGGTGAGAGCCACTAGACGGCAGTGAAGAACATTCTCAAGTACCTGAGAAGGACTAAGGAGATGTTCCTGGTTTACGGTAATGGAGACCTCAGGGTCGAGTCCTTTACCGATTCAAGCTTCCAGAGTGACAAAGATGACAGCAAGTCTGTCTCGGGTTTTTTGTTTACCCTCAACGGAAGGGCGGTATGTTGGAGAAGTTCCAAACAGGATATCGTCCCAGACTCGACGATGGAGGCTGAATACATTGCTGCAAGCGATGCCGCAAAAGAGGTGGTCTGGATGAAGAAGTTCAATAGTGAACTTCAGGTGGTTCCGTCTATTGTTGACCGAATACCATTGTATTGCGATAACAATGGGGCTATAGTTTTAGCAAAGGAACCAAGGTCCCATCAAAAATCCAGACACATCTTAAGGCGGTATCACCTGATCAGGGAGATCATTGATCGCCAGGAGATCGAGGTACGGAGAGTGGACACAAAAGACAACACGGCAGATCCATTCATAAAGGCCCTCCCTCAAACACAGTTCGAGCGACTTTTTGAGCTATTGGGTATGCGGTATGCCAGCAGCTGGCCTTAGTGCAGACGTTGGGTATGCGGTACACCAATTACTGGCCTTTAGTGCAAGTAGGAGATTGTTAGATATGTATGCCCTAGAGGCCATTATTGTATAGTACTAGTTTGTATAATGCATTTTGGAGGCTTGGGATATATATACGGTTTTACGACAGTCTTGCTCGATATAGTAGTATGCTACTTGGTTTGTTTCTATCTTAATATGTGTATATGTTTCTTTTAACATATCGCTAAAAAGATATTGGTATAGCCCTTAGGATTTTTGCTTGACTACCGGCGTTGTGATAGCGATCACACTAGTGGGGGCTAGGTAGTCTATAAGCACATCCTTATTTTGGTCCCTAGTCGTAGGATTATCGAGACAGGGCATCGATACTCCAGAGTAGACTGGTGTATACGCTTCTCATCCCAGCAGGGGAGATGGTCTGTCCTACAGCCATCAGTACGTCGTACTGGAGATAGTATGCAGGTGCTCGTTAGGTTACGAGTACACTGGACAGGACTCGTCGGGAACTGTTGGTTGGTATTATGCCTATCGTCAGTTAACAGTTCCTAGGTGACATGAGTACAGCTTAGTCCGCTGACTTGACACTGTCACTTCTCCTCGAGTGTGTTCCCACTGTTCTTAGATTACTACCCTACCACGGCTCTACTGAGTCGTGCAAACAGGTAGTAGTTGGGTGCAGTCCCGAAGCACTTGGAGGCAGTGGCGGTTAGACAGGATTCGTCTCTCCCGGTATTGGGAGTTGATATCGCGCTGTGTCTAGAAGAGCTATTACACATTATCGTCCCTGGCCAGGGCAAGCGAGAATTGCTGGTAGGTTTTCCAGTAGATTCTTAGGGTGTTTTGGCTACACTCCGACACGACTTGTACCGCTATTAGGGGACTGATGTTTACCGCCCCCCAAGGCCCGCCATGCGATATTCTCAGACGAACAGACCGGACTGTACGGAGATTATCACATTCTGGCTCAGTAGGAGTTCGGATGGGTTCACCTCATCAGTCTTCTTGTCGGCATCTACCTGGGGACCGTTACGTACAGCTAGTACCGCTTGCGGCCTGTGGTTAAACCCACTGCCAGTGTAGTGTCGAGCCTTTAGAATCCCACACAGAGGGTTACTCGCCTTTGGGCAAAACTGAGTAGAAGTCGCACGGTTTTGCGACGGGGTTCGTTCCCATCCGCGCACTTGTGCACGTTTAGTGTCCGGGCAGTTAGTACTAGTGGGCTTTGGTTTAAGCCAGATCCTAGTATTCGTTTTGGGATTGGTTTTGTCTCAGTGTATTCGTGTTCCTTAGAACACGGATGCGGGTGTGTATGCACAGTTGACAGAGGCAGAGGAAGAGGATTCTCATTAGGGTTGTTGACCATTTGATTTTGGTTGACTTGTTGACCGTTGACTTTTTCTAAACCCTAATGAGAATGATAAATATGATTAATAATATTAATTAAGGATTATTGTGTCATGGTTGAGTTGAACATTTGACTTTTGTTGACTTGTTGACTTTGTTGACCGGTTGACCATTGTAGACTTGTTGACCATCATCATTTCATTTCTATGACTTTTGTTTACTTGTTGTTCTTTACAAAATGCAATAATTGCATGAAATGATAATGGTCATTGAAACTAACCATCACTATTCTTAATTATTATTATTGTCGTCATTATTCTTGCTTTTGTGAGCATGGTTGCATTATGAGAGCTCATTCTATCATTTTCTTTCTCTCTCTTAGAAAGAAAGCTCTCCCTCTTCCTCTCTCAAGGTTCAAGTGTTCCATGAGTTGGAAATCATGAACCTTTGATACAAAACCACCATAACTCCTCTCTACTCATTCTAAGGTTCTAGGTTTAGCAAACCAAGCACCTTAGTTATCTCTAGGTTGAGATAGGAGCTCAAGTTCGAGGCCCTCGGGTGGATCCATCTACGGCAAAGAGGAGACGACAAGGAGGAGCCGTTCAAACCACTACAAGGAGCAAGCAAGGAGGAGAACCACCAAAAGAAGAGAAGGAGTTCAAGACCTAGGTATAACCATTCTACATAGTAGCAAAAACTTGTAGATTATTCGTTAGTTTTTGTTTAGCAAAGATCCTTCATGCATGGTCCATGTTACCTATTGAGGAAAATTTTGATTTTTACCTATTCCGCCTCCCCGAAAGAACTGGGATGGGTAGCGTGGACCTAACAATATGTAGCATAGATAGATGCGTTGGTTTGGCACAGTCGTACTGCCTTGTTGACTAAAGTCAAGGGTAGGTACAGGTGGGTTGAAATTAACCTGGAAAATGACGGGTAGAACTTGACATGTGATTTATGATTTGTTGGCCAAAGTCAAGGTCATAAGAGCATGGGGCAAAAATCCACATCGGGAGTTTCTAAAGAAACTGAAACTTGCTAGTGCTGCATACCATTTGGAGTGTGATGATTCTGGTAGGATTCCTTCAGCTTTATCACACGATGATATTTGGATCCCGATCCTACTGTGAGTATATGCTACTCCTCGGGAAACTTTCTCACTTAACGATCAATGCTATAAACCAATTAAGTGTCTAGAAAGGTGTTAGCGGGGCTACGCCCATAGGGAAAAGTGGATATTTAATTAAGGAACTTCGCGAAAGCGTCGTAAAACCTCCCTCGAAATACCAACACTGGCCTGGCTGAACGGTTAAGCAAGTAATGTATGGTGAGATTGATCCCTACTAATTCTTCTTTTTTTGTTTGAGGAAGGATTCGAGAAACAGTGGGAGCCATCCTGTTTAGACAAACTAAAAGCCACTCTAAACTTGCAAGAGCATCATGCTAAAGTATTTCTTCTCTATCTCCTAATTGCAGCAACCAAACATCATAACCGGACTTAAGTTACTACTAGATAAAAATATACTGACATGGCCAAACTACAAAGATTAGCTCAGGAATGTCAAAATGGCAATCACTTATGACTTAAGTCACCCCTCATTTTTCATACACTCTACACTCAAAACACGTCCCCTGCTAGGAAAAATTTTCTAACGGGGGTTGCCCCGCACCCCGTAAGGGGGCTGCTAGCCCGCTTGATCCCCAGCCCGCTATCCGGGTAGCGGGACCCCCAAAAACTCTGCGAGGCCCCCGTAAACTCTGCGGGGTAATTAACAAAAGATTAGTCCGCGGCTGCCGGAGATTCGGATCCCCACAATCAATAAACCTCCGCCTATCCTAGGCAGGAGGAATCTGTATACGCCCGACAAGCGCGCGCATTCCCATCTCAATGGGGTGACGAAAAACACCCTACAGTGATGGCCTGCTCGAAACTAGTTGGGTCATCATCTTCCATGATGCAATCCTTGCTCCTATCGTCTATGAGAAAACCGTAGTATTTCTCAGGTGGATGAGGAACCCTACTAGATCTGCGGAGTGGCTGAGGTTCGTTGGGGACTATTGAATTCTCCGATTCCACCAAATCGTCAGTTATAGCTTGTGTTGCTGGAACTTGTTTCATATCTACATCATTACCACTAATTTCTTTCACAAGAAATTCCTTTTCTAAAAAGGTGGCATGTTGAGAAACAAACACCTTTTGTTCCTCGGTGTGGTAGAAGATATACCCTCGCGAATGTTTGGGATATCCTAAAAACTTGCACTGAACTGACATTGCCTTGAGCTTGTCCGGATTTTGCTTTTTAACACAGGCCAGAAAACCCCATATCTTAACTCGTTTAAGAGATGGTCTCTTCCCATTCCATATCTCATATGGAGTGATAGGAAATGGATTTGGTCGGAACTCTATTCAATAGGTATGCAGCTATCTCAAGTGCATAACCCTAAAAGGAAATAGGCAACTCAGCATTACTCATCATAAAGCGCACCATATCTAATAGGGTGCGATTCCTCCGCTCCGAAACTTTATTGTGTTGTGGTGTATACGGAGGAGTAAGCTGAGAGAGAATCCCATTCTCTTTTAAGTAGTCTCTGAATTCCGTGCTCAAGTATTCTCCTCTCCGATCAGATCAAAGGATATTAATACTTTTACCCGTCTGGTTCTCAACTTCGTACTTATATTCCTTGAATTTCTCAAAAGATTCAGATTTGTGTTTCAACAGGAACACATGTCCGAATCTTGAGAGATCATCGGTGAATGTAATAAAGTACGAGAAACCATTCCTGGCATGTGTAGACATAGGATCGCATACATCACTATGTATCTGTCCAAGAGTTCAGTAGTTTTTTCTCCATGTCCAGTAAACGAAGATTTGTCCATCTAGCCTTTGAGACATGTCTGGAAAGTTTCATAAGATGTAAATTCGAATGGATTCAAATATGCAACCTCATGTAACTCAACTAGTCTTGTCACATTAATATGACCTAGTCTACAATGCCACAAGAAGGCTTCGTTCATTTCTGAACTGTTCCTCTTGTGTGTGTTCTGTATACTTAGAACTGTTTTGTGATTTAGAATGTATATACCGTTATACAACGTACCATACCCAATCAACACTTGATTTAGGAAAATATTCACAATATTTTTGGTACGAAATAACAATTGCTCAGAATTATTGTATTACTACTTGGTAATACAAGGTGATATTCGCCAACTGCTTTGGCTGCAACAATTGCACCATTCCATACTTCTAGAGACATATCACCCTTTCCCAGATCTCTACCTTTCTTTAGCCTATGTAACAAATTACATATGTAGGATCCTGATTCGGTATCCAATACCCAGGACATAGAAAAAACTGAGAAACGGTTCTCGGTTACGAACACACCCGAAGACGATGCATCAACATGCTTATTCTTCATTTGGGTGGCGTGGGAATCCAGATATTCCCTTATTCCTTGCTCAGACTTATGACAGACATAAGATAGAGCGGAACCTAGCCCAGTATAATAAGTGGGTTCGGTCAATACATCCATATTATTATCTTGATTAAGGCATGTCAATGGTCACTACCAGGAGAGAGAGAAGGATAATCACTTTGCGTGTGCTCTTTGCAAGATTAGATTTGTTATTATTTTATCTAATCAGGATGGCTCCCACTTTTTTTATCAAACCCTAAAAGGTAAGATTAGCCGGGATTGATTACACCCTACAAGTTCGCCAATCGTTCGGCTAGGCATGTATTCGTACTCCGAGGGCGTCTCCCCATGCTTTCGCATGGAACTAATTAAATAACCTCATTTTCGTAGGGGCATCACCTCGTTAACACCTTTCTTAGACACCTAATGGATCGGCTAATTGTAATGTGGAAAACTCTCACAGGACTAACCCTTACTCGCAGTGGGTATCGGGATTCAACTATCTCATAGAAGGTATGCAATCTCATTGCAAATTTCAACACTTGAAATTCCCAATGTTTTTTACCCCTAGTGTCCTATGACCTTGACTCAGGCCAACAAACTATAGGCCGCTAGTCAAGTTCAACTCGTTCATTTCTTGATTGAATTAAATCCACCCGCACGACGCTTGACGCGGGCCAACAAAGTCGCACGACTACCCTAATCCAATCACATCATATGCTGCAGATAAGTACTAATTAGCTACCGCACACTACGCCTTGACACAGGCCAATAAACGCAGCACGAATACTAAATAGCACTAATCTGAAATGACGGACGGCTACGTTGGCTTTTAAGAAAACCTTTAGCGTAATGAACTTGATATCGTTGTAGAATCTAATGATTTTTAAAAGGAGTGGTTTAAGCCCCACTTTTAAAATCTAGTAGTTTTCAAAAACAAACCGAATAGCTTTTACTAGTTTTTGCTAAAGAGGTCACTCCCGGTGAAGGGATCTCGACTCTTTCCTCATCGAATGAGGTGCTAAATATCCATCAAAGAATACCACTATGCAAAGAAAGAACTACAGAAGCCATGATGATAAACCGAGAGGGTTGTAGCATTTGCTAATTTTGCTAAAGAGGTCACTCCCGGTGAAGAGATCTCGGCACTTTCCTCATCGAATGAGGTGCTGGATATCCATCAAGGAATACCACTATGCAAAGCAAGAACTAAAGCTACCTTTTTAAAAACTTTTGATTCTGCAACATCTTTAGGTTTCTTTTCATTAATCTCATTAATGAAGTCATTTAACATTTCTTAAACATCACAGATAATGAAACAAAAATAGAATGTACGTTTATGCCATCCGCATTCGCCACGGAGCCCCGTCATGCACCGTTAGGTTACTTAACTAACGGCAGAGTGGGGGCTGGTCTAGCAAGGGTGCAAAACATAAGCAACATTTATTTTATATATATATATAGAGCATTCGTCTCACGCAGTTATATGATCACATCACAGAACCAAGCAGAAGAAGTCAACATATGAAATATTGGATATATTAGGAGGTCCGTATTTTAAATTAAGCCAATAATGAAAAACACGGATTCCACGGTCGTGATGAATAACCAATCCGACATCCCTAGACCCCTATGAGAGCGGCAAGCAACCCTGCCAATTCGAGAGTTAGGAGACCCGGTCTCAACTCCTCGATATGGTCTCCTACTGGACTCCAGAACCCGGTTACTTGTGCTCCCCGCCTTGGGTTTATCCTAATGTGGAAAAGTAAATAATATATATCAATGGTGACATCATCCTCAACCCGAAAGTGTCCCAATAAAAGAATATTACATACAAATTTTATATGAATGAAAATTGAAAAAATCTCATCTCAAATAAAACCCCGGCTATTCATTCACGACGATCCAATATAACATATCACAGCAACACGTAACATCACATGTTATCAACGTAAGTAAATACGCGTATCCTAAATTCCGTTGACATATAGCAACGAGATTTGGGATACCTCACATATTACACTTACGATCGCAGAAAATAAATAAAAAACTACAATAAATAGAATCCGCATTTCCTAAGACATCTTAAACCCGGAATATCTCATATGCCGAATTTCATGCCTAACCTATAAACCTAGAATTTTAGTCTCATATCGAAAACACTTTTCAATAATTTAGTCGGGTAATTCGACAAGATTCTCGGCTACCCGATCGAATACTTGTCGGGAACTTTAGTAGATGGCCGCACCCCGATGCCGTCGACCAAGTGCACTTAGGAGGACACCATGGCCGCGAGCACCCTAGTGAATGCTTTTAGCAACGGGGTTCTCCAAAACTCACTTGGTCGGGGCTATGGGGCATGACTACCTAGTAAAGTTATCTGGCGAGTATTCACGTACGATACGCGATTGCGACGGATTTTCGATCCAAATCGAAACTTCGTGGCAATCGATCAAAAGAGACTAACATGCTATATTTACAAACAAACTAGTTTTCAAAAAACTAATTAACTGCGGATTCCATTTATTGTATCACATATCAAACTTAAACCCGAAACGACGTTAAAATTACGACTATGAAACACTCCGAATAGTCCTAATAGAAAAGTTAACATCACATGCAAACTGGGCTAAACAAATATAACCTGAAACCCTAAAACCAAGAGCTCAGAACACCATACAAAATCCAAACCCCAACTACATGGAAAAACCGGCCAGGCCGGATTTTTTGCACATTTCGCTGGCCATTTCGTAACATTTGGGGTTCGTTTTCGTAGGGTGTTCTAATTACATCATATGTAAGCTTCTGCAGTTGTTTAAAAAAATTTCAGAGACCTTTGTAAAATCGACAGAAACTTGGTTTTTAGGTTTCGGTTTTCGGAGTTGTTTCGGTTTCATGATTCTATAAAACATCGTCTAATCTTTAAGCTTTGGCTCTGATACCATGAAAGTGTATGTTAGCACCACCACTTGGTTTTACTAGCATCAAGCATGTCGTTTGGAAAAATTTAGGGGTGCTAATCTACACTAACCAAGTTCTTAAACTAGATGATTAGGGTTTAGCTTGATATCATAAACTTTAAGCTAAGAGATGGATGGCTAAAATCTTTGTAGACCGTGTCCTTCTCTTCTAAAGCTCCGGGTTGTAGTCCACGAGACTCCACTAGGTTCCACTTGAAGGTTGAACGAACTTGCTTCGAAGACCTTCGTGCCGAAGATGATCTACCGAAGTCCGCTAATCCAAGATACCTCTTCTCCAAACTCTTTAGTGAAGTAAAAACACTACACCAAAGCGCTAATCTAGTGTAGGATGGTGAAGTACGGGTGTTTTTTTCTCACTAGGGTTCTCACAAGCTCAAGGGTTCACAACTTATGTGAGGTATTGAGCTTGGAGGTGGAGGTGAAGAAGATAGAGAGAGCTAGAGAGCAACTCATCACGTGAGCACTCAAGTTAAGAAAAAATAACTCAAGTTAAGTACGAGGTGTAGAATGGCTCATCAAAGTTCACCCATTATTGAAGCATACAATTTTTATCACTTAAAAATTGTAGCCATGCTTCAATAGTGCAAGCAAGTGAATATAAAATAGAATAAGTCATGCTATGCACATCCTTCCAAAGTCTTCCTATTTATCATCTCTTTTTCTATTTTCTAAAAATAGAAAATCCATGCCATGCTTCATATTATATATATATATATATATATATCACATATATATTAATATATATATATAAAGATAATCATATAATTAGTAAGCAATAATATTAGTCAATATACAATTATATCAAATATAAATATATATCATATTATTAAATCAACACATGATTTAATAATCCGGTTATATCACATATAACCGACTAATATCATTTATCTGTATATCACATTATTAAATCAACACTTGATTCAATAATCCGGTTATATCACATATAACCTAACTGATAACAAATAGCCGCCAGATTACAATACGGTATCTCATACTCGTATTTAATCAGGGCCCCGCACATATTAGCATATGTGCCCTACTTTGTTTCGCTTGAACCAGGAAACTTTTATGTAGGACATTAAAGACTCGTCAATACGCCACCAGTAGGTGATGATCACATCAGTGACCCAAAAGCCGTCAGCAGTACTAGCTGGACGTAACGGCTACCCCGGTATTGAGCGAATAGAAGATCAACAGGCAATCTTGTCCAAACTCCCATGAAGCCTATAGGTAACACATACCGTACAGTCCGATCTCTTCATCTGATATGTCGCGTATCAAGTCTGGGGGTAGAATCGTCAGACTCCAATAACTTGATAAGTCATGCCGATATAAGGCCTATAACGGTATGAGAAACTACCGATAACACTTACCAGTAAATCTCATCAACAGCCCTGGGCAGGGACTTCCTGTTATAGCTAATCGAGCATAGCGCAACATCAACTCCCTATACCGGGAGAGACGAAACCCCTCCTATCGCTCATTGCATCCATGCGACTCGCGACTGTACCCAAAATCCACCTGTTTGCACGACTCCTTTGAGTCGTGGCAGGGAGGAAATCAAAGCACAGTGGGAACCACACAAGTCTCTATGACGATCTCGGGTCTACAGACTAACCTGTACCAGTGTCACCAGAGAATTGCTATCTGACGATAGGTATAGTACCATCTAGGAGTTCTCGGCGAATCCTGTTCAGTGTACCCATTCTCTAATGAGCACCTGTGTACATTATTTGATGTCAAACACCAATGGATATGGGATCAACCATCGCCCCATACAGGGTCGAGAAACGTACACATTAGTCTACTCTGGAACATCGATGCCCTGTCTCGATATTCTCTCGACTAGGAACAATTGAAGGACGTGCTTATGGACTACCCACGTCCCAGTAGTATGATCCTCATCATAGTCCTGGTAGTCAAGCCTACATCGTAAGGGCTTTATCAACATGTATATAAGAGACAGTATAATAATACCAATGAACAAGTTAAGATAAAGGCAACCAGATAGCATACTATCATGTCGAGCAAGAAAGTCCTCTATATATATGTCCAAGCATCCACTATATCATACAATAATGGCCTCTAGGTCATACATATCACTAACAAAATTATCTTAGGACATATGAGATGAATATTATTTGGGATATCATTAATGGGATACCACTATTCATTTTTGAGACTAAGGTCAGTTTGGGAAAACATGAGCAATATGGGCTCGGTTGTTTTTAGAATGAAAGAGGTTTAACCTCAGGAAACTTAGCCAATTTGGGATGAGATTGGGTTTCCATAATTACCCAACAGTGTTAGGCACTGAGGCATACAGTGCTCGCGTGCATTTCACGCGGGCACTGGATTAGTGTTAAACAGTAGAGTTTTATGGCGCCCACGTGACACATGTGAGGCACCCAAATATGAGCACTGCCCATTAGGTTTTATCTCCCCTTCTTTTTTGACATAAGTGCTGAGCACTTGGCTAACGTTCTCATGCAAAACACGTGACTGTCCTTTTTTTTGATACTGGTGTGCTTTAACACTCACGTGGGAAACACGTGAGGCAGTTTTAGTTGTTCTCTTTGTTCGTTTAAAGCACTTACGTGGGAAACATGTGAGGCTTCAAAATAGTGCTAAGCACTAACGATTCTGGTTTGGAAGATCTTGGATCATCATCAATGTTTTTTTATGAAAGAACTAAGTTCTTTATATATAGGGTTAAAACCTAATTTTTGGAGGAATTAAATTCCTATATGTTCTCGTTCTTCTTCTCTCTTTTTTTTATAACTTAATTCTTTTCCCCCAGGTTTTGAATCTGCAGAGCAAAATGTTAGGTCCACGTTACCTCTCCCGGTACTTTCGGGGTTGCGGAAACGGTAAAACAAAAATTTTCTAAACTTGGCAACATGGACCGTAAAAGCCGGATCTTTGCTAAACAAAACACCAGCATCCTAACTAGAGATCTATCTACTCGGTTAGGGGTTATACCTCAACTTGAACTCCTTCTCTTCTTGTTGTTCTTCTCCTTGCTTGCTCCGAGGGTTGATCCGGACTTTGGTCACCTCCGCGGCCTCCTTGAGTCGTAGACGATCCACCTGAGAGATGTGCACCGAGCTCCGCCTCGAACCGAGACAACTAGGGCAAAGAGATTGCTAGTCTAAAAGCCCTAGGTTGTGTAGAAGTGATGAAGGGATGGATTTGTCTTTGTGAAATCTTTATCTCTCAACACATGAGATCAAAAGATCAAAACAAGAGGAGGAAGAAGAAGAAGGAGGAAGGTTAGCAACCATGGAGCTTTTCTTTTCTTCTCACTTGAAAAAACAAGAGAGAGAATGAGAAAGAAATTATGATACAAAGAAAAGTAACCATGGTTGCAATAATGCAAAAACAACATCATTACTAATCCCATCAAGATAAAGTTGATGGCTACATTGAAATGACCATTATCATAATCCAAAAGAAAAAGAAAAGAAAAGAAGAGTGTAGATCCCTCTTGAAAGTCAATGGTCAACCCGGTCAACCGGTCAACGAAGTCAAGAGAGGTCAACGAGGTCAAATGGTCAATGCAATTAGCCATCATAAAATTATCACTAAAAGGATTAGTAAATGATGTCTGCGGCTCATAATGATTTTGACCAAACGAACTATCAAAACCCTAATGAGCCCGCCTCAAAATGGTTTTGACCGAATCAACTGTCAAAACCCTAATGAGCCTGCCACATAACGGTTTTGGCCGAACCAACTGCCAAAACCCTAATGAGGCACCTCCTCCTTCATCGCTCCAGAAAACTGTGTATACACACCTGCATCCGTATTCCGTAGAATGCGGATGCACAGAAGACAAAACAAATCCATCCGTGCAACACTAGGATCCGGCTTAAACCAAAGCCCACTAGTATTGCCTGCCCGAACACCACACGCATACAAGTATACGTAAGTGATCGCAGCCCTGCCGTAAAACCATACGGCCTCTACACGTTTCGCTCAGTGCAGGGAAACTCTCTGTGTGGGACTCTAAAGACTCGACACTACGCTGGCAGTGGGTTTAACCACAGACCGCAAGCGGCACTAGCTGTACATAACGGTCCCCAGGCTGATGTCGACAAGAAGGCCGATGAGGTAAACCCATCTGAACTCCTACTGAGTCTGTATGTGACAATCTCCGTACAGTCCGGTCTGTTCATCTGATACATCGCATGTCGGGCCTATGCGGCGGTAAACGTCAGTCCCCCAAAAGCGGTACAAGTCGTGTCGGAGTGAAGCCCAGAACACCCTGAGATAACACTGGAAACCTACCAGTATACCTCGCTTGCCCTGGCCAGGGACTACACATGTAATGGCTCTCCTAGACACAGCGCGATGTCAACCCCCAATACCGGGAGAGACGAATCCTGTCTAACCGTCACTGCCTCCAAGTGCTTCGGGACTGCTCCCAACTACTACCTGTTTGCATGACTCAGTAGAGCCGTGGTAAGGTAGTAATCAAAGAACAATGGGAACACACTCAAGGTGAAGTGACAGTGTCAAGTCAGTGGACTAAGCTGTACTCATGTCACCTAGGAACTGATAACTGACGATAGGTATAATACAAACCATCAGTTCCCGACGAGTCCTGTCCAGTGTACTCGTAACCTAACGAGCACCCGCATACTATCTCAAGTACGACATACTGACGGCTGTGGGACAGACCGTCTCCCGTGCTGGGATGAGAAGCGCATACGCTAGTCTACTCCGGAGTATCGATGCCCTGTCTCGATAATCCCACGACTAGGGACGTGTATAAGGATGTGCTTGTGGATTACCCAGCCCCCACGAGTGTGATTGCCATCACAACGCCGGTAATCAAGCAAAGATCCTAAGGGCTCTACTAGTGCGTATAGGTGATACAATAAAGAAACACACATGTACACATTAAAGCAGAGACAAACCAAGTAGCATACTACTATATAGAGCAAGATTGTCTGTATAACTGTGAATATCCTAAGCTTCCATCAAGTAATATACATACTAGTATGATACAGTAATGGCCTCTAGGGCATATACACTAACAATCTCCCACTTGCACTAAGGCCATGTACTGGCGTATCGAAGACCTATCATCTCGATCAGCCGCTTGAACTGAGTCTGGGGTAAGGCCTTCGTGAATGGGTCCGCTGTGTTATCCTTTGTGTCCACTCTCTGCACCTCGATCTCCTGGCGATCAATGATCTCCCTGATCAGGTGATACCGCCTTAAGATGTGCCTGGATTTCTGATAGGACCTTGGTTCCTTCGCTAAAGCTATAGCCCCATTGTTATCGCAATACAAAGGTATTGGGTCAACAATGGACGGAACCACCTGAAGTTCACTAATGAACTTCTTCATCCAGACCGCCTCTTTTGCGGCATCGCTTGCAGCAATGTATTCAGCCTCCATCGTCGAGTCTGTGACGGTATCCTGTTTGGAAATCCTCCAACATACCGCCCCTCCGTTGAGGGTAAACACAAAACCCGAGACAGACTTGCTGTCATCTTTGTCACTCTGGAAGCTTGAATCGGTAAAGGACTCGACCCTGAGGTCTCCATTACCGTAAACCAGGAACATCTCCTTAGTCCTTCTCAGGTACTTGAGAATGTTCTTCACTGCTGTCCAGTGGTCCTCACCTGGGTCTGAATGATACCGGCTTACCGCGCTCAGCGCGTAAGATACATCTGGTCTTGTACATAGCATCGCATACATTATAGATCCTACCGCCGAAGCGTAGGGTATAGTGCTCATGCGAACCCTCTCCTCGTCAGTCTTGGGAGACATCTTCTTGGAGAGGGTAATTCCGTGCAATGCGGGTATGTTACCGCGCTTGGAATCCTCCATACTAAATCTCCTTAGTACGGTCTCTATGTACCTGGACTGCGAAAGTCCCAGTAGACTCTTGGATCTATCTCTATAGATCTTGATCCCCAGAATGTACGAAGCATCACCCAGGTCCTTCATGGAGAACCGTTGTGACAAAAATAGCTTGACCGATTGTAGCATAGGAATGTCATTTCCTATCAAAAGAATGTCGTCCACGTACAAGACTAGGAATACGACAGTTCGTCCTACAATCTTCTTATAGACACAAGGTTCATCTTCGTTCTTGATGAAATCAAATTCCTTGATTGCCTCATCAAAACAGATGTTCCAGCTCCGCGATGCCTGCTTTAATCCATAAATGGATTTAAGCAACTTGCACACCTTCCCGCTGCTCCCACTGTCTACAAAACCTTCTGGTTGATCCATGTAAACGCACTCTTCCAAACAACCGTTTAGGAAAGCCATTTTAACATCCATCTGCCAGATTTCATAGTCATGGAAGGCAGCAATGGTATTCTCTCTCAGCTTACTCAAGCTTGTTCGGTTTTTGTACTTTTACATAGGCTGGACAACCCCATATCTTGATTCGTTTGAGATATGGTTTCTTACCACTCCATATTTCATATGGAGTCATAGGCACAGATTTAGACGGAACCTGATTCAGTAAGTATGCCGCTGTATCTAGCGCAAGTCCCCAGAATGAAAGAGGTAACTCAGCATTACTCATCATGGATCGAACCATATCCAATAAGGTACGATTCCTTCTCTCCGATACACCGTTGTGCTATGGTGTATAAGGAGGAGTAAGCTGAGAGAGAATACCATTCTCTTTTAAGTAATCTCGGAATTCCGTGCTTAAGTACTCCCCTCCCCTATCAGACCGGAGGATCTTGATACTTTTGCCTGTCTGGTTCTCTACTTCGTTTCTGAATTCCTTGAATTTCTCAAAAGTTTCAGATTTGTGTTTCATCAGATACACATATCCGAACCTAGAGAGATCGTCAGTGAATGTGATGAAGTACGAGAACCCACCCCTTGCATGTATAGATATCGGACCACATACATCACTGTGTATGAGTCCCAAGAGCTCTGTTGCTCTTTCTCCATGTCCGGTGAACGGAGATTTGGTCATCTTCCCTTTGAGACAAGACTGACAAGTTTCATAAGATGAAAACTCGAACGTATTCAAGAGTCCATCTTTATGCAACTTACTCAGTCTTTTCTCTCCGATATGACCAAGTCTACAATGCCACAAGTAGGATTCATTCATGTCTGAATTCTTCCTCTTGCGTGTGTTTTGTATATTGAGAACTGTATTCCGATTTAGAACGTAGATACCATTACACAGTGTACCCTCTGCAACCAGTACCTTATGAAGGTAAATGTTCATGATATTCTTGTCAAGAACAAAGTTATATCCATCTTTATCGAGTAAAGAAACTGATATGATGTTGCAAACCATGGAGGGTACATAGTAGCAATCGTTCAAAATCATAGTCTTGCCATTTGGCAATACTAGGTGATATTCACCGACGGCTACCGCATTAACTTGTGCTCCGTTCGCTACTCTGAGCGACATATCACCTGGTGCAACTTTCCTACTTTTTCTCAGTCCCTGCAATAAATTACAGATATGAGATCCTGATCCGGTATCAAGTACCCAGGAGGTAGGGCTGACCGTAAAACAGTTCTCAATTACAAGAACACCTGAAGTAGATGCAAAACCATGCATCTTCTTCAACTGGGTATCCTGGAAATCCATACGATCCCCTTTCCCTTTCTCACACTTATGACTGTTGTCACAAGTTAGAGCTGAACCAACGTTCCCCAGCCCCGAATAAGAATTCGGATCGGTCAAGCGATACATTTTATTATCTTGATTAGGGCGTGAAAAGGTTGCTACCTGGAGAGAGAGAAAAGAAACACTCAGCGGGCGCTCTTGCAAGATTAGATTGGTTTATTAGTTTATCTAACCAGGATGTCTCCCACTGTTTCCTCAAATTCTTCTTAAAACCTTTTAAAAGAAGAACTAGTTGGGATTTCATTCACGTCACAATACTTGCTTAACCTTTCAGCCAGGCTAGTGTCGGTACTTCGAGGGAGGTTTTCCAACGCTTTCGCGAAGTTCCTTAATTCAAGAACCTCTTTTCCCTGGGGGCGTAGCCCCGCTAACACCTTTCTAGACACCTACTAGGTTTATAGCATTGATCGTTAAGTGAAAGTAATCTCCCGAGAGTAAACCAACTCATCAGTGGGATCGGGATCCAACTGTCATTGTGTGATAACCTAGATGGAATCCACTCTAGCTACCACACTCCAGAAGGTATGCGAAATCTGCAAGTTTCAGTACTTTTGAAACTCCCGATGTGGTTTTTGCCCCTAACGGTTTATGACCTTGACGATGCCAACATATCATGAACCGCTAGTGAAGTTCGTCCCGTCATTATCTTGATTAACTTAGACCCACCCGCATAACTCTTGACAATGCCAATATAGCTATGCGACTGTCCTAAATAATCCGAAAAATAAGGCTGCAAACAAGCAATACTTAGCTACCGATCACTACGCCTTGACAATGCCAAAATACGTAGCTCGAATACTAAGTAGTACTTGTAGGAAATGACGGAGGGCTACGACTGGGTTTTTGGCGAAAAACCCGTTAACGTAATGAACTTGATACCGTTGAAGGAACATGGTTGCCTTTTTGAAAAATATAGTGGCGAAAACTTTTGCTAAAGAGGTCACTCCTTGTGAAGGGATCTCGGCTCTTTCCTCGTTGAGTGAGGTGCTGGGCATTCATAAGATGAATACCTCGATGCAAAGCAAGAATAATCGACTATAGTGAAGTTATTACCCTGACGCAAACTTTTGTCCAAGGGGTCACTCCCGATGAGGGGATCTCGGCCCTTGTCTCGTCGATTGAAGTGCTGGGCATTCATAACCGAATACCGCGATGCAAAACAAAAATGAACGTCCTTGCAATAACAGCTTTTGAAAAACTTGTTCCAACAACGTCTTTTAGGTTTATTTTCTTGCATTAGTTCTTTTAATGCGTCCCATCATTTAAATCCTACCATTGCAGAAAACAACCAAAATATGACGTACGCTTATGCCATTCGCATTCGCCACTGGGCCCCGTCATCACCCGTTAGGTTACTTAACTAACGACAGAGCGGGGGCTGGGCTAGCGCGGCTGTAAAACATAAGCAACGCCTAAATAGTTATTATATATAGATATACAGCAATGATAGCCAATCCAGATCACAGATGAACACTTTGGATATACTAGGAACCCGCGATTCGTTTGAGCCTGCAACGAAAAGCGGATTACACGGTCGCGATGAATAGCCAATACCCGACCCAAGACCCCTACGGGTGCGGTAAACTACCCGCCAGTACCCGAAGCAGAGGAACCTCCCTCAACGCCGTGAGTAGGCCACTCGGCACTTCGATATACCCGGTAGTTTGTGCACCCCCTCCATGGGTCTATCCTAGGAGCAAAAACAGTAAAAAGAATTATACAGTAAAACCTCCGTATAGGAATACTCTATATAGGAATAACCTCCCTATAGTGATAAAAAGTCCCGGTCCCGACTCGGGACCAGTTATAAATAAGAATAACCTCCACAGTGTGATATTCCATACTTTTTCCAAGTCCCGCCTGTACTAATTTACCTCTATATAGTAATAAACTGGCATTAAATTTTAAATAATTTTTTATATATATAAAAAATACATAAAATTACTTGGCTATTACAATTGAACTTAAGATGACATAAATTACTTAACTACACAATTGAACTTAAGATGACATAAAGTACTTATTCAAAGTTGTTTGGGACAATGACTTAATTTTTTTAGTGTTATTATAACTTGCACATCCATAAATTTTAATTTTCCAAGATGCATATGGCTGAATTTTGAAGGTCTAAGAATTTTGACTTGTTAATAAGTTTGAAGGTCTATATGAATTTTGAAGGTCTAAGAATTTTGACTTGTTAATAAGTTTGAAGGTCTATATGAATTTTGAAGGTCTAAGAATTTTGACTTGTTAATAAGTTTGAAGGTCTATATGAATTTTGAAGGTCTAAGAATTTTGACTACTATTTTTTCAAAAAAAAATCTAATTTTTATATATAAAACTCTACTTAAGAATAACCCCCCTATAGTAATATTTTTCCCCGGTCCCAAGGATATTACTGTATAGAGGTTTTACTGTACAATGACGGCTACAATCCCGACCCGGTTGTGCGGCCATACAAATAATATTACATCAATTTACAAATTTATTACATGAATGAAAGAAAAAGAAACTCTCATCTCACATCCACCCCGGCTATTCATCCGCGACAATCCAACGAGTTCATATACACAAACCATCAACAACACTGATCACAGATATGTATAATCCCCACTATTCAACGTATAGCGATTAGTAGACGTTCAATACACATATAACATTACAGATATAACCATTAGCCAAAGTCTACAGAACATCGACCAAAAATACGGACTTTTAAGCCCCAAAAACAAATTTTGCTTTCTGAAAAATCTGGGCAGAAAAGTCATATACCAAAAATCCCAAAATACCCAAATATGAAAACTGCAAGAAAAAGATTCCCCAACAGAGCCAAGGGAGCCGCGGTTCCGCGGCATAAGCAAGCTTATGCCGTGGAAACGCGGCTCTTTGGATGAGTTGGGGGATGAAATTTTTCCAGTTTTCAAATAAAAGCCTGAGCCGATTTTTAGTGTATAAATTTTTAATTTTGGAACAGTTCCAAAAAAAACGGCAGAAACTGAATTTTCCGGGGTAATTTTGCGGGTTTTCGTCCGGTCGAAATTCTAAAAACTTTGCTAATATGCTAGGGTGTGTTTAGTTAGGCTCTGATACCACTGTTAGGTCCACGTTACCTCTCCCGGTACTTTCGGGGTTGCGGAAACGGTAAAACAAAAATTTTCTAAACTTGGCAACATGGACCGTAAAAGCCGGATCTTTGCTAAACAAAACATTAGCATCCTAACTAGAGATCTATCTACTCGGTTAGGGGTTATACCTCAACTTGAACTCCTTCTCTTCTTGTTGTTCTTCTCCTTGCTTGCTCCGAGGGTTGATCCGGACCTTGGTCACCTCCGCGGCCTCCTTGAGTCGTAGACGATCCACCCGAGAGATGTGCACCGAGCTCCGCCTCGAGCCGAGACAACTAGGGCAAAGAGATTGCTAGTCTAAAAGCCCTAGGTTGTGTAGAAGTGATGAAGGGATGGATTTGTCTTTGTAAAATCTTTATCTCTCAACACATGAGATCAAAAGATCAAAACAAGAGGAGGAAGAAGAAGAAGGAGGAAGGTTAGCAACAATGGAGCTTTTCTTTTCTTCTCACTTGAAAAAACAAGAGAGAGAATGAGAAAGAAATTATGATACAAAGAAAAGTAACCATGGTTGCAATAATGCAAAAACAACATCATTACTAATCCCATCAAGATAAAGTTGATGGCTACATTGAAATGACCATTATCATAATCCAAAAGAAAAAGAAAAGAAAAGAAGAGTGTAGATCCCTCTTGAAAGTCAATGGTCAACCCGGTCAATCGGTCAACGAAGTCAAGAGAGGTCAACGAGATCAAATGGTCAATGCAATTAGCCATCATAAAATTATCACTAAAAGGATTAGTAAATGATGTCTGCGGCTCATAATGGTTTTGACCAAACGAACTATCAAAACCCTAATGAGCCCGCCTCAAAATGGTTTTGACCGAATCAACTGTCAAAACCCTAATGAGCCTGCCACATAACGGTTTTGGCCGAACCAACTGCCAAAACCCTAATGAGGCACCTCCTCCTTCATCGCTCCAGAAAACTGTGTATACACACCTGCATCCGTATTCCGTAGAATGCGGATGCACAGAAGACAAAACAAATCCATCCGTGCAACACTAGGATCCGGCTTAAACCAAAGCCCACTAGTATTGCCTGCCCGAACACCACACGCATACAAGTATACGTAAGTGATCGCAGCCCTGCTGTAAAACCATACGGCCTCTACACGTTTCGCTCAGTGCAGGGAAACTCTCTGTGTGGGACTCTAAAGACTCGACACTACGCTGGCAGTGGGTTTAACCACAGACCGCAAGCGGCACTAGCTGTACATAACGGTCCCCAGGTAGATGTCGACAAGAAGGCCGATGAGGTAAACCCATCCGAACTCCTACTGAGTCTGTATGTGACAATCTCCGTACAGTCCGGTCTGTTCGTCTGATACATCGCATGTCGGGCCTAGGGGGCGGTAAACGTCAGTCCCCCAAAAGCGGTACAAGTCGTGTCAGAGTGAAGCCCAGAACACCCTGAGATAACACTGGAAACCTACCAGTATACCTCGCTTTCCCTGGCCAGGGACTACACGTGTAATGGCTCTCCTAGACACAGCGCGATGTCAACCCCCAATACCGGGAGAGACGAATCCTGTCTAACCGTCACTGCCTCCAAGTGCTCGGGACTGCTCCCAACTACTACCTGTTTGCATGACTCAGTAAAGCCGTGGTAGGGTAGTAATCAAAGAACAGTGGGAACACACTCAAGGCGAAGTGACAGTGTCAAGTCAGCGGACTAAGCTGTACTCATGTCATCTGGGAACTGATAACTGACGATAAGTATAATACCAACCATCAGTTCCCGACGAGTCCTGTCCAGTGTACTCGTAACCTAACGAGCACCCGATACTATCTCAAGTACGATATACTGACGACTGTGGGACAAACCGTCTCCCGTGCTGGGATGAGAAGCGCATACGCTAGTCTACTCCGGAGTATCGATGCCCTGTCTCGATAATCCCACGACTAGGGACGTGTATAAGGATGTGCTTGTGGATTACCCAGCCTCCACGAGTGTGATCGCCATCACAACGCCGGTAATCAAGCAAAGATCCTAAGGGCTCTACTAATGCGTATAGGTGATATAATAAAGAAACACACAGGTACACATTAAAGCAGAGACAAACCAAGTAGCATACTACTATATAGAGCAAGATTGTCTGTACAACTGTGAATATCCCAAGCTTCCATCAAGTAATATACATACTAGTATGATACAGTAATGGCCTCTAGGGCATATACACTAACACAAAATATCCTTGATGAGAATTAAATTCTCAACTTATGGAGAGATTTTCTTCTGAAAATCTTAACTAGGAAGAGAACTGAGTTCTTAAATGAAGTGTTAAAACCTTAGATAGGTAAAGGAGAGACCATATGATCTCTGATTTTTTACCTCTGGTTTCAATGATGAAAGTCTTCTTCTTTGAGAATTAAATTCTCTTGTTCTCTCAAGATCTTACTGTACTCTTTTTTGCAGAAGCTCGTGTCCAGTTCTCTATTTCCTTGTTTTTTGTTTTTCCCTACTATTTATAGGATAAGAGAAAAGATCAATTTATTAGGAAAATCTCTGATTGAGAGATCATGATCAATCCAAAATGATCTCTCGGTTCACTTGGTGAATTTTATTCACCATTGGATTTTTAATAGAGAAGTTTTCTTGTTTACTTAACAGGATATCTTTTCGTAAGATAGAATTTTTATTCTATCAGATGATCGATGGGTGATTTTATAATCACCGTTGGATCTTTAATCCAAGGGTCCTCTATTTAACAGAGAAGATCTTTTTAGTTTGTGAAAGATCAAGGAAATATTTCCCACATATAATTTAATTCTATCTTGCCAAAGAGTGCAGCAGAAGAACTCACGTGTTTAACACGTGACCCTAGCATGGGTTTCAGTATGCTTTATTTTCAGCACTCATATGCATATAAATTCTCACGTGTTTAACACGTGAGGCCTGTTTGGCTTGCCAATTATTTGGTTGCAGCGCCTATATGCTCTGTATATAGGCGCTCACATGTTTAACACGTGTGGCTCTTTTAGCCCATTTGTTTTTAACTGCAGCGCCTATATGCTTTTGCATATAGGTGCTCACGTGTTTAACACGTGAGGATTTAATAGTGGGGAATTTTCCCCCTTTCCCCTTTTTTTATGAGGGAACAAATGCCCCCAGCATTGCTTTCACGTGGTTTGCACGTGAGTGCAACGCTGTCCACCCTTACAACCATTGGATTACTTAGGGGAATGGGGATATGAACCGCTCCCCATCATGTCTTATAAATGAGGCGTTTGGCTTATTAGATGATCACTGTTTCTTCATCTTCTTTCTTAACCTTTTCTTGAGAATTTAATTCTCCTCTCAAATCTTAGCTCTCTGTCTATAGATCTTTCAGAGTTAAACTCTGCAAAACTCCTTTTGGGGTAAGGTTCTTGAACGACATTTACCTCTTAGGGAAAACCCTTTTTGCATATTTTTCTCTGGATTTTAAATCCATCACCAGAGCTTTACTCTAGCCCTAAACCGATCTCTTATAGATACAAAAACACTCCCCTATTTTTTTAAAAGAAGACTTTGGGGTCTTGAGGATTGTTAGTTCTCCTCTTAGGGTTTACCCTATCACTGATCTTTGAGAATCCTTGGAATTTAATTCCATTTTCTTTGTCTCCCCACCGTGGGTTTCTGGGATTTTATCCAATTGTTCTACAAAGCTTAGCTCTGAGAAAAATTTCTTTTAAAGAAATTCTTTTGGGAATTTTATTCCCTTTCATATTTTCCTTTTAGGATCATTTTTTGGCAGATTTGAAATCTGTTTATAGAACACATTTCTCGAGGGAGTTTAACTCCATAGTTCAATAAGATTTTCTCATTAAATGAGAATCCTTATTGATGGGGCATTAGAACCACTGTTTTTTCTTTTAGATTGTAAGAATCTTGATATTTTGATCGCTAACCACTTGTTGATTTTTCTTTTCAGATACTATGGCTTCTTATCTGTACGATCTTGACGAGATTATCTCTTATGAGGACATTTGCGTCCAAGGCCGCCGTCAAGACCAGAAGTTTACCGACGCCCAATGCGTTGAGGTGATGCGTCGCTTTGACGATTACAATGGTCGATTACTTCCCCGCCGTTCTGCTCTTTTGAAAATCATCGTGGGGTCAATTTGGGAAGCACTTCCTGAACTTGACGATACGATGCCGCTCGAGGCACTTGATGATGCTGAAGACTGTTGGGGATATGTATTCCCTAGAGGCCATTATTGTACGTTGATGTATATTATAGTGGATTCTTGGACATATATATAGAGGATTTTCTTGCTCGAAATGATAGTATGCTATCTGGTTGCTCTTTATCTTAACATGTACACTGGTATTATTATACTGTCTCTTATATACATGTTAATAAAACCCTTAGGATGTTGGCTTGACTACCAGAACTATGATGCGGATCATACTACTGGGACCTGGGTAGTCCACAAGCACATCCTTCAATAGTTCCTAATCGAAGGAATATCAAGACAGGGCATCGATATTCTAGAGTAGACAAGTGTGTACGTTTCTTGACCCTGTATGGGGGCGATGGTTGATCCCGTATCCATTGGTGTTTGACATCAAAGATTGTACACGGTGCTCATTAGAGAATGGGTACACTGAATAGGACTCGCCGAGAACTCCAAGATGGTACTATACCTATCGTCAGATAGCAGTTCTTTGGTGACACTGGTACAGGTTAGTCTGTAGACCCAAGATCGTCATAGTGTCTTGTGTGGTTCCCACTGTGCTTTGATTTCCTCCCTACCACGGCTCAAAGGATTCGTGTAAACGGGTGGATTTTGGTTACAGTCACGAGTCATATGGAGGCAATGAGCGATATGAGGGGTTTCGTCTCTCCCGGTATAGGGAGTTGATGTTGCGCTATGTTCGATTGGCTATAACAGGAAGTCCCTGGCCAGGGTTGTTGATGAGATTTACTGGTAAGTGTTATCAGTAGTTTCTCGTACCATTATAGGCCACACACATCGGCATGACTTTTCGAGTTACTGAGGTCTGACGATTCTAACCCTAGACTCGATATGCGACATATCATACGAAGAGACCGGGCTGTACGGTAAGTGTTACTTATAGGCTTTATGAGATTTTGGATGAGCTTGTTTGTTGATCTTCTAATCGCTCAATACCTGGGTAGCCGTTACGTCCAGCTAGTACCGCTGACGGCTTGTGGGTGACTGATGTGATCATCACCTACTGCTGGCGTATTGACGAGTCTTTAGAGTCCCACACAGAAATTTCCTAGTCCAAGCGAAACGAAGTAGGGCAAATATGCTGATATGTGCGGGGGCCTAATTAAATACGTGTATGTGATACCGTGTTATAATCTGGTTGTTATTTGTTATCAGTTAGGTTATATGTGATATAACCGGATTATTGAATCAAGTGTTGATTTGATAATGTGATATACAGATAAATGATATTAGTCGGTCATATATGATATAACCGGATTATTAAATCAAGTGTTGATTTAATAATATGATATATATTTATATTTGATATAATTATATATTAACTAATATTATTAGCTCACTAATTATTCTTCATAATATATATATATATATATATATATATATATATATATATATATTATGAAGCATGGTTGCTTTTTCTATTTTATGAAAATAGAAAATGATGTGGAAATATGAGAGATATTTAGAGTATGGTGTGAAGAATGGGCCTTATCATTTATTTATTAGTCTTGACTCACTATTCAAGCATGGTTGCAATTTATTATTACAAAGAATTCCATGCTTGAATAAGTGAGGTCAAGAGAGAGCCATTCTTCACTTCATTTTCTATACTTAGTCATTTTCTTGAGTTGAGCTCCTTTCTCTCTACCTCTCTCCTTTTTCTTCACCTCCTCCTCCAAGCTCAATCCCTCACATGAGTTGTGAACCTTTGAGCTTGTGAGGATCCTAGTGAGCAAACAACATCCCTACTTCACCATCCTACACTAGATTAGCGCTTTGGTGTAGTGTGTTTTCTTCACTAAAGAGTTTAGTGAAGATGTAGCTTGGATTAGCGGAGCTTCGGGTGCATGATCTTCGGCACGAAGGTCGCAAAGGAAGCTCGATCCAACTTCAAGTGGAGTCCTGTGGACTACTACACGGAGCTTGAGAAGAGAAAGACACGGTCTACAAAGGTTGTAGCCACATTTCTCTTACTATAGTTTTTGTTATATTATAGTTAAACCCTCATCATCTAGTTTAAGATCTTGGTTAGTGTTGATTAGCACCCAAAAATTTTTAAATGGCATGCTTGATGCTAGTAAAACCCAGTGGTGGTGCTAACAAACACTTTCAAAGACAAGGTGCATTCAGTATATCTGATAGGCCTAATCTCAAAGAAGTGAAGAGATGATCTTGTTGATGTTTTGCATCGCGTCTTCTAACAGACGGCGATAATATCTGCCTACCAGAGGACAAACGATATCAGCGGGGATCCCAACACTTGTATTCGTTAGAAAATGCATAAGAAAATGGTCAGAGAAGCCAGAAGCACTTTACTCGGACTTGCTTCTAAATTCCAAAATCAATGTCCGGAATTTAATGTCTTACCATTATAAACATTTTGATGATTTTTTTAATCACCCATGCATAAATATTCTGAAGTATGAATGACAAAACTTCCCCTTATTTTATACCATTGCTCATATGTACCTCATATGAAGTAGTAGTTACTCATATATACATATAAAAATAATAGTGCCGGCGCCTACGTGTTATGCGTATGAGGCGCTGCCATGGGTTCTAAGGACTGGTGCCGGCGCCCGCATGGTATGCGCGTGATGCGCTATCACTGATTCTAAGACGCCAGCGCTCACGTGACACGCACGTGAAGCACTGGAATTCTTTCAATTTCTTTCTCTGATTCCTATGAGTCAACTCTTTTCTTTTCTCATGCCCTTTTTTCAGGCCTTGGAAATAGTTCCACCATGCACATAATTTTTTGTGTCTAAACTTGAATGCTTCTCTTTATAATTTGAAGCTATATCTTCTTCTTTCTTCACTAAGAGAGAACCATTCAGACCTTAGGGTAACCCTTTTTTTTAAGAAACAAACCAAGAGTTATGGCTTGCAATCATCCTCACGCTCGTCGGCAACCATGGGAAGTACCTATCGAGGAGATCATTCCACGTTTTGCTGCGTGGTTAGCATATCCCCTTCTCACAGATGACCAATGCGACACGGTGATGTATGAGCTCCTGGCTCGTAGGGGCTCTCCTCTTCCTATAGGCTCCATTTAGCTCCAGAAAATTTTCCTATCCGAGCTTATTGACATACCCCTTCATCCGGCGGAGATAACTCCGGCGATTCCCGATATGACAGAGGACAAGATTGAGTGCTTCCATGAGACACATTTGATTACCCAGCCTCTGAGGGATCGTTCGGTTCAGTTGCTAAGCCAGACACGGGCTCAGCGGGCCATTATATCTTCCTTTGCTGATGAGCATGGCATTGACCGATAGAGAGCAACTCCTCACAAAGATCGCCGCTTCAACATGGTGGAGAAGGCAGAGAGAGAGAGTTGGAGAATTTTGTTTATTGTTTTGTTAACCCCTGTATCTCTGATCCCATATTTGGTGATCTCTTCCCTGTAGAGTAGGATGTTTATTTAAATGTATTTCATTTGGTTGTTGAATGTTTCATCTTCATCGCATGTTCGTGTGTGCTTCTTGCATCTGCACATGATCTTTATACTTTACCCTTAGGGATTTTTGCTAAGTGCAAACACCACTGTCGTGCTCGTGTCATGCACTAATTCTTCTCACGCATATATAAATCAGCATGCTGTGAACATTATTTCTACTCAAGTACGTATGTAGTTGTAAATGAGCGCTTAAACGGGTGTGAATCAAATGTTCTTTCTACTGCCTTGCATAGCATACGGTTGGTCTCAAGGTGTTGTAGCTTTTTAGAATTTCGATCTGAGAAGATATCGAGCGGACACAAACGTCGTCATCTATCATTAACAAAGATCTCACTTCTGTAGTTCTGTGCCCTGAGGCCCATGGGTTGCACCTTTCTGTTTCTTGATCTGGCGCGAAATAGTTTACGTACCTATTTCAATGTTTGTAGTTTATCCACTCATTTCGGAGTTTCTAATTTATGTACTCATTTTGGAGTTTGTAGTTTATTCACTCGTTTCAGAGTTTCTAGTTTATTTACTCATTTCGGAGTTTGTAGTTTATTCACTCGTTTCGGAGTTTCTAGTTTATGTACTCGTTTCAGAGTTTTTAGTTTATTCACTCGTTTCGGAGTTTCTAGTTTATATACTCGCTTCGGAGTTTGTAGTTTATTCACTCGTTTCGGAGTTTATTCAGTTTACCTCCCTTGGGTTTACAGGAAAACTTGTCCTAACGTTATATATAGATAACCATTGTTCTTTGCGACAGAGGTCTGTTAGGTTTTGTGGTACTAGGGTTTGTCCGTGGTACCGTCGCGTTGGTTGATGTATTCTTCGATATACAGTCTTTAAGTTGTTGTTCGGGTAACCCCGCGACTGTCATGTCTTTGATCCCTTCGGGGGCTGTACAAGACGTCTTCAAGTAATCTCCCTAGGCTATATTACTGTCGGAAGAGTAAGCGTTAGGAATTTGCCATGTCGCTTTTTACTTGAGCTTAGGCTCAATTTTGAGCCCCGATAAGTCATAACCACTCCGTGCTGCTGTGGGATGATCTCCGATAGTCTCTTAGGCTTTATATGAGTTGCCGTCGAGACCCTGAAGCTGGGAATATGCCATTGTTTCAATTTCATTTGGCTCGTTGGAGTTTTGTTGACGTCACGTTTGCACCCTGATGGAATGAGAAGGAATGCCGGGGTAGTCTTTAGGCTGTATCTGAACCGTCAAGACTTGGAGTTAGGAGTTTGCCATTGCTCCATTTTGATTTGGCTCGTTGGAGCTTTGTTGTCGTCACGTCTGCACCCTGATGGAATGAGAATGAACTCCGGGGTAGTCTTTAGGTTGTATATGAACCGTCAAGATTTGGAGCTAGGAATTTGCCATGGCTCCATTTTGATTTTGCTCGTTGGAGCTTTTGTTGACGTCGCATCTACATCTTGCTGGAATGAGAAAGAACGCCGAGGTGATCTCTAGGCTGTAGATGTTGCTGTTGAGATCTGACTCTCTCTTTGACGGAGTCTGGAGGGAAAATATGGTTCTCTTTTTCATTTTTGCCCATGGATTGTATACAGGGGTCAGATGGACTTACCTGCAGGGCAAAGCAAATTTTCATTTTCATTTTTTTTATTTCCGCGATGCTCTATCTTTTCGGCCTTTTTTTTTACCGCGAAAGTCGCGATTGCCCAAACATTTCGGCTATTTTTTTATATTTTTACTCGCTCCTTTTTATTGCAAGTTGCCCAATCATTTCGGCTGTTTTTATATGCATATTTTTTGCTCGCTGATTTTTATTGCGAGTTGCCCCATCATTTCGGTTATTTCATATGCATTTTTTTGCTACTCGCTGCTGCTTTTTTTATTGCGAGTTTGGAATCTGATACCAACTTTGGCATCAGCATCGTTACGACTGGAATATTTCCAGGAGCGAATCATCATTTGCCGTGAAAGGACTTGGGGTTTGACACCTATTTAGGCATCAGCATCGTTGCAACAAGGATATTGCCATGAGCAAATCATCATTTTCCTTTGTCAATTTGAAAAAAGACGGCTTAGCAAACTGGGTTTGGATCCTGTCGATTAAGGCCTTTTGACTTTATGAACCGTAAGGGTCTCATAAAGGTATTTCTCCCTATGAGTCATGAGGTTCTCATAGGTGTATTTTCTACTTAGGAATCGTGGGAATTCCCAAGTGATATTTTCTCTCGTAAGTCGTAAGAATCTTCCAAGAGTGTTTTCTCCTTATAAGTCGAGAGGACTTACAAGTGTCGTTCACCATATGGGGAAATTTCTCGCCATTGGTGGAACCTGATGGGGAATTGTTTATTTGTGCCCGTGGATTGTATACAAGGGTCAATATTGGACCGCCTGTAGGGAAACTTTGGAGAATGTGATGGCATAAGAACAGGTTCAGATCCCTGTAGCTTAAGGCTTTTGAATCTTATGAGCCGTGGAGGTCTCATAAGGGGAATTCTCCTTACGAGTCATGAGGTTCTCGCAAGTGTAATTTCTCCTTAAGAATCATGAGGATTCGTAAGAGTGTTGCTCCTCTGTGAGTCGTAAGGATCTCACGTGGGTATTTTCTCCTCACAAGGTCAAGAGGACTTTGCAAGTGCATATGAATTTTTATTTTACGGATTCGCGCCATTTCGGGTTTTCACAAACTCGCCGGTAGTACTGCTGTTTTTACTCACGGCACCCTTTCGGGTTTTCATCCGTGCCCATTTTGCTTGTGGACATACAGTTTTTTAACGAACGGTGGAACTCTCGAAAGTAGTTTCACCATGGATGACCTATTTATTTACTGGTGGGATTTAGAGGTGGCTTCATCGCTAAAGTTTCTGCATAGCCAGTGGGACATGAGTTACAACCTCTGCCGTTGAGACTTCGATTGCAATATAGATCTCAATGAAGCATATCACCGTTTTGGAGGCGATGTACTAGTTTAGGGACATCTCGGTCCGTTATTGCCATGTTTAAGGCAAATTTTTAGTTTAAGGACATCTCGGTCCGTTGCCGCCATATTTGAGGCGTACGATTAGTTTAAGGAATTTTCAGTCCGGTATTGCCGTTTTTGAGACGAATATTTAGTTTAAGGACATCTCGGTCCGATGTCGCCATATTTTGGGCGACCGGTTTTAGTTTAAGGACATCTTGGTCCGTTGTTGCCATGTTTGAGACTAAGTTTTAGTTTAAGGACGTCTTGATCCGGTATCGCCATTTTTTAGATGAATTTTTAGTTTAAGGACATCTCGGTCCGATATCGCCATATTTGAGTTGACCGGTTTTAGTGTAAGGACATCTCGGTCCGTTGTCACCATGTTTGAGACGAATTTTTAGCTTAAGGACGTCTCAGTCCTTTGTCACCATTTTTGAGGAGACCGGTTTTTTTACATACTATTCAAAGTTTTTGACTCAAGAAGATAGCGAGCGGACACAAGCGTCGTCATCTATTATTGACCTAAGTTATGACTCGTCAAGCGTAGTATTTTTTTGAGGAACCGGCCATTTATTGGCTGGAAGGGTCTTTCGCCATGCATATCCTGTTAGTTATGTATATGCCCTAGAGGCCATTATTGTACATATGATGTATATTATAGTGAATGCTTGGATATATATAGAGAGGACTTTCTTGCTCGATATGATGCTATCTGGTTGCACTTTGTCTTAACATGTTGACTTGTATTAGTTTACTGTCTTACTCTCACATGTTGATAAAGCCCTTAGGATATGTACTTGACTACTAGGATTATGATGAGGTCATACTAGTAGGGCCAGGGTAGTCAACGAGTACATCCTATAACTGTTCCTAGTCGAGGGTGTATCGAGACAGGGCATCAATACACCAGAGTAGACTACAGTATACGCATCTTGACCTATATGATGGGCGATGGATGATCCCATATCCATCGGTGTTTGACATCAAAGATGGTGTATGAGTGCTCAGTGGAGACTGGGTACACTGAACGGACTCGCCGAGAACTCCTAGATGGTATTATACCTATCGTCAGATAGCAGTTCTCTGGTGACACTAGTCCAGGTTGGTCTGTAGACCCGAGATCGTCATAGTGTCTTGTGTGATTCCCACTGTACTTTGATTTCCACCTTACCACGTCCAAGAAGGCGTGCAAAACGGTGGCTTTTGGGTACAGTCCTGAATCACATGGAGGCAATGAGCGATAGGAGTGGTTTCGTCTCTCCCGGTATAGGGAGTTGATGTTGTGCTGTGTTCGATTGGCTATAACTGAAAGTCCCTGGCCAGGGCTGATTTGGAGTGATACTGGTAAGAGTTATCAGTAGTTTCTCGACCTGTTATAAGGCTCACATTGACACGACTTATCGGTTACTGGGGTCTGATGTTTACTACCCCTAGACTAGATATGCGACATATCAGACGAAGAGACCGGACTGTACGGGAGTGTTACTGATTGGATTCACAGGAGAATGTACATGCTTGCTTGTTGATCTGCTGATCGCTAAATACCTGAGTGGCTGTTACGTTTAGCTGACCGCTTGCAGCTTGTGGGTGTTTGATATGATCATCACCTACTGCCGGCGTATTGATGATTCTTTAGAGTCCTACACAGAGGTTTCCTAGCTCAGGCAAAACGGAGTAGGAGCACATATGTGATATGTGCGGGACCGAGACTAATACGATATGAGACACTGTATTCTATTCTCACAATATATGATATCGGCCGGGTATATGTGATATAGCCGGGTTATCGGATCAAGTGCTGATTCGATAAGATGGTACGTGTTATATTAGTCGGTTGTATGATAATATAGCCGGGTTATCGGATCAAGTGTTGATTTGATAATTTAATGTATAATTATATATGTGATATATTAAGTTACATTAACTAATATAAGCTCGCTTTATTGATTCTTTTTCTCACTTGGATAATACATTGATGTATATGCGATATATGTTAATTGTATTATTTTCTTTTGTTACATTATATATTATATATGTGATATATAATATTGTAACATGTTAGGGTTACAAATGCAATTAGGGTTTTGAGATTAAACCATGCTAGGGTTTCAATTAGGGTTAACATTCATTCTAGGTTAATTCTAAATGGTGGATTTAAAATGAGATATTTTGGAAGTGTTGACTTAGTCCACCCTTTAGATAATATCTAGATATTTGTTAACCTAACTATTGAACCCTAGCCTATGGTTTATTCTCTACATGGGTTAAGCTTCTCATTCTTAACCTTGGTTGCATTTCTAACCTCACATAACAATTTCATTATTCATCACAAAAGCTTTCTTCTTCTTCTTCCTCTTTGGAAAAAGCTTTCTAGATTTTTGTGTTGTGATGATTTAAAGTGAGAAATTGAAAACAAAAGAGAGCAAAATTCCTACTTCATCATCCTCATCTATTCTAGCCACTTAGATTAGGGTGTTCACCTCACTAATACTTCATTAAAGAAGTGAGAGCTTGGGTTTGAGATTCTTCAAGGTAGATCATCTTCGAAAAGGAAGACTTCAAGCAAGATACCTCATTCACCTCATGGAGCCTCTCTAGAGTCCAAGTTCATGATGATCGCAGCGAAGGGACCTCAACACGGAGCTTATGAAGCGAAGGAATGGACTACAAAGGTTGTAATCCTCAACTCTTAGAAGTAAAGTTGTTTACTTTATTGTTTAATTTGATTCTCTAGTTAAAGATCTTGTGTTTGGATTATCTAGAATGGGAAAAATTTAAACTTGGCATGTGTGATGCCTCCCGAAACCTTGCTGCCGTTGTAGGTATCCCAACATATCCATGAGCAGGTAGGCTCCACCTTGGTAGACTTTGTCTAAGATGTACGGGCCTTCATAGTTCGGCTCGAATTTCTCCCGTTTTGCATGATTGGGGATCATTGGTCTTTTGACGACTAGTACGAGTTCATCTTGGCGGAATGTTCTCGGCCTGGTCAGTCTTTCATATGATCGTGTCATCCTTGCTTTATAAGCCTCCAGGTTTTGTTGTGCTATAAGGCAGGTTTCGTCGAGAGCGTTGAGTTCCTCAAGCCTAAGATGAGCATTTTCTTCATCTGTCAGCTCGTATCGAACTGCTACTCGTAGAGAGGGGAGCTCTATTTCCAGTGGGAGCACTGCTTCTGTGCTGAATACTAACATGTATGGTGTCGTAATCGTAGTTGTTTTGAATGTTGTGCGGTATGCCCAAAAAGCTTCTTGCAGCCTTTCGTGCCAGTCGTTTTTGTTCATGGACACCGTTTTCTTTATAATCTTCATCAAGGTCTTGTTTAAAGCTTCAGCAAGACCCTTGGCACAAGGATTATAGACTGAAGAGTATCTTCAATCTATTTTTTGTTGTTGTGCAAAACGACTGATTTTATGGCTCATGTAGGCCGGCCTATTATCCGAGATAATTTGTCGCGGAGTGCCGAACCGGTAAATGATATGTGTCCTGAAGAAATGGAGGATATGCTCCGTCTTCACCACCCTTAATGGTACTGCTTCTGGCCACTTAGAAAAGTAGTCAGTCATTGCCAATATGAACCGATATCCTTTGGACGATGCTGGTTCAATGGGGCCAATTATATCGGTTCCCCACATTTCGAACGGCCAGCTAGCTACTGTTGGGTGTAGCGGGTTCAGATGCTGGTGTATGAAGACCCCGTGAATTTGGCATGAGTAACACTACTTCGCATATTCGAGGTAGTCCTGAATCATTGTAGGCCAATAATATTCCATTCTTTTGATTTTCAGCTTCATCTTTGGCCCAGCTTGGTGAGAACTGCAGAGTCCGTCGTGAGTTTCTTGGACGACTCTCTTCACTTCTTCTGGCCCCAGGCATCTTAGCTATATACCGTCGAATGATCTCTTATATAGAGTATCATTGACGAAGGCGAAGGACATAGCTCGTTTCATGAGCTGATATCTAGACAACGCATTTTCAGGCGTTCATCGAGATTTGAAGTAGTCTATGAAGACTTCCCTCCAATCCTTGATCTTTCCTTCGTGCTCTATTTGAAGGGCTACTTGTTCGGTCTTTTATTTTCCTTTGGATATTTTTGTTAAGTCTTCCGAGGATGTATCTGTTGGCGCGAGGATCCTGCGACTTTGCACGATGATCTTTACGTCATCGAGGTCTTCGTCAGCTAATTCCTTAGCCAATTTGGCCAACGCATCCACCTTACTATTTTCCGTCCACGGTATACTCTCCAGGATGCGGGAGGGGATTTGTGCCAGGAGTTGCTGCACTCTTACGCTATAATTTATCATCTCTGGCTTGCATGTCTGATAGTCACCATTTACCTGGCTAACAATCAGCTGGGAGTCTCCATATATGAGGAGGTTTTTGATTCCTATGTCGACAGCGATCTCGAGACCTGCTATCAAGGCTTCATATTTAGCTTCATTATTAGTCCTTGGCTCCGTTAAGGAGAGGGCATAACGCAATATCCCTCCTTGCGGAGTCACGAAGATAAGGCCCACCCCGGCTTTGATTATGGGGGTGTTTTGCTTTCGCCTCTTCATTGAAGATGCTCCATCGAAGTAGAGTTCCCATCGGGAATCGTTTTCTTCCTTCTCTCCTTCAATTGTGTCGAATGCATGTTCATTCGGCAACTAGCAATTTAAGGGGGAGTCGGCTGGTATCGTATGCTCGGCAAGAAAGTCGGCAATAGCCTGGCCTTTCACTGCTTTGAGAGGCCGATACATTATCGATAACTCCATCAGGAAGAGGGCCTATTTGGCAAGCCTTCCTGTTAGTATGGCTCTTGACATCAGATATTTGAGAGGATCCACCTTTGATATGAGATGGACCTCATGCGCTAAGACGTAATGCCTGAGGTTCGTCATCGCGAAGATCAGTGCCAGTCAATACTTTTCGATGGGGGAGCAGTTGTTTTCTGCCCCGAGGAGAACACGACTCAAATAGTACAAAGCTCTCTCATTTCCCTGATTGTTCTCTTTTGCCCATAGCATGCCTAGAGAACCCTCAAGGGCTGTTATATATAGGATAAGGGGTTTTCCCTTAACCGGAGCGGTCAATACCGGCGGATTTTGCAGGTATTTCTTGATTTCGTCTAGTGCATTTTGGCACTTTTGATCCCAGACGAACGGAGTTCCCTTCGTCATCAAATGGCTGTAGGGACGGCTTTTCCTGGAGAGGTTGTCTATGAACCGCCGGATATATACAAGCTTTCCTTGAAGAGAGCGCAGTTGTTTGATGGTTCTTGGAGTGGACATTTCTACAATCGCCTTGATCTTTGAGGGATCGATTTCGATACCCCGGTGCCGTATGATGAATCCTAAGAATTTTCCTGAGGAGACTCCAAATGCGCATTTCAAAGGATTCATCTTCAGATTATACTTCCGAAGACGTTGGAACACTATTTTTAGATGCTCCCAATGCTCCTCTTGAGATCTGCTCTTCACCATAAGGTCGAAAATGTATCATTCGACGCTCTTATGGATGAGATCGTCGAAGATCTTTGTCATGGCCCTCTGGTAGGTAGCGCCAGGTTGTTTAAACTGAAAGGCATCGCTTTGTAGCAGAATATGCCCAACGGAGTCCGGAAGGCAGTATGCTTTTGATCTTCAGGATGCATTTTTATTTTATTGTATCCTGAAGATCCATCCATGAAAAGGAAGACCTCATGGGTAGACGTGTTATCGATCATCAATTCGGTAACGGTACTGGGAAGTCATCCTTCGGGCAAGCTTTGTTAAGCTCCCGAAAGTCCACGCAGATGCGCACCGTCCCATTTTTCTTCATCACCAGAACGATATTAGCGATCCAGTCGGGATATTGAACCTCTTGGATGAATCCGAAATCGATTAGTTTCTTGACTTCAGCGTTGATACTCATCTCAAGTTCGAGCCGCATTCTTCTTGGCGCCTTTTTGACTGGCTTTATATCTGGCGATATGGTCAGTTAATGTACTGCCACCTTTGGATCTAGACCTGGCATTTCGGAATAGTTCCATGTGAAGCAGTCTTTATATTGCATGAGTACGTCTTTTAATGTGGCTACCTGTTTTTTAGATAGTGGATCGCTGAAGAACGTTGGTCTTGGATCGTTTTCCGCCCCTAAGCCAATTTTCCTTAGGTTGTCTGCCGTAGTGTGTATCCCGTCTTTCAGCTCTTTTGGTGCCGGTGGAAACTCTGAGATCACCTCATCCTTGTCTTCATTTGCGAAGCACTTTGAGGGGTCATCTATAGTCTCTTGGCCTCCTTCCTTTGAGAGTGTGACCATATGGCAGGTACGGGTTCGCTTCCATTCTTGACGTTGAGCCGGTCCTATCCTCACGGTATAGGTTCTTTTTGGCTCATGCTTTTGCGGCGGGGTTACCCTCCAGCTGTCAGATAAAGTTAACCTGCCTTGTCGGTATTATTCTTCTACCCAGTCTTTGAAGGTGAAGCAGTCTTCAAAGGGATGGCCTATTGCTCGGTGATAGGAGCAATAATCCAGATGATAGACCTCGTTTATTTGTTCGGGGTGCCGAGACTCCGGAAGCGTTATCATTTGGTGATTCATGATAAGGTTGAATATTTTCCTTGTCTTGTCTTGAGGGAAAGAGTATTCCCAACCCATCTTCTTGGCAAAGGACGGGTTCCGACTGGATTTTCCTCGATTGTACGGCTTCTTGGATCCGTTTTGCTGTTTTCGGGCGATGTTTGCTTTCTTCGCCTTGTTTTTGCTTCTATTTCAGGATTTTTCTTTGAGGCGAGAACACACAGCTGGCTGAGGATGAAGGGCATTGTTGCCTTCTTTTTCCGCGGACTGCTGGTTGAGGCGTTGCGTCTTGGCTTTTTCATAAATAGCCATTTCGCAACTGTGGTTATCCCGAATCTTTTGACAGGATTCTTTTATTAGTTTGTCAACTTATTCTTCGAACGATGGGCTTAACATTCTTAGAGCGGGATCCATTCTGTTTCAACGCCACAGCTATTTGGAAAAGCGTTCTCTTCTTCACCAGAGCTGTTTATGACGCGACAACTGTAGAATCGTTCCTGTTTCTCGGACCGAACGTATCCGAGCCTGATTGTTTCCATCTTCCTATTGGGCATCTTTCGTTGGGTCCTAGGGATATCCTAAATCTTTTTGTAGAAATGGGCTTTTCGAACAGTTTGTTCGAAGGGTACATATTGGCATCTTAATAGTCTTTTTAATCCATCCGCGTAGTATCTTGGCAGACGGATTGGTGGAAGTCTATCAAGTGTAAAATCGGCACCGTGCCAGACTTCTTTCTTTACTCTGGTCTCCGTAGATTGGTAGAAGAGGATCGCCTTTTCACCTCTTCGTCTGGGAGGCACGTAGAAAGTCTGTAGTTTCTGTATGCTGTATGTATCGAGCGCATCAAGGTCCTTGTAATGCCGAGGTGGAACCATTGCGATTTGCTGGCTCTGATCTGCTTCTTCGAGAGTTTGCATTGACGGGAGGATGGAGAACACGGCATTGGCCTCGTCCTCAGAGTCGCTGCCAAAGACCAGAATAGGGGTCGATGGTTCGGGCCTTCTGTTTTCTTTCTTGGGTTTCCCCGAGTAGACTATTTCTTCATCTTCCTCGGTGTCGCTCCCAAAGATTGGGATAGTGGCAATGGACATCCGTTTATCCTCTGGCTTATGACACCTTTCTGTATCTTCGAAGTCTGGTAAGAAGTACTTTGCATCTTCATATTTTCGGACATCATTTACAGAGAACGAGTTTAGCTCTCTCATGATGGTGTATTCCAAGCTGTCTTTGAAATACTTCATACATCGGTGTTGTGTAGAAGGGACGACGTTGTACTCATGTAACCAAGGCCTGCCGAGCAGAGCATTATTGCAAGTCTTGGCATCAATGACATGGAATTTGATGCCAGTGACGAGCAGCCCAAAGCGTAACGTCAGTATTACGGACCCAAGCATCCGTGAAGGCTGTGAGTCGAACCCGGAGATGGTAATTTTGTCTCGGACCAAGTTCTGAACGTTCATGCAAATCTCCTTCAGCACTTTCACGTTGAGAAGATTGACGGGGGATCCGTTGTCAACAAGGATTTTGCCTATCTTGATGTCGTGGCAGTACCCGGTAACGTATAACGGGCGGTTATGCTCTCACGTACCGAGGATAAGATCTTCATCGCTGAATATAATGTCAGCTGTGTGAATCTCTGCCAGCTTGTCCTCCATCTTCTCTTCTGTGAGGAAAGCTTGGATCTGATCGGGCTCTTGTAATGCCCTGATCAGAGAATCTCGTGCCTCTTTGGACAGGAGGAGAGCATCCAATATGCTTAGTTGTAAAGGTATTTTCCTCATATATGCTAGGAAATTGTAATCCACCTTATTTTTCCTAGATAGGTCCCTCACCGTGAGCTCTTTGACAACTCCCTCATCAAGGGTGATTTCCTCAGGGATTTTTTCTTTCCCTTTGTCTTTTTGCTCGAACCCTTATTTGTAGGTCCGAGGTTCTTTTCAGGCAGCGTGCGGCTACGCAGCTGAATGTTATCACAGTTTTTCTCCCCCTCTTCTTTTTCGGAGTTGGAATCCATGAAGAGAGGGCTGAGTGTCATTTCGTCCTCAGAATCGCTCCTGAAGGTAAGAACTTAGGGTTTTTCCTTTCCGGACTGGTATCAACCATATGACAGTTGCAAGTCATTTTTTCACGCGTACTTATCGAACCTTTTTGCTGTCGACGAGCTTCGCGCTTCATCCTCTTGAAGTGTTTTTGATGGGCAACGTATCCTTGCCACCACTTCTTGAAGGCACTGCATTCTTCGATGGGATAGGTGACCCTCCGATGATATATGCAGTAGTTTGGATGTGAATCCTCTCCGTCGAGGCGTATGACCCCGGGAGAGCTTGCCACGAGATGTGGCAGCTTCATTCCCCTTGACAGGACTTTGGCAAACCGTTTCTCTGCCTTGATCCTGCTCTTATTTGTAGCAGGTGTGCTCCTGCTTGGTTGGAGTACTTTACAACTCATCCTTGCCGCAGCTTCTTCATTCTGACCCTGACGCTTAGCCTTTTCGTATATGGCTATTTCGTGTTATCAGTCAGCTTTGTTTTTCGAAAGGCTTCGTTTAACGGCCTATCGATCGGGTCTTCTTCTGGCAGTTACAGAGATTTTAGCGTCGTATTTGCCCCTAGTTCCTCTGCGTTGTTTTCTGATGCTGAGGGAGCTTCTTGGCCATTTAACAACGAATGTGAGACTATATGGCAGCTTGCTACATAGTCTTCGGTTTCTTCTGATGAGCCATTTTTCTCATCATTGTCACTATCTTCGTTCTCAAGAATATGCTTGAGGAACTCTTCGAGTGTGACCGGTGTCCGCGCCTACTGGTTTTACTCCTCCAATGCGTCGATGTACTTTTGTATGTTTGTGCTCTTGTCGTCATACTCGGCAGGCTGCACAGGCTTCTTGGTCTTCTTCTTTTTCTTCAAAGACTTTGAAAGCTTGACTTTAGGATTTTGCCCTTGGTCAACAACTTTTGGTATGGGACGCAGTTTTAGCATCCCTTCGATGATTTCAGGTTCAAGTGGGCTCTCCCACCTGACTGCCGGACATGCCTGTAAATCCTTCAGCATTCTTTTGGTCTTTGATGAAAGAACGATTTCCCATGGAGTTTCTTCCACAAGAGAGCATGATGCCTCCGGTGCATCCATCTTTTTGGGAGTGTGCTTATGTGGCGGGTTCACCCTCCAGTTCTCAGAAAGCGTGATTTGCCCCTGTTGGTACTGGTCCTCGATCCAGTTCTTGAAGACGTAGCAATCCTCAATTGAGTGACTCACCATTCTGTGATAGGAGCAGTAGTTAGGGTTGTTGACATCACCAGGTTGCGGTGGACGTCGTGGATCTGGTTGTGTGATGAGTTTATTGCGCACTGCCAACTCAAATAGTCTCCTTGTCTTATCGCGGGAAAATGAGTAAGCGTATCCTAGCCTTTCTTCCAGGGATAGGCGTGGACATGCATTGTTTTGGCGAGCAGCTGGTTTGGGGTCGCTCGGTTGTTGTTGAGTGTTGGCGACGAAGGCCGCTTTTTCTTTACCCTTGGCATTTCGAGGGTCCATACTTGAAGAGGAAGGCGTGTGGCCCATCTGGTCCAATTGGACCATTTTATCTATCAGTTCCTGGAAGGTTGTCGGCTTGAAGAACATCATGAACTGGGACAGAGTCGTTTGAGGATCGAGGGTCCCGATGAACATGCCCACGGCGGGGGATTCTTCGATGCGTTGTTCGCACTTTGACTACGGGTTCCGCCACCGGATCGTGTATTGGACCGAGGTTTCTTCTAGGTTTACCTGGCATTGATTAAAGCCGTAATCAGGGTGAGCTCGCTTGCGCTGGCAAACCGCTGTGTGAATAGCAATTCCATTTCTGTGAATGTTCTCACGAAGTCATTTAGAAGCTTCGAATACCATTCAAAGGCCGTCTCTGACAAGCTACCAACGAACTGGCGAAGCAACAGTTTGTCGTCGCCTCCAGTGTTGCCGCACGGAGCTCCGAACTGCGCGACATGCTGGGGTGGGTTGCATGTCCCCTTATATACATGGAACTTGGGGATCGTATATCTCGGCGGGTACTTGATTTGGTCATACCAACCTGAATACAGTCGCCAAGTTCTGACAGTTTGGTCGTCCGCTTCATTCGCTTGATGAGCTCATATGTGTTGTGCGATGTAATCATCGAGAGCAGCCTTGGAGATCATTTCCTTTCTGGCCACTAATAGAGCCGGAAGAGAGTTTGATGTTTCCCCTCTGTCATCCTCGATGGTTATTGGTGGATCCTTAGCTGGGGGTTCTGGCTGAATCATCATTCTAACCATATCCTGGAACAAGTGTGCCATCTGCTTTATGTTGGCGGCTTGCTCAGTAGCTTCTTTGTCTTTTCTTTCAAGCACCCTTCGCAGGAACCCTGTATCGGTGTCCTGTTCTTGGCGTTGTTCGGCTGTTGATTCTAGACTTTCATTCTGTCCGGTGAGTGCTGCCATTTTGGTCAGCATTTCCTGGAGCTTTTGTTAATGACCGAGATTGCGATCGATGAGCTATGGAAGCAAGGATTTTCTTTTTTCCGGAAGCCATGTAAACCGTGTGTATGATCATACCCCCAGACTTGGGGCGTTTGGGTCCGTCGCCTTTGGAATTCGCTGCCGGCGGTGGAATTTTCTCCGACCTCGTCCTTTTGTGGGAGGTCGAAGTTGAAGGAGCCGTTATGACATTCACCTCTGTAGAAGAAACCCCTCGCTATATGACGGCGGGATGATCTTTCTTTTGCAGAGCCTTCGATTTCTTCGGTCGGTGGGAGTAGTTTTTGTCGATCACAGAGTCTTGGACTTTTCGCCAGACTCTCTTAATTTGGAAGGAGAGCCGCTGATAGGGCCACTCCTGCTTTTCCTGCATAGGGACCTCAACAAGAGGAGGTGATTTCTTCAGTACCGCTATGGGAGAGTTTTTGCGCACCCACTTCAACGGTTCAAAGCTGTTCCCGGTTGGAACAGCAGCATCAACTTCCACCATTGGAGCTGGCGGAGTATGTCCAGAGAGGGAGTTGCCCCCAGCTTTTCTCACCCGGCGCCAGTAGCGATGTCGAACGTGTCTTGCAGAGGGGACCGCCTCAGTTTTGGAAGCGGTTTCTTCATGTCCCTGGCTTTGGTGAGGGACTGTTGCTGGTGTCAGCCTATTGAAGACTGACGTCCTTGGTAGAGTTTGCGGAGGAATGACCAATCTTCCGAAGACCGATCTTCTGGTAGGGGAAGAACTTTCGACGACTTCACCTGCCGGAGGAGTTGGGAAGGCTATCCATTTTGGGGGAGCCCCTTCAGGTATGACGAGCCTCTTTGAGAGCCTGTTTTGGTTCTGGCTCAGCCTATTGAAGACTGAGACGTCTGAGCTTTGGCTCAACCTGTTGAAGACTGAGGCATCGGATTTGGATGGCCCGTTGAGAGGGCCGTTGTGGTTGCAAGTCGATCGAAGACCGACCTCTTGAGAGCTTTTTCCTGCGGCGCTGGGGTGCTGAAACTCGTTAGTGGATCATGGTCCTAAAGAACAATCCGGTAGTGGCTTGAGTCACTTGCCCTACTGGCATTGAAAAGATGGAGGCCGCGTTGGGCCCGTAAGTCACTCCTCCAGTTGGGGAGGAGTGGGAGTTGCTGTTGCAAGTTGTGCAGTTGGAAGCCATTGATTTTTCTTCTTCTGCAAAGGAAAAAGACACCAAATCTTAGTACCTCGAATCCAAGGGCAACCATAGTGAACCGCGATTTTTTTCGCGAAACACGACACACGAAGTGTGGAGTGGAAAGAGGAAAGGTCCAATCGGGCGTGCCAGAATATGTTCACCACCGGAAACAGTGACGAACAGGGATGGGTCGTCTTGCCTGAATTTAGGGGCAGATGCTATTTGGATTTATCCGTCCACCTCTCTGAAGATACCAAGTTGATTTATGGCACCGTATATCGGAGATTTGGACGGATGCGACCAAGGCTAAAACCCCAGCGTCTTACGTGAAAAGCACGTGAACGCCCAGGGCTAAAAACCCAGCGCCTCACGTGAAAAGCACGTGAGCGCCCAAGGCAAAAAACCCAGCGCCTCACGTGAAAAGCACACGAGCGCCAGAAAAGATTAGTGCTTAGCACTATGCCAGCGTCTCACGTGAAACACACGTGAGCGATGTATATCTTAGTGCTAAGCACTGCTAGGTAGTATAGAAACCCAATCTAAACCCAAATCGGCTAAGTTTTCTGAGGTTAAATCTCTTTGATTTTAAATCAACTGAGCCCATATGCTCATGATTTCCAAACTGAATTTAGTCTCAAACATGATTGATGATCTCTCATTGATGATATCGAAAATGATATTCATCTCATATCTCCTAAGGTAATCTTAGTCTCAAATATGACTAACGATTCTTAGGTCCACCACAACTCTTTTTCCCCTCAAATACGGGATTTGGTTCAAGGGTACATCTTTCCACACCTCTGATATATGTCGTAATTCCTCAACGTCTTTAAAGAGGTGGCGGGTCCTGACAACCAACAACTCCTTTCTCGTCTCAATTTGATATAAAATTTCGTCAAGATAGGGAATGATATATCCCACATTAATGCACTTCCAAATTGACGTGCACACCTCAAATCAGATCGCATCCTAAATTGGGCACATTCTATGCCACCATCGTTCACTCCGCCACGTAACAAATACACGTGCGCGCAAGATGGACATTGGACCGAAACGTCCTTAAACTAATATTCGTCCCCAAAACGGGAATGTTGGACCGAAACGTCTTTAAACTAATTTTCGTCCCTAAAACGGGAATGTTAGACCGAAATGTCCTTAAACTAATATTCGTCCCCAAAACAGGAACGTTGGACCGAAATGTCTTTAAACTAATATTTGCCCCAAACATGGCGATAATGGACCCTGACGTCATTAAACTAAAACAAATTGAGCCCCAAATGCTCATATATATTTAAGTTGATCTTAATCTCATACCAGATTGACGGTCCTTAAATAAACCAAGCCCGAATCTAAAAATATACGGATTTAGACTAATCCACGCTGTACGGGCGACGACATAAACTAGTCTCCGTATACAATCCACGGGAAACCAAAACAAACAAAAAAAAACACGACACGAAGTGAACTTCCGGAGCAGGAGAAAGTGCTTATCGCAATGCGGTTACGTAATTAACTGCAGCGGATTGCGCCTGCAGGGAAGAGCATCCCCATAATAAAAAACCCCTCATAAAATGAGAGGGAATCTGATAAAGTCTTTTATAATGGTCGCATCCGTCCAAACCTCCGATATACGGTGCCATAAATCAATTTGGTATCTTCGGAAAGGTGGACGGATAAACCTAAATAGCATCTGCCCCCAAATTCAAGTAAGACGACCCATCCCGGTTCATCTCTGTTTCCGGCGATGAACAAGGGAACTATAGCCAACAATCTGTGATATAACCAGATTACTGAATCAAGTGTTGATTCAATGATTTGATTTATGTATATATATTTTATATTGGCCGGTTATATATGATATGACCGGATTATTGAATCAAGTGTTGATTTAATATCTAATATTGAATATTAGTCGATTATATGTAATATAATCGGATAATTGAATCAAGTGTTGATTTAATGTTTTGATATACATATATATAAATGATATTAGTCGGTTATTTATGATATAACCGGATTATTGAATCAAGTGTTGATTTAATAATTTGATATAAATTTATATATTTGATATATTTATATATATTACCTAATATTAAAGCTCACTTAAGATTTTCTTCTCTTTAAATACATTTATATATATATGATATATATTTATATATGAATTTGGATTTGTATCATGGTTGATGATACAAGGAATATGGATGTATGAGAATCACACAAGAGTATAAGATAAATGAACTGATTTATATTTTAAGAAAAGATAAAGAAGTGGAGAATGAGTCATGGCTTTGGATGCTTGGAGAAGCATTGAGAAGCCCTGACTCATCTTTTATTCTTGTCATTTTTTTAGATATTTTTATCAATTCATATATCTTCCTATCTCTTAAGCACATGGTTCATTGAACCTAATTCTCTCATCCAAGTTCATCCTCATCTCCTCTTCATTCTCTTCCTCTCTAGAATTTTCTTGAGTTGGAGAAAAGAAAAGAGAAAAATAATTCTAGGGAGAAAATATCCTACTTCATCAACCTATACTAATCTAGCCCATTAGTTTAGCTTGTTTGCTTCACTAATACTCTGATTAGTGAAGAGTGAGCTTGAGTTAGAGAGATTTCAATGTGGATCATGTTCGGCTTCAAAGACTATAAGCAAGCTCATTCCTTTCATCAAGTGGAGTATAAGAAGAGTTCTAGTGACTACTACTTGGAGCTTTAGAAGTAAATGACCGGTCTACAAAGGTTGTAAACTTTCATCACTTAGTTTAGAACTTGTTTGCTTACACTAAAACCCTAATTCTCTAGTTCGATTCTTGTTTAGTATGCTTAGACCTCTAGATTTTTTAAAATTGTATACTTGATGCTCATTGAAACCTAGTAGGGATGCTAAGACATGCTTTCATGTGGCGGGCGCACATGCGTTGCACGTGGTTCGCACGTGGCGGACGCACGTGCGCATTATGGAGGGCAGCTAAGGCCCTAACTTGGAGAACTAAGCTCCTTTGATAATTGAATCCTCACACGTGGTGCGCATGTGGCGGGCGCACGTACGTTGCACTTGGTGCGCACATGCGCTTGCGCATACGCGCATTATGGAGGGGCAGCTAAGGCCCTAACTTGGAGAACTAAGCTCTTTTAAGGATTGAATCCTCACACGTGGTGCTCATATGGCGGGAGCACATACGTTGCACGTGGTGCGCACGTGGCGGGTTCATGTGCGTTGCACATAGCGCACATGGCGCTTGCGTATATACACATTATAAGGGGCAGCTAAGGCCCTAACTTGGAGAACTAAGCTTCTATGGAGAACTAAGCTCCATTAAGGATTGAATACTCATTTTCTTGAGAGGTATCCCTTCTTATTTATAGGAGAGTGGTATAGACGTGATCTTTCTTTTTCCCGATGTGGGACTGGAAATGTATCCCCAATGTGGTAGAGCATTACTTAGACTATACGTGCATAGGACATTTGCTCATAACTTTTGATTCTGGAAAAGTTATGAGGCCCGTAATATATCAAATTGAAAGATTTTTCGAGACGCTTTTGATGCCATCAGAATTTACCTGATTCTCATTCGGAAGTTTGGCAAAATACTGCCCGGAAATTACTGGTTTGCATTTTCATAAGCGTATTATTTCCATTTGATACCTTGGGCTCTTTTGCGCAAAAATTTTAGGCGGGAACAAATGCTCCCTACTACTTTGCCCACGTAGGTATGTACGTGGGTTAAGTAGTGCAAAGTTATGCATCTCCGTAGAATTGATGGCTCAGGAGACAGGTTTAGGTCTTCGTCACCTAAGACTTTTCATCTTCATGAGCCGTAAGGGTCTCAAGAGGGGTTTTCTCCCTATGAGTCATGAGGATCTCATATGTGTGTATTCTCCCTAGAAATCATGAGGATTCCTAAGTTTCTTTCACTTTCATGAGTCGTAAAGATCTTATGCAAGTATTTTCTCCTTACGAGTCGAGCGGACCCGCAAGTGGCTTCTTCACTATATTGGAAAATATGGCCCATAGATAGTGTACAAGAGTCGGTTTGGACCTTTTTGTAGGGCAGCGATGGCTTAGGAAACAGGTTTAGATCTGTCGACTAAGGCTTTTCAACTTTTTGAGCCATGAAGGTTTCATAAAGATGTTTCTCCCTACGAGTCGAGAGGATCTCGTAGGTGTATTTTCTCCTTAGAAGTCGTGAGGACTCCTAAGTGATTTTTCTCTTGAGAGTCGTAAGGATCTCACAAAGGAATTTTCCTCTTACGAGTCGAGAGGACTCGTAAGTGGTTTCTCCTCTTCATCGGTATGCGACTTTGGAGAATGTGGCCCGTGGATAGTATACAAGAGTCAATTTGGACCTACTTGTAGGGCCACAGTGCTTAGGAAACAGGTTGATATCCCCATCGTCTAAGGCTTTTCACCTTCATGAGCCGTGAGGGTTTCATAAAGATGTTTTCCCTACGAGTCGAGAGGATCTCGTAGGTGTATCCTAACGTGAAATATAGATAACCCCCATTCTTTTACGATAGAGATCCGTTAGGTTTTTGGTACTAGGGTTTTAGTCCATGGTACCGTTGCGTTGGCTGATGTATTTCTCAATATGCAGTCTTTAAGCTGTTGTTCAAATAGCTCTGCGACTGTCGTGTCTCTGATCCCTTTAGGGGCTGAACAAGACGTCTTCAAGTAATCTTCTAAGGTTATATTACCGTCAGAAGAGCAAGCATTAGGAATTTTCCATGACGCTTTTTACTTAAGGTTAGACTCAATTTGGAGCCCCGATGAGTCATAACCGCACCCTTTTGGGGTGGGATGATCTCCAATGGCCTTTTGGGCTTTATATGAGTTATCGTCAAGACCCGAAGCCAGGAATATGCCGTCACTTTATTTTTTCTTTGACTATGTCACGCCAATTCTTTTGCTAAAATAGGGTAGACATCTGTAGAATCTCTATGCTATATGTATTGCAATTGAAGTCCAGAGCTAGGAATATGCCATTGCTCCAATTTCATTTGATAGTTGCGTCCGCATCTTGCTGAAATGAGGAGGAACGCCGAGATAGTCACTAGGTTGTATATGAACCGTCAAGACTTGGAGTTAGGATTTTGCCATGGCTTTATTTTTGCTTTGACCTTTAGGCCTTTTGTTGATGTTGCGTCTGCATCCTGCTGGAATGAGGAGAACGTTAGGGTGATCTCTAGGCTTTAGATGTTGCCATTATGATCTGAAGCTAGGATTTCGCTGTCACTTCACATTTATTTGATTGGTGTGTCTACCCCTGCTGGAATGAGGGGAGACACAGGGATAGTCTCGAGGTTGTATATGTACCGTCAAGAGTTGGAGATAAGATTTTACCATGGCTCTAGTTTTGCTTTGATCGTTGGGTCTTTTATTGACATTGCTATGCATCCTGCTGGAATGAGGAGAACGTCGGGGTGGTCTCTAGGCTTTAGATGTTGCCATCGAGATCTAGAGCTAAGAATATGCCTTCTCTCCACTTTGATTTAGCGCTTGGGTCCTTGTTGACGTTGCGTCTGCATCCTGCTGACATGAGAAGCACGTCGAGCTGGAGTTAGGATTTTGCCATCACTCTTTTTTTCTTGGCTCCTTGGAGCTTTGTTGACGTTGCATCTACATCCTGTCAGAATGAGAAGAATGTCAGGATGACCTCTAAGTTGTATATGTTTCCATCAAGATCTGGCTCTCCCTTTGTTGGAGCCTGGTGGGAAAATACGGCTCTATTTCTTTCATTTGTGCCCATGGATCATATACAAGAATCAATATGGACATATTTGCAGGACAGAAAGTTTCATTTTTATTATTATTATTTTTTCTTCCCGCGACGCTCTATCTTTTCAGCTTTTTATATCGTGAAATTCGCGATTGCCCAATCATTTCTGCTGTTTTGTTTTTTTTACTCGCTGCTTTTTATTGCGAGCTGCTTTAACATTTCGGCTGTCTATGCATATTGCTGATTTTTATCACGAGCTGAGGACTTGGTCCTCATACCCATTGTGGCATCAGCATCGCTACAACTGGAATATTGACAGGAGCGAATCATCATTTGCCGTGAGAGGACTTGGAGTTTAACACCTATTTAGGCATCAGCATCGTTACAACTGGAATGTTTCCAGGAGCGAATCATCATTTGCCTTTGTTGATTTGAACAAAGATGGCTTACTAGACAGGGTTAGGATCCTGTCGACTAAGGCTTTTGACTTTATAATCCGTAAGGGTCTCATAAAGGTATTTCTCCCTACGAGTCGTGAGGATCTCGTAGGTGTATTTTCTCATTAGGAATCGTGGGGATTCCTAAGTGCGTTTTCTCTTGCATGTCGTAAGGATCTTCCAAGAGTGTTTCTCCTTATAAGTCAAGAGGACCTACAAGTGTTGTTCACTATATGGGGACATTTCTCGTCATTGGTGGAACTTGGTGGGGGATATATTTATTTATGCCTGTGGATTGTATACAAGGGTCAATATAGGACCGCCTGTAGGGAAATATTAGGGGAATATGATGGCTTAAGAACAGGTTTAGATCCCGGTAGCTTAAGGCTTTTGAATCCTATGAGCCGTGAGGGTCTCATAGGGGGAATTCCCCTTACGAGTCGTAAGGATCTCACAAGTGTAGTTTCTCCTTAGGAATCGTAGGGATTCCTAAGTGTGTTGCTCCTTTGTGAGTCATAAGGATCTCACGCAGGTATTTTCTCCTCACAAGATCGAGAGGACCTTGCAAGTGCACATGAATTTTTTTTTACGAGTTTGCGCCCTATTTAGGTTTTCACAACTCACCGGCAGTCCTGCTATTTTTACTCACGGCGCCCTTTCGGGTTTTCATCCATGCCCATTTCTCTTATGGACATACCTTTTTTTTGTAACCATGGAACTCCCCAGAGTAGTTTCACGCAGGTGTTCTTCTGTTTGCCGGTGGGACTTGAGTTGCAACCCTCGCCATTGGAATTTCGATAGCAATATAAATCTCAAGAGAGCACATCACTGTATTTGGGGAAATGCGCTAGTTTAGGGACATTCCGGTGCATTATCGCCATGTTTGAGGCGAAGTTTTAGTTTAAAGAAATCTCGGTCCGTTGTTAGTTTAGGGACATCTTAGTCCGTTGTCGCCATGTTTGAGGAGAAATTTTAGTTTAGGGACATCCCGGTCCGTTGTTAGTTTAGGGACATCCCGGTCCGTTGTCGCCATGTTTAAGGCGAATAGTTAGTTTAAGGACTTCTCGGTCCGTTGTCGCCGTTTTTGAGACGACGGAGCTTTTTGGATACTATTCTCAGAGTCCTGACTCGGGAAAATAGCGAGTGAACACAAGCATCATCATTTATCAATGACCTAAGTTGTGACTCGTCAAGTGTAGTGTTTTTTGAGGAATCGGTCGTTTATTGGCCGGAAGGGTCTTTCGCCATGCATATCTATGAGAAAGTAGGCTCCGCCTTGGTAGACTTTGTCTATAATATACGGGCCTTCATAGTTTGGCTCAAACTTTCCCTGTTTTACACTATTGGGAATCATTGGTCTTTTGACGACTAGCACGAGTTCGCCTTGGCGGAATGTTCTCGGCCTGGTCAGTCTTTCGTATGACAGTGTCATCCTTGCCTTATAAGCCTTCAGGTTTTGTTGTGCTATAAGGCGAGTTTCGTCGAGGGCGTCGAGCTCTTCGAGCCTAAGATGAGTGTTTTCTTCATCTGTCAGCTCGTATCGAACCGCTACTCGTAGGGAGGGGAGTTCTATTTCTAGTGGAAGCACTGCTTCCGTACCGAACACCAATGCGTACGGTGTCGTATTCATGGCCGTCTTGAACATTGTTCAGTACTCCCAGAGAGCTTCGTGCAGCCTTTCGTGTCAATCTTTTTTATTTCTGGACACTGTTTTCTTTATAATCTTTATCAAGGTCTTGTTGAAAGTTTCAGTTAGACCGTTGGCCCGAGGATTATATACTGAAGAGTATCTCCAATTTTTTTATGCTGTTGTACGAAGCGGCTGATTTTATGACTTCTATAAGCTGGCCCATTATCCAAGATAATTCATCGTGGAGTGCCAAACCGACAGATGACATGGGTTTTGAAGAAATGGAGGATATTCTCCGTCTTCACCAACCTTAGTGGTACTTCTTCTGCCTACTTGGAGAAGTAGTCGGTCGTTACCAGTATGAACTGATGTCCTTTGGACGATGCCGGTTCAATGGGGCCAATTATATCGGTTCCCCACATTTTGAACGTCCAGGTTACTATTGGGTGTAGCGGATTTGGATGTTGGTGGATGAAGTCCCCATGAATTTGGCACGAGTGACACTGCTTCGCATATTCGAGGCAGTCCTGAATCATTGTAGGCCAATAGTAACCCATTCTTTTTATCTTCAGCTTCATCTTTGGCCCATCTTGATGAGAACCGCAAAGTCCGTCGTGAGTTTCTTGGACGACTCTCTTCGCTTCTTCTGGTCCAAGGTATCTTAGCCATAGACAGTCGAACAATCTCTTATAAAGAGTATCATTAATGAAGGCGAAAGACAAAGCTCGTTTCATGAGCTGATGTCTAAAAGACGCATTTTTGGGCATTCGTTAGGATTTGAAGTAGTCTATGAAAACTTCCCTCCAGTCCTTGACCTTTTCTTCGTCCTCTATTTGAAGGGCTACTTGTTCAGTCGTTTCTTTTCTTTTGGATGGCTCTATCAGGTCTTTCGAAGATATATTTGTCGGCGTGAGAACCTGCGGCTTTGCACAATGATTCTTACGCCATCGAGGTCTTCATCGGCCAGTTCCTTAGCCAGTTTGGTAAACGCGTCCGCCTTGCTGTTGTCTGTACGCGGTATATGCTCCAGGATGTAGGCAGGGATGCCTTGGTGTTGTCTGTATGCGGTATACGCTCCAGGATGCAGGCAGGGATTTGTGTCAGCGGTTGCTGCACTCTTTCGCCATACTTTATCAGCTCTGTCTTGCATGTCTGATAGTCACCATTTACTTAACCTACGATCAACTTGGAGTCTCCATATATGAGGAGGTCTTTTATTCCCATGTTGATAGCAATCTCGAGGCCTGCTATCAAAGCTTCATATTCAGCTTCGTTATTAGTCCTTGGCTCTGTTAAGAAGAGGGCATAACGCAATATCTCTCTTTGCGGAGTCATAAAGATAAGGCCCACCCCGGCTTTGATTATGGGGGTGTTTCGCTTTTGTTGCTTCATTGAAGATGCTTCATCGAAGTAGAGTTCCCATTGGGAATCATTTTCTTTTCTCTTCTTCGATTGCGTTGAACGCATGTTCGTCTAGCAATTCGCAATTTAACGGGGAGTCGGCTCGTATCGGATGCTCCGCAAGAAAGTCAGCTATGGCCTGACCTTTTACTGCTTTAAGGAGTCGATACGTCACTGAGAACTCCAGCAGGAGGAGGGCCCATTTGGCAAGCCTTTCTGTTAGTGTGGCCCTCGACATTAAATACTTGAGAGGATCCACCTTCGATATGAGATGGACCTCATGTGCCAAGGCGTAATGTCTGAGCTTCGTTATTGCGAAGATCAGTGCCAGGCAATGTTTTTCGATGGGGGAATAGTTGTTTTCTTCCCCCAGGAGAACTCGACTCAAATAGTACAGAGCTCTCTTCTTTCCCTAATCGTTCTCTTGTGCCCATAGCGCGCCTAGTGAACCTTCAAGGGCCGTTGTGTATAGGATAAGGGGTTTTCCCTTAACCGGAGCGGTCAATACCTGTGGATTTTGCAGATATTGCTTGATTTTGTCCAGTGCGTTTTGGCATTTTTGATCCCAAACGAACGGGGGGCCCTTCTTCATCAAATGACTGTAGGGATGGTATTTTCCAGAGAGGTTGGCTATGAACCGCCGGATATATGCGAGCTTTCCTTGAAGAGATCGCAACTGTTTGAGAGTTCTTGGCGTGGGCATTTCCATAATCTCCTTGAACTTTGAGGGATCGATTTCGATACTCCAGTGCCGTATGATAAATCCTAGGAATTTGCCTTAGGAGACTCCAAACGCGCATTTTAGAGGACTCATCTTCAGATTATACTTCCGAAGACGTCGGAACACTATTTTTAGATGTTCCCAATGTTCCTCATGAGTTTTGCTCTTCACCACAAGGTCATTAATGTACCATTCGACGATCTCTTGTATGAGGTCATCGAAGATCTTTGTCATGGCCCTCTGGTAGTTAGCTCCAACGTTTTTCAAACCAAAGGGCATCACTTTATAGCAGAATATGCCCAATGGAGTTCGAAAGGCAGTATGCTTTCGGTCTTCAGGATGCATTTTTATTAGATTGTATCCTGAAGATCCATCCATGAAGGAAAAGACCTCATGGGTAGACGTGTTATCGATCATCAGCTCGGTAATAGGTACTGGGAAATCATCCTTCGGGCAAGTTTTGTTGAGGTCACGAAAGTCCACGCATATGCGCACCGTCCCATTTTTCTTCAACACTGGAATGATGTTAGTGATCCAGTCGGGATATTGAACTTCTTGGATGAAGCCGGAGTCGATTAGTTTCTTGACTTCAACGTTGATACTCATCTCAAGTTCGAGCCGCATTCTTCTTGGCGCCTGTTTGGCTGGCTTTATGTCCGGCGATATGGCCAGTTTATGTACTGCTACCTTTGGATCTAGACCTGGCATTTGGAATAGTTCCACATGAAGCAGTCTTTATATTTCATGAGAACGTCTTTTAACGTGGCTACCTGTTTTTCAAATAGTAGTTCACTGACGAATGTCGGCCTCGGATCATTTTCTGTTCCTAAGTCAATTTTTCTTATGTTGTCCGCCGTGGTGTGTATCCTATCTTCCAGCTCTTTTGGTGCTGGTGGAAACTCTGAGATCACCCCTTCCTCATCTTCATTTGCGAAGCATATGTAGAGGTCATCCATAGTCTCGTGCCCTCCCTCTTTTAAGATTGTTATCATATGGCAGGTACGAGTTCGCTTCCATTCCTGTTGTTAAGCTGGTCCTATCATCGCGGTATAGGTCCTCTTTGGCTCATGCTTTTGCGGCGGGGTTGCCCTCCAGCTGTCCGATAAAGCAAACCTGCCTTACTGATATTGGTCTTCTACCCAGTCTTTAAAAGTAAAGCAGTCTTCAAGGGGATGACCTATTGCTTGGTGGTAGGAGAAATAATACAGATGATGGACCTCGTTTATTTGTTCAGGATGCCGAGACTCCGGAAGCATCATCATTTGATACTTCATGACAAGGTTGAATATTTCCTTGTCTTATATTGGGAGAAAGAGTATTCCCGACCTATCTTTTTTATAAAGGACGGGCTCTAACCGAGTTTTTCTCGATTGCATGGCGTCTTGGATCTACTTTGTTGTTTTCGAACGATGTTTGCATTCTTTGCCTTGTTTTTGCCTCTACTTCGGAATTTTCCCCTTTCGCGATAACATACAGTGGGCCGGGGATGAAGAACATTATAGTCTTCCTTCTCCGCAGATTGCTGATTGAGAGGCTGTGTCCTGGCCTTTTCATAAATGTCCATTTCGCGGCTGTGATTATCCCGGCTCTTTGACAAGCTTCTTTTATAACCTGTCAATTTTCTCTTTCAGCGACGGACTTAACGTTTTTAGAGCGGGATCTCGCTTTGATTTGACATCACGGCTATTTGGAGAAGCGTTTCCCCTTCACCAAAACTGTTTATGACGCGGCAACTGTGGCACCGCTCCATTTTCTTGGACCGAACGTATCCGAGCCTGTTGTCTCCATCTTTCCATTGGGCATCTTTCGTTGAGTTCCGGGAATATCCCAAATCTTTTTGTAGAATTGGGCTTATCGAACAGTTTGTTCAAAGGGTACACCTTGGCATCTTAACAGCCTTTTTAATCCCTCCGCGTAATATCTTGGCACACAAATTGGTTAAAGCCTGTCGAGTGAAAAATCGGCACCATGCCAAACTTCCTTTTCTACTTTGGTTTCCGTAGATTGGTAGAAAAGGATCGTTTTTTCACCTCTTCGTCTGGGAGGCACGTAGAAAGTTTGCAGTTCTTGTATATTGTATGTATAGAGCGCATCAAGTTCCTTGTAGTGATGAGGCAGAGCTATTGTGATTTGCAGACTCTGATCTGCTCCGGCAAAAGTTTGCATTGACGGGAGGACGGAAAACACTGTGTTGTCCTCGTCCTCTGAGTCGCTGCCAAAGACCAAAATAGGAGTAGATGGTCCGGGCTCGTTATTTACTTTTTGCGGTTGTCCCGAGTAGACTATTTCTTCATCTTCCTCAGTATCGCTCCTAAAGATCGGGATAGTGGTGACGGACTTCTGTTTATTCTCGGTCTTGTGGCACCTTTTTGTGTCCTCGAAGTCTGGTAGGAAGTACTTTGCGTCTTCATATTCTCAGACCTCGTTTGCGGAGACGTATTTAGCTCCCCTGTGACGGTGTACTCCGAGCCATCCTTGAAATACTTCATACACTGATATTATGTAGAAAGGATGACGTTGTACTCATGTAACCAATGCCTACCAAGCAAAGCATTATAACAAGTCTTAGCATCAATGACGTGAAATTTGATGTCGGTGATGACCAGCCCGAAGCGTAACGTCGATATTACGGACCCAAGCGTCCGTGACAACCATGAGTCGAACTCGGAGATAGTAATTTTATCTCGGACAAGGTGCTAAACGTTCATGCAAATTTCCTTCAGCACTCTCATGTTGAGAAGGTTGACGGAGGATTCGTTGTCGATAAGAATTTTCCCTATCTTGATATCATAGCAGTACCCGGTAACGTATAATAGGCGATTATGTTCACACATACCGAGGAGGAAATCTTCATCGCTGAATGTAATGTCAGCCATGTAGATCTCTTCCAGCTCATCTTTCATCTTCTCTTCTGCGAAGAAAACTTGGAACTGATCGTGCTCTTGTAATGCCTTGATCAGGAGATCTCGTGCCTCTTTGGACAGGAGGAGAGCATCCAATATGCTCAGTTGCGAGGGTATTTTTCTCAGATATGCTATGACATTGTAATCCACCTTATTTTTCTTAGGCGGGTCCATTGCGGTGAGTTCTTTGACAACTCCATCGTCGAGGGCAATTTCCTCAGAGATTTTTTCTTTCCCTTTGTCTTTTTTGCTCGAACCTTTGTTTGTAGGTCCGAAATTCTTCTCAGGCAGCGTGCGGGTATACAGCTGAATATTCTCGCAACTCTTCTCCTCCTCTTCTTTTTCAGAGGGGGAGTCTTTGAAGTGAGGGCTGATGGGTATTTCATCCTCAGAATCGCTCCCGAAAGTAAGAACTTGGGGTTCCCCCCTTTCGAACTGGTACCAACCATATGATTGTTGCCAGTCGTTTCTTCATGCGCGTTTGTCGCACTATTTTTGCCGTCGACGAGCTTTGCACTTCATCCTCTTGAAGTGTTTTTGGTGGGCAACGTATCCTTGCCACCATTTCTTGAAGGCACTGTATTCTTCGGTGGGGTGGGTAACCCTCCGATGATATAGGCAGTCGTTTGGATGTGAATCTTCTCCCTCAAGGCATATGACGCCGAGAGTGTTCCTTATGAAAGGTGGCAGCTTCATCCCCATTGACAGGGTTTTGGCAAACCGCTTCTCTGCTTTGAGCTTGCCCTTATTTGTAAAAGGTGTGCCTCGGTTTGGTCGGAGTACTTTACGACTCGTCCTCTCCGCAGCTTCGTCATATTGACACTGACGCTTAGCCTTTTCGTATATGGTTGTTTCGCGTTCTCGGTCAACTTTGCTTTTTTGAAAGCTTTCATTTAATAGACAATCGATTGGTTCTTCTGGCAGTTCCAGAGATTTTAGCGCCGATTCTGCCCCCAGTTCCTATGCGTTGTTTTTTGATGCTGAGGGAGCTTCTTCGCCATATAACGATGAATGGGAGACCATGTGGCAGTCTTCAGTGTCTTTTGATGAGTCATTTTTCTCAACGTAGTCACTATCTTCGTCCTCAAGAATATACTTGAGGAACTCTTCGAGAGTGACCATTGTCCGTGCCTTCTGGTTGTACTCCTCTAGCACGTCAATGTATTTTAGTAGATCTGTGCGCTTGCCGTCATACTCGACAGGCTGCACATGCTTCTTGGTCTTTTTCTTTTTCTTCGAAGATTTTGAAGGCTCGACTTCGGGGTTTTGCTCTTTGTCAACAACTTTCGGTGCGAGACATGGTTTCAGCATCCCTTCGATGATTTTGGGTTCAAGTGGGCTTTTCCACATGACTGCCGGACATGCCTGTAGATCCTTCAGCATTCTTTTGGTTCTTGCTGAAAGAATGACTTCCCATGGAGTTTTTTCCACGAGTGAGCATGATGCCCCCTGCGTGTCCACCTTTTTGGGAGTGTGTTTCTGGGGTGGATTTACCCTCCAGTTATCAGACAGCATGAATTTCCCCTGTTTATACTGGTCTCTGACCCAGTTTTTGAAGACGTAGCAATTTTCTATTAGGTGGGTCACCATTCTGTGATAGAAGCAGCAATTAGGGTTGTTGACTTCGCCGGGTTGCGATGGACGCCGCGGGTCTAGCAATGTGATGAGTTTGTTACGCACTTTCAATTTGAACAGTCTCCTCATCTTGTCGTGGGGAAACGAGTAAGCGCTTCCTAGTCTTTCCTCCAAGGATGGGCACGGACGCACGTTGTTTTGGCGAGCAGCCAGTTTTGGGCCACTCGGTTGTTGTTTCGTATTGGTAACGAAGGCCGCTTTCCCTTTACCCTTGCTATTTCGAGGGTCCTTATTTGAGGAGGAAGGCCCATCGCCCATCTGGTCCATTTGGGCCAGTTTATCGATCAGAGCCTGGAAGGTTGTTGGTTTGAAGAATGTCATGAATAGGGACACAGTCGTTTAAGGATCAAGAGTCCCGATGAACATGCCCACGGCGGGAGATTCTTCAATGCGCTGTTCGTACTTAGATCATAGGTTCCGCCACCGAATCACGTATTGGACCCAAGTTTCTCATGGCCTTACCCAAGCATTGATTAATGCCATGATCGGGGTGCACTCTCTTGCACTGGCAAAACGCTGTGTGAACGGCAGTTCCATCTCTGCAAATGTTTTTACGGAGTCATTTGGGAGCTCCAAGTACTATTCAAAGGCCGTTTCTGAAAGTATGCCAACGAACTGGCGAAGTAACAGTTTGTCGTCACCTCCCGTGTTGTCGCACGGAGCTCTGAATTGCGCGACGTGCCGATAAGGATTGCATGTCCCTTTATATACATGGAATTTGGGGATCATATACCCCGGCGGGTACTTGATTTGATCATACCAGCCTGGATACAGTCGTCCAGTTCTGACGGTTTGTCCAGCCGCTTCATTAGCTTGATGAGCTCTTATTTGTTGAGCAATATAATCATTAAGAGTAGCCTTCGAGATCGTTTCCTCCTTGGCTGTTGATAAGGCCGGAAGAGGGTTCGATGTTTCCCCTCTGTCATCCTCGATAATTATCGGTAGATCCTCGGCTGGGGGTTTTGGCTGGATCATCATTCCAACCATGTCTTGAAACAAAAGAGCCATCTGCTTTATGTTGGCAGCTTATTCAACGGCTTCTTTTTCTTTTCTCTCAAGCACCCTTCGCAGGAACTTTGTATCAGTCTCCTACTCTTGGCTCTGTTCGGCTGCTGGATCCGGACTTTCTTTCTGTCCGGTCAAAGCTGCCATTTTGGTCAGCATTTCTTGGAGCTTTTGTTGTTGCTTCTGAGACTTTGTCAGCGACCGAGTTTGCGATCGGTGACCCACCAAAGCACGGATTTCTTCTTTCCCCGAAGCCATGTAGACTGTATGTATTGTTATGCCCTTGGCCTTGGGGCGTTTGGGTCCATCGCCTTTGGAATTTGCTACCAGCGGTGGGATTTTTTCCAGCCTCGTCCTTTTGTGGGAGGTTGAATTTAAAGGAGCCGTTGTAACAGGCTCCCGTGTAGAAGAAGTCCCTTGCTGCATGACGAAGGAGTAGTCCTTTTCTTGCCGAGACTTCAATTTCTTCGACCGACGAGAGTAGTTCTGGTCAATTACAAAGTACTGGACTTTTCGCCAAACTCTATGAATTTGTGAGGAGAGCCGCTGATAGGGCTGCTCCGGCTTTTCCTGAACAGGGACCTCTACTGGAAAAGGTGATTTCTTCAGCATCTCCGTCAAGGAGTTCTTACGTACTATCTTAAGCGGATCATAGTTGTTCCTGGTTGGAACAACAGCGTCAACTTCTACCATTAGAGATAGCGGAGTAAGTCAAGAGGGGGAATTACCCCCAGCTTGTCTCACTCGGTGCCAGTGGCGACGTCGAGCGCGCCTTGTAGAAGGGACCACCTTAGTTTTGGAAGCGGCTTCTTTGTGCCCCCGTCTTTGCTGAGGGGCTTTAGTCGGCATCAGCCTATTGAAGACCGACGTCCTTGTTAAGCTTTGAGGAGGGCCGGCTAATCTTTCGAAGACCGACTTTCTGGTAGGGGAAGCATCTTTGACGGCTTCGCTTGTAGCAGGAGTTGGGAGGGTTATCCATTTTGGGGTATCCCCTTCGGGTATCCCCTTTAGGTATCACAAGCCTCTTTGCAGGACCGTTTGGGTTCTTGCTCAGCCTGTCGAAAACTGAGACATTAGATTTGTACGGCCCGTTGAGAGGGGCCGTTGTGGTTGCCAGTCGATCAAAGACCGACCTTTTAAGAGCTTCCTTTTGCGGCGCTGAGGTACCGAAACTCATCGGTGGGAGCATGGTCCAGAAGAACTATCTAGTAGTGGCTTGCGTAACCTTCCCCACTGTCATTGAGAAAATAGAGGCCGTGTTGGGCCTGTTGGTCACTCCTCCAGTTGAGGTAGATCGAGAGTTGTTGTTGCAAGAGGTGAAATTGAGAGCCATTGATTATCTGCACAGGAGCAAGACACCAAGTTTTAGTACCTCGAATCCAAGGGCAACAATAGCGAACCGTGATTTTGTTCGCGAAACACGACATACGAAGTGTGGACTGGAAAGAGGAAAAGGTCTCACTGGGCGTGCCACAATCTGTTCACCGCCTAAAGAAAGAAACCATGATGTTGGGACGTCTAGCCTGAATTTGGAGGCAGATGATATTTGGACATATCCATCCACCTCTCCGAAAATATCAAGTTGATTTATGGCACCGTATATCGGAGGTTTGGATAGATGCGACCGTTGAAGCAGACTTTATCAGATTCCCCCTCATTTGTGAGGGGTTTTTGATTGTGGGGACGCTCTTCCCTTCAGGCACAAGCCCCTGCAATTAATTACGTTATCGCATCGCGATAACAACTTTCTCCTTCTCCAGCAGTTCGTGTCATGTGTATTTTTGTTTTTTTGGTTGCCCGTGGATTGTATACGGAGACTAGTTTATGTCGTCGCCTGTAGGGCGCGGGTTAGTCCAAATCCGTATATATGTTGGATTTGGGTCAAGGATTTTCTTGACAGGGGTCCATGTTGTTAGCTTGGTTTGCCAACGGGAATGAACTTAGGATGCAGATCTTATATAAATGAGGTCCATTAGTTCATGGGATATTTGGATTTGATCTAAGGATCGTTAATCATATTTGAGACTAAGATCAACTTAGAAACAAATGAGTATATGTGCACAATTATATTAGTTTAAGAACATCACGGTCCAGTATCGCCGTGTTTGGGGCAACTATTAGTTTAGGGACATTTCGGTCCAACATTCCCGTTTTGGGGACGAATGTTAGTTTAAGGATATTTCGATCTATTATTCCCATTTTGGGGACGAATGTTGGTTTAAGGACATATCGGTCTAACATTCCCTGTTTGGGACGAATGTTAGTTTAAGGACATTTCGGCCCATTATTCCCATTTTGGGGACGAATGTTATTTTAAGGACATTTCGGTCCAACATTCCCTGTTTGGGACGAATATTAGTTTAAGAACATTTCAGTCCAACATTCATCTTGCGTGCATATGTATTTGTTACGTGGCGAAGTGAACGATGGTGACATGGAATGCGCCCAGTTTGGATGCGATCCGATTTGAGGTGTGCACGTCAATTTGGAAGTGCATCAATGTGGGATGAAAGGAGTTGTTGGTTGTCAGGACCCACCACCTCTCTGAAGATGCTGAGAAATTACAACGACATATATCAGAAGTGTGAAGAGATGTACCCTTGGACCAAATCCCGTATTTGAGGGAAAGATCATGATAAATCATCTAAGAATCATTAGTCAAGAATCATTAGTCATATTTTAGATTAAGATTAACTTAGAAAGTATGGGATGAAGATCGTTAGTCATGTATGGGACTAGGATCAGTTTGGATATCACGAACATAAGCTTAGCCAATTTTGGCTAAGATTGGGTTTCTGTAACATCCAGCAGTGCTAAGCACTCAGTTGCATATAGTGCTCATGTGTATATCACGTGAGGCGCTATAATAGTGCTAAGCACTAAATTTTCTCTGGCGCTCACGTGTGTTTCAAGTGAGGCACTGAGCATCTGGCACTCATGTGTGTTTCACATGAGGCGCTCAGTTTTGGCTTCTTTTGAGCGCTCACGTGTTTCATGTGAGACGTTAAGTTTTGGCGCTCACGTGTGTTTCACATGAGGTGCTGAGCTTTTGTCCTAGGGTGCTCACGTGCTTTTTACGTGAGGCGCTGTGCTTTTTGGAGATTTAATATCTGTTGATATTTTTAGAGAACTTAAACCTCTATGAATGGTATTTTGACCATTAACGATCACCAAGATCACTATTTTGAGGATCTGGGATCAGATCTTTAAGAACCAAGTTCTTGATTTGAAGGAACTAAGTTCCTAGAGTATTATGGACTCCATTTTCTCCATGTTCTCCTATTCATGTTTTCAGAGAGGTTAAATCTCTATTAATAGTATTATGACCATTAACGATCATCAAGATCACTATTTTGAGGATATGAGATTAGGTTCTTTAAGAACTAAGTTCTTGATTTGTGAGGGACTAAGTTCCTGGAGTATTATGAACTCCATCTTCTTTCTTTTCAACTTTGTTCTTTCCTAAATTTTTTATTCTCAAGAACAAGATCTTCCCGATGAGAATTAAATTCTCAACTTGTGGGATATTTATCTTGTAGATCTCAGATCCAAAGAAAGAACTAAGTTCTTGATAAGAGTTATACCCTTAGATATGCCATGATAGGTAAAGAAGATGTTTTGATCTCTGTGGTTTCTTTACCTAGGGTTTGAAAGGAGGAAGATCTTCTTCTTCATTGAGAATTAAATTCTCTATTATTTTGAGAGCTTTCTGTATTTTTAAAGAAGCTTATGGGATGGTCTCTTCACGATGAGAATTTTGAAAGAGAGATCATTGGTCGTTGGGACCCACCACCTCTCCGATGACACTGAGAGATTATAGCGCCATATATCGAAGGTGTGGAGGGATGTACCCTTTGAACCATGTCTCATTCATCAAGGAGAAGAACAGGTTGGAGCTTAAACTCCTAACTGCTGAAAAAGGCTTCTTTGCGTTCGCATACATGCGTCGCACGTGTTGGGCGCACGTGCGTCACACATAGTGGACACACGTGTTGCGCACGGTGTGGGCGCACGTGCGTCATACATGTTGCGCACTTGGTGGCCGCACGTGCGTTGCACATGGTGTGCAAATAGCGGTGGGCGCACGTGCGTCGCACGTGGCGCTTGCACATCATGGGGGTGCAGCTAAGGCCCTAACTTGGAGAACTAAGCTCCTATGAAGAACTAAGCTCCTTTAAGGATTGAATCCTCGCGCGTAGTGCTCACGTGGTGGGCACACGTGTGTTGTATGTGGCTTGTGCATATGCGCATTATGGGGGGCAGCTAAGGCCCTAACTTGGAGAAATAAGCTCCTATGGAGAACTAAGCTCCTTTGAGGATTGAATCCTCGCACGTGACGCGCACGTGGCGAGCGCACGTGGTGCGTACGTGGCGAGCGCACGCGTGGCGGGCGCACGTGCGTTGCACGTGGTGTGCACATGGCGGGCTCACGTGCGTTGCACGTAGCACACATGGCGCTTGTGCACTATAGAGGGCAGCTAAGACCCTAACCAGGAGAACTAAGCTCCTTTGAGGATTGAATTCTCGCACGTAGCGCTCACGTAGGGGCGCACGTGCGTTGCACTTGGTGCGCACATGCGCTTGCGCATATGCGCATTATGGGGGGCAGCTAAGGCCCTAACTTGGAGAACTAAGCTTATATGGAGAACTAAGCTCCTTTAAGGATTTAATCCTCATACGTGGTGCACACATAGCGGACGCACGTGCGTAACACGTAGCGCACATGCGCTTGTGCGTATGCGTATTATGGGAGGCAACTAAGGCCCTAACTTGGAGAACTAAACTCCTATAGAGAACAAAGCTCTTTTGAGGATTGAATCCTCGTTTTTTCTGAGAGGTATCCCCTCATATTTATAGGAGAGTGGTAGAGAAGAGATCTTTCTTTTTTCCAATGTGGGACTAAAAACGTATCCCTCATGTGGTAGAGCATTATTTGGACTATACGTGCATAGCACATTTGCTCATAACTTTTGATTCCGGAAGAGTTATGAGTCCCATAATATATCAAATCGAAGGATTTTTCGATACGCTTTTGATGACATTAGAATTTACCTGATTCTCATTCAGGGGTTTGGCTAAATACAGCTCGGAAAATACTGGTTTGTATTTTCTTATACGTATTGCTGCCATTTGAAATCTTGGGCTCTTTTGCGCAGAAATTTTTTGCGGGAAAAATATCGACTCGTTTCATCATATCGAATCATATTCTCATCATATCGTATCATATTTTAAATATATGTAGTTATATATTTTCATTAGTAGATCAAGATCATAGGCTAAGAACTAGTACTAGGGATATACCATTCTACTAATATACTGCTATCACCTATGATATTCTAGAAACACTATTAGCTAAGTATTTGTATCCTAAGTATATATTCATATATACCTTAATACTACGGTTGCGGGGATGCTATACGGCATCCACCCAACTTCCTCCATAGATCTACTCACCTATAACGCCTCGCTCTAGTCGATCCCGACGGATGTATTGTCCTCCTTCATCGTTCCGAAAGTCCACACGCTTGTACCTACAAATCAAGTCCATAACCAAATTCTAATAAAAACCCGAATCGAATTTCGTAGAAATCCTTATCCAAAACCGACATGATAAGTGAAAGGCACATAAATTAGAACCTATGGTCAACGCGTGCTAAAACAACAAAATACGTTGTGGCGTCGACATACGAACGTCGAACGACCAAGTCAAAACACAAATATAAAAAACCAGGTTTTTAAATGTCGGGAAACATAAGAAGAAACTTAGTAAAATACTCCCAGATTCTACCTAAAGTGAAATTAAACTTTTTTGCATATAAGGTAGGTTTAGTTATCTAAAAAGTGAGCTGCAGACCAAATTTCATACCCTAACTCAAAAATTGGGCCGCAAATTGCGGCTAAATTGAATTTATTTGCGGCCAGAATATAGAGGCCTCGGCTCGGGCTTCTAGGGTAGCTTCCTATTGGTCTGCACATCTCACAATATCTGCTAATAAATTTTCAGAGTCCCCAAGTCATCTCAGATTTCATTTGATCATCATAAGTCAACGAAAAACCGATATCGGATAATTCTACTCAAGTTTGGAACTTCTAAACTCACTTAGACCAGGGATTCTATCACTAAAAGGCCAGTAATCACTCTCAAAACTCTCTACCATATCACTACTGCTCATTTAATCCACCAAAAATCATCCTACAATTTTCCAAGTTCACAAAATCTAAACTTTTTAATTCTAAACTAATATAATATATGAGATTAGGAAACTTAAAAACTAATCTAAAAGTGGAGTTATTATCTCAAAACGCAACTCAAGAAAATTCCTAGATGGTCAAAACTCCCCAAAACGAAATTTTGAACATACCATAAGGTGTAGGATGAGATTAGGAACTATTTTTGTAAAGTGTCAACTTATCCAGAATGTCGCGATAGGCCAAGGCAACGTTGGTGATGTTTTAGATTGATTTTTTAAGGTGATTTATGGTGGTAGTGAGGGTGGAGGAGGTGAAGCAAGAAGAGGAAGGAGATGAAGAAAGAAGATGCGAAGGGAAAATGTGAATAATGGAAATGGTTGAGGTAACCTTGCTCTTCTCTCTCTCTCTCTCTCATCCATACCTCTTAGTCTTCTTTACCCTTCATAATTATTTCTTTTTCTTTTCTCTTTTTCTCTTTTCTGAAAAAAAAAAAGAAACCATCATAAAAACGAAACAAAATGTTAACCCTCATGTAAATATGTGTCATGGCACTTAAACATGATTTTAACAAAATAACTTGGTTAATGCATAGTTAGGAAACACTAATTAAGTTTAAGCATTAATCTTGTATGGAAATAATTACATATTAATTTATAAAAAGCCCAATTTAAATAAATGCTTTCATAATTAATAATTTGTTTTAAGTTCCAATTATTTTCCAAAAATATAGATATATAACTATACCATTCTATAAAAACTCAAATTCATATTTGTATAATATTCGTGAAATTTATTATTTTATTATTTAAATTTCAAAAATAATATTTTATATTTTCTGAAATGTTACAGTTTTCCCGATTCAGACGAAACGATGTAGAGACAGTATATTGATACGTGCAGGCTTTCGATTAAATACGTGTACTACCTCCACGGACTTTAATCGGACAGGTGATAATATTAGCCTGCTTAGAATTAAGCCAGATTATTAAATCAAGTACTGGTTTAATTTTATATATATATATATATATATATATATATATATATATATATATTCTAATATTATGATCATTGTATTTTTCCTATCTCTTTAATATTGGTATTTAAACGAATGCGGGCATTTATATTCGGGGACTTATTTTTGTATGCATACAAAAATACATTCTAAAAAGAGAACAGCTCATTTCCATGCATTTTACTTTTAATGGAAATTAGAAATGAGGTAGATGGATGGGGTGGAAAGTAGAGAATGGTGAGAGTAATGGATTTGCTATTTGTTTATTCATTTGTACTATGCAAGTATGGCCACATTTCTTTATTTGGAAAATCATTTATCAAAACCATAGCAAGCTATTTTCTCTCACTTGAATAATTAATTCTCACCATTTTTTCTCTCTCGTCTCAAGAGCTCTTCCTTCTTTCTTTTCTTTTATTCTCTCATGAATTGAGAATCAAAAAGAAAAAGATATGGAAAAATACTAGAACACCAGGCTACATGCCTAACACACTTAGCCTAGCAAGTTGAGATGGTTACTTGCTTTATTAGTATGAATCTAGAGCCTTGAACTGTTCTCCTCGGATGGTTCATCTTCGGTGAAGGAGGATCGTCTTGTAAGAGTGTTCCGGAGATCTCGAGAGACCTAGCTAGAGTCCACTACCTCACCACTTGGTCACCGTATTGTCACAAGCTCGCATCAAGTTGATATGGGCGCTACAACGACCACCGGCGTACAAGCATGTTCTCGGAGGCCTAGGAGCGAAGGATGAGGTCTTCAGCAAGTAGGCGAATACGCTACGAAGATAATTATCCTCTCTAACTCTTAGTGTAGTCTTTCTAGTTTACTAGTTTAGTGTTTGAAATCGATTTAGGGCTTAAGTTCTACTGTCTTTCATGAAAATTTTTGTTTTGCATTCAGCTTCGGCCACGAGTTAGCGGCAAAGGCGCTAGGAATAATTCATCAATTATAACAATTACAAATATATATGACCAAGTTAACCAATTATTATTAATGCAACTATAAAATCATATTAATATTCAACAAATATTAAAAGAATTGTATTGAATATGTAGAGCACATACAACTACTCCAGCAAACACAACATTTATTATTGTTTTTCTTTGTCTTTGATTGAGGAATTTTCATGTGTCTTTCTCTCTTGCTCCAAAGGCCAAAGAAGATGCGCTTGTCCTTTATTTTTCTCAAATAATGTTATTTCTTTGATTTGTTTTTCTTCTCAATTTATTATACCATTTCTATTTCAACTAGGAAAAGAAATTAATCAAAGACATTTTGAACAATTAAGTTAATATCAACATTTTGTGAATTTTAAACCATAACTTTTCATATGGTGGAGAAGTGGTAAAAAATAGTGCAATTTAAGAAAATAGACCATGAGCTCAATGTTTCATTCTGATCCGAAAATAGGGCATGTGAATGCATGGTTTGCAATTTCGAGTCTCAGCATGAACCTTTACCAAGTTTTATGTTTAAGTCTAGAGTTGTCATCATGGACAAAGGCGGGGGTGCATAAGGGCGGTTGTCCCCCCAACTCCGTAAAATTTCTGCGACTCCTACCAATTCTCCGCTAATTCTGCGATGTTATAACTAATTTCATAACAATTTATGCATTAACTATAAAAAAATCATAACTAAATAATATACCAATCACTCATCTTTCATATTTTAATTTTTATTAGTTATTAAAATTTTGTGAAAATATTTTAATTTCTAAGATTTAGTAACAATTCTTTTTAAATCTAAATATTGTTATAATATTAATAGTTGTATTCATAACAAATCGATCAAAATCAGATTTAATTGCAATTAATAACACAGACAAAAAGAGAAAAAATACTTTCAAAATCTTATAAAATGAATTCTATTTGCAAACATATCTAATTATGTAAATGCATATCCCATAGTACAAAATGAAATTTAAATTCAAATCACATCTGATGGATCGCATGATGTCTTGGTCGTGTATTATATTCAAAATCCCAACAAAGTCTAGATGTCACATTCTTCTTTCATATATGTATACAATATATTATCCATTGTCCCCTTACAAATAACTTGTTTTCTTTAAATCTATATACTACTGTTAGGCATGGTTTCATACCAAAGACAAGGCGTGGCTAATGAAGCAAGCCGAAGCAACTAGCTCCGAAATTCGTTTGCTTCGCCAAGCTTGCGAAACAAATTTATCTCGCTTCGCCGGACAGGCGAGGCGTGGCGAGGGCAACAGTAAAGAAGCCAAAACCCGCTCGCTTCGCCTCACCTGTTTGTAAGGCGAGGCAAGGCAAATTTGCCGAGCTTGGCGAATTTTTCGCCTTGCTCTGTTGCTATTTTTTTTAAAAAAATTAAACATTAAAAATAGGCTTAAAATTTTGAAATTAAAACAAGTTTTCATATTAAATTTTTTTAAATCAAATTACAATTTAATAATTCAATTTGTTGTTTTTTACATTAAAGATCGAACCCATTCGGGCTGCCTACGTATCCCTCTCAAATATTGATCTCAATAAGAGAGAATCAGGTCTACGTAGTTATTTTTCTACTATTACAAATCTTACTCACTACTCGTCGGCGCCGGTTGTGGTTCCTCCTCTTTCGGTGTTGGTCTCGTCCGATCCTGTAAGCTCCTCAGGTACATAATCCAAGTCCAAAATGCTAGCATTTTGTTTCCTGACGGCTGATGCTTTCCAATCTTGTAAACAAATCATGCACTCCGTTCTGTCGTGCGCCAAGCTGCATCACTTCTCGCTTAATATTCTGCCACATGTACTAAAATCACTTTTCGACGCTACTGTGAACACTTGAACGGTTAGTAAATCATGAGCCATAGTTGAAATCACCGGATACAAATATCTGTGGCTTTTCCATCATGCTAAAATATCAAAATCATTTATAGTTAAATCTACATCTGACTTAGTTTGTAAAAATATTGATAATTCATTTTAAAATGACGATGATAAGACTACCGGGCTTTTTGCCCTTTTCACCTGTTGAATAAGTGCTAAAGTTGGAGTCGAAGCATGTGAACTGGTTGAAAACGATGGTCTACTAATTCTACCAGAAGAAGATCGTGCAACATACAAATCAAACATTTCATCTAAATTACTTATAAAGATACTAACATAAGCATCAATATCTATACCATGCCCCATGGCCGTGTAGAACTCGGTTAAAAGAGCCTCCAAACCTTCTAATTTAATTATAGAGTCCATTACCGAACATAAACAGTAAATAATTAGAACCTCAAAGAAATATTTAGAAATCTTAGCTAGCATAGCAAGTATCAGATGGTGAAGTATTGGATTTTTGACGTGACAAGCAAAACAATTAGCTATATTATACAATTCAGAGACAAGAATATGAGAAGTGGGGGTATAAGTAGCAGAAAATCGTTCGGTTGCTATTTTAAAATTCATAAGAAAATCTTTTAAAAGATCTGCAACCGACCAATGATCAGGTGTTAAGTTGTTTTCTATAGTCATTTGTTCATTTCACATGTTACTAATAATTCCAGCAGTTTTTAATACAGTACGAAGTATGTCATATATACTAGTCCACCTAGTGTCCATATCTTTTTTAAGAGACGGCCCTACACTTGCAGGTCTTGTATTCAGTTTTTCTTTTTCCAGAACTTTTAATAAACCTACATGCGTCTTTTTGAATATTTGTATTACATACGGTATATGCAACCTGCATAGCAAAGTTAAGTATATGACATGCACAATGAATGTGAAAAAATGACCACTGCAAATTGGTTTGCATAGCCTAATGAGTTCAGCAATAGCAGAATTATTGTTGCTAACATCATCGAAAGAAATAAAAAAATTTTATTTACATAATGATATTCTTCTGAAATAGATCTAATTGCAGAAGTGTTCCCCTCCGAAAGACGGCGCGACAAAGACGTCTTGCCTGAGATTCGGGGCAGATACTATTTGGTGCTATCCGTCCACCTCTCCGAAAATGCCAAGTTGATTTATGGCACCATGTATCGAAGGTATAAACGGATGCGGCCGATGTAGCAGACTTCGTCAGATTCCCCCTCGTTCGAGGGGTTTTTGATTGTGAGGACGCTCTTCCCTGCAGGCGCAAGCCCCTGCAGTTAAAGTTGTTACCGCATTGCGGTAACAACTTTCTCCTTCTCCAGATGGTCACTTCGTGTCGTGGGTGTTTGTTTTTTTTGTGGTTGCCCGTGGATTGTATACGGAGACTAATTTATGTGGTCGCCCGTAGGACGTAGATTAGTCCAAATCCGTATTTTCTTAGATTTGGGTTTGGGGTTTTGGTTTAAGGATACGTTAGCCTTATTTGAGACTAAGATCAACTTAAACGTTTGTTAAGGATACGTTAATCTAATTTCCAGACTAAGATCAACATAACAGGATCGTTTAGATCCAACAAAAGAGCATTTAGAGGCTCTATTGTTTAGTTTAGTGACATTGCGGTCGATTGCCAGTTTAGAGACATGGTGGTCCAACATTCCCATTTTGCGGACGAATATTAGTTTAATGACATTTCGGTCCATGAGTTTAAGGACCCCACAGTCCGTAGCAATGTATGGTTGTCGGGACCCGTCACCTCTCTGACGACGTTGAAGGATTACAACGACAAATACCAGAGGAGTTCAGAGATGTACCCTTGAACCGGGTGTAAATTGATTTGGGAGAGCAGTTGTGCTCAGTTCAATTTAATTTGAGGACTTATGGCAAGAATTGGGTTAAGTCCAGTTAGAAAAATGTATAACATTTATATTTGGCATATTAGGCTTTTATTTGGGCTCTGCCTTTGTTTAATAATGCATGGCATTTGTTTTGGTCTGTTGGACCTTTTAATTGGGCTCTGCCCTTGTTTAATAATGCACAGTATTTGATAATCTGACAGTGCACCACGTGGCCTATCAGGCGCTTTGCGTCGATTGAGGAGCGCAAGGCGCAAACTGAGGTGGAGGTGACACGTGTCACGCTCTGGTGAGCGTAAGCCTGTTAGCGCAGTGCGCTGCGCCAGTGCGCTGCTGACACGTGGTGCGCTCTGATGACTTGCGCCAATCCAAGAGCGCAGTGCTCATTTTTTAAAGCGCAAGGCGCAGATTATTCTGGGGTTGACACGTGGCGTGTTCTGGTGACTTGCACCAGTTCGACGAGCGCAACAACGCAAATCAAGAGTGCAAGGCACTGTACAGTAGCGCAGAGCGCATCTTGATCAAATTTAGATAAAAAAAAAAGAATCTTTTTAGAGGTTCTACCTCAAGATTCAAGAACCGATGGTTCATCAAAAGGCAATGCCTTTATATAGATCAAAAGAACTAATAAAGAAGTAAATTACTTCTTTTTTATGATTAGATCTTTTTTGATCTTTTTCTTTTTTTTTATTGAAGATCTTGATCTTGTTCTTAGATCATTGATCTTTTTAGAAGAAATTCTTCTTTTTTCAAAGGTTTACCTTTTTTCTCTTTGAATTCTTCTCAAAATTTTTAGAGGAGCTCTGTATATCTCCCTATCTGTCTATGTTTGAGACTTGGAGTTTAAGGGCCTTTATATAGGGCCAATTAGTTTGTTAGGTTAGTTAAAGAGATTTTTCTCTGATTGATCTGGGGATATTTCCCCACCGTTGGATCTTTGATCCTAAGGCCTCTGTTTTACAGAAGATAATTTTCTTGTTTTAATAAGATTAAAAAGATCTTTCTAGAATTTTAATTCTGATTAAATAATTCATTATTTAAGTTTTAGTGCTGGCACAGTTGGCGTAAGTGCATCTGCGCTTGCGCCTGACACGTGTCGCGCAGCGCAGAGCGCAAGTTATCTGAAACGTTGCTTCCTTTATTTTTATTTTTAAAACAGAGCCTTGCTCTGATTGGGTGCGCTGTCTTAGGCGCAGCGCTGGCGTGTCTGCTTTTGACACGTGGCGCGTTGCGCGCAGCGCAATGAATCTGAAGCGTTGCTTCACCTTTTTAATTTTGAAATTCAAACAGAACTTTGCTCTGATTGGGGGAAACAAATGCTCCCCCACCGTTGCGCTCACGTGGCGCACACGTGAGTGCAGCGGTGGCAAGATCCTAACCGTTAGATCAACTCAGGAGTTGAAGAGGTGCATAAGCGCCTATAAATAGGACCCTTGGTCCTCCCCAGATGCTTATCATCTTCTCAAGATTTATATTTTCAGAGCCTTGCTCTCGTTTTCAAGAAGTTCAGAGCCTTGCTCTCATTTTCAAAGTTAGAACTTTTAGAAAAACTTTAGGTAAAAATTAATCTTAAATTAAATTAATTTTAATTAATAGAGCCTTGCTCTTTATAGATCTTTTGATCTAAAGAAAACCCTTTAGGGTTTCACAAATAGAGCTTTGCTCTCAAAAATTTGTTTCAGGGTTTCTTAACCCATGAACAGAGCTTTGCTCATTGACAGAATATAGATCTTTTGATCTTTTGATGATGAACTCTTAAAAGTTTTCATGGATCTTTAAGATCCCAGATTTTTAATTTTTAGGAATTAATTTTCCTTTGATGGATTTTTCCATCATTATTACAGAGCTACCCTCTTTAAGGAATTTTATTCCCTTGAGACCAGAGTTTGACAAGTGTCACTCTGTGACAGAGCTTTGCTCTGAAAGGGGAGATTTTCTCCTTGTCTCTAGGGATTCCTCATTTAATGAGAGTATTCTTTTGGGGATCTCCTCATCAATTGACAGTCTCATCCAATGATGGGGCTGTCTTATTAACTGATGCATTGTCATCTGGGTTTTGTGGGTCCCTCTTTAGTCCCCTTTCTACTGCATTGCAGTATGGTATAAATTTTAAAATGCCAAGCGTTGGGATTAAAATTAAATTATGATACTGACAGCTGAATTTCGTTTTTCTTTGCAGGCAACAAGTCTGCTGATCTGTCATTCCCATTCTTCCGCTCAGAGGGAGGTTTCCCTGAGGCGCCAGTGGACCGGGAGGTTCTCGCTCTGATTAAGGATCACGACCCAGAGCATAAGAACCTTCATCTGTGGGGCAGATGGTACAGTGAGATCATCAAGGGTCGCCGAAGCTTCTCCTGTGCGACGCCTTCAGAGCCAATCTCGTTGATCCCATATGCAGATGCACCCCCGGTGAACTATGCCGTGGAGGTTGTAAATTAGAACTCGGAGGATCTTCTCCAGCCTTCGATTGCTGCCATCCCTGTGCAGCCGCCGGCGGCCGTGGACATTCTGGGGCGGAGCATATGCCAGGGTGAGGCGCGCCCTTGGGGACAAGCTTATAACCTCGGATCGACCCCTCCACAATCGGCCGGGTATTTGCAGTTGGCTAGGTATATCTTGTCAGCGAAGAAGACGCACTTGATGAAGATTGGTTTGTACCCTGCAGTCTACGCCTCGCTCTTTGAGTACCCTGCTCTTCCTACATGGTGGGTTAAGGCATTCGTGGAACAATGGAACACCCCACCCATACTTTTCTTCTGACGGACAGGGAAGTCTCCATCCCCATGGAAGAATTTGCTGAGATCTCCGGTCTGCCGGTGAGGGGGGAGCACTATGAGGAGTTACTTCCTCTGGACGAGTATATCTTTGCCACCAAGCCGCTGGTAATAGGCCTAACGCTGGAGAATGCTATTCAGCACCAGTTTCCGAGCCTGGTGAAGGTGCTGAATATGTATGAAGGTCTCTATTTGGAATCGGGAGTCCGGAGAGTTAGTTTTGCAGATTTTATCGCCCGTTTTTTTCGACCGGAGATTCTATCACAGCGGAGTGAAAAGTTCGCCAAGCTCGACGACCCCTTCGGCTTCGGCTTAGATCGTCGACCAGTATTGAAGGCCGACCAAAAGAGTTTCTACTTTCCCGATGCTGCGATCTTGCCCTTATCGAAAATTGCCGCCCCGGGCATTGATGAGGAGACCTTCTTTCTCAGGTTTTTGGGATTATGGCTGTCTTGGTTCGCGCTCCCCATGCACCCACGCTATATGAGGTCGTCCGTCTTCTACCCAGCGCATCGGATGGTGGCTGGTATACAGTTGTCGATCGGAATCACCGGGCTGGCTCACCTATACCACGGACTCTGTGTGGCGGCGGACGCAAATGAACCTGGGGTGCAACCTGCCAATTTCCCGATGCACTACTTCACTTCGTGGATGGAAATGCATGTGCTCGGGGTATTTGGCGTTCATAAGAGCCCCTCGTTTTTCGAGAAGTGCAGACTCCCAAGAGTTATGCGGCTGATTGGCGCCTCTATTGTGAATCCGTCTCCGTGGGAGGCCAGGGGGTGCTTCTTCGTCTGCGCACGGTCAGAGCGAGGATTTCTTTCACGGACAAAGTCGTGACCAACGGCCCGGAGACCTCCAAGGCGGTGTTGGCGCTGCGTGATGGTTTCAAGGACGGGGCCTCCGTATTGAAAGCCCGGGAGATTCTCCACTTATACTCCATCCGGCCGGGCTTCCTGGTGTTCAGGCAAAATGGCATGGCGCTCTTCATGAGGTACAACCCCCATCGGTTTGCCCAACAATCAAGCTATAAGCAGGGGGTCCCACTAGAAACGTTTTTGGAAGAGCCTGCGGCCACCAGGGAGGGGATACGGAGCGCGCTGCACCATTTTATGCGGCTGAACATGGGCTCCACTTCTTTATCAGCGAGCCGAGCTGCGTCCCACGGGCCTTCAACGTGTACGTGGCTTGGTATGCGCATGCGATGGGTGCCGTCATCCGGGAAGAGAAGCGGCTGTTGGTTGACCGTAAGGGTGTGCCCCCTGGCAGCGACCGCAAAGCTCCCCTGAGGCCAAGGATCCCTGTTGTTCCTCCACTGAGAAATGCTGGAGCTGAGCCATCGCGCGTGCTGAGCCCTTCGCGCAGATTACCCCGTGCTACCGCGGATGTGCTCCCAGTGCCCCGTGCTCCGGTGGAGACGGTGAATGTAGTTTCGCCTGAGTCTGGCGTGGGCTCGGACATCGGGACCCGCCGTCCTAAGGTGCCCACAAAGCGCAAGTTGATTTTGGGTGCGACCGGAGTCCGCGCACAGAAGAGTAAGAAGAAGTCGGTTCTTTCTCTCGATGTCGTCCTCGGCTTAGAGCCTCAGGCCCCTCTCACCGAAGGCTTAAGCGAATACGGGAGAAACGAGGGTTTCTTCGTAGATCCAGCAGACACAGATCTGGCGGCCGCCATCGCGGCTTCTGAGCGATCGGCAAGGCTTGAAGCGTGGTTGGCTAAACTCGCGCATTCAGGTAATCACTAGTCGTATTCTTCGTCATTTCATCGTACTTTTATCATTGTCTTTGACTAATGCTTTTCCTTTTTTTTTAAACAGGCGTTTCTACTGAAGAAGCCATCGCTGCTTCCCTCAAAACCTTCAAGGAGGAGGAAAGGAAACGCGCTCTATCGGGCGTTGGTACATCTCGGCTCACTGAGTCTTTATTCTCCTTTTTATGGCCAATCTAACCTTTTCTTTGTCTCATTACAGGGACCATAGGACCTGCCTCGAAAGCCGATGCGGGGATTCTCCCCGGGCCAGCTACCGAAGTCCCGGCCTCTTCGGGGCTGCCGCGAGAGACCCAACTCAAAAAACCGATGATGGATGCTTTGAAGGCTCTGGAGGCAACTCTGAACGCGGACGACAACGCCTTGCTGAGGGAGGCTTCAAAATGGTCCGTCGTGACGGCCCGGGAGGAGAGGAAGCGCTTGAGGCGCGCAGCGAAGGAGCGTAGCGCTGCTTTAGCCGTGGGAGCGGGCCCAAGCGCCGTTACTCCCGCTGCTACTCTTTCCGAGGAGCCCCCGGTCGTCTTGTCTACTGCTCATAGACGGGCGGTGCGTGCAGCTTGGGAAGCCAACGATCAATCCACCTCAGGTAATGTGTTTTTCGATGCTTTTGTTGTAAGAGTTGTAAAACTATCGGTTCTTATACATCTTGTCCTGCAGGGCCGAGTCCAACTGAAGGAACGGCGGCGACCGTCAAGCCTGAGGGGACGGTGGAGAAGGCAGCAGCCAAAACCGAGGCGACGGTAGGCGGTGCAGCCGTAGTTGCCGGGTCCGAGCTAGTGGCTGACGAGACAGTCATGCCTACTATGCCCGAGAAGGTTGCCGATGCTGAGCCCGATGGGGCGGCGGGTGAGACGACTGATACGGCAGAGCCTGAGGCAGTAGCGGATGGAGCGGCTGAGACCGACGAACCTATGGCAGCGGTGAACGAGACGGCCGCGACCGCTGAGCCCGAGGTGGTAGCGGATAAAACGGGCATGATCGCTGAGCACGAGATGGCCGTTCTTTCCTAAGAGTCGGGCGCCGCTCACGGTTCCTTGTCGTCTCCTGGCCTTTCGAGCACGACGATGGCTCCCGTAGAGTCTGGCGATGAGGCAACGGGAGGTGAACCCCTGCCAATGGAGGAGGGAGACGCCGCCGTTTCGGCTGGCGACTCATCAGGTAAATTTTTTGGTCACCGTCCTTTTTTTTTATTCTGCAACCCTTCCTGACAGAGCTTATTTTGTTTTTAACGCAGGTGTGGCCAGTGCTGATGCCCCTTTGCTCGAGGGAGCGCCGTCAGTTACTGCCTTGACGGTGGCCACCTCTTTACCTTCTCTCGCACCGTCGCAACTGCTGGAAAGTATGGATTTGTAACCCATTAGGATTATCTCTCGGCCGTATAATTCATGTATCGACGTTTTACTACTGCGTCTTTGCAGGAGTGCTTTTTGATCACCTGTACCAGGTGCTGCATCCACACTTCTCCTTCCCGTCGGAGCTTGCTTCCTCCAGTGGCGCTGGTGAGTATAGTTTTCAATTAATACCCTTTCTTTTTTCGATAATGAACTTGTTTCTGATTCTTCCTTGCCCTGATTGCAGCGCTATAGATCGAAGGAGGAGATGTAAGATCAGTCGCGCCACTGGTCCTCCCGGCTTTGCCACCTGCTGCAGCTGGTATAGTAGATTCCGTCATCGATGACCTTTCCATATTTCTTGAACCGTCATTTGATTGTGTTTGGTTTTTCAGCTGTCGTTCCGATTCCGGCCCCCTTCGAGTCTCGCATCATGATGCCGGCAGGCCCATTCTTGAGACGTCCATCTTCAAAGGATGCTGCGATGAGCTTGAGCATGTTGAGCGGATGCGTCGAGGAGCTTGACGCAGAAGCTCCTACATCTGCCGCAGATTTCGCTGCGGAAGTTAATCCGATACTGGCGACTCTTGTAAATTTCCATAATGAAGGCGTCGTCGAGTCTTGGGTCAATCACTGCAGGGAGATCGAGGCCTACCTGCATCAGCTGGAGCTTATGCGTCCTGCCCCCGAGATTTTGGCCGCGAGTACTCAACGGGAGGCATGGATCGAGCAGGGCGCCTCTTATTTCCGCCATCTGGAACAAGAAGCGGCTTTAAGGTGGAGGGAATGCCAAGAGACTTCGAGCAAATCTACCTGACTGCATGCTCAGGTGGATGCAAATGCTGCACAGTTGAAGGTTATCTTTGAAGGCCTTCTGCGATGCATCTCTGACGGGTTAACGCTGAGGCAGGAGCTTGACGTCGTCGAGCGGGATGCACAAAATCGCGAGGCAGCCCAGCAGGCAGTTGAAGAGCAGCTTTCATCCTTCCTACAGCAGCGGGGTCAGGTAGAAGAAGAGTTGGCCGCGGCAGCCGATCAGGAGAAGGCATTGAAGGAAGTGCGAGAGCAACTGATGGGCTTACTTAAGATGCTTCCTTCTCAGTAGCTGCCTTTGTATCAATTATACACTTGTAATCTTTGAATAAGATGTATCCATTCTTTATTCTTTTATACGATTCGCCTTGTACTTAATTGAATTCATGAATAAAGATACACATTTTTTTTAATGTATTGTGTCATCTCTGAGCTTTCCCCTTTCTTTTATTATCAGCATGTTACCTTAGTAAACATGGTCGATAGATGATAAAGCGAGCATCCTGTTTTGTCTTCTTCAAGAGGTAGTGATGGCTTAGGAGGCAGGTTCAGATCTGCTGCCTAAGACTTTTCAACACTATGAGCCGTGAGGGTCTCACAAAGACTTTTTCCCTACGGATCGAGAGGATCTCGTAGGTGCATTTTCTCCTTAGGAATCGTGAGGATTCCTAAGTGCGTTTTCTCTTATAAGTCGTAAGGATCTTATAAGAGAATTTTCCCTCTTACGAGTCGAGAGGACCCGTAAGCGGTTGTTTCCCTCCTTATCGAGATTCGACTTTGGAGAGTGTGACCCGTGAATAGTATGCAAGAATCCATTTTGGGCCGACTTGCAGGGTCCCAGTGCATAGGAAACAGGTTTTTTAATCCCCGCTGCCAAAGGCTTTATCTCACAAGTCGAGACGAATCGAGAAGTTCTCGCAAAAACACTAATTTCCTCACGAGTCGAGACGAATCAAGCAGTTCTCGGAAGAATATCCTAACGTCACAGTTAACCTCTGCTCTTTACGACAGAGGTCCGTTAGGGTCTGTGGTACTTAGGGTTTTGTCCGCCGTACCGTCGCATTGGCTGATGTATTTCTCGATAGGCAGTTTGGCTGTTCGAGTAGCCTTGCGATTGTCATGTCTCCGATCTCTTCTGGGGCTGGACAAGACGTCTTCAAGCAATCCTCCTAGGCAGTTTGACCGTCGGAAGAGCAAGCGTTATAAATTTTACTATGCCGCTTTTTACTTGAGGTTAGGCTCATTTTGGAGAGCCCCGATGAGTCATAACCACTCCGCGCTGCTGTGGGATGATCTCCGATAATCTTTCAGGTTTTATATGAGTTGCCGTCAAGACCCTGAAGCTAGGAATTTGGCATTCGCTTTGTTTGCTGGCATTGCGTCCGCTATATCGAGACAAATGTCGCGGTTTTCTCTTGGTTGTTGGTGAACCGTCGAGGTTTAGAACTAGGGATTTTGTCGTGGCTCCGTTGTTTGATTGTCGTGTCTGAATCCTGCTAGAGGAAGAACGCTGGGGTGACATCTCGTCTGCTGTATCAAGACGAACGTCGAGGTAGTGACCACTCCGCGCTGGTGTAAGATGATCTCCGATGGTCTTTCAGATTTTATATGAGTTACCGTCAAGACCCTGAAGCTAGGAATTTGGCCTTCGCTTCGTTTGCTTTGTCACGTCCGAATCCTGTTGTAGGAAGAACGCTGTCGTGACATCTCGTCTGTTGTATTGAGACGAACGTCGAGGTGGTGACCACTCCGTGCTGGTGCGAGATGATCTCCGATTGTCTTTCAGGTTTTATATGAGTTGCCGTCAAGACTTGGCTCCGTTTACTGATGGAGCATGGGGAGGGAAGATGTGTTTCCTTCTGTGTTTGTGCCCCTGGATTGTATACAGGGATTGCTGTGATATCTCATGTAGGGTATAAATTTCAATATATATATTTTTCCATTTTATTTGTTTCCGCACTGCTCTATCATTTCAGCTTTTATATCGCGAAGGTCACGATTGCCCAATCATTTCGGCTGTTTTTTCGCGGTGCCCAATCATTTCGGCTATTTATTTTATTTTTTACTCACTGCTTTTATTGCGAGTTGCCCAATCATTTCGGCTATTTTGCATGCATACATTTTTACTTGCTGATTTTGTTGCAAGTTGCCCCATCATTTCGGCTATTTCGTATGCATGTGTGGCTTGCTGTCTTTTCACCGCAAGCTTGGGATTAGACACCGGTTTCGGCATCAGCATCGCTACAACTGGGATATTGCCAGGAGCGAATCATCATTTGCCTATGTCAATGTTGAACAAAGGTGTCTTAGTAAACAGGGTTAGGATCCTGTCGACCAAGGCTTTTGACTTCATAAGCCGTAAGGGTCTCACAAAGGGATTTCTCCCTACAAGTCGTGAGGATCTCGTAGGTGTGTTTTCCCCTTAGGAATCATGAGGATTCCTAAGTGCATGTTCTCCTGTGAGTCGTAAGGATCTTACAAAAGGGTTTTCTCCTTATAAGTCGAGAGGACTTACAAGGGTTGTTCACTATATGGACATATCCCTAGTCACGGGTGGGACTTTGCTGGAGAAATGTTTATTCACGCCCGTGGATTGTATACAAGGGTCAGCATTGAGCCGCTTGTAGGGCAATATCGAAGGTTGTGGGGGTTGCTTAAGAACAGGTTCAGGTCTCTGTAACTTAAGACTTTCAAATCTTATGAGCCGTGAGGATCCCATAAGAGAGTTCTCCTTACGAGTCGTGAGGATCTCGCAAGTGTAATTTCTCCTTAGGAATCGTGAGGATCCCTAAGTGTGTTGCTCCCTTGTGAGTCGTAAGGATCTCACACGGGTGGTTTCTCCTTACAAGGTCGAGAGGACCCTCTAAGTGTCTTTTAACGAGGTTGCGCCCTTTCGGGTTTTCACAAACACTCGCCGGTAGCCCTGCTATTTTTACTCACGGAGCCCTTTTGGGTTTTCATCCGTGCCCATTTTTCTTATAAACATACCGTCTTTTTTTTTATTCTTTTTTCTAACGAAATTGCGCCCTTTCAGGTTTTCACAAGACTCGCCGGTAACCCTGCTGTTTTTACTCACGGAGCCCTTTCGGGTTTTCATCCGTGCACATTTTGCTTATGGACATACCTTTTTTATTTTTTATTTTTATATATATTTTTTTATTCTTTTTTTTTGTATCGTCTTTGGGATGTTGCAATCCATCGTAGTTTATCGACATTTCGGTCAACAGCTAGTTTTAAGACGTAGTGGTCCGTCATTAGTTTAAGAACGTTTCGGCCCGTTGTTGAAGAAGGCCGATTACTACTTATAGAGTTTGGGCTTAGGAAGATAGCGAGCGAACTTAGTCGTCATCTATCATTGACCTAGGTTGCGACTCATTAAACGTAGTATTTCTTTAGGAAGCGACCGTTTATTGGCCTGAAAGGCCTTTCACCGTGCATATCCATGAGTAGATAGGCTCCACCCTGGTAGACCTTGTCTATGATGTACGAGCCTTCATAGTTCGGCTCGAATTTTCCTCGCTTGGCGCAATTGGGGATCATAGGTCTTTTGACCACTAGGATGAGTTCGCCTTGGCGGAATGTCCTCGGCCTGGTCAATCTTTCATATGAGCGCGCCATCTTTGCTTTATAAGCCTCCAGATTTTGTTGCGCTATGAGCCGGGTTTCATCAAGGGCATCAAGCTCCTCAAGCCGAAGGTGAGCATTTTCTTCGTCCGTCAGCTCGTAGTGGACTGCCACTCATAGAGAAGGTAACTCTATTTCGAGGGGGAGTACTGCTTCTGTACCGAATACCAACGCGTATGGTGTTGTGTTCGTGGTCGTCTTGAACGTAGTTCGATACGTCCAAAGAGCTTCTTGCAGTCTCTCGTGCCAGTCCTTCTTATTTCGGGACACCGTCTTCTTCACGATCTTCGTCAAGGTCTTGTTGAAAGCCTCAGCTTGACCGTTAGCTCGGGGATTATAAACTGAGGAATATCTCCAGTCTATTTTGTGTTATTACGCGAAGCGGCTGATCTTGTGGCTTCTGTAGGTTGGCCCGTTATCGGAGATGATCCGTCGCGGAGTTCCAAACCGATAAATGACGTGCGTCTTGAAGAAATGGAGGATATTCTCCGTCTTCACTTCCCTCAGCGGGATTGCTTCTGCCCATTTGGAGAAGTAATCGGTCGTCGCCAAGATGAATCAATGTCCCTTGGACAATGCTGGTTCGATGGGGCCGATTATGTCAGTTCCCCACATTTCAAACGGCCAGCTAGCCACTGTCGGGTGTAACGGATTTGGGTGCTGATGGATAAAGTCTCCATGAATCTGGCATGAGTGGCATTGCTTCGCATATTCGAGGCAGTCCTGAATCATCGTGGGTGTTTCCTGATTTAAAATCAGAAAAGCTTATGGGAAAAGCTTCAGAAAAGGGTCACGTGCTTACACGTGACCAGCAGTCACGTGTGGGCACGCGACACCTAAAAGTATCGACAAGGCAAATTCAGCTTCCCAAATACGTCAAAGAAAGGGGCTTCAGAAAGGGTCACGTGCTCCCACGTGACCTGGGTCACGTGTCGGCACGTGACATTTAAAAGCAGCGGCAAAGACACAACGGTTCCCTGATCGAATCAAGAAAAAGGCTTCAGAAGAGGTCACGTGCTCCCACGTGACCAGGGTCACGTGTTGGCACATGACACTCAAAATATCAGGCTCATTCTCCGGTTAAATCGAGAAGAAGGCTCCATGCCAGGGTCACGTGCTCACACGTGACCAGTTGTCACGTGGTGGCACGTGACAGCTAAACAGAGAACAGAAAGCAAAGCGCAGAAAGAAAGAAGAAGGCTCATTCCAAAGGGGGTCACGTTCCCACACGTGACCATGGGTCACGTGGTTACACGTGACCGGCTTTCAAAGCCCATTTTGTTAACAGAATTAAATTCTGAAGGAGATTCAAACCCTTCCAAAAGAAAGCGACTATCTAGAAACAATTAAATTAAAGGTTCAGAGGTGATTAAATATCACCTATTTATGGGAAAATCTCGAGTTTGGAAAGATTTTCCCTTTAAATCTAACCGAAATAACAAAGGAGAATCCCGGGACTTGAAATCCAATGGTGAATAAAATTCACCTAATAATCCAAAGGTCCAGAACGAATGATGGATGCAAATCAAATCTCTCAATGAAGATTCGTAAAAAACTAATTGACTCGGCTGCTTCTCCTATAAATAGGAGCCAAGAGACACAAAAAAAAGATATATACGCAGAGGGAAGAAAGGGAGAGAGAGCCTTGATACTTCGAGGAACTTGGATCTTCTGCAAAAGAAAACCCTAGGTAAGAAAGGGAAGGCTCCTTGAAAGAAAGGAGAATTTAATTCTCAACAGAGTTTAACTCTGATATATAAAATGGAAGAATATATTTCTTCTCTCTTTGATAGAGGATCTGCAAAGTGCACATCTCCCCTTGAATCTGAGAATTTAATTCTCAATGGGTTAAGATCCTGCCATGTAGATCCAAAACATAGAGAGGGAATGGAAGCACGAGAATTTAATTCTCACAGAACTATAGGAATTTAATTCCTTTAAAATAAAACTAGGGCTTGACCCTGTGTTATGGGAATTTAATTCCTTCAGAACAAAAAGAAACAGGGTTTAACCCTAATTAAGAACCTAGTTCTGTTGGAATAGCGGGGATTTAATTCCCTTGATCATAATTTAACAGAGAATGGGAATTTAATTCCTTAAAAGCTTTTATTAGGGTTTAACCCTATTTAGTTCTTCACATGTATGAGGAATTTAATTCCTACAGAAAATTCAGAGTCCGACTCTATTCAGAATATAAATCTTCAAAAGGAAGTAGGAATTTAATTCCTCTGAAATTACTGTCAGGGTTTAACCCTATGAGGAATTTAATTCCTGGAAAAGATTAACAGATCCTCTAAACAACATACATAGAGGCAGAGTCACGTGTAACCACGTGACCCCCCCCAAAAGACCTACAGAAAGCCCCTTTGAGGCAGAGCCCCACGTGACCCACGTGACCCTTGACAGAAGCTTTAACACACAAGCATTTGAATGCCCGTCACGTGATGGCACGTGATGCTCTGAAAGATGCGATAATCTCAGCAGAATAAATGAAGGGAGGGCGCTCTCACGTGTTGCCACGTGACCCCTCTTGCCTTAGTGTTCAACACTAAATTGGAACTCTCGAATCCAGTATTGAAACACTGTTGGGCCCTAGTGTTCAACACTAATCAAAGAACTTTATTCGCAGTGTTCAACACTGATTACCTTAGTATTTAACACCAATCTGAGATCTCCATTGCCAGTGTTCAACACTGATCTGTTTTAGTGATTATGATAATTTGAAAGCCTTGTTGCTGGTGTTTAACACCAATTATCTTTTAGTGTTAAACACTAACTTGTCAACCTCATTCCCAGTGTTCAACACTGATTGCTCTGTAGTGTTTAAAACTAGGCTTTGGCCCAATTGGCTAAATGGATAGAGGCAAAGCCTCTCCTTCAATGGACCAACAAGAAGCCAATATTCCAGACATGATCGGACTTAGCCCAAGCTAGGCCATGAGTCTTCAATTCGTAATTAACTGGGCTAATGGGCTCATAACATAATTAATCGGTCTTGATCCCAAATTGGGTCAAGGACTATTTAAGCCATTCCGGTTCTAGGGTACATCTCTTCACTCCTTTGATACTTGGCATTGTAATCCCTCAATGTCTTCAAAGAGGTGACGGGTCCCGACGACCACACATTGATATGGACTGTGGGGTCCTTAAACCCGTGTCTAATGCAAAATTCCTGGTTACGTGGAACGCGGATAACGTCACTCTTTGACCCCGCGGAAAACGCCCAGAGCGGAGCCTAGTCCTCGCCGAGCACGGCAGTGAACCCGTGTGAAGCATCTAGTGCAAAATTCCTGGTTACGTGGAATGCGGATAACGTCACTCTTTGACCCCGCGGAAAACGCCCAGAGCGGAGCCTGGTCCTCGCCAAGCACGGCAGTGAACCCGTGTGAAGCATCCAGAGCACATACCGGACTATGGAGTCCTTAAACCCATGGACTACGACGTCCTTAACCTCGACCGAGATGTCTTAAAACTAACAATGGACCGCAACGTCCTTAAACTACCCATGGACCGCAATGTCCTTAAACTACCCATGGACCGCAATGTCCTTAAACTAGAACAATAGAGCCCCGCATGCTCTTTTGTCGGATCTAAACGGTCCCGTTTAAGTTGATCTTAGCCTTAAAGATGGCTAACGTATCCTTAAACCTTCAAACAGACTGGACTACGAATCCCCCCAATTAACTCTGGCTCGAGGGTACATCCCTGAACTCCTCTGACATCCGTCGTTGTAATCCTTCAACGTCGTCAGAGAGGTGACGGGTCCCGACGGCCATACATACGATGGACCACCATGTCCCTAAATTGGAATAATAGAGCCCATTGCTCTTTTGTCGGATCTAAACGATCCCGTTAAGTTGATCTTAGTCTCAAAGTTAGACTAACGTATCCTTAACAAACGTTTGAGTTGATCTTAGCCTCAAGTATGGCTGACGTATCCTCAAACCAAACCCCCAAACCCAAATCTAAGATAATATGGATTTGGACTAGTCCACGCCCTACGGGCGACGACATAACTCAGTCTCCGTATACAATCCACGGGCAATCACAAACAAAATAAACATCCACGACACGAAGTGAAATTCTGGAGAAGGAGAAAGTTGTTGCCGCGAAGCGGTAGCGTAATTAACTGCAGGGGCTTGCGCCTGCAGGGAAGAGCGTCCCCACAATCAAAAACCCCTCGTGCGAGGGGGAATCTGACGAAGTCTGCTACATCGGATGCATCCGTCTAAACCTTCGATACATGGTGTCATAAATCAACTTGGCATCTTCGGAGAGGTGGACGGATAGCACCAATTAGCATCTGCCCCGAGTCTCAGTGCCAAGACATCGCAGTCCTGTGCGCCGCCATTCGGAGGGGAACAGATTCTGGCACGCCCGGTGGGACCTTTTTCTCTTTCCACTCCACACTTCGTGTGTCGTGACTCGCGAACCAATCGCGGTTCGCTAATGGTTGCCCTTGGGTTTCAAGATACTAAAACTTGGCGTCTTGCTTATTGCAGAAAGCAAAGGATCGATGGCTTCTACTTCTGCGAAATTCTCCAACTGCTTGGACTGCAATTGCAACCAACACTCTGCCTCGCCAGGAGGTATAGCCTACGGACCCCAAGCTGCTTCGCTATTCACAATGCCCGTGGAACAGGTCACTCGCGCCACCACAGGATTGTTCTTTGGGACCATGCTCCCGCCAACAAGCTTCACCGCTCCAGTGCTGACAACGGAAGCTCTCAAGAAGTCGGTCTTTGATCGTCTTACCCCTGCCGCGGCTCCTCTCAACGAGTCACCCAACGTCAACGCCTCGGTCTTCTCTAGATTGGGCCAGAAATCCTGCGAACTCATCATGGGGCCTACAATCTCAGAGAAGGCTGCTTTTAAGAAAGTGGCCGCTCCTGCCCCCGAAATCGTCAAGGCGGCTTCTCCGGCCAAAAGGTCGGTCTTTACAAGAGTGACGGCTCCAGCTCCCGCTCCTGCTGCCCAAAGGACATCGGTCTTTGACAGGCTAATACCAACAGCGGCCCCCCCACCCAGACAGGGGGCAAGACGAAACCATTCTTACCGCTGACCCTACGCCGTCCGCTCGACACGCTCGACGTCGTCATTGGCGCCGAGTAAGGAAGGCTGGGGGCAACTCCCCCTCCGGGTTAACTCCATCAGCCCCGATGGCAGAGGTTAATGCTGCTGTTCCAACTGGGAACAGCTTCGAGATGCTAAATAAGGTGCGAAGGAATTCTCCTACTGCAGTGCTAAAAAGGTCTCCTCCCCCATTAAAAAGGGCTGTGGAAATAAAATCAGAACAGCCCCGATCCCCTCAACGGCTGTCTTCCAGAATCTATAAGGTTTGGCGGCAGGCCCGAGACTCGATCATCGATCCAAACTTCTCCCGCCAGCACAAGAAGCTGAAAATCCAACCGGAAGCTAGTCACCAGGCTAAACCCCAAAAGGCTGTCTGGACGCCCACCTCAACGGCCCCCTCAACCTCCATGGCTCATAAAAGGAGGAGGCCAGAGAAGACCCCCCAGCATGCAACGACGACTAAAAGCACTGAGCCCAGATGCCCTAATTCTGGGGGCATCGTGGTGCACACTGTTTACATGGCCTCTGGAAAGGAGGAAAGCCGCACTTCTACGGGCCACCGACCGCTAACCTGATCCGTGACAAAAGCCCAGGAGCAGCAACAAAAGCTTCAGGAAATGATGAATGCTATGGCCGCACTTACCGGGCCAAAAGAAAACCCAGAAACGTCCTCAGACGCACGCCAGGAGGAAGAAACCGACGCTGAATTCCTTCGCCGGATACTGGAGAAAAAGGACAAAGAGGCTGCTGAACAAGCGGCCAACATACAACGTATGGGCCTTCTCTTCCAAGATATGATAGGCATGATGATCCAGCAGGACTTACCCGCCGAGGATCCCCCAACCGTTCTTGAAGACGACCGAGGAGAAACGTCAAATCCACCACCAGCCCTCTCAACGGCCAAGGAGGAGGCAATCTCTAAGGCTGACTTGGTTGACTACATAGCCCAGCAAATCCGGGTTCATCACGCGACTGAGGCAGCTGGTCAAGTCGTGAAAACGGGACGGCCGTATCCAAGCTGGTACGACCAAATCAAATACCCGCAAGGCTATACGATACCAAAATTCCACGTGTACAAGGGGACCGGCAACCCCCATCAACATGTCGCCCAGTTCCGGGCCCTCTGTGGTAACACCGGCGGTGATGATAAACTGTTGCTCCGCCAGTTCGTGGGCAGCTTATCAGAAACTGCGTTCGAATGGTATTCGGAACTCCCGAACGATTCTATCAAAACGTTCGCTGAAATGGAGTTGTTATTCACTCAGCGATTCGCAAGTGCCAGCGAACGCACTCCAATAACTGCACTGATTAACGCCAGGGTAAAACCAGGCGAAACCTGGGTCCAGTATGCTATACGCTGGCGGAACTTGTGGTCGAGATGTGAACAACGCAATGAGGAGGCACCCGCAGTGGGCATGTTCGTGGGAACCCTAGACCCCCACGCAACTATCTCCCAGTTTATGATGTTCTTTAAGCCAACCACATTCCAGGCTTTAATCGACAAGTTGGCTCAGATGGACCAGATGGGTCATAGACCACCTCCCCCGAAGTCGGAACCTCGGAATGACAAGGGTAAAGGAAGGGCAACCTTTGTTGCGAATGCCCAACAGCAACCTAACGCCCCGAAACCGGCAGATCAACTGGAGGAAAGACGCCGGTATTATAATGAGAAGATGAAGCGTCCCTACTCGTTCCCACGAGACAAGACGAAATGGTTATTTGAGCTGGCAATACGCAACAGACTTATAAGCCTACCAAATCCAAGGCGACCGCCGCAACCCACCGAGGTGAATAACCTTAACTATTGCCCTTACCATCAAACGGTAAGCCATCCGATTGAAGATTGCTTCGTCTTCAAAGGATGGATTGAAGATCAATACCTCCAGGGGAAGTTTGTACTGTCCGAAAAGTGGAAGGTGAACCCACCACAACCGCATACTCCTAAGAAAGCAGATACACCGGGGGCAACCTGCTCCTTTATTGAAGAAGCTCCATGGGAGGTCGTGCTATCAACTAAAACCAAAAGAATGATGAGAGACCTTCATGCGTGCCCTGCGATCGAATGGAAGGACCCTCTTGAACCTCAAATTATCGAAGGGATGCTAAGGCGCCGCCCAACTACGAAGACTCGCGATGAGGACCCAAATACTCACGCCCAACCGTCAAAATCTTCGAAGAAAAAGAAGAAGAAATCTAAGAAGACCGTGAAGCTTGGAGACGAGCACACGAACTTGCAGAAGCAAATCGACGCACTGGAAGAGTACAATCAAAAGGCGCGAACTCCTGTCACACTGCAAGAGTTCCTCAACCACATCTTTCAAGAGGAAGATGATGGAGAGAGCTCGTCGGATGAATCCGAAGGATATGTGGCGAGTTGTAACGTAATCTCCCACTCGTTTACCGATGATGGGAAAACTCCTGGCACTGAGAAGCTGGAGGCAGAGCCTGTACCAGAGCATGCATGGCCAACAGACGAAATGATCGACGCTTTTCTAGACGAGATTCCTCTAAAAAGTAAAGCGGATCAGGAGCGTGAGATGGCAGCGTCAGAAGGAACCAAATGCAGGCGACTGAACGGAAGAGTTGAACTACCTCCGCCAAAGCGAAAGGCATCCGAAGTAGACAAGAGCATATTCAAGACGAGGAAAAGGTTTGCCAAAGCCATGTCAAGGGGGATGAAGCTACCACCCTCGGAAGGAAACACACATGATGGGGTGGAGAGGCACCCTGATTATTGCGCATATCATCGGAAAATCTCACACCCCACGGAGGAGTGCGACGCCTTTAAGATATGGTGGCAAGGATATGTTGCTCATCGGCAACATTTTAAGCGCATGAAACGCAAGATCCGTCGGGAGCAAAGAAGTACCGTCGATGGGCACAACAGAACTACTGGCAACTGTTATATGGTTAATGCCAGGGGGTCACAAGTTCTCACCTTTGGGAGCGACTCTGATGAAGAAATGGCTCTGGGCCCTCTCTTTAAAGAATCCGCTTTAGGGAAAGAGGAGAAATCGGAGGCCTGCGAGAACATTCAGCTGCGCAATCGCACACTCCCAGAAAAGAATCTCGGGCCCGTGAGTAGAAAAGATAAGGGAAAGGAAAAGGTCACTGAAGATATCACTTTAGATGACCAAGTCATGAGAGAGCTGGCTGCCAAAGACCCTCCTAGGAAGGGTAAGGTGGACTATAACATCCTCGCGCACCTAAGGAAGCTACCTTCTCAGCTTAGCATTCTCGATGCCCTCTTATTATCAAAAGAAGCGCGAGACTCACTAATTAAGGCGTTACAAGAACCTGAGCAATTCCAAGCCTTCCTCGCCACTGAAAAGATGAAGGATGAACTGGAGGAAGTGCATACGGCCGACATCACTTTCGGTGATGAAGACCTCCTTCTCGGGACGTGCGACCACAACCGTCCCCTATATGTCTCCGGATACTGCCATGACATCAAGATAGGTAAGATCCTGGTGGATAATGGATCCTCCGTCAACCTCCTTAATGTTCGGGTGTTGAAGGAAATCTGCATGAGTGTGCAACACCTCGCTCGTGACAAAATTACTATCTCCGGTTTCGATTCACAATCGTCACGGACTCTCGGATCTGTGATACTAACATTACGCTTTGGACTTCTCGTCACAGACATCAAATTCCATGTCATTGACGCCAAGACCTGCTACAACGCCTTGCTCGATCGTCCTTGGTTACACGAATACAACATCATCCCTTCTACACAACATCAGTGTATGAAGTACTTTAAGGATGGTTTCGAGTATACCGTAACAGGTGAGTTAAACCTATTTTCCGTGAACGAAGTCCGCAAATACGAAGATGCGAAGTACTTTTTGCCAGATTTCGAGGATACAGAAAGCTGTCGCAACCCAGAGAACAAAACCGCCGCCACCATCCCTGTTTTCGGGAGCGATACCGAAGAAGAGGAAGAGATAGTTTATGCAGGGCCATCTCAACGCAACAACCTGGGGACGCCCGCCCCCATGTTAGTCTTCGGAAGTGATTCAGAAGATGAAGTTAATGCTGTGTTCTCCAATCGGCTGTCAATACAAGCACCCCCTGGCGATGACCATAGTTTGCAAATCACCATGGTACCGCGAGAACACTACAAGGATCTCGACACGCTTCAGGCTCACAATGTGCAGGACCTGCAAACATTTTACGTCCCTCCCAGGCAAAGGGGTGAGAAGGTGATCCTATTCTACCGATCCTCAGAGTCGAAAATAGAGAAAGAGATCTGGCATGGCGCGGATGCTACACTTGACAGGCTCCAACCCATCCGTCTGCCCAGATACTATACAAATGGATTAAAGAAGCTATTGAAGCGCCAAGGAGTACCCTTAAAACAGACTGTTCGGCAGGCTCAGTTCTACAACAGGATTTGGGATGTCCCCGGGACTCAACGCAAATTGCCCAACGGGAAAATGGAAACACTCGGGCTTGGATACGCAAGAGCCGGAAAATGGGAACGGGCCTACAGTAGCTACGCCATATATACCTTTGATGAAGAAGAGGACGCCTCGTCGGGAGATGCCAACCTCTCATCAAAACTAGACCCCGCGATTGAAGCGCCGAGTCCGTCGTTTGAAGAACGAATGGGCAAGCCTATCAGGAAAGTGGGTTAGAAAGCTCGGGAAGACCACAACCGCGAAATGGCCATCTACGAGAAGGACAGGACGCAACGTCTATTTCAACAGGCTGCAAAAGACAAAGACGCTCATCCTCGTCAATCCGTTGTACGAAAGGCCCGACGCAGAGACGGAAATAAATCAAGAAGCGGAAAGAGGAGCCGACGACAACGACGCAGGATTAGAGGGTTACGTGGTCGGGTGTTGCACGGCTCGAATTTGTCCCTCATGAAGAAGATGAGTCGAGCGTACTCCTTCCCCCGAGACAAGACGGAGAAGTTACTCAAGCTCGCTATAAAACATCAAATGATCACGCTTCCAGAGTCTAGACATCCTGAGCAAGCTAACAAGGCTTCTCATCTGAGCTATTGCTCTTATCACCGAGCCATAGGACATCCTACCGAAGACTGCTTCACCTTCAAGAACTGGGTCGAGGACCAGTACCAACAGGGCAGATTCGCTTTATCCGACGGCTGGAGGGTAACGCCGCCACAAAAGCATGAACCCAAGGCCGCAAGAGCAGAACCGGGTCCACCTCAGTCCGGGGAGCGGGTTCGCACCTGTTATACGATTACGATATTAAGAGAAGAGCCCGAGAACGTAAATGACCTTCCCCGGTGCTTTGAGAATAGCGATGATGAGGTGATCTCAGAATTTCCGCCCGCTCCGAAAGAACTGGAAGATGGTATACATACTACTGCAGATAACCTCAAGAAGATTGAGTTGGGATCGGCAGACGACCCGCGACCGATATTTGTCAGCGAGCTGCTATCCGAAGAAAGGGTGGCTGCGTTAAAGAACGTGCTTCTACGGCATAAAGACTGCTTCGCGTAGAACTACTCCGAGATGCCAGGATTAGATCCGGAGATTGCTGTGTATAAATTAGCAATATCCCCAGATATCAAGCCAGTCAAGCAGGCGCCAAGGAGGATGCGACTCGAGCTTGAGATGAGCATCAACGCCGAAGTCAAGAAGCTGATCGATTCTGGATTTATCCAAGAAGTCCAATATCCCGACTGGATCGCCAATATCGTCCTGGTAATGAAGAAGAATGGGACGGTACGCATATGCGTGGATTTCAGGGATCTCAATAAAGCCTGTCCAAAGGATGATTTCCCAGTACCAGTAACCGAGCTAATGATAGATAACACGTCCACTCACGAGGTTTTCTCCTTTATGGATGGTTCGTCAGGATACAATTAGATAAAAATGCATCCCGAAGACCAGAAGCACACCGCTTTCCGGACCCCTTTGGGTATATTCTGCTACAGGGTTATGCCCTTTGGTCTAAAGAACGCTGGCGCTACCTATCAAAGGGCCATGACAAAGATCTTTGATGACCTCATACACGACGTCGTCGAGTGCTATATCGATGACCTCGTAGTAAAGAGCATGTCATACGAAGATCATTTAAAGCATCTGGAGACTGTATTTCGACGCCTTCGGCAATATAATTTGAAAATGAATCCCCTAAAATGCGCGTTTGGAGTCTCCTCCGGCAAATTTCTGGGATTCATCGTTCGACACCGAGGTATTGAAATAGATCCGTCAAAGATTAAAGCGATCATGGAAATGCCTCCGCCAAGAACCCTCAAGCAGTTGCGGTCTCTCCAAGGGAAGCTCGCATACATCCGGCGGTTTATCTCTAATCTTTCGGGCAAATGCTGTCCTTACAGCCACCTGATGAAAAAGGGAACTCCATTCGCTTGGGATCACAAATGTCAAGGTGCACTAGACGAGATCAAGCAGTACCTGCAGAACCCTCCGGTGTTGGCTGCGCCGGTCAAGGGAAAACCCCTCATTCTTTATACGACCGCCCTCGAAGGTTCCTTGGGCGCATTATGGGCACAAGAGAACGATCAGGGGAAAGAGAGGGCACTCTACTACTTAAGTCGAGTTCTATTGGGGGCAGAAAGTGACTACTCTCCCATTGAAAAACATTGCTTGGCGTTAATCTTCGCGATAACAAAGCTCAGGCACTATGCGTTGGCGCATGAAGTCCGTCTCATTTCAAAGGTGGATCCCCTTAAGTACTTGATGTCAAAAGCCATACTGACGGGACGACTCGCTAAATGGGCCCTGCTCTTGATGGAGTTCTCGATAACGTATCAACCTCTCAAGGCAGTGAAAGGCCAGGCCATTGCCGACTTCCTCGCTGAGCACCCGATACCGACCGATTCTCCTCTGAACTGTGATTTGCCGGATGAGCATGCATTTGATGCGATTAGCGGCGGAAGCACCCGATGGGAACTCTATTTCGATGGAGCGTCCTCCGTAAAGAAACAGAAACAAGGTATCCCAATGATCAAATCGGGGATAGGCCTCGTCTTTGCAACTCCACAAGGAGGGATAATGCGCTTCGCCTTCTCTTTAACAGAGCCGAGGACAAACAATGAAGCTGAATACGAAGCTCTGATAGCAGGCCTCGAAATCGCCATCGACATGGGAATTGAACACCTCCTTATATACGGGGATTCTCAGCTGGTCGTTAGGCAAGTAAATGGTGACTACCAAACGTGTAAGCCGGAGTTGGTGAAGTACGGCGAAAAGGTGCAACAACTGTTGACCCAAATTCCCTCCTATATTTTGGAGAACATACCGCGCGCGGAAAACAGCAAAGCGGACGCGTTGGCCAAACTTGCTAAAGAACTGACTGACGAGAACCTCGATAACGTCAGAATCGTGGTACAAAGTCGTCGAGTGCTCGCCCCGGCAGAAATACCTCCGGAATTATATAAGGAAAAGGGGGCGACTGAGCGGACGACCCTACAAATAAAAGACCATGAGAAGGCCGAAGACTGGAGGGAAGTCTTCATAGACTACTTTAAGTCCCACCGAATGCCCAAAGAAGCGTCCTCAAGACATCAGCTCATGAAACGAGCTCTATCTTTCGCTTTCGTCAACGATATTCTATACAAGAGATTGTTTGATTCTCTATGGCTGAGATGCTTAGGACCTGACGAAGCAGAAAGAGTCATTCAGGAAGTTCATGACGGACTTTGCGGTTCTCACCAAGCAGGCCCAAAGATGAAGTTAAAAATTAAACGGATGGGTTACTACTGGCCCACGATGATCCAGGACTGCCTCGAGTATGCGAAGCAATGCCACTCATGCCAGATTCATGGAGACTTCATCCACCAACATCCGAATCCACTGCACCCAACGGTGGCTAGCTGGCCGTTCGAAATGTGGGGGACTGACATAGTCGGCCCCATTGAGCCAGCATCATCCCGGGGACACCGTTTTATCCTGGCGACAACTGATTACTTCTCCAAATGGGCAGAAGCAGTACCACTGAGGGAAGTGAAGACGGAGAATATCCTCCATTTCTTCAAGACGCACGTCATCTATCGGTTCGGAACTCCACGGCGGATTATCTCCGATAATGGGCCGGCCTACCGAAGCCATAAGATTAGCCGCTTCGCAAAGCAGCACAATATAGACTGGAGATATTCTTCGGTTTACAATCCACGAGCTAACGGTCTGGCCGAGGCCTTCAATAAGACCTTGACGAAGATCATAAAAAAGACCGTTTCCAGGAATAAGAGAGACTGGCACGAAAGGCTGCAAGAAGCCCTTTGGGCTTATCGAACTACATTCAAGACGGCCACGAACACAACGCCGTACGCGTTGGTATTTGGGACGGAAGCAGTGCTCCCCCTCGAGATAGAGTTACCCTCTCTACGAGTAGCAGTCCACCACGAGCTGACGAACGAAGAAAATGCTCACCTTCGGCTTGAGGAGCTTGATGCCCTCGACGAAACCCGGCTCATAGCGCAACAACATCTAGAGGCCTACAAAGCAAAGATGACGCGCTCGTACGAAAGATTGACCAGGCCGAGGACATTCCGCCAAGGCGAACTCGTACTAGTGGTCAAAAGACCTATGATCCCCAATCGTGCCAAGCGAGGAAAATTTGAGCCAAACTATGAAGGCCCGTACATCATAGACAAGGTCTACCAGGGTGGAGCCTACCTACTCATGGACATGCAGGGTGAAAGGCCTTTCAGGCCAATAAACGGCTGCTTCTTAAAGAAATACTACGCTTAATAAGCCACAGCCTGGGTCAATGATAGATGACGACGACTATGTCCGCTCACTATCTTCCTAGGCTCAGACTTTACAAGCAGCAGCCGGCCTTCCCATAGCGACGGACCGAAACGTCCTTAAACTAACGATGGACTGAAACGTCCTTAAACTAACGACGGACCGAAACGTCCTTAAACTATCGACAGACCGAAACGTCCTTAAACTAACGACGGACCGAAACGTCCCTAAAACTACTACCGCAGTATCTTTAGGCTGACGAGATAAAAAAAAAGAGAAAGAAAAAATTAAAAAAAATATATGAAAAAGAATAAAAAAAACGGTATGTCCATAAGCAAAATGGGCACGGATGAAAACCCGAAAGGGCTCCGTGAGTAAAAACAGCAGGGCTGCCGGCAAGTGTTCGTGAAAACCCGAAAGGGCGCGACCTTGTAAAAAAAAAGTGAAAAAGAATAAAAAAAAATGGTATGTCCAAAAGCAAAATGGGCACGGAGGAAAACCCGAAAGGGCTCCGTGAGTAAAAACAACAGGACTACCGGCGAGTGTTTGTGAAAACCCGAAAGGGCGCAACCTCGTTAAAAGACACTTGTAGGGTCCTCTCGACCTTGTAAGGAGAAACCACCTGCGTGAGATCCTTACGACTCACAAAGGAGCAACACACTTAGGGATCCTCACGATTCCTAAGGAGAAAATATACTTACGAGATCCTCACGACTCGTAAGGAGAATTCTCTTATGGGACCCTCACGGCTCATGAGATTTGAAAGTCTTAAGTTACAGAAACCTAAACCTGTTCTTAAGCAAATCCTCCACAACCTTCGATATTGCCCTACAAGAGGCTCAATACTGACCCTTGTATACAATCCACGGGCGCGAAAAAACATTTCCCCAGCAAAGTCCCACCCGTGACTAGGGATATGCCCATATGATGAGCAACCCTTGTAGGTCCTCTCGACCCATAAGGAGAAAGCCCTCTTGTAGGATCCTTACGACTTGCAGAGGAACATACACTTAGGAATCCTCACGATCCCTAAGGAGAAAATACACCTGCAAGATCCTCACGACTTGTAAGGAGAAATACCTTTGTGAGACCCTTACGGCTCATGAAGTCAAAAGCCTTGGTCGACAGGACCCTTAACCCTGTTTACTAAGCCACCTTTGTTCAATATCGATAGAGGCAAATGATGATTCGCTCCTGGCAACATCCCAGTTGCAGCGGTGCTGATGCCGAAATCGGTGTCTAAAATCCAAGCTTGCGGCGAAAAAGCTAGCAAGCCACACATGCCTACAAAATAGCCGAAATGATGGGGCAACTTGCAATAAAAAGCAGCAAGTAAAAATGTATGCATGAAAAATAGCCGAAACGATGGGGCAACTCGCAATAAAAAGCAGCGAGTAGAAAATAAATAAATAGCCGAAATGATTGGGCACCGCGAAAAATAGCCGAAAGGATGGGGCAATCGCGACCTTCGCGATATAAAAGCTGAAACGATAGAGCATCGCGGAAAAAGAAATAAAATAAAAATAAAATGTATGCCTTACAGGTGATGTTCCATCACACCCTGTATACAATCCAATGGCATAAACAAAAAGGGAACATACCTCCCTCCCCCAGGTTTCACCAAAGAAAGAAGCTAAATCTCGACGGGCCACAAGCGACCTAGAGATCATCCCAACACTCGTCTCGTAACAACGGACACAACTTCAAGCTAAGCGGAACAGCGGCAACTCCCAGTTCCATGGCTCGGTGGTATACATATCGCCAACAGTCAAACCTCCATCCCGTGAAATGCGGATACAATCAGCAAAATTCCTGGTTACGTGGAACGCGGATAATGTCACTCCTTGACCCCGTGGAAAAAGTCCAGAGCGGATCCTGGTCCTCGCAGAGCACGGCAGTGAACCCGTGTGAAGCATCCAGAGCGGAGCCTAGTCCTCGCCGAGCGCGGCAGTGAACCCGTGTGAAGCATCTAGTGCAAAATTCCTGGTCATGTGGAACGCGGATAATGTCACTCTTTGACCCCGTGCAAAACGTCCAGAGCGGAGCCTAGTCCTCGCCGAGCACGGCAGTGAACCCGTGTGAAGCATCTAGTGCAAAATTCCTGGTCACGTGGAACGCGGATAATGTCACTCTTTGACCCCGTGGAAAACGTCCAGAGCGGAGCCTAGTCCTCGCCGAGCACAGCAGTGAACCCGTGTGAAGCATCTAGTGCAAAATTCCTGGTCACGTGGAACGCGGACAATGTCACTCTTTGACCCCGTGGAAAACGTCCAGAGCGGAGCCTAGTCCTCGCCGAGCACGGCAGTGAACCCGTGTGAAGCATCTAGTACAAAATTCCTGGTTACGTGGAACGCGGATAATGTCACTTTTTGACCCCGTGGAAAACGTCCAGAGCGGATCCTGGTCCTCGCAGAGCACGGCAGTGAACCCGTGTGAAGCATCCAGAGCGGAGCCTAGTCCTCGCCGAGCGCGGCAGTGAACCCGTGTGAAGCATCTAGTGCAAAATTCCTGGTCACGTGGAACGCGGATAATGTCACTCTTTGACCCCGTGGAAAACGTCCAGAGCGGAGCCTAGTCCTCGCCGAGCACGGCAGTGAACCCGTGTGAAGCATCTAGTGCAAAATTCCTGGTTACGTGGAACGCGGATAATGTCACTCTTTGACCCCGTGGAAAACGTCCAGAGCGGATCCTGGTCCTCGCAGATCACGGCAGTGAACCCGTGTGAAGCATCCAGAGCGGAGCCTAGTCCTCGCCGAGCGCGGCAGTGAACCCGTGTGAAGCATCTAGTGCAAAATTCCTGGTCACGTGGAATGCGGATAATGTCACTCTTTGACCCCGTGGAAAACGTCCAGAGCGGAGCCTAGTCCTCGCCGAGCACGGCAGTGAACCCGTGTGAAGCATCTAGTGCAAAATTCTTGGTTACGTGGAACGCGGATAATGTCACTCTTTGACCCCGTGGAAAACGTCCAGAGCGGAGCCTGGTCCTCGCCAAGCACGGCAGCGAACCCGTGTGAAGCATCCAGAGCAAATACCGGACTGTGGAGTCCTTAAAATCCACGGACTATGACGTCCTTAACCTCGAACGTGATGTCTTAAAACTAACGATCAACCACCCCGATTCCTTACAGATTTTGCCTTGGTTTAAGGGTACATCTCTTCACTCCTTTGATGCCTGGCGTTGTAATTCCTCAACGTCTTCAAAGAGGTGACGGGTCCCTGCAACCACACATCGGACTGTGGAGTCCCTAAATCCACGGACTATGAGGTCCTTAACCTTGACCGTGATGTCTTAAAACTAACATCGGACTGTGGAGTCCTTAAATCCACGGACTATGAGGTCCTTAACCTTGACCGCGACGTCTTTAAACTACAATACCTGGAGAGACCCCTGACTCCGTGAAAACACGGATAAGGATGATCACATCCGACACTTGCAGGTCCTCACGACCTGTAAGGAAGAAAAACTCTCTTGTGAGATCCTTACGACTCTCAAGGGAAAACCCGCTTAAGGATCCTCACGATCTTTAAGAAGAACTCACACCTATGGGATCCTCTCGACCTGTAGGGAGAAAAACTCTTTATGAGACCCTCATGGCTCGTAAAATGCAAAAGTCTTAGGAAGCAGATCTTAACCCTGAATCCTAAGCCATCACTGTCCTGCAAGGAGATCGAGGTAGAATATCCGCAGAATACATTCAATAAAAAGGGGGACACACCATTGAGAAGAAAAATGTATCTTTTATTCATAAACCAAAATGGATACAAAGTACAATTCATGAAAGAAACAAAGAAGAAAGATACTCTCATCCATGAGTATGTACAAAAAAGGGAAAAAAGATACAAGTCCTCAAGCCGGCGGGCGGTGCAATAATTTTACCAGCTCGTCATTTTGTTGCTGAGCCACGGCTTCATTACGCAAGATCTCCAGAAGACGAGCCTCCGCTTGAGCTTGCTGAGCCTGATACGAAGCGAGCCGAGCTTCGAGCTCTTTCTCGGTGGCTTTATGAGCCTCGACCCTCTCACGAGTAAACGTGGCAGCTTTATCGAGAGCCACCACCTCTTTGATGGACTCCTGAAGCACCCGCCAGAGTTCATACGCTTTGTTGGCCTTGGCTGTGAGATTGGCTTGAAGCTCGCCCAGCGCCTTGGAGGCTAGCTCCCTCTCCGAGAACTTGCGACCAAGCCTCTTCTCACATGACGTCATGTTTGCCGCGCACCGTGCTATCAGCCCCCGTAACTCCGCCTTTGCAGCCACGGCCTCCGAGGAAAGGCGAGAACACTCGAGAGCGTACAAACAAGCCTCCACCTTCCTACAGAACTCCACCCAGACCCGCACCACCTCCTCGCTGTGATAGGTGGCGAGAAAAGGAAGGGAGCCGTTAGCTTCAGCGGCAAACGCTTCGGCTGTGGTCGCACTACCAGCACGGAGCTCCTCGACGAAAGAAGATAGGGAGACAAGGCTCAATTGGGCCAAGCGTTCTGAAGCCCGCAGAGCGTAGGGGCCGGGCGGCATCGCAATGCGTGATTCCAAAGCCATGGAGACTGGCAGGGCTGTTCAAATTTGGCAAATGTTAGTAAAACTCTTAAACGCAGAACGAACGGGACTATAATAAAATGTCACTCACCGACAGTCATGCAAGTAGGAGCTGAAGGTTCCCCTGGCCCTTCAACGACCTCGACCTTATCGTCGGCTTCCAAAACTATAAGAAACATCAACGTCATTTCGCAAAATAGTAACAATGCTATGGTAAAAAAAAAGGGGCGAATGACACTAACCTTGCCCAGAGGAAAGGACAATATGCTGAGGGGAGATCGCCTGCGGAGCTGCCATCTCCAATAAACGCTGAAATGACTGTCGAGGCGATAGATCCGCGATCGTGGCCGCTAAACCGCGCAATTCTGGGAAAGATAAAAGAGTTCAGACTATGAAGGGGTTGCTAAATTGAAACGCAGAGGGATACCTTCAACACTCCTCCCATTCTGAGCCGGGGGGATAGCAGCTTCAACGGTCTCCGCCGTGACCTCAGGCTCCAACAAAGGGAGAGTAGTCCCGACTACCTCGCTTCCAGCCTTTGGGCCGCCCTCAGTAAGAGTCATTGGGGGGGCCTCCAAAGGAGCCTCCCCCAAAGGGGCAAGCACTCCCTGATCAAGAACCGCCGCTGGAAGTTCTACCATGAGAGGAGCAGCCTCGTCAGCCCTCTCCACATCCAGCAAGGCTTCATTGAGAATTTCGGCGGGCTTTAGCTTTAATGGGCCAGTAGGGAGCTCCCCCAGCGCCGAAAATTCTGCACGATTCAAATAAGAATAATGATACATGTGCACGGGCACAAACAATCTCAAGAACTACGAAAAGAACCACAACGTACCGATGCGCAAAGAAGCCCTCAATATGGCTTCTTCAAGCCGCTGCTCCTTCTCAAGGAGGTGGGCTCGCCGGGGTTCGAGAGTGGACTCATGGCCGTCGATCCATAAAGAAAGTGCGTCAGCTGCATCTTCTGAAGCGGCCTGCTTCAAAGCCCTCTCCCCCCATTCCTCCAAAGGACCGATAAATCGCTGCCGAATCCACGAAGGGTCTTCGTAAAAGATTACAGCGGGATAGGACTTCTTCGGAACCCTGGCATTATGAGACATGTCTTTGGAACGCCGTATGGCCTCAGCCAACTGTGCGGCCTCCTCATCGGCTGAACTCGGGAAAGGAAGTCCAGCGTCTGACTCTTGCAGGGCCAACGGCTCGTCTTCAAGAGTAGGCTCAGACTTTGCCAAAGAATCGAGCGAATTGGTGGCCACCTTCCTTCGACGCTTAGACCCAGAGCCGGTCGTCGAGGATGACCGTTTCCTCCCCCGCGAAGCCTTAGGGCGACGCTGACCCACATCGCCTACGACGCCCTCATCTCTATTACCCTCGCCTGGTGCCACGGCCTAGGATGACACTGTCATTGTCAATGCCACGGGGGGCGGTGCTGCCACAGGCGGTGGTGCTACTACTGGGGCCCTTCCACCTCGCGAGCGGGAACCCAGGGGCATACCGGCCGTTGGAGTAAGGTTTACCTCCGATTCTCCTGGGATGAGCGCAGTGCCGGTATCCCTTAGAGGGAAGCGGACCGGAGCCCTCGGTCGCAGCTTAGCTCCTGGAACCAGAGGAGGGGCATCGTGGCCGAGAAGCACCCTCCTTTCCTCAAGAATGATTGGGCTAACCCGATGAAGATACCAACCCGTAAACGCGCCCACGCACCGGGGCAGGTATTCAGCTTCAGGTACAATGAAGTGGGAGCCGGTGTTTAGCCTCATGAAATGATGAGCTGCATCGCGAACGGCATCGAGCGAAGGGATTGGGGCGACTAGAAAAGCCTCGAAGGGAACACCCTAGTCGTATCCAAGTTGTCGGGCAAATCGATGCGGATTGTACCGCATGAAAAGAGCTGCACTGTCCTGGCGAAACACCAAGTAGCCCGGTCTAATTGTATATAAGTGCGCAGCCTCCCGGGGCTTCAAAGAAGGTGCGTTGTCTTTTGACAAATCCCAGAGTTGTTGAACTGGACCTGAGGGAGTAGACAAGACCCGATCATTAAAAAACATCCCGCCAGCGGCAGCGTAAGGAGAAATCAGCACCCGAATAGCCCCGAATTGAGTCGGGTCGGCGGCAGAAGCATCCACTAATCACATAAGTCGTGGAAAGGGGTAGGCATCGTAAAATGAGGGCCTCTGATGCATGGCAAAAGCCCCCAATACGTGCATTTCGATCCAGGACGTGAAATAATGAAGCGAAAAGTTTACCACATCCACGCCAGGCGTAGAGGTATTAGCTGCGGTGCCCAATCCATTATAGAGGTGCGCCAAGGCCGGGATGCCGATGGCCAACCGCATCCCCTCAGCAATACGATGAGTCGGGTAGATGACCGAGGCTCTCATGAAGCGGCGATGCATGGGGATAACGAACCAACTAAGCCAAACACCGACAAACCCCACGAAGAATGTTTCCTCATCCATACCGGGTGCTGCAACGGACTCAAAAGACATCGGCGACACGATGGGAATATAATATTGTGGCAGGTCCGATTCAGCGGTCGGTAGCTTCTTCGGACCAAACCCAAAGGGGTCTTTGATGTTAGCAAACTTCGGAGCAGTCTTCGATATGACGTCCTCACGAAGGAAGCAGGAAATGAAGCTTTTAAAACTAACACCCTGCTCCTCAGATTCAGTGAACAATCGATCAAAAATACCCAGCGCCTTGATCAAGCTGGGGCGCTTGTGGCGAACGGCGTTCTCAACAGACAAGCCGTCAGCCGGTGCAGACTCGGGTTCAAAGACATACTCGTCAGGAGGCAACAACTCCTCATACAGTGCACCCCTGATTGGCAATCCCGAGATTTCATAAAATTCTGCAAGAGAGATCGAGACCTCACGATCTCCTAGAATGAAAGTGTTGGTGGGAAGATTCCATTGGTTCAAAAACGCCTTAACCCACCAGACATGCGGGGACTTATAATGGAAGAGTGACGCATATATGGCCTGATAAAGCCCGACTTTCTGCAACCGCGCACGATGGGCAGAAAGGATGTAGCGAGCCCAGAGAAGGTAGCCCGTAGGATGCCAGGGAGTGAGCCCTATCTTATAAATTTGCCCCCACGGGTGGGCCTCACCCTGGCAGATACGCCGCCCCAAGATGTCTATGGCCGGGATCGGATGGTTCGGAATACCGGTCGTCGAAGGCTCGAGCCTCCCCGTTGGAGTCCAGTTGGGCATTTCCACAGCAAAAACTGTCCTCGGAGGATCCATCGGTAAAAATAGGAAAGTGGGCTCCGTCGGCACCGCGCAAAGAAAACTCCGGCGACCCTGAATAATCTGACTGTACCAAGATCCCCATTGAAGAAGGTTGGTGCAGTTCGGGTCATGGGCCCGAATCATCGCCATCGCTTCCTCATCAGATGGTGACTGAGGAAAAGCCGCCTCCGAGCGAGAAAAGGGAAAGCGTGGAACAGAAGCCATCGCACCTGAAATCCAATAAAGGGAGACCGTTAAAAGAAAAGTTAGCAATATATATTCATGCAGGAACAGGAAGACTAGTCGAAGAAAGCAACAGCAGAGTTTCCTGGGACCATTGGCTACAAAACGCATGGGCCCCACAAAATCCGGATGACGGCTCATTAATAATGAAACCAAATAGTTACAATAAAACAAAGGGAATATCCTCATTTAATAAAGAATGATGACCATGCACATTCCCCCAACGGGATCTGTCTCGGGCTCTACAATGAATCCAACAAAATCAAAGGAATTAAATTCCCACAGAAGACATCATTACAAAACCCCCATTTCATTAATTGCAGAAGAACAACCTCGGGCCAAGAGACCCCAGGAAGCCTCCGTATGAAGAAACTGAGTTCTTCATTGGAATTAAAATTCCTTACTAAGAAAAGGGAATTAAATTCCCAGAAACATTTTTGGATGAAATTAAATTCCATGGAGTTGAAACGCCATCATCATCTCCCCAAAGATCATCTAAAACCTAAAAGATCTACAGTTTGAAGGTTAAGCGGTTTCATGTTCTTATGGAAAAACATGAAGAAAAAAGGGTAAAAACCCTTGTTTTGGATTTAAAATCCAGAGGAATGTGAAGGTCCATCGTTTGTCCAAGAACATTACCTGAGGAAAAGAATTCTTTTCGAACAGAGTTAAACTCTGAAGATTGTTTCAAGACAGAGAACTAAGCTCTGGAAGCGAGAATTAAATTCTCAAGGAAAAAGTTCTCAGAAGAAGAAGATGAGCAAAGTGAAGGCTCCTCGGAAGAGACGGTGGTATTTATAGAAGGCGATGGAAACGCTTCATCTCCCCAAATCCCTAAAGGAATCCAACGGTCATAAAAGGTGACAGCGTTGCACTCACGTGCTGACACGTGAGAACAACGCTGTGGGGGCATTTGTTTCCTGATTTAAAATCAGAAAAGCTTATGGGAAAAGCTTCAGAAAAGGGTCACGTGCTTACACGTGACCAGCAGTCACGTGTGGGCACGCGACACCTAAAAGTATCGACAAGGCAAATTCAGCTTCCCAAATACGTCAAAGAAAGGGGCTTCAGAAAGGGTCACGTGCTCCCACGTGACCTGGGTCACGTGTCGGCACGTGATATTTAAAAGCAGCGGCAAAGACACAACGGTTCCCTGATCGAATCAAGAAAAAGGCTTCAGAAGAGGTCACGTGCTCCCACGTGACCAGGGTCACGTGTTGGCACGTGACACTCAAAACATCAGGCTCATTCTCCGGTTAAATCGAGAAGAAGGTTCCATGCCAGGGTCACATGCTCACACGTGACCAGTTGTCACGTGGTGGCACGTGACAGCTAAACAGAGAACAGAAAGCAAAGCGCGGAAAGAAAGAAGAAGGCTCATTCCAAAGGGGGTCACGTGCCCACACGTGACCATGGGTCACGTGATCACACGTGACCGGCTTTCAAAGCCCATTTTGTTAACAGAATTAAATTCTGAAGGAGATTCAAATCCTTCCAAAGGAAAGCGACTATCTAGAAACAATTAAATTAAAGGTTCAGAGGTGATTAAATATCACCTATTTATGGGAAAATCTCGAGTTTGGAAAGATTTCCCCTTTAAATCTAACCGAAATAACAAAGGAGAATCCCGGGACTTGAAATCCAATGGTGAATAAAATTCACCTAATAATCCAAAGGTCCAGAACGAATGATGGATGCAAATCAAATCTCTCAATGAAGATTCGTAAAAAACTAATTGACTCGGCTGCTTCTCCTATAAATAGGAGCCAAGAGACACAAAAAAAAGATATATACGCAGAGGGAAGAAAGGGAGAGAGAGCCTTGATACTTCGAGGAACTTGGATCTTCTGCAAAAGAAAACCCTAGGTAAGAAAGGGAAGGCTCCTTGAAAGAAAGGAGAATTTAATTCTCAACAGAGTTTAACTCTGATATATAAAACGGAAGAATATATTTCTTCTCTCTTTGATAGAGGATCTGCAAAGTGCACATCTCCCCTTGAATCTGAGAATTTAATTCTCAATGGGTTGAGATCCTGCCAAGCAGATCCAAAACATAGAGAGGGAATGGAAGCACGAGAATTTAATTCTCACAGAACTATAGGAATTTAATTCCTTTAAAATAAAACTAGGGCTTGACCCTGTGTTATGGGAATTTAATTCCTTCAGAACAAAAAGAAACAGGGTTTAACCTTAATTAAGAACCTAGTTCTGTTGGGATAGCGGGGATTTAATTCCCTTGATCATAATTTAACAGAGAATGGGAATTTAATTCCTTAAAAGCTTTTATTAGGGTTTAACCCTATTTAGTTCTTCACATGTATGAGGAATTTAATTCCTACAGAAAATTCAGAGTCCAACTCTATTCAGAATATAAATCTTCAAAAGGAAGTAGGAATTTAATTCCTCTGAAATTACTGTCAGGGTTTAACCCTACGAGGAATTTAATTCCTGGAAAAGATTAACAGATCCTCTAAACAACATACATAGAGGCAGAGTCACGTGTCACCACGTGACCCCCCCCCCAAAAAAGACCTACAGAAAGCCCCTTTGAGGCAGAGCCCCACGTGACCCACGTGACCCTTGACAGAAGCTTTAACACACAAGCATTTGAATGCCCGTCACGTGATGGCACGTGATGCTCTGAAAGATGCGATAATCTCAGCAGAATAAATGAAGGGAGGGCGCTCTCACGTGTTGCCACGTGACCCCTCTTGCCTTAGTTCAACACTAAATTGGAACTCTCGAATCCAGTATTGAAACACTGTTGGGCCCTAGTGTTCAACATTAATCAAAGAACTTTATTCGCAGTGTTCAACACTGATTACCTTAGTATTTAACACCAATCTGAGATCTCCATTGCCAGTGTTCAACACTGATCTGTTTTAGTGTTTATGATAATTTGAAAGCCTTGTTGCTGGTGTTTAACACCAATTATCTTTTAGTGTTAAACACTAACTTGTCAACCTCATTCCCAGTGTTCAACACTGATTGCTCTGTAGTATTTAACACTAGGCTTTGGCCCAATTGGCTAAATGGATAGAGGCAAAGCCTCTCCTTCAATGGACCAACAAGAAGCCAATATTCCAGACATGATCGGACTTAGCCCAAGCTAGGCCATGAGTCTTCAATTCGTAATTAACTGGGCTAATGGGCTCATAACATAATTAATCGGTCTTGATCCCAAATTGGGTCAAGGACTATTTAAGCCATTCCGGTTCTAGGGTACATCTCTTCACTCCTTTGATACTTGGCATTGTAATCCCTCAATGTCTTCAAAGAGGTGACGGGTCCCGACGACCACACATTGATATGGACTGTGGAGTCCTTAAACCCGTGTCTAATGCAAAATTCCTGGTTACGTGGAACGCGGATAACGTCACTCTTTGACCCCGCGGAAAACGCCCAGAGCGGAGCCTAGTCCTCGCCGAGCACGGCAGTGAACCCGTGTGAAGCATCTAGTGCAAAATTCCTGGTTACGTGGAATGCGGATAACGTCACTCTTTGACCCCGCGGAAAACGCCCAGAGCGGAACCTGGTCCTCGCCAAGCACGGCAGTGAACCCGTGTGAAGCATCCAGAGCACATACCGGACTATGGAGTCCTTAAACCCATGGACTACGACGTCCTTAACCTCGACCGAGATGTCTTAAAACTAACAATGGACCGCAACGTCCTTAAACTACCCATGGACCGCAATGTCCTTAAACTACCCATGGACCGCAATGTCCTTAAACTAGAACAATAGAGCCCCGCATGCTCTTTTGTCGGATCTAAACGGTCCCGTTTAAGTTGATCTTAGCCTTAAAGATGGCTAACGTATCCTTAAACCTTCAAACAGACTGGACTACGAATCCCCCCAATTAACTCTGGCTCGAGGGTACATCCCTGAACTCCTCTGACATCCGTCGTTGTAATCCTTCAACGTCGTCAGAGAGGTGACGGGTCCCGACGGCCATACATACGATGGACCACCATGTCCCTAAACTGGAAGAATAGAGCCCATTGCTCTTTTGTCGGATCTAAACGATCCCGTTAAGTTGATCTTAGTCTCAAAGTTAGACTAACGTATCCTTAACAAACGTTTGAGTTGATCTTAGCCTCAAGTATGGCTGACGTATCCTCAAACCAAACCCCCAAACCCAAATCTAAGATAATACGGATTTGGACTAGTCCACGCCCTACGGGCGACGACATAACTCAGTCTCCGTATACAATCCACGGGCAATCACAAACAAAACAAACATCCACGACACGAAGTGAAATTCTGGAGAAGGAGAAAGTTGTTGCCGCGAAGCGGTAGCGTAATTAACTGCAGGGGCTTGCGCCTGCAGGGAAGAGCGTCTCCACAATCAAAAACCCCTCGTGCGAGAGGGAATCTGACGAAGTCTGCTACATCGGACGCATCCGTCTAAACCTTCGATACATGGTGCCATAAATCAACTTGGCATCTTCGGAGAGGTGGACGGATAGCACCAATTAGCATCTGTCCCGAGTCTCAGTGCCAAGACATCGCAGTCCTATGCGCCGCCATTCGGAGGGGAACAGTGGGCCAGTAGTAGCCCATCCGTTTAATCTTCAACTTCATCTTCGGGCCTGTTTAGTGAGAACCGCAGATTCCGTCGTGAACTTCCTGAACGACTCTTTTCGCCTCTTCAGGTCCTAGACATCTTAACCACAGAGAATCAAACGACCTCTTGTACAGAGTATCATTGACGAAGGCGAAAGACAAAGCTCGTTTCATGAGCTGATGTCTTGAAGACGCATCTTCAGGCCTTCGACAGGATTTGAAGTAGTCTATAAAGACTTCTCTCCAATCCTCAGCCTTTTCCTGGTTTTTTATTTGCATAGCCATTTGCTCAGTCACTCTCTTTTCTTTGGATTATTACGGAGATATTTCTGCTGGGGCAAGCACCCGACGGCTTTGTACCACGATTCTTACATCATCGAGGTTCTCGTCGGCCAGTTCTTTAGCGAGCTTAGCTAGTGCATCTGCTTTGCTATTTTCCGCGCGCGGTATGCTTTCCAGCGTGTAAGAGGGGATTTGAGTCAGCAATTGTTGTACTCTCTCGGCATACTTTACCAGCTCGGGTTTACACGTTTGGTAGTCGCCATTTACTTAACTGACTATCAGTTGAGAATCTCCATATATGAGGAGGTTTTCAATTCCCATGTCGATGGCGATCTCGAGGCCTGCTATCAAAGCTTCGTATTCGGCTTCATTGTTCGTCCTCGGCTCTGTTAAGGAGAAAGCAAAGCGCATTATCCCTCCTTGTGGAGTTACGAAGATGAGGCCTACCCTCGATTTGATTATAGGGGTGCTTTGTTTGCGCTTCTTCATGGAGGACGCTCCATCAAAATAGAGTTCCCATCGGGTATCACTACCGTCGATCGCATCAAACACATGTTCATCTGGCAACTCGCAATTCAGAGGAGAATCGGCAGGTATCGGATGCTCAGCGAGGAAGTCGGCGATGGCCTGGCCTTTCACTGCCTTAAGAGGTTGATAAGTTATTGAGAACTCCATCAAGAGAAAGGCCCATTTAGCGAGCCGACCTGTCAGTATGGCCTTTGACATCAAATATTTGAGAGGGTCCACCTTCGAAATGAGACAGACTTCATGCACCAACGCATAGTGCCTGAGCTTTGTTATCGCGAAGATCAACGCTAGGCAGTGTTTTTCGATGGGGGAGTAGTTGCTTTCTGCCCCCAGGAGAACTCGACTTAAGTAATAAAGAGCTCTTTCTTTCCCATGGTCGTTCTCTTGTACCCATAATGCGTCTAAGGAACCTTCGAGGGCGGTTGAATAAAGAATGAGAGGCTTTCCCTTGACCTGAGTAGCCAACACTGGAGGATTCTGCAGGTATTGCTTGATTTCTTCCAGCGCGCTCTGGCATTTGTGATCCCAAACGAAAGGGGTTCCCTTCTTCATCAGGTGACTGTAAGGGCGGCACTTGCCTGAAAGGTTGGCTATAAATCGCCGGATGTACGCGAGCTTCCCTTGGAGAGACCGCAATTGCTTGAGAGTCCTTGGTGGAGGCATTTCCATGATCGCCTTGATCTTTGACGGATCTATCTCGATACCTCGGTGTCGGACGATGAATCCTAGGAATTTGCCCAAGGAAACTCCGAATGCGCACTTGAGAGGGTTCATCTTCAAGTTGTATTGTCGAAGGCGTTGAAATACGGTCTTCAGATGCTCTAAATGCTCCTCGTATGATTTGCTCTTAACCACGAGGTCGTCGATATAGCATTCGACGATTTCATGTATAAGGTCATCGAAGATCTTCGTCATGGCCCTCTGATAGGTGGCACCGGCGTTCTTTAGACCGAAGGGCATCACCTTGTAGCAGAATATACCCAAAGGGGTCCGGAAAGCGGTGTGCTTCTAGTCTTCAGGATGCATCTTTATCTGATTATATCCTGATGAGCCGTCCATGAAGGAGAAAACCTCGTGAGTGGACGTGTTATCTATCATCAGCTCGGTGACTGGCACTGGGAAATCGTCCTTCGGGCAGGCTTTATTGAGATCCCGAAAGTCTACACATATGCGCACCGTCCCATTTTTCTTCATCACCGGGACGATGTTGGCGATCCAATCGGGATACTGAACTTCCTGGATAAACCCAGAGTCGATCAGCTTCTTGACTTTGGTGTTAATGCTCATCTCAAGCTCGAGCCGCATTCTTCTCGGTGCTTGTTTGATTGGTTTAACGTCCGGGGATATCTCCAATTTATGCACGGCAATTTCTGGATCTAGTCCTGGCATTTCGGAATAGTTCCATGCGAAGCAATCTTTATGCTGCATAAGCATGTCTTTTAATAAAGCCACCCTTCCTTCAGACAACAGTTTACTAACGAATGTCGGTCACGGGTCGTTCGCCGTCCCCAACTCAACTTTCTTGAGGTTATCCGCAGTGGTGTGTATTCCATCTTCCAGCTCTTTCGACGCTGGTGGAAATTCTGAGATCGCCTCATCATCGCTGTTTTCGAAGCACCAGGGAATGTCATCCATATTCGCGGGCTCTTCTTTTGATATTGTTATCACATGACAATCACGAGCTCGCTTCCAAGACCGGTGTGGATCTGGTTCTGCTATCGTGGCTTTGGGTTCATGCTTCTGTGGCGGTGTTACCCTCCAGCTGTCAGATAAAGCGAACTTGCCAAGCTGATACTGATCTTCGACCCAATTCTTGAAGGTGAAGCAATCTTCGAGAGGGTGTCCTATTACTCTGTGATAAGAGCAATAGTTCGGGTGTGAGACTGTTAGTTGTATGTATACCCTAGAGGCCAGTATTGTACAGATGATGTATATTATATTGGATGCTTGGACATATATAGAGATGACTTTCTTGCTCGATATGATAGTATGCTATCTGGTTACTCTTTATCTTAACATGTACACTTGTCTCTTTAAACTGTCTTATAGTTACATGTTGGTAAAGCCCTTAGGATGTGTACTTGACTACCTGGACTATGATGCAGATCATACTAGTGGGGACATGGTAGTCCATAGGTACATCCTTCAAGGTCCCTAGTCGTGGGTGTATCGAGACGGGGCATCGATATACCAGTGTAGACTAGCGTATACGCTTCTCGACCCATGAGATGGGCGATGGATGATCCCATATCCATTGGTGTTTGACATCAGAGATGGTATACGGGTGCTCAGTGGAGACTGGGTACACTGGACGGACTCGTCGAGAACTCCCGGATGGTATTATACCTCACGTCAGATGGCAGTTCTCAGGTGACACTTGTGCAGGTTAGTCTGTAGACCCGAGATCGTCATAGAGTCTTGTGTGATTCCCACTGTGCTTTGATCTCCACCTTACCACGTCCATGAGGGCGTGCAAAACGGTGGTCTTTGGGTATAGTCCCGAGTCACATGGAGGCAATGAGCGATAGGAGGGGTTTCGTCTCTCCCGGTATTGGGGGTTGATGTTGCGCTGTGCTCGATTGGCCGTAACAGGGAAGTCCCTGGCCAGGGCTGATCAGAGATTTGCTGGTAAGTGTTACCAGTAGTTTCTCGACCCGTTATGAGCCTCACATCGGCACGACTTATCGGTTATTGGGGTCTGACGTTTACCACCCCTAGACTTGATATGCGACATATCAGACGAACAGACCGGACTGTACGGTAAGTGTTACTGGTTGGATTCACAGGAGTGTGAGCGGGCTAGCTCGTCGATCTTCTGATCGCTCAATACCCGGATGGCCGTTATGTTTAGCAGACCGCTTGCGGCTTGTGGGTGCTTGATATGATCATCATCTGCTGCCGGCGTATTGACGAGTCTTTAGAGTCCTACACAGAGGTTTCCTGGCTCAAGCGAAACGAAATAGGAGCGCATATGAGATATGTGCAGGACCGAGAATAATGCGTGTATGTGATACCGTATTCCATTCTCGCGATGAAAGTATCGATTGGTTATATTCGATATAACCTAGATATCGAATCAAGGATTGATTCGATAAGCCGATACATAGGATACTAGTCGGTTGTATGCGATATGACCGGATCGTTAAATCAAGTGTTGATTTAATGATTTAATGTACAATTATATATTTGATATATTACTTTGCATTAACTAGTATTGGTTCACTTTAAATGGATTTTCTCACTTGATGTGCAAGTTGTATATGTGATATACTTTTATGCACATGTTTGTATCATGTTTGATGATACTTGCTCATTTGGTTAAGTGTAAAGAATTAAACCTTGGTTAAATAAATGGTTAGGGTTTTTATTTATTCATTCTTTTATCTTTCTTTTTAATTTGGATTAAAAAGAAATGGCAAAAGAAAACAAAAGGGTTGCTTTCATTCTTGAAGCTTGTTGAAGCTTCATGAAGCTTTGACCAAAGTGACCATTTTGTCTTCATGCTTAACCCTAACCATTCATCTAACCTTAGTCAATTCTCTACACCTAACCATGGTTTACATTATGATAAGTATTCATTTTCTTTTTCATTTTAAAAGACTTATCATAATCATCTTCATCTTCATCTTCTTCATGAGATAAAGAAAAAGCTTGCCACCATTAATGGCATGTTGAGCAAAAGTGTGAAAAATCAAATTCTAAAGTGAACCCACCTCCTATTTCTTCACCCTCTACCTCTTGCCAAGTAGTATAGGGTGTTTTCTTCACAAGTTTCACAACTTGGTGAAGTTGGAGCTTGAACTTGTGTTGCCTCGACGTAGATCATCTTCGGCACGAACCCGACGACCTTGCCCGCCCATTTCTCCGATGAAGCCGATGCTTGAGTCCGGGATTCGAGACGGACAGCGAGAGGACGTCTACGTGGAGCTAAGGAAGTGGAGAACCGGATCTACAAAGGTTGTAGCCTCTTTCTTATAGTTAAAATGTTAACTAGTTTACTGTTTCGCCTAAAATTCTAGTTAATGATCCGTATTAGGGTTTCTCGGCACCCATAAAATTTGAAATTGGCATGGTTGATGCCTTGTGAGACTTCATTAGCGTGCCTAGGAACCCTACAGTGGTATCAGAGCCTAGCTAGAGCCTTAGGCGAAGTGTAGACGACGTTTGAAACCCGATCGAACCGAAACCCTAATTCCCGAGATGCTCTCTGGACTTTTTTCAAAAACTGGGTTTTTTCCAGATTAAAAATGCTTAAAAAATTCAGCAGGGAATTTTAGGAATTACGATGCAAAATTTATCCCATGATCTGTTAAAAGAGCGGCGGAACCGCGGCCAAAAGATGACATCATCCATCCCATTTTGCACAGTAATTTGTTAATTGGGGTGCTGAGTTTTCTGGGATTTTTTAATCTGAACTCAAGAGTTGAGTTTTCTGGGGTGTTTTGGGGGTTAGATGATTCGATCGGATTATCAGATTTTGTCTATGTGGCTTTCCGGATATTTTAGAATATGTTGAAAAGTTCGACCGGATATAAATACCTAATCTTTCCCCTACCGGAAAATATCCAAGTGTTGGATTTTTCTGTGGTTTAAGGACGTTCTGAGTAGTGCAAGTAACGCGATGGTCCCTCTAGAAGACAACAAACCTTAACTCGATTATGTGACCGTCTTGAACTGCCCTTTGAACCTTCGGGTTTGGGGCAGTACGGCGTGCCACATGTGAGGCGTTGGCTTGACCCTTCTACGGCTGGACCGTTGGTACTGAGGCATGAAGTGAATGTCTTTGAACTTATTTCATGTGTTGGACGGTTTCGGGAAAACTTGGGTGTTCGAATGTTCGATCGGAAAGTTTAATATTTTCTATTTATCCGGAATGGGATACAATAATTGGAATTCACAAACAGTTATGAGATAACTGAATGAATGTTATAAATCTAGCGATTTAGTTTCACTTGATATTGAAAAGAGTTTTCGATAATGAGACTAAAATGCGGGTTTATAACTGTTAGGCATATGATGTCTAAGTATTTCATTTGATTAGGCATGCGATGTCTAAAGAGGTTGCGGATTCCAACTGTTGTAGTTTTACACTTTCTTTTCTGTGACCGTAAGTGTAGTATGTTGATATCGCCGGTTTCGTTGCTATACGTCAACGACAATTGGGGTATGCATACTTACTTACGTTGATGACATGTGATGTTATGTGTTGCTGGATATGTTATATTGGATCGTCGTGTTCGAATAGCCGGGGGTTTTTATGTGAGATGAGTGTTTTTCATTTTCATTCATGTAAAAACTTGTATGTAATATTCTTTTATTTGGGGCACTTCCAGGTTGCGGAAGCTGTCACCTTTTGTATATTATTTACTTTTCCGCATTAGGATAGACCCAAGGAGGGGAGCACAAGTAACCGGGTTCTGGGGTCCAGTGGGAGACCAACTCGAGGAGTCGAGTCCGGGTCTCCTAACCTAGAATTGGTAGGGTTGCTTGCCGCTCTCGTAGGGGTCTAGGGGTGTGGGATTGGCTATTCATCACGACCGTGGAATCCGTGTTTTATACTGGCTCGTATTGAAAACACGGACGTCCTAGTATATCCAATGTTTCATATGTTTCTTCTGCTGCGATATCTGTGATGCTATCATGTGATGTTCTGTGATAGATACTGTATATAGTATATATGATATATTATATAGACGTTACTTATGTTTTACACCCGCGCTAGCCCTGCCCCGCTCTGCCGTTAGTTACCTAACCTAACGGTGCACGAGGGGACATCGAGGCGAATGCGGATGGCATAAGTGTACGTCGTATTTATCTGTAATGTTTAGGTACTTAAATGATGGGACTTCATTAATGAGATTAATGAAAGAAAAGAAACCTAAGATGTTGTAGAATCGAATTTCAAAAATAAAACAGGTAGCTACAGTTCTTGCTTTGCACAGCGGTATATGTGATATATCCTGCACCTTATTCGATGAGGAAAGGACCGAGATCCCTTCACCGGGAGTGACTCCTTTAGCAATAACTGGTAGATGCTACACCCTCGGTTTATTTTTTATTGCTTCTATAGTTTCTGCTTTGCACAGTGATAAATATGATATATCCCGCACCTCATTCGACGAGGAAAGGGCCGACGATCCCTTCACCGGGAGTGACCCCTTTAGCAAAACTAGAAAAGCCTCAAAATCACTCCATTTCAAAACTTCATTCGATTCTACAACGATATCAAGTTCATTACGCAATAGGTTTTCAGAAAAACCTTTCGTAGCCCTCCGTCATTTCAGATAAGAACTGTTTAGTATTCGTGCTGCGTTTGTTGGCCTTTGTCAAGGCGTAGTGTGCGGTAGCTGAATAGTGCTTATCTGCTTGTGCATGTGATGCAGATTGTTTCAGGGTAGTCGTACGACCTTGTTGGCCTTTGTCAAGGGTCGTGCGGGTGGGTTTGATTCAATCAAGAAATGACGGGTTGAACTTGACTAGCATCCCATGATTTGTTGGCCTTTGTCAAGGTCATAGGACGCTAGGGGCAAAATATTATCGGGAATTTCAAGTGTTGAAATTTGCAATGAGATTGCATACCTTCTATGAGATAGTTGGATCCCGATACCCACTGTGAGTAAGAGTTACTCCTGGGAGAGTTTTACACATTGCAATTAGCTGATCAAGTAGGTGTCTAGAAAGGTGTCAACGGGGTTACGCCTCTGGGAAAACGAGGTTTACATTAATTAGGTTCATGCGAAAGAACGGGGGACCTCCCTCAAAGTACCGACACTGGCCTGGCTGAAAGATTGGCGAACTTGTAGTGTGTAATTAATCCCGGCTAGTCTTTCCTTTTAGGGTTTGAAGGAAGATTTGATAAAAACCAGTGGGAGCCATCCTGATTAGATAAGATAATAACCAATCTGATCTTGCACGAGCATACGCTAAAGTGTTTTCTTCTCTCTCTCTCCAGGTAGCGACCATTTCATGCCCTAATAAAGATAATAATATGGATGTATTGACCGAACCCGCATGTTATACTGTGCTGGGGAACGTTGGTTCCATTCTTTCCTATAAGAGTTATAGGACTGAGCAGGATATAGGGGAATACCAGGATTCCCATGCCGCCCGAATGAAGAAAGTACATGATGATGCATTTTCTTCGGGTGTGTTCGTTACAGAGAACTGTTTCTCCATTTGCTCTACGTCCTGGGTATTAGATACCGGGTCAGGATCCCATATATGTAATCAGTTACATGGGCTTAGGAGAGGTAGAGAACTTGGAGAAGGTGATAAAGACATTAGAGTTGGAAATGGTGCAATTGTTGCAGCTAAGACAGTCGGGGAATATCACCTTGCATTACCTACTGGTAATACATTGGTTCTGAACGAATGCTATTACATGCCGAACCTGATATGCAACATTATATCGGTTTCTTTGTTGAGTAAAGAGAGATATAATTTTGTATTACAGGATAATGTTATGAACATTTTCCGTAACCAAAAGTTGGTTGGATCAGGCACGTTGTGCAATGGCATTTATGTTCTAAATCAATCAACAGTTCTGAGCATAACAAACACACACAAGAGGAAGAGTTCTGAACTGAATGAATCCTTCTTGTGGCATTGTAGACTAGGTCACATCAATGCGACACGACTGGCTAAGTTGCATAAGGATGGATATTTAAATCCGTTTGAATTTTCATCTTATGACACTTGCCAGTCATGTCTCAAAGGCAAGATGACCAAAACTCCGTTTACGGGACACGGAGAAAGAGTTACCGAACTCTTGGGACTGATACATAGTGATGTATGCGGTCCTATGTCTACACATGCCAGGAATGGTTCTTCGTACTTCATTACATTCACTGATGATCTCTCTAGATTCGGATATGTGTTCCTGATGAAACACAAATCAGAAGCTTTTGAGAAATTTAGAGAATATAAACAAGAAGTCGAGAACCAAACCGGAAAAAGTATTAAAATCCTTCGATCTGATCGAGGAGGTGAATACTTGAGCAATGAATTCCTGGACTTCCTAAAAGAGAATGGGATTCTCTCTCAGCTGACTCCTCCATACACACCACAGCACAACGGTGTATCAGAACGGAGGAACCGCACCCTATTAGATATGGTGCGCTCTATGATGAGCACAGCTGAGTTACCTATTTCCTTCTGGGGATATGCCCTGGAAACAGCAGCATACCTATTGAATCAAGTTCCAACTAAATCTGTACCTACCACACCATATGAGATATGGAGTGGGAAGAGACCATGTCTTAAAAGAGTTAAGATATGGGGTTGCCCGGCCTATGTCAAAAGGCAAAATCCGGACAAACTCGAGGCACGGTCAGTTCTATGCAAGTTTGTGGGATATCCCAAACATTCACATGGATATCTTTTCTACCATACAGAGGAACAAAAAGTGTTTGTTTCTCGACATGCCACCTCTTTGGAAAAGGAATTCCTTGAAAAAGAAATTAGTGGCAAAATGGTAGAGCTGGAAGAAGTTCCAGATACACAAACCGTAACTGAAGATTTAGTGGAACCAGAAGATTCAGTAGCTCCCAATGAACCTCAGCCTCTCCGCCGATCTAGTAGGGTTCCTCGCCCACCTGAGAGATACTACGGTTTTCTCATGGATGGTAGGAGCGAGGATTGCATCATGGAGGATGATGACCCAACTAGTTTCGAGCAGGCCATCACGAGTGGGGACTCAGTGAAATGGCTGGATGCTATGCGGTCCGAGATGGAATCCATGTACACCAACAAAGTATGGACTTTGGAAGTTGCTCCTGAAGGGGTAAAACCCATTGGGAGCAAGTGAATCTTCAAGAAAAAACTTGGTGTAGATGGGAAAGTGGAGACTTTCAAAGCTAGACTTGTTGCAAAGGGTTTTCGTCAAAGACCAGGTGTGGACTATGACGAAACCTTTTCTCCAGTGGCTATGCTTAAATCCATCCGGATCATGCTTGCCATCGCTGCATATCATGATTACGAAATCTGGCAAATGGATGTTAAGACCGCCTTTCTAAACGGTGATTTAGAAGAGTGCGTGTACATGACTCAGCCAGAGGGCTTCGTAGACAGTGGGAGCAGCGGGAAGGTGTGCAAGCTGCTTAAATCCATTTATGGATTAAAGCAAACATCGCGGAGTTGGAACATCTGCTTTGACATCGTTATCAAAGAGTTTGATTTCGTCAAAAACCCAGATGAACCTTGTATCTACAAGAAGGTAGCAGAGAGTAAGGTTGTCTTCCTCGTATTGTACGTGGACGACATACTCTTGATAGGAAATGATATTCCTATGCTGCAATCGGTCAAGCTCTTCTTATCACAAAGATTCTCGATGAAAGATCTTGGTGATGCCTCCTGCATATTGGGAATCAGGATCTATAGAGATAGATCCAAACGGATATTGGGATTGTCCCAATCCAGGTACATTGACACCATACTAAAGAGGTTTAGTATGGAAGAATCCAAGCGTAGGAACTTGCCCACGATCTCTGGAGTCACTCTCTCCAAAGAGATGTCTCCCAAGACTGATTTGGAGAGAGCTCGCATGCAAGGGATACCCTATGCTTCGGCTGTAGGCTCTATCATGTATGCGATGCTATGTACCAGACCCGATGTAGCATAATCACTAAGTATAGTGAGCAGGTATCAAGCTGATCCTGGAGAGAGTCACTGGACAGCTGTGAAGAGCATTCTCAAGTACTTACGAAGGACTAAAGAGATGCTCTTGGTGTATGGTAATGGAGAACTCCAAGTGGAGTCCTTTACCGATTCGAGCTTCCAGAGTGATAAGGACGACTCTAAGTCGCAGTCGGGATTTGTCTTTACCCTTTACGGACGGGCGGTTAGCTGGAAGAGTTCCAAGCAGGAAACCGTGGCAGACTCGACGATGGAGGCTGAATACATCGCTGCCAACGATGCTGCCAAAGAGGATGTCTGGATCAAGAAGTTCATTACTGAACTTGGTGTGGTTCCATCCATTGAGCATCCAATACCTTTGTATTGCGATAACAATGGAGCAGTGGCTTTGGCCAAGGAACCTAGGTCCCATCAGCGATCCAGGCATATTCTGAGGCGGTATCACCTGATCCGGGAGATAGTTGATCGCCGGGAGATCGAGGTCAGGAGGGTTGACACGAAGAACAACACGGCGGATCCACTCACGAAGGCCATTCCCCAGATACAGTTTGAGAGACTCTTCGGGATGCTCGGTATGCGATACTACAGCAGCTGGCCCTAGTGCAAGTGGGAGATTGTTAGTTGTATGTATGCCCTAGAGGCCAGTATTGTACAGATGATGTATATTATATTGGATGCTTGGACATATATAGAGATGACTTTCTTGCTCGATATGATAGTATGTTATCTGGTTACTCTTTATCTTAACATGTACACTTGTCTCTTTAAACTGTCTTATAGTTACATGTTGGTAAAGCCCTTAGGATGTGTACTTGACTACCTGGACTATGATGCAGATCATACTAGTGGGGACATGGTAGTCCATAGGTACATCCTTCAAGGTCCCTAGTCGTGGGTGTATCGAGACGGGGCATCGATATACCAGTGTAGACTAGCGTATACGCTTCTCGACCCATGAGATGGGCGATGGATGATCCCATATCCATTGGTGTTTAACATCAGAGATGGTATACGGGTGCTCAGTGGAGACTGGGTACACTGGACGGACTCGCCGAGAACTCCCGAATGGTATTATACCTCACGTCAGATGGCAGTTCTCAGGTGACACTTGTGCAGGTTAGTCTGTAGACCCGAGATCGTCATAGAGTCTTGTGTGATTCCCACTGTGCTTTGATCTCTACCTTACCACGTCCATGAGGGCGTGCAAAACGGTGGTCTTTGGGTACAGTCCCGAGTCACATGGAGGCAATGAGCGATAGGAGGGGTTTCGTCTCTCCCGGTATTGGGGGTTGATGTTGCGCTGTGCTCGATTGGCCGTACCAAGGAAGTCCCCGGCCAGGGCTGATCAGAGATTTGCTGGTAAGTGTTACCAGTAGTTTCTCGACCCGTTATGAGCCTCACATCGGCATGACTTATCGGTTATTGGGGTCTGACGTTTACCACCCCTAGACTTGATATGCGACATATCAGACGAACAGACCGGACTGTACGGTAAGTGTTACTGGTTGGATTCACAGGAGTGTGAGCGGGCTAGCTCGTCGATCTTCTGATCGCTCAATACCTGGATGGCCGTTACGTTTAGCAGACTGCTTGCGGCTTGTGGGTGCTTGATATGATCATCATCTGCTGCCGGCGTATTGACGAGTCTTTAGAGTCCTACACAGTGGTTTCCTGGCTCAAGCGAAACGAAATAGGAGCACATATGAGATATGTGAAGGACCGAGAATAATGCGTATATGTGATACCGTATTCCATTCTCGCGATGAAAGTATCGATTGGTTATATTCGATATAACCTAGATATCGAATCAAGGATTGATTCGATAAGCCGATACATAGGATACTAGTCGGTTGTATGCGATATGACCGGATCGTTAAATCAAGTGTTGATTTAATGATTTAATGTATAATTATATATTTGATATATTACTTTGCATTAACTAGTATTGGTTCACTTTAAATGGATTTTCTCACTTGATGTGCAAGTTGTATATGTGATATACTTTTATGCACATGTTTGTATCATGTTTGATGATACTTGCTCATTTGGTTAAGTGTAAAGAATTAAACCTTGGTTAAATAAATGGTTAGGGTTTTTATTTATTCATTCTTTTATCTTTCTTTTTAATTTGGATTAAAAAGAAATGGCAAAAGAAAACAAAAGGGTTGCTTTCATTCTTGAAGCTTGTTGAAGCTTCATGAAGCTTTGACCAAAGTGACCATTTTGTATTCATGCTTAACCCTAACCATTCATCTAACCTTAGTCAATTCTCTACACCTAACCATGGTTTACATTATGATAAGTATTCATTTTCTTTTTCATTTTAAAAGACTTATCATAATCATCTTCATCTTCTTCTTCTTCATGAGATAAAGAAAAAGCTTGCCACCATTAATGGCATGTTGAGCAAAAGTGTGAGAAATCAAATTCTAAAGTGAACCCACCTCCTATTTCTTCACCCTCTACCTCTTGCCAAGTAGTATAGGGTGTTTTCTTCATAAGTTTCACAACTTGGTGAAGTTGGAGCTTGAACTTGTGTTGCCTCGACGTAGATCATCTTCGGCACGAACCCGACGACCTTGCCCGCCCATTTCTCCGATGAAGCCGATGCTTGAGTCCGAGATTCGAGACGGACAGCGAGAGGACGTCTACGTGGAGCTAAGGAAGTGGAGAACCGGATCTACAAAGGTTGTAGCCTCTTTCTTATAGTTAAAATGTTAACTAGTTTACTGTTTCGCCTAAAATTCTAGTTAACGATCCGTATTAGGGTTTCTCGGCACCCATAAAATTTGAAATTGGCATGGTTGATGCCTTGTGAGACTTCATTAGCGTGCCTAGGAACCCTACAGAGACTTCGTATGCTTGTTTCGGGGTGCTTGGACTCCGGAAGCGTAATCATTTGGTGTTTTATAGCTAGGTCAAGTATCTTCTTTGTCTTGTCTTGAGGAAAAGAGTATGCTCGACTCATTTTCTTCATAAGGGATAAATCCAGACCGCTCGATTCCCGACAGCGTGGCTTCTTGGTCCCGCTTTGTCGTTGCTGAATGCCTTTTCCGCTTTTTGACTTGTTTCTGCCTCTGCGTCGGGCCTTTTTTACAACAGGTTGACAGGGAGCGGCATTTTCGTCTTTCACAGCCTGTTGGAGGAGGCGTCGCGTCCTGACTTTCTCGTAGATGGCCATTTCGCGGTTGTGGTCGTCTCGAACTTTTTGACCAGCTTCCCTTATAAGCTTGTCCATTTGTTCTTCGAACGACGGACTGGGCATTTTTACGTCGGGGACTTTTTCTGGTTCAGTATTAGCATCATCCCATTGAGCATCCCATTCTTCATCAAAGTTATGCACAACATAGCAGTCGCGGAGTAGCTCCCGTTTCTTGGACCGAACATATCCAAGCCCGATTGCTTCCATTCTCCCGTTAGGCAATTTGCGCTGAGTTCCGGAAACGTTCCAAATCTTATCATAGAACTTAGCTTTTCGAGCGGTCTGTTTGAGGGGTATCCCTTGGCGCTTCAATAGCCTTTTCAAGCCTTCTGTATAATATCTAGGCAGACGGATGGGCTAAAGCCTGTCAAGCGTAGGATCCGCACCGTGCCAGATTTCTTTTTCCACTTTAGTTTCCCCGGAGTGGTAGAATAGAATCGCCTTTTCGCCTTCTCGCCTGTGAGGGACGTAGAACGTCTGCAGCTCTTCCACACTGTAGGTATCAAGCGCGTCCAGTTCTTTATGATGTTTGGGTGGAACCATGGCAACTTGCAGATTTTGTTCCTTATCAGCGAATGTTTGTACTGAAGGCCGAGCGGAAAATATAGCATGGACCTCATCTTCCGAATCGCTGCCAAAGACCAACATGGGAGCCGACGGTCCTGGCTTTTTGTACTGAGACGGACCTGAGTGAACTAGCTCTTCTTCCTCCTCGGTATCACTCCCGAAGACAGGGATGGTAGCGATAGCTTTGTTCTCCGGCTTGTGACACCTCTCCGTGTCTTCGAAATCTGGCAAGAAGTATTTTGCATCTTCGTACTTACGGACCTCGTTTACGGAGAATGGGTTCAGCTCTCCCGTCACGGTATACTCGAGACCATCCTTGAAATATTTCATACACTGATGCTGTGTAGAAGGGATGATGTTGTACTCGTGTAACCAGGGTCGGCCGAGCAAAGCATTACAGCATGTCGTCTATGACGTGGAATTTAATGTCCATGACGAGAAGCCCAAAGCGTAACGTCAGTATCACAGACCCGAGAGTCCGTGATGATTGAGAGTCGAACCCGGAGATGGTGATCTTATCTCGAGCGAGGTGCTGGACGCTCATGCAGATTTCCTTCAATACCCGTACATTGAGGAGATTAACGGAAGACCCATTGTCAACCAAGATTTTGCCTATCTTTATATCGTGGCAGTACCCTGAGACATAGAGGGGACGATTGTGTTCGCACGTCCCAAGGAGGAGGTCTTCATCACCGAAAGTGACATTGGCTGTGTGCACTTCTTCCAGCTCGTCCTTCATCTTTTCTTCAGCGAGAAAAGCTTGGAATTTCTCTAGCACCTGTAGCGCATTGATCAATGAATCTCTTGCTTCTTTTGATAGTAAGAGAGCATTGAGAATACTGAGTTGCGAGGGTAACTTCCTCAAATGTTCCAGAACGTTGTAGTCCACCTTATTTTTCTTTGGCGGGTCCTTGGCGGTTAGCTCTTCCATGACTTGGTCATCGATATCCTCAGAGACCTATTCTTTTCCCTTATCTTTTTTATTTGAGGGTCCGAGATTCTTTTCGGGTAGCATACGATTACGCAGCCGGATATTTTCGCAGGCCTTCGACTCTTCCTTTTTTCCCGAGGTGGACTCTTTAAAGAGAAGGATAAGAGTCATTTCCTCGTCAGAGTCACTCCCGAATGTGAGAATTTGCGCTTCCCCGGCGTTAACCATGCGACAATCGCTGGTATTTCTTCTAAGCTCCTCGGTCGTACTTTTCCGCTCCCGACGAGTTTTGCGCTTCTCCCGCTTAAAATGTTGCCGGTGAACAACATATCCCTGCCACCATCTATTGAAAGCTTTGCACTATTCGGTGGGATGCGAAATCTTTTGATGATATAACCAGTAGGAAGGGTGCATTTCTGCTCTGCCGGCAATGTTTCCTTCAGAGGGTGGTAGCTTCATCCCCATTGATATGGCTTTAGCAAACCTTTTCCTCGTCTTGAATTTGTTTTTATCAGCAACGGATGTCTTTTGATTTGAAGGGAGTGTCTCAACTCTTTCGTCTAGTCACCGGCGCTTGGCCCTTTCAAATATGTCCGTCTCGCGTTCCCGATCAGCTTTACTTTTCAAAAGAGTTTCGTTGAGGAATGCATCAATTGTTTCATCTGATGGCCCCAGAAGTTCCGGTTTAGGATCTGCCCCCAGCTTCTCAGTACAAGGAGTTTTCTCATCGTCTGTAAACGAGTTGGAGATCATATGACAACTTGCTACGTAACCCTCAGATTCATCCGACGAGCTTTCTCCATCATCTTCCTCCAGAAAGCCGTGGCTGAGGAACTCTTGGAGCGTGATGGGAATCCGCGCCTTCTGATTATATTCCTCCAGCGCGTCAATCTGTTTCTGTAAGTCCGTGCGCTTGTCGCCGGGCTTCACGGGCTTTTTGGATCTCTTCTTTGTAGGGTGTTTTTCGCCACCCCATTGAGATGGGAATGCGCGCACGCTTGTTGGGCGTACTACAGATTCCCCCTGCCTAGGGTAGACCAGGGTTTATTGATTGTGGGGATCCGAATCTCCGGCAGCCGCGGACTAAGCTGCTGTTAATTACCCCTCGCCTTTAGGGCGAGGGAACCTCCGATTGACGGGTTAAACTGGTCATGCGAACTCAATGTGCAGTGTATGTGTATTGTGTTTTGAAAAGGGGTTTTGGATATATCGGGAACCACGCAGAGTTTTTACGAGGGTCCCGCTACCCGGATAGCGGGCTGGGGGTCAAGGGGGCTAGCAGCCCCCTTGCGGGTTGCGGGGTAGCGCCCCGTTAGAAATTTTTTTCTAACAGGGACAGTGTCGTGGAGTATGTGTGTGTGTAAATATGTATACATATATGTATATATATGTATGCACATAAAAGAGGGGAAAAGGCATCCAAAGGATGCATGGGGCCAGCGCTGGGCGCTTAGGAGCTAGCGCGCCACGTGTCAGCACGTGGGCGCTTTACGCTCGAGCGCAGAGTGCTGGAGAGCAAGCGTGCCACGTGTCGGTACGTAGGCGCTTTGCGCTCGAGCGCTGGGCGCTTGAGCGTAAGCCCGCCACGTGTCGGCACGTGGGCGTTTTGCGCTCGAGCGCGGAGCGCTGGAGCGCAAGCGCGCCACGTGTCGGCACGTGGGCGCCTTGCGCTCGAGCGCGGAGCGCTGGAGCACAAGCGCGCCACGTATCGGCGCTCGAGCGTGTCAGCACGTGGGCGCTCTGCACTCAAGCGTAGAGCGCCAGGGCGCAAGCACGCCACGTGTCGGCACATGGGCGCCTTGCGTTCGAGCGCTAGCGCGTTGGAGCGCAAGCGCGCCACGTGTCAGCACGAGAGCGCTCGGCGCTTGAGCGCTTGGGTGCCGGCGAGGAAAAGAGGGCTTTTAGTCCCAGAACCAGAAGCTATGTTTCAGAAAGGAAATATTTATTATATATATATGCATATATATGGAGTTAAACTCCTAGGATGTTTTGAAGCTGATAAAGGAGGTTCTTCTTCCTCCTCCTGTTGTTTGGCCGGATCTTGAAGATCAAGAGATGTGAGATCTAAAAATCTCTTCTTTTTGAGATCTATTAGAAGATCTGAGTTCTCCTTTATGGGTTTTGTGGTGGAAAACTATTTAGTTTTGGAAAAGGAAGAGTAAAACTCTTGATTTAATTCAAAAAGAAAGAAGAAGGTTTGAAACCTTCAGAAAAGGAAAAGATGTACAAACCCTAGGTTTTTGAGAGAATGGGAAAAGTATTATCATTTTTTATTCATCATTTTGCCTTTTATAGGCTTACATATTTACATATAGCCCCTTGGGCTTCACAAAATGGCATTTTAGCCATCCTATGGCTCTTGTGTCATTTCTTTTTGCATATAAGCCATGGGCTTACAAAATATTGGCTTTATGCCCATTTTGCATGCATTCATGTATAAAAAATTACATAAAAATTATTTATTACATGATCTATATTTTGGCATGGAGGAGGCTGGCCGCGGGCTCGACTTGGGCATGGGCCTGCTTGACCTGGGCTTGGGCCCATCTAGCTTGGGGGTTGACCTTGACTTTAACTCGGTCAACCAGGGTGTAAATTTTTACCCCAACAAATTGCCCCCCATCAATGAATGCACACCGCACATGTGGATCGTGTGCATGAAATTGATGGATCTTCTTTTGCGTGGAGGCGACTTGCTTTGGTTCCCACTTTTTGGGATGTACTGCCCTTTTTACGATGTGGACGGTCGGCGCTTGATCCGTCTCTGAGATGGAGTGTCTGTGGTAGACATTTCTCTGGCCCAGAGTAATTAGGTAGACGTGTCCCCGGCGCGGAGTGTCTGCTGGTTGGCGTATCCCTGACACGGAGTTGTTGGACGTTTTCCTGATGCGGAGTGTCTGCGTTGGACGTTTCCCCCATGCGGAGTGTCTGCGTTGGACGTTTCCCCGATGCGGAGTGTCTGTTGTCGATGTGCCCCCGGCAAGGAGTGTCTGCTTGACGTTTCCCCGAGGCGGAGTATCGGCTGGTTGACGTGTCCCCGAGACAGAGTGCCTGTTGTAGGACATTTCCCCGGTACGGAGTGCCTGTTATAGGACGTTTCCCCGAGACGGAGTGCCTGTGGTAGGACGTTTCCCCGAGACAGAGTGCCTGTGGTAGGACGTTTCCCCGAGATGGAGTGCCTATGGTAGGACGTTTCCCCGAGACGGAGTGTCTGTTGTAGGGCGTTTCCCTGATGCGGAGTGTCTGTGTTGGACGTTTCCCCGATGCAGAGTGTCGCTGGTTGACTTTTCCGCGGCACGGAGTATCGCTGATCGACTTTTCCCCGGCGCGGAGTGTCCGATTGACTTTTTCCCGGCACGGAGTGTCGCTGATCGACTTTTCCCCAGCACGGAGTGTCGGGTTGACTTTTCCCCGGCGCGGAGTATCGCTGATCGACTTTTCCCCGGCGCGGAGTGTCGCTGGTTGACTTTTCCCCGACACGGAGTGTCGCTGATCGACTTTTCCCCGGCGCGGAGTGTCAGGTTGACTTTTCCCCGGCGCGGAGTGTCGCTGATCGACTTTTTCCCGGCGCGGAGTGTCGGGTTGACTTTTCCCCGGCACGGAGTGTCGCTGATCGACTTTTCCCCGGCGCGGAGTGTCGGGTTGACTTTTCCCCGGCACGGAGTGTCGCTGATCAACTTTTCCACGGCACGGAGTGTCTGTTTGTTGATGCAGAGGTCGATGTTGGAATTGGTTGGTTTGATTTGAGTCGACATCAGCATCGCTGCACTGGAATATGGTACCAGGAGCAAATCATCATTTGTCATGAGGGGATTTGGGAATTGGTTTTCTGTCGGCATCTGCATTGCTGCACTGGAATAATGCCAGGAGCAACTCATCATGTGCCCCGGGAGGATTTGGATTTGGTTTTTTTTTGGCATCTGCATTGCTGCACTGGAATAATGCCAAGAGCAACTCATCATTTGCCCCAGGAGGATTTGGATTTGGTTTTTTGTTTGGCATTTGGTTTTTTGTTTGGCATCTGCATTGTTGCACTGGAATAATGCCAGGAGCAACTCATCATTTGCCCCGGGAGGATTTGGATTTGGTTTGTTTGGCATCTGCATTGCTGCACTGGAATAATGCCAGGAGCAACTCATCATGTACCCCGAGAGGATTTGGATTTGGTTTGTTTGGCATCTGCATTGCTGCACTGGAATAATGCCAGGAGCAACTCATCATGTGCCCCGAGAGGATTTGGACTTGGTTTGTTTGGCATCTGCATTGCTGCACTGGAATAATGCCAGGAGCAACTCATCATGTGCCCCGAGAGGATTTGGACTTGGTTTGTTTGGCACCTGCATTACTGCACTGGAATAATGCCAGGAGAAACTCATCATATGCCCTGAGAGGATTTGGACTTGGTTTATTTAGCATCTGCATTGCTACACTGGAATAATGCCAGGAGCAACTCATCATGTGCCCCAAGAGGATTTGGGAATTGGTTTTTGCTTGGCATCAGTATCGCTACACTGGAATATGGTACCAGGAGCGAATCATCATTTGCGCTTTCTTATCAGGAAGTGATGACTTAGGAGACAGGTTTTAGGTCCCTATCACCTAAGACTTTTCAATTTTGTGAGCCGTAAGGGTCTCACAAAGCATTTTCTCCCTACGGGTCGTAAGGATCCCGTAAGTATATTTTCTCCTTAGGAGTCGTGAGGGCTCCTAAGTGTGTTTTTCCTTCGTGAGTCGCAAGGATCCCACAAAGGTTTGTTGTCCTCGTGTATCGTGAGGACACATGAGTGGATTTCCCTCTTTCCCAGTTTAATGACTTAGAGGTCGACTGTTTCCAGTTTAACGACTTAGCGGTCATCTGTTTCTAGTTTAAAGACTTAGGGGTCTGTGGTGCCCAGTTTAACGACTTAGCGGTCATCTGTTTCCAGTTTAACGACTTGGTGGTCATCTGTTTCCAGTTTAACGACTTGGTGGTAATCTGTTTCCAGTTTAACGACTTAGAGGTCATCTGTTTCCAGTTTAAAGACTTAGAGGTCATCTGTTTCCAGTTTAAAGACTTAGGGGTCTATGGTGCCCAGTTTAACGACTTAGCGGTCATCTGTTTCCATTTTAAAGACTTAGAGGTTTTCTATTTCCAGTTTAAAAACTTAGAGGTCTAATGTTTCCATTTTAACGACTTAGAGGTCATCTGTTTCCAGTTTAACGACTTGGTGGTCATCTGTTTCCAGTTTAATGACTTGGAGGTCATCTGTTTCCAGTTTAAAGACTTAGGGGTCTATTGATGACGAGCTTGGAATTTTGGGGTAGGGGCCGGCATCAGCGTTGCTAACACTGAAGCAGAGGTGCCAGGAGCAATTCATCATTTGCTACTCTTGTTGGCGGAGCGATGGCTTAGGAGACGGGTTTAGGTCCCTATCGCCTAAGGCTTTTCAATTTTATGGGCCGTAAGGGTCCCATAAAGTATTTTTTCCCTACGAGTCGTAAGAATCCCGTAGGTGCATCTTCTCCTTAGGAGTCGTGAGGACCCCCAAGTGTGTTTTTCCTTTATGAGTCGTAAGGATCCCACAAAGGTTTGTTCTCCTCATGTATCGTGAGGACATATGAGTGGGCCTTCTCAATGGAGCATAATTCCAAAGGCGGAGACCAACCGCGTAACCGGTGGTTGCGGTGGGGTATGGACGTGATGAGAATTATTTGAGCCCGTGGATTGTATACGGCAGTCAATTTGGGGACTGGCCGTAGGGCTGGGAGAATTTTGGAAATTTGAATTTTGGTTGGCGTCTGTATCGCTGCACTGGAATATGGTACCAGGAGCGACTCATCATTCGCCTTTGTTTTGTTTGTTTTTTGTTTTGTTTTATTTTTGTTTCACCGCGATTGCTCTATCATTTCAGCTTTTCTTATCGCGAAGGTCGCGATTGCCCTATCATTTCGGCTATTTATTCGCGGTTGCCCCATCATTTCGGCTTTATTTTCATCTTTATTTTACTCGCTGATTTTTATTGCGAGTTGCCCCATCATTTTGGCTTTTCTTTATTTTTCTTTTATTTACACTTTTTTTGTTTATTTACATATATATTTTTTTTACATTCCCAGTTTAACGACTTAGAGGTCGACTATTCCCAGTTTAATGATGTGGTGGTCGACTGTTTTCAGAGAAAGGCAGATGTCTGAGAGAATGAGTTTCACGAAGAAATTTGGTCTCCGTTTGTATGAAATTGGCGGTCGCACCTGGACTGTTTGTTAACACGCCTTTAGACAGTTCTATCTCTCCTGCCCTATATTGCTTTTGCTGCGCGTGCCCACCATGTAGACAATGTGGACCTCATATCCAGTCGTCTCTTTCTCATTGGCGGGGAGATTAGAGAAAGCACCCGCTCGAGCAGTTGTTGAGGGCACCGCTGGAGCTTGCTCGGGACGCGTTGTAGCTTTGTTGGTGTTGATGGCCTTGCCCCCAGCTGGGGCCATAGAGAGTCGTTTGGAAATGGACTTGCGCTTAGGCTGAGGTGCCCTCGCGACCACCACATTTGGTCTCCTGCCTTTCGAGACCGGTTTGTCTGCCACCGGGGCTTGAGGTGCTGGGATGGCGCCAACTGGCATGAACATGATAGAGCCGAATGGTAGCAGCGGCTCCTCCCATTGTCGCCCGAGACTAGCCGGAAAGACCATCCTGGAGTCTATCTTCATCGTGTAGGAGACGGGAGCTGAGTTCATTATCGAAGACATCGTTGAAAGGTGATTGCTTGAAAATCTGCATGAAAGAGCATTATTTTAGTATAAATACAGGTATGTACATTGATTGAGCTCGCATGAATGCTTAACCCGAAATATGGGAGGAGAGACTGGTCCCACCGGGTGTGCCAGAATCTGTAGGGTATTTTTCGCCACCCCATTGAGATGGGAATGCGCGCACGCTTGTCGAGCGTACTACAGATTCCCTCTGCCTAGGGTAGGCCGGGGTTTATTGATTGTGGGGATCCGAATCTCCGGCAGCCGCGGACTAAGCTGCTGTTAATTACCCCTCGCCTTTGGGGCGAGGGAACCTCCGATTGACGGGTTAAACTGGTCATGCGAATTCAATGTGCAGTGTACGCGTGTTGTGTTTTGAAAGGGAGTTTTAGATATATCGGGAACCACGCAGAGTTTTTACTGGGGTCCCGCTATCCGGATAGCGAGCTGGGGGTCAAGGGGGCTAGCAGCCCCCTTGCGGGGTGCGGGGCAGCGTCCCGTTAGAATTTTTTTCTAACAGGGACAGTGTCGTGGAGTATGTGTGTGTGTGTAAATATGTATACAAATGTGTGTATATATATATGTATGCACATAAAAGAGGGGAAAAGGCATCCAAAAAATGCATCGGGCCAGCGCTGGGCACTTAGGCGCTAGCGCGCCACGTGTCGGCACGTGGGCGCTTTGCGCTCGAGCGCAGAGTGCTGGGGAGCAAGCACGCCACATGTCGGTACGTAGCCGCTTTGCGCTCGAGCGCTGGCACACCACGTGTCGGCACGTGGGCGTTTTGCGCTCAAGCGCAAAGTGTTGGAGCGCAAGCGCGCCACGTGTCGGCACGTAGGCGCCTTGCGCTCGAGCGCGGAGCGCCACATGTCGGCACGTGGGCGCCTTGCGCTCGAGCGCAAATGCGCCACGTGCCGGCACATGGGCGCCTTGCGCTCAAGCGCAGAGCGCCGGGGCGCAAGCGCGCTACGTGTCGGCACGTGGGCGCCTTGCGCTCGAGCGCTAGCGAGTTGGAGCGCAAGCGTGGCACGTGTCAGCACGAGGGCGCTCGGCGCTTGAGCGCTTGGGCGCCGGCGAGGAAAAGAGGGCTTTTAGTCCCAGAACCAGAAGCTATGCTTCAGAAAGGAAATATTTATTATATATATATATGCATATATATGGAGTTAAACTCCTAGGATGTTTTGAAGCTGATAAAGGGGGTTCTTCTTCCTCCTCCTATTGTTTAGCCGGATCTTGAAGATCAAGAGATGTGAGATCTAAAAATCTCTTCTTTTTGAGATCTAATGGAAGATCTGAGTTCCCCTTTATGGGTTTTGTGGTGGAAAACTATTTAGTTTTGGAAAAGGAAGAGTAAAACTCTTGATTTAATTCAAAAGGAAAGAAGAAGGTTTGAAACCTTCAGAAAAGGGAAAGATGTACAAACCCTAGGTTTTTGAGAGAATGGGAAAAGTATTATCATTTTTTATTCATCATGTTGCCTTTTATAGGCTTACATATTTACATATAGCCCCTTGGGCTTCACAAAATGGCATTTTTGCGGCTCATGTGTCATTTCTTTTTGCACATAAGCCATGGGCTTACAAAATATTGGCTTTATGCCCATTTTGCATGCATTCATGTATAAAAAATTACATAAAAATTATTTATTACATAATCTATATTTTGGCATGGAGGAGGCTGGCCGCGGGCTCGACTTGGGCATGGGCCCGCTTGACCTGGGCTTGGGCCTACCTAGCTTGGGGGTTGACCTTGACTTTAACTCGGTCAACCAGGGTGTAAATTTTTACCCCAACATTCTTCTTCTTCTTTGAAGATTTCGACGGCTGGGTGTGAGTGCTTGGGCCATCACCACCAATCTTTGGAGTTGGGCGCGGCTTCAGCATCCCTTCGATGATCTGGGGTTCTAGCGGGTTCTTCCACCTGATCGCCGGGTATGTCCGGAGATCATTCAGCATCCTTTTGGTTTTGGCCGATATCACGACCTCCCACGGAGCTTCTTCAACAAGGGAGCACGTTGCCCCCGGCATATTCACCTTTTTAGAGGTATGAGGTTGCGGCGGGTTCACCTTCCATTTTTCGGACAACGCAAACTTGCCTTGTTGGTATTGGTCTTCAATCTAGTTTTTGAAGACGTAGCAATCTTCGATCGGATGACCCAAAACTCGGTGGTAGGGGCAGTAATTGGGATCATTGACGTCGTTTGGCTGCAACGAACGTTTTGAATCTGGCAGATTGATGAGTCTGTTGCGCACTGCCAGCTCGAACAGTCTTCTCGTTTTATCTTGAGGAAATGAGTAAGTACGTCCTAGCCTCTCCTCGAGGGATAGGCGTGGACGCATATTGTTTTGACGGACAACCGGCTTCAAGTTGCTCGGCTGTTGTTGAGCATTGGCAGCGACGATCGCTTTTCCTTTCCCCTTCTCATTTCGAGAGTCCGGCTTTGGAGGAGACGGTCTATGGCCCATCTGGTCCATTTGAGCTAGCTTGTCAATCAAGGCCTGGAACGTGGTTGGTTTAAAGAACATCATGAACTGTGAAATAGTTGCATGAGGATCTAAGGTGCCCACGAACATGCCCACCGCTGGTGCTTCTTCGATGCGCTGTTCGCACTTCGACCACAAGTTCCGCCATCGGATTGCATATTGAACCCAAGTTTCTCCCTCCTTTACTCTTGCATTGATCAAAGCTGTTATTAGAGTACGCTCGCTGGCGCTTGCGAAACGCTGAGTAAACAACAACTCCATTTCAGCGAAAGTTTTGACGGAGTCGTTCGAAAGCTCGGAGTACCATTCAAACGCCGTCTCTAATAAGCTGCCGACGAATTGGCGAAGAAGGAGCTTATCATCGCCGTCGGTGTTGCCACAAAGAGCCCTGAACTGGGCAACATATTGATGGGGATTGCCTGTCCCCTTGTAGACATGGAATTTTGGGATCGTGTAGCCCGGCGGATATTTGATCTGATCATACCAGCTCAGATATGGTCATCCCGTTTTGACAACTTGACCGGCCGCTTCATTTGCCTGGTGGACTCATATCTGATGAGCTATATAGTCATCCAGGGCAGCTTTGGAAATTGTCTCCTCCTTGGTTGTTGAAAGAGCCGGCGGTGGATTTGACGTTTCTCCTCTGTCATCTTCGAGGACAATCGGAGGATCTTCAGCAGGAGGATCCTGCTGGATCATCATACCCACCATGTCCTGAAACAGAATAGCCATTCGTTTTATATTGGCTGCTTATTCCGCAGCCTCTTTGTCCTTCTTTTCCAGTATTCTCCGAAGGAATTCGGCATCGGTTTCTTGCTCCTGGCGTTGATCCGAGGATGCTTCTGGGCTTTCTTTTGGCCCGGTGAGTGCGTCCATCACAGTCATCATTTCTTGGAGCTTCTGCTGCTGCTCTTGAGCTTTAGTCACCGATCGCGTAAGCGGTCTATGACCTATGGATATACGGCTATCCTCTTTCCCGGACGCCATGTAGACGGTATGTACCACCATGCCCCCAGACCTAGGGCGTTTGGGTTCAGTGCCTTTGACTTTTGTCGCCGGCACAGGGATCTTCTCCGGCCTTCTTTTCTCAGGAGTGGTCGAAGTTGAGGGAGCCGTCGAGGTGGGCACCCAGACAGCTTCTCGTGGCTTAGCAGGATGGCTGACTTCCTTTTGGACCTTCAGTTTCTTGTGCTGGCGAGAGAAATTTGGATCGATCACCGAGTCTCGGGCCTGCCGCCAGACTTTATAGATTTTGGAGGACAGCCGTTGAGGGGATTGGGGCTGTTCTGGCTTTGCTTCTACAGCCTTTTCCAGCGAAGGGGGAGACCTCTTCAGTACAGCGTTAGGAGAATTCCTACGCACTTTATTTAGCAGTTCAAAGTTGTTCCCAGTCGGAACAGCAGCATTAACTTCCGTCGTCGAGGCTGGTGGAGTTAACCCAGAAGGGGAACTACCTCCGAACTTCCTCACTCGGCGCCAGTGGCGACGTCGAGCATGTCGAGTTGTGGGAATTGGCTCGGTGACGGGGACGGCCTTGTCTTGCCCCCTGTTCAAGTGAGGGGCTGCTGCCGGTGTCAGCCTATTAAAGACTGATGCCTTTTGAGTAGCTGGAGCAGAAGTAGGAGTTGGGATGGTCAGTCTTGCAAAGACCGACCTCTTAGCAGGAGAAGCCGCTTTGACGATTTCAGGAGCAGATTTGGTTACTCTCTTTTGAATAACCTTCTTTGGGACCGCAAGTTTCACCGTGGGCCCACAGGAGTTTTGGCCTAGTCTGGAGAAGACCGAGGCATTAGTGTTGGGCGACCCGTTGAGAGGGGCGGCAACAGCCGTAAGTCGATCGAAGACCGACTTCTTAGGAGCTTCCGGTACGGGCACTGGGGTAGTGAAGCTCATTGGCGGGAGCATGGTCCCGAAAAATAGTCCAATAGTAGCCTGGGTGATTTGTTCCACCGGCATCGTGAACAGTGATGTCGCCTGAGGACCATAGGCTACACCTCCCGGTGAGGCGGAGCGTCGGTTGCAGTTGTAGTTGGAGCAGTTCGAGCAGTTGAACGCCATTGATGTTTGCTTTCTGCGCCAAGCAAGAGACCAAATCTTAGTAACTTGAAACCCGAGGGCAACCATTAACAAACCGCGATTCGTTCGCGAATACGACACACGAAGTGTGGAGTGGAAAGAGGAAAAGGTCCCACCGGGCGTGCCAGAATCTGTTCCCCTCCGAAAGACGGATGATTGTGGGTTCGAGTCCCACCAGGTGTGCCAGAATCTGTTCCCCTCCGAAAGACGGCGCGACAGAGACGTCTTGCCTGAGATTCGGGGCAGATGCTATTTGGTGCTATCCGTCCACCTCTCCGAAGATGCCAAGTTGATTTATGGCATCATGTATCGAAGGTATAAACGGATGCGGCCGATGTAGCAGACTTCATCAGATTCCCCCTCATTCGAGGGGTTTTTGATTGTGAGGACGCTCTTCCCTGCAGGCGCAAGCCCCTGCAGTTAATTATGCTACCGCGTCGCGGTAACAACTTTCTCCTTCTCCAGATGGTCATTTCGTGTCGTGGGTGTTTGTTTTATTTGTGGTTGCCCGTGGATTGTATACGGAGACTAATTTATGTGGTCGCCCGTAGGACGTGGATTAGTCCAAATCCGTATTTTCTTAGATTTGGGTTTGGGGTTTTGGTTTAAGGATATGTTAGCCTTATTTGAGACTAAGATCAACTTAAACATTTGTTAAGGATACGTTAGTCTAATTTCTAGACTAAGATCAACTTAACAGGATCGTTTAGATTCAACAAAAGAGCATTTGGGGGCTCTATTGTTTAGTTTAGTGACATTGCAGTCGATTGCCAGTTTAGGGACATGGTGGTCCAACATCCATTTTGGGGACGAATATTAGTTTAATGACATTTCGGTTCATGAGTTTAAGGACCCCACAGTCCGTAGCAATGTATGGTTGTCGGGACCCGTCACCTCTCTGACGACGTTGAAGGATTACAACGACAAATACCAGAGGAGTTCAGAGATGTACCCTTGAACCGGGTGTAAATTGATTTGGGAGAGCAGTTGTGCTCAGTTCAATTTAATTTGAGGACTTATGGCCAGAATTGGGTTAAGTCCAGTTAGAAAAATGTCTAACATTTATATTTGGCCTATTAAGCTTTTACTTGGGCTCTGCCTTGGTTTAATAATGCATAGCATTTGTTTTGGTCTGTTGGACCTTTTAATTGGGCTCTGCCCTGGTTTAATAATGCACAGTATTTAATAATCTGACAGTGCGCCACGTGGCCGGTCAGGTGTTTTACGCCGATTGAGGAGCGCAAGGCGCAAACTGAGGTGGAGGTGACACGTGTCACGCTCTGGTGAGCGCAAGTCTGTTAGTGCAGTGCACTGCGCCAGTGCGCTGTGCTAGTGCGCTGCTGACACGTAGCGCGCTCTGATGACTTGCGCCAATCCAAGAGCGCAGTGCTCATTTTTTAAAAGCGCAAGGCGTAGATTATTCTAGGGTTGACACGTGGCGTGTTCTGGTGACTTGCGCCAGTCCAAGGAGCGCAACGGCGCAAATTAAGAGTGCAAGGCACTGTACAGTAGCGCAGAGCACATCTTGATCAAATTTAGATCAAAGAAAAGAATCTTTTTAGAGGTTCTACCTCAAGATTCAAGAACCGATGGTTCATCAAAAAGCAATACCTTTATATAGATCAAAAGATCTAATAAAGAAGTAAATTACTTCTTTTTTATGATTGGATCTTTTTTGATCTTTTTCTTTCTTTTTTTTTTATTGAAGATCTTGATTTTGTTCTTAGATTATTGATCTTTTTAGAAGAAATTCTTCTTTTTTCAAAGGTTTACCTTTTTTTTCTTTGAGTTCTTCTCAAAATTTTTAGAGGAGCTCTGTATATCTCCCTATCTGTCTATGTTTGAGACTTGGAGTTTAGGGGCCTTTATATAGGGCCAATTAGTTTGTTAGGTTAGTTACAGAAATTTTTCTCTAATTGATCTGGGGATATTTCCCCACCGTTGGATCTTTGATCCTAAGGCCTCTGTTTTACGGATCTTGTTTTAATAAGATTAAAAAGATCTTTCTAGAATTTTAATTCTGATTAAATAATTCATTATTTAAGTTTTAGTGCTGGCACAGTTGGCGCAAGTGCATCTGCGCTTGACACGTGTCGCGCAGCGCAGAGCGCAGCGCAACTGCGCTAGCGCAACTACGCTGAAACGTGTCGCGCAGCGCAGAGCGCAAGTTATCTGAAGCGTTACTTCCTTTATTTTTATTTTTAAAACAGAGCCTTGCTCTGATTGGGTGCGCTGTCTTGGGCGCAGCGCTGGCGTGTCTGCTTTTGACACGTGGCGCGCAGCGCAATGAATCTGAAGCGTTGCTTCACCTTTTTAATTTTGAAATTCAAACAGAGCTTTGCTCTGATTGGGGGAAATAAGAAGTTATCTGAAAAACACTGTGCGGGTATGTTTAAAAGAAATAATTTTTTTTGCAAAAACCAGTCAGAATGTATCTAATGTGCAGGAACACAGATCCAGAGAAGTTCCCTTCTATCCGTCTAAACATCAGAAGTTAATGAAATACCGGTATCCAAACAAGCAAGAGTAGCAATTAATACCTGTTTACCGTCGTTGTAGAGGATAAAACGACTTCTAAGCGTAGTTTTCGGAACCCTTTTGAATGCCGGTTGCAACGCCGTTTAAACGTACCACTCAAAAGCCACGCTTTCTCCGAACTCGAGAACATGTTCATCTATTATAACATATCTTGCCATTTCTGAAATATTTAAATCATGATTATATTGAAAAAGATTTTGACCGGCGAAACCAATTTGTGTTTGTGTAGTGGAAGAACCGTCCGGGCTTATAAGTGTTTTTTGCATGTTTATTTAAACTACCGGTGCCGGCACTGTCCTTGTGTTTATATGCATTGCCACAATATTTGCAAACGGTGTATCTAACACCATCCCTAAATTCAATTTTATAGTGATCCTAAATATCACTAGCAGTCGTACGTTTTTTAGCTTCTCTTGATGTATGGGTGGATTCTTCCGCTTGTTGTTCGAGATGAGAAATTTGGGTTTGATGCGTATCAAATGAACCCTCCATATCAATATTTTAACTAAATGTTAAAAAAAAAGTGTTAGAGTAGAAAATTAGAAATAATAAATTAAAAACAAGAAATAAGAAAGAGAGAAGAATAGGTCGATCGGAGGCTCGGAACTTCGAAAACTCGGAGTTGGACCGTCGGAGGATCGGATCGGAGCTTTTATTTTTTAGAGAGATGGAAATTGCCACAATAGTATTAGAGATTTAGATTAATTTTTTCTAAAGAGATGTGAATTTTTTCTGTTTTAGAAGAGAAAAGAGTTTGGAATGAGAAAAAATGGGGTTGGGGGAGGAGGGTATTTATAAGGTTTTGCGTTTTTTGAATTTTTTGCCTGTTTCTATCCGTTACGAGGCGAGTCGAAATTCGCCTCGCTTCGTCTGATCCGGCCATTAAGAGCCGTTGGATGGGAATTCCAAACCGAGGCGAAACAAATGCGAGGCGAGACGATTCGTCGAACAGGCGGCATTTTGTGACCGTTGGGCAGCAAGTTCAAGGAGAATCAGTCAACGAGACGAGGCGAATCGACGATTCTTGCCGATTCATGGCGATTCCCGAGACGAAACAATATGAGTAGGCGAGTTAGGCGAGGCAAACTACGATGAAACACCACCGGAAATATTGGGAAGCTGCTCGCTTCGCCAATTCGTGACGGGCGAGGCGAACCGCCTAGTCAAATTCGTCCACGTCACCATGAAGCGAATTTTATTCGCTTCGTGACGAAGCGAAGCGAATCGATTCGCTTCATTAGTCGGGCTTACCAAAGGCTGTATGATTAGTATATATATTTTTTCTGTGGGATAAGTATGATTGTTCATTTGTTCTAATCTAAAAATTCGAAAATAATCATTGTATAACTCATAGATATTTTAACAATTTACATAATTAAACCCATATTTTCAAATAAAAGATACGAGTTTCTATTCATAGTAGTTACATAACTTGCATCTTTCAATCAAGATGGTTTATATAACTTGCATAATTGTATGAACATTTTTTGTAATTTAGCTCTTCCCCGCAAACCTAAAATCCTGGATCTTTCCCTGTCTGTCATGTAACACTCTTACCTGCAATTTATTTTTCCTGTAAGCAGTGATTCAAATTTGTAGGTTTATGATAATAAATATTTGCTAAGAGTTATAAGCCCCTCTTATCTGCTCACTAACTTGAACTAACGTTTTTGGAATGTGCGTTGCACGTATAACGGTGAAGAATTTTATGATAAATTTCTTTATTAATTCAACTGCATGCATCACATTTGTAAAATAATAATGGCATTGCAATTTCATTACGTGCATCACACTTGTAAAATAATAATGTCGTGGTATTTAATTACGTGCCATGCTTATAAATCAATGGCGTTTTTTGTTTGATTTCTTTTAAAATATAAGAAGCCACGTAGCCGACCAATTTCAAAATTAACTTACCTTTATCCTTTTGCCCTATAATAGTCGGATGTGACCAACACTTGGCCGGACAGGTGGGATGGGGGCCATGTGATTGCGTGCGCGCACACGCCCCCCAAAAAAAGTTGCTTATTTTTTGTGTTCGCACGGACAAGTTGTCTGTGATGAGCCAAAAAAACATTTCTTCACTTATAACAGAGATGTCTCTATTGGACTACTAACTAATTTAAGCTACTTAATATGATAATGTCTTAAATTGTATTTCTAATTTTAAAATTCATCAAATTGTCTGGTTTATTGTGATTTTTTGTTGCGAGTATACAAAGAAAACTAGTCAACGATCACGTATTGTTTCTTTTCTTTTTCTCTCTCAGTCCAATAGCTTATTTCAAAGTGTTGGCTTGTTTTTTGTCTTGTTAACATGTGAAAAATGAATATATATATATATATATATATATATATATATATATATATATATATTATAGATGCATCAACTGCAAGACTGTTCTTTTTTACAAGAGTAATATTTTAACCTATATTATAGGTGCATCAACTGGAAGACTGTTCTTTTTTACAAGAGTAATATTTTAAGCACCGGTTTGAAATCCTAACCAGGTCTACTTGAAAGACAAAATAGAGGGACCCACAATATCAAGATACCTGCAAAACATGTGGGCCCATGGTGTTTGTCTCTTGGGAAGATTTTCATAGAAATTACAAGCCCGTAGGTTAAGCATTTTTCATAATTAACAGGTGCCAGATATGTACAATTTGGTATTATATTGTATATTTATTTGTAACATTAAACTATAAGATACGAGAACCCAACAAATATAAGTCTGTTAATTTGTTTCACATGCTACACTTGTTTGCTTTTCTGTAATACCCAGTTTTCCTTGAACATATTTCCCTTACTTATAAATAAAAGTTTCCCCAAGATTTTGATATTAGAAAATTTCTATAAATAATTTCCCACACCATCTAATATTAATTTACTAACTTTTATTAAATTAAATCTTTCTTCCAAATTGTTTCCCTAAACTATTCCATCCCATGAGCCACACCCTAACCCCTTTTATTTATTTTTTCCTAATTCTTTATACCCTCGGCCCAACTCTCTGAGCTAAGCCCTAACCCTTTCTATTTTTCCAAAATAATTTCTTAAATTCTTCCTAATCCAAACCCCACCCCCTGAGCCCGGTCCATCTCCCTCACCCTTCACCCGACCTGAACCCACACCTGACCCGACCCGCACTCCCTCCTTCTTCTCCCCCCTCGCGTTCCCTCCTTTCCCACCCTTTCCCTCACTTCCCCACGGCCTGCGCCCACGCCCCTACGGCCGCGCCGTTTCCTCCACTCCCGCGAGACCCGCTTCCCTAACAACCCACGACCCCACTCCTTCTCTTTCCCGCCTCCCTCGCACTGACCCCCCCTCCACGACTCGTTCCCCTCAACAACCTGCAACATCCTATCCCGCCTCACTCCCTCTCTCCTCACAATTCAATCTCACAGCACCCACTGCCCTGAGCCCCTCATCTCTCCCTCCTTCGCCTCTCCCTTCTTCACCACCTCTACAGATTCTAACTCGAGAACCTGAAGGTTTTTCAATCTGGAATGGGCCCCCATTCAGCAATGGCCAACCACATGTTACACTTGAGAGAGTTCCTTGCACTTCTACAAAATTCTGTGAAAATGGATCCAGGCTAATGGTGATCAAGAGCACCTCCGAGATTTGTATTTATGATTGTAGCAACAGCTTCATTGAGATTAGATCCTTTGAGCTTCATTCTGTTCTTGCTGCTCTTCTTTCTCCATGTGGAACTTAGGCTCTACAGGCCTCTTAGTTGTGGCCCAATCCGATGTGGATAAAACCAATCAGAGTTATTATGGAGAGTCTAAGTTGAACTACTTGACAACTGATGGGAGTCAAGAAGGGCCTGTTCATGATGTTCAATGGTCTTCTTCAGGCTTGGAATTCGCTGTAGTTTATGGATTCATGCCTGTCAAAGCTACGATTTTTGACAAGAAGTGCAATCCTTTGCTCGAGCTTGGAGCAGGTCCTTACAATACAATCAGATGGAACCCAAAAGGGAAATTTTTGTGTTTGGCGGGTTTTGGTAACTTACTCGGTGACATTGCATTTTGGGATTATTCAGAAAAGAAGTTGCTTGGGTCAACCAGAGCAGAATGTTCGGTGACTAGTAAATGGTCTCCTGATGGATGTTATTTCTTGACTGCCACAACAGCACCAAGGCTTCAAATAGACAACGGGATAAAGATCTTCCACTACAATGGATCTCTGTATTTTAAGAAAATGTTTGATAAGCTATTTCAGGCTGATTGGAAGCCAGAAGCGCCTGAAAGGTTTGGTGATATTGCTGAACTTACCAAATCTGTCGACATTTTAACAATTGACCAAACAAACAAACAAGTTCAAGATCCCAATTCTTCACAAGCATCTTCAAAGGCCTTGTCTAATACGGTCCAAAAGCCTGCTGCCTATCGCCCACCACAAGTTAAGTAAGCTGCTGCAGTTCAGGCAGAGGACCATTCTGATATAAAAGATATGCCATCGTCATTGCCGCCACCAAAAAGCTCCAACTAGCCACCGCCATCTCCATCATAATTGTAGCCCTCCACCTTCAACGACCACCAGCACCGCCGATCTCGTGGAGTCGCCGTTAGCCGAGCCAACCGAGCTTGACGCCTTGCTGCTGCCCGTGCTGGTGCTGTGTCGCTGCCACCTCTGCTGTGTCGTCGTAGCTGCGCCGTCGCCAGGCAAGTTTCTGAACTTGCTATCATGCTACATATACTCAAATATACTTATGTATGCGTACGTAATAAATCATTATAAAACCCATAGTTATGATTATTAAAAACTCGATAATCATCTTTTGATACATATATATATGTTCCGTCAATTAAAACTCCCGTTTCGGGATATATATAGATCGTGTACTGTTAATCAACTACATGTTAGGATCTAAAAGTTAATGTTTCTATATTGAAATAATATCCCCGAGAACCGACGCTTAATCTGAAAACCACCGTACCCATCGCGTTGTAAAATTAGTAGTTAATTAAATATAAACTTAATCATGGTGTTCCAGGACTCGTATCGAACCTAACTAGATAACCTATAACCCCATGTAATTAGTTTTGGAATAATACAATTTCATGACCCTAAAAAGTGAGGAGGAACGAAATTCTGGACTGCATTCCGGAGTAGCAATCTACGGGGGAACCTGAATTCTAAGCACCTGTACATACCTGCTTAAAACTGAAAATGCACGGAGCCCCATATGGTCGCGTAGATAACTTAATTAGCTAACACCTAAATCTAGTCCCGTGTCGTTTCACCTTCGTTTGATATTTAATTCCTATTTTAGAATACCGTTGTGTCCTGCAGTTTTCTGCAGTGACAGTTTGTACATATTGATATTAAACTGAACATATCTTCCCATATTCAATGGATAATCATCAATCCGTCTGATACGTTGGAAACTTAACTGTTAAACCTAAATATTATCCAACTGTAGTATCGCCTAATTACGATCCCAACTGGAATTAAAACGTGTTACGAAACGGGCTTCCAATTCAGAAATTGGATTTCCAGCAGTGAACACTTAAAATGAAATGACCATAACTAGTAAACCTGAAACCCGATTGACGCAAAAACGATTTTGATGGATAGATAATTAAATATACTGCTTACCCCTTTTATATTGTTTCGCTTAATTCTACATGCATGATTTATAGCAAATTATGCAAGTGGTAAGACACTGGTTGATGATATTTTATTCATATCAAGATTATTGCATTCTTATCATATCATGTAGATGTGATATACATTGATAACCTCGTGATCGTGTACATTACCCAGTGATAGATATTAGTGATATGATTGTGACAAGTACGTTAGTGTTAAAGCGTGAATGAATAAGTGAAGTGACACGTACTTGTACACAGTCAGCGGACCCAGTTAATTTATTGTATTGTCGACGTCTATGAGACATATATAAGTGTAACTATAACTGAAATGGGAAGGTTATGGAGCACTTATATTAGTGTCATAGGTAAGACGTCAAACACTGTTCATTTATCTTGGATACCAGTCGAGACATGCTTGATGGAGATCCCGTCTCCAATTCTCGCGCAGCCTTGTCATGGACCGAATAGTATTTGGGTTTATGGTCAGGGTTTAATGTAGACCACGGGGTGTGTGGTAGTTTGAGTGTGAGTTCAACGGAATCTCGGGAGTCCCATTACCAGCATATACCATGATTTTGGGAGTTGTATGGATGGAGTTACTGATTATTATCGTGCGTGATTCGGGTCCGTGTTCCCTTGCCCATGGGGCCCTACCCTTGGGTTGGGGATACTCCTGCGTGGTTGACTCTCACACTTGGACTGACGATAGGTTTAGCAACCTGCACAATGAGACTTAGAGACTGATAGTGTTAGTGATATTGACATGCATTTCTTACTGATTTGATATACCTACTTTACTGTTTACTTGTACCGATTATTTCATGTGCGTCATCATTCTATATTTACTGCTTCATGTTCATCATCATTGCACGCGTTTACTTTTGCATTATATATATTGCTATTGTGTCGCTCTGACGACCTGGGTATGCATGCTCAGAGTGAGAAGTGGACTTAGCTCGGATCAGCACCTGTCGTACCTTGAGAATATTGCGGACATCTAGATTAGCGACGTCAGCGCTATTTTTCCTTTGACTCCATCTGGTTAGTTTTATACCTGTTTTGATTTAGTGACTGTATTTCTCATTACATGTGCATTAATTTATGATTACCACGTAAAGCTAGAATCCGAAGTGTGACTACGACAGGATGTTTCCTCGATCGTAGAAGCATGGCTGGCCTTGTCAACCCCTCATATTCCGTATTTTGGGAAGCGGGGCGTGACATTTTCTATGCACACAAACAAATCTAATTTGATACAATTTCTCAGTGGATATTATACATATACGCAATCAAACAAAAATGCACTTGTTTTAAAGTTCTTTGGCTGAACATCAATCACAGCCGTAATTAGAAATAAAGTTAAATAAACTTAAATAAAGTAATGGTCGAAATTTTATGCAGGGTACTCTATCTCTCAAAACAAGAGTAGAAATTTCGTGCATCAGAATTCTAACTGTCAAAACAATACACTTGAGTTTCCATAATCTGTCACATATATGGAGATCCCTTGGTTGATTTTACATTGAGTAATGCACGATTGGATCATTATTAGAACATCATCTATCTATTATTTATCCAGAAAATTTCAATTCTCAATGAGATGTCTACGGTGTTCGAAGTGAAGGGAAGGTCCGCATACCAGGATGAAAGTCAGAGTTCATCCTCATATTTGAAACATCGCTGACGGTTTGTATTATAATTGAACACCAAGCTGCTTTCTTGCCAACTGAGCAAAATAATAATAATAATAATAACAACAACATTAATTGTAGCAATACATATATAAATTGAAGCATACAAATATTCTAAACATACAAATTTCAAGCATGACCGGCGGTGTTCCTGAAAGTAGAAATTACAATGCCCTAATCTACATCTGATATCATAAGAAAATATAAGCAAACAAAGAAAACTATGCTCTATGCTAGAAATCAATTACAATTATATTCAACCAACTTTCTAACTAAATACAAGCAGTAAATCATATACAACTTCAACATTTCAGTCATACAGCTAAAAGAAAATCGAACTGTCCAATTACATGGAAACTACTTCTCAATTGACTCTCCCCATCTCACATCCTTCAAACTCCCCTGCCTTATTGGATTTCGACCAATCTTTACAGAAAACACCCTCCATTTCCTCTAATGGCACACCTCTTGTCTCAGGGCAAAAGAAGTAAAAGAAAAACCAAGCACAAACTGCAATCGATCCCTGCAAACATGAAAAAGCTCCCCACAATAGTAATGGCCTTATACAATCAAAATAGAAGCCGTCTCCTCAACCCTCATTGTTACAGCAGTTTTGATGCATAGACATAAAATTTAAATGTACCTGCAGCGGATTTGATCTCGGTAAGCCTCCTCTCTGCTTCAACTTTCGTGTTTTACACCTTCATAAGCACATCACGCGCTTGTCTGATCCGCCCTTGCACCACCAGCGAGCGTGATGATTCCGGCATTGCTAAGATCCCTAGATCAAGACCAATAGACGGAATCGCACCAATCCCAAGCGTTGTTCGCCATCCGTAAACTAAAGGAAGATTGGCCAAATAGTAGTTCGATATGTAACCGATCAAGATACCAATACTAATGCACATCTCTGGAAGAGACATAAGAAATCCTCGAGAGGACGGGGATGAGATCTCCGCCGTATAAACTGGTGCAATCATTAGGGCATACCCGACCCCAACACCCGCCACACATCGACCGGTCATTAAAACCGCGTACCCGACATCGAAAAAATACAATTCTTGGATTATATGAGTTAATTTATTTTATAAAAATCTTTTGAAATAGGTTTTAAAATCTTATATGCAGTTAACAATTAACTGTATAACAGAAATATGGCAACCAAAGTAATATCAATATCAATTTCAAATTTAAATGAATTCTATGCAACATAAATTTTTATAAATGGTTAAATAGTTAAATAGTTTCATATCTAAAAACTATTTGTCTAGGAATTTGGGATTGAGGTATGGGTAATTAGCAAAGGAGGAAATAACAAATTAAAATTAATCACTTATACTGATTTGCTAGATAGAGAAACTTATTAGTTAGTTATATTTACTTAGTCATCCTAATAAATAAAATTTACTTAGTCATCCTAATAAAAAAAAATCAGGTTTTTTAAAAAAGAGTTGGACTACTCTACTTCTAAGAGGAGAGAGAATCTCCTCCTTATATATATATATATATATATATATATATATATATATATATATATATTTTACACCATTGGACAAATGGATATGGTTTGATCTAGTGGTGGAAAATACGGAAAGATGACATAATCATTTATTGTGGGATTTTATCGTTAACTACCTATATACATCTAGCTGTTAAATTACAAATCCAATAGTAAAAAGACATACGAAGAAGTGATTCTCTCTCCTCCTAGAATTAGAATAGTCCAACTCTTTTTAAAATATATTTATGGTTATTTTAGTGAATTTTTCCTTTGAAATATAAAATTGGAAACCACAAGAGTTGTGGTTATAACAGTAGAAGACAGAAGATACTGATGTTTCAAAAGTTAAATGTTATCTCCCTATAAGTAGGTCACTAATCTATACAAATTGTTGGTTTTCTATTAGCTAGTAGATAAATTATTAAGATTATTTGTAATAAGTTAGTCCTGTTAATGAATTGTCTAAATTGAGATGATCAATCTTTTATAATAAAATATTTAAGTTTATTTACTTTTTATAAAAAGATTCATGTCAAACCTAACTATTATGGATTACTTTAAAAAAACAAAAAACCTAACTATTATGGAAATTCATTAGGTTTGGTACTCAACTTTCGGTTCGGGTTTAGCTTTTACTTGTTATGGTTGATGTACTTCTTTGTTTTGCCTTTCTTTAACTAGGTAGAAAATTACAATAGAAGGAAATAGATTTACCATTAGGTTTAAAAGAGCAATATTAGACTTTCTATCTAAAATATGGATACAATTAGTTAAGTTAGGCTTTAGATAAAAGCAAGCATGTGTTCAAAGGTGTAAAGCTAGATAATTGTGTGCTGCAATGCATGTGTTCAATGAACATGTTCTTATTTCTAAATGTTTGTTTGGACCTGTTTGGTTGCAGGATTACTATGGATTTAGACTGTGTAATCCTAGGATTCCATAATTTTGTGTTTGGTTGATAGATTTAGATTTCTAGGATTCCTTTGTTTTTTATGGAGGGCCCACCACAAAACAAGGTTTCTGAATCCTAAATTTTTTTAAGGATTTTCAAGGATTTGACACTATTCATTGTACGTTTAGATAGGACCCGTCTACTTTGTTTATTTAATAATCCTATCTCTATCTATCTCTCTCTATCTCTCTCTACAATCTTCAAATCCAAATCTCACTTTATTTTCACCAATCAAACAAAGATTACAAGAATCTACAAATCCAATACAAGAAATCCAAAACCAACCAAACAACAAATTACCAAATCCAGAAATTTTCAACCGTACTATTTTGGAATCCAAATTTCATAATCTTGCAACCAAACAGGCCCTAAAAGCAAGCTTGCCTCTTGCTTGACATGACACGAGATTAAGACCAGTTTTCAGTTTAAACTCTGTTAGATAACTTTTATGTTTATTTTGTTACTTGTAGCTGGAGCCACATGCGGCTCCAACCACAACGTTGGAAAATAAGGTGCTTGGTTTATATATTTTCGCAACGCAAGATGTAGCAGTAGAAACACTTGCGCTTGAAATAGTGTAATTGCAGTTGCGTTCAAACCAGGAGAACTTGTCATTGCTTCTTGGGAATTGTGCAAAACACATTCCAAATAAGTAAATTATGCAATAATATGGTTTTGATAACTTTTTGCAATATAAAATTATATCCTTACTCCTATAACTATAACATATGAAGCCGTGTGACAATTTTTTTTTAAAAATTCCATGAAAAAGAATGACCTAAAAATTTCTTAACCCTTTTCTGAATTCTGGAGATGTCATCTCAACCCATACCCCTCCTCTCCTCATCTATCGCACACCAAAAGGAAAAAGTAAAAGAAAAGAAGACAAAAGTAGGCATCTTGAAGTTAGATACATAGCCCCTTTAAATCTTTCCCTTTTACATCATCTAAATTTTGATATGCATCTTTAGTATTTCATAAGAGTTGGTTTTTGAATTGAAATTTCAATCCTTTCAAAGACAAATAGTAATAAATATTCTCATAATTTTTTAAAGGAAAAAAATCTTTGAAACTAGCTCAAATGGTCTCAAATTTTTTAGCAATAATTATATCCAATCTTCAAAATATTAACATTTAATCAAGCTCTTTAATAATAGTGGAAAATATAGCTAAGATATACCTTAACTAAGTTACTTAAACTGTGTGAGAGGAAGAGAGAGCATGGGTCCCATTGTTTTTAATTTATATCTTTTTTTAGTTGGATGAGCTCCTCTTCCCCATCTTAAGAATATAATTAAATATTTTGATAAAGTCTAACATACACATACAATGCACATGCACAAATTTTAGTAAGAAAGATGCACTACTACAGAGTACGGATTTGGTTACGGTTTTAACCGTGACCATAGATATATATGGTCATGGTTACAACCGTGACACAACCGTCGCCTAAAACCCCGTCATGAGAACCGTAGTCACGCCCGTAACCGTGACCATATATTTTTTACATCACGGTTATAACCGTGACCATATATGTGGCGTTACCAAAAACGGTTCAAACCACTAAATGAAACCTGTGTGGTGTTCATATATATGGTCACGGTTAAGACCGTGACCATGTTATGGTCACGGTGTAAACCGTGAAAATTGATGATATATGATCACGGTTATAACCGTGACCAAAAGATTAAAGCATAATGCAGCATACCTGCTATATCAGGTAACCATGACTATATAGTCCCGATGGTCACGGTTTAAACTGTGACCATAAGGGGAAACCATAGTGAAGGTTACCTGCTACTAGCAGGTAACCGTTATTATATCCTATGGTCAAGGTTGTAATCGTGACCATATATTATTTGGTCACGGTTACAACCGTGACTAAATACATTATCATTTTTTTAAACTAAAATCCGCACGTCCCATGCGCGCTACTTTTCAATTACAATCATCGATTGATAATAATTATATGATCAATTCTCACGCAATTTTAACAATCAAGAAGTAATATGATTAGAATCAAACACAATTATAAACAAAATATATACGCCAAACGGTATAATCAATAAAGCAATAAAACAAATATTTGTATAAAAAAATCAATAATCTACGGTCATTGGGACGGTCCAGCTCCATCGTCTCGTGGCCTGAACATACTCCCAAACTCGTCTCGTATAGCCTTCCTGATGGCCTCCGCGTTCGATCGCCTCAGTTCCTTGATCTGCGTCTGAAGCGTATCTACCCGCACATTTTGCTGCTCCACCCGATCTTGGAGCTGACGAATCTCCTCCCGCGACGCAGCAGCCGCATCGGTCCGCGTCTGGGCCACAAAGTAATTGTTCTACGCCGAAAGGACACGACCGGGACGTTGGGACGTCCGGGCCTGAACTTCGAGGGCAGATGCTATTTGGTGCTATCCGTCCACCTCTCCGAAGATGCCAAGTTGATTTATGACATCATGTAGCGAAGGTTTAAACGGATGCGGCCGATATAGCAGACTTCGTCAGATTCCCCCTTGTTGAGGGGTTTTTGATTGTGGGGACGCTCTTCCCTGCAGGCGAAAACCCCTGCAGTTAATTACGCTACCGCATCGCGGTAACCACTTTCTCCTTCTCCATATGGTCACTTCGTGTCGTGGGTGTTTGTTTTATTTTTGGTTGCCCGTGGATTGTATACGGAGACTAATTTATGTTGTCTCCTGTAGGGCGTGAATTAGTCCAAATCCGTATCTTCTTAGATTTGGGGTTGGGGGTTGGGTTTAAAGATACGTTAGTCGCATTTGAGACTAAGATCAACTTAAACGTTTGTTAAGGATATGTTAGTCTAATTTTAGATTAAGATCAACTTAACGGGATCGTTTAGATCCAACAAAAGAGCATTTGGACTCTATTGCTTAGTTTAGGAACATTGCGGTCAATTACCAGTTTAAGGACATGGTGGTCCAATGTTAGTTTAAGGACATCTCGGTCCAAGGTTAAGGACATCATAGTCCATGGGTTTAAAGGGACCCCACAGTCCGAGATTAAGGACATCATAGTCCGTGGGTTTAAAGGGACCCCCACAGTCCGAGGTTAAGGACATCATAGTCCGTGGGTTTAAAGGGACCCCACAGTCCGAGATTAAGGACATCATAGTCTACGGAATGTATGGTTGTCGGGACCCGTCACCTCTCTGAAGACGTTGAAGGATTACAACGACAATATCAGAGGAGTTCAGAGATGTACCCTTGAACCAAAGTTGACTGGGAGATCTGTAGTCCAATTTGGAACTAAGATCAATTAATTAGATTATGAGCACATTGGCTCAGTTAAATCTGAATTGAGGACTTATGACCAATTTGGACTAAGTCCAATTAAGTTTAGAATGTTGGCCCTTTGTTGGCCTGTTGAACATTTGTCTAGGCTCAGCCCTTCATTATTTAGCAATGCTAAACAAGAGTTTGAGGGCTCTGAGAACATTTTGTCTTTGAGCATTAAACATTATAGCTCTGCATTTTAAGGCTCATTTGAAGGGGATATTTTCCTCTGAAAAACTTAGCCAATTTGGGCTAAGCTGGTTTTAGAATAGTGTTAAACACTATAGGACATCTGGCGGTCACGTGTCCTCACGTGATGTATTTAAAACAGTGTTAAGCACTGGAGACAAAATGCTCAAAATAGTATTAAACACTAGAAAGGAAGGGGTCACGTGGGGTCATGTGAGGCGCCTGAGATGGGGCCAGACCTCCTTTATTTTCTTCCCAGAATATTCAAATAAGTGTTAAACACTTTTAGTCTTCAAGGCCGTCACGTGTGAGCACGTGATGGGCATCCATCCACTGGATATTAAAGGGATTTGTTAGGGGTCACGTGGGGACACGTGAGGGCGCCCAAAATAGATTATGTCTTTGGCTTTGTTCCCTTTTGTTTTGAAGATCACGTGTGAGCACGTGAGGCATTGCCTCCGAGCGTTTTTCTTCTCATTTTGGGGGATCTTTTTAGGGGTCACGTGGGGGCACGTGACCTAGTTTTATTCTTTCTTTTCTGATTATTGAGGATGGGGGTTACGTGTTACCACGTGACCTAGTTCTTTACGTGCATGGAGAGGTTTAAGTCTCTTGTTTTTTAAGAATTAAATTCTCTGTAGGGTTAAACCCTAATTCTATTTTTAGAGAAATTAAATTCCTATGCATGTGGAAGAATTAAATTCTTATTTGGGAGAATTAAATTCTCATATAGGGTTAAACCCTAGCTCTGTTCTTTTAGAGGAATTAAATTCCTATATATTTGGGAGAATTAAATTCTCATATGGGGTTAAACCCTAGTTTTATTTTGGAGGAATTAAATTCTCATATAGGGTTAAACCCTAGTTTTATCTTGGAGGAATTAAATTCCTGTGAATTTGGGAGAATTAAATTCTCATATAGGGTTAAACCCTAGTTTTATTTTTGGGAAAATTAAATTTTTTAAACTCAATTCTCCTTCTAAGTTTTGGATCTGCATGGCAGAATCTCCTCGATGAGAATTAAATTCTCAACTTGTGGGGAGATTTGCTTCTGCAGATCTTCAATCAGAGAAAGAACTAAGTTCTTTTGCAGAAGAGTTAAACTCTTAGATTGAAAATTAAATTCTCTTTTTTGTTTATGGAGCTTTGATCCCTTTTCCCTTTCTCACCCAGGGTTTCTTTTCTTGAGAATTAAATTCTCCTTTCTTTTCTCTCTGCTATTTTTCTTCAGAAAATTCCAAGATCCAAAAATCAATCCTCCTCTTCTCTTCTTGGCTCCTATTTATAGGAGAAGGAAAAGAATCAATTTTTTTAGTGAATCTTTCATTGAAAGATTTTGGTTGTTTTTGTAACTAACATGATCTTTTAGATCTCTCAGTGAATTTTATTCACCATTGGATTTTTAATCCAGAAGATATTCTGTTTGTTATTTTTGGTGAATTTCAGGGAAATCTTTCCTTGTATAAAATCTTTCCATAAATTGGTGATTTTTGATCACCATTGGATTAAAAATCCAACGGTGCCCCATTTTACAGAGCACAATCCTTCTGTTTGGAAAGATCGAGGAAAATATTAAGGTTTTTGATTTCCCTTAATTAGAATTTAATTTTATTAGTTCAGAAGGCATAAAAGCCTATCACGTGTTGGCACGTGATCCCATTGTTTGATCATTAAAATAGAATTTAATTCTATTAATAAAAGAGTTTAGGCACCCATCACGTGTTGACACGTGACCCCCTTGATTAACATTTTACCCAGAATTTAATTCTGTTGTTTTAAAGGACTAAGGATCATCACGTGTCAGCACGTGACCTTTGGTCACGTGTGAGCACGTGATGCCTCGTTGGGGTTTTTCCTTAGTTTTTTATTATATCTTTTAATTCCTTCAGTGTGTCTTTAAAGGCCCATCACGTGGGGGCACGTGACTCCACTAATTGCTTGCTTGATTACAATTTAATTTTATTATAACAGAGTCCCAGAAAACCATCACGTGTCAGCACGTGACCCTTGGTCATGTGTGAGCACGTGATACCCCATTGCGGTATTTCCTGATATTTTGTTATATTTTTGTTTGACTAGAATTTCATTTTATAATTTAGAGATCACAGGAACCCATCACGTGTCTGCATGTGACCTCTGGTCACGTGTGGACACGTGATACCCCATTAGAGTATTCCTTGCTATTTTACTTTATTTTTAATTCTTTCCACGGGGGTTTAAAGACTTATCACGTGTGGACACGTGACTCCTGTCTAGTTAGAATTTAATTCTTTTCATTATTTTGGAGGGCTTAAGAGTCCATCACGTGTCTACACGTGACCCATGGTCATGTGTGAGCACGTGATACCCCATTGGGGTCTTTCCTTAGCGGTTTTGTTACATTTTTATTTGACTAGAATTTAATTCTATAAAGTAGAGATCACAAGAACCTATCACGTGTCAGCACATGACCCTTTGTCACGTATGAGCACGTGATACCCCATTGGGGAATTTCCTGATATTTTATCGGGAAATTATCACATCCTATAAATGCAAGAGTCCTTTCAGAAGCGCCTCCACTTTGTTCATCTTCTTCCTTACTTGCCTTTTTCTTTGAGAATTTAATTCTCTCTCCCAGAGCTTAGTTCTCTGTTTCGAAAATTTTCAGAGTTTAACTCTGTTAAAAGATTCGCTTTTCTCAGGTAATGATCTTGAACGGCTGAAAAACTTTTGCAGAAATCTTCGTTGGATTTTAAATCCATACCAAGGGTTTTTTCCTTTAACAAGAACCCATTTTTTTTAAAGTTCTTTAAAAAGAAAACCATTTAATTTTTAAAGAATAGACCTTTTAGGGTTTCTCTGATCTTCAGGGATCGATGGCGATGCTTGTCTTTTCTCTGGAATTTAATTCCATTTCAAAGAGCTTTGGCTCTGAGAAAATATTTCTGGGAATTTAATTCCCCTGTTCAAAAGGAATTTAATTCCTCTGAAGAACTTAGTTCTTCCCAGAGAACTTCTTGGGGTTTTCTTGCCTTGAGTTGTTTCTTTGCAACAAAAGAAAAGATTTGCAGTAGGGTTTTTCTGGGAATTTAATTCCCTTGTTCTGCTTGATTTTTGCAGAGTCCAAGATGGATTTCTTTTTGTTGAATGTGTAGGGTCATTTGAAATCCACTGTTCATTTATTGAGAATCTTCCTTTTGTTCTCATAATGATTGCTTTGCTTCATCATTAGTAAGCCGCCATCTTGATTTTGTGGGACCCATGCGTTTTGTAACCAATGGTCTCATAAAATAAGCCCTCTGTCGCTTTCTTCCATTGTCTTTTTATATATGCATTTATAAACATACACACACACACACACACGTGTTGGCTTTGCTTAACAGTTTCCCTTTCTTTTATTTCAGGCACAATGACTTCTGTTCCGTACTTCCCTTTCACTCGCTCGGAGGCTGCCTTTCCTCAGTCACCGTCTGACGAGGAAGTGATAGCGATGATCAGGGCTCATGACCCGAATTGTACCAATTTACTTTTATGGGGGACCTGGTACGGTCACATCATCCGTGGTCGCCGCAGTTTTCTTTGCGCGATACCGATGGAGCCTACCTATCCATTTCTGCCGATGGATCCTCCACGGACCGCCTTTGCTGTGGAGATGCTGAATTGGACCCCTATGGGACAGCTTGAGCCTTCAACAACTGGTATTCCGAACCATCCGGTGCCGGCTATAGAAATTTTAGGGCGCTGCATTTGCCAGGGCGAAGCCCAGCCATGGGGATAGATTTACAAGATAGGGCTTACCCCTCGACATCCCATGGGCTACCTTCTCTGGGCCCGTTATATCCTGTCCGGCCATCGTGCGCGACTGCAGAGGGTAGGAATCTATCAGGCGATATATGCGTCGCTTTTCCATTATCAGTCTCCCCATGTCTGGTGGGTTAAGGCCTTCTTAAACCAATGGAAACTTCCTACCAACACCTTCCTCCTAGAGGACCGCGAAGTTTCAATTTCTCTGGAAGAATTTCGCGAGATCTCAGGGTTGCCGGTCAGGGGGACACTTTATGAAGAATTACTTCCTCCCGATAAGTACGTCTTCGAAACCGAGCCTGCCATGCTTGACGGCCTGTCGACCGAGAATGCCGTCCGCCATAAGCGCTCAAGTTTGATCAAGACCTTAAGTATTTTTGACAAACTATTCACAGAGTCAGAGGAGCAGGGCGTCACTTTTAAAAGCTTTATCGCTTGCTTCCTTCGCGAAGATGTCCTATCAAAGATGGCTCCAAAGTTCGCGAACATTAACGACCTCTTTGGGTTCGGTTTAAATAAGCGGTCGACTAAAGAAGAAGACTTGCCGCAGTACTACATTCCCATCATGCCAGCGGTATCTTTCGAGTCGATTGCAGCTCCTGGTATGGATGAGGAGACTTTCTTTGTGGGCTTCATCAGTGTTTGGCTTAGCTGGTTAGCCAATTTATCCACCCTCTAGACTCGATATGCGATACGCTTAGACGAACAGACCGGACTGTATGGAGATTATTACGGACAGGCTCAGTAGGGGTTCGGATGAGTTTGCTCATCGGCCTTCCTTTCGCTCAATACCTGGGTAGCCGTTACGTACAGCTAGTACCGCTGACGTGCTTGTGGTTAAACCCACTGCTAGCGTATTTATGAGTCTTGTCACGCCCCGCTTCCCAGTATACGGACAGAGGACGTGACGAGGCCGCTATGTATTTACTCAGAAGTAAACACGCTAAGCGTTTCTAAGCAATATAAAATAAAATGTACATAAGAGACAAGATGTAAATAAACAACAACTTTATTTATTAAACATTCTTTTTACAATACAACCGAAATGAAAATACATGGAATGAAAGCAATACCTAAACAATGGCATAACAGAAATGAAAATGAAATGTAATGTACAAGTGAATCTAAAACTCCGGGTCTTCAGTAAACTGATCCAAGTCTTCGCTGCTGGGTTCGATCTCCAGTGAGTCCGAAACACCTGACGACATTCCAAAGAAGAAGAAAGAGAATCTCATCAGCGAACAAGTCGCTCGGTAAGTACCGTAGATAGATAAGAATAGAATAGACAGAATAGAGTATAGCTGTTTAATATTGTTATTTAGTGTTAACGCTGTTGTTTGTAGCTTGGTACAGAAGATACCAGTGCATACGAGAGGAGTCTTACTATCCCAGAGACTAAGATATACGAAGTACAAGGAACCATTCAGCCACGGTACAACGGCAATGGAGATTCAGGTTAGGTGTCTTATGGTTGCAGTCTCGTGCCACTTCTAACACCTTTCGTACCAATCTACCCCTTATAAACCCCGCAGTATCTTGATTGTATTGATTGTATTGTATTGTCTTGTAAATTGTATAGATGGATGACTTGCTGAAACCATGATATCAGTAATGGAACGCATATAATGGAAGAACATGTAAATGGAATATATTTATGGTTCGGTTCAGTCAATACAAATTGATATAGATTGAATAGATGGATTCATATTGAATCATGTTGTATTGTAATTTGTACTTGAATCACATTCATGTCAGATTGATTAGGTTGAGACTCAGTCTGAGTCAGACACTTTTAAAAGAATTTGAAATCCTGATTGTTTTGGTGTTATCGGTAACTGCTGCACATAGACGGCATGATTTATGTCTTTTTCCAAGACAATTACCGTGTTGATAACACCGTTTGTTAAGTTGGCTACCTTAAATAGGTAAGCACCCATATCTCCGGCTCCCTGAGACTCAAGAGACTGGTCCCGCTTAAACCTATATTTACTAGGGACTTTATTGTAATTTAGTATAACTTGAGGGGGTTTTATGTAAAAATAGTTTTGGTATAATTTCAAAATACACCTCAAGCATTTAATTATCGTTTTTATGGTTTTCATTGATGTATATTTTATAAATGTGACATTTCTAGTGAATAAAACCTAATTTCATAATATATGGTATTTATTTGTAATATGAATATTGTTTTGAATTATCATGGTAGTTTCATGTAATATTTGAATTCTTTTCTTGATTTTTGGAAATATGCAATAATATATATATTTAAAATAAGTATTTTGGTAATATTTATATATACATATTTAATGAAAATAAATAAATTTATTTTCTTCTAAAAATCTCATTTTCTAAAGAAAAATGTATAAAAATTCCATCGAAATCGAATGTTCCTTATGGAGGTCTGCATCTCGCTCTACTAAGCTCGAGGATGTGCGATAATCCGCACCATCCCGAACGGGGTCCCCGAAATGGGTTGTAGAGACTCAATTGCATGGAAAGTTAAATACACTTTTTAAAGAAAACGGTTTTATAAGTTAAAGGGATTTATTTGTAAAGTCGTATTTCCCGTATTCTATTGTCCCAAAATTCATCGTGCTATGATAGATATGTGTGTTGTGAGGAGGTAGGTCATTACCTCGTGGACTATCTAAAGGTATAGCAAGGAATTATGATGGTTTATGTCGAAACTAAACTATATGATATTTTTCTGAAAAAATATGATAAAAGTTAAAAAAAATGATTATTTTGATGTGGAAGTTGTTTTGTTGAGTTTGTTAATGTTTATTAATCAACATGTGAGAATATGGTTTTATCTTATTAAAGAAAGTGTAGTTTTTTTAAAAAAGAAAACCGAATCGGAAGTCGGATTAACTCCGCTTCTATCGGATTTTAGAAATGGAAATTTTTAAAGAATAAGATGAGAAGGGAAAAAAAGACTTACTGGCTTATAAAATAGAGGGGAGAAAGAGGAAAAGTGGGGAAGCGCCGGTGCGTCGTTTCGTCGCCGGAAATTCCTTGGGTCGTTGCCGGAACTTCGTCGGAATTTCGCCCTTCGTTAACTCCACTTGCACACTATGGGAACTTGGAAATTTCTTGAGAGTTTTGGTAGAGAATTGTGAGTGAGGAGGGGTGATATGAGGGGTGGTATTTAAAGGAAATGCTAGGGTTTAGTGTAGTGAATGGGTGTAATAAAATTTGTAATAAAATAGGATTAAATATGAATTTTATTGCTCTCTGGAATAATTCAGAGTAAACAAGCAGTAAAGGGTTAGTGGGGTAGGCCAAACGTTGCAGGAGGTAGAAGATGAAGGCAATACCGTCAGTTTGGACCGGCGGCATCGGTCAAAATTGGTTTCTTGCTGGTTTTGTACTGTCGGGGGTGGGTTGGTGATGGTGCATTGGGTCGGGGTCGTTTGGTATTCTACTGTGTATATGTTTATTTATTCTGTAACTTACCCTATTACGTGTAGTGCACGTGCAAACTCTTGGGCTTTTAAAAACATTAAAACAAAAAGATAATGTGGCTGATGAGATTTGAACTCTGGTGCTTTGTCTCAGTAGTGCAAGGTCTTACCAATGAGCTACAAGCTCTTTCTAGTTGTTCTAAAGCAAAACAAATTCTTATAGCATTCACAGGAAATCAAATACCCTAAGTGTACATTAACTTTTAATAAATTTTCTATATACAGAATTTGGAGTTGTTACAAGTCCTTAGAGTCCCACACGGAGGGTTTTCACGGTTCAGGCTATATGATATAGATGATGTATGTTGGTACATACAGGTGTCCGATTAAATATGTGTACAGGCTACACAGACTTTTATTGGACGGTTGATAATACTAGCGGCTTAGGATTGAGATGGATTATTAAATCAAGTTTTGATTTAATAATATATATATATATATATATATATATATATGTATGTATGTATTCTAGTATTATTATTCACTATTCATTCTCTCTTGGCTATTCGTATTTTCATACGAATTCGCATATATGTATTTCGATACGTATACCGGGTTGTATTCCGTATTTATACGGAATATCTTCTAGAGGATGGACACCTCATTATATGATTTTATTTTTAGAAAATCATTAGGAAATGAGGTGGAGGGTGATGTGGCATGAGCATGGTGGAGTTATGTAGAGAGGTATGGCTAAGGATTTGTTTATTGTAAAATGGATGAGATATTTTTTCCATGGTTGAAAACACTTGGCCATTCTTCTACATGACACACACACACTCACATTCATTCATACTCTTTGGAGACTTAGCCGTTTCTTGAGTTGCTCATGCCCATGGCTTTCCTCACCTCTTCTATCTTCTTCTTTGATTGCTCACTTGAGCATGATACATGAGAGAAAAAGATAATGAGATATTCCTCCACACCCCACTCTCCAATGCTAGCAATCTTGGAGCGTCGGTTGCTTCGCTAGGCGAAACTGGAGCCTGCATCGTCTCCCTTAGGTGGATCATCTTCGACGGAGGAAGACCGGAGGCCAAGCTCGATCCAGGATGCCTTAAGGAGCTTATGAAGATTGTAGAAGACCTAAGGACATAGATCGTTCGGTATAACCTTCTATTACAGTAATTAGACACCTTTAGATTGCTAGTTTCATATTTGGATTCGATTCTGGGTAGTTGTTTCTAGTGCCAAGTTTTCTAAATGCTAAAATTTTTGTTCCGCAATCGGCCACGGTAGATGGCCAGAACGCTAGGAACCCCAACAGGTGGCCTATAAACTACTCTTTCCCGCTAAACTTCAAGCGTACGACGCTCGTATGCGTATGACAACTGGGCCAAGCAAGCTTAATTTGAGTTGTCCACCCTGACAGCATGTCGTAGGCTGGAAAATCATTAATAGCCCACAACAAAGCAGCCCACATCTGAAAAAATTGTTTATCATCTGCGTCATAGGTTCTCACGCCAGATTCCCACAACAAGTTTAACTCATCGAGGGTTGAAGGTACACGTCGATGTTTTTCTCAGGATATGATGGACCATCGATTAAAAACGCCGACGTAAAATATGACTGCGTCATAGCTCTCTATGGCGGCAGGTTGTATATAGTCACCACAATGGGCCAAGTACTGTGAGTACGCCCGCCGCGATCCATCCCGATTAGACTGAAACCGTCGCTCGCAATTCCCAACCTTACGTTATAAGGATCTGCGCCAAATGAAGGATGTTTTTCATCTAAAACTGTCCACGACATCGAATCTCTGGGATGACTCATTTTTCCCTCTTCACGAGGCACTTTATGGTGCCACTGCATTTCGGACGCCGTCTCCTCACACATAAATAACCGTTGTAGCCTCGGTATTAATGGAAAATGACGAAGAATCTTCACGGGCACATCACTCGACTGAGGGTCATTCTTAGGCTTGAAACGGCTGGTCCCGCACACGGGACAGTTTCTAAGTGTTACGTGTTCATTCGGGAACAAAACAAAATCATTCTCACATGCATGTATCTTATGATACTTCAAACCGATATTTGTGAATATCTTTTGCGCCTCGTACCGGCTCGATGGCACTTCATTTTCTTCGGGAAAAGCTTCTTTCAGGAGTTCTAGGAGATCGGTGAAGGACTAGTCACTCCATCTATTCTTACACTTGATCTGGAAGAGACGTACAAAAAACGACAGTTTTGAAAACCCTTTGCAATTTAGATATAGCGGGATCCTAGAGTCAGCCTTGTACTTCTTCAATAACAAGAGTCCAATGCTTTTCGTATCATAAGGAAGTCCAGCGACATTTATAAAGTCATCCATGTCATCGATCGGTGCGAATACAATATCATCTTCTTCGACGGCTTCGTCTTCTTCAAACTGCCATTCCTCTTCCTCCTCTTTTCTACTATCTCTTGCCACTTTGCGGTTTCCGTTACGATGAATTCGTTTCTCGTCTCTTGCACTCATTCCTCGTCTCCCATTACAATGACTTTTTCTCCTTGAAGTTCTCACGTAGTGTAATCTTTAACAAAACTGTATCTCATGATGTGTAACTCAACTTCTGACTTCTTGAGCAATCGCTTATTCATACACTTAGAGCAAGGACAATAGATTTCGTGCTCTTTCGGTAACCCAAGACATGCGTAGGTAAAATCGGTGAAAAAATTAACACCCTCAACGAAAAAGCGGTTGGCTCTCGAGGGAGCATCGACATACATCCAACTCTTGTCGTGGAGGTACGGGAATACCATATTGGAACAGCTCGTACGAAGCAAGGCTCATCGGATTATTTATATTATTACAAAATAGATATTTTAAGGATATATATACATATATTTATACAAAAATAATTTTAATATATATTTTATATTTTAAAAATCTCATTTTCTTAAGATGTCGTATTTTAAATCTCTCGAGACCGAATGCTCCTTGCGGAGGTCTGCATCTCGCACTACTAAGCCCAGGGACGTGCGATAATCCGCACCATCCCAGTCGGGTTCCCCAAAATGGGTTGTAGCGGCGCTTTGCAAAGATTTGTGTAAAATACTAATCTTTTAGAAAACAGTTTTAATAGTAATGGTATTTATTTGAAATGTTTCGTTTTCCCGTATTCTATATTCCCGAAAAGTATTGTGCTATGTTGCATATTTGTGTGTGAGGAGGTAGGTCCTTACTTCGTGATCTATTTAAACGTATAGCAAGTTTAATGGTTTAAATGCCGAAATGAAACTACATGGTATTTTAGTGAAAAAATACGGTAAAATAGAAATAGCAATTTCTTTTGATATAGAACTTGTTCAATATGATTAGTTAGTGTTTAATAGTCAACATGTAATGGTTTAACAAGATTTTATTAAGGGAAAAGTGAGATTTTAGGAAAAACCGAATCGGAAATTGGATTTGCTCCGATTCCGTCGGGTTTTAGAATTTCGTATTTTCAGAAAGAGTAGAGAAGGGGGAAAGTGGGACTTACGGGTTAACAAGAAAGAGAGAGGATAGAGGTAGAGAGGGGAATCGCCGGTGCGTTGTTTCGTCGCCGGAAACTCCTCGTATCGCCGTCGGAAGTTAGCCGGAATTTCGCCCCTTTGCTCACTTCAAATGCACACTAGGGTTTCTAGGAATTTCTTGAGAGTTGGCTCAGAATTTTAGGTGAGGAGGTAGTGTTTAGGGGTGGTATTTATAGGGTTAGGGTAGATGAAGAGTTTAATTGGAAAAATGTATTAAAATATATTAAAATGTAATAAAATTGGAGTAAATAGGGTTCTATTGTGTCTTTGGAACCGATCAGGGTAATTGAAGTGTGTAGGGGGGGTAGGGGAGGCCAAGAGGCACCACTTTGGTGTTGGGGACTCGGTGGTCCGGCCGAGTCCGGCCGGCGGCGCCGGCCCGAATCGGTCGGTCCACTGGCCGACCCGAGTCAGGCCACCGTTGGGTCCTCCGACGGTCCATCTACTCACTGGCGTATTTAACTTTTCATGGGTAGTGGGGTTTTTGTGAGATATGCACGTGTAAACTGTTGGTATTCTAAAAATCCAAAATAAAGCAATATTAAAATTAATGTGGGGTATGAGATTTGAACTCTGGTGGTTTGGTTCAGCAGTCCAAGGTATTACCAATGAGCCACAAGCTCCTTCTTGCTATTAATTAAAAAAACAAATATTTAACTTGTGCTCAGAAAAAAGTACCCCTTTCTTTAAATTTTGAAAAATTTGTACAGAAAGTTGTACAGGAAATTTGGGGTTGTTACACATATTTTTCCTATTTTTCCTTATCTTTAAAATCCTAATTTTGTATTTTTACTAATCTAAAATCCTACACTTCTCTTTTTAAAACCAAAAACCCTAACCCTGGCCCAATCTCTTTTTCCTCTTCCTTCTATTTTTCCACAAGAACCTGGCCCAAAACCCATATCCCAGACCCATACCCAAACCCAAGCCCCTATTCTTTCCCTATCTCCCTCACGTTTTCTCTCTCCTCCCCCTTGTTCTTTTCCCCAACGAACTCCCCCACGAATCGTTCATCACCATGACTGAGCCCTCCAACGTTCGCCTCCTCCCTGGGATCTCCTCGCAACTCCCTCTCTTCCCTCAACCGATCTCTCTCCTTATCTCTCTCTTATTTTTCTCTCAAACACCTTCTTTCCTCTCATTGCCTCCACCTTCGGAAACCCTTTCTCGTTCTTGATGAACACCACCACTACCGTGATCTTCTCACCCTTAGCCTTGCATCCCTGAACTGCCGCGACACTTGACCAATTCCGACCATTCCCCTCTACAACCTCACCGCAACCCATCGACCTTCCCTAGCTACACACGAGCTCCCCAACCTCCATCAACAGCTCCACCGCCTAACTGCCACCGCCTCCAATCACTACCTCCTCGATGTCAGCCCCACCTCGCGAAGAGCTACCCGAGCCCAGTTACCTCCAACGGAGCTCCGAGCCAAGTCACCATCAACATCATCTCGCCATTGCCCTTGGACTACCGTCACTGCTTCTGCCTCACCCCTTTCTCCTCCTTACAACCTAGCAGCCTCTTCTCCTCCTCAAACTCAACTCCAAACACTCAATCCTTCATTTCCCCTAGCCGAGAACCGCCCCAGAGCCACCTGAGCATCATCGCCCTCTACCTTCGATGACCACCAGCACCGCCGACCTCACGGAGTCGCCGTTAGCCGAGCCCAACCGAGCTTGCTGCCGTTGCTGCTGCCCGTGCTGGTGCTTGTGTCACTGCCGTTATCATTTCCTGTGCTGGTGCTCGTGTCATTGCCACCTCTACCGTGTCTTCGTTGTTGCACCGTCGCCAGGAAAGTTTCTAAACTTGCTATCATGCTACATATACTTAAATATACTTATGTATGTATATGTGATAAATTGTTATAAAACCCCATAGTTATGATTATTAAAACTCGATAATCACCTTTTGATATATGTGTGTGTGTGCGTGCGCGTGTGTGTGTGTGTGTTTTCCGGTCAATTAGAACTCCAATTTCGTGATATATAGATTGTGTACTGATAATTAACTACATGTTGGGATCTAAAAGTCAACGTTTCTATATTGAAATGACATCCCCGAGGACCAACGCTAAATCTGGAAATCACTATACATATCACGTTGTAAAATTAATAGTAAATTAAATACAAATCAAAACGTGATTTTCTAAGGTTCGTATTGAATCTTACTAGATAACCTAGAACCCTCTGCAAATTTTTATTTCATATGACCTTGATACGATATTGAAAACTTGAGAGAAATACAGCTCCGGAATGCAATCCAGAGCAGTATTTTCTGACGACAACTGATTTTATATGCATATATATACCTGTAAAAATCTGAAAAAATGCGGAGTCCTATATCATAGCGTAGATAATAAAGTTATCTAAATAATGGTGTTAGCTTCATTTAATTTAAGTGTTTTTTCCTATTTTAAAAGTATTTTAGATTGTAGACATATCCTGCAATTTTCTGCAGTGACAGTTTGTACATATTGATATTAAACTGAACATATCTCCCCATATACAATGGTTATTATTGATTCTTATATTGCGTTGGAAACCTAATTGATAGGGCTAGATTTTATTCAACTGTAGAGCTCCCTAAATCTGATCATAATCTACAGAAAACTGCGTTTGAAATTGGACTTCCAGTTCTGAAACTGGAATACCAGCAGCTTACACCTATTCTAAAATGAACATAACTCCTTAATCGGAAAACCTATTGATATAAAACCAATTTTACATCTTAGATAATCAAGTTATATGACACTGGCTGTTCTTAATTTATTGAACGTTTATTTAATGCATTCCTACCTTATCTTGTGATTGCTTTACACAAATTGTTTAGTGACTGTTTATATTGAAACCCTAGCAACTAATTTACATTGTCAATTTATAAGTGTTAATGACTGGGTTGTGACAAGTACGATAGTGAATCAGTGATTGAAAGTGATAATGATAAGCGAAAGCTTGACTGAATAGTGAAAATGATATGTATTTGTTCATAACCCATCTGATACCAGAACATATACTATAACCAGAGAAAATGAGGAAATCAAGGTGGAATTGAATTTGTATTTAGCAAGATTTACTTCTTTAGAAGATGATCATTCGATATTAGTGGTAATGATATATTTAGGTAGTTGTGCCTAGTGGCATGACTGACAGGATTATGTCCCGGGCAAAGTTGACCATAGTCTCGGATATGCATGAGACCCTCGCTAAACATGAGGATACATTCTACCGTTCGATTTCAATGACATAAAGACTGTTAGACTAGTGACATGCATATTACCTTTAACCATTGCTATAGTTCACAAGTTATACCGATACCTGTTTATGTTATTTCACTCATTTATGTTATTGCATTATACATGTTACTTCATACTTACTGTTACCAGCACCTGTTAGTATTATCATATTGTTTATATTGTGCCGTCCTGAAGATCTGAGTATGCATGCTCAGAGCAAGAAGTGGACCTGCCCTTTTCGAGGTGATTGCGGAAATTTTGACCAATGACATCAGCTTATCGTTTCTCTTGCTTTCAAATAAGGAACATTTGTTATCACTGGTTAGTTATTTATTTTTCTTGTATCCGTTGTACTCTGATTCGTTAAAATGTGAGAAATTTAGTGACTGCAATTCTCTGATTCTGTGTTGTGATTACCGCTTACTATGTAATACTAGAAACCGAAGTGTGACTATAATGGGATTATTCCTTGACCATAGGAGCACGACTAGCCTAGTCACTCTCATATTCCATATTTTAGGAAGCGAGACGTGACATGATTTTTTTGGTATCAGAGTACCGGGTTTAGAATGAGATTACAATTCAGTTTAGGGATCCCTTGATTCATATCCTATTATATTGACTTTCACTTTCATATGATCCTTGTCGCCTCATCGATCGATATCATATGATTCTTGCTTATTTCCTTCTCTAATCTGATTCACTTCCCTTCTTATCTTTCAGCAATATGACTTCCTCAAACAACCACTCATTGGATACCAATTCCTATGATCACACTGACAAGATCCTTAGTGCGCTAACGACCATCATTCAGTCACAAGAGAAGAAGACCGATCTCTTGGCTGAGGGATTAAAGGCTGTGGAAGAGGCCGCAATTACTACTTTAGGGAGCTCTACCCTTGTCCTTGTCACCCCTGAGGGTGCTCTCGTATTAGCTACTCATGCTAGGGTTGATATTGTTTCAGATTTCAAAAGACTGCATCCGGTCGTGTTCACAGGTGTAGCAGCACTGCTCAAAGCTGAACAGTGGCTGATCAACGTAGAAAATCTCTTGACGGCTGCTCGGATTCCAGATGAGGATAAGGTGAACGTTGTTAAAATACAACTAGAAAATGAGGCCCACACCGTTGAGGAGAGCAGATTGGATAAGCCCATCGGATGGAGCACATTCACCGAGTGTTTCCTGGACCATTACTTTCTGGCCACTGCCAAAGCAGAGATGGAAGAAAAGTCCATCACCTTCAAGCAGAATGGTCACCCTGTAAATGTCTATGCAGCATAGTTTAATAGGCCGGGCCAATTTTCCCATATATGGTTGCCACAGAGGTAGACAGAGCTAGACGATTTCTGCAGAGGCTTGATATTGAGATTCAATAGCTGATAGCTTCACTTGACCTGAATACTTTTGCTCAGGTACTGAACACTGCTCGAGTTCAAGAACGGTTGGAAGAAAAGGATAAGGGTCAACAAAATGTGGATAGGAGGGCCCTAATAGTTCAAACACAAGAAGTAGCTTCCCCTCACGGGGTGATCCCAGTTCAGAAGCAAGAAGTGGTACAGATTAAATGCCCATTTGTTCCTCAGCAGCAGCAGTGGAAAACCCTGGTTTGTGTTTATTGCAAAAGGTCGGGTATCTTCAGAGGAACTGTCGCCAGGAAAAAAGGTAGTGCTTGATTTGTGGATTTGGTGAACATATGATCAACGGTTGCCTTCGGAGAAAAGAGCAACAAGAAGGAGATCCGTCAGCGCCTTCTCCATCATTTGGGTAGTTTGCCTGTTTCGTTGTTTTCGTTGTTTTGTCGTTTTCGTTCATTGAATTTTGAGGATGAATTTTTCATTAGGGGGGGTATGATCTAATACCTGATATCTTGTAAATCTTTCCGTATTTTAATAAAACTTTTCCTATTTTTCCTTATCTCTAAAATCTTAATTCTATATTTTTACTAATCTAAAATCCTGCACTTCTCTTTTTAAAACCCAAAACCCTAACCCAACTTCTAAACCCTAACCCCAGCCTAATATCTTTTTCATCTCCCTTCTATTTTTACCCAAGAACCCGACCCAAAACCTATATCCCAAACTCATACCCAAACCCAAGCCCCTATTCTTTCCCTCTCCCCCTCGCGTTTTCTCTATCTTCCCCGGCGTTATTTTCCCCAACGAACTCCCCTATGACTCGTTCATCGCCATGACCGATCCCTCCAACATTCTCCTCCGAGATCAGTGCCTCGTCCCCGAGATCTCCTCACTGCTCCCCTTCTTCCGTCAACTAATCACTCTCCCTATTTATTTATCTCTTTCCCCTTCTCTTATTTTTCTATCAAACTCCCTCTCTCCTTGTCACGACCCGGAAAGTATGGAACATGACCGGCACTTAAACTACGAAACGTCTCGAGGCGTACGTAATTTAAGTAAGCCAAAACACAGAAATCCAAACCAAGTAAAGCAGTAGAGTGAAGGAAAAACCAATTTTGAAGTAAGAAGTTTAACAACATAAGCCGAAATATGCATTTTTAAAATCTCAAGTCTTTTCTGAAAATTTCGGCAGAGTTTCCTTTGTAAAAACTGACCCCAAACGGGGTACAAACCTGATAAAGTATATATAATGAATAAAGGCATCCCCAAGCGGGAGCTAGCTCTTCATCAATTGACGGTCACAACCACGCAAGCAATATAATATACAACGCCGAAGGGTGAGGATCAAACTCAGGATAAAAATCCAACATCATCAAGAAAACCAGAGGAAAACCATAGAACACAGTGCGCGACTCTAAGGTCGAAAAAATATACACTGGTCTTCTATGTCTATCAAATAATACAAGCCTGGTTGATGGAGTTTTACTAGATACAACTGAAATAACAAATATACAATGGTGGTCTTGATGCAAAAGAACCCACCTACCAAAGCAATCACCCGGAAGAAACAGTGTGCTAGCAAAACCACAACGAAACCTGTACGGAAAAACCTGCAAGAAACCGTGGCACAACGGGGGTGAGTTGCTAAATCGTGAGTAGAAAACATCTACGAGTAAAAATCGCATGTATGACGCTATCCTAGGTCATATCAAGTAACATCCTCAAATAAAAATCCTGATCCATTTATACATAAGTGCAATACCATGTGCTCATATCAGTGCCTCAGATAGCACATATCAGATATATAATGTATGATTACATTACTAATGGAAATAGAATACATCATGAATGAGACAATTATTTTCTTTCTTTAAAGAGATTTATGTATGTATATAAATCGAGTATTATCAATGAAATCAACAGAGAAATCAGTGTCAAGCATTGACAGAAAACATAAATCTCAATATCTCAGGCACCGGCTATCCTGACTGGCCTGTATCATCAAATCTCAATATCTCAGTGTCTCAAATCTCAATACTCGGGCTCCGTCAGTCCGGATCGGCCCATATCATCAATCACACGACCACAAACGGTATCCTCCGGATATCCGCCGCGCCAAACAACCACCGGTAGACAGTCTGCCCCTGCCAGGCTCATCATTCTCCATGAAATCACTCTCGTCCCGGGGTACAATACCGGGTCCACCATGCACCCGAGACGGTTCATACTACTCCTCGAAACGGGTCTCAAAATCCAACAGCTATCATGAAAACTCATGGTGGATAACTCATACATCACGAGAAAATCGCAACTTGCATTTTTAAAAGAGAGAGAGAGAGAGAGAGAGAGAAGTTTATATATATTCTTGCGGTTTTCCCCCTAAATCCCGAAATCTCATGAAAATCTGAAATCCAAAATCAAGAGTAAGTAAACAGTGAATATCGGCATAAAACCCCAAAATACTGCATAACCAATGAGTATATGAATGCATCTGATATCATGCAATGAGCGCAATTGTTAAACTAGCATATGAAAGCGATAACATATTGCAACTATCAACTAGCAAGCTATGTCAATGAATAGTATTTTCTAAAGTGTACGTGACATGGTAATTACCGATGATGATGTGTGTGAGCCGGCAAGCAGGTGTATGTGGAACATACGCATCATCAGTAATGGTGCTGGTGTCCTGACAGCAGGGTTTCATGATAATTACAGATAACATATGTACAAGTATACAATGCGATGAAACATCATGAATTACATAAAGTGATGTAGTAACAGCAACACCGAAAAATATACCTACCCAATATATGAGTCATACAGTTTGGTATTTAAAATACTCATGATTCTCCACTTTTGAAAATGAGTATGACTTGAGCCCAGTCAAAAGGGTAAGGGAATCCACCTAAGTCTGAGTCGATCTATATACATATCTAGTAGTTGGTGATCTCGCCTCAATAGTATCACGTACGATACAATAAATAATATGACATTCTCGAGTCAAGAGTGCGGATCTATCCTCATAACTATATCTCGTACGATAAATCTATCGTACGGCATCCCAAATCTGGGTATGGTTCAAATATCACATTTATCTCATTATTCATCTGGTAAACACATCATCGCATATCGAGAGCAGGGGTTACTGATCTAAGTCTAGTACACTACTAATATCATCAACAATATCATGATCTGGCTACTGATCTAAAGTCTCCTACAATCCGATATCATCCATACATATTATCATATAGAAGTATACATCGCCCAAGCGATCCAATATAAATACCATAACTTATCTCATCTCATATCTCGATCATATATCAACTATCATATATATATATATATCATCATCCACATGGTATCGTCGTCCAACGATCCTCTATAACATCATGACATATCTCGATCACATATTAAATATCTCACGGTATCATGCCCGATCATATCGACTCATTCCCAAGTAGCATATAACATCCTCATCATCCAAGCATATGAATACCAATATACATACATACATACATACATATATATATACATACATACATACATATATATATACATATATATATATATATATATATATATATATATATATATGTCCCCAATACGCACAAGGAAGTAAATGTATGCGAGTATGTGTATGTGCGTGTATGCAAATCTTTACTCTAGGGTTTCGTGACTAAGAAATCGACTAAAGTCTTTTCTTCAATTCTCACTAACACTAACCCCTAATCTCCTAATGATTTTATTGCTAAGGTTCATATCACACACTAACATGTAAAATTATATCTATATCACATCACATCATTTCTCACAACATTGCGGGGGTGATATACGCCATCCACCCGACTTCCCCCGTAGATATAAATCTACTCATCTTGATCTTTGCTTGCCGATGTCGATGACGCCACACGCTTGCTTGTCGTCTCGGAGTCCTCGTGAGGTACCTACATATCATATATAGCATCGTAAACGAAATCACGCACGAAAACCAAAATGTCGCACGAAACACCGATAGGTTAAAACCTATAGTCTCGCATGCAAAATACAACCAATAACCCTAGTCGTTGGCGCTCAAACGCCACACGACGGAAACACAATATCAAATACCAAATTCCAAATCATTAAAAGTCGCAAAACGAAATCAAAAACTTGGAAATATGCTCCAGATTTTACCCTAAGTCAAATTAGCCAATTTTGCATACAGGAGGGGTCTAATTCACTGGAGATAAAGCCCTGGAACAAGCACGAATAAAAATGGTGGGACCCAGGCTGCAATTTGCGGCCTCCAGGATTAAATCTGCGGTCATAAAGAGGGTATAGGGGCTGGGGTCTTAGGGGATGCTTCCTAGGTGCCTGCATGTATCACTGTCTTTACTAAAATATTTTCAGGCCACCCGGGTGTAAGCTGATTTCAAAATACCATCAAAATTTCCAGAAATTCCAATGTCGGGGTTTCTAAATTCTGGGTTTTGGGGTTTTTCTCTATGGTTACAGTCCAATACACATTCCCTACAGCGGTTTAAGGTCATCACTAACCTCAATTACACCTTTGGATTCAATTTAAAATCCTAACCACTTCTAGCAATTTTCAAAGTTCACATAAACACACTAAATCGGTTCTAAACATTCAAGGATACAAAAGTGAATGAAATTCTATACTAATGGTAAAGTGATTAACTCAATTGGGAACTCAAGAATTTTCTTGAGTTGCCCCAAGTACCCAAAATCTTTCCTTTCGTGGTCCAAAGTGTAGCTTGTGAGCTTGTGCATCTTTTTTTGAGAAAGGGAGATGGAGTTTTGAAGAGTTTTTCATGGTACTTTGAGGAGGTGAAGAGAGGGAGGAAGTGAGCGCAGCAGCCATTGAGGATGAGGGAGAGAAAAAATGAAGAAATGATGAAGAAGGAAACAATGGGGGCTTGGTCAAGTTGACCCCTCACCCTCTCTCTCTCTCTCATACCCATCCTTCATTACTTTATTCTTTTTCTTTTCTTTTCTTTTCTTTTCTTTCCCATTCAAAACAAATCCAAGTAAATCAAAAAGAAAAGCCATGGTAGAAAAGATGAAAAAGTGTAGAATATGACACGGTGCGGGTCATGTGCACAAATTCGGTTTAAAACACGATTAGCGATATTTAATCGCGATTAGCACTAAAAGTGAATATAATAAATCATAAAAATTCATAATTCTCTTAATTCATTTAAAACACCATCATTTCAATAATTTCTATAATTTTCCAAATTTTTCCCAATTTATCGGTATTTAATTATACCGAAATATTAAAATATTCAATATATTTATTATTCAATCATAAAAATTCCCAAAAATAATATTTTATTTTTCTTAAATGTTACAATCTTCCCCCTTAAAGAAATTCGGTCCCCGAATTTAAAATTAAACCCCTCAAATACTAAAACATTTCAGTAAAAGTCCAAGTTGTCGGGGCTCTGAAATCATCAATACATAAAATGCATCATAGCGCAATGCATGCGCATGAACAATGAGCAGATAACTCCCGCAATCATCGGAGTCATGGTGAAGACACAAATGTCAAATCCAAAACGAAACCAATATGATATATATCAAAACTATACATATAAACATCAAATCTATACATGTAAACATCTGAATGAAATGCATGCCAAACCTTTCATGTTGCTGTGCGATGCGCATAACACTGCACAGTGGTGGACGTCTATTGTAAGAAAATAATCATATATGTATATATCTTTTGTTTAATATACACGTCCCGCCATTTTTTTGAAAATAATTTAGAAGGGTTCCCTTGTTTTAGACGTTTCGTGTCATATCAGACACGTAGGTAAATACTGAGACTATAGCTCTCTGTTTGGAAATCTCTTCGATTACTCTCAATGCATGCAAAATATATTCAGGTACTGTCCTCTGACTAGTCCTGCTCAGTACGAAAACAAATAGCAATTATCATAAAAATATACTGCTCCATAAGAAATCAATCCCAAAATGTGCATATGAAAGCTACGTGCGTCTGGTGCATACGGAAATCAAAATCCATGAATGTTCCATACATGTGCACAGAAATAACATCTAAGTGCAATGTGTGTGCACGAAACACCTGTCAGAGGCAACGTGTGTGCCTGACAGCAAAATCAGGTGCATCTAATATGCACGAAGAATCTCGATTTAGTGCATCTGGCGTGCACCAAAATCGCATCTCATATCATGCGCCCAATATGCGCGAAAATCCAAATCAGGTGCATCGATCATGCACGAAATCATGAAATCCAATATCAAGCGCCGAACATGCGCAAAATCCAATTCAAGCGCGTCAAATATGCACAAGAATCCAATCATGTGCACAAGGTGCACAAACAAATATCGAGTATCACAATCAAAATCGACGGTATACAACACATTTCAATCCAAATCCAAATCAGGTATACCGTGGTATATAATCTCACAACCGTGTATCAGCGTGCACAAAAGTAAATCAAATACTAAAAGTGCATGAAAACTATGCCGATATCATAAGTCAAATCATATGCATGCCCTAGGCAAGAAATCACAATCAATATCTTTAATGACATCAAAACGAAGTCAGGTGCAACCGTGGTGCACAAAATACGTATCAATGAACTGCAAGCATATGTGAACTATACCGAGTGGAAAAATCAAATCGTGTGCGTACCATATGCACAAAATCAACCAAACTATATGAAATCTATGAAATCATAAACATGTGCAGCCAAGACTCAAAATCAACATCAAGTGCAATAAATACGCACAAATCATAAATCAACACGACGGTGTATAAAAACATATCTCAAGTGCAATAACTATGCACAAAAACGTAAATACCCAGTAGGTGTAACCATGGTGCACAAAAGCAAATATCATGAAACTCGGTCATCAAAACTCAATCATGCAATAAATCACCCAAAATGCCGAAATCCAAAGTGACTGATACATGATAGTCAACTCACGAAATCACCAATCGTAAATACTGTCGTCGATATGTCCTTCCTTCATGGTCGAGAAGGTGTCGGTGCATCCAATGCTAGAAGAGCAAGATATCTACTTGCCTTCTGATCATGGCCTGTCGTCTAGTGCCCTTAGACTCTCGTCTCTCACTGAGAATTGCTAAGTACATAGCTCCCGGCTCAACAGTCCAATATGGAAACGATAATGAAAGTAGTCCGCTCTGGCACGTCCTCTAAAGATCTCTGGCCAACTCTTATGGTCCCTCATAACAGGTCTCGTCGACGATGCTGAACTCTGGCCCGCTGGGCGTGTGCAATATGACTGATCCTGGGTCCAAGTCTTCTCGTATAGTATTTCCAGAAAGGTCCTGTCAAGGTCTCTCTCCAATCTCGCTTCTGCCGAACTTCCCGGAAGTCATCATTTTTACTATATTTATTTCTTGTTCCGGAACGACTGCATACTCATTACGACTTCTCCTGGAAGATATACCCATAGTCAACGCCTCTGCTTGCGTATCACATCTCTGATGTCAGAGGAGTGGAACGTCCTCTCATCACGATCTCGTACGAACCTCTTACTCCACTTTCCTCCAATGTCGACTGATTCGGACTCTTCTCCTCATGGCTGCATGGACCGTGCCCCAACGGCTATACTCATATCTGGAGTCTCCCAAGCAATGTATCCAATCACATGATATCCGAATGATGTCGAACTTTTCGATCGATTGGTCAAGGCTCCATAATCCCCCAAGAGCTCAATATCTTGGGTACAGTTTAATAGTATCGAATATATGCCACAACACCTATGGACCAACCGTAGAAAGGCAAACCCAAGCCTCACTAATGGCACCGCTGACTGCCGCAAAACCCTAAGGTTCACCGGCGTTCCATGGTCATTATGTCGAGTTAGGGTTTCCTTCTTCTAGAGGGTCCGTAGGATTACTTGCATTGTTTTCCGAATACTTTAAACTTGGAAAATGGGTTTCTGACATTCGATCGTCTATATCGACTCTCAACGTATCAGCGTGAAGTCGTCTCTAGCTGGAACCAATCAATCTGATGACCTCGCATCGGGGTAGGCAATGAATCACATGTCCTAGTCTTTCATCTTTGGTGACTAGCGATCTTCTATCATATCTCGAAGTATAACTCATGCGGCATTAGCTCCAAAAATCTGGGGCGATATCTCCTCATTTGTAGCAACAATTGGCTCAATCGTTCGCACGCTGAACAGTGCCTCAATCATCAAGTATAATTGGTGCTTTAACGGTCATCACATCCTGGCTGGCCTCTATCAGTGGCCCAATCCTCTGGTGCTAATCTGCACGTCCGAGAAATCTCATAACAGCGATCCATCAACGCTAATGGCGCAAAAATGCAAATAAACGATAGTTCTATGCAATCATATGTCTCTGGAATCACGCCCTGGTCATTTCTCGTCCGTGACGAGCTCGTGCTGACTGCAACTCTAGCCGTAGCTCTCTGTGCCCGTACAACCGTGGTAACAAAACCATAACTGGTACTGATGAGGATAGATCAAAGGAATGAATATAATACCGTGTAAGGAAATGTACATCCTAAGGCTTCTTAAGCGGAGTATCGTATCGTAAGATTGACGTGGAACATACACACGGTACATCACTCTGCTTGAGTCACCTACTCCATCAACCAAGGGTCATCCTACACTCAGGAGGTAAAACCTAACGCTCTGATACCAACTTTGTCACGACCCGAAAAGTACGGAACATGACCGACACTTAAACTACGAAACGTCTCGAGGCGTACGTGAAAGGTTAGTCTAGCACCCTATGAAGAGTTTAGAAGCATCACATATCTCAAAGTATGTATTTTTATGGTGCTAAACGAACATGCAAAGTAATCGATCCTAGAAAATTAGGGTTTCGAAACTTTAAGCTAATAAAAATAAGGGTTTGAAGGCTACAACCTTTGTAGCTCCCCTTTTGCTTGACTCCTTAGTCTCTAGGGTGATGGAAGAAGGTCCACTTGTAGTCCTCTTTCGTCCACGACGATCCACCCGAAGTTTCCCGTCCAAGCTAGCAACTTTGGAAAAGCAAAGAGAACACTCTAATCAAGTTGGCTAGACTTGAGTAGAATGATGTTGTGGCTAAGGATCTCACTTCAAAAACCTTTCTTTATTTGTGTTTAACTCACTAGAAAAAACTAGAGAGGAAAAAGATGAAGGAGGATGAAGATGGTGGCTATTTTTAACAAGAGGTAAAAAGATAACCCTTAAGTGAAAAGAAATGAAATATAACCTTGTATATTTTATTCCTTCTCACTTTCAACCATGATTAAATGATGGATAGTTAATTTAACTTGGGTTTTAAATGATAAAGAGAAGAATAACCCTAGGTTAGTGGTAGTTGAGCATGGTTAGGTCAAAGGAAGAATGTAGAAGCTAGAATGATTATCCTTTCCTTTTCATTTTCTTTTAAATCCAAAATCAAATAATAATCCATAATTTAATCCATGGTGTGAGTCTTATATTGCCACCATTTCCATATGCTAACAACCATGATGGATGGGTGTATGTATGTATACATGTATGTACATCCACATGTGCATGAAACTAGAATGAAAGAAAGAAACACATGCATGCATGCATACATCCATCAAGCCCTAGAAAGGTTTCAAGTGAGAAAACTAATGGTTAGATGATAAATCAACACTTAATTTATCAATCCGGTCATATCTCATACGACCCCACCAAAAGCAGGCCACCCGATCAATGTTCGGTATCATATACGCACATTTTAATCGGGTGCATGCGCATATCGCATACGCGCACCACAACGTTTCGCCTGGACTGGGTAACTCCTTTGTGGGACTCTAAGACTTGTCAATACGCCGGCAGAGGGTGATGATCATATCAGGTACCCCCAAACCGCAAGCGGTCAGCTAAACGTAACGGCCACCCGGGTATTGAGCGATCAGAAGAAAACAAGCGAACCTGCTACAACTCCTGTCGAGCCATCCGGCAACACTACCGTACAGTCCGGTCTCTTCGTCAGATATGCTGCATATCGAGCCTAGGGATGGTCACGTCGACCCTAATAACTCAATAAGTCATGCCGGTGAATGGTCTATAACAGATCGAGAAACTACCGATAACACTTATCAGCAAATCTCAGCAGCCCTGGCCAGGGACTTACTGATATAACCAGTCGGGCACAGCACAGCATCAACCCCCAATACCGGGAGAGACGAAACCCCTCCTATCGCTCATTGCCTTCATGTGTCTCGGGACTGTACCCAACGGTCACCTGTTTGCACGACTCAGTAGAGCCGTGGTAGGGTGGCAATCAAAGTACAGTAGGAGAGCACACAAGACTCCATGACGATCTCGGGTCTACAGACTAACCTGTACCAGTGTTACCTGAGAACTGCTATCCGACGATAGATATAATTCCATATAGGAGTTCTCGGCGAGTCCGTCCAGTGTACCCAGTCACCACTGAGCACCCGTATATGATCTTGATGTCAAACACCAATGGATATGGGATCATCCATCGCCCATCACATGGGTCTAGTATCATATACGCTAGTCTACTCTGGTATATCAATGCCCCGTCTCGATATACCTTCGACTAGGGACTTTCCAGGATATGCTTATAGACTACAGATGTCCCACTAGTATGATCTCCATCATAATCAGAGCAGTCAAGCCAATATCCTCAGGGCTTTATCAGCATGTATGAATGAATAAAAGCATGATCAAATCAACATGTCAGATAAAGAAGAACCAGATAGCATACTATCATGTCGAGCAAGAATGCATACTGAATATATATATACATGTATAGATACATCCACTATCATATAATGGCCTCTAGGGCATACATATATCCAACAATCTCCCACTTGCACTAAGGCCAGTTATTGGCGTATCTCATACCCAACATCTCAAAAAGTCGCTCATGCTGCGGCTGAGGGAGGGCCTTGGTGAATGGATCCGCGGCGTTGTTCTTTGTGTCTACTCTCTTAATCTCGATCTCGCGGCGATCTACAATCTCCCGGATCAAATGAAAGCGCCTCAGGATGTGTCTGGACTGCTGATGGGATCTGGGCTCTTTGGCTAACGCCATCGCCCCATTATTGTCACAATACAAAGGTATTGGATCAATAATGGTTGGAACTACTCCTAGCTCCGAGACGAACTTCTTCATCCAGACGGCTTCCTTGGCGGCATCATTTGCAGCAATGTACTCAGCTTCCATCGTAGAGTCTGCAACGGTATCCTGTTTGGAACTCTTCCAACTTACCGCCCCTCCATTGAGGGTAAATACAAACCCTGAGATAGATTTGCTGTCATCCTTATCGCTCTGGAAGCTCGAATCGGTAAAGGCCTCCATTTGGAGATCTGTATTACCATACACCAAGAACAATTCTTTAGTCCTTCGTAAGTACTTAAGAATGTTCTTCACAGCTGTCCAGTGGTTCTCCCCTGGGTTGGATTGATACCTGCTTACAACACTAAGTGCATAAGCTATATCTGGACGTGTACATAACATCGCATACATTATAGATCCTACTGCCGAAGCATAAGGTATAATGCTCATGTGAGCTCTCTCTTCATCGGTCTTTGGACAAGAATCCTTAGAGAGAGTGACTCCATGGCAAGCGGGTAAGGCACCCCGCTTGGAGTCTTCCATACTAAATCTTTTTAGGATGGTGTTAATGTACCTGGTTTGGGACAATCCCAATAACTTTTTGGATCTATCCCTATAGATCCTTATGCCCAGGATGTATGTGGCATCACCCAGGTCCTTCATGGAGAACTTCAGTGATAAGAATGATTTGACCGACTGTAGCATAGGAATATCATTTTCTATCAGAAGAATGTCATCCACGTACAATACGAGGAATGTGACAGCTCTTCCTACAGCCTTCTTATAAACACAAGGTTCATCTGGATTTTTGATGAAATCAAACTCTTTGATGACATCATCGAAACAGATGTTCCAACTCCGTGATGCCTGCTTTAACCCATATATGGATTTAAGCAATTTACATGCTTTCCCGCTGCTCCCACTGTCAATGAAGCCCTCTGCCTGATCCATATAAACGCATTCTTCTAAATTTCCATTTAGAAACGCGGTTTTAACGTCCATCTGCCAGATTTCATAGTCGTGGTGAGCAGCAATAGCAAGTAGGATCCGAATGGATTTAAGCATGGCTACGGACGAAAAAGTTTCGTCATAGTCTAAACCTGGTCTTTGACGAAAACCTTTCGCCACAAGTCTTGCCTTATAGGTTTCTACCTGCCCATCCACACCAATCTTTCTTTTAAAGATCCATTTGCACCCTACAGGTTTTACCCCAGGGGGTACAACGTCCAAAGTCCATACTTTGTTGGTGTGCATAGACTCCATTTCGGATCTCATGGCATCCAGCCACTTCACAGAGTCACCACTCGTGATAGCTTGCTGAAAACTGGTAGGATCATCATCATCCATGATGCAATCTTCTCCGTCACCATCAATGAGGAAACCGTAGTACCTCTCCGGTGGGCGAGAAGTCCTACCAGACCTACGGAGTGGCCGAGGTTCTTCAGTTTCTGTTGCAACAGCCGGTTCAACTAAATCGTCATTTGTAATTTGTGTCTCCAGAACCTCTTCTAGATCTACTACCTTGCCATCATCTTTATCTGTGAAAAACTCTTTTTCCAAGAATGTGGCATACTGAGAAACAAACACTTTTTGTTCCTCTTTGTGGTAGAACAGATATCCATAAGAATTCTTTGGATATCCCACAAAGTTACACATGACTGACCGTATCTCGAGTTTGTCCGGATTCTGCTTTTTAACATAGGCCGGGCAACCCCAAATCTTAATTCTCTTAAGAGATGGTCTCTTCCCATTCCATATCTCATATGGCGTGGTAGACACGGCTTTGGTTGGAACCCTGTTTAGCAGAAACGCTGCAGTCTCCAATGCATGCCCCCAAAACGAGACTGGTAACTCAGCGTCACTCATCATGGACCGGACCATATCTAATAGGGTCCTATTCCGTCATTCTGACACACCGTTGTGCTGTGGTGTGTAAGGAGGAGTGAGCTGAGAGAGAATCCCATTCTCTTTTAGGAAGTTTGCAAATTCTGTACTGAGATACTCACCACCTCGATCTGATCGAAGCATCTTAATACTCAAGCCGGTTTGTTTTTCTACTTCTTGTTTATATTCAATGAATTTCTCGAAAGCGTCGGACTTGTGCTTTAATAAAAATACATGACCGAATCTTGAGAAGTCGTCAGTGAATGTAATGAAGTATGAAAAACCGCCTCTAGCCTGTGTAGACATTGGACCACATACATCACTATGTATGAGGCCAAGGAGCTGAGTAGCTCTTTCTCCGTGTCCGGTAAACGGAGTTTTGGTCATTTTACCCTTGATACAAGACTGGCAAGTCGCATAAGATTTATATTTAAAAGAGTTTAAATATCCATCTTTGTGTAACTTGTTTAGTCTTGTTTCGTTAATATGACCAAGTCTACAATGCCAAAGAAAAGCTTCATTTAATTCTGAAAGTTTTCTTTTATTAGTGTGTTGTATACTGAAAACTGTGTGTTGATTTAGGACATATATTCCGTTATTAAGCGTACCATACCCAACCAACATTTGATTTAGGTGAATGTTCATAACATTGTTCTGCAACACAAAATTATATCCTTCATTGTCTAACAAAGAAACGGATATTATATTACATAGCATACTTGGTACAAAATAACATGGATTCAAAATCAAAATACATCCAGATGGCAACCCCAAGTGATACTCTCCCACTGCGACTGTATGTACATTGGAACCATTTCCAACGCGGAGAGTATGGTCACCTGTCTTCAAAACCTTGCTATTTCTCAGCCCCTGCATAGAATTGCAAATGTGAGAACCTGAACCGGTATCCAATACCCAGGAAGCAGAGTTTATAGAAAAACAGTTTTCATTCACAAATGCACCTGAAGCAGAAGCATCACCATGCTTCTTCTTGAGACTTAAGTACTCCGTGCAATTGCGCTTCCAGTGTCCTGTCTTGTGGCAATGGAAACATTCGCCCTTCCCTGAGTCTCCAGCCTTGGACTTTCCCTTTCCCTTCACCTTTTTAACTCCTCCCTTAGGATTAGTGGGTTTCTTCTTTTTCTTTCCCTTGGCCTTGGCTTTCGGGCGAGAAGAGGAAGACTGTCCAATAGTCATAACGGGAGTTTTTGCTAACTTCATAGTGCTCTCTGCACTCTTTAACATATTAAGGAGTTCAGGGAGGTCCTTCTCCATGCCATGCATGTTGAAGTTCACTATGAACTGAGCAAAGGTGGAGGGGAGGGACTGCAGAATAATATCTATATATTGTTCATTGTCCATCGTCCATCCAAGGTCCTCAAGCTCTTCTATAAGAGCTATCATCTTCAGAATATGGTCTCCTACTGGTGTGCCAGGGGCCATTCGCATCTGAAACAATTTCTTTGATGCTTCGTATCGTAATATGCGGGATTGCTCCCCATACAACTCCTTTGTATGGAGCAATATACCGTGAATGTCCATGTCCTCGTACTGCTTTTGATGTGTGTTATCCATCGATGCAAGCGCGAGGCATGTGGCCGTGGCACAGTCAGCGTCCCATGTCTTGCGGATTTCAATGTCCGCAACTGAGGATTTTGGACCAGGGACGGGCGGGGCTGAAGCCGTGAGGACATATGATACTTTATCATAAGTCAAGGCGATTTTCAGATTCCTCAGCCAGTCTTTATAGTTGGGCCCATTCAGTTTGTTTTTATCTAGTAGAAGCTTAAGTCCAGTCATTGGTATCTGCCATTAAGAGAGAGAAAAGAATACACTCAGCGAAAGCTCTTGCACAGATTAGATTGGTTTATTATCTTGTCTAATCGATATTTCCCACTGCTTTTTATCAAGTTTTTCTTTCAAACCTTAAAAAAAAAAACTAGCCAGGATTAATTACAGTCTACAACTTCGCTAACCGTTTAGCCAGGCCAGTGTCGGTACTTTGAGGGAGGTTCCTCGTGCCTTCGCACGGACCTAATTAGAGTAAACCTCGTTTTCCCAGAGGCGGAGCCCCGTTAACACCTTTCTAGACACCTAATGAGTTAGCTAATTGTAAACTGTAAAACTCTCCTAGGAGCAACTATTGCCCACAGTGGGATCGGGATCCAACCATCACATGGAAGGTATGCAATCTTATTGCAAATTTCAACACTTGAAATTCCCGATGTAATTTTTACCCCTAGTACTTATGACCTTAACTATCGTCAACAAATCATAAGTACCAGTCAAGTTCTACCCGTCATTTCTTGATCAATTAGACCCACCCATATGACCCTTAACTATGGTCAACAAAGTCGCATGAATGTCCTAATTAATCTGCATCATATGCAGTGTAGGAAGACATCACTTAGCTACCGTACACTACGCCTTAACTAATGTCAACAAACGTAGCACGAATACTAAGTACTCTACTTCCTAAAATGACGGAGGGTTGTGAATGATTTTTAAGAAAATCTTTAACGCTTTGAACTTGATATCGTTGTAGAATCAAACAGTTTTCAAAAGGAGCGGCTTAAGCTCCGCAGTTTTGAAATGTAGCTTTTTCATAAATAGCCGAGTAGTTTTCAAATCCGATTCTACAACATCTTTTTAGGTTTATTTTCTTTACATTAATCATATTAATGTAATCCCATCATTTAAGTCCTTAAGCCAGTCACAGAAAGGAAACGAAAATAACACGTACGCTTATGCCATCCGCATTCGCCGCAATGTTCCGTTATGCACCGTTAGGTTACTTAACTAACGGCATACCGGGATGGGACTAGCGCGGGTGCAAAACATAAGCAACGTCTACTATATATCATATATATAATATGTCATTCGTCTCAGATATCACAGAACACAGGCAGCAGAAACATAGATACAACATGGGATATCCTAGGACGTCCGTATTTAGTATTTAGCCAGAATAGAAAATACGGATTCCACAGTCACGATGAATAGCCAAGCCCACACCCTGGACCCCTACGAGAGTGGCAAGTGACCCTACCAATTCTGGAGTTTAGGAGACCCGGTCTCGACTCCTCGAGATGGCCTCCCACTGAACCCCAGAACCCGGTCACCTGTGCTCCCCTCCTTGGGTCCATCCTAATGCGGAAAAGTAAATAATATACAACACTGGTAACACAACCTCAACCCGGAAGTGCCCCAAATAAAAGAATATTACATTACATTTGAATTTACATGAATGAAAATATAAAACTCTCATCTCACATAAAAACCCCCGGCTATTCAATCGCGACAATCCTGCACATCATATCTCAGCAACACATAATATCACATATCATCAACGTAAGTAAGTATGCGTACCCCGATTGTCGTTGACGTATAGCAACGAAACCGGCGATATCGAACATACTACACTTACAGTCACAGAAAAGAAAGTGTAAAACTACAATATTTGGAATCCACATTCTCTTTAGACATCATAAATGCGAAATATCACATATTTCGTATTTCATGCCTAAACTATATGAATTCCACATATTGTATCACATTCCAGACAAACAGACAGTATTAAAGTTTTCGAACGAACGATCAAGTACCCAAGATTCACTAAAGCTCAACACTTGAGCAGGGTTCAAAAATCCGGAGTGTGACACAGTAGTAGCGGTCCAGCCGTAGAAGGGTCAAGCCAACGCCTCACATGTGGCACGCCGTACTGCCCCAAACCCTAAGGTTCAAAGGGCAGTTCGAGACGGTCACATAATCGAGTTAAGGTTTGTTGTCTTCTAGAGGGACCACCGCAAAAAGACTTGCACGTATCTCCAAAACATTTAAATCCCGTGAATAGTGAGCAAATGATACTCGTTCAAACACTTCAATACTTTCTTATTTACCCGGAAAAACTAAGAAATGAAAATTCCGATCGAATCGACGAGTTCCAGAAATATCTCCAGAATTTTTCAAAAATAAATACAGATTAAAAATACCCAAAAAATTATACAAGCAGATTCCTGAATTACTGTAAAAAAATTATCCATCAATTAATACATACGGCCGCGGAACCGCGGCCTAAGCAAGCTTAGGCCGCGTTTCCGCGGCAAGAATCACTGTTCATTGAATAATTTTTGTACCGTAATTCTTATTTTTTCCTGCTGTATTTTTTACATATTTTTAATTCTGAAAAATGTCAAATTTTAGAAAATTTCCAGAGAGCACCCTAAAAAGCCGTATTTCGGTTCGATCGGAGTTTTAACTTCGTAAAAAGGTCGCCTAATGTTCTAGGTCGGCTCTGATACCAATGAAAGGTTAGTCTAGCACCCTATGAAGAGTTTAGAAGCATCACATGTCTCAAAGTATGTATTTTTATGGTGCTAAACGAACATGCAAAGGAATCGATCCTAGAAAATTAGGGTTTCGAAACTTTAAGCTAATAAAAATAAGGGTTTGAAGGCTACAACCTTTGTAGCTCCCCTTTTGCTTGACTCCTTAGTCTCTAGGGTGATGGAAGAAGGTCCACTTGTAGTCCTCTTTCGTCCACGACGATCCACCCGAAGTTTCCCGTCCAAGCTAGCAACTTTGGAAAAGCAAAGAGAACACTCTAATCAAGTTGGCTAGACTTGAGTAGAATGATGTTGTGGCTAAGGATCTCACTTCAAAAACCTTTCTTTATTTGTGTTTAACTCACTAGAAAAAACTAGAGAGGAAAAAGATGAAGGAGGATGAAGATGGTGGCTATTTTTAACAAGAGGTAAAAAGATAACCCTTAAGTGAAAAGAAATGAAATATAACCTTTTATATTTTATTCCTTCTCACTTTCAACCATGATTAAATGATGGATAGTTAATTTAACTTGGGTTTTAAATGATAAAGAGAAGGATAACCCTAGGTTAGTGGTAGTTGAGCATGGTTAGGTCAAAGGAAGAATGTAGAAGCTAGAATGATTATCCTTTCCTTTTCATTTTCTTTTAAATCCAAAATCAAATAATAATCCATAATTTAATCCATGGTGTGAGTCTTATATTGCCACCATTTCCATATGCTAACAACCATGATGGATGGGTGTATGTATGTATACATGTATGCACATCCACATGTGCATGAAACTAGAATGAAAGAAAGAAACACATGCATGCATGCATACATCCATCAAACACTAGAAAGGTTTCAAGTGAGAAAACTAATGGTTAGATGATAAATCAACACTTAATTTATCAATCCGGTCATATTTCATACGACCCCACCAAAAGCAGGCCACCCGATCAATGTTCGGTATCATATACGCACATTTTAATCGGGTGCATGCGCATATCGCATACGCGCACCACAACGTTTCGCCTGGACTGGGTAACTCCTTTATGGGACTCTAAGACTCGTCAATACGCCGGCAGAGGGTGATGATCATATCAGGTACACCCAAACCGCAAGCGGTCAGCTAAACGTAACGGCCACTCGGGTATTGAGCGATCAGAAGAAAACAAGCGAACCTGCTACAACTCCCGTCGAGCCATCCGGCAACACTACCGTACAGTCCGGTCTCTTCGTCAGATATGCTGCATATCGAGCCTAGGGATGGTCACGTCGACCCTAATAACTCAATAAGTCGTGCCGGTGAATGGTCTATAACAGATCGAGAAACTACCGATAACACTTATCAGCAAATCTCAGCAGCCCTGGCCAGGGACTTACTGATATAACTAGTCGGGCACAGCACAGCATCAACCCCCAATACCGGGAGAGACGAAACCCTTCCTATCGCTCATTTCCTTCGTGTGTCTCGGGACTGTACCCAACGGTCACCTGTTTGCACGACTCAGTAGAGTCGTGATAGGGTGGCAATCAAAGTACAGTGGGAGAGCACACAAGACTCCATGACGATCTTGGGTCTACAGACTAACCTGTACCAGTGTTACCTGAGAACTGCTATCCGACGATAGATATAATTCCATATAGGAGTTCTCGGCGAGTCCGTCCAGTGTACCCAGTCACCACTGAGCACCCGTATATGATCTTGATGTCAAACACCAATGGATATGGGATCATCCATCGCCCATCACATGGGTCTAGTATTATATACGCTAGTCTACTCTGGTATATCAATGCCCCGTCTCGATATACCTACGACTAGGGACTTTCCAGGATATGCTTATAGACTACAGATGTCCCACTAGTATGATCTCTGTTTCCTGATTTAAAATCAGGAAAGCTTCTGTGGAAAGCTTCTATGGAAAGCTTCAAAAGGGGGTCACGTGCTCACACGTGACTAGTGGTCACGTGTTGGCACGTGACACCTAAAAACGTCGTTAAGGCAAGTTCAATTCCCTGACTGCGAAGAAGGAAAAGAAAAGCTTCAAGGAGAGTCGCGTGCTCCCACGTGACCAGGGTCACGTGTTGGCACGTGACGTTTAAATACAAGCGTCAAAGGCACGTCGGGTAACTGACCAAGTCAAGAAAAAGGCTTCAGAAGAAGTCACGTGCTCCCACGTGACCAGGGTCACGTGTCGGCACGTGACGTTCAAGGCAGCAAGCGCGTCTCCAGAACAACCAAGGAAAGAGAGCTCAAACAAAGGGTCACGTGCTCACACGTGACCAGGGGTCACGTGGTAGCACGTGATGTTTAAGCAGCAATCAGAAGACACAGCGCAGAAAGCTCGTTCCAAAGGGGGTCACGTGCTCACACGTGACCATGGGTCACGTGGTCACACGTGACCGACTTTCAAAGCCCATTTTTGACGACAGAATTAAATTCTGAAGGAAATTCGAATCTTTCCAAAGGAAAGTAATTATTTGGGACTAATCAAATTAAAGATTCAGAGATGATTAAAGATCACCTATCTATGGAAAATCTCGGCTTTGGGAAAGATTTCCCCCTTAAATCTAACCAAAATATCAAAGGAGAATCTCTGAATTCAAGATCCAATGGTGAATAAAATTCACCTAATAATCCAAAGGCCCAAAATGAATTATGGATGCAAATCAAATCTCCCAATGAAGATTCGTCAAAAAACTGATTGATGCGGCTGCCTCTCCTATAAATAGGAGCCAAGAGACAAAAAAAAGAGATATACATGCGCAGAGAAGAAAAGAGAAAAGGAGAAGAGCTTTGATACTTCGAAAAGACTCAGATCTTCTGCAAAAAACCCTAGGTAAGAAAGGGAAGGCATTTTGAAAGAAGCAGAATTTAATTCTCAACAGAGTTTAACTCTGATAATATAAAAGCAGAAGAACTTATTTCTTCTCTCTTTGATAGAGGATCTGCAAAGTGCACATCTCCCCTTAAGGTTGAGAATTTAATTCTCAATGGGTTGAGATCCTGCCATGCAGATCCAAAACATAGAGAAGGAGTGCAAACTTGAGAATTTAATTCTCACAGAACTATAGGAATTTAATTCCTCCAAAATAAAAGTGGGGCTAGACCCTATATCATGGGAATTTAATTCCTTCAAAACAAAAAAAAAGAGAAACAGGGTTTAACCCTAATTAAAGAACTTAGTTCTGTTGAAACAACGATCATCATTTCCTCAAAAATTTTATTAGGGTTCAACCCTATTCAGCCCTTCACATAAACGGGGAATTTAACTCCCGCAGAAAATTCAGAGTTAAACTCTATTCCAGAATACAAGTCTTCAAAAGAAAGAAGGATTTAATTCCTCTGAAATTAAAAAGTCTCCGGAATTTAATTCCTAAAAAAAGGAGTAACAAATCCTCTGAAAAAACCACATTAAGGCAGGGTCACGTGTCACCACGTGACCCCCCCTCAAAAGCCCTACAGAAAACCCCTTTGAGGCAGCACCCCACGTGACCCACGTGACTTTCAGCAGAAGCCTTAACGCATAGGCATTTGAATGCCCATCACGTGCTGACACGTGATGCTATCAAAAGATGCAGTAATTTCAGCAGAACAAATGGAGGAAGGGCGCTCTCACGTGCTGCCACGTGACCCCTCTTGTCTTAGTGTTTAACACTAAATTGAAACTCTCGCACTCAGTGTTAAAATATTGTTGGGCCTTAGTGTTCAACACTAATTAAAAAGCTTTATCTGCAGTGTTCAACACTGATTACCTTAGTGTTTAAATACTAATCTGAGATCTTCATTTGCAGTGTTCAACACTGATCTGTTTTAGTGTTTAACACTAATTTGAGAAGCCTTATTGCTGGTGTTTAACACCAATTATTTCTTAGTGTTAAACACTAACTTGTTAACCGCATTCCCAGTGTTCAACACTGATTGCTCTATAGTGTTTAACACTAGGCTTTAGCCCAATTGGCTAAATGGATAGAGGCAAAGCCTCTCCTTCAATGGATCAGCAAAAAGTCAATGTTTCAGACCCGACTGGACTTAGCCCAAGCTGGCCATAAGTCCTCAATTTGTGATTAACTGGGCTAATGGGCTCATAACATAATTAATCAGTCTCGACCCCAAATTGGGTCAGGGACTATTAAATCCATTCCGGTTCTAGGGTACATCTCTTCACTCCTTTGAAACTTGGCATTGTAATCCCTCAATGTCTTCAAAGAGGTGACGGGTCCCGACGGCCACTCATGATATGGACTGTGGGGTCCTTAAACCCATGCCTAATGCAAAATTCCTGGTTACGTGGAACACGGATAATGTCACTCTTTGACCCCGTGGGAAACGTCCAGAGCAGATCCTGGTCCTCGCAGAGCACGGCAGTGAACCCGTGTGAAGCATCCAGAGCGGAACCTGGTCCTCGCCAAGCACGGCAGTGAACCCGTGTGAAGCATCCAGAGCAAATACTGGACCGCAATGTCCTTAAACTACCCACGGACCGCAATGTCCTTAAACTACCCACGGACCGCAATGTCCTTAAACTACCCATGGACCGAAATGTCCCTAAACTACCCACGGACCGCAACGTCCTTAAACTACCCATGGACCGCAACGTCCCTAAACTAGAACAATAGGGCCCTCCATATGCTCTTTTGTCGGATCTAAACGGTCCCGTTTAAGTTGATCTTAGCCTCCAAAAATGGCTAACGCGTCCTTAAACCTTCAAACAGATTGGACTACGAATCCCCTAAATTAACTCCGGCTCGAGGGTACATCTCTGAACTCCTCTGACATCCGTCGTTGTAATCTTTCAACGTCGTCAGAGAGGTGATGAGTCCCGATGGCCATACATACGATGGACCACTACGTCCCTAAACTGGAACATTAGAGTCCAAACACTCTTCTGTCGGATCTAAACGATCCCGTTAAGTTGATCTTAGTCACAAAGTTAGACTAACGTATCCTTAACAAACGTTTGAGTTGATCTTAGCCTCAAGTATGGCTGACGTATCCTCAAACCAAACCCCCAAACCCAAATCTAAGATAATGCGGATTTGGACTAGTCCACGCCCTACGGGCGACGACATAACTCAGTCTCCGTAAACAATCCACGGGCAACAAAACAAACACCCACGACACGAAGTGACCATCTGGAGAAGGAGAAAGTTGTTACCGCAACGCGGTAGCGTAATTAACTGCAGGGGCTTGCGCCTGCAGGGAAGAGCGTCCCCACAATCAAAAACCCCTCAAATGAGGGGGAATCTGACGAAGTCTGCTACATCGGACGCATCCGTCTAAACCTTCGATACATGGTGCCATAAATCAACTTGGCATCTTCGGAGGGGTAGACGGATAGCACCAATTAGCATCTGCCCCGAACCCCAGGCAATCGGACGTCCCGACGTCCCGGCCGCCGTTCGGAGGGGAACAGATTCTGGCACGCCCGGTGGGACCTTTTCCTCTTTCCACTCCACACTTCGTGTGTCGTGATTCGCGAACCAATCGCGGTTCGCTAATAGTTGCCCTTGGGTCTCAAGGTACTGAGAATTGGCATCTTGCTTATTGCAGAAAGCAAAGGATCGATGGCTTTCATCCCTGCGAAATCCTCCAACTGCTCAGACGGCAACTGCAGCCGACGCTCTGCCTCGCCGGGAGGTATAGCCTATGGACCCCAAGCTGCTTCGCTGTTCACAATGCCGATGGAACAGGTCACCCGCGCCACCACAGGATTGTTTTTTGGGACCATGATCCCGCCGACAAACTTTACCGTTCCAGTGCTGGCGAAGGAAACTCTCAAGAAGTCGGTCTTTGATCGTCTTACCCCTACCGCGGCTCCTCTCAACGAGTCGCCCAACGTCAACGCCTCGGTCTTCTCTAGACTGGGCCAGAAATCATGCGAGCTCATTACGGGGCCTACAATCTCAAAGAAGACTGCTTCTAAGAAAGTGAACGCTCCCATACCCGAAATCGCCAAGGCAACCTCTCCAGCCAAAAAGTCGGTCTTTACAAGATTGACGGCTCCGGCCTTTGCTCCCGCTTCCCAGAGGACATCGGTCTTCGATAGGTTAACGCCAACAACAACCCCCCATCCACACAGGGGGCATGAAGAAACCATTCTTACCGCTGACCCTGCACCGTCCGCTCGACACTCTCGACGTCGCCATTGGCGCCGAGTGAGGAAGGCTGGGGGCAACTCTCCCTCCGGATTGACCCCACCAGCCCCGGTGGCCGAAGTTAATGCCGCTGTTCCGACTGGGAACAGTTTTGAAATGCTAAATAAGGTGCGAAGGAATTCCCCTACGGCAGTACTGAAGAAATCTCCTCCCTTACTAAAAAAGGTGGTGGAAACAAAACCCGAACAGCCTCGATCTCCTCAACGGCTGTCTTCCAAAATTTATAAGGTTTGGCGACAAGCCCGAGATTCGATCATCGATCCAAACTTCTCCCGCCAGCACAAGAAACTGAAAATCCAACCTGAAGCTGGTCACCAGGCTAAACCCCAAAAGGCTGTTGATCAACTGACTCATAAAAGGAGGAGGCCAGAGAGGACCCCACAGCATGCAACGACGGCTAAAAACACTAGGCCTAGACGCCCTAAGTCTGGGGGCATGATGGTCCACACTGTATACATGGCCTCTGGAAAGGAGGAGAGCCGCACTTCTACAGGCCATCGACCACTAACCCGATCCGTAACAAAATCCCAGGAGCAGCAACAAAAGCTCCAAGAAATGATGAATGCTATGGCCGCGCTCACCGGGCCAAAGGAAAGCCCAGAAGCGTCCTCAGACGCACGCCGGGAGGAAGAAACCGACGCTGAATTCCTTCGCCGAACACTGGAGAAAAGGGACAAAGAGGCGGCTGAACAAGCGGCCAACATACAACGGATGGGCCTTCTCTTTCAAGATGTGATAGGAATGATGATCCAGCAAGACTTACCAGCTGAAGATCCTCCGATTATTCTGGAGGACGACCGAGGAGAGACGTCAAATCCACCTCCAGCCCTCTCGACGGCCAAGGAAGAGACGATCTCTAAGACTGACTTGGCTGACTACATAGCCCAGCAAATCCGAGTTCATCGCGCAACTAAGGCAGCTGGTCAGACCGTGAAAACCGGGCGGCCGTATCCGAGCTGGTACGATCAAATCAAATACCCGCAAGGCTATACGATACCGAAATTCCATGTGTATAAGGGGACCGGCAATCCCCATCAACATGTCGCCCAGTTTCGGGCCCTATGCGGTAACACCGGCGGTGACGATAAATTGTTGCTTCGCCAATTCGTGGGCAGCTTGTCAGAAACAGCGTTCGAATGGTATTCAGAACTCCCGAACGATTCCATCAAAACGTTCGCTGAAATGGAGTTGTTGTTCACTCAGCGATTTGCAAGTGCCAGCGAACGCACTCCAATAACTGCACTTATTAACGCCAGGGTAAAACCGGGTGAAACCTGGGTCCAGTACGCTATACGCTGGCGGAACTTGTGGTCGAGATGTGAGCAGCGCATCGAGGAAGCACCTGCGGTGGGCATGTTCGTAGGAACTCTAGACCCTCACGCAACTATCTCCCAGTTTATGATGTTCTTTAAGCCAACCACATTCCAGGCTCTGATCGACAAGTTAGCTCAGATGGACCAGATGGGTCATAGACCACCTACACCGAAGTCGGAACCTCGGAATGACAAGGGTAAAGGAAGGGCAACCTTTGTCGCGAATGCCCAACAGCAACCTAACGCCCCGAAATCGACGGATCAACTGGAGGAAAGACGCCGGTACTATAATGAGAAAATGAAGCGTCCCTACTCGTTCCCACAAGACAAGACGAAGCGGTTATTCGAGTTGGCAATACGCAACAGACTTATAAACCTACCAAATCCAAGGCGACCACCACACCCCACCGAGGTGAATAACTCCAACTACTGCCCTTATCATCAGACGGTAAGTCATCCGATTGAAGATTGCTTTGTCTTCAAAGGATGGATCGAAGATCAATACCTCCAGGGGAAATTTGTACTGTCCGAAAAGTGGAAGGTGAACCCACCACAACCACATACTCCTAAGAAGGCCGATACACCGGGGGCAACCTGCTCCTTTATCGAAGAAGCTCCATGGGAGGTCGTGCTATCAACGAAGACCAAAAGAATGCTGAGAGACCTCCATGCATGCCCTGCGATCGAATGGAAGGACCCTCTTGAACCTCAAATCATCGAAGGGATGTTGAAGCCCCGCCCAATTATAAAGACTAACGATAAGAGCCGAAATACTCACGTCCAACCGTCAAAATCTTCGAAGAAAAAGAAGAAGAAATCCAAGAAGTCCGTGAAGCTTGGAAACGAGCACACGAACTTACAGAAGCAAATAGACGCGCTGGAAGAATACAATCAAAAGGCGCGAACTCCTGTCACACTGCAAGAGTTCCTCAACCATATCTTTCAAGAGGAAGATGAGGGGGAGAGCTCGTCGGATGAATCCGAAGGATATGTGGCGAGTTGTAACGTAATCTCCCACTCGTTTACCGATGATGGGAAAACTCCCGGCACTAAGAAGATGGAGGCAGAGCCTGTACCAGAGTGTCCATGGCCAACGGACGAAATGATCGACGCTTTTCTAGACAAGATTCGTCTAAAATGTAAAGCGGACCAGGAGCGTGAAATGACCACGCCGGAAAGAGCCAAATACGGACGACTGAACGGAAGAGTTGAACTACCTCCTCCAGAGCGAAAAGTATCCGAGGTAGACAAGAAGATATTCAAGACGAGAAAAAGGTTTGCCAAAGCCGTGTCAATGGGGATGAAGCTACCACCCTCGGAAGGAAACACACACGATGGGGTAGAGACGCACCCTGACTATTGCACATATCATCGGAAAATCTCACATCCCACGGAGGAGTGCGACGCCTTTAAGATATGGTGGCAAGGATATGTTGTTCGTCAGCAACATTTTAAGCGCATGAAACGCAAGAGCCGTCAGGAGCGAAGAGGTACTGTCGGAGGACATAACAAGACTACTGGCAACTGTTACATGGTTGACGCCAGAGGGTCACAAGTTCTCACCTTCGGGAGCGACTCTGATGAAGAAATGGCTCTGGGCCCTCTCTTTACAGAATCCGTTCTAGGAAAAAAGGAGGAATCAGAGGCCTGCGAGAACATCCAGCTGCGCAACCGCACGCTCCCGGAGAAGAATCTCGGTCCCGTCGGCCGAAAAGATAAGGGAAAGGAAAAGGTCATTGAAGATATCACTTTAGATGACCGGGTCATAAAAGAGCTAACTAACAAAAACCCTCCCAAAAAGGGTAAGGTGGACTATAACATCCTCGCGCACTTAAGGAAACTACCCTCTCAGCTTAGCATTCTTGATGCCCTTCTATTATCAAAAGAAGCGCGAGACTCACTCATTAAAGCGTTGCAAGAACCTGAACAATTCCAGGCCGTTCTCGCCACTGAAAGGATGAAGGATGAACTGGAGGAAGTGCATACAGCCGATGTCACTTTCGGTGATGAAGACCTTCTCCTCGGGACGTGCGACCACAACCGTCCCCTATATGTCTCTGGATACTGCCATGACATCAAGATAGGTAAGATCTTAGTGGATAATGGATCCTCCGTCGACCTCCTTAATGTTCGGGTGTTGAAGGAAATCTGCATGAGTGTGCAACACCTCGCTCGTGACAAAATTACTATCTCCGGTTTCGACTCTCAATCGTCACGGACTCTCGGATCTGTAATACTGACGTTACGCTTCGGACTTCTCGTCACAGACATCAAATTCCATGTCATTGACGCCAAGACCTGCTACAACGCCTTGCTCGGCCGTCCCTGGCTACACGAGTACAACATCATCCCTTCTACACAACATCAGTGTATGAAATACTTCAAGGATGGTTTCGAGTACACTGTAACAGGCGAGTTAAACCCGTTTTCTGTGAACGAAGTCCGCAAATACGAAGATGCGAAATACTTTTTGCCAGATTTCGAGGATACAGAAAGGTGTCGCGACCCGAAGAACAAAACCGCCGCCACCATTCCCGTTTTTGGGAGCGATACCGAAGAAGAGGAGGAAATAGTGTATACGGGGCCATCCCAACGCAACAACCTGGGGGCACCCACCCCCGTACCGGTCTTCGGGAGTGATTCGGAGGACGAGGTTAACGTCGTGTTCTCCAATCGGCTGTCAATACAGGCACCCCTTTGCGATGACCATAGTCTGCAAATCACCATGGTACCGCAAGAACACTATAAGGATCTCGACGCGCTTCAAACCCACAGCGTGCAGGACCTGCAAACATTTTACGTCCCTCCCAAGCGAAGGGGTGAAAAGGTGATCCTATTCTATCAATCCTCAGAGTCGAAGGTGGAGAAAGAGATCTGGCACGGCATGGATGTTACACTTGACAGGCTCCAACCCATTCGTCTGCCTAGATACTATACAAATGGATTGAAGAAGTTATTGAAGCGCCAAGGAGTACCCTTAAAACAGACTGTGCGGCAGGCTCGGTTCTACAACAGGATTTGGGATGTCCCTGGGACCCAACGCAAATTGCCCAACGGAAAAATAGAAACACTTGGGCTTGGGTACGCGAGAACGGGAAAACAGGAGCGAGCCCACGGCAGCTACGCCATATATACCTTTGATGAAGAAGAAGGCGCCACGTCAGGAGAGACCAATCCCTCATCAAAACTAAACCCCGCGATCGAAGAGCCAAACCCGTTGTTTAAAAGACGAATGGGCAAGCCTACCACGAAAGCGGATCAGAAAATTCGGGAAGATCACAACCACGAAGTGGCCATCTATGAGAAAGCCAGGACGCAACGTCTATTCCAACAAACTGCACAGGCTGCAAAAGATAAAGATGTTCACCATCGTCAACCCGTCATACGAAAGGCTCGACGCAGGGACGGGAATAAATTAAGAAGCAAAAAAAGAAGCCGACAACAACGACGCAGGATTAGAGGGTTACGGGAATTGCGCGGCTCGGACTCGTCCCTCATGGAAAAGATGAGTCGAGCATACTCCTTCCCTCGAGACAAGACGGAACGGTTACTCAAGCTCGCCCTAAAACATCAGATGATCACGCTTCCAGAGTCTAGGCATCCTGAGCAGGCTAGCAAGGTCTCTCATCCGGGTTATTGCTCTTATCACCGAGCCATAGGACATCCGACCGAAGATTGCTTCACCTTCAAGAACTGGGTCGAGGACCAGTACCGACGGGGCAGATTCGCTTTATCCGACGGTTGGAAAGTAACGCCGCCGCAAAGGCACGAGCCTAAAGCCACAAGAGCAGAACCGGATCCGCCTCAGTCTTGGGAGCGAGTTCGCACCTGTTATATGATTACGATATTAAAAGAAGAGCCCGAGAACGAAGATGACCTTCCCCGGTGCTTCGAGAACAGCGATGACGAGTTGATCTCGGAATTTCCGCCCGCTCCGAAAGAACTGGAAGACGGTATACATACTACCGCAGATAACCTCAAGAAGATCGAGCTGGGATCGGCAGACGACCCGCGGCCGACATTTGTCAGCGAGCTGTTATCCGAGGAAAAGGTGGCCGCGTTAAAGAACGTGCTCCTACGGCATAAAGACTGCTTCGCATGGAACTACTCCGAGATGCCAGGATTGGATCCGGAGATTGCAGTGCATAGATTAGCAATATCCCCGGATATCAAGCCAGTCAAGCAGGCGCCAAGGAGGATGCGACTTGAGCTGGAGATGAGCATCAACGCCGAAGTCAAGAAGTTGATCGATTCCGGATTTATCCAAGAAGTCCAATACCCCGATTGGATCGCCAATATCGTCCCGGTAATGAAGAAGAATGGAACGGTGCGCATATGCGTGGATTTCAGGGATCTCAATAAAGCATGCCCAAAGGACGATTTCCCGGTGCCGGTAACCGAGCTAATGATAGATAACACGTCTACTCACGAGATCTTCTCCTTTATGGATGGTTCTTCAGGATACAATCAGATAAAAATGCATCCCGAAGACCAGAAGCACACCGCTTTCCGGACCCCTTTGGGTGTATTCTGCTACAGGGTTATGCCCTTTGGCCTAAAGAACGCTGGCGCCACCTACCAAAGGGCCATGACAAAAATCTTCGACGATCTCATACACGACATCGTCGAATGCTATATCGATGACCTCGTAGTGAAGAGCATGTCATACGAAGAGCATTTAAAGCATCTCGAAACCGTATTTCAACGCCTTCGGCAATACAATTTGAAAATGAATCCCCTCAAATGCGCGTTTGGAGTCTCCTCGGGTAAATTCCTGGGATTCATCGTTCGACACCGAGGTATTGAAATAGATCCGTCAAAGATTAAAGCGATTATGGAAATGCCCCCGCCAAGAACCCTCAAACAGTTGCGGTCTCTCCAAGGGAAGCTCGCATACATCCGGCGATTTATCGCAAATCTTTCAGGCAAATGCCGCCCCTACAGTCACCTGATGAAGAAGGGAACCCCATTCGTCTGGGATCAAAAATGCCAAGGCGCACTAGACGAGATCAAGCAGTACCTGCAGAACCCGCCGGTATTAGCTGCGCCGGTCAAGGGAAAACCCCTCATTCTTTATACAACCGCCCTCGAAGGTTCCTTGGGCGCATTATGGGCATAAGAGAATGACCAGGGGAAAGAAAGAGCACTTTACTACTTAAGTCGAGTGCTACTGGGGGCAGAAAGCAATTACTTGCCCATTGAAAAGCATTGCTTGGCATTAATCTTTGCAGTAACGAAGCTCAGGCACTATGCGTTGGCGCATGAAGTCCGTCTCATTTCAAAGGTGGATCCCCTTAAATACCTGATGTCAAAGGCTATATTGACGGGACGACTCGCTAAATGGGCCCTACTCTTGATGGAGTTTTCGATAACATATCAACCCCTCAAGGCAGTAAAGGGCCAGGCCATTGCCGACTTCCTCGCTGAGCACCCGATACCGGCCGACTCTCCTCTAAACTGTGATTTGCCGGACGAGCATGCATTTGATGCAATTGGCGGTGGAAGCACACGATGGGAACTCTATTTCGATGGAGCGTCCTCCACAAAGAAACAGAAACAGGGTAACCCGATCATCAAATCGGGGATAGGCCTTATCTTTGTAACTCCACAAGGAGGGATAATGCGCTTCGCCTTCTCCTTAACAGAGTCAAGGACAAACAATGAAGCCGAATACGAAGCTCTGATAGCAGGCCTCGAAATCGCCATCAACATGGGAATTGAAGACCTCCACATATACGGGGATTCTCAGCTGGTCGTTAGCCAAATAAATGGTGACTACCAAACATGCAAATCAGAATTGGTGAAATACGGCGTAAAGGTGCGACAACTGTTGGCCCAGATCCCCTCCTATATTCTAGAGAACATACCGCGCGCGGAAAACAGCAAAGCAGACGCGTTGGCCAAACTCGCTAAAGAACTGGCTGACGAGAACCTCGATGACGTCAGAATCGTGGTACAAAGCCGTCGAGTGCTCGCCCCGGCAGAAATACCTCCGGAATTATATAAAGAAAAGGGAGCGATTCAGCAAGCGACCCTACAAATAAAAGACCGTGAGAAGGCTGAGGACTGGAGGGAAGTCTTCATGGACTACTTTAAGTCCCACCGAATGCCCGAAGAGGCGTCCTCAAGGCATCAGCTTATGAAACGAGCTCTATCCTTCGCTTTCGTCAACGATACCCTGTACAAGAGATCGTTTGATTTTCTATGGCTGAGATGCTTGGGACCTGACGAAGCGGAACGAGTCGTTCGAGAAGTTCACGACGGACTTTGCGGTTCTCACCAAGCAGGCCCAAAGATGAAGTTAAAAATTAAACGGATGGGTTACTACTGGCCCACGATGATCCAGGACTGCCTCGAGTATGCAAAGCAATGCCACTCATGCCAGATCCATGGAGACTTCATCCACCAACATCCGAATCCACTACACCCAACGGTGGCCAGCTGGCCATTCGAAATGTGGGGGACTGACATAGTCGGCCCCATAGAGCCGGCATCAGCCCGGGGACATCGTTTTATCCTGGCGACAACTGATTACTTCTCCAAATGGGCAGAAGCGGTACCACTGAGGGAAGTGAAGACGGAGAACATTCTCCATTTCTTCAAAACACACGTCATCTATCGGTTCGGAACCCCGCGACGGATTATCTCCGATAATGGGCCGGCCTACCGAAGCCATAAGATTAGCCGCTTCGCACAGCAGCACAATATAGACTGGAGATATTCTTCAGTTTACAACCCACGAGCTAACGGTCTGGCCGAGGCTTTCAATAAGACCTTGACGAAGATCATGAAAAAGACCGTCTCCAGGAATAAGAGAGACTGGCACGAAAGGCTGCAAGAAGCCCTCTGGGCTTATCGAACTACATTCAAGACGGCCACGAACACAACGCCGTACACGTTGGTATTTGGGACGGAAGCAGTTCTCCCCCTCGAGATAGAGTTACCCTCTCTACGAGTAGCAGTCCACCACGAGCTGACGAACGAAGAAAATGCTCACCTTCGGCTTGAGGAGCTTGACGCCCTCGATGAAACCCGGCTCATAGCGCAACAATATCTAGAAGCCTACAAAGCAAAGATGACGCGCTCGTACGAAAGATTGACCAGGCCGAGGACATTCCGCCAAGGCGAACTCGTGCTAGTGGTCAAAAGACCGATGATCCCCAATCGTGCCAAGCGGGGAAAATTTGAGCCAAACTATGAAGGCCCGTACATCATAGACAAGGTCTACCAGGGTGGAGCCTACCTACTCATGGACATGCACGGTGAAAGGCCTTTCAGGCCAGTAAACGGCCGCTTCTTGAAGAAATACCATGCTTAATAAGCTGCAGCCTAGGTCAATGATGGATGACGACGACTATGTCCGCTCGCTATCTTCCTAAAGCTCAGACTTTACAAGCAGCAGCCGGCCTTCCTATATCGACGGACCGAAACGTCCTTAAACTATCGTCGGACCGAAACGTCCTTAAACTATCGTCGGACCGAAACGTCCTTAAACTAACAGCGGACCGAAACGTCCCTAAACTAATGCCGGACCGAAACGTCCTTAAACTAACAACGGACCGAAACGTCCTTAAACTAACAGCGGACCGAAACGTCCTTAAACTATCGACGGACCGAAACGTCCCTAAACTACCACCGCAACGTCCTTAGGTTGACGAGATGGATAAATAAAAAAAAATGATAAAAAAAAAAAAAAAAAAAAAAAAAAAAAAAAAAAAAACGGTATGTCCATAAGCAAAATGGGCACGGATGAAAACCCGAAAGGGCTCCGTGAGTAAAAACAGCAGGACTACCGGCGAGTGTTTGTGAAAACCCGAAAGGGCGCAACCTCGTTAAAGGACACTTACAGAGTCCTCTCGACCCTGTAAGGAGAAACCACCTGCGTGAGATCCTTACGACTCACAAAGGAGCAGCACACTTAGGGATCCTCACGATTCCTGAGGAGAAAATACACTTACGAGATCCTCACGACTCGTAAGGAGAATTCTCTTATGGGACCCTCACGGCTCATGAGATTTGAAAGTCTTAAGTTACAGAAACCTGAACCTGTTCTTAAGCAAATCCCCCACAACCTCCGATATTGCCCTACAAGAGGCTCAATACTGACCCTTGTATACAATCCACGGGCGCGAATAAACATTTCCCCAGCAAAGTCCAACCCTTGTAGGTCCCCTCGACCCATAAGGAGAAAACCCTCTTGTAGGATCCTTACGACTTACAGAGGAACATACACTTAGGAATCCTCACGATCCCTAAGGAGAAAATACACCTGCAAGATCCTCACGACTTGTAGGGAGAAATACCTTTGTGAGACCCTTACGGCTCATGAAGTCAAAAGCCTTAGTCGACAGGACCTTAACCCTGTTTGCTAAGCCACCTTTGTTCAACATCGATAGAGGCAAATGATGATTTGCTCCTGGCAACATCCCAGTTGCAGCGATGCTGATGCCGAAATCGGTGTCCAAAATCCGAGCTTGCGGCGAAAAAGCTAGCAAGCCACACATGCCTACAAAATAGCCGAAATGATGGGGCAACTTGCAATAAAAAGCAGCAAGTAAAAATGTATGCATGAAAAATAGCCGAAATGATAGGGCAACTCGCAATAAAAAAAAAGCAGCGAGTAAAAATAAAACAAATAGCCGAAATGATAGGGCAACTCGCAATAAAAAAAAAAAAGCAGCGAGTAAAAATAAAACAAATAGCCGAAATGATTGGGCACCGCGAAAAATAGCCGAAATGATTGGGCAATCGCGACCTTCGCGATATAAAAAGCTGAAATGATAGAGCATCGCGGAAAGAATAAAAGAAATGATGGAAAAATGAAACCTTTTTGCCCTACAGGTGATACTACAACAATCCCTGTACACAATCCAGGGGCGCAAACAAAGAAAGAGTCGTACTCCTTCCCCCAGGTTTCACCAAAAAAGAAGAAGCCAGGTCTCGACGGGCCACAAGCGACCTAGAGATCATCCAAACACTCGTCTCGTAACAACGGACATGACTTCAAACAAAGCAGAGCAGCGGCAGCTCCCAATTCCATGGCTCGGTGGTATACATATCGCCAACAGTCAAACCTCCATTCCGTGAAATGCGGATACAATCGATAAAATTCCTGGTTACGTGGAACGCGGATAACGTCACTCTTTGACCCCGTGGAAAACGTCCAGAGCGGATCCTGGTCCTCGCAGAGCATGGCAGTGAACCCATGCGAAGCATCCAGAGCGGAGCCTAGTCCTCGCCTAACGCGGCAGTGAACCCGTGTGAAGCATCTAGTGCAAACTTCCTGGTTACGTGGAACGCGGATAACGTCACTCTTTGACCCCGTGGAAAACGTCCAGAGCGGATCCTGGTCCTCGCAGAGCATGGCAGTGAACCCATGCGAAGCATCCAGAGCGGAGCCTAGTCCTCGCCTAACGCGGCAGTGAACCCGTGTGAAGCATCTAGTGCAAACTTCCTGGTTACGTGGAACGCGGATAACGTCACTCTTTGACCCCGTGGAAAACGTCCAGAGCGGATCCTGGTCCTCGCAGAGCATGGCAGTGAACCCATGCGAAGCATCCAGAGCGGAGCCTAGTCCTCGCCTAACGCGGCAGTGAACCCGTGTGAAGCATCTAGTGCAAACTTCCTGGTTATGTGGAACGCGGATAACGTCACTCTTTGACCCCGTGGAAAACGTCCAGAGCGGATCCTGGTCCTCGCAGAGCATGGCAGTGAACCCGTGCGAAGCATCCAGAGCGGAGCCTAGTCCTCGCCTAACGCGGCAGTGAACCCGTGTGAAGCATCTAGTGCAAACTTCCTGGTTATGTGGAACGCGGATAACGTCACTCTTTGACCCCGTGGAAAACGTCCAGAGCGGATCCTGGTCCTCGCAGAGCATGGCAGTGAACCCGTGCGAAGCATCCAGAGCGGAGCCTAGTCCTCGCCTAACGCGGCAGTGAACCCGTGTGAAGCATCTAGTGCAAACTTCCTGGTTACGTGGAACGCGGATAACGTCACTCTTTGACCCCGTGGAAAACGTCCAGAGCGGATCCTGGTCCTCGCAGAGCATGGCAGTGAACCCATGCGAAGCATCCAGAGCGGAGCCTAGTCCTCGCCTAACGCGGCAGTGAACCCGTGTGAAGCATCTAGTGCAAACTTCCTGGTTATGTGGAACGCGGATAACGTCACTCTTTGACCCCGTGGAAAACGTCCAGAGCGGATCCTGGTCCTCGCAGAGCATGGCAGTGAACCCGTGCGAAGCATCCAGAGCGGAGCCTAGTCCTCGCCTAACGCGGCAGTGAACCCGTGTGAAGCATCTAGTGCAAACTTCCTGGTTACGTGGAACGCGGATAACGTCACTCTTTGACCCCGTGGAAAACGTCCAGAGCGGATCCTGGTCCTCGCAGAGCATGGCAGTGAACCCATGCGAAGCATCCAGAGCGGAGCCTAGTCCTCGCCTAACGCGGCAGTGAACCCGTGTGAAGCATCTAGTGCAAACTTCCTGGTTACGTGGAACGCGGATAACGTCACTCTTTGACCCCGTGGAAAACGTCCAGAGCGGATCCTGGTCCTCGCAGAGCATGGCAGTGAACCCGTGCGAAGCATCCAGAGCGGAGCCTAGTCCTCGCCTAACGCGGCAGTGAACCCGTGTGAAGCATCTAGTGCAAACTTCCTGGTTACGTGGAACGCGGATAACGTCACTCTTTGACCCCGTGGAAAACGTCCAGAGCGGATCCTGGTCCTCGCAGAGCATGGCAGTGAACCCGTGCGAAGCATCCAGAGCGGAGCCTAGTCCTCGCCTAACGCGGCAGTGAACCCGTGTGAAGCATCTAGTGCAAACTTCCTGGTCACGTGGAACGCGGATAACGTCGTTCTTTGACCCCGTGGAAAACGTCCAGAGCGGAGCCTGGTCCTCGCCAAGCACGGCAGTGAACCCGTGTGAAGCATCCAGAGCAAACACCGGACTGTGGAGTCCTTAAAATCCACGGACTATGACGTCCTTAACCTCGACCGTGATGTCTTAAAACTAACGATCAATCCCCCCGATTCCCTACGGATTTCGCCTTGGTTTAAGGGTACATCTCTTCACTCCTTTGATACCTGGCGTTGTAATTCCTCAACGTCTTCAAAGAGGTGGCGGGTCCCTGCAACCAAACACCGGACTGTGGAGTCCCTAAATCCACGGACTATGAGGTCCTTAACCTTGACCGTGATGTCTTAAAACTAACATCGGACTGTGGAGTCCTTAAATCCACGGACTATGAGGTCCTTAACCTTGACCGCGACGTCTTTAAACTACGATACCTCGAAAGATCCCTGACTCCGTGAAACGCGGATAAGGATGATCACATCCAACACTTGCAGGCCCTCACGACCTGTAAGGAAGAAAAACTCTCTTGTGGGATCCTTACGACTCTCAAGGGAAAACCCTTTTAAGAATCCTCACGATTCTTAAGAAGAACTCACACCTATGGGATCCTCTCGACCTGTAGGGAGAAAAACTCTTTATGAGACCCTTGTGGCTCGTAAAAAGCAAAAGCCTTAGGAAACAGATCCTAACCCTGAATCCTAAGCCACGACCGTCCTGCAAGAAGATTAAGATAGAATATCCGCAGAATGCATTCAATGAAAAGGAGACACATCATTGGCAAGAAAAATGTATCTTTTATTCATAAACCAAAACGGGTACAAAGTACAATTTATGGAAGGAACAAAAAGAAAATACTCTCATCCATGAGTATGTACAAAAAGGAAGAAAAAGATACAAATGTTTCAGGCCGGCGGGCGATTCAGCAACTTGGTCAGCTCATCCTGCTTTTGCTGAGCCACGGCTTCATGACGCAAGATCTCCAGAAGACGAGCCTCCGCCTGAGCTTGCTGGGCCTGATATGAAGCGAGCCGGGCTTCAAGCTCTTTTTCAGTAACCTTATGAGCCTCAACCCTCTCGCGAGTAAACGTGACGGCTTTATCAAGAGCCACCACCTCTTTGATGGACTCCTGAAGCACCCGCCACAACTCATATTGGCCCTGGCTGTGAGATTGGCTCATCATATGAATGAGCTTTCCGTTGCCAGCACTAATCGGTCTGAAACAAGTTCATATCACCTGAGAGATAAAATTCAAGGCGTTGATTCGCACACAATATGACAACAGTATTGGTAATTGAAGAAAGTTTTCACAAAAAGGAACACAAAGTTTATTCATGCAAGCGGAAACATACACACGAGTACCAAGCCTACATAGAAGTTCAAAATAAAGCATGCAAAAAGGGGAGACCAAGTTATAAAAAAAAGGGGGGAATGTCCTACTCTAACGGAAAAGATCGCCAAACACAGGATCAATGGCACAAGGGTTAGTGAAGCAAAGGACAAAATTCTCCATCTCTCTCTCCGCTTCCTCCAGCACATCGAAGCGACGGTTCTCACGAGGAGTCGCTCCCCATCGATTGGCGCCGTGTTCGTCCGCGAAAGCGGACATAATAGCTCGCCGGGCCTTGATCTGGCCCAGCAGATGGATTGAGCAATCCTTCAAAGCCTGAGTGATCAGGCACGCTTCATGAAAACCCTCGAGCTTCTCTTCCGCCGCGTCAAGCATCGCCAGGGTCATCTCTGCTGGGTGAGGGGGGATGTCGGCAAGCACGGCCGTGAGGATCATCCGGAGCCAGAGAGAACCCATCGGGAGAGGAGACCCCCTGCGGATCGAGAGTTCATGTATGGCTGAGTCGCATTCGTTGTCGGTAAGGAGGGGATCCACCAACCGAGCGGCAAAGCGAGGGATCATCTCCTCGACAGGCACTTCCCATGGCTGTCGACGAGCGTGTGGGCGGTTACAGGCCATAGCGTTCAGATACTCCTCAAATTAAATCACGTCGATATGGGAATGAGTTTCTCTGTGAAGAGAAAATGGGCTATGACCTCAAGAATATAAAGAAGTGCATTAAGTGCTATGCGCGGAAAATCTTGCATGCGAAAGATGTTTCCAAGGCCCAAAAAGGGAAAGGCATCGAAAATCAAGGAGAAATAACTATTTCCAAGGCTCCTTTTATGCATCTGATAATGCGCGCTAAAAATGCGGCATGGAAAGTTTTGTGAACAGTCCCATCAGAAGATCTCACGTGTAGAACACGTGAGACCCAAACCTAATGTGCGTTTAAAGGAAAGAATATGGAGTGATACCCTGCATATTAAAGTACAAACGACAATAGTGACAGAATAATAAGATTTCAGAGGAAAAGTATGCGAACACACAGAGACATAACAAAGCTTATCATCCAGACTGCAAGAAGGCGATACAAAATAAAAGAAAAACTTTTACAATGGTAAGGCTTCAGACACGGGGCACGGGTTGAGAAACTCGGAATTGACTTTATTCAAGATCTTCCAAGCATTTCGGACCTCCCGAGTATGCTTTCTCTCACGGTCACAGGCATCGGGGTCTCCGCGGATGTCCTCTTCCCTCCGGTAGGCGCCCAGTATAGCTGATTGCTGAAAAATTTGATGAAGGAGATCAATGAGATCATCCCGCCTTCTCTTGGAAATCAAGCCCATAAGGTACACCGAATGCACCTTATCCTCAGCAATGTCCAAGTCCCCGAGCGGTATGCCGGCACAAAAGAGAGGAAGTGCCTCCCGGATCGCCAGCACGATCAGCCTCAGAAGAGAAGAGCGACGGGGAAGTAGCCGATGATTGTACTCGTCGAAGCGGCCCATGATCTCGGCACATTGAGCATTAGTGAACTCCTGGTTCTGACTGCGGCCCAGCGCACGAATATTCCCGTACGAGATGATCTCGTCAAGACGATACAGATGGGCATCCATAATACCTGAAATAAAAGTCACGAGAATTATTACAAAATCCCCATTGCATTAATGGCAGAAGAATCGCCTCGAGCCGAGAGACCCCAGAGATGCTCTGTGTGAAGAAATCGAGTTCTTCATTGGAATTTAATTCCTTATTAAGGAAAGGGAATTAAATTCCCAGAAACATTTTGAATGGAATTAAATTCCATGGGTTTGAACCACCATCACCGTCTCCTTAAGGGATCATCTGAACCCTAAGTGATCTACTACGGGAAGTCAAGTGGTCTCATATTTTGGTTAAAATACTTGGAGAAAAATGAGTTCTTCGGGAAACCCTCGATCTGGATTTTAAATCCAGAGAGGTCTGTCAAAACAAAGGTGCTTCGACTACCATTACCTGAGGAAAAAGGGCCCTTTTCGAACAGAGTTAAACTCTGGAAAATCTTAAAACAGAGAACTAAGCTCTGGAAGAAGAGGATTAAATTCTCAAGGAAAAGTTCTCAGGAGAAGAAGATGAGCAGAGTGAAGGCTCCTATGAAGAGACAGCGGTATTTATAGAAAACAGTGGAAACGCTTCGTCTCCCCAGATCCCTAGATGAATCCAACGGTCGCAAGAGATGACAGCGTTGCACTCACGTGCTGACACGTGAGACCAACGCTGTGGGGGCATTTGTTTCCTGATTTAAAATCAGGAAAGCTTCTGTGGAAAGCTTCTATGGAAAGCTTCAAAAGGGGGTCACGTGCTCACACGTGACTAGTGGTCACGTGTTGGCACGTGACACCTAAAAACGTCGTTAAGGCAAGTTCAATTCCCTGACTGCGAAGAAGGAAAAGAAAAGCTTCAAGGAGAGTCGCGTGCTCCCACGTGACCAGGGTCACGTGTTGGCACGTGACGTTTAAATACAAGCGTCAAAGGCACGTCGGGTAACTGACCAAGTCAAGAAAAAGGCTTCAGAAGAAGTCACGTGCTCCCACGTGACCAGGGTCACGTGTCGGCACGTGACGTTCAAGGCAGCAAGCGCGTCTCCAGAACAACCAAGGAAAGAGAGCTCAAACAAAGGGTCACGTGCTCACACGTGACCAGGGGTCACGTGGTAGCACGTGATGTTTAAGCAGCAATCAGAAGACACAGCGCAGAAAGCTCGTTCCAAAGGGGGTCACGTGCTCACACGTGACCATGGGTCACGTGGTCACACGTGACCGACTTTCAAAGCCCATTTTTGACGACAGAATTAAATTCTGAAGGAAATTCGAATCTTTCCAAAGGAAAGTAATTATTTGGGACTAATCAAATTAAAGATTCAGAGATGATTAAAGATCACCTATCTATGGAAAATCTCGGCTTTGGGAAAGATTTCCCCCTTAAATCTAACCAAAATATCAAAGGAGAATCTCTGAATTCAAGATCCAATGGTGAATAAAATTCACCTAATAATCCAAAGGCCCAAAATGAATTATGGATGCAAATCAAATCTCCCAATGAAGATTCGTCAAAAAACTGATTGATGCGGCTGCCTCTCCTATAAATAGGAGCCAAGAGACAAAAAAAAGAGATATACATGCGCAGAGAAGAAAAGAGAAAAGGAGAAGAGCTTTGATACTTCGAAAAGACTCAGATCTTCTGCAAAAAACCCTAGGTAAGAAAGGGAAGGCATTTTGAAAGAAGCAGAATTTAATTCTCAACAGAGTTTAACTCTGATAATATAAAAGCAGAAGAACTTATTTCTTCTCTCTTTGATAGAGGATCTGCAAAGTGCACATCTCCCCTTAAGGTTGAGAATTTAATTCTCAATGGGTTGAGATCCTGCCATGCAGATCCAAAACATAGAGAAGGAGTGCAAACTTGAGAATTTAATTCTCACAGAACTATAGGAATTTAATTCCTCCAAAATAAAAGTGGGGCTAGACCCTATATCATGGGAATTTAATTCCTTCAAAACAAAAAAAAAGAGAAACAGGGTTTAACCCTAATTAAAGAACTTAGTTCTGTTGAAACAACGATCATCATTTCCTCAAAAATTTTATTAGGGTTCAACCCTATTCAGCCCTTCACATAAACGGGGAATTTAACTCCCGCAGAAAATTCAGAGTTAAACTCTATTCCAGAATACAAGTCTTCAAAAGAAAGAAGGATTTAATTCCTCTGAAATTAAAAAGTCTCCGGAATTTAATTCCTAAAAAAAGGAGTAACAAATCCTCTGAAAAAACCACATTAAGGCAGGGTCACGTGTCACCACGTGACCCCCCCTCAAAAGCCCTACAGAAAACCCCTTTGAGGCAGCACCCCACGTGACCCACGTGACTTTCAGCAGAAGCCTTAACGCATAGGCATTTGAATGCCCATCACGTGCTGACACGTGATGCTATCAAAAGATGCAGTAATTTCAGCAGAACAAATGGAGGAAGGGCGCTCTCACGTGCTGCCACGTGACCCCTCTTGTCTTAGTGTTTAACACTAAATTGAAACTCTCGCACTCAGTGTTAAAATATTGTTGGGCCTTAGTGTTCAACACTAATTAAAAAGCTTTATCTGCAGTGTTCAACACTGATTACCTTAGTGTTTAAATACTAATCTGAGATCTTCATTTGCAGTGTTCAACACTGATCTGTTTTAGTGTTTAACACTAATTTGAGAAGCCTTATTGCTGGTGTTTAACACCAATTATTTCTTAGTGTTAAACACTAACTTGTTAACCGCATTCCCAGTGTTCAACACTGATTGCTCTATAGTGTTTAACACTAGGCTTTAGCCCAATTGGCTAAATGGATAGAGGCAAAGCCTCTCCTTCAATGGATCAGCAAAAAGTCAATGTTTCAGACCCGACTGGACTTAGCCCAAGCTGGCCATAAGTCCTCAATTTGTGATTAACTGGGCTAATGGGCTCATAACATAATTAATCAGTCTCGACCCCAAATTGGGTCAGGGACTATTAAATCCATTCCGGTTCTAGGGTACATCTCTTCACTCCTTTGAAACTTGGCATTGTAATCCCTCAATGTCTTCAAAGAGGTGACGGGTCCCGACGGCCACTCATGATATGGACTGTGGGGTCCTTAAACCCATGCCTAATGCAAAATTCCTGGTTACGTGGAACACGGATAATGTCACTCTTTGACCCCGTGGGAAACGTCCAGAGCAGATCCTGGTCCTCGCAGAGCACGGCAGTGAACCCGTGTGAAGCATCCAGAGCGGAGCCTGGTCCTCGCCAAGCACGGCAGTGAACCCGTGTGAAGCATCCAGAGCAAATACTGGACCGCAATGTCCTTAAACTACCCACGGACCGCAATGTCCTTAAACTACCCACGGACCGCAATGTCCTTAAACTACCCATGGACCGAAATGTCCCTAAACTACCCACGGACCGCAACGTCCTTAAACTACCCATGGACCGCAACGTCCCTAAACTAGAACAATAGGGCCCTCCATATGCTCTTTTGTCGGATCTAAACGGTCCCGTTTAAGTTGATCTTAGCCTCCAAAAATGGCTAACGCGTCCTTAAACCTTCAAACAGATTGGACTACGAATCCCCTAAATTAACTCCGGCTCGAGGGTACATCTCTGAACTCCTCTGACATCCGTCGTTGTAATCTTTCAACGTCGTCAGAGAGGTGATGAGTCCCGATGGCCATACATACGATGGACCACTACGTCCCTAAACTGGAACATTAGAGTCCAAACACTCTTCTGTCGGATCTAAACGATCCCGTTAAGTTGATCTTAGTCACAAAGTTAGACTAACGTATCCTTAACAAACGTTTGAGTTGATCTTAGCCTCAAGTATGGCTGACGTATCCTCAAACCAAACCCCCAAACCCAAATCTAAGATAATGCGGATTTGGACTAGTCCACGCCCTACGGGCGACGACATAACTCAGTCTCCGTAAACAATCCACGGGCAACAAAACAAACACCCACGACACGAAGTGACCATCTGGAGAAGGAGAAAGTTGTTACCGCAACGCGGTAGCGTAATTAACTGCAGGGGCTTGCGCCTGCAGGGAAGAGCGTCCCCACAATCAAAAACCCCTCAAATGAGGGGGAATCTGACGAAGTCTGCTACATCGGACGCATCCGTCTAAACCTTCGATACATGGTGCCATAAATCAACTTGGCATCTTCGGAGGGGTAGACGGATAGCACCAATTAGCATCTGCCCCGAACCCCAGGCAATCGGACGTCCCGACGTCCCGGCCGCCGTTCGGAGGGGAACAATCTCCATCATAATCAGAGCAGTCAAGCCAATATCCTCAGGGCTTTATCAGCATGTATGAATGAATAAAAGCATGATCAAATCAACATGTCAGATAAAGAAGAACCAGATAGCATACTATCATGTCGAGCAAGAATGCATACTGAATATATATATACATGTATAGATACATCCACTATCATATAATGGCCTCTAGGGCATATATATATCCAACAGTACGTAATCTAAGTAAGCCAAAACCCATAAATACAAACCAAGTAAAGCAGTAGAGTGAAGGAAAAACCAATTTTAAAGCCATAAGTTTAACAACATAAGCCGAAGTATGTATTTTTAAAATTTCAAGTCTTTTCTGAAAATTTCGGCAGAGTTTCCTTTGTAAAAACTGACCCCAAACGGGTACAAACCTGATAAAGCATATATAATGAATAAAGGCATCCCCAAGCGGGAGCTAGCTCTTCGTCAATTGACGGTCACAACCACGCAAGCAATATAATATACAACGCCGAAGGGCGATGATCAAACTCAGGAAAAAAATCCAACATCATCAAGAAAACCAGAGGAATACCATATAATACAGCGCGCGACTCTAGGGTCGAAAGAATATACACTAGTCTTCTATGTCTATCAAATAATACAAGTCTGGTTGATGGGGTTTTATTTGACACAACTGAAATAACAAATATATAATAGTGGTCCTGATGCAAAAGAACCCACCTACCAAAGCAATCACCCGGAATAAACAGTATGCCAGCAAAACCACAACGAAACTTGTACGGCAAAACGTACAAGAAACTGTGGCACAACGGGGGTGGGTTGCCAACTCGTGAGTAGAAAATATCTACGAGTAGAAATCGCATGTATGACGCTATCCTAGGTCATATCAAGTAACATCCTCAAATAAAAATCCTGATCCATCTGCACATAAGTGCAATACCACGTGCTCATATCAGTGCCTCAGATGGCAACATATTAGATATATGATGTATGAATGCATTACTAATGGAAACAGAATACATCATGAATGAGACAACTGTTTTCTTTCTTTATGAGATTTCTGTATGTATATAAATCGAGTATCATCAATGAAATCAATAGAGAAATCAGTGTCAAGTATCGACACAAAACATAAATCTCAATATCTCAATATCTCAGGCTCCGGCTATCCGGACTGGTCTGCATCATCAAATCTCAATATCTCAGTGTCTCAAATCTCAATATCTCAATACCTCGGGCTCCGTCAGTTCGGATCGGCCCATATCATCAATCATACGACCACGAACGGTATCCTCCGGATATCCGCTGCGCCAAACAATCACCGGTAGGAAGTCTTCCCCTGCCAGGCTCACCATCCTCCATGAAATCACTCTCGCCCCGGGGTACCATACCGGGTCTATCATGTACCCGAGACGGGTCATACTACTCCTCGAAACGGGTCTCGAAATCCAACAGCTATCATGAAAACTCATGGTGGACGACTCATACATCACGAGAAAACCGCAACTTGCATTTTTAAAAGAGAGAGAGAGAGAGAAGTTTATATATATTCTTGCGGTTTTCCCCCCAAATCCCGAAATCTCATAAAAATCCGAAATCCAAAATCAAGAGTAAATAAACAGTGAATATCGGCATAAAACCCCAAAATACTGCATAACCAATGAGTATATGAATGCATCTGATATCATGAAATGAGTGCAATAGTTAAACTAGCATATGAAAGCGATAACATATTGCAACTATCAACCAGCAAGCTATGTCAATGAATAGTATTTTCTAAAGTGTACATGACATGGCAATTACTGATGATGATGTGTGTGAGCCGGCAAGCAGGTGTACGTGGAACATACGCATCATCGGTAATGGTGCTGGTGTCCTGACAGCAGGGTTTCATGATAATTATAGATAACATATGTACAAGCATGCAATGCGATGAAACATCATGAATATACAGAAAGCGATGTAGTAACAGCAACACTGAAAAATATACCTACCAATTATATGAATCATACAGTTTGGCATTTAAAATACCCACGATTCTCAACTTTTGAAAATGAGTATGACTCGAGCCCAGTCAAAAGGGTAAGGGAATCCACCTAAGTCTGAGTCGATCTATATACATATCTTGTAGTCGGTGATCTCGTCTCAATAGTATCACGCACGATACAATAAATAATATGACATTCTCGAGTCAAGAGTGTGGATCTATCATCATATCTATATCTCGTACGATAAATCTATCGTACGGCATCCCAAATCTGGATACGGTTCAAATATCACATTTATCTCATTATTCATCTGGTATCCACATCATCGCATATTGAGAGCAGGGGGTACTGATCTAAGTCTAGTACACTATTAATATCATCAACAATATCATGATCTGGCTACTAATCTAAAGTCTCCTACAATCCGGTGTCATCCACACATATTATCATATGGAAGTATACATCGCCCAAGCGATCCATTATAAATATCATGACCTATCTCATCTCATATCTCAATCATATGTGAACTATCATATATATATCATTATCCACATGGTATTGTCGTCCAACGATCCGCTATAACTTCATGACATATCTCAGTCACATATTAAATATCTCACGGCATCATGCCCGATCATATCGACTCATTCCCAAGTATCATATAACATCCTCATCATCCAAGCATATGAATACCAATATATATATATATATATATATATATATATATATATATATATATATATATATATATATATATATATATATATGTCCCCAATACGCACAAGGAAGTAAATGTATGCGAGTATGTGTATGTGCGTGTATGCAAATCTTTACTCTAAGGTTTCGTGACTAAGAAATCGACTAAAGTCTTTTCTTCAATTCTCGCTAACACTAACCCCTAATCTCCTAAAGCTTTTCTTGCTAATGTTCATATCACACACTAACATGTAAAATTATATCTATATCACATCACATCGTTTCTCACAACATTGCGGGGGTTCTATATGCCATTCACCGGACTTCCCCCGTAGATATAAATCTACTCACATTGATCTTCGCTTGCCGATGCTGATGACGCCACGCGCTTGCTTGTCGTCTCGGAGTCCTCGTGAGGTACCTACATATCATATATAGCATCGTAAACGAAATCACGCATGAAAACCAAAATGTCGCACGAAACACCGATAGGTTAAAACCTATAGTCTTGCATGCAAAACACAACCAATAACCCTAGTCGTTGGCGTTCAAACGCCACACGACGGAAACACAATATCAAATACAAAATTCCAAATCATTAAAAGTCGCAAAACAAAATCAGAAACTTGGAAATATGCTCCAGATTTTACCCTAAATCAAATTAGAAAATTTTGCATACAGGAGGGGTCTAATTCACTGGAGATAAAGCCCTGGAATAAGCACGAATAAAAATGGTGGGACCCAAGCCGCAATTTGCAGCCTCCAGGATTAAATCTGTGGCCATAAAAAGGGTATAGGGGCTGGGGTCTTGGGGATGCTTCCTAGGTGCCTGCATGTATCACTGTCTTTGCTAAAATATTTTCAGGTCACCCGGGTGTTAGCAGATTTCAAAATACCATCAAAATTTCCAGAAATTCCAATGTCGGGGTTTCTAAATTCTGGGTTTTGGGGTTTTTCTCTATGGTTCCAGTCCAATACACATTCCTTACAGGGGTTTAAGGTCATCACTAACCTCAATTACACCTTTGGATTCAATTTAAAACCCTAACCTCTTCTAGCAATTTTCAAAGTTCACATAAACACACTAAATCGGTTCTAAACATTCAAGGATACAAAAGTGAATGAAATTCTATACTAATGGTAAAGTGATTACCTCAATTGGCAAGTCAAGAATTTTCTTGAGTTGCCCTAAGTACCCAAAATCTTTCCTTTCTTGGTCCAAAGTGTAGCTTGTGAGCTTGTGCATCTTTTTTGTGAAAGAGAGATGGAGTTTTGAGGAGTTTTTCATGGTGTTTTGAGGAGGTGAAGAGGGGGAGGGAGTGAGGGCAGCAACCATTGAGGATGAGGGAGAGGAAGAATGAAGAAATGATGAAGGAGGAAACAATGGGAGCTTGGTCAAGTTGACCCCTCACCCTCTCTCTCTCATGCCCATCCCTCATTACTTTATTCTTTTTCTTTTCTTTTTTTTTTCTTTTCTTTCCCATGCAAAACAAATCCAAGCATATAAAAAAGAAAAGCCATGGTAGAAAAGATGAAAAAGTGTAGAGTATGACACGGTGCGGGTCATGTGGACAAATTCGTCTTAAAATACGATTAGCGATATTTAATCGCGATTAGCATTAAAAGTGAATATAATAAATCATAAAAATTCATAATTCGCTTAATTAATTTAAAACACCCTCATTTCAGTAATTTCTATAATTTTTCCAAATTTTCCCCAATTTATCGGTATTTAATTATACCGAAATATTAAAATATTCAATATATTTATTATTTAATCATAAAAATTTCCAAAAATAATATTTTATTTTTCTGAAATGTTACACTCCTTTCACCGCCTCTACCTCCGGCAACCCCTTTTCATTCTCGATGAACACCACCACCACCGAGCTATTTTCACCCTCAACCCTGCATCTCTGAACTGCCGTGTAACACACGAACACGTTTTTACAATATTAATTGGTATTTTAAAACTTTCTTTGTATTTCTTTTACTTTATTCTTTTGGGTTGCAATCGATTCGAATAGTAGAGTTTGTTATTCGACCCGACCCGCATGTCTGAAACCCATTATGGTGCTAAATTATGTCTAATATTTACCGATAAACTAAATCCATGTAAATCTTGTATAATATATCTATATATATTTATCTAAATCACCATATATTTTTTGGGTAGGCACAAGTTGAGGATAATTTATATTTGTTAAACTGCCATTGTATGGTTAAGCATCCCATATCTTATTTTTTTTTGCTTTTATCTATTACGTTTAAATTTCAAGATATCTAATATCAAATATATATTTTTAGAATCCTTTTAAATATTAAATTAGGGGTATGCGTTATTTAAAATATATTCGTATATTATGGTTAAGAAGTATACGTGTGTGAAATATTTTCCAAAATATATTTTTGACAAGATTTTGGTCGAGATTGGTTGTAGTTTGATCTTATCTATATACATTAAAACTAATACATATAATCTAATTTAAACTATAATATATATATAATATATATAATTTTATATTTAAAAAAAAATTCCCTCCCCCTCTCTCTCTTTCCATCTCTTTCTCAGTCTCTCTCTCTCCGTTCTCTCTCCCCCTCTCTTCTATTTCCTTCATCCTCGAGGCTCTAACCCACGCAAGCCATCACCATGCCCTCCCCTTCCACCTCTCATCGTCGTTGCCTACTCCTCTCGAATCTGACTTCCACTCTCTACACTGCCACCTCCTCACGAACCAAGACCCTTCACCTTGACCAACAACCCATCTCGCCGCACCCCCTTCCTCTCCATCGCCGTCGTCTCCTACCGGCACCCTAGACTCACCAACCCTCCTCCCTTGTCCTTGCCTGAACCTCAACCATACATTACCATCATCTCCCTTGTTCTCATTTGCACCTCCCAACCGAACCCATCACTAACTCCGGCCATCTCCCTTTCAACCTCGTTGGCAACACCATCCTAATCGACAACAAGTCCCATAATCTCGACCCAAGAACCCATCTCCGGTGACTTCATCCTATAGTCGCCGACTCCTACTTCTTCTCTTGGCTACAACCCAAACTGAGGATCCAGGACGAGCATCTAACACTTTTCATTACCAAGCCTCGCCTACAGTCCAAGCCAAGCACAACTACAAGGTCGAGAGCACCCCTACTCAATCTTCGTCGATGCTCTGTTTGCGTTCAAGGCAGGTTTATAACTTTCCACATGCTAGTGCAGGGATGCCTAGCACGACAGCAAGGTTTCGGGAGGTATCGTCCATGCCATTTTCAAAAAATTTCCATGCCAAACAACTTTAACCCTAGAATCTTAACTAAAAAAATAGACAATAGAATATGTAAACAACTTTACATCTAAGTGAACAAAGAATACAACCTTTGTAGACCAGTCCTTCACTTCAATAGCTCCGTGTAGTAGTCCCTTCGCTCCAAGTAGTGAACTACCGGACTTTAGAAAGGCTCCACAAGATGAATGGAACAAGTTTGCTTGAAGTCTTCGAGGCCGAAGATGATCTACGTCGAGGAAACACCAACTAAAGCTACCTCTTCATTAATATGGAACTAGTGAAGCAAAACACCCTAAACTAAATGGCTAGTATAGTAGAGGATGATGAAGTAGGAATTTTCCTCACTTTAGATTTATTTTTCTCACAATATTTCTTCATCTTGAGAAAAGCTAGAAAGCTTTCTCTTGATGAAGAAGAAGATGAAGTGGAGAAGAGAATGAAACTCATGAGGTGATTGACGCATGTCAGTTGTTAAAGAGGAGTGAGGGTGAGAATAGCAACCATGGATGAGTTTGTATCATATATATACTTATGTAGAGACTAAACTATGGCTAAAGATAATGGTCAGGTTAATAAATATCTTAAGTAAAATAAATTAGTGGACTAAGTCAATGGACACTACAAGCTTCTAAAAGTTTCGACCATGACTAATTCCACCAATTTGTGAATTACTAAAATAAATAAAAATCTTTAATTATCAAGAGCATGGTGTGAGTCTCATACACCGATGTTACATGTATCATCTAGCAGGACATAAAAAATGTACATTAATATATGTCACATATATAAACTAAATGCACAAGTGAGAAAAAGAAATTCTTAAGTGAGCAAATATTAGTTAATGTAAATTAATATATCACATATATAATTATACATTAAATTATTAAATCAACACTTGATTTAATAATCCGGCTATATCACATACAACCGACTAATATAAAATGTATCAACTTATCAAATCAACACTTGATTCAATAACTTGGCTATATCACATATAACGGAACGATATCACATATCGCGAGATTAGAATACAGTATCACATACACGTATTAATCTCGATCCTGCACATATCACATATATGCTCCTACTTCATTTCGTTTGAGCCAGGAAACCTCTGTGTAGTACTCTAAAAACTCGTCAATACGCCGGCAGTAGGTGGTGATCATATCAGTCACCCACAAGTCGCAAGCGGTCTGCTAAATATAACGGCCACCCGGGTATTGAGCGATCAGAAGATCAACAAGTAAGCCTGCTCATACTCCTGCGAATCCAATCAGTAACACTACCGTACAGTCCGGTCTCTTCGTCTGATTTGTCGCATATCACAGACTGGGGGTGGTATAATGCCAGAACCCAATAGCCTGATAAGTCATGTCGATGTGAGGCTTATAACGGTTCGAGAAACTACTGACAACACTTACCAGTAAATCTCAGCAACCCTGGCCAGGGATTTCCTGTTATGGCCAATCAAGCATAGCGCAAATCAACCCCCAATACCGGGAGAGACGAAATCCCCTCCTATCGCTCATTGCCTCCATGTGACTCAGGACTGTACCCAAAAACCACTGTTTTGCACGATCTCTTGAACGTGGTAAGGTTGAAATCAAAGCACAGTGGGAATCACACAAGACTCTATGACGATATCCGGTCGACAGACTAACTTGTACCAGTGTCACCAGAGAACTGCTATCTGACGATAGGTATAATACTATCTAGGAGTTCTTATCGAGTCCGTTCGGTGTACCCAGTCTCTATTGAGCACCCGTATACTATCTCTGATATCAAACACCAATGGATATGGGATCATCCATCACCTATCACATGGGTCGAGAAGCGTATACGCTAGTCTACTCTGAAATATCGATACCCCGTCTCGATACTCCCACGACTAAGAACATTTGAAGGATGTACTTACCGACTACCTCTGCCCCACTAGTATGATCTACATCATAATCCTAGTAGTCAAGTACTCATCCTAAGGGTTTTATCAACATGTAATAGAGAAACAATAAGTGTACATGTTAAGATAAAGAGCAACCAGATAGCATACTATCATGTCGAGTAAGAAATTCCTCCCTATATATGTCCAAGCATCCACTATAATATACATCACATGTATAATAATGGCCTCTAGGGCATACATATAACTAACAATCTCCCACTTGCACTAAGGCCATTTGTTGCAGTATCTCATACTCAACGCGCCATAAAATTCTCTCTAGGGAAAGGCCTCTGTGAGTGGATCCGCCGTGTTATCCTTCGCGTCAACTCTTCTAACCTTGATCCCTTGGAGATCAACCATCTCCTTGATCAGGTGATATTGTCCTCAGAATATGCCTGGATCGCTGATGGGACCGGCGTTCCTAGGCCAAAGGCACAACTCTATTGTTGTCACAATAACAGTTATTGGACACTTAATGGTAGGAACCATGTTCATTTCATGAACAGGAATTATCCAGACATCCACTTTGGTAGCATCGTTGGTAGCAATGTACTCAGCTTTTATCATTTAGTTTGCCACGGTATATAGCTTAGAACTCTTCCAACATACCGTCCCTCAACTGAGGGTAAAAACAAAGCCCGTGACTGACTTTCAGTTGACCTTATCACTCTGGAAGCCCGAATTGGTAAAGGACTCCCACTGGAGTTAACCGTTACCAAACCCCAAGAACATTTCTTTAGTGCTTCTCAAGTTCTTAAGAATGTCCTACACAGCTGTCCAGTGATTTTTCCAAGATCCGATTGATTCCTGATCACTACGTGAGTTAGCTATATCTTGTCTGGTACATAACATCGCATACATGATAGAGCCTACTGCCGAAGCATAGCGTATCCCTTGCACACGAGCTTTCTCCAAATCAATCTCAGGAGACATCTTTTTGGAGAGAGTGATTCATGAGTAAGTGGGCAAACTACCACGCTTAGAATCTTCCATACTAAACCCCTTTAATACGGTATTAATGTACCTGGATTTGGGACACTCCCAACATCCACTTAGATCTATCACCATAGATCATAATCCAAAAGATATACTAGGTATCATCCAGATCTACTTTGGAGAATCCTCGTGATAAGAGGAGATTGACCGAGTGTAGCATAAGAAACCATTTCCTATCAAGAGTATGTCATTTACGTACAATACGTGGAAGACAACCTTACTCTCTACAACCTTCTTGTATATATAAGATTCATCTACATTTTTGATGAAGTCAAACACTTTTACTGCCACATCAAAACAGATGTTCCAACTCCGCGATGCTTGCTTTAATCCTGATGGACTTAAGTATAGCCACCGGAGAAAAGGTTTCATCATAAACCACACTTGGTTGCATGATGAGAACCTTTTACTACAAGTCTAGCTTTGAAAGTCTCAACTTTTCCATTTACACCAAGAATCTTCTCAAGATCCTTTTGCTCCCAATGGGTTTTACTCCTTCAGGTGCAACATTCAAAGTCATACTTTGTTGGTGTACATGGATTCCATCTTTGATTGCATAGTATCCAGCCATTTCACAGAGTCCCCACTCGTGATGGCCTGCCTGAACCTTAGTTGGGTCATCATCTACCATGATGCAATCCTCACCCCCACTGTCATCGAGAAAACCGTAATATCTCTCAGGTGGATGAGGAACCCTACCAGATTCGCGGAGAGGTTGAGGTTCGTTGGAGACTATTGAATCCTTTGGTTTCACCAAATCATCCGCTGTTAGTTTGTTCAGCTGGAACTCCTTCCAGTTCTACCTCATGACCACTAATTTCTTCATAAGAAATTTCTTTTCTAAAAAAGAGGCATGCTGAGAAACAAAACACCTTTTTGTTCCTCAGTGTGGTAGAAGATATTCCCTCGCGAATGTTCATGATATCCAACAAACTTATAAAACCGACCTTGCCTCGAGTTTGTCCGGATTTTGCTTTTCAACATAGGCCAGACAATTCCATATCTTAACTCGTTTAAGACATGGTCTCTTCCCATTCCATATCTCATATGGAGTGGTAGGCACTGATTTGGATGGAACCCCATTCAATAGATATGCAGCTTCTTAAGTGCATAACTCTAAAAGGTAACAGGCAACTCAGCAGTGCTCATCATAGAGCACACTATATCTCATAGAGTGCGATACCTCTGTCCCGATACACCATTGTGCTTTGGTGTATACGAAGGAGTAAGTTGAGAGAGAATATCATTCTCCTGTTAGAAATTCCAGGAACTCCATGCGCAAGTATTCCCTTCTCCGATCACTTCGAGGACTTAATACTTCTACCCGTTTGGTTCTCAACTTCAAGATTATATTTCTTGAATTTCTCAAAAGTTTCAGACTCGTGTTACAACAGGAACACATGTCTGAATCTTGAGAGATCGTCGATGAATGTAATGAAGTACAAAGAACCAACCCTGGCATTTGTAGACATAGGACCATATACATCATCATGTATCCGTCCCAAGAGTTCAATAACTCTTTCTCTGTTTCCAGTAAACGGAGTATTGATCATTTTCCCTTTGAGGCAAGACTGACAAGTATCATAAGATGAAAATTCGAACAGATTCTCATATTCATCCTTATGTAACTTAGCTGGTCATGTCGCATCGATATGACCTAGTTTACAATACCACAAGAAGGTTTCATTCATTTCTGAACTACTTCTCTTGTGTGTGTTCTGTATACTTTGAACTATGGTTTGATTTAGAACGTATATGCTATTTCATAACGTGCCTGATCCAATCAACTCTTAATTCAGGAAAATGTTCACAATATTATCCTACAATACAAAATTATATCCTTCTTTAACTGAATAAAGAAACTGATGTAATGCTGTATATCAGGTTCGGCATGTAATAACATTTGTTCAGAATCAATGTATTAATACAGGGTGATCTTTGCCAACTGACTTGGCTGCAACAATTGCACCATTCTCTACACTTAGAGACATATCATCCTATCCCAGTTCTCTACCTTTCTGTAGCCCATGTAACATATTACATATGCAGGATCCTGATCCGGTATCACATACCCAGAACGTAGAGGATACTGACAAACAGTTCTCGGTAATGAACACACCCGAAGAAGATGCATCAACATGCACTTTCTTTGATTGGGTGGCATGGGAATCCGGATATTCCCCTATTTCCTGCTTGGAATTATAACAATTATAAGATAGAGTGGAACCAACGTTCCCCAGCTCAGTATAATAAGCAGGTTCGGTGAATGCATCCATATTATTATCTTGATTAAGGCGTGACATGGTCGCTACCAGGAGAGAGAGAGAAGAAAACACTTAGCGTTTGCTCTTGCAAGATTAGATTAGTTATTATTTTATCTAATCAGGATGGCTTCCACTGTTTTTATCAAATCTTCCTTCAAACCTTAAAAGGTAAGACTAGCCGGGATTAATTACACCCTACAAGTTTGCCAATCTTTCGGCCAGGCCAGTGTCTGTACTTTGAGGGAGATTCCCCGTGCTTTCGCACGGACCTAATTAAAATAAACCTCATTTTCCCAAGGGCGTAACCACGTTAACACCTTTCTAGACACCTGCTTGATCGGCTAATTGTATTGTGCAAAACTATCCCATGAGTAACTCTTACTCGCAGTGGGTATCAGGAACCAACTATCTCATAGAAGGTATGTAATCTCATTGCAAATTTCAACACTTGAAATTCCCGATAATATTTTACCCCTAGCAACTTATGGCCTTGGCTATGGTCAACAAATCATAAGCGCTAGCCAAGTTCAACCCGTCATTTCATGATTGAATTAAACCCACCCGTACGGCCCTTGGCTAAAGTCAACAAAGCCGTACGACTACCCTAACTCAATCACATCATATGCTGCAGATAAGCACTAATTAGCTACCGCACACTACGCCTTGGCTAAGGTCAACAAACGCAACACGAATACTAAAAAGTACTTATCTAAAATGATGGAGGCTACGACAGGTTTTTAAGAAAACTTTTTGCGTAATGAACTAGATATCGTCGTAGAATTGAGTGATTTTGAAAAGGAGTGTTTTTGAGGCTTTTGCTAGTTTTACTAAAGAGATTACTCCCGGTGAAGAGATCTCGGCTCTTTTCTCATCGAATGAGTTGCTGGATATTTCACAAATAACTCTATGCAAAGCATGAACTAAAAAAGAAATCAAAAACCAAACCGAGTGGGTTGTAGCATCTTCCAGTTTCGCTAAAAAGGTCACTCCTGGTGAAGGGATCTCAGCTCTTTCCTTATCGAATAAGGTGCTGGATATTCTACAAGGAATACGGCTATCCAAAGCAAGAAATAGAGCTACCAGTTTTTAAAACAAGATTCTACAACATCTTTAGGTTTCTTTTATTTCATTAATCTCATTAATAAAGTCGCATCAATTATGCTTCCTAAGCATCACAGAAGAAACGAAAGAAGCAATATTTATTATATATCATATATATATAATATAAGCATTCGTCTCAGAATATCAAATGATCACATCACAAAATATCAGCATCAGATGAACAAATATGAAATATTGGATATACTAGGAATTCCGTGTTTTAAATTAAGCCATTAAAAAACACGGATTCCACGATCGCGATGAATAGCCAAACCCACATCCCTATACCCCTACGAGAGCAGCAAGCAACCCTACCAATTCTAGAGTTAGGAGACCCGGTCTCGACTCCTCGAGATGGTCTCCCACTGGACCCTAGAACCCGGTTACTTGTGCTATCCTCTTTGGGTCTATCCTAATGCGGAAAAGTAAATAATATACATCAATGGTGACATCATCCTCAACCCCGGAGTGCCCCAATAAAAAGAATATTACATACAAGCTTTTACATGAATGAAAATGAAAAACTCTCATCTCACATAAAAAACCCCCCGGCTATTGAAAACACGACAATCCAATATAACATATCACAACAACGCATAACATCATATATCATCAACGTAAGTAAATATGCGTATTTCAATTGTCGTTGATATATAGCAACGAAACCAGCGATACACCATATATTACACTTACGGTCGCAGAAAAGAAAGTGAAAAACTACAACAATTGGAATCCGCAACCACCTTAGACATCATAAACCCAATGTATCACATACTTTGGATTTTATGCCTAACCAAATGAATTCCTTAGACATAACATGCCTAACAATTATAAACCTTGCATTTTAGTTTCGATATTGAAAACACTTTTCAATAACCAGTCGGGTAATTCAACAAGATTCCCGACAACCTGATCGAATGCTCGTCAGAAACTTTAGTAGATGGCCACACCCCCGATTCCGTCGAAGAAGTGCACTTACATGGAACACCGCGGCTGCGAGCACCCGTACGGATGCTTTTGGCGACGGGGTTTTCCTACAGTCACTTGGTCGGGGTTATGGGGCGTGTCTATCTAATAAGGTTACCCGGTGAGTATCCGCTTACGTTACGTGATTGCGACGGACTTTTGATCCATATCAAAATTCCGTGGCAACCGATCAAATGAGACTGAATTGCTAGATTTATAAAATTCAAATTAGTTTTCACAAAACTAAATATTGTGGATTCCAAGTTTTGTATCACAATCACAGATAGCTAGATGGTGTTAAACTTTTTGATCGAATCAACAAACACCAAAAATTTCCCAAAGATCTCAACACTTGAGCGGAGTTTTAAAAATACCCAGAACATGCCATAACACCTATGGACCAATCGTACAAGGGTGAACCCTTGCCTCACTTATGGCCCCTCGGAACTACCACAAACATGGAAAAATCCAACTCTTGAAAAATTTCAAGCGAGGGAAAAATTGGGTTATTGATATCCGTTCGAACTTTTTAACGTCGTCTAAATAACCCGAAATGATATTAGAATTACGGTTACGAAATACTCTGAATTGCCATTATAGAAAGATAACATCACATGCAATTTTAGTAAAAACAAGCAACACCTGAAACACCAAAACCCAGAGACTGGAACACCATAAAAAATTCAACCCAAAACTATGTAGAAAAACCGAGCAGGCCGGTTTTTGTCTTCATGTGGCCGGCCAAAATCCGGCGAGGGAGGCTAAATTTTCTGTGGTGTTCATGTTAGATCTCATATAACATTCTGCAATTGCTTAAAACAATTTTAGACACTCTGAAAATTTCGACAGAAACTAGGTTTTTATTTTGTGTGTTTCGAAGTTGTTTCGGTTTCGTAATCCTAAAATTATCGTCTAATTCTCTAGCTTGGCTCTGATACCAATATAGGGATGCCTAGCATGACAGAAAGGTTTCGGGAGGCATCATCCATGTCATTTTCAAAAATTTTCCATGCCAAACAACCCTAACCCTAGAATTTTAACTAGAGAATTAAACAATAGAATATGTAAACAACTTTACATCTAAGTGAACAAGGAATACAACCTTTGTAGACCGGTCCTTCACTTCAATAACTCCGTGTAGTAGTCCCTTCGCTCCAAGTAGTGAATCCCGGACTCTAGAAAGGCTCGATAAGATGAACGGAACAAGCTTGCTTGAAGTCTTCGAGGCCGAAGATGATCTATGTCGAGGAGACACCAACTCAAACTACCTCTTCACTAATATAGAATTAGTGAAGCAAACACCCTAAACTAAATGGCTAGTATAGTAGAAGATGATGAAGTAGGAATTTTGCTCACTTTAGATTTATTTTTCTCACAATATTTCTTCATCTTGAGAAAAGCTAGAAAGCTTTCTCTTGATGAAGAAGAAGATGAAGTGGAGAAGAGAATGAAACTCATGAGGTAAGAATAGCAACCATGGGTGAGTTTGTATCATATACTAACTCATGTAGAGACTAAACTATGGCTAAGGATAATGGTCAGGTTAATAAATATCTTAAGTAAAACAAATTAGTGGACTAAGTCAATGGACACTACAAGCTTCTAAAAGCTTCGACCATGACTAATTTCACCAATTTGTGAATTGCTAAAATAAATAAAAACCTTTAATTATCAAGAGCATGGTGTGAGTCTCATACACCCATGTCACATGTATCATCTAGCATGACAAAAAAATGTACATTAATATATATCACATATATATACTAAATTCACAAGTGAGAAAAAGAAATGCTTAAGTGAGCAACTATTAGTTAATGTAAATTAATATATCACATATATAATTATACATTAAATTATTAAATCAACACTTGATTTAATAATCCGGCTATATCACATACAACCGACTAATATAAAATGTATCAACTTATCGAATCAACACTTGATTCGATAACCTGGCTATATCACATATAACCGAACGATATCACATATCGCGAGATTAGAATATGGTATCACATACACGTATTAATCTCGGCCCCGCACATATCACATATGTGCTCCTACTTCGTTTAGCTTGAGTCAGGAAACCTCTGTGTAGGACTCTAAAGACTCGTCAATACGCCGGCAGTAGCTGGTGATCATATCAGTCACCCACAACCCGCAAGCGGTCTGCTAAATGTAACGGCCACCCAGGTAGTGAGCGATCAGAAGATCAACAAGCAAGCCTGCTCATACTCCTATGAATCCAATCAGTAAGACTACCTTACAGTCCGGTCTATTCGTCTGATATGTCGTATATCATAGCCTAGGGGTGGTATAACGTCAGACCCCAATAGCCTGATAAGTCATGTTGATGTGAGGCTCATAACAGTTCGAGAAACTAATGATAACACTTACCAGTAAATCTCAGCAACCCTGGCCAGTGATTTCCTGTTATGGCCAATCAAGCATAGCGCAACATCAACCCCCAATATCGGGATAGACGAAATCACCTCCATGTTGTTAGTGTATATGCCCTAGAGGCCATTACTGTATCATACTAGTTTGTATATTACTTAATGGAAGCTTGGGATATTCACCTTGTATATACAATCTTGCTCAAAATAGTAGTGTGCTACTTGGTTTGTTTCTACTTCAATGTGTACATGTGTTTATTTTTATATATCGCCTATACACATTAGTGGAGCCCTTAGGATCTTTGCTTGATTACCAGCGTTGTGATGGCAGTCACACTAGTGGGCTGGGTAATCTATAAGCACATCCTTATGCAGGTCCCTGGTCGCAGGACTATCGAGACAGGGCATCGATACTCCGGAGTAGACTAGCGCATGCGCTTCTCATCCCAGTGTGGGAGACGGTCTGTCCCACAGCCGTCGGTACGTCGTACTTGAGATAGTATGCGGGTGCTTGTTGGGTTACGAGTACACTAGACAGGACTCGTCGGGAACTGACTAGTTGGTATTATGCCTATCGTCAGTTATCAGTTCCCAGGTGATATGAGTACAGCTTAGTCCGCTAACTTGACACTGTCACTTCGCCTCGAGTGTGTTCCCACTGTACTTTGATTACTACCCTACCACGGCTCAAAGGAGTCGTGCAAACAGGTGGTAGTTGGGTGCAGTCCCGAAGCACTTGGAGGCAGTGACGGTTAGACAGGATTCGTCTCTCCCAGTATTGGGGGTTGACATCGCGCTGTGTCTAGGAGAGCCATTACACGAGTAGTCCCTGGCCAGGGCAAATGAGATATACTTGTAGGCTTCCAGTGTTATCTCAGGGTGTTTTGGGCTTCACTCCGACACGACTTGTACCGCTATTGGGGGACTGACGTTTACCGCCCCTAGGCCCGCCATGCGATGTATCAGACGAACAGACCGGACTGTACGGAGAATGTCACATTCAGGCTCAGTAGGAGTTCAGATGGGTTTCGCCTCGTCAGTCTTCTTGTCGGCATCTACCTGGGGACCGTTACGCACAGCTAGTGCCGCTTGCGGTCTGTGGTTAAACCCACTGCCAGCGTAGTGTCGAGTCTTTAGAGTCCCATACAGAAAGCTATTCGCCTTTAGGCAAAAGAGTAGAGGTCGCATGGTTTTGCGACAGGTCGCATGGTTTTGCGACAGGGTTCGATCACATCCGTGCACTTGCGCACGTACAGTGTCCGGACAGTTATCACTAGCGGGCTGTGGTTTAAGCCAGATCCTAGTGTACGTTTTAGGATTGGATTTATCCAGTATGTATTCGTGTTCCTCGGAACGCGGATGCGGGTGGGTATGCACAGTTGACGGAGAGACAGAGGCAGAGGATTCTCATTAGGGTTGTTGACCGTTGACTGTTGACTATTGACTTTTTGGTCAACCCTAATGAGAATATGATATGTGATTAACAATTATATTAATTAAGTATTGTGGTGACATGGTTGTTGAGGGGTTGACTTTGTTGACTTGTTGACTTTGTTGACCGGTTGACTAGGTTGGACTAGTTGACCATCATGATGACTATGGCTATCATTTCATGGCAAAGACTTTTTACTTGCTTGTTTCTTTTGTGAGAAATGAGTGCATGAAATGATTTAGCCATTTTGACTTGAACCATTTTACACAATACTTGATTATTATTTTTGTGATGATGGTTTTGGATTATGAGAGCCAAATGAGAAAAGTCTTCTCTCATTCTTTCATGCTCATTCTCTCTCTTGTTCTTGAGCTCTCATCTTCCTCCTCTTGCTCTCCCTCTCTTGACTCTATGGTTCACTTGTCTCATGAGTTGAGAACCAAGAACCATAGATAAAATCCCATACAAACTCTTCTCTACTCACTCTAGTTCACAAGGTTTAGCAAACCGAGTGAACTAGTTTCTTCAAAGTTCGAAGAAGGAGCCAAAGGTTGAAGCTTTCAGGTGGATCTTTCTTCGGCGCAAGGAGACGACGGGAAGAAACCGATTCGGACGACCATCGAAGCTTGAAGACGAAGGAGTTCGAGAAAAAGAAAGGTATAACCACCTAACCGAGTAGTTAGCAACTCGTAGTTAGGTTGTTAGTTAGATGTTTAACAAAGATCCGGGTTTTAAGTCCATGTTACCACCTCTAAGAAAATCGTTTTTTATCAAATTCCGCATGCCCGAAAGTACCGGGAGAGGTAGCATGGACTTACAGTGGTATCAGAGCCTAGTTAAACTCTATCTAACATGTTAGCAAAGTAGCTAGAAGATCGATCAAAGAAAAGTCGCAAAACGAACCCAAAACTGTCAAGTTTCTGCCGAAATTTTTTCTGTTCAAAAGTTGATAATTTTCATCTTAAAAATCGGCTCAGGCTTTTGTGTGAACAAACACCAAATTTGGTCCAACGATCGAGTCAAAGCGCCGCGGAAACGCGGCGGGAGCACGCTCCCGCCACGGATCCGCGGCCGAGTTGACTCGGCCGAGGTCCAAGTTTGGTGCAATGTTTTTCTGGGGTTATTTTGGGATTTTTGGAATATATATTATTTGCCCAGATTTTCCAGAACAAAAATTTTATTTTTGGGGTCCTGAAAATCCGTATTTTTGATCGAACTTCTAAAAGACTTTAGCTGACGGGTTTTTCTGTGATGTGATATTTGTATTGAACGTCTGCTAATCGCTATATGTCGATTAGTGGGGGTTATACAAATCTGTGATCTGTAATGTTATTGGAATGTGTATATGAATATGTTGGATTGTCGCGGGTGAATAGCCGGGGGTTGTGAGACGAGAGTTTTCTTTTCTTTCAATTCATGTAAATTTGTAAATTGATGTAATAATTATTTGTATGGCCGCACAACCGGGTCGGGGTTGTATCCGTCATTGTATAATTTCTTTTTACTGTTTTTGCTCCTAGGATAGACCCATGGAGGGGGTGCACAAACTACCGGGTATGCCGAAGTGCCGAGTGGCCTACTCACGGAGTTGAGGGAGGTTGCTTCGCTTCGGGTACTTGGCGGGTAGTTTGCTGCACCCGTAGGGGTCTTGGGTGGGGTTTTGGCTATTCACCGCGACCGTGTAATCTGCTTTTCGTTACAGGCTCGTACGAATTGCGGATTCCTAGTATATCCAATGTGTTCTGTGATCTGAAATGGCTATCATTGCAATATATCTATATATGATATTATTTAGGCGTTGCTTATGTTTTACAGCCGCGCTAGCCCAGCCCCCGCTCTGTCGTTAGTTAAGTAACCTAACGGGTAATGACGGGGCCCCGTGGCCAATGCGAATGGCATAAGCGTACGTCATATTTTGGTTGTTTTCTGCAATGGCAGGATTAAATGATGGGACGCATTAAAAGAACTAATGCAAAAATATCACGCATTAAAAGAACTAATGCAAGAAAATAAACCAAGTTAAAGTCGTTGGAACACTTTCGAAAAACCACTCGGTTCTTTTCAAAACAAACTTTTAAATGCGGAGCTTGAGCCACTCCTTTTAAAAGCTATCTCGTTCCATCGATTATATCAAGTTCACTACGTTCACGGTTTTGCCAAAACCATTCGTAGCCCTCCATCATTTCAGTTAAATATTCGGTAGTATTCAAGCTATGTATTTTGACCTCACGCCAAGGCATAGTGATTGGTAGCTGCCGGATATTTATCTGTTGCATAGATAGAATGCGTTGGTTTGGGACAGCCGTACTACCATTTTGGCCTACGTCAAGGGTAGGTACGGGTGGATTCAAATTAACCTGGATAATGATGGGAAGAACTTGACATGTGACTTATGACATTTTGACCTCACGCCAAGGTCATAAGAGCATGGGGCAAAAATCCACATCGGGAGTTTCAAAAGAACTGAAACTTGCTAGTGTTGCATACCATTTGGAGTGTGATGATTCTGGTAGGATTCCTTCAGTTTCGTCATGCAATGATATTTGGATCCCGATCCTACTGTGAGTATATGCTACTCCTCGGGAAATTTCTCACTAAACGATCAATGCTATAAACCTAGTAGGTGTCTAGAAAGGTGTTAGCGGCGCTACGCCTCCAGGGAAAAGAGGTTATTTAATTAAGGAACTTCGCGAAAGCGTTGGAAAACCTCCCTCGAAGTACCGACACTGGCCTGGCTGAACGGTTAAGCAAGTATTGTACGGTGAGATTGATCCTGACTAATTCTTCCTTTTTGGTTTGAGGAAGGATTCGAGAAACAGTGGGAGCCATCCTGTTTAGACAAACTAAAAACCATTCTAAACTTGCAAGAGCATCAAGCTGAGTGTTTTCTTCTCTCTCCTAATTGCAGCGACCAATCGACATGACTGGACTTAAGTTACTTCTAGATAAAAACATACTGACAGGGCCAGACTACAAAGATTGGCTCAGAAATGTCAAGATGGCAATCACTTACGACAAGCTGGGGTATCTTCTTACCACCAAAGCTCTCCCTGTCCCTGGTCCCACTTCCAGTGTCACGGATAAGGAAATCCGTAAGACTTGGGAGATTGATAGCGCGAAGGCCAAATGCCTCGTACTTGCCTCTATGGACAATGAACATCAGAGGAGGCACGAGAATATGGACTTGGAATCCATATTTCTTCATACAAAAGAACTGTATGGAGAGCAATCTCGTATCGCAAGATACGAAGCGTCGAAAAAGTTATTTTCGGTAAGGATGGCCGTCGGATCATCAGTAGCAGAGCACGTGCTTAAGATGATCAGCTACATTGAGGAGCTCGCGGACCTAGGGACCACATTGGAGAGTGAGCTCTATACGGACTTAGTTCTCCAGTCCCTTCCTTCCACTTACGCCCAGTTCATACTGAACTTCAACTTACAAGAAAAAGAAGTTGAACTTTCAGAGCTCCTCAACATGCTGAGGAGCGCAGAGGGCACCCTACAGAAAGGTAGGGAAACATCCACTTTGTTTGTAGGAGGATCATCTTCTTCTAGGTCCAAGGCGAAAGCCAAGGGAAAGAAGAAGAAAGCCCCCGCCAAACTAAGAGGCGGTGTTAGTAAAGTGGATACGAAGGAAAAGCTAAAGCAACAAAGAAAGCGGGGAAGCTTGTGGATAAGGAAGAATGCTTCTATTGTCATAAGAAAGGACACTGGAAGAATGATTGCAGGGCCTGGAAGGCTAGAACACAGGAATTGAAGCAGGCTTCAGCTTCAGCTTCAGGTGTGTATGTTATTGAAAACCGTCTTTCAATAAACTCTACTTCCTGGGTACTGGATACTGGATCAGGATCTCATATATGTAATTCTTTGCAGGCGTTGAGAAACCGTAGTGTTTTGAAAGCAGGTGACATGACCCTCAGAGTTGCGAACGGAGCTAGCATGGATGCTAAAGCCGTGGGGGACTATCACCTGGGAATGTCAGATGGACATGTTTTAGTTTTGCGTAATTGCTTTTTTGTACCCAACGCAACTTGTAATATCATTTCTGTATCTTTAGTTTCTAAAGAAGGTTATGAATTTGCGTTTGTAAGCAATGTTGTAAACATTCACCTTAATCAAGTTCTGATTGGGTCAGGTACATTAAGCAATGGTATATACGTATTAAACCAACCACAGATTTTCAATGTCCAGAATACACACAAAAGAAAGTCTCCGGAAATAAATCAGACTTTCTTATGGTATTGTAGACTGGGTCACATCAATGAGAGAAGGTTGACTAAGTTACATACAGAAGGATATTTGAATCCGTTCGAATATCAATCGTATGCCACTTGTCAATCCTGTCTCAAAGGAAAGATGACAAGGACTCCGTTTACTGGACATGGAGTAAGAGCGAGCGAGCTCTTGGGACTTGTACACAGCGACGTGTGCGGTCCAATGTCTACACATGCGCGAAGTGGTTATTCTTACTTCATTACTTTTACGGATGACTTTTCAAGGTACGGTTATGTCTTCTTAATGAAACATAAGTCCGAAGCCTTTGGAAAATTCCAGGAATATAAGAATGAAGTAGAAAAACAAACCGGCAAAAGTATCAAGATTCTAAGATCGGATCGAGGTGGAGAATACTTAAGTGCCGAATTCCTGAATTACTTAAAAGAGAATGGAATTCTCTCTCAGCTTACTCCTCCATACACTCCACAACATAACGGTGTATCGGAGGACGGAACCGCACCCTATTGGATATGGTACGGTCCATGATGAGTAACGCTGAGTTACCACGATCATTCTGGGGGTATGCGCTAGAATCAGCTGCGTACTTTTTGAACCGAGTTCCCACTAAGACTGTGCCTACCACACCTTATGAGTTATGGAGTGGGAAGAAACCCTATCTTCAATATCTGAAGATCTGGGGATGTCCAGCTTTTGTCAAAAAGCAGCATGCGGACAAACTCGAGGCACACTCAGTACTGTGTAAGTTTGTGGGATACCCAAAGAACACCAGGGGGTATCTTTTCTACCACGCAGAGGAACAAAAAGTCCTTGTTTCTCGTAATGCCCACTTTCTAGAACACCAGTTCTTAGAAAAAGAAATTAGTGGGGGCGCAGTAGAACTGGAAGAAATTCCAGAACCACAGACTATTACTGAAAGCTTAGTGGAACCAGAGGGTTCAAAAGAACAGGACATTCCTACGCCGCTCCGCAGGAGTAGTAGGCAGTCTCATCCGCCCGAGAGATACTACGGTTTTCTCATAGACGGGGATATAGAGGATTGCATCATAGATTATGATGAGCCTACTAGCTTCCAGCAGGCCGTTCAGAGCGTTGACTCAGTAAAATGGCTGGATGCAATGCGGACCGAAATAGAGTCCATGTACACCAACAAGGTATGGACGTTGGAAATTGCTCCAGACGGGGTAAATCCCGTAGGATGCAAGTGGATCTTCAAAAGGAAGATTGGTGTAGATGGACAGGTTGAGACCTATAAAGCTAGACTTGTTGCGAAGGGTTTTCGTCAAAGACCTGGTTTGGACTATGACGAAACCTTTTCTCCAGTAGCTATGCTGAAATCCATTCGGATCCTTCTTGCCATTGCTGCCTTCCACGATTATGAGATCTGGCAAATGGACGTAAAGACCGCTTTTCTAAATGGAAATTTAGAGGAGTGTGTCTATATAGACCAACCAGAGGGTTTCATTCAGAGTGGGAGCAGCGGAAAGGTGTGCAAGTTGCTTAAGTCTATCTATGGACTAAAGCAGGCATCGCGGAGTTGGAACATCTGTTTTGATGAGACGGTCAAGGAATTTGGCTTTATCAAAAATCCAGATGAACCATGCATCTACAGTAGATTTGTAGCGAGAACTGTAGTATTCCTCGTTTTATACGTGGATGACATTCTCTTAATAGGAAATGACATTCCTATGCTACAATCTGTCAAGGGGTTCTTGTCACACAGGTTCTCCATGAAAGACCTGGGTGATGCCTCATACATCCTGGGGATCCGGATCCATCGTGATAGATCCAAGAGGATATTAGGACTTTCACAGTCCAGGTACATCGACACCATACTGAAGAGATTCAGTATGGAAGATTCCAAGCGCGGTAACCTACCGGCTTGTCACGGGATCACCCTCTCTAAAGAGATGTCTCCCAAGACTGATTTGGAAAGGGATCGCATGTCTATTATACCCTACGCTTCTGCGGTAGGCTCTATAATGTATGCGATGTTGTGTACCAGACCGGATGTAGCTTATGCACTGAGTGTGGTAAGCCAGTATCAGTCTAACCCTGGGGAGAAACACTGGATAGCGGTAAAGAACATTCTCAAGTACCTGAGAAGGACTAAGGAGATGTTCTTAGTGTATGGCGGAAAAGACCTCCAGATCGAGGCCTTTGCTGACTCCAGCTTCCAGAGTGACAAAGATGATTCCAAGTCCATGTCGGGTTTTGTCTTTACCCTCAATGGAGGGGCGGTGTGCTGGAAGAGTTCCAAACAGGAAACCGTTGCAGACTCGACGATGGAAGCAGAATACATCGCTGCATCTGATGCCGCAAAAGAAGCTGTCTGGATGAGGAAGTTCTTGAAAGAGCTTCAGGTGGTTCCGTCCATTGTTGATCCAATACCTCTGTATTGAGACAACAATGGGGCTATAGCTTTAGCGAAGGAACCCAGGTCCCATCAGAGATCCAGACACATCTTGAGGCGGTATCACCTGATCAGGGAGATCGTGGATCGCCACGAGATCGAGGTTCGGAGAGTCGCTTCAGAAGATAACACTGCAGATCCATTCACCAAGGCCTTGCCCCAGACTCAGTTCGAGCGGCTGATCGAGATGATAGGTCTTCGATACGCCAGTACATGGCCTTAGTGCAAGTGGGAGATTGTTAGTGTATATGCCCTAGAGGCCATTACTGTATCATACTAGTTTGTATATTACTTAATGGAAGCTTGGGATATTCACCTTGTATATACAATCTTGCTCAAAATAGTAGTATGCTACTTGGTTTGTTTCTACTTCAATGTGTACATGTGTTTATTTTTGTATTTCGCCTATACACATTAGTAGAGCCCTTAGGATCTTTGCTTGATTACCAGCGTTGTGATGGCAGTCACACTAGTGGGGCTGGGTAATCTATAAGCACATCCTTATGCAGGTCCCTGGTCGCAGGACTATCGAGACAGGGCATCGATACTCCGGAGTAGACTAGCGCATGCGCTTCTCATCCCAGTGTGGGAGACGGTCTGTCGCACAGCCGTCGGTACGTCGTACATGAGATAGTATGCGGGTGCTCGTTGGGTTACGAGTACACTGGACAGGACTCGTCGGGAACTGACTAGTTGGTATTATGCCTATCGTCAGTTATCAGTTCCCAGGTGACATGAGTACAGCTTAGTCCGCTGACTTGACACTGTCACTTCGCCTCGAGTGTGTTCCCACTGTACTTTGATTACTACCCTACCACGGCTCAAAGGAGTCGTGCAAACAGGTGGTAGTTGGGTGCAGTCCCGAAGCACTTGGAGGCAGTGACGGTTAGACAGGATTCGTCTCTCCCGGTATTGGGTCTTGACATCGCGCTGTGTTTAGGAGAGCCATTACACGAGTAGTCCCTGGTCAGGGCAAACGAGATATACTGGTAGGCTTCCAGTGTTATCTCAGGGTGTTTTGGGCTTCACTCCGACACGACTTGTACCGCTATTGGGGGACTGACGTTTACCGCCCCTAGGCCCGCCATACGATGTATCAGACGAACAGACCGAACTGTACGGAGAATGTCACATTCAGGCTCAGTAGGAGTTCAGATGGATTTCGCCTCGTCAGTCTTCTTGTCGGCATCTACCTGGGGACCGTTATGCACAGCTAGTGCCGCTTGCGGTCTGTGGTTAAACCCACTGCCAGCGTAGTGTCGAGTCTTTAGAGTCCCACACAGAAAGCTATTCGCCTTTAGGCAAAAGAGTAGAGGTCGCATGGTTTTGCGACAGGTCGCATGGTTTTGCGACAGGGTTCGATCACATCCGTGCACTTGCGCACGTACAGTGTCCGGACAGTTATCACTAGCGGGCTGTGGTTTAAGCCAGATCCTAGTGTACGTTTTAGGATTGGATTTATCCAGTATGTATTCGTGTTTCTCGGAACACGGATGCGGGTGGGTATGCACAGTTGATGGAGAGACAGAGGCAGAGGATTCTCATTAGGGTTGTTGACCGTTGACTGTTGACTATTGACTTTTTGGTCAACCCTAATGAGAATATGATATGTGATTAACAATTATATTAATTAAGTATTGTGGTGACATGGTTGTTGAGGGGTTGACTTTGTTGACTTGTTGACTTTGTTGACCGGTTGACTAGGTTGGACTAGTTGACCATCATGATGACTATGGCTATCATTTCATGGCAAAGACTTTTTACTTGCTTGTTTCTTTTGTGAGAAATGAGTGCTTGAAATGATTTAGCCATTTTGACTTGAACCATTTTACACAATACTTGATTATTATTTTTGTGATGATGGTTTTGGATTATGAGAGCCAAATAAGAAAAGTCTTCTCTCATTCTTTCATGCTCATTCTCTCTCTTGTTCTTGAGCTCTCATCTTCCTCCTCTTGCTCTCCCTCTCTTGACTCTATGGTTCACTTGTCTCATGAGTTGAGAACCAAGAACCATAGATAAAATCCCATACAAACTCTTCTCTACTCACTCTAGTTCACAAGGTTTAGCAAACCGAGTGAACTAGTTTCTTCAAAGTTCGAAGAAGGAGCCAAAGGTTGAAGCTTTCAGGTGGATCTATCTTCGGCGCAAGGAGACGACGGGAAGAAACCGATTCGGACGACCATCGAACCTTGAAGACGAAGGAGTTCGAGAAAAAGAAAGGTATAACCCCCTAACCGAGTAGTTAGCAACTCGTAGTTAGGTTGTTAGTTAGATGTTTAACAAAGATCCGGGTTTTAAGTCCATGTTACCACCTCTAAGAAAATCGTTTTTTATCAAATTCCGCATGCCCGAAAGTACCGGGAGAGGTAGCATGGACTTACACATGTGACTCGGGACTGTACCCAAAAACCACCGTTTTGTAGATCTCTTAAATGTGGTAAGGTGGAAATCAAAGCACAGTGGGAATCATACAAGACTCTATAACGATCTCAGGTCGACAGACTAACTGTCATTGCCTCCTCTCACCACTTCCACACCATTAACCCCACCTCACAATGAGCTACCCGAGTCTAGCAACCTTTACCGGAGCTCCCAGCCTAGCTACCATTACCATCATCTCTCCGTTTCCCCTTGACCACCGTCGCTGCTTCTGACTCACCCCTTCTCCTCCTTGGAACCAGGCAGCCACTCCTCATCCTCGAACCCAACTCCAAACACTCAACAACCCACTGCCACGAGCCGAGAACCGCCCCAGAGCTGCGTGAGCATCACCGCCTTCCACCTTCAATGGCCACCAGCACTGCTGACCTTGCGGATTCACCGCTAACCGAGCCCAACCGAGCTCGCTGTTGTTGCTGCTGCCCGTGCAGGTGCTTGTGTCGTTGCCGTTGCCAATGCTCGTGCTGGTGCTTGTTTCGCCGTCGTTACTGTTTCCCATTATAGTGCTCGTATCGTTGTCGGCACTGCAGTTTCACCATCGTTGCGCCATCACCAGGCAAGTTTATGAACTTGCTATCATGCTACATATACTTAAATATACTTATGTATGTATATATGATAAATTGTTATAAAACCCCATAGTTATGATTATTAAAACTCGATAATCACCTTTTGATACATATCTATTCTATTCAATTAGAACTCTCGTTTCATTATATATAGATCGTGTACTGATAATTAACTACATGTTAGGATAAAAAATTAACGTTTAAATAATGAAATGACATCCCCGAGAACCAACACTAAATCCGGAAATCATCGTAATATCACGTTGTTAAATTTATAGTAAATTAAATAAAAATCAAAATATGATGTTCTAGGACTCTTATCGAATCGGACTAGATAATCTAGAACCTTCTGCAAATTTTTATTTAATATGACCTTGATACTATAATGAAAACTTGAGATAAATACGGCTCTGGACTGCAGTCAAGAGCGGTATTTTTTGACAACACCTGATTTTAGATGCTTTTACATCCCTGTAGAATCTGAAAATATATGGAGTCCTATATCGTAGTATAGATAATCAAGTTAGCTAACTAATGGTGTTAGTTTCATTTAATTTAAATATTGTTTGCTATTTTAAAAGTATTTTAGATCGTCAACATGCCCTGCAGTTTTCTGCAGCGACAGTTTGTGCACATTGACATTAAACTGAACATATCTCGCAGTATACAATGGCTATTATTGATCCGTATATTGTTTTGGAAACCTAACTGACAGGGATAGATTTTATTCAACTGTATCTCTCCCTGACTCTGATCATAATTTATACAAAACTACGCTTGAAGTTGGACTTACAGTTCTGAAACTGGAATTCCTGCAGCTTACATCCATTCTAAAATAAACATAACTCCTTAATCGGAAAACCTATTGATATGAAACAAATTTTAATGCTTAGATAATCAAGTATACTTCATATGCCTTTTATATTGTTTTGCTCAATTCTGCACGTGTGATTTATAGTGAATTTTGTAAGTTATATGACACCAGCTGCCCTTAATGTGAACGTTTATTTAACGCATTCCTACCATATCTTGTGATTGCTTTACACACATTGTTTAGTGACTGTTTATATTGAAACCCTACCCTAGAGACTGGTTTGCATTGTCTATTGATAAGTGTTAGCGACTGGGTTACGACAAGTATGATAGTGAACTAGTAATTTAAAGTGATACTGATAAGAGAAAGCTTGACTGAATAGTGAATGCGATACATACTTTTTCACAACCCATCTAAAACCTGAAAATATACTATAACCTAAGGAAAATGGGGAAACTAAGGTGGAATTGAACTTGTATTTATCAAAGTTTACTGCTTTAAAGGATGATCATTCGATATTAGTGGTAGTGATATATTTAGGTAGTTGTGCCGAGCGGCACAGCTGACATGGTTATGTCCCGGACACAGTTGACTGTAGTCTCGGGTATGCATGAGACCCTTGCTGAACATGAGGATACATTCCATCATTCGATTTCAATGACTTAAAGACGGTTAGATTAGTGACATGTATACTGCTACATGTTTATGTTATTCCACTCATATATGTTATTGCATTATACATGTTACTTCATACATACTATTACTGGCACCTGTTTGTATTATCATATTGTTTATTTTGTACCGCCCTAACGATATGAGTATGTATTCTCAGAGCAAGAAGTGGACCTGCCTTTTTCGAGATGACTGCGGAGATTTAGACCAACAACACTAGCTTATCGTTTCCCTTGCTTTCAAACAAGGAACATTTGTTATCACCGGTTAGTTAACTCTTTTGCTTATATCCATTGCACTCTAATTCGTTAAAATGTGATAAATTTAGTGACTGTAATTCTCTGATTCTGTGTTGTGATTATTGCTTACTATGTAACGCTAGAAACCGATTTGTGACTACAGCGGCATTATTCCTTGACCGTAGGTGCATGGCTGGCCTAGTCACCATCGTATTCTGTATTTTGGGAAGCGGGGCATGACATGGTTTTGTTGGTTTCAGAGTACCAGGTTTAGAATGAAATTACAGTTCAGTTTAGGGATCCCTTGATCCATATCCTATTATATTGACTTTCACCTTCATATGATCCTTAACACCTCATCGTTCGATATCATATTATTCTTGCTTATTTCCTTATGTTGTTATCTGATTCCCTTCCCTGCTTATCTTTCAGCGATATGACCTCCTCAGCCAACCACTCAGCGGATACCAGTTCACACGATTGCACCAACAAGATCCTTAGTACGCTAACGACCATCGTTGAGTCACAAGAGAAGAAGACTGATCTTCTGGCTGAGAGATTAAAGGAAGTGCAAGAGTCCACAATTACTGCTTTAGGGAGATCTACCATTGCCCTTGCCACCCTTGAGGGCGCTCTCATATCAGCTACTCATGCTAGGGCCAATACTGTTTCAGATTTCAGAAGACTGCATCCGGCCGTGTTCACATGTGTATCAGCACCGCTCGAAGCTGAACAGTGGCTGATCAACATGAAAAATCTCTTAATGGCTGCTCGGATTCCAAATGAGGATAAGGTGAACGTTGTCAAAATCCAGCTAGAAGATGAGGCCTACACATGATGGACCATTGAGGAAAGAGGACTGGATAAGCCTATCGGATGGAGCACCTTCACCGAGTGTTTCCTGGACCATTACTTCCAGGCTACCGCCAAGGCTGAGATGGAAGAAAAGCCCATCACCTTGAAGCAGAATGGTCGCCCTGTAGAAGTCTATGCAGAAGAGTTCATAAGGCTGAGCCAATTTGCACCATATATGGTATCCACAGAGGTAAACAGAGCTAGACGATTTTAGCAGGGGATTGATATTGAGATTCAACAGCTGATAGCTTCACTTAACCTGAAGACTTTCGCTCAGGTAGTGAACGCTGCTTGATTTCAAGAACGATTGGCAGAAAAGGCTAAGGTCAACGAACTGTGGATAGGAGGGCCCTAATAGTTCAGAAACAAGAAGCAGCTTCCCTTCATGGGGTGATCCCAGTTCAGAAGCAAGGAGTGGTACAGATGAAGCACTCATTTGTTCCTCAGCAGCAGCGAAAAACCTTGATTTGTGGTTGTTACCCTCATATTTAAACATAATAAAAGAGCTAAGGTCTGTTAAAGTTTAATGAGGCAGCGCCTCACGTGCCCCCCACGAGGGCACCATCGCCAACCCCTTAGGATTGAATCCTACGATGGCGCCGCACGTGAAGCTCACATGGGCGCTAATGTGCAAAGTACAGTAGCGCCTATCATATATAAGAATTAAATTCTTAAGTGGCGCCTACGTACACAACACGTAAACGCCGACGTCCAAATTAAAATCAGTAGAATTAAATTCTACAGGGAGATATTTCCCTAAAAACTGGGATACTCTCTGTTAAACAGAGCCATTGGATCAAAGATCCAATGGAGATGATAAATTATCAGAATATAGAATTAAATTCTATTAGGAGAAAATATCTCCCAAATTTTTCTAAGTGAGAAAGATACTCTAGATTAGATCAAAGATCCAATGATAGAATAAAATTCTATTTTTGGGAATATAATTCATCAATACTTACAAAAAAAAAAGATTGCTCTCTGAAAAACAGAGAGCCCTTGGATTAAAAATCCAATGGTGATTAAAAATCACCATTTTACAGAATAAAATGCTGTACATGGAAAAATATTTCCCCAATCTTTTTAAAAATAAGAAAATATATTCTGTAAAATAAAAATCATTGGATCAAAGATCCAACGGTGGGTAAAATTCCATGAACAAATTGGAATCTCTCAATGAGAGATTTTTTCAAAACTAATTAACAATTTGCCTCTACTATATAAAAGACTCGAGACTTCAAGTCTCAAGAGGAGAAAAAGAAAAGAAGAAAGGAAAAAAAAATAGTTTCATACAGAGATATAGAAGGAACCCTCCATAAGCTTCTGTAAAAAAAATACAGAAAGCTCTCAAAACAACAGAGAATTTAATTCTCAAGAAAGAAGATCTTTCTCTTCTCAAACCATAGGTAAAAAACCAACAGAGATCAAAATATTTTCTTTACCTATCATATCATATCTAAGGGTTTAACTCTTCTCAAGAACTTAGTTCTTTCTCTGGATCAGAGATCTACAAGACAAGTCTCCCACAAGTTGAGAGTTTAATTCTCATCGGGAAGATTTTTTTCTTGAGAATCAAAAATTTAGAAAAGAACTAGGTTAAAATCAAAGGAAAAAGGAAAAAAAACCTATCCTATGGGAATTTAATTCCTCGGAAAATAAGGTTTAACCCTAAAAGAAATTTAGTTCTTATAAAAGAAAAAAACCATAAGAACTTAGTTCTTAAAGAAAACCTGATCTCAGATCTTCAAAACAAAGATCTTGATGATCATTAATGGTCAAAATGTCTTTAACAGAGATTCAATCTCTGAAAAAGAAATGAACTTAGAGCCTCACGTGCTTCCCACATGGACGGCCCCAACAACGCCCAGCACCTCACATAAGCGCCTCACGTGAAATACACATGAACGCTGAATAAAAAGTTCTTCGTACTTCATATACAACCAAAACGGCTAAGTGCTTAGCACTGATTGGGCAGCGCCCAGCACCTCATATGAAAGACACGTGGGCGCCCAACAAATAAATGGAATAGCGCCACACATGCTCCTCACATGGACGCCATATAAAATATGCTTAGCGCTATATATATATATACATACATACATACATACATATATATACACACACACACACACACACATATATACACACACACACACACACATATAATCAAAATGACTGAGTGCTTAGCATTGATTGGGCAGTGCCCATAACTGAAGGCTTCACATGATACCCATGTAAGTGCCAGAGCTTCAAATAAGTGCTTAGCACTTTTGCATAAAAAAGAGAGTCTGAACAAACAGAGCCCAAATAAGTGCTTAGCACTTTTGAATAAAAAAAGAAGACTAAGCCCAAATTGGCTAAGTCTCTTACAGCTGAGCCCAAATGCTCTGTTGTTGGATTTTAAATAAAAATGATCCTTAAAATGTTATTATGTTGATCTTAGTCTCAAACAGGACTAACGTATCCTTAGTTAAAAATAAATTGAGCCCAAATGTTCATATATTTAAGTTGATCTTAATCTCAAACTAGATTAACGGTCCTTAAATAAAACAAACCCAAATCTAAAATATACAGATTTGGACCGAGCCACGCCATACAGGCGATGACATAAAATAGTCTCCGTAAACAATCCATGGGCAACCCAAAATAAAACAAACAACATACGACATGAAGTGAACTGTTGGAGCAGGAGAAAGCGGTTATCGCAATGCTGTAACATAATTAACTGCAAGGGCTTGCGCCTGCAGGGAAGAGCATCCCCACAATCAAAAACCCCTCACAAATGAGGGGGAATCTGATAAAGTCACGCTACAACGGTCGCGTCTATCCAAACCTCCGATATACAGTGCCATAAATCAACTTGGTATCTTCGAAGAGGTGGGTGGATAAGTCGAAATAATATCTACCCCTAAATTCAGGCCAGACGTTCCAACGTCTCGGTCCGGTCATTCGGCGGTGAACAGATTCTGGCACGCCCGGTGGGATCTTTTCCTCTTTCCACTCCACACTTCGTGTGTCGTGTTTCGCAAACAAAATCACGGTTTGCTACGGTTGCCCTTGGATTCTAGGTACTAAAACTTGGTGTCTTGCTCCTGTGTAGAGAAAATTAATGGCTTCTCAATGCACTGCATTTAACAGCAACTCTCGCTCCACCCCAACTGGAAGAGTGACCTATGAGCCTAACACGGGCTCTATTTTTTCAATGCCAGTGGGGCAAGTCACTCAAGCCACTACTAGATTTTTTTTTGGGACCATACTCCTACCTGTGAATTTTGGTGCCTCAGCGCCATAAGAGGAAGCTCCTAAAAGGTCGGTCTTTGATCGACTAGCAACCACAACGGCCCCTCTCAACGGGCCATCCAAATATGGCGTCTCAGTTTTCAACAGGATGAGCAAGAACTCAAACGGGCCCACAAAGAAGCTCGTGATACCTGAAGGGGCTATCCCAAAATGGCTAGCCCTCCCAACTCCTGCTACAGGAGAAGCCGTCAAAAGTGCTTCCCCCATCAGAAAGTCGGTTTTTGAAAGATTGGCCGCTTCTCCTCAAACTTTAATAAGGACGTCGGTCTTTAAAAAGCTGACATCTATTGAAGCTCTTCAGCAAAACCAGGGGTATGATGAAACCGCTTCCAAAACTGAGGCGGTCCCTTCTGTGAGGCATGCTCGACGTTGCCACTGGTACCGAGTGAGAAGAGCTTAGGGCAACTCCCCCTCTGGACTTACCCCACCAGCTCCAATGGTAGACGTTGACGATGCTGTTCTAACTGGGAACAACTTTGATCCGCTCAGGAGGGTATGTGAAAAATCCCCGACGGCGGTGCTGAAGAAATCACCTCTACCAGTAGAGGTCCTTGTGCAGGCAAAGCCAGAGTGACCTCATTAGCGGCTTTCCTTACGAATTCATAAGGTCTAGCGGAAAGTCCAAGACTTTGTGATTGCCAAAGATTACTCTCGTTGACCTGAGAAATCCAAGGGCTGGCAAGAAAAATATCACTCGCCCGCCTTATAATGGGGGACTTCTTTTGATCAGGTACCTGTTACAACGGCCCCTTCAACTTCAACCTCCCATAAAAGAACGAGGTTAGAGAAAACTCTACCGCCCGCGGCAAATTCCAAAGGCGATAGATCTAAACGCCCCAAGTCCGGGGGCATAACAATAGATACAGTCTACATGGCTTCAAGAAAAGAAGAAAGTCGTACCTTCTTGAGTCATCGACCACAAACCCGATCGCTAACTAAGGCTCAGGAGCAACAGCAAAAGCTACAGGAAATGCTGACCAAAATGACAACACTTACCGGACAGAAATAAAGTTCGGATAAAGAAGTTGAATAGCGTCAAGAGCAGGAGACCGATACGGAGTTTCTGCAAAAGGTGCTCGAGAGAAAGGACAAAGAGGCTGCCGAGCAAGCTGCTAACATAAAACAGATAGCTCTCTTGTTTCAAAACATGGTTGGAATGATGATCCATCTAGAACCCCCGGCCGAAGATTCGCCGATAACCATCGAGGATGACAGAGGGGAAACATCAAACCCTCCTCCGGCTTTATCAGTGGCCAAAGAAGAAACGATCTCTAAGGCCATCCTTGATGATTATATTGCTCAACAAATAAGAGCTCATCAAGCTAATGAAGCCGCTGGCCAAATCGTCAGAACCAGACGTCTGTATCCAGGCTGGTATGATCAAATCAAATACCCGCCGGGATATACAATCCCCAAGTTCCATGTCTACAAACGAACAAGAAACCCCCACCAACACATCATGCAATTCAGAGCTCTATACGGCAACAATGGAAATGACGACAAACTGTTACTTCGCCAGTTCGTGGCAGCCTATCAGAAACGGCTTTTGAATGGTACTCGGAGCTCCTAAATGACTCCGTGAAAACATTCACAGAGATGGAATTGCTGTTCACACAACGTTTCGCCAGCGTGAGCGAACACACTTCGATCATGGCATTAATCAATGCCAGGGTAAAACTGGGAGAAACCTCGGTCCAATATACGACTCGGTGGCGAAACCTGTGGTCTAAATGCTAACATCGCATTGAAGAATCTCCCGCCATGGGCATGTTCATCGGGACCCTTGATCCTCAAATGACTATGTCCTAGTTCATGACGTTCTTCAAGCCCATAACCTTTCAGGCTCTAATAGATAAACTAGCCCAAATGGACCAGATAGGCCAAGGGCCTTCCTCCTCAAATAAGAACCCTTGAAATAAAAATGGTAAAGGGAAAGCAGCCTTAGTTGTCAATACACAACAACAACCGAGTGACATAAAACCGGCTGCTCGCCAAAACAATGCACATCTGCGCCCATCCTTGGAAGAAGATTAGAACGCGCTTACTTGTTTCCCTACGACAAGACGAGGAGACTATTCGAATTGGCAGTGCGTAATAAACTCATCACATTGCTAGAAACGAGGCATCCACCGCAACTCGGTGACGTTAACAACCCTAACTACTGCTCCTATCACAAAATAGTGAGCCACCTAATTGAAGATTTCTACATCTTCAAGAACTGGGTCGAAAACCAGTATCAACAGAGAAAATTCACGTTGTCTGATAACTGGAGGGTAAAACCACCCCAGAAGAAAGCTCCAAAAAATGTGGATGCGCAGGGGGCATCGTGCTCACTCGTGGAAGAAACTCCATGGGAAGTCGTTCTTTCAGCAAAAACCAAAAGAATACTGAAGGATCTACAAGTATGTCCGGCAGTCAAGTGGAAAAGCCTACTTGAACCTGAAATCATCGAAGGGTTTTTGAAACCTTGTCCCGCACTGAAAATTGTTGACAAGGGGAAAAAACCCCAAGTCAAGCCTTCGAAGTCTTCTAAGATAAAGAAGAAGACTAAAAAGCCTGTGCAGCCTGCCGAGTATGACGACAAGCGCACAGACCTACAAAAATACATTGACGTGTTAGAAGAGTACAACCAAAAGGCGCGGACACCAGTCACGCTCGAAGAGTTCCTCAAGCTTATTCTTGAGGATGAAGATAGTGACGACGATGAGGGAAATGACTCATCAAAAGACGCCAAAGACCGTGTAGCAAGTTGCCACATGGTCTCCCATTCGTCATTATATGACGAAGAGGCTCCTTCAGCGTTAGAAAATAGCATAGAGAAACTGGGGGCAGAATTGGCGATAAAATCCCCGGAACTGTTAGAAGACCCGATCGAGAGGTTGTTAACGAAGATTTTCAAAAAAGCAAAGTTGACCGAGAATGCGAGATGGCCATATATGAAAAGGCTAAGTGTCAGCGTCAGGATAAAGAATCTGCGGCGAAGTTGAGTCGTAAAGTATTCCGACCAAACCAAAGCATACCCGCTTCAAATAAGAGTAGGATCAAAATAGAGAAGCAGTTCGCCATAGCCCTGTCAATGGGGATGAAGCTGCCACTTCTCATAAAGAACACTCCTGGGGTCATATGCCTCGATGGAGAAGAATCACATCCAAACTACTGCCTATATCTTCGGAGGGTCACCCACCCCACCGAAGAATGCAGTACCTTCAAGAAGTGGTGGCAAGAATATGTTGCTCAGCAAAAACACTTCAAGAGGATGAAGCGTGAAGCTTGTGCCCATCGTCAAAATAGTGAGACACACACGCATGAAGAAATGACTGGCAACCATCATATGGTTTGTACCAGTTCAGAAGGGGAAAAACCCCAAGTTCTTACCTTCGGGAGCGATTCTTAGGATGAAACACCCCTCAGCCCTCTCTTCAAAGACCCCCCCTCCAAAAAAGAAGAGGATGAGAATAACTGTGAGAATATTCAGCCGTGTAACCGCACGCTGCCTGAGAAGAACCTCAGACCTACAAACAAACGTTCGAGCAAAAAAGACAAAGGGAAAGAAAAAATCTCTGAGAAAATTGCCCTCGACGATGGAGTTGTCAAAGAGCTTGCAGCAAGGGGCTCGTCTAAAAAAAATAAGGTGGATTACAACGTACTAGCATATCTACGGAAAATACCCTCACAACTAAGCATATTGGATGCTCTCCTCCTATCCAAAAAGGCACGAAATTCCCTGATCAAGGCATTACAAGAGCCTGATCGGTTCCAAGATTTCTTCGCAGAAGAGAAGATGAAAGATGAACTAAAAGAGGTCCATATGGCTGACATTACATTCAGCGATGAAGATCTCCTCCTCGGTACGTGCGAACATAATCGCCCTTTATACGTCCCCGAGTACTGCCACGATATCAAGATAGGGAAAATCCTTATCGAAAACGGATCCTCCGTCAACTTTCTCAACATGAGAGTGCTAAAGGAAATTTGCATGAACGTTTAGCACCTTGCCCGAGATAAATTTACCATCTCCAGGTTTGACTCACAGTCGTCACGGACACTTGGGTCCGTAATACTGACGTTACGTTTCGGGCTGCTCGTCACTGATATCAAATTTCATGTCATTAATGCTAAGATTTCCTATAATGATTTTTTTGGCAGGCCTTGGTTACACGAGTACAACGTCATCTCTTTTACACAATATCAGTGTATGAAGTATTTTAAGGATGGCTCGGAGTACACCGTCACGGGAGAGCTAAACCCATTCTCGGTAAACGAAGTCCGAAACTACATAGACGCAAAGTACTTCCTACCAGACTTCGAAGATACGGAAAGGTTTAATAAGCTGGAGGATATACAGAAGTCCATCGCTACTATCCCAATCTTTGGGAGCTATTTACCGCCTAAAACGGGATAACGGAACCGCGTAGGCCGTCTTGCCTGAATTTTAGGGCAGATGCTATTTGGTTTTATCCATCCACCTCTCCGAAGATGCCAAGTTGATTTATGGCACCGTATATCGGAGGTTTGGACATATGCGGCCATTGTAGCAGACTTCGTCAGATTCCCCTAGTTTGCGAGGGGTTTTTGATTGTGGGGACGCTCTTCCCTGTAGGCGCAAGCACCTGCAGTTAATTATGTTACCGCATCGCGGTAACCACTTTCTCCTGCTTCAGAAGGTCACTTCGTGTCGTGCGTGTTTGTTTTATTTTTGGTTGCCTGTGGATTGTATACGAAGACTAATTTATGTTGTCGCATGTAGGGCGTGGATTAGTTCAAATTTATATGTTTTTAGATTTGGGTTTGGGTTGATTTAAGGATCGTTAATCTCATTTGAGATTAAGATCAACTTAAATGCTTATTGAAGATACGTTAGTCTAATTTTAAGCTAAGATCTACTCAACAGAATTTTGGGATCATTCAGACCCAACAAAAGAGCATTTGGGCTCCATTGTGTTAGTTTAAGGACGTTGTGGTCCGTTGCTAGTTTAAGGACGTTGCGGTCCGCAGTGGGATGTGTCCGTTAATTTGGAAGTGCACCAAAGAGTTATTGGTTATCGGGACCCACCACCTCTCTGAAGACGCTGAAGAATTATAACGACATGTATCAGAGGTGTGAGGAGAAGTACCCTTGAACCAATGTCCGTTGGGTGATCTGTAGTCGTGTTTGGGACTAAGACCAATTTGGAAAATGATGAGCACATGGGCTCGGTTGATCTGAATTGGGGATTTGATCAACTTAGACTCAACCCACTTTTTGAATAAAGTGTTAAACATTTGCTTGGGCTCAGTCCCTTTTCTGTGCAAACAATACTGAGCATTCATATGGGTTTGACACTCATACTTTGCTTTTCTTTCCCCTCTTTTTTTGTTTTTTATGGAGCGTTAAACACTCTTTATGGGGCCCACGTGCATAACACGTGAGGCGCTTGGCGCTGAGCGCCAACCGCTAAGTGCTAGGCACACCTTATTGAGCAGTGCCCACGTGAGGGACACGTGAGGCGCTTGGCGCTGAGCGCCAACCATTGAGTGCTAAGCACTCTTTATTGAGCAGCGCCCACGTGAAGGACACATGAGACGCTTGGCGCTGAGCGCCAACCATTAAGTGCTAAGTACTCTTTATTGAGCAGCGCCCACATGAGCGACCCGTGAGGCGCTTGGCGCTGAGTGCCACCCATTGAGTGCTAAGAACTCTTTATTGAGCAGCACCCACATGAGGGACCCATGAGGTGCTTAGCGCTGAGTGCCACCCATTGAGTGCTAAGCACTCTTTATTGAGCAGTGCCCACGTAAGGGACCCGTGAGGCGCTTGGAGCTAGGTTTTCTTTGTGTATTCTATTTTGAAGAGTTCAATTCTCTGTTATTTTCTGGATCTTCGATCTCCAAGGACAAGTTCATCCCTATGAGAATTAAATTCTTATTTTTGAGAGACTTGTCTCATGGATCTCAGATCCAGGGAAAGAACTAAGTTCTTTTATGAGGGTTAAACCCTTGGATATGCAGATGAGATGCTCTGATCTCTATTATTATTATTTTTATTTACCTCGAAGAGAGGTATTCTTCTTTCTTCCCTCTTAAAGATTTCTTCTTTCTTGCTCTAAAGCTTATGGGGTTTTTCTGTATAAGACTTGAAGTCTTGGGTCCTTTATATAGTAGAGGCACATCTGTTGATTTAGTTAAAGAAATCTCTTGTTGAGAAATTCTGATTGATTTGGGGATTTTATCCACCGTTAAATGTTTGATCCAAGGACTTCTGTTTTATAGAAATATTTTTCTTATTTTTAACAAGATTAGGGAAATATTTTCCCATACAGAATTTATTCTGCAGATAGATGATTTTTAATCACCATTGGATTTTTAATCCAACGGTGCTCTGTTTTACAGAGCTTAATCTTTCTTGTTTAGAAAGATTTGAGGAATATTTCCTTAGCAGAATTTAATTCTGCACTTTGATGATTTATCATCTCCGTTGGACCTTTGATCCAATGGCTCTGTTTAACAGAGAGCTTTTAGTTCTGGTGCTGGCGCTCTCGTGCGAGGCACGTGAGGCGCTGCCTCAGAGTTTTTAACTCTCAGCACTGGCGCTCTCGCACAACGCACGTGAGGCGCCGCCTCGGAGTTTTTAACTCTCGGCGCTGGCGCCCTCAAGCAAGGCACGTGATGTGTTGCCTCGGAGTTTTTAACTCTCGGCGCTGGCGCCCTCATGCAAGGCACGTGAGGTACGGCCTCAGAGTTTTTAACTTTTGGCGCCGCCTTTTAAATTTTGAACAGAGCTTTACTCTTTTATTGGGGAAACAAATGTCCCCCACCATTGCGTTCACGTGGTTCACACGTGAGTGCAGCGGTAGCTGCTTTTCCACCGTTGGATTTTCTTGGAAGTTGAATTGACTTCCTGTGCCTATAAGTAGGGCCGTTGGCCCTTGAGATGACTGCTGTTCATCTTCTCTTGTTTTTCTTTTTCTGAGAATTTAATTCTCCTTTCAGATCTTAGATCTCTTTCCAAATAAATCCTTTCTAGAGTTAGAACTCCGCCCAAAAATTTGGTAAGGATCATAATTGAACCCTTAAAAGAACTTTGCTCTTCTTAGATCGTAGATCTTAAGATGTATTTTATGGTTGCTTAACCCATTAATTAGAACACTGTTCATCTTCAATGAAGAACTCTTAGAGTTTGTTTTGCAGATCTTAAAGATCTTGGGGTTTTACCTTGTTAAAAAGCTTTGCTTTTGAGGGTTCTTGTAGATTATCCAATGTTTTTTTACAGAGCATAGCTCTTAAAAATTTTTGGGGGAATTTCTTAATTAAAGTTGACAGATGTGAAATCTGTTTGCAGAGCACTGCTCTCGAGGGAGTTTAACTCCTTAGCCCAATGAGGTTTCTCATTAGATGAGAATCCTCTTTGGATTTCATCCTTAATGAGTGGCTGCCCCATCAATGATGGGCTGTCACTTTGATTTTATAGGTCCCCTTTGTCCCTTTTTTTCTACATTGCAGTGCGGTACCATTTTTAAGCACCAAGTGTCAAAATTCGGAACATTGCGTTGATAACTAACCCTTGTCACTTTTCGTGTAGGTACTATGGCTTTCGACTCTTCATTCCCTTTGTACGTTCAGAGAGCGCCTTCGCCCACGCGCTCATGGATTGGGAAGTCTTCTCGCTTATTAAAGATCATGACCCAGAGCAGAAGTCTCTTCACTTGTGGGGATCGTGGTATAATCAGATCATTCAGGGTCAGCGCAGTTTTTCTTGTGCGGTGCCCTCAGAGCCAATTTCAGCAATTTGCTACGCCGACTCGTCTAAAGTGAATTATGTTGTAGAGGAGGTCAACTGGATCTCGGAGGGTCACCTTCAGCCTTTTATGGCATCAATACCCGTACAACCGCTAATGGCTTTATATATTTTGGGACGACGCATATGTTAAGGCGAGTTGCGCCCTTGGGGACAAGTATATATGATATGTTTGACTCCTCTCCATTCAGCCGGCTACCTACAGTGGACTCGGTATATCCTGCCGGCTAAGAAGTCGCTGCTGCTGAAGCTCGGGTTGTATCCTGCAATTTATGCGTCTCTTTTTCAATATCCCACGCCTCATGTATGGTGGGGCAAGGCTTTCGTGGAACAATTGAATATCCCGACCCACACGTTTCTTCTATCAGACCGGGAAGTTTCAATTTCCTTGGAGCAGTTTGCAAAAATTTTGGGCCTGCTCGTCAGAGGGGAGCATTATGAGGATATACTTCCCCCTGATGAGTACATTTTTACCACCAAATCAGTGGTAATAGGTCTCACCCTGGAGAATGCCGTTCAACTCGCTTTCTGAGCCTAATCAAGGTGTTGAACATTTATAAGAGTCTGGAGGGCATGGAGTCAGCTTCACAGATTTCATCGCCCGTTTTCTTCGCCCAGAAGTCTTGTCAAAAGAAGTCGTGAAATTTTTTAAGATTGATGACCCGTTTGGTTTCGGTTTGGATAACCAGCCGACGGCAGAAGCGGATTTAAGAAATTTCTTCATTCTAGACACCCTGGTCGTCCCTTTTTCAGAGCCCGCTGCTTCAGACGTCGATGAAGAGACGTTCTTCCTAGGGTTCATCGGCCTGTGGTTGAGCTGGTTTGTGCTTCCAACACATCCTCGCTATATAAGGCCGTCTGTCTTTTATCCCGCCCACCGCATAGTTGCAGGGACGCGTGTGGCCGTTGGGATAGCGGGGCTGGCTCATCTATACCATGGCCTGAGCTTAGTGGCAGACACTACTCAGCCGGAGGTAAAGCCCGTACATCTCCCGTTGCACTACTTCATGTCGTGGATCGAGATGCATGTGCTAGGTGCTTTCGGTATTCATAAACGACCCCGTTTCTATGATAGATACAACTTTCCCCATGTCATGTTTCTAGTTAACGCTTTTGCGTTAGATCCGTCCCAGCGAAAGGCTCGACGTTTGGTACTTCGCTCGCGTATGGTCAGGGATAGTATGATTTTTGTCGATAGAGTCTTAACTATTGGCAAGGAATCTACCAAGGCAGTGCAACCGCTGCGTGATACTTTCAAAGACGGGGCTCCTACGTTGAAGGATCGGGAAATCCTGCACTTGTATTCTATTAGCCTGGGCTTTTTAATGTTCAGGAAAAATGCCTCGGCACTGTTTATGAGGTATAACACGCACCGCTTCACTCAACAGTTGGCCTACAATCAAAGTGTTCCCCTCGAGGCATTCTTAGCCGAGCTGGTTGCTACGGAAGAGGGCATTCGCAGCGCGCTGCACCACTTTATGCGACTAAATACGGGGTCCAACTTTCTCATCAGCGAACCAAGCTACGTGCCAAAAGATTCGAACGCCTACATGGCGTGGTACCAGCATGCGACGGGTGCTGTTATCAGGGAAGAGAGATGGCTATTACTTGATCATAAGGATGTTGTCCCAGTTGGTAACCCAGCAGTCCCTTTGAGCGACGGACCGCCGTTCGTCCCTCCTTAAGAGAAGTCACTACGGTTGTGGTCCCGCACGCCTTCCCTGAGAAGTCTCAACCCAGTGTTTCCGTAACTGCGGTAGCCGTGGTGTCCTCGGAACCTGGTGCTGGTACGAAAAACGGGACCCGCCGCCCGAAAATGCCTGTTAAGCGCAAAATCTTGTCATCGGCCGCCGGTGTCCGCTCGCAGAAAAAGAAGAAGTCGCTATTTTCCACCGATGTCATATTTGGCCAGGAGCCACATGCTCCCTACAGCGAGGGCTTGTGCGAATACAGTACCAACGAGGGTTTGTTCGACACGCCTGCGACCGACACTGATCTTCAGGCTACCCTCACAGGTTTCGAGCGACTGGCTCGCAAGGAAGCGGCGTTGATCACTATCGCGAAGTCAGGTATACTTCAATTGTATTCTTCTGCGTCTATCCCTTTCTTGTTATTATGCTTTTACTAACGCTCTCTTCTTCAACAGGTATTTCTGCCAAAGAGGCTCTCGCGGCTTCCCTCAGAATGTTCGAGGAGGAAGAGAGGCTCCGCGCTTCTTTGGTTCTTGGTATAAGTTACTTCATTACACCTTTATTCTTTTTATTAGTGCTCTGACCCTACCTTTTACTTTATTGCAGGGACTACCTCAACTCAGGTTATTCTAAGTGCAGTGCCGATCCCAAGTGGCGATACGGCAAAACTTCTAGAGCCAGCTACTATGGCCACGGCCATTCCTAAGTCACCGCAGGAGGCTTTGCTGAAGCAGCCGGTGATAGACACCGGAGCAGCTCCAGAGGTAGAGCTCGGTTCGTACGACGACGTTCCCCTGTCGGAAGTCTTAAGGAGATCAGTTCTCACTGCTCAGACTGACAGGAAGCGTAGGGAGCACGCGACGAGGAAGCACGATGTCATTTTGGCCGCAGGTGCAGGCTCAAGCAGTATCCTGCCTGCTGACACTCTTTCGGTGGATGTTCCCTCTGTTCTGTCTACCGCCTATAGACAGGTTGCACGCGCAGCTCGGGAAGAAACTAAAAAAATACTCCAAGGTAATGTAACGCCCGGTCTTTTATTAGAACTCCGTCCTCAAATTCTGACATACGCATTTTCTTTCACGCAGGGCCGAGTCCTAGTGATGGTATGGCAGGTAAAATGTTGATGATTATAGAGCCCGAAGTGGCTACTCTTTCTCAGGAATATGGGACTATCTAGACCGCTATTCTTTCTCCCTATGGCTCCTTGGTATCGGCGGGCATTGCAAGCGTTACGACAACCCTCGTCGAGTCGGGGGATGAGGCTATGGGCGCAGAATCTATTCCTCCGAGAGGGAGGGAAGAAGCCGTTACACCTAGTGACGTCTCCGTCACGATTTTGGTCAACGATCCATCAGGTAGTCCTTGGGTCACTGTTTTCGAGTTTTTCAATCCTGTTTAGCCATTCTGATGATATTTTGTTTTTCTTGAGCATAGGCACGCTGAACCCTGAGGCTATGTTGTCCAAAGAAGTGTCGCCGATAGATACTCTGACGGTCACTGTCTCCTCGCCTTCTACTGTGCCCTCTCAAATATTAGAAGGTATAGGTTTGTGACTTATTTGTTTCATTGTGGGTACCATGCTCCTTGTATTGACAGTACATTGTCGCAACTCTGCAGGAGTCCTTTTCGACCATTTATATCAGGTGTTGAACCCACATTTTTCCTTTCAGTCGGAAATCTTTCCACCTTCTGGTATTGGTTAGTATATTCTTCAGTTAATGTCTCCGCCCTTCTTTTATGAATAGACGTATTGTTGCTAAGTCTTCTTCATATTGATCATAGCGTCATGGGTTGGAGGAGGAGATGAGAGAATGGTCATGCCTTCGGTACTCCCCATCCTGCCGCCTGTCACGGCCGGTATAATAGATTCCATCCCTCATGTGTTTTCTTTATCGCCCGAGTCGACATTTGACTATAATTTATTTTGCAGCAATTGCACCAACTTCAGCTCCTTCCGAGTCTCACATTCCAATGTCCGCAGGGCCCTTCACTAAACGCATATCTTCTAGGGGCGCCACAAATAGCCGGCGAACGTTGAGAGAATTTATCGAAGATCTCAATGCCGAGGCCCTCAGTTCTGCTACGGATTTTTCCGTTGAAGTCAATCCAATGTTGGAGACACTCGTGAACTTCCATAATGAAGATTTCGTCAGATTTAGGGTTGATTACTGCAAAAAGATCGAGGCTTGCTTGCATAAGATTGAGCTCAAGCATCTCGCTCCTGAGCTGTTGGCTTTGAACTCCCAACGGGCTGCGTGGGTCGAGCATAGTGTTCCTTTCATTCGCCATTTTGAACAAGAGGCGACCCTGAGACGAAAGTAACATAAGGTAGCTTCGAGCGAATCTGTCTGATTGCGTGCCCAGGTTGAAGCGAATGATGTGCAGTTAAAAGCTGTTTTCGACAACCTTCAGCGATGTATCTCGGATGGGTTGACGCTGAGGCGGACGCTTGGCTTCACCGAGCGGGTCATGCAGGACTGCGAAGATGCCCTACTAGAAACCGATGAAAAGATTTCATCCTATTTGCGGCAACGGACTCAAGTTAAAGCGGAGTTGGCCGCGATAGCTGACCACGAGAAAGGGTTGAGAGGAGCACGCGAGCGGCTTTCCGATTTGCTGAAGATGCCTCCTCCTTAATAACCGCCTTTGTATCTTTTTGTACCGACTGTAAACTTGTGATTCATGAATAACATGTATTCATTTTGATTCTTTTATGAAATGTATCTTGTATTGACTTGAATTCATTGTAAGTCGATGCCACGCACCCTACGTGTTCACGGGGAGGTGGAGTTTGCAAAATATGATTTTAATAAGCTTCATAACATCGACTAAACTCCATGATCGATACTAAACCCTAACTAACCTATATGCAAAGAGGTTTAACTACTAAGTGAGAAAGTTATACGTCAAGTTACTGTCCTTCTTCTTCGTCTTGCTGTCCTTCTTCTCGTTGTGAGCTCCTCGTTGGGAGAATGGATCACGCCTCCTCGTCGGCTTCTCAAAGTCGTAGAAGATCCACCCGAGAGTTCCAACCTTGAGCTTAACCTCCAAGAAGAGGTAACTAGGTCACTTGGTGTGCTGAACTAAGTAGCCTAGAATGAGTAGAGAGTGTTAAAGGATTTAGTTATGTCTCAAACCCTAGGATTCTTAACTCATGAGACAATTAGGGTTTGCTTGAGGAAGATGAAGAGAGTGAGCTTAAGATAAGAGAGAATGTGTTTGTGATAATGATAATAATAAATCAAGCATGGCATCTATTTTAACTCCAATGCAAGAGAAAAATATCTCTCACAAATATCTGACAAATATTACAAAAAATATCTAAGTCTTCTCCTCTCACAAGAATCCAAAAGAGTCAACATAATAGCTATGCCCAATTTCACTAAAATACCATGAAGTTTCCCTCATCTCAAATATCCACCTCATTAAGCATTTAAACTAAAATGTTAAAACATATAATGAGGTGTAATCATCTTAAAGCAAACTTGAATAATTACAAGAATTCCCCTCGCAACCGTATATACATACCCATATCCGTATTTCGAGAAACACGAATACAATGCGACATAATTAATCCAATAAGCAAATATTAGGATCTGTCTTAAACCAAAGCCCACTAGTATTGTCCGCCCGAACATCATATGCACACAAGTACACATGTGTAATCGAACCTTGTCGTAAAACCATACGACCTCTACTCGTTTTACCCGAAGCAGGGAAACCTTCTGCGTGGGACTCTAAAGACACGACAGTACTCTGGCAGTGGGTTTAACCACAAGCGTGTCAGTGGCACTAGCTGTACGTAACGGCTTCCTAGGTATCTGTCGACAAGAAGGTCAACAAGGAAACTCATCCGTAGCCCTACTGAGCCTGTCTGTAGCAATCTCCGTACAGTCCGGTCTATTCGTCCAAGAGTATCGCATATCGGTCCTAGGGGACGGCAAGCGTCAGACCCCAAATAGTGTAATAAGTCATGTCGGAGTGCGACCAAAAACATCATGAGAAACTACTGGAATCCCTACCAGCAAATCTCGCTTGCCCTGGCCAGGGACTTTGTGTAATGACTTTCCGAACACAGCGCGGCATCAACCCCCAATACCGAGAGACGAATCCTATCTAACCGCCACTGCCTCCAAGTGCTTCTGTCATAACCCGAAGGTACGGAACGTGACTGGCATTTAAATTACGAAACGTCTAAAGGCGTAACGTAATCTAAGTAAGCCAAAGCCCAGAAATCTAAACCATTTAAAGAAAGAGAGTGAAGGAAAACCTATTTAAAGAAAGCGATTAAAACTAATAAGTCGCATTTACCATTTTTAAAACATCAAAATTTGTTGAAAATTTCGGCAGAGTCTCCTTTGTAAATACTGACCCCCAAACGGGTACAACACAAGAAATACATATAAATCATGAATAAGGCATCCTCAAGCGGGAGTTAGTTCTTCGCCAAAGGCGGAATCACAACCACAAGAAATAAATGTATCATAATAATGCGAAATAAACATAAAAGCATAAAAGCATAACGTCGACTCAAGTGAGCATCGACACAAAACCACAAATACAAATCTCAAGTCTCGCCGTCTAGTCCAATATACAAGGGTAGATGGAGTATACTAGATACAAATAAAATACACGGTGGGTGCAAAAGAAAATCCTCCAAAACCCACCTATGAGCAAGCTGCAGGCCGAAGCAACGAAGCTGAAAAGAAGGCATACCCGCCGCTACTGTGCTGACGGGTCAGACCTGCAAGATACTGTGGTACAACAGGGGTGAGTTGCCAACTCGTGAGTAGTAAGTAACATCTAAAAAAAGCTATCATAAGTATGCACGCAAATGCGTCACAACCTACATATACCGATATTGATGCAATGCACTAGTATGTATGCCACGTGAATGCATAATAAACATGAAACCTGAATTTGTTTGGTATGAGAAAATCTTTATTCTTATATTAGTAAAACATCAGTGAAATAATTGAAGTAACATCAATGAAATCCACAGAAATCCGCGTCAAGCATCGACACAAAATATGTATATCTCAATGTCTCGATATATCAATATCTCTATATCTCAAGTCTCAATATCTCAATATCTCTGTATCTCAATCTCAATATCTCAATATCTCGGGCTCCGGCAGTCCGGATCGGCCCAAATTATCAAATCACATGACTACGGTCGGTATCCTCCAGATATCCTTTGCGTCACAAATAACCGGTCGGTAATGCTCCCCTGTCGGGCTCATCGTCATCCCCACGAAACCGCTCTCCTCCCGGGGTACCATACCGGGTCCACCATGTACCCGCAGACGGTGCATCCCCCTCCTCGAATCGGGTATGTGATACTTCTTAAAAACCGAGAAAACTCATGGTGGACGCCACACACATCACATCATAAGAAAACCGCAAATTTATGTTTTTAAAAATAATAGTAGGTTTATAAAATTCTTGCGGTTTTCCCCAAAATCCAGAAATCTCATAATACTGAAATCCTCGAGAAAAATCACAATATATAAACATGCCAATAATGTGGAAAACTATGATACGGTAATATATATCATGCGGAGTATGGCCAGAAACTATGCATGAATCATGATGCAATGAGAGATGTATATATGACTAATAATTCTACATATCCATTTTAATGAAATGAATATGCAAGTATAAGTCTATGGATCATATATGATGCAAATGCACTAATGCAATTCTAAGCGAGTTCTATAATGTTCGTGACATAGCAATTACCAATGGCGTATGTGTTCGCATAACTAGTGCACGTGCAGTAGGAACCAATGGTAATGGTGCAGGTGTCCTATGAAATGATATCACTTATATATAAATATAACGATGCGATGCAATGAGATGGCTAACTAGGAAACTACGCATATAAATAAAATTACTACTAATAACCCTACTGTCAGGCGCCTCGCGCCATCCAGATGATCCCCCCATAGATGTATACATCTACTCATTGGGACGCCTCGGCTAATCTGAACCGATTTCCACCCATATCTCTCTGCGCCGAATCTGACGCCTCTGCACCCGATCCTAGAATCACACACAGAAATTAAGAGGATGAATATACGATTAGTCATGGACACAAACGACACAAGTCAATTCACGCGCACAATAAGACGCACACACTCTTGGTGCACAAACGCGTTCGCGACAACGCCACAAACTACAACTAGGGTCGCTACATGCGACAACTACCGAGTCTAGAACCCAATCACGCACTCACAACACACTACATATTATATAAAATAGGTTATAGATTATCAAAAGCTCAAGCTTAATTTAAATCGATTTATTCCGAAAACCTAGAAAGCCACAATTACCCGTTTTAATACAAATTTTGATGTTTTAGCAAATCTAGTGGTCACATTATTCACTTAACATCTTAATTAGGCCACACAAATCTTTACTTAAATTTTATATCTTTTTTCATATTAATCCTAGAAACCTAGTTTGCAAAATTATCTAATTTATACAATTTTAAAGTAGCAATTTACAATTTAACAACTAGACTGGAATTTACATAACTTAAAATGTTAAACTACACATTATAACCATAATCAAATAATAAAAACCCTAACTTGAATTTAAACCCTATTCTTGAAATTTAAATCTTGAAATTAAAACCATAATTACACTCCTAATTTGACCAGATTGAAGTAATTAGCAACAAATTAAACATGGGGTTAGGGTTTATACCTCATAAACTTGAGATCAAACTTGAAAACATGCCTCCAAAATGCATCCTTTGCTCTAAGATCCTTAATAGTTTGAGCAAAGAATAATAGGTAAAGGTTTAAATGATGAATTGTAAGAGTTTGTATTGATTTTTGTATGGACTTTTGAATGAATTTTGAAATGGAAATGAGATGGGAATGAGAGGGGCAGCAGCAGGAATGGGCTCGGCCACTTTGAGGGGAAGTGGAGAGAGAGAGAGAGAGAGAGAGAAATGTGTGGATATTTGTAGAAACTTCCACATTACAACCTCTTTTAATTTTTCTCTTTAATTAATTGGTTTCATTTCATATTTGTTGCAAAGAAAAGTTGTTAAAGAGAGAGAGGAGGGGGCTGTGCTCGGCCAGCAAGGTAGTGTAGGTGTGTGTGTGGGTGTGTGTGTATGTGGAAAGTTCAAGAAGACCCCTCATTATATCATCTATTAAGTCTTTTCAATAATTATCTTATTTTTATTTTCATATTTCTTTAACCCTAGAAAAGTCTACAACCATGGAGTCAATTTGAGAAAGAATTAGCATGTTATAAATTAGGTTATAAGTGGTCATGGTTCACTAATGTAAGATTAACCCATTCTCATTTTGTAATTTACATTAATTTAATGTATAAATAAAAGCTTATAATAATATTTAAAATAATTGATTTAGGAAAAATATTTAAGTAAACTAACAATTTATAAGGGACTAAATAAATACCAAATACTAGTAATTACATAGTTAAAATAGGCGTATTTAAGTCTATATTGAAAAATAATTATAGTTAAGTTTTACGGAAAATACGAGTAATTTTACCGGTTATCCGAAAATTCACCTAAAGGATTTTGTTTATTTATTTATTTATTTTTAAAACGTTACATCTTCAGGACCGCACCCAACTACTAACTGTTTGCACGACTCAGTAGAGCCGTGGTAGGGTAGTAATCTAAGAACTGTGGAAACACACTTGAGACGAAATAGCAGTGTCAAGTCGACGGACTAAGCTGTATTCATGTCATCTGGGAGCTGCTACCTGACGATAAGTATATTACCAACCAGCAGTTCCCCACGAGTCCGTCCAGTGTAACTCATAACCCAATGAGCACCTGCATACTATCTCCAGTACGACGTACTGATGGCTGTGGGACAGACCATCTCCCCTGCTGGGAAGAGAAGCGTATACACTAGTCTACTCTGGAGTATCGATGCCCTATCTCGATAATTCTTCGACTAGGGACCTGTGTAAGTATGTGCTTGTAGACTACCCAACCCCCACTAGTGTTACTGCCATTACAACGCTAGTAGTCAAGCAAAGATCTTAAGGGCTCTATCAATATGTATTAGTGATACGTTAAAAAAACATATACACATATTAAGATAGATACAAACTAAGTAGTATACTACTATATCGAGCAAGACTGTCATAAATCCGTGTATATATCCCAAGCTTCCAAAATGTAATATACAAACTAGTACTATACAATAATGTCCTTTAGGGCATATTACACTAACAATATCCCACTTGTACTAAGGCCATGTGCTGGCATATCGCAGACCTATCATCTTGAATAACCTCTCGAACTGCGTCTGAGGGATGGCCTTTGTGAATGGATCTGCAGTGTTGTCCTCAGTAGCAACTCTCCGAACCTCGATCTCCCGGCGATCCACGATCTCCCTAATCAGGTGATACCGCCTCAAGATGTGTCTGGACTTTTGATGGGACATGGGTTCCTTTGCTAAAACTATAGCCTCGTTGTTGTCACAATACAGAAGTATTGGATCAACAATGGACGGAACCACCTAAAGTTCTGTTAAGAACTTCCTCATCCAGACCGCTTCTTTTGCGGCATCAGAAGCTGCGATATACTCCGCTTCCATCGTCAAGTCAGCAATGGTGTCCTGCTTGGAACTCTTCCAATAGACCGCCCCTCCATTGAGGGTAAAGACATAACCCGACATGGATTTGGAGCCATCCTTGTCACTCTAGAAGCTGGAGTCAATAAAGGCCTCGATCTGGAGGTCTTTTCCGCCGTAAACCAAGAACATTTCCTTAGTCCTTCTCAGGTACTTGAGAATGTTCTTTACCGCTATCCAGTGCTTCTTCCCAAGGTTTGATTGATACCGGCTTACTACACTTAGTGCATAAGCTACATCTGGTCTGGTACACAACATCGCATACATTATAGGGCCTACTGCAGAAGAGTAGGGTATAATAGACATGCGATCCCTTTCCAAATCAGTCTTGGAAGACATCTCTTTGGAGAGGGTGATTCCATGACAAGATGGTAAATTAGCGCGCTTTGAATCTTCCATACTGAATCTTTTCAGTATGGTGTCGATGTACCTTGACTGTGAAAGTCCCAACATCCTCGTAGATCTATCATGATAGATCTGGATCTCCAGAATGTAAGAGGCATCACCTAGGTGTTTCATGGAGAACCTTTGTGATAAGAACCCTTTGACAGATTGTAGCATAGGAATGTCATTTCCTATCAAGAGAATGTCATCCACGTATAAGACAAGAAATACAACAGTTCGTGCTACAATCTTACTATAAATGCATGGCTCATCTGGATTTTTGATAAAGTCAAATTCTTTGACCGTCTCATCAAAATAGATGTTCCAACTCCGCGATGCATGCTTTAGTCCATAAATGGACTTAAGCAACTTGCACGATTTCCCGCTGCTCCCACTTTGAATGAAACCCTCTGGCTGGTCCATATAAATGCACTCCTCCAAATTTCCATTTAGAAAAGCGGTTTTTACGTTTATCTGCCAAACCTTATAATCGTGGATGGCAGAAATAGCAAGAAGGATCCGAATGGATTTGAGCATAGCCACTGGAGAAAAGGTTTCATTATAGTCCAATCCAGGTCTTTGACGAAATTCTTTTGCAATAAGTTTAGCCTTATAGGTTTCAACCTGTCCATCTACACCAATCTTCTTTTTGAAGATCCATTTGCAGCCTACGGGTTTTACCCCTTCTGGAGCAATGTCCGATGTCCATACTTTGTTGGTGTACATGGACTCCATCTCGGTCCGCATTGCATCCAGCCATTTTATCGAGTCAGTGCTCTGAATGGCTTGCTAGAAGTTAGTCGGCTAATCATTATCAATAATGCAATCCTCTCTATCCCCATCTACGAGAAAACCATAGTATTTCTCAGGCGGATGAGATAGCCTACTACTCTTGCGGAGTGGCACGGGAATGTCTTGTTCTTTTGAAAGTTCTGGTTCCACCAAGCTTTCAGTAATAGCGTGTGGTTTTGGAATTTCTTCCAGTTCTATTGCGCTCCCACTAGTTTCTTTTTCTAAAAATTGATGTTCCAAAAAGTGGGCATGACGAGAAACAAAACCTTTTGATCCTCTGCGTAATAGAAAAGATACCCCCTGGAGTTCTTTGGGTATCCCACAAACTTACACAGTACTGAGCGTGCCTCGAGTTAGTCCACATGCTGTTTTTTAAAAAAAGCTGGACATCCTCATACTTTCAGATATTGAAGATAGGGTTTCTTCCCACTCCACATCTGATATGGTGTGGTAGGCACAGTCTTGGTAGGAACCTTGTTCAAAAGATATGTAGCTGATTCTAGTGCATATCCCCAGAACGATCGCGGTAACTCAGCGTTACTCATCATGGAATGTACCATATCCAATAGGGTTCGGTTCCATCTCTCCGATACATCGTTGTGTTGTAGTGTGTATGGAGAAGTAAGCTGGGTGAGAATTCCATTCTCTTTTAGGTAATCTAGGAACTCGGCACTCTAGTATTCACCACATCGATCAGATCTCAGTGTCTTGATACTTTTGCCGGTTTGTTTTTCCACTTCATTCTTATATTCTCGGAATTTCTCAAAGGCCTCGGATTTATGTTTCATCAAGAAAATATGTCCATACCTAGAGAAATCATCCGTAAACGTAATGAAATAGGAATAACCACTTTTTGCATGTGTAGATATTGGATCACACACATCGCTGTGTATTAGTCCTAAGAGCTCGCTCGCTCTTACTCCGCGTCCAATGAACGGAGTCTTTGTCATCTTTCCTTTGAGACGTAATTGACAAGTTGCATAAGAATGATATTCGAACGGATCCAAATATCCTTCTTTATGTAACTTGGTCAATATTGTTTCGTTGATGTGACCTAGTCTACAATGCCATAAGAAAGCATGATTTATTTCTGGAGTCTTTCTTTTATGTGTGTTCTGGATATTGAAAATTTGTAGTTGGTTTAATACGTATATACCGTTATTTAGAGTACCTGACCCAATCAGACCATAATTAAGGTGGATGTTTCGACATCACTTACAAATGTAAAATCATAACTTTTTTAGATAACAATAATATAGAAATGATATTACAAGTCAAACTAGGTACAGAAAAACAGTTGTGCAAAACCAAAATATGTCCACTCGTCAATCCAAGGTGATATTCCCCTACGGACACAGCATCTACGCTTGCTCCGTTAGCAATCCTGAGGGTCATGTCACCGGTCTTCAGAACCCTACGGCTTCTCAGTGCCTGCAAAGAATTACAGATATGAGATCCTGACCCGGTATTCAATACCCAGGAAGTAGAGTTGATTGACAGATAGTTTTCAATTACAAACACACCTGAAGCCGAAGCCATAACCTGCTTCGGGTCCTGGTTCTTGGCCTTCCAAGCCCTGCAATCTTTCTTCCAATGGCCCTTCTTATGACAGTAGAAGCATTCTTCCTTTTCTACTGTCGGCCCCGCAGCTCTTGCTTTGCCCTTTGCTTCCACTTTACTAATATCTCCTCTCGGCTTGGTGGGGGCCTTCTTCTTCTTTCCTTTGGCTTTCGCCTTGGATCTAGAAGAGGAAGCTCCACCAAAAGTAGAGCGGATGTTTCCCTAGCTTTCTGCAGGGTGCCCTCAGCACTCCTCAACATGTTGAGGAGTTCTAGAAGTTCAACTTCTTTACCTTGAATATTAAAATTCAAGATAAACTGGGCGTAGGTGAGAGGGAGGGACTGCAGAATTAAGTCTGCATACAGCTCATTCTCTAACGTGGTCCAGAGGTCCGTGAGCTCTTCAATATAGCCGATCATCTTAAGGACGTGTTTCCCTTCAGATGACCCGATGGCCAACCTCGCCTGAAAAAGCTTCTTCGAGGTATCGAATCTTGCGATACGAGATTGCTCTCCATATAATTCCTTAGTATGGAGGAATATGAATTCAAGATCCATATTCTCGTGCCGCCTTTGGTGCTCATTGTCCATAGAGGCCAGCACGAGGCACTTGGCCTTCGCGCAGTCAATCTCCCAGGTCTTACGGATTTCCTTATCCGCGACATTGGATTCTGGACCTGGGACGGCGGGGGCTATAGAAGTGAGGATATAGCCCAACTTATCATAAGTTATTGCCATCTTGACATTCATGAACTAATCTTTATAGTTTGGCCTTGTCAATATATTTTTATCTAATAGTAACTTAAGGCCCGTCATCTTTGGTTGCTGCAATTAGGGGAGAGAGAAGAAACACTTTAGTATGATGCTCTTGCAAGTTTAGATTGGTTTTTAGTTTATCTAAACAGGATGGCTCCCACTGTTTATCGATTCCTTCCTCAAACCAGAAAAGAAGAATTTGTCAGGATTAATCTCACCGTACAATACTTACTTAACCGTTCAGCCAGACCATTGTTCGTACTTCAAGGAAGGTTTTATGACGCTTTCGCATAGTTCATTAATTAAATAAACTCTTTTCCCTAGAGGCGTAGCCCCGCTAACACTTTTCTAGATACCTACTTAGTTTATAGCATTGATCATTAAGTGAAAAAATCTCCCGGGGAGTAGCATATACTCACAGTTGGATCGGGACCCAAATATCATCGTGTGATAAAGTTGAAGGAATCCTACCAAAATTATCACACTCCAAATGGTATGCAACACTAGTAAGTTTCAGTTTCTTTAAAAACTTCCGATGTGGATTTTTGCCCCATGCTCTTATGACCTTGACGAAGGCCAACATATCATAAGTCACATGTCAAGTTCTACCCGTCATTGTCCAGGTTAATTTGAACCTACCCGTACATACCCTTGACGAAGGCCAAAATAGCAGTATGATTGTCCCAAACCAACGCATCTATCTATGCTACAGATGAATATTTAGCAGCTACCAATCACTATGCCTTGACGAAGGTCAAAATACATAGCTTGAATACTACTGAATGTCCAACTGAAATGACGGAGGGCCACGAATGGTTTTGGCGAAACCGTGAACATAGTGAACTTGATATAATCGAAGAAACCTGATAGCTTTTAAAAGGAGTGGTTTAAGCTCCGCATTTTTAAAAGTTTTTCTGTTTTGGAAAAACCGAGTGGTTTTTAAAATTGTTCCAACGATTCAACTTTGGTTTGTTTGCTTTGCATTAATATAATGCAGTCCCATCAATTAACCTACTATTGCAGAAAAGGACGAAAATACAACGTTCACTTATGCCATCCGCATTCGCCACGGGGTCCCGTCTTACACCGTTAGGTTAGATAACTAACGCCAGAGCTGGGGGTTGGGCTAGTGTGGATGCAAAATATAAGCAACTTCTATTATAATATATATACATATATAATAATATCCATTCGTCAGATGCAATAATAGGCATTCCAGATCAAAGATGAATACATTGGATATACTAGGAATTCCGCATTTCGTTTAATCCTGTAACGAAAGACGGATTCCACGGTCGCGATGAATATCCAAACCCCACCCCAGACCCCTACGGGTGTGGCAAACTGCCCGCTAAATACCCGAAGTGAAGCAACCCCCCTCAACAACGTGAGTAGGCTACTCGGCACTTCAAAGTCCTCGGTAGTTTGTGCACCCCTCCTTGGGTGTATCCTAGGAGCAATAACAGTAAAAGAAATAATACAACGGTGGCTACAACCTCAACCCGGATGTTCCCTGCAAAATAATATTACATCACTTTACAAATTTTACATCGAATGAAAGAATATAATACCTCACATCCCCGGCTATCCATTCACGACAATCTAACAATATTGATATACACAATCCAATCGTCACAGATATGTGCAACCCCCAACTAACTGACATATAGCAATTAGCGGAAGTTTACGAACACATATATCAAACATAGAAACGATACATAGCCAAGATCGATAGAAATTCGATCGAAACACAATTTTATTATCTACCCAAATGCAAACCAACATATTGACAACTGTGGGCAGAAACAAAATATACCAAAAAGTATAACACAACAAATAAAACCAACAGAAGAAAAATGAGTCAACTCTGACTTGACTTGGCCGTAGAACGACAGCGATTCACACCGATTCGCCGTGGTTCCACGGCGGTCTTGCCGAGTTAGAGACTCGTGCTTCTTGGGTGATCTTATAATTCCCTGCTTTATTTTTTAAGGCCTCTGGAAAAATTTTAAGACTAGATTTTAAAAAAGGACAGAAAGTTAGGTTTTGCGTTATAGTTTCGGGTATTTCCATCAATCGAAGTTCTAACGACTTGCAAACAAGTTAGTTATGGTTTAGTTGGCTCTGATACCACTGTAAGTCGATGCCACGCACCCCACGTGTTCGCGGGGAGGCGGAGTTTGCAAAAACGATTTTAATAAGCTTCGTAACATCGACTAAACTCCAGGATCGATACTAAACCCTAACTAACCTATATGCAAAGAGGTTTAACTACTAAGTGAGAAAGTTATATGATCAGTCGAAAATATTGCATTCTTAACACATCAATTTCCCTACTCTTTGTAATCATCTAATGGTGTTTGGTATAAATATAGCACATATTAGCAATTCGTCTGCAAAATACCAAATAACATGTGTTATACATAATAACTGGCATTATGAGAGAAATTGTGTGTTTATTACTACATGCATGATCTTTGTATATCAACACTTGTCTCGAGATTGTATGCAGGAAATTCTCCAGGTAAAAGAGCCGGAACTGCTAAAAGTACTGATAAAATACATCAAGTCAAAGACTTGAAATATGGCAGTTAACAAGAAAGTATAAAAATATTCCAGGCATCAGGAAACTGCCATAAAGCCAACAAAAATTAGCACTGGAAGTTTCATGCACTGAGTCCACCATACGGCCGCGGATCCACGGCCGAGTCTGGCCGATCCGCCGTGGATCCGCGGCCGTTCTGACTCATCGGCGGTTGGTAATTTTCCCCGAGGCTTCCTTTCAACTGCCAAGCTTCTCCAAGACGCTTTGAATTGTGTAGATTTCTCCAGGAGCTTCCCTTCTAACAGCCAAGCTTCTGGTGCAAGCTTAATACCTACCTAGCTTCTCATGCAAGCTAGCTAACTACCTGAATCTAAAAACTTCTACCTAGCTTCCTATACAAGCTTCATAACAACCAAGCTTCCAAGGGAAGCTAGACTTAGCTTCTAGGGGAAGCTAAAGGGAAAACTATAAAAAGGGACCTAGGGCTTCATTATAAAGGTTGTTGAGTTTTTCATTAGTTCATTAATTGAGTGGTTGAATATTGAGCCAAATTTCCACAAGTTGAGTGACACAACTTGTGATCCAAAACCCTAATCCAATCTAAATCCAAAGCCAAATCAAGATCCATCGAGAAGCGAATCAAGCAAGCAAATGAGGATCCTTTGAAGCAACGCCGACCTTCATCCGAGCAAGAGATCCACGACGATCTGCGACTCAAGAAGATCGATGCGAAACTAATTTCGGCGGATCTAGTTACCTTCTCAAATCTTGTAATCTTGAGTTGAGTGAATTGTACCTAATCGTCGATTAATAAAGGTGAATATTGTAAATCTTGCTTTTCTTTACATTATTGCATTATGAAAAGATTCTTGATTCTTTCCTTTTTCATGATGTGTGAGTGAAATCTCCACTTGTAACGGAATCGAGAGAATAGGTAGATGGCGATCATTAAATTCTTGAACGATACTTAAGTCTTATGAGTTTTGTAAATTTTAGAAAATTGAATGATCGAAGACCTAATTTGAGCGAGATCACCTTCTTGAATGTTATCGCTCCAAATTAGAGATCAACGATCGGTGATTTAATTTGCTAGTGTCTAGAATTTGAATGATAATCAATGAAAGGACAAGGGATGATGAAGGAGAAACCTCAGTTTATTCAATAGTTCCCTAATTCTTGTTGATCGTCATCGATCTGGCAACAAATCCTCAATAGATAAGAATTTGTAATCATTAGTATTCACCATCACTATCAATTTGATTGATTCCTATAAGCTACTTTACAAATCTTGACAACTAAATTGATTGGGACATTTCTTGATTCTTGATTCTAGATCTTTATTTTCTTTATGTTTCTTGAAATGAAAACTCACAAATCTTGAATCAATTTTCTTGCAATTTCTTTTATCTTTTCAATTCGACTCATCTAAAACAAGATCGATCAAAACACACATCTCAGTGGATGATCCGTTCTCATTGACGAAACTACAATAGACACCGTCAATTGATTGCGGTATAAATTTCTTTGGTTGTGAAACATTCTAAATAACACACGAAGAATGATTCAATCATTATACCTCAAGTTACTGTCCTTCTTCTTTGTCTCGCTGTCCTTCTTCTCATCATGAGCTCCTCGTCGGGAGAATGGATCACGCCTCCTCGTCGGCTTCTCAAAGTCATAGAAGATCCACCTGAGAGTTCCAACCTTGAGCTTAACCTCCAAGAAGAGGTAACTAGGTCACTTGGTGTGCTAAAATAAGTAGCCTAGAATGAGTAGAGAGTGTTAAAGGATTTAGTTATGTCTCAAACCCTAGGATTCTCAACTCACGAGACAATTAGGGTTTGCTTTATGGATGTTGAAGAGAGAGAGCTTGGGATGAGAGAAAACGTGTTTGTGATAATGATAATAAATCAAGCATGGCATCTATTTTAACTCTAATGCAAGATAAAAATATCTCTCACAAATATCTCACAAATATCACAAAAAATATCTAAGTCTTCTCCTCTTATAAGAATCCAAAAGAGTCAATATAATAGCCATGCTCAATTTCACTAAAATACCATGAAGTTTCCCTCATCTCAAATATCCACCTCATTAAGCATTTAAACAAAAATGCTAAAACATATAATGAGGTGTAATCATCTTAAAGCAAACTTGAATAATTACAAGAATGCCCCTCGCAACCGTATATACATACCCGTATCCGTATTTCGAGAAACACGAATACAATGCGACATTACTAATCCAATAAGAAAATACTACGATCTGGCTTAAAGCAAAACCCACTAGTATTGTCCGCCCGAACATCATATGCGCACAAGGACACATGTGTGATCGAACCCTGTTGTAAAACCATACGACCTCTACTCGTTTCGCCCGAAGCAGGGAAACCCTCTGTGTGGGACTCTAAAGACACGACAGTACTCTGGCAGTTGGTTTAACCACAAGCGTGTCAGTGACACTAGCTAGACGTAAGGGCTACCCAGGTTTCTGTCGACAAGAAGGTCGACGAGGAAACTCATCCGTACCCCTACTGAGCCTGTCTGTGGCAATCTCCGTACAGTCTGATCTGTTCGTCCAAGAGTGTCGCATATCAGTCCTAGGGGACGGCAAGCGTCAGACCCCTAATAGTGCAATATGTCGTGTCAGAGTGCGTCCAAAAACACTTTGAGAAACTACTGGAATCCCTACCAGCAAATCTCGCTTGCCCTGGTCAGGGACTTTGTGTAATGACTTTCCGAACACAGAGCGACATCAACCCCCAATATCGGGAGAGACGAATCCTATCTAACCGCCACTGTCTCCAAGTGCTTCGGGACCGCACCCAACTACTACCTATTTGCACGACTCAGAAGAGCTGTGTTAGGGTAGTATTCTAAGAACAGTGGGAACACAATTAAGGCGAAGTAGAAGTGTCAAGTCGACCGACTAAGCTGTACTCATGTCACATGGGAACTGCTACCTAACGATAGGTATATTACCAACCAGCAGTTCCCCACGAGTCCGTCTAGTGTAACTCATAACCCAATGAGCACCTGCATACTATCTCCAGTACGACGTACTGATGGCTGTGGGACAGACCATCTCCCCTGCTGGGAAGAGAAGCGTATACACTAGTCTACTCTGGAGTATGATGCCCTGTCTCGATAATCCTTCGACTAGGGACCTATGTAAGGATGTGCTTGTAGACTACCCAGCCCCCATTAGTGTGACTGCCATCACAACGCTGGTAGTCAAGCAAAGATCCTAAGAGCTCTATCAATATGTATTAGCGATACGTTAAAAGAAACATATGCATATATTAAGATAGATACAAACTAAGTAGCATACTACTATATCGAGTAAGACTGTCATAAATCCGTGTATATATTCCAAGCTTCCAAAATCGAATATACAAACTAGTGCTATACAATAATAGCCTCTAGGGTATATTATACTAACATTCATGAATAAAAGACATAATTTATTTCATATTAGCATGTAATTCTGGCAAATGTAGCCCGTAGATATTCCATCTTCACTTTCTTGTAGGGCAGCGATAGCTTAGAAATAGGTTCAGATCTGCCGCCTAAGACTTTTCAACTTTATGAGCCGTGAGGGTCTCATAAAGACTTTTCTCCATACGAGTCGAGAGGATCCCGTAGGTGTATTTTCTCCTTAAGAGTCGTGAGGACTCCTAAGTGCGTTTTCTCTTGAGAGTCTTAAGGATCTCACAAGAGAATTTTCCCTTTTTACAAGTCGAGAGGACTTATAAGTGGTTTCTTCCCTCCTTATCGATATTCGACTTTGTAGAGTGTGGCCCGTGGATAGTATACAATAGTCCATCTTGGACCTACTTGCAGGGCCCCAGTGCTTAGGAAACTGGTTGATATCCCCGTTGCCTAAGGGTTTTCACCATCATGAAGGTTTCATGAAGATGTTTTTCCCTACAAGTCGAGACGAATCGAGAAGCTCTCACAGGAACATTGTTTTCCCTACGAGTCGAGACGAATCGAGAAGTTCTTGCAAGAATGTCCTTGTTCCCCTCCGAACGGCGGCCGAGACGTGGGCGTCTTGCCTGAGATTCGGGGCAGATGCTAATTGGTGCTATCCGTCTACCTCTCCGAAGATACCAAGTTGATTTATGGCACCATATATCGAAGGTTTAAACGGATGCATCCGATGTAGCAGACTTCGTCAGATTCCCCCTCGCTTGAGGGGTTTTTGATTGTGGGGACGCTCTTCCCTGCAGGTGCAAGCCCCTGCAGTTAATTACGCTACCGCATCGCGGTAACCACTTTCTCCTTCTCCAGATGGTCACTTCGTGTCGTGTGTGTTTATTTTATGTTTAATTGCCCGTGGATTGTATACGGAGACTGAGTTATGTCGTCGCCCGTAGGGCGTGGACTAGTCCAAATCCGTATTATCTTAGATTTGGGTTTGGGGGTTTGGGTTTAAGGATACGTTAGTCTCGTTTGAGACTGAGATCGACTTAAACGGTTGTTAAGGATACGTTAGTCTAGTTTTTAGACTAAGATCGATTTAACGGGATCGTTTAGATCCGACAAGAGAGCAATTAAGGGAGCCCTGTTGTTTTAGTTTAGTGACATTGCGGTCAATAGGTAGTTTAAGGACATTGCTGTCCAATATTAGTTTTAAGACGTTGCGGTCAAGGTTAAGGACCTCATGGACCTTTGGATTATTAGGTGAATTTTATTCACCATTGGATTTTAAATCCAAAGATATTCCTCTATTGTTTCGGTTAGATTTTAAGGGGAAATCTTTCCAAGTTCAAGATTTTTCCATAGATAGATGATATTTAATCACCTTTAAATCTTTAATCCAATCGGTTCCAAATAATCGTTCTCCTTCGGAAAGATTTGAGAGATCCTTTCACAGAATTTAATTCTGTCATAAAAATAAGGCTCTTGAAGCTGGTCACGTGTGGCCACATGACCGTTGGTCACGTGTGCGCACGTGACCCCTGGTCACGTGTAGGCACGTGACCCCCCTGGAACGGGATTCCCTTCTTTCTGCGCTATGTTCTTTGCCGTTGCTTGGTCATCACGTGCCAACACGTGACCACTGGTCACGTGTGCCCACGTGATGCCTTTTCTGGAGCTTTTTTCTTGATTTACTCAGGGAACGAATGTGCCTTGTACCGCCGCTTTTACATGTCACGTGTCAACACGTGACCGCTGGTCACGTGCTAGCACGTGATGCCTTCTCCGTTGGTTTTTCCTGATTTTAAATCAGGAAACAAATGCCCCCACAGCGTTGCACTCACGTGTCAGCACGTGAGTGCAACGCTGTCACTTTTGTGACCGTTGGATCCATCTAGGGAATCAGGGAGATGAAGCGTTTCTATCACACCCTATAAATGCCCATGTCCTTTTCAGAAGAGCCTTCACTTTGCTCATATTCTTCCTTTGAGAACTTTTTCCCTTGAGAATTTAATTCTCGTTTCCAGAGCTTAGTTCTCTGTCTCAAACATTTTCCAGAGTTTAACTCTGTTGAAGGATCCTTTTTCCTCAGGTAATGATGTTGAACGGTCGAAGCACCTTCATTTTAAAAGAACTATCTGGATTTTAAATCCACATTAGGGGTTTTACCTTTTTTAATATGAACCCATTTTTTTGAATTTATCAACGAAAATAGAGAACCATTTAATCTTCGAACAATGGATCTCCTAGGGTTCACTTGATGCATTTTGGGAGATGATGAGATCCGTTGCCTCTTTTTAAGGAATTTAATTCCGTTTGAAGAAAATGTTTCTGGGAATTTAATTCCCTTCTCTTAATAAGGAATTTAATTCCTATGAAGAACTCAGTTTCTTCACATTGAGGCTTCTTAGGGTTTCCTTGCCCTAGGTTGTCCTTCTGTACTCAACGGAGAAGATGCTTGCAATGATGTCTTGTCTGGGAATTTAATTCTCTTGATCCTGTGTGATTTGTTGCAGAGTCCATGGTGGATTTTTTTATTAGGAGAATGTGTAGGGTCATTTAATGTCCACTGTTTATTTAATCAGAATATCTCCCTTGTCTCATTATAATTGCTGTGTCTCATCATCAACTAGCCGTCATCTTGATTTCGTGGGACCCCCATGTTTTGTAACTAATGGTCCTACCAAACAAGTCTTCTGTCGCTTTCTTTAACTGTCTTCATATATCTATGCTCATATGTGTGTGCGGATACATATATATATGCATATATACACATATATATATACATATTGCTGGCTCCACTTTTAACAGTTTTCCTTTACTTTGTTTCAGGTGCGATGACTTCTGTTTCGTGCTTTCCCTTCACTCGCTCGGAGGCTGCTTTTCCTCAGTCACCATCTGATGAGGAAGCGATGGCGATGATCCGGGCTCATGACCCGAACTGCACCAACTTACTTCTATGGGGAACTTGGTACAGCCATATTATCCGGGATCGTCGGAGTTTCCTCTGTGAAGTGCTGACAGAGCCCACTTTCCCATTTTTTCCGATGGATCCTCCGAGGACGGTTTTCTCTGTGGAGATGCCAATTTAGACCCCGACGGGACGGCTCGAGCCTTCGACGACTGGTATCCCGAACCATCCAATCCCCGCTATAGATATCTTGGGACGACGCATTTGCCAGGGTGAGGCCCACCCATGGGGGCAAATTTATAAGATAGGGCTCACTCCTCGACACCCTACGGGCTACCTCCTCTGGGCTCGCTATATCCTTGCTACTCATCGTGCGCGGCTGCAGAAGGTCGGGCTTTACCGGGCAATATATGCGTCACTCTTCCATTATCAGTCCCCGCATGTCTGGTGGGTTAAAGTGTTCTTGAATCAATGGAATCTCCCCACCAACACTTTTCTTCTGGGGGACAGGGAAGTCTCGATTTCTTCGGGGGAGTTCTATGAGATCTCGGGACTGCCAATTCGAGGGGCGCTTTATGAGGAGTTGCTGCCCTATGATGAATACGTCTTTGAACCCGAGCCCGCACCGCTTGACGGCTTGTCTGCTGAGAACGCCGTCCGCCACAAGCGTCCCAGCTTAATCAAGGTGCTGGGTATCTTTGATCGTTTGTTCACCGAATCTGAAGAGCAGGGTGTTACTTTCAAGAGCTTCATTGCTTGTTTCCTTCGCGAGGGCATCTTGTCGAAGTCAGCTCCGAAGTTTGCAAACATTAAAGACCCCTTTGGGTTTGGTCCGAAGAAGCTGCCGACTAATGAATCGGATCTACTGCAATATTACATCCCCATAATGTCACCGACGTCTTTCGAATCCATTGCAGCTCCCGGCATGGATGAGGAGACATTCTTTGTTGGGTTTATCAGCGTCTGGCTCAGCTGGTTCGTCATTCCTATGCACCGCCGCTTTATAAGAGTTTCGGTCGTTTATCCGGCTCACTATATTGCTGAGGGAACGCGGCTGGCCATTGGCATCCCGGCATTGGCGCATCTTTACCATGGGTTGGGTGCTGCAGCTAACACTTCCACCTCCGGCGTAGATGTGGTAAATTTTTCGCTTCATTACTTTACGTCTTGGATCGAAATGCACGTCTTGGGTGCTTTCGCCATGCATCAAAGGCCCGCATTCTACGACGCCTATACCTTCCCACGGCTTATGCGATTGGTGGATGCATCTGCTGCTGACCCGACTCAATTCGGGGCTATTCGGACGTTGATTTCTCTTTACGCTGCTGCTGGCGGGTTGGTATTTAATGATCGGGTGTTATCTTCTTCCGCGGGTTCAGCCCAGCCGCTTTGGAATCGGTCGATAGACAACGCGCCCTCTTTGAAGCCTCGGGAAGCCGCACGCTTATACGCAATCAGACCGGGTTACCTGGTGTTCCGTCAGGATAGTGCGGCTCTCTTCATGCGGTACAATCTGCATCTCTTTGCCCGGCAGTTTGGCTATGATCAGGGCGTCCCGTTTGAAGCTTTCATAGTCATGTCGGTTCCTTCGCTCGAGGCCGTCCGAGATGCAGCCCACCACTTTGTGAGGTTGAACACCGGTTCTCAGTTTATGATCCCCGATGGTGATTACATTCCCCGATGCGTGGGGTCATTCACGGGCTGGTATCTCCATCGGGTGAACCCGATTATTATTGAGGAGAGAAGGGTGCTTCTTGGCCACGGTGCCCCTATTCAGGTTCCGGCCACGGGAGCTGCGCTCCGACCGCGTGCCCCGGTCCGCTTTCCCCTGAGGGATACCGGCGCTGCGCTTATTCCTGGAGAGTCGGGAGTAGATCTTACTTTAATAGCTGGTATGCCCCTGGGTACTCGATCGCGGGGTAGACGGGCTCCGGTAATAGTACCACCACCCGAGGCAGCACCATTCTCCATGGCATCGACGATGGCAATGTCATCTCCAGTTGTGGCGCCGAGAGAGGGTGGCAGGGCTGAGGTTGTTGAGGGCGATATGGGTCGTCGCCGTACTAAGGCTCCGCGGGGAAAGAAGCGGTCGTCCTCGGCGACCGGATCTGGGTTTAAACGTCGAAGGAAGGTTGCTACTAACTTGCTCGACTCTTTAATAGAGTCTGAGCCCATTCTTGAAGATGAACCGTTGGCCCTGCAGGAATCAGATGCTGGGCTACTTTTCCCGGGTTCGGCCGCTGAGGAAGTCGCACAGTTGGCTAAGGCTATAAGGAGTTCCAAAGACGCGTCTCATAACGCCAGGGTTCCGAAGAAGCCCTACCCCGCTGTAATCTTTTACGAAGACCCCTCATGGATTCGGCAGCGGTTTATCGGTCCTTTGGAGGAATGGGGGGAACGGGCCCTGAAGCAGGCCGCTTCAGAAGACGCAGCGGATGCACTTTTTTTGTGGACCCGCGGTCATGAGTCTACCCTTGAACCGCGGCGAGCACGCCTCCTTGAGAAGGAGCAGCGGCTTGAAGAAGCCATATTGAAGGCTTCTTTGCGCATCGGTACGTTGTTGTTCTTTTTGTAGTTTTTTTTATTTACGCCTGTATATATGTATCCTTATTCTTATGTGAATTGTGCAGAATCTTCGACGCTGAGGGAGCTCCCTACGGGCTCGTTGAAGCTAAAGCCTGTCGAAATTCCCGATGAAATGTTGCTCGATGTAGAGGGGGCTGATGAGGCTGCTCCTCTTGCAATAGGGCTTCCAGTGGCAGTTCCTGATCACGAAGCGCTTGCTCCTTTAGGGGAGGCTCCTTTGGTGGTTACCGTCCTAATGACTCTTCCTGGGGGTGGCCAGGAGGCTGAGAGAGAGGTAGTCGGGACTACCCTCCCTTTATTGGAGCCCGACGTCACGGCGGAGACCGTTGAAGCTGCAATCCCCCCGGCTCAGAATGGGAGGAGTATTGAAGGTAACCTTCTGAGTTTTAAATTAGCAACCTTTCCGTTGTCTGAACTTTTTTTTGTTTTCTCAGAATTACGCAAGCTGGCGGGCTCTATTGCCAATCTGTCTCCCCGGCAATCCTTTCAGCGTTTGCTGGAGATGGCAGCTCTGCAGGCGATATCTCCCCAACGCATCGTCCTCTCATCCGGACAAGGTTAGTGTCGTCCATCATTTCTCATAGCATCGTTATTTTGCGTATTGACATTGATATTTTCTACAGTTTTGGATGCCGATGACGAGGTTGAGGTCCTTGAAGGGCCAGGGGAACCTTCAGCTCCTACTTGCATGACCGCAGGTGAGTGACATTTCGGTATAGTCTGACTTGTTCCTTTGCTTAAGAGTTTTACTGACATTTTTCAAATCTGAACAGCCTTGCCAGCCCCCATAGCGTTGGAATCGCGTATCGCCATGCCGCCCGGTCCTTATGCTCTGCGAGCTTCAGAAAGCTTGGCCCAATTGAGCCTTGTCTCCTTGTCATCTTTAATTGAGGAGCTTCGTGCTGGCAGCGCAACCACAGCTGAAGTATTTGCCACCGAAGCTAACGGTTCTCTTCCTTTTCTTGCCACCTACCATGGCGAAGAGGTGGTGCGAGTTTGGGTGGAGTTCTGTCGGCAGGTGGAGGCTTGCTTGCACGCCCTAGAGTGTTCCCGCCTTTCCTCGGAGGCCATCGCCGCAAAGGCGGACTTGCGGAGGCTGATAAAGCGGTGCGCGGCAAATATGGTATCATGCGAGAAGAGGCTCGGTCGCAAATTCTCAGAGAGGGAGCTGGCTTCTAAAGCGCTGAGCGAGCTTCAGGCGAGTTTTACTGCCAAGGCCAACAAAGCGTATGAACTCTGGCGGGTGCTTCAAGAGTCTATCAGGGAGGTGGTGACTCTTGATAAAGCTGCTACGTTCACTCGTGAGAGGGTCGAGGCTCATAAGGCCACTGAGAAAGAGCTTGAAGGCCGGCTCGCTTCGTATCATGCCCAGCAGGCTCAGGCGGAGGCCCGTCTTCTGGAGATCTTGCATCATGAGGCCGTGGCCCAACAAAAGTAGGATGAGCTAACCAAGCTGCTAAATCGCCCGCGCGGCCTGAAACATTTGTATCTTTTCCTGCCTTCTTGTATATACTCATAGATGAGAGTATTTTCTTTTGTTCTTTCATGAATTGCATTTTGTATCCATTTTGGTTTATGAATAAAAGATACATTTTTCTTCTCAATGATGTGTCTCTTTTATTGAATGTATTCTGCAGACAATTTATCTTGATCTCCTTGCAGGGCAGCGATGGCTTAGGATTCAGGGTTAAGATCTGCTTCCTAAGACTTTTGCGCTTTATGAGCCACGAGGGTCTCATAAAGAGTTTTTCTCCCTACAAGTCGAGAGGATCCCATAGGTGTAAGTCCTTCTTAAGAATCGTGAGGATTCCTAAGCGGGTTTTTCCCTTGAGAGTCGTAAGGATCTCACAAGAGAGTTTTCTTCCTTGCAGGTCGTGAGGACCTGCAAGTGTTGGATGTGGTCGCCCTTATCCGTGTTTCACGAGGTCAGGGGTCGCTCAAGGTATCATAGTTTAAAGACATCACGGTCAAGGTTAAGGACCTCATAGTCCGTGGATTTAAGGACTCCACAGTCCGATTTTAGTTTTAAGACATCACGGTCAAGGTTAAGGACCTCATAGTCCGTGGATTTAAGGACTCCACAGTCCGATTTTAGTTTTAAGACATCACGGTCAAGGCTAAGGACCTCATAGTCCGTGGATTTAAGGACTCCATAGTCCGATTTTAGTTTTAAGACATCACGGTCAAGGTTAAGGACCTCATAGTCCGTGGATTTAAGGACTCCACAGTCCGATGTTAGTTTTAAGACATCACGGTCAAGGTTAAGGACCTCATAGTCCGTGGATTTAAGGACTCCACAATCCGATGTTAGTTTTAAGATATCACGGTCAAGGTTAAGGACCTCATAGTCCGTGGATTTAAGGACTCCACAGTCCGATGTTAGTTTTAAGACATCACGGTCAAGGTTAAGGACCTCATAGTCCGTAGATTTAAGGACTCCACAGTCCGATGTTTGGTCGCAGGGACCCGTCACCTTTTTGAAGACGTTGAGGAATTACAACGCCAGGTATCAAAGGAGTGAAGAGATATACCCCTAAACCGAGGTGGCACCAATATAGAATCAGGTTGGTTGATTGTTAGTTTTAAGACATCACGGTCAAGGTTAAGGACATCATAGTCTGTGGATTTTAAGGACTCCACAGTCCGGTGTTTGCTCTGGATGCTTCACACGGGTTCACTGCCGTGCTTGGCGAGGACCAGGCTCCGCTCTGAGCGTTTTCCACGGGGTCAAAGAGTGACGTTATCTGCGTTCTACATAACCAGGAATTTTGCACTAGATGCTTCACATGGGTTCACTGTCGTGTTCGGCGAGGACTAGGCTCCGCTCTGGATGCTTCACACGGGTTCACTGCCGTGCTCTGTGAGGACCAGGATCCACTCTGGACGTTTTCCACAGGGTCAAAGAGTGACGTTATCCGCGTTCCACGTAACCAGGAATTTTGCACTAGATGCTTCACACGGGTTCACTGCCGTGTTCGGCGAGGACTAGGCTCCGCTCTGGATGCTTCACACGGGTTCACTGCCGTGCTCTGCGAGGACCAGGATCCGCTCTGGACGTTTTCCACGGGGTCAAAGAGTGACGTTATCCGTGTTCCACGTAACCAGGAATTTTGCATTAGATGCTTCACACGGGTTCACTGCCGTGTTCGGCGAGAACTAGGCTCCGCTCTGGATGCTTCACACGGGTTCACTGCCGTGCTCTGCGAGGACCAGGATCCGCTCTGGACGTTTTCCATGGGGTCAAAGAGTGACGTTATCCGCGTTCCACATAACCAGGAATTTTGCACTAGATGCTTCACACGGGTTCACTGCCGTGTTCGGCGAGGACTAGGCTCCGCTCTGGATGCTTCACACGGGTTCACTACCGTGCTCTGCAAGGACCAGGATCCGCTCTGGACGTTTTCCACGGGGTCAAAGAGTGACGTTATCCGCGTTCCACGTAACCAGGATTTTGCTGATTGTATCTGCATTTCACGGAATGGAGGTTTGACTGTTGGTGATATGCGTATCGCCGAGCCATGGAACTGGGGGGTTGCCGCTATTCCGCTTTGCTTGAAGTTGTGTCCGTCGTTACGCGACGAGCGTTGGGATGATTTCTAGGTCGCTTGCGGCCCGTCGAGATTCGACTCCTTTCTTTGATGAAACCTGGGGGACATGTGATCACTTCTTTATTTACGCCCTTGGATTGTATACAGGGAGTGATGGAACATCACCTGTAGGGCATAAATTAAAACTTTTTTTTATTTCTTTTTCCGCGATGCTCTATCATTTCAGCTTTTATATCGCGAAGGTCGCGATTGCCCTATCATTTCGGCTATTTTTCGCGGTGCCTAATCATTTCGGATATTTATTTCATGCATACATTTTTACTTGCTGTTTTTTTTATTGCAAGCTGCCCCATCATTTCGGCTGTTCCGTATGCACGTGCGGCCTACTGGCTTTTCGCCATAAACCTGAATTTAGACATTGATTTCGGCATCAGCACCGCTACAACTGGGATATGGCCAGGAGCGAATCATCATCTGCCTCTGTCGATATTGAACAAAGGTGGCTTAGCAAACAGGGTTAGGGTCCTGTCGACTAAGGCTTTTGACTTCATGAGCCGTAAGGGTCTCACAAAGGTATTTCTCCCTACAAGTCGTGAGGATCTTGTAGGTGTATTTTCTCCCTAGGAATCGTGAGGATTCCTAAGTGCATGTCCTCTTGCAAGTCGTAAGGCTCTTACAAAAGGGTCTTCTCCTCATAAGTCGAGAGGACTTACAAGGGTTACTCACCATATGGACATATCCCTAGTTACGGGTGGGACTTTGCTGGGGAAATGTTTATTCGCGCCCGTGGATTGTATACAAGGGTCAGTATTGAGCCACTTGTAGGGCATTGTCGAGGGTTGTGGGGGATTTTGCTTAAGCACAGGTTTAGGTCTCTGTGACTTAAGACTTTCAATTCTTATGAGCCGTGAGGGTCCCATAAGAGAGTTCTCCTTACGAGTCGTGAGGATCTTGCAAGTGTATTTTCTCCTTAGGAATCATGGGGATCCCTAAGTGTATTGATCCCTTGTGAGTCGTAAGGATCTCACGTGGGTGGTTTCTCCTTACAAGGTCGTGAGGACCCTGCAACTGTCCTTTAACGAGGTTGCGCCCTTTCGGGTTTTCATAAACACTCGCCGGTAGTCCTGCTATTTTTACTCACGGAGCCCTTTCGGGTTTTCATCCGTGCCCTTCTTGCTTATGGACATACCGTTTTTTTAATTCTTTTTCTCTTTTCTTTTTTTTACAAGGTCGCGCCCTTACGGGTTTTCACGAACACTCGCCGGTAGCCCTGCTGTTTTTACTCACGGAGCCCTTCGGGTTTTCATCCGTGCCCATTTTGCTTATGGACATACCGTTTTTTTTATTTATTTATTTTTTTTATTTATATATTTTTTTTCTTTTTCTCTTTTTTTTTATTCATCTCGTCAGCCTAAGGATACTGCGGCAGTAGTTTTAAGGACATTTCGATCCGTCGTTAGTTTAAGGACGTTTCGGTCCGTCGTTAGTTTAAGGACGTTTCGGTCCACTGTTAGTTTAAGGACATTTCGGTCCGTTGAGGAGAGGACCGGCTACTACTTATAGAGCTTTGAGCTTTAGGAAGATAGCGAGCGGACATAGTCGTCGTCATCTATCATTGACCTAGGCTGTGGCTCATTAAGCGTAGTATTTCTTTAGGAAGCGGCCGTTTATTGGCCTGAAAGGCCTTTCACCATGCATGTCCATGAGTAGATAGGCCCTACCCTGGTAGACCTTATCTATGATGTACGAGCCTTCATAGTTTGGCTCGAATTTTCCTCGCTTGGCGCGATTGGGGATCATAGGTCTTTTGACCACTAGTACGAGTTCGCCTTGGCGGAATGTCCTCGGCCTGGTCAATCTTTCATACGAGCGCGTCATCTTCGCTTTGTAGGCCTCCAGATTTTGTTGCGCTATGAGCCGGGTTTCATCGAGGGCATCAAGCTCCTCAAGACGAAGGTGAGCATTTTCTTCGTCCGTGAGCTCGTAGTGGACTGCCACTCGTAGAGAGGGTAACTCTATCTCGAGGGGGAGTACTGCTTCCGTCCCGAATACCAACGCGTACGGCGTTGCGTTCGTGGCCGTCTTGAACGTAGTTCGATATGCCCAAAGGGCCTCTTGCAGCCTCTCGTGCCAGTCTTTCTTATTTCGGGACACCGTCTTCTTTATGATCTTCGTCAAGGTCTTATTGAAGGCCTTGGCCAGACCGTTAGCTCATGGATTATAAACTGAGCAGTATCTCCAGTCTATATTATGCTGTTGCGCGAAGCGGCTAATCTTATGGCTTCTGTAGGCTGGCCTGTTATCGGAGATAATCCGCCGTGGAGTTCCAAACCGATAAATGACGTTCGTTTTGAAAAAGTGGAGGATGTTCTCCGTCTTCACTTCCCTCAACGGTACCGCTTCCGCCCATTTGGAGAAGTAATCAGTCGTTGCCAGGATGAAACGATGTCCTCTGGAGGATGCCGGTTCGATGGGGCCGACTATGTCAGTCCCCCACATTTCGAACGGCCAGCTTGCCATCGTTAGATGTAGTGGATTTGGATGCTGGTGGATGAAGTCCCCATGAATTTGGCATGAGTGGCATTACTTCGCATATTCGAGACAGTCCTGGATCATCGTGGGCCAGTAGTAGCCCATCCGTTTGATTTTTAGCTTCATCTTCGGGCCTGCTTGATGAGAACCACAGAGTCCATCGTGAACTTCCTGAACGACTCTTTCTGCTTCGTCAGGTCCCAAGCATCTCAGCCACAGAGAATCGAATGACCTTTTGTACAGAGTATCATTGACGAAGGCGAAAGACAGAGCTCGTTTCATGAGCTGATGTCTTGTGGACGCTTCTTCGGGCATTCGGTGGGACTTGAAGTAGTCTATGAAGACTTCCCTCCAGTCCTCAGCCTTCTCACGGTCTTTTATTTGCAGGGTCATCTGCTCAGTCGCTCCCTTTTCTTCGTATGATTCCGGGGATATTTCTGCTGGGGCAAGCACTCGACGGCTTTGTACCACGATTCTAACGTCATCGAGATTCTCGTCAGCCAGTTCTTTAGCAAGTTTGGCCAACACATCTGCTTTGCTGTTTTCCGCGCGCGGTATATTCTCCAAAGTATAGGAGGGAATTTGGGTCAACAGTTGTTGCACTTTTTTGCCTTACTTTACCAACTCCGGTTTGCACGTTTGGTAGTCGCCGTTTACTTGACTAATGACCAGTTGGGAGTCTCCACATATGAGGAGGTTTTCAATCCCCATGTCGATGGCGATCTCGAGGCCTGCTATCAAGGCTTCATATTCGGCTTCGTTATTCGTCCTCGGCTCTGTTAAGGAGAAAGCAAAACGCATTATCCCTCCTTGTGGAGTCACGAAGATGAGGTCTACCCCCGATTTGATTATAGGGGTACTTTGTTTGCGCTTCTTCATAGAAGACGCTCCATCGAAATAGAGCTCCCAACGGGTATCATCACCGTCGATTGCGTCGAACGCATGCTCGTCTGGTAGATCGCAATTTAGAGGAGAACCGGCAGGTACTGGATGCTCAGCAAGGAAGTCGGCGATGGCTTGGCCTTTCACTGCCTTGAAAGGCTGATAGGTTATTGAAAACTCCATCAAGAGCAAGGTCCATTTAGCGAGTCTCCCCGTCAATATGGTTTTTGACATTAGATATTTTAGGGGGTCCACCTTTGATATAAGACGGACTTCATGTGCCAATGCATAGTGTCGGAGTTTTGTTATCGCAAAGATTAACGCCAGGCAATGTTTTTTGATCGGGGAGTAATTGCTTTCTGCCCCCAGAAGAACTCAGCTTAAATAGTAGAGCGCTCTCTCCTTCCCTTGGTCGTTTTCTTGCACCCATAATGCGCCCAAGGAATCCTCAAGGGCTGTTGTATAAAGAATAAGGGGCTTTCCCTTAACTGGAGCAGCTAACACCGGCGGATTCTGCAGGTACTGCTTGATTTCATCTAGCGCGCTCTGGCACTTTTGGTTCCAGACGAACGGGGTTCCCTTCTTCGGACGGCACTTGCCTGACAGGTTGGCGATAAACCGCCGGATATACGCGAGCTTCCCCTGGAGAGACCGCAGCTGTTTGAGAGTCCTTGTGGGTGGCATTTCCATGATCGCCTTGATCTTGGATGGATCTATTTCGATACCTCGGTGTCGGATGATGAATCCCAGGAATTTACCCGAGGAAACTCCGAACGCGCATTTGAGGGGATTCATCTTCAAATTATATTGCCGAAGGCGTTGAAACACGGTCTTCAGATGCTCTAAATGCTCTTCGTATGACATGCTCTTCATTTCGAGGTCATCGATATAGCACTCGACGATTTCATGTATGAGATCATCGAAGATCTTTGTCATGGCCCTTTGATAGGTAGCACCGACGTTCTTTAGACCGAAGGGCATAACTTTGTAGCAGAATATACCCAAAGGAGTCCGGAAAGCGGTGTGCTTCTGGTCGTCGGGATGCATCTTTATCTGATTGTACCCTGATGAACCGTCCATAAAAGAGAAAACCTCATGAGTGGACGTATTGTCTATCATCAGTTCGGTGACCGGCACTGGGAAATCGTCCTTCGGGAAGGCTTTATTGAGATCTCGGAAGTCCACACATATGCGTACTATCCCATTCTTCTTCATCACCGGGACGATGTTGGCGACCCAATCAGGATATTGGACTTCTTGGATAAATCCAGAATCGATCAGCTTCTTGACTTCGGCGTTGATGCTCATTTCAAGCTCGAGCCGCATCCTTCTCGGCGCCTGTTTGACTGGCTTGATATCCGGGGATATTGCTAATTTATGCACAGCAATCTCCGGATCTAATCCTGGCATCTCGGAATAGTTCCACACGAAGCAATCTTTATGCTGTAGAAGCACGTCCTTCAACGCAGCCACCCTTTCTTTAGATAGCAGCTCGCTGACGAATGTCGGTCGCGGATCATCTGCCGATCCCAACTCAATCTTCTTGTGGTTATCTGCAGTGGTATGTATGCCATCTTCCAGTTCTTTCGGAGCCGACGGAAATTCTGAGATTACCTCATTGTCATTGTTTTCGAAGCACCAAGGGAGCTCATCTATGTCCTCGGGCTCTTCTTTTAATATCGTAGTCATGTAACAGGTGCGAATCCGCTTCCAAGATTGATGTGGATCTGGTTTTGCTCTTGCGGCTTTGGGTTCGTGCTTTTATGGCGGCGTTACCTTCCAGCTGCTGGATAAAGCAAATCTGCCTTGCTGGTACTGGTCTTCGACTCAGTTCTTGAAGGTGAAGCAGTCTTCGATTGGGTGTCCTATGGCTCGGTGATAAGAGCAATAGCCCAGACGAGAGACCTCGTTAACTTGCTCAGGATGCCTAGATTCCGGAAGTGTAACATTTCGATGTTTTAAAGCAAGGTCAAGTATCTTCTTCGTCTTGTCTCGGGGGAAGGAATACGCTCGACTCATCTTCTTCATGAGGGACAAATCCGGGCCGCGCAATACCTGATCACATAACTCTCTAATCCTGCGTCGTTGTTGTCGACTCCTTTTTTCGTCTCTTGACTTACTTCTGCCTCTGCGTCGGGCCTTTTGCACGACGGGTTGACAGGGAGGAGTACCCTTGTCTTTTGCAGCTTGTTGAAACAGACGCTGCGTCCTGGCCTTCTTGTAGATGGCCATCTCGCGGTTGTGATCTTCCCAAGCCGTTTGACCCGCTTTCCTGATAAGCTTGTCCACTTGTTCTTCAGATGACGGACTCAGCACTTCACTCACGGGATCCAGTCTTGATGAGAGGTCAGCATTCCCCGACTGGGTGTCTTCCTCCTCATCGAAGTTATATATGGCGTAGCTGCCGTGGACTCACTCCCGTTGCCCGGACCTCACATATCCAAGCCCAAGCGTTTCCAATTTCCTGTTGGGCAATTTGCGCTGAGTTCCAGGTACATCCCAAATCCTGTTGTAGAACTGAGCTTGTCGAATAGTTTGCTTTAAGGGTACTCCTTGTCGCTTCAATAGCCTCCTTAGTCCATTTGTGTAATATCTGGGCAAACGGATGGGTTGGAGACTGTCGAGTGTAGAATCCGCGCCATGCCAGATTTCTCTCTCCACTCTTGTTTCTGTGGATTGGTAGAACAGGATCACCTTTTCACCCTTTCGCCTGGGAGGGACGTAAAATGTCTGCAGGTCCTGCACATTGTAGGCTTGAAGTGCGTCAAGATCCTTGTAGTGTTTCCGCGGCACCATAGTGGTTTGCAAACTCTGATCATCGCTAGGGGATGCTTGTATTGACGGCCGACTGGAGAACACGGCATTAACCTCATCTTCCGAGTCACTTCCGAAGATCAACATAGGGGTAGACGTTCCCGGGCTGTTGCGTTGAGATGGCCCAGCGTAAACTATCTCTTCTCCTTCTTCCGTGTCGCTCCTGAAAACAGGGATGGTGGCGACAGCTTTGGTCTCCGGATTGCGACTCTTTTCTGTATCCTCGAAGTCTGGCAAAAAGTATTTTGCATCTTCGTACTTGCGGACTTCGTTCACGGAGAATGGGTTCAGCTCACCTGTTACGGTATATTCGAAACCATCCTTAAAATACTTCATACACTGATGCTGTGTAGAAGGGATGATGTTGTATTCATGTAACCAAGGACGACCGAGCAAGGCGTTGTAGCAAGTCTTGGCGTCAATGACGTGAAACTTGATGTCCGTGACGAGCAATCCGAAGCGTAATGTTAGTATTACAGATCCGAGAGTCCGTGATTGCTGGGAGTCGAAACCGGAGATGGTAATTTTGTCACGAGCGAGGTGCTGTACGCTCATGCAGATTTCCTTCAACACTCGAACATTAAGGAGATTGACGGAGGATCCATTATCCACCAGGATCTTGCCTATCTTGATATCATGGCAGTATCCAGAGACATATAGGGGACGGTTGTGGTCGTACGTCCCGAGGAGGAGGTCTTCGTCACCGAAAGTGATGTCGGCCGTATGCACTTCCTCCAGTTCATTCTTCATCCTTTCTTCGGCGAGGAAGGGTTGGAATTGCTCGGGTTCTTGTAACGCCTTGATTAATGAATCTCGCGCTTCTTTCGATAATAGGAGGGCATCGACAATACTGAGCTGAGAAGGTAGCTTTCTTAGGTGCGCCAGGATGTTGTAGTCCACCTTACCCTTCCTGGGAGGGTCCTTGGCAGTCAGCTCTTTCATGACTTGGTCATCTAAGGCGATATCCTCAGCGACCTTTTCCTTTCCCTTATCTTTTCTAGTTGCGGGTCCGAGGTTCTTTTCGGGAAGCGTGCGATTGCACAGCTGAATGTTTTCGCAGGTCTCTGGTTCTTCCTCTTTCCCTAAAACGGATTCTTTAAAGAGAGGGCCCAGAACCATTTCCTCATCAGAGTCGCTCCCAAAGGTGAGAATTTGTGATCCTCCGGCGTCGACCACATAACAGCTGCCGGTAGTTCTTTTGTGCCTGTCGGTTGTACTTCTTTGCTCCCGACGAGTTCTGCGTTTCATGCGCTTAAGATGTTGCCGGTGAGCAATATATCCCTGCCACCATATTCTAAAGGCGTCACACTCCTCCGTAGGGTGTGAAATTTTCCGATGATATGAGTAATAATTAGGGTGCCTCTTCGCCCCATCGAACGCGTTCTTTTCCGAAGGTGGTAGCTTCATCCCTACTGACATGGCTTTGGCGAACCTCTTGCTCGTCTTGTACTTGTTTTTATTCGTATCAGATGTCTTTTGATCTGGCGGGAGTGCTTCGAGTCTTTCGTTTAGTCGCCTGCGCTTGGCTCCTTCCAATGCAGCCATCTCACGCTCCTGATCGGCTTTACTCTTCAAACGAATCTCGTCTAGAAAGGCGTCGATCATTTCATCTGTTGGCCATACAAGTCCTGGCTCAGGCTGTGCCCCCAATTTCTCAGTGCCAGGGGTTTTCTCATCCTCCGAGTGGGAAATCGCATGACAACTCACCACATATCCCTCGTATTTATCCGATGAGCTCTCTCCATCATCTTCCTCCTGAAAGACGTGGTTGAGGAATTCTTGCAGTGTGACGGGAGTCTGCGCCTTTTGATTGTACTCTTCCAGCGCGTCGATTTGCTTCTGCAAGTTCGTGCGCTTGTCTCCAGGCTTCACGGGCTTCTTAGATTTCTTTTTCTTTTTCTTCGAAGACTTTGACGGTTGGGCGTGAGTACTTGGGCCATCACCACCGCTTTTTGTAGTTGGGCACGGCTTCAGCATTCCTTCAATGATCTGGGGTTCCAGCGGGTCCTTCCATTCGACCACCGGGCACACATGAAGGTCCCTTAGCATTCTTTTGGTTTTAGTTGATAGCACGACCTCCCATGGAGCTTCTTCAATAAAGGAACAGGTTGCCCCCGGTGTGTCTGCTCTCTTAGGAGTATGCGGCTGTGGCGGATTCACCTTCCATTTTTCGGACAGCGCAAACTTTCCCTGGAGGTATTGATCTTCAATCCATCCTTTGAAAATGAAGCAATCCTCAATCGGATGGCTTACCATTTAATAGTAAGGGCAATAGTTAGGGTTATTCACCTCAGTGGGTTGTGGCGGTCGCCTTGGATTTGGCAGGTTTATAAGTCTGTTGCGTACTGCCAGCTCGAATAACCGTTTTGTCTTATCCCGCGGGAACGAGTAGGGACGCTTCATCTTCTCATTATAATACCGGCGTCTTTCTTCCAGTCGATCCATCAGCTTTGGGGCATTGGGTTGCTGCTGGGCATTCGCGACGAAGGTTGCCTTCCCTTTACCCTTGTCACTCCGAGGCTCGGGCTTCGGGGGAGACGGTCTATGACCCATCTGGTCCATCTGGGCCAACTTGTCGATTAGAGCCTGGAATGTGGTTGGCTTAAAGTACATCATGAACTGGGAGATAGTTGCATGAGGGTCTAGAGTTCCCACAAACATTCCCACCACAGGAGCTTCTTCTATACGCTGCTCGCATTTTGACCATAAATTACGCCACCGTATAGCATATTGGACCCATGTTTCGCCCGGCTTTACCCTGGCATTGATCAATGCCGTTACTGGGGTACGCTCGCTGGCACTCGCGAAGCGTTGGGTAAACAACAATTCCATCTCTGCGAAGGTCTTGATAGAGTCGTTTGGGAGCTCAGAGTACCACTCGAACGCCGTATTTGCTAGACTTCCAACAAACTGGCAAAGCAAAAGCTTGTCATCACCGCCGGTGTTGCCGCAGAGTGCCTTGAACTGGGCAACATGCTGGTGAGGATTGCCCGTTCCCTTGTAAACATGGAACTTGGGAATTGTGTAACCCGGCGGGTACTTGATTTGGTCGTACCATCTTGGATATGGCCGCCCCGTTTTTACGACCTGGCCGGCTGCTTCAGTCGCATGATGAACCCGTATTTGCTGGGCTATGTACTCGTCCAGATCAGTTTTAGAGATTGTATCTTCTTTAGCCATTGACAAAGCCGGCGGGGGATTTGATGTCTCTCCCCTATCGTCTTCGAGGACGATCGGGGGCTCTTCAGCTGGAGGATCTTGTTGTATCATCATCCTTATCATATCTTGGAAGAGAAGGCCCATACACTGTATGTTGGCTGCTTGTTTAGCAGCCTCTTTGTCCTTCTTCTCCAATATTCGGCGAAGGAATTCGGCGTCGGTTTCTTCCTCCTGGCGTTCATCCGAGGACGTTTCTGGGTTTTCTTTTGGCCCGATAAGTGCGGCCATAGCATTCATCATCTCTTGGAGCTTCTGTTGCTGCTCCTGTGCCTTGGTCACTGACCGTGTAAGCGGTCTATGACCTGTAGACGCACGACTGTCTTCCTTTCCTGACGCCATGTATACGGTATGGACCATCATGCCCCCAGACTTAGGGCGTCTGGGCTTAGTGCCTTTAGCTCTCATTGCAGGCTGGGGGATCTTCTCTGGCTTCCTCTTTTTATGAGTAGTGGAAATTGAAGGGACCGTTGAGGTGGGCACCCAGACAGGTTTTCGTGGCTTAGCCTGGTGACTGACTTCCTGTTGGATTTTCAACTTCTTATGCTGGCGGGAGAAATTTGGATCGATCATCGAGTCTCGGGTCTGCCACCAGACTTTATAGATTCGGGAGGACAGCCGTTGAGGAGATTGGGGCTGTTCTGGCTTCACTTCTATAGCCCTTTTCAGCGGAGGGGGAGACCTCTTTAGCACCGTGGTAGGAGAATTCCTACGCACCTTATTTAGCATCTCAAAGCTGTTCCCAGTTGGAACAGCAGCATTAACTTCTGTCGTCGGGGCTGGAGGAGTTAGCCCAGAAGGGGAGTTGCCTCCGGCCTTTCTCACTCGGTGCTAGTAACGACGTCGAGCGTGTCGTGCTGATGGCATCGGCTTGGTGATGGCGATAGCCTCGTCTTGCCCCCTGTGTATGTGGGGGGTCACTGCTGGTGTCAGCCTGTTAAAGACTGATGTCCTTTGGGTAGCAGGAGCGGGAGCTGGAACAGTCAATCTTGTAAAGACCGACTTTTTGGCAGGGGAAGCCGCCTCGACGACTTCAGGAGCAGGACTGGTTATTTTCTTAGGAGCAGCCTTTTCTAGGATTGCAGGCCCCATTGCAGTTTCACAGGAGCTCTGGCCTAGTCTGGAGAAGACCGAGGCGATGGTGTTGGGCGACCCATTGAGAGGGGCCGCAGCAGGGGCAAGCCGATCAAAGACCGACTTCTTGGGAGCTTCCGTTGTCAGCACAGGAGCGGTGAAGCTTGTTGGCGGGAGCATGGTCCCAAAAAACAGTCCTGTAGTGGCTCGAGTGACCTGTTCCACAGGCATTGTGAATAGCGAAGCAGCTTGGGGTCCGTAGGCTATACCTCCTGGCGAGGAAGAGCGTTGGTTGCAATTGCAATTGGAGCATGTCGTACAAGTGGAAGCCATTGATTCTTTGCTTTCTGCAATAAGCAAGACGCCGAATCTTAGTACCTTGAAACCCCAGGGCAACTATTGGCAATCCGTGTTTGGTTCACGAACACGACACACGAAGTGTGGAGTGGAAAGAGGAAAAGGTCCCACCGGGTGTGCCAGAATTTGTTCCCCTCCGAACGGCGGCCGAGACGTGGGCGTCTTGCCTGAGATTCGGGGCAGATGCTAATTGGTGCTATCCGTCTACCTCTCCGAAGATGCCAAGTTGATTTATGGCACCATATATCGAAGGTTTAAACGGATGCGTCCGATATAGCAGACTTCGTCAGATTCCCCCTCGCTTGAGGGGTTTTTGATTTTGGGGACGCTCTTCCCTGCAGGCGCAAGCCCCTGCAGTTAATTACGCTACCGCATCGCGGTAACCATTTTCTCCTTCTCCAGATGGTCACTTCGTGTCGTGTGTGTTTATTTTATGTTTGGTTGCCCATGGATTGTATACGGAGACTGAGTTATGTCGTCGCCTGTAGGGCGTGGACTAGTCCAAATCCGTATTATCTTAGATTTGGGTTTGGGGGTTTGGGTTTAAGGATACGTTAGTCTCGTTTGAGACTGAGATCGATTTAAACGGTTGTTAAGGATACGTTAGTCTAGTTTTTAGACTAAGATCGACTTAACGGGATCGTTTAGATCCGACAAGAGAGCAATTAAGGGAGCCCTGTTATTTTAGTTTAGTGACATTGCGGTCAATAGGTAGTTTAAGGACATTGCGGTCCAATATTAGTTTTAATACGTTGCGGTCAAGGTTAAGGACCTCATAGTCCATGGATTTAAGGACTCCACAGTCCATTGTTAGTTTTAAGACATCTCGGTCAAGGTTAAGGACATCATAGTCCATAGGTTTAAGGACCCCACAGTCCGTTGTTAGTTTTAAGACATTCCGATCAAGGTTAAGGACGTCATAGTTCATGGGTTTAAGGACCCCACAGTCCGTATCAATATGTGGTCATCGGGACCCGTTACCTCTTTGAAGACGTTGAGGAATTACAACGCCACGTATCAAAGGAGTGAAGAGATGTACCCTTAAACAGGGGTAGATTAAATAATCTTTGGCCCAATTTGGAACCAAGACCAATTAATTATATTATGAGCCCATTGGCTCAGTTGAATTTGAATTGAGGACTTATGGCCAGCTTGGGCTAAGTCCAATCATGTTTAGGATATTTGCCCTCTGTCGGTCCATTAGAGGAGAGGCTTTGCCTCTGGATACTTAGCCAATTAGGCTGAAGTTAGTGTTAAACAATAGCAACAGGGGGTTCAAATTAGTGTTAAACACTAAAACAAATCAGTGTGAGACTCTAGCAACAGAGATCTCAAATTAGTGTTAAACACTAAGATAATCAGTGTTAAACACTGGTGACAGAGACTTTAATTTGGTGTCGAACACTAAGAAGATTAATGTTAAACTCTGTTAACAGAGATTTAATTTAGTGTTAAATACTAAGAAATTCAGTGTTAAACACTGCAAGAAAGCTCTTTAATTAGTGTTGAACACTAAGGCAAAACAGTGTTTAACACTGGATTCAGGGGTTCCAATTTAGTGTTAAATACTAAGGCAAGAGGGGTCACGTGGTAACACGTGAGGGCACCCTCCCTTTATTTTATTCTGTTAAAAGCATTGAATACTTTGGAGCCTCACGTGCTGTCACGTGATGGGCATCTTGGTGCTTGTATGTTAAAGCTTTTGCCAAGGGTCACGTGGGTCACGTGAGGCACTGCCTCAAAGGGCCTTTTCTGTGGATCTTTTCGGGGGTCACGTGGTAGCACGTGACCCTGCCTCTTTGTATGTTTTTTTGAAAGATCTGTTAATCCCTTTAAGAATTAAATTCTTCGCATGGTTGAACCCTGACAATAATTTTTAGAGGAATTAAATTCCTATTTCCTTCTGAAGATTTATATTCTAGGATAGAGTTGAACTCTGAATTTTCTGTAGGAATTAAATTCCTCATATATGTGAAGAACTGCATTCTATCATAGGGTTAAACCCTAATAACAACTTTAAAGAATTAAGTTCCCAGTCTCTTTTAGAGAATTATTTTGAGGAATGAGATTCTGTCATAGGGTGAAACCCTAATTTCTTCTTTCTTAAGGGAATTAAATTCCTGTTATTTTAACAGAACTAAGTTCTCAACTAGGGTTAAACCCTGATTCTGTTCATTCTGAAGGAATCAAATTTCCATAACATAGGGTTAGACCCTAATTTTATTTTAAAGGAATTAAATTCCTATAGTTTTGTGAGAATTAAATTCTCAAACTTCTATTCCCTCCCTATGCTTTGGATCTGCATGGCAGGATCTCAACCCAATGAGAATTAAATTCTCAATTCATGGGGAGATGTGCTGTTCATATCAGAATATTGCATTTTATACCGTCCATTCTTACGCTCGTGTGTTTATAGGTAGGTGCTTTTAATCCGTGTTTGTTACATGTTTACAGAATACAGGTTTCCATTACAAATATTGCAAATCAGGATAAAATCTCCACAGTTACGCCAAAAGCAGAACATCTGTCGACAGCAGATAAAAGCCGGGTTCCGGTCATTCATATCCGTCCAGTGCCGAATACCGGTTCCCGATACAAGACATATGACAGTAGTCATTCGTGTCTGGGACAAGCACAGAGCACGAGGGGGCAGCACAAGAATCAATGGGTGTGCGGAGCTCGAGGGAGATAAAGTCAAAAGTAAAGAAAAGATAATGCAATCTTGGACTTGGAATCTGCAGATATTCTGGAGGACTTTTATTCATTTTGAAGTTTTCAAACACGAGGAAACATCAAAACAGGGAAAGCCACAAAAGTTGACGACCTGACTCCACCACATGGCCGCGTTTCCGCGGCCAATAGGGGGTATTGGCCGCGGAAACGCGGCCGTACTGTGTCCTCTCTCTGTGAACTTTTAGGGGCTGTTTGGTAATTGTGTCTATGGTCTGATGGTTGCCCTAGGTTTCCCATTCCCCTCCTATAAATACCCCGGATCTAAGCCAAACCAATGGAGCTTTTCTTTAGCCTCTTTTTTGTGTAGTTTTGTTCTTCTTCTTCTTCTTCTTCATTCTTCCTCCATGGAAATGTAGTGAGAGCATTGAGTGGATGTTAATGAAGATGAGGGTTTTTTATCTTTCTTGTTAGTTTCGCTCCCCCTTGAGATTCTTGCTTTCTCTTGATCATTCAACCTCTTCATTGAGCTTGAATGGTTAAGGATTAGTTATTGATCCCAAGGGTCGTATTTTCTCACGGGACTAGTTCTTCATTTCACATGCGTTCTCTACCCTTCTCTTGATCTTGCAACCTCTTCATTGAGCTTGCAAGTTTAAGGGTTGGCTATTGATCACATGCTTGTCTTGAGTCCTAGTGTCGTGTTCTTTTTATCGCTTTATATTACTTGCAATTTATTTCCATGCACTTTAATTACTTGCAATTTATATTCATGCACTTAATTACTTGTATTCTTTTCTTTGTTCTTTTCTTTTTGTTCTCTTTTTTCATTTTGTGAATGTTGTAATTATTGTTGTTGTTAAGAATCCATATGATATTGTAAGTTAACATTTCTTTGCTCTTTTCCTTTTCTCGTTATTTTCCATTGAACTCCGCCCAAACCATACGCAAGCGCTCCGTTAGGCACCGTACCCTGACAAGGTAACGGTGGTTCCTAACCGCGACCGGTTGCATTCGGTTTGGCCGGAGACGAAAGCAAGAGACAAGAACGGAAGGACAAGGGTAAATGAGCCGGATTCCACGAATACCGCGCTTAAATCCCCTAATCCACGTTGTTGCCGATTGCTCGAGCTTCAATTGGTCAAGACTCGGCTCAAAGGTTTTGAGTACGGATTTCTTTAGCTTACAATCTCGTATTTTCTTCTTAACAACTTTTTACTTGCAAATAAACACATAGGTTAGATCAAACAGACATACAGATTCTTTATTGACTCGTCTAAGATAAGAACGGACATACAACCATCTCCCTGTGGATCGACCCGTGCTCAACCGGCTAGCTGCATAGCGACACCGTCTTGATCGCGGTAAACTTTAGAATTTTGAACATCCGACACGCTTTTGGCGTGCGACCAAATGGCGCCGTTGCCGGGGAGACGGTAGCGTATTTTCTTTCTTGTTATTCGGGTTAATATTCTTTTTGTATATATATAAAAAAAAACCAAAAAAACAATAAAAACAAAAAAATCTTTTTGTTTTTTTGATCATTTTTGTGGGCAAGAGTGCAGATTTTTGCAGATTTGCAAACTGCGATTGTGGGAGCAAAGTGTACGTTCAAAGTTAAGGTGATTACGAAGTACAGTGCCAAAGATCCGGGTAGTTTGACCCGCGCAAGCGAACCTTTCAAGCTTACCGGATTTGATTCAACGGGGGTTTCCTAACCCAAAATTTTAACGGTACGTACTTTACTGACACCTTCTTCTCAAATCCGACACTTTCAATATACTATTCTTTGCAGGATTCTTTGCAAGTTCGCTAGCAAACGCCAAAATTGACTAACCCGTATTTGTTGCAGTGCCGTGCTAAAATTTAAAAAAAAACAATTTTTTGATTCTTTATAGAATTTTTATTGAATTGTGCATTGCATACATTAATACGGACTTAAGGGCAAGCGAACCCCACAAGATACGGTAAAGGATTTCATCACCTTTTCCGTGGCCCACAAATCACGAACTTGAGCATAACGTTTACCCGCACAAAAATTAAAAGAAACTAGACTTTAAGCCTTAAGGACTTCGCGCTCACTAGGAGAAGTTAACTGTGTTTAGAACCTTGCTTAACGGTATATTGTTTACGGGGTGTCTAGGAAAGTGTTAACGGCGAAACCGCCAAAAGAGAAAGGGTTATTTAATTAAGGAACTTCGCGAAAGCGTTGGAAAACCTCCCCTTATCTCTGCACTTACCTGACCTCGTGATCAGTGTATCTTGAGCCTGTTTCTCGACACAGTTTTACTTCGACAATCAAGTTCTGGAGCAGGTCTAGTTGACCTAGGTGAACCCTAGAACGATTAGGTGTGTGGTATTTTTGTGTCGTGATTATTTTTGTCCATATTCTTTTTGTGTATACTTCATTCTTTTGTTAATATTTAAAAAAAAAAAATTAAAAAAAAAAAATATATCACATTCTTTTTCCCTCCTTTTCTCTACCTTTTTCTCTCTCTCTTCATATCATGGGTACTCCACCTCGCAAAACTCTTGCCGAACTTTGGTACCCACAACCAGACATTACATCCTACGGTTCTTGTTTTGGTCGAACTTCGAACGATCCATCCATGCCAAAAATTTCTTTGAAAGATCGGATAGACGCGTCTAGGACGAACAACTGGACCCCGCAATCCACTTCGTATCAACCGTTTCAAACATTCACACCTTCTTGCGTTGATACCCCTTTTGAAAATCCAGTTGTAACCTCAAGACCTATGTCTATTGCTGAACGTATTGAACAATCTCGTAGCCGATCTTTCACTCCTTTCACTACTACAAATTCTTGGGATCAACAATTCCATTCACCTTCTTATCCCAATGTTGATCCCACTCCTGTCCAGCCATTCAATTCCTACCAGTCCTACCCAACTTTTACACCTTCCCTAGACATTGCTTCTACACAGCCTTTTGGGAGTTTTCAGTATCCAAACAACTTTGAATCTTTTACTGAAACCCCTTCACAACCAATTTCTAGTCTAGAACAGTCGTTGGAAGACTTTAGGGTAGCGTCAAGCCAACAGATTATGGATTTGAATGCGTCCATGGCCGCCCTCATACAACCTAGTGACCCGGTACCTAGTTTTCAACTAGCTCCAAATTTTTCAATGTATGATGAGGCGGCGGGACAGGCTGTGAATTTGAGTGGAGAGAGTGAGATGTACCCCCTTCCAAATCAAACCTACCCGTTCCAAATTGAATCCCACAACTCCTGCTTTGAAAGTCTATCAAGTGTCCCAAATGAATTATCAGTTGAAGATAGAATGTTTAATGAGTTGTGCAACTTTGTAGTGTTTGATTTGCCAGATTGTGAAGGGTCTCTTCCAAGTGAAACCGATCCTAAACCTTTTGACCTTTATACCTCCATTTTAGAACCTGAATCGATTGATATCCATGCTTTTGTTGAGGTGTCAGAGAATTTTGATTTTCACTTGATTGAGGATATTGACGCTGGGAACATTTTGGATGATGAACCCGTAGATTTGGCTGAGTTTTTCTTTTCAAATCATCATCCCGAGTCATTAACTGTTTTTCCCGAACCCCATATGCGTCTGGATTTTGAAGAGAAGTGCATGGATGAGCTAAATTTTGAGGAGAATATTGAGGATTGTTTTGAGGATGAACCAGTTTTAATTGATGAGTCGGATTTTCCAATTCATCCTGTTCCTTTCACTGGCTATGTGCACCCTCCCAAAACCTTAACCGATACCCCTCCTCGATCACTTCCCTCCATCCTTCCCATCGTTCCGACCTTGCAAGAACCCGTATCACTTACATTTCATATGTCTGGTTTACCAAGTTCGGTGTGCCCATGGTTTCTTTCGAATCTTGAGGGATTTGACCCAATTTCTCGCCATATTGATAGATTAGTACAATCCATCTTTTCACATCGATCATCACAGATTGTACTAATTTATTCAATCCATTTCCACCCTCAAGTTCGTATTCCATTTCTTTCTCCCTTCCGCCATTCTTCTTCCGATATACCGAGACCGTATCCCACTTCTATCTCCATACGGTCTCGCGTATTCTCCATTTCTTTTCTCTACGCTTTCTTTGACCAACCATTGCTTTATCACGATAAGATCTTTGAATGGTTGGTGCTCACCTTTGGCCTGTGTAAGGCCTTGTATAGCTTGACACTGTTCTCTTTCCCCCCTAATCATGAACTTCAACGCTTAACAGTGGAAACACTGTTTTACTTAAGTTTGGGGGGGAACCTTTTTTGTATATATTTTTGTTTTCCGTTTTGTTTTGTATATAATTTGTTTTAGGGAGAGCGCCGACAATTTTGACCCTCTTGGTGTAGCCTGACAGTGAGGGCACTGTCAAGTTTAAGTTTGGGGGTGTGCTCGGTAAGCTTTCTTCCTTCGCATTCATTTGTATATTTTGCATTTGCATACCTTATTAAAAACCCACAAAAATCTAAAATTTTCCAAAAATATAAAAACTTTGTCACCAAGTTAGCTAATAGGGTAACTTAGATTTTTATTCTGAAAGTTTAGTTGATATGTTAGCAATAACTAAATTCTAGGCTAAGGAATTGAAAATCCTTAAAATAACCCTCATTCTGTCTAACTTTGGTAAGTATACGTCCTTACAATTTTTGAGTTCAGTTCTTGAGTTAAGTCAAGATGAGGGGAAAGTATTGAAACTTTACTGAAGGATAAGTCTGAAAAATAGTTTCTTTTCTTGAGTTCAAATTTAGAAAGTATATACCCTACAACTGCACTTACACGTACCTTGAAACTTGGGATAGTAGAGGATACCTAGAAATACTCTTGCCTGAAAGCCTAATATGAAAGAAAAAAACGGTATTTAAAGCTAAACACCAAAAAAGAGCATGTGAAAAATATATCCGGTCTAGAAAAAGAAAAAGAAAAAGAAAAAGAAAAAAAAGAAAAAAATAGAATAAAGTCAAGACCTGAAAACTGCTATTTATGCTTTAAAGTTCATACATTCAGTAATCGGTCGTTAGTGCCTCACGAAGCATTAATAGTCGCATGAAAGATGTGTGAGCAAATCCGTCCATCCTTAATGAAAAGAAGTAGTATTAGGTATTAGGGCAAGGGTATTATAGCTTGAATTGAATTCTTGAGTGTAGGGGTGCAAATATACACACACGTAGGGGAATACAATCGATGTTTGAATAAGAGATAGAGATGAAGAATAAGACTTGTGTTTTCTGTAAAGTTGATAAAAATCCCTGATTTGAGGCAGCGCTTTAGAAGGAAAACTCAGGAGATCCAAGGTTAAATAGATAAGAGGTGTGAAGCATAAGGGTTGAATATTTCTAACCTAGGATGATAGAGTTTCTAACCTAATAACTAAACCGTAGGAGTAGAATCAATGTTAACTTATGACACTAGCTTGACGGGATTTTGTGGGTAGTATCCGCTGAAAACCCTCAGGAGACAACACTCCTCCTACTAGGGACACCTAGAGGTTTAACGGCTTGTTGCACGCGCTCAGTGCAATCGCGTTCCCTGCGAAAGTGCGGTTATCATTTTATTTTTTGTGAATAATTGGTTTTGCTCGGGACGAGCAAAAGTTAAGTTTGGGGGTATTTGTTCATATCAGAATATTGCATTTTATACCGCCCATTCTTACGCTCGTATGTTTATAGGTAGGTGATTTTAATCCGTGTTTGTTACATGTTTACAGAATACAGGTTTCCAGTACAAATATTGCAAATCAGGATAAAATCTCCACAGTTACGCCAAAAGCAGAACATCTGTCGACAGCAGATAAAAGCCGGGTTCCGGTCATCCATATCCGTCCAGTGCCGAGTACCGGTTCCCGATACAAGACATGTGACAGTAGTCATTCGTGTCTGGGACAAGCACAGAGCACGAGGGGGCTGCACAAGAATCAATGGGTGCGCGGAGCTCGAGGGAGATAAAGTCAAAAGTAAAGAAAAGATAATGCAATCTTGGACTTGGAATCTGCAGATATTCTGGAGGACTTTTATTCATTTTGAAGTTTTCAAACACGAGGAAACATCAAAACAGGGAAAGCCACAAAAGTTGACGACCTGACTCCACCACATGGCCGCGTTTCCGCGGCCAATAGGGGGTATTGGCCGCGGAAACGCGGCCGTACTGTGTCCTCTCTCTGTGAACTTTTGGGGGCTGTTTGGTAATTGTGTCTATGGTCTGATGGTTGCCCTAGGTTTCCCATTCCCCTCCTATAAATACCCCGGATCTAAGCCAAACCAATGGAGCTTTTCTTTAGCCTCTTTTTTGTGTAGTTTTGTTCTTCTTCTTCTTCTTCTTCATTCTTCCTCCATGGAAATGTAGTGAGAGCATTGAGTGGATGTTAATGAAGATGAGGGTTTTTTTTATCTTTCTTGTTAGTTTCGCTCCCCCTTGAGATTCTTGCTTTCTCTTGATCATTCAACCTCTTCATTGAGCTTGAATGGTTAAGGGTTAGTTATTGATCTCAAGGGTCGTATTTTCTCACGGGACTAGTTCTTCATTTCACATGCGTTCTCTACCCTTCCCTTGATCTTGCAACCTCTTCATTGAGCTTGCAAGTTTAAGGGTTGGCTATTGATCACATGCCTGTCTTGAGTCCTAGTGTCGTGTTCTTTTTATCGCTTTTTATTACTTGCAATTTATTTCCATGCACTTTAATTACTTGCAATTTATATTCATGCACTTAATTACTTGTATTCTTTTCTTTGTTCTTTTCTTTTTGTTCTCTTTTTTCATTTTGTGAATGTTGTAATTATTGTTGTTGTTAAGAATCCATATGATATTGTAAGTTAACATTTCTTTGCTCTTTTCCTTTTCCCGTTATTTTCCATTGAACTCCGCCCAAACCATACGCAAGCGCTCCGTTAGGCACCGTACCCTGACAAGGTAACGGTGGTTCCTAACCGCGACCGGTTGCGTTCGGTTTGGCCGGAGGCGAAAGCAAGAGACAAGAACGGAAGGACAAGGGTAAATAAGCCGGATTCCACGAATACCGCGCTTAAATCCCCTAATCCACGTTGTTGCCGATTGCTCGAGCTTCAATTGGTCAAGACTCGGCTCAAAGGTTTTGAGTACGGATTTCTTTAGCTTACAATCTCGTATTTTCTTCTTAACAACTTTTTACTTGCAAATAAACACATAGGTTAGATCAAACAAACATACAGATTCTTTATTGACTCGTCTAAGACAAGAACGGACATACAACCATCTCCCTGTGGATCGACCCGTGCTCAACCGGCTAGCTGCATAGCGACACCGTCTTGATCGCGGTAAACTTTAGAATTTTGAACATCCGACACGCTTTTGGCGTGCGACCATGTGCACTTTGCAGATCCTCCACCAAAGAGAGAACTAAGTTCTTCTTTTTTAATATAAGAGTTCAACTCTTTTGAGAATTAAATTCTCTTTTTGAAAGCCTTCCCTTTCTTACCTAAGGTTTTCTTCTGCAGCAGATCAAATTCTTCCAAAGTCTCAAGGCTCTATTTCTTTTTCTCTCTATCTCTCTGTATATTCCTCTCTATATGTCCCTTGGCTCCTATTTATAGGAGAAGAAGCAGAATCAATTAGTTTTGGTGAATATTTTATTGAGAGATTTAATTTGTATTCACCACTCGTTTGGACCTTTGGATTATTAGGTGAATTTTATTCACCATTGGATTTTAAATCCAAAGATATTCCTCTATTGTTTCGGTTAGATTTTAAGGGGAAATCTTTCCAAGTTCAAGATTTTTCCATAGATAGATGATATTTAATCACCTTTAAATCTTTAATCCAATCGGTTCCAAATAATCGTTCTCCTTCGGAAAGATTTGAGAGATCCTTTCACAGAATTTAATTCTGTCATAAAAATAAGGCTCTTGAAGCTGGTCACGTGTGGCCACGTGACCGTTGGTCACGTGTGCGCACGTGACCCCTGGTCATGTGTAGGCACGTGACCCCTCCGGAACGGGCTTCCTTTCTTTCTGAGCTATGTTCTTTGCCGCTGCTTGGTCATCACATGCCAACACGTGACCACTGGTCACGTGTGCACATGTGATGCCTTTTCTGGAGCTTTTTTCTTGATTTACTCAGGGAACGAATGTGCCTTATGCCGCCGCTTTTACATGTCACGTGTCAACACGTGACCGCTGGTCACGTGCTAGCACGTGATGCCTTCTCCGTTGGTTTTTCCTGATTTTAAACCAGGAAACAGTCCTAATGTCACAGTTAACCTCTGCTGATAGAAGTCCGTTAGGGTCTATGGTATTAAGGTTTTTGTCTGTCGTACCATCGCGTTGGCTGATGCATTCCCCGATACGCAATCTTGCTGTTCGAGTAGCCCTACGACTGTAGTGTCTCTGATCCCTTCGGGGGCTGGACAAGGCGTCTTCAAGTAATCTCCCAGGTCATATTACCTTCGGAAGAGCAAGCGTTAGAGATTTTCCATGCCGCTTCTCACTTGAGGTTAGGCTCAATTTGGGAGGCCCGATGAATCATAAACACTCCGCGCTGGTGTAGGATGATCTCCGATAGTCTTTCAGATTTTATTTAAGTCGCCATCAAGACCCGAAAGCTAGGGATCTTCCTTTTCTTCGTTTGTTGACATTGTGTCTGCAATATTGCGACGGATGTCGAGGTTGTCTCTAAGTTATCTGTGAACCGTCGAGTCTTGGAACTAGGGATTTTTCCATGGCTCCATTGTTTTGACCCTGTGGTCGGTTGTTGATGTTGCGTCTACATCCTGCTGGTGTGAGAAAGAACACCGTGGTGATCTCTAGGTTGTAGATGTCGCCGTCGAGACCCTGAAGCTGGGGATCTTCCTTCGCTTCATTTGTTGACATTGTGTCTGCTATATTGCGACGAATGTCGAGGTTGTCTTTAGGTTGTCTATGAACTGTAGAGTTTTGGAATTAGGGACTTTGCCATGGCTCCATTGTTTGGACCCTGGGGTCAGTTGTTGACGTTGCATTTGCATCCTGCTGGAGTGAGAAGGAACGCCTTTGTTGATCTCTTGGCTGTCTGTGAACCGTCGAGATTTGGAGCTAGGGACTTTGCCATAGCTCCGATTTGTTTTGACCCTGGGGTCGGTTGTTGACGTTGCGTCCGCATCCTGTTGGAGTGGAGAAGGAATGCCGGGGTCATCTCTAGGCTGTCTGTGAACCGTCGAGATTTGGAGCTAAGGACTTTGCCATGGCTCCGATTTATTGACGTCACGTCTGCATCCTGTTGGAGTGGAGAAGAAACGTCGTTGTTGATCTCTATGCTGTAGATGTTGCCATCGAGAACAGGCTCTCTTTTTTATGGAGCCTGGTGGGAAAATGTGGTTTCTTTTTCGTTTATGCCCATAGATTGTATACAGGGGTCGATGCGGACTCACCTGCAGGGCAAAAATTTTCTCTTCTTCTTTTTTGTTTCTTTCCGCAATGCTCTGTCATTTCAGCTTTTTATATCACGAGAATTGCGATTGCCCAATCATTTCGGTTTTTTGTCGCGGTGCCCAATAATTTCGGCTATTTTCTTTTTACTCGCTGCTTTTTATTGCGAGTTGCCCAAACATTTCGGCTATTTTTATATGCATACGTTTTGCTCGCTGGTTTTTATTTTAAGTTTCCCCATCATTTCGGCTATTTCATATGCATCTTATGATCGCTGATTTTTGCGAGTATAGAACATGGAATCTGATACTAATCTCGGTATCAGCACCGCTGCAACTGGAATATTGCCAGGAGCGAATCATCATTTGTCGTGAAAGTACTTAGGATTGACACCCGTTCAGGCATCAATATCGCTGAACTGGAATATTGCCAGGAGTGAATCATCATTTGCCCCTGCTGATTTGCACAAAGGTGGCTTAGCAAACAGGGTTAGGATCCTGCCGACTAAGGTTTTTTGACTTCACAAGCTGTAAGGGTCTCATAAAGGTGTTTCTACCTACGAGTCATGAGGATCTCGTAGGTGTATTTTCTTCCTAGAAGTCGTGAGGACTCCTAAGTAATTTTTTCTCTTGCAAGTCATAAGGATCTTACAAGAGTGTTTTCTTCTTACAAGTCGAGAGGACCTGCAAGTGTTTTTCACCAAATGGAGAAATTTCGCGCCATTGGTGGAACTAGGTGAGGGAACGTTTATTTGTGCCCGTGGATTGTATACAAGGATCACTACTGACCGCCTGTAGGGCAACTTGGGGAGTGTGATGGCTTAAGAACAGGTTCAGGCCCCTGTATCTTAAGGCTTTTGAATCCTATGAGCCGTGAGGGTCTCATAAGGGGTAATTCTCCTTACGAGTCGTGAGGATCTCGTAAGTGTAGTTTCTCCTTAGGAATCGTGGGGATCCCTAAGTGTGTTGCTCTTTTGTGAGTCGTAAGGATCCCACGCAGGTGTTTTCTCCCCACAAGGTCGAGAGGACCTTGCAGGTATTTTTATTTAACGAGATTGCACCCTTTCGGGTTTTCACAAACTCGCCGGTAGCCCTGCTGTTTTTACTCACAGTGCCCTTTCGGGTTTTCATTCGCGCCCATTTCGCTTATGGACGTACTGTTTTTTTACCATGAGATTGCGCCTTTTCAGGTTTTCACAAGCTCGCCGGTAGCCCTGCTGTTTTTACTCATGGCGCTCTTTCGGGTTTTCATCCGTGCCCATTTCGCTTGTGGGCGTACCGTTTTTTTATTTTTTATTTATTATTTACCATGAGATTGTGCCCTTTCAGTTTTTCATAAGCTCACCGGTAGCCATGCTGTTTTTACTCACGGCACCCATTCGGGTTTTCATCCGTGCCCATTTCGCTTGTGGGCGTACCATTTTTTTTAGCGGTGAAACTCTTGAAAATAGTTTCGTTGCGGGTGACCCATCTGTTTTCCGGTGGGATTTGATATGCAGTCATCGCCACCAGGGCCTATGGACTCGAATTCCACTGTCGCCACGTTTGAGGCGGTTTACTTAGTTTAAGGACATTACGTTCCATTGTCAGTTCAGGGACATCTCGGTCCACTGTTAGTTTAGGGACATCGCGGTCCATTGGTGCTATTTTGGAGGCAACGTTTAGTTTATGGACATTACAGTCCATTGTTAGTTTAAGGACGTCTCGGTCTATTGTCAGCTTCGAGGCGAAGTTTTGCCGGATACTACTTATAGAGTCTGGACTCAAGAAAACAGCGAGCGGACACGAGCGTCGTCATCTATCATTAACCTGGGTTATGACTTTTCAAGCGTAGTATTTCTTAAGGAATCGGCCGTTTATTGGCCGGAAGGGTCTTTCGCCATACATGTCCATCAGCAAATAGGCCCCACTTTGGTAGACCTTGTCTATGATGTACGGACCCTCATAGTTTGGCTTGAATTTCCCCCGTTTTGCATGGTTGGGGATCATAGGTCTTTTTACGACTAGCACGAGTTCACCTTGGCAGAATGTTCTCGACCTGGTTAGTCTTTCGTATGAGCGCGTCATCCTTACTTTGTAAGCTTCCACGTCTTGCTGCGCCATGAGGCGAGTTTCATCGAGGGCATCGAGCTCCTCAAGCCGAAGATGAGCATTTTCTTCATCCGTTAACTCATAACGAATCGCCACTCGTAGAGAGGGTAGCTCTATTTCCAAGGGGAGTACCGCTTTTATGCTGAATACCAACGTGAATGGCATTTTATTCGTGGCCGTTTTGAACGTGGTTCGATACGTCCAGAGAGCTTCATGTAGTCTCTTATGCCAATCTTTTTTGTTTCTAGACACTGTTTTCTTTATGATCTTCATCAAGGTCTTGTTGAAAGCCTCAGCCAGACCATTAGCTCGGGGATTATAGACTGAAGAGTATCTCTAATCTATTTTATGTTGCTGTGCGAAATGACTGATTTTATGGCTTCTGTAGGCTGGCCCGTTACCAGAGATAATTCGTCGCGGAGTGCCGAACCGATAAATGACGTGAGTTCTGAAGAAATGGAGGATGTTCTCCGTCTTCACTTCCCTTAGCGGTACTGCTTCTGCCTACTTAGAGAAGTGATCGGTTGTTTCCAGTATGAACCGATGTCCCATGGACGATGTGGGCTCGATGGGCCCGATTATATCGGTTCCCTACATTTCGAACGGCCAAGTAGCCAACGTTGTGTGTAGCGAATTTGGATGCTGGTGGATGAAGTCCCCGTCAATCTGGCATGAGTGACACTGCTTAGCATATTCAAGGCAGTCCTGAATCATTGTGGGCCAATAGTAACACATTCTTTTGATCTTCAGCTTCATCTTTGGCCCGGCTTGATGAGAACTGCAGAGTCCGTCATGAGTTTCTTGGATGACACTCTTTGCTTCTTCCGGTCCGAGGCACCATAGCCAAAAACTGTCGAACAATCTCTTATATAGAGTATCATTGACGAAGGCGAATGATAGGGCTCACTTCATGAGCTGATGTCTTGACGACGCGTCTTCGGGTGTTCAATGGGATTTGAAGTAGTCTATGAATACATCCCTCTAGTCCTTGACCCTTTCTTCGTCTTCAATTTAGAGGACCGCTTATCTGGTTACTTCTTTTCTTTCAGACGACTCCGGAGATATTTCTGCTGGCGCGAGAATCCGGCGGCTTTGCACAATGATCCTTATGTCATCAAGATTTTCATTAGCCAGTTCTTTAGTGAGTTTGGCTAATACATCTGCCTTGCTATTTTCCGCCCGCGGTATGCTTTCCAAGACGTAGGATGGAATTTGAGTCAGCAGTTGCTGCACCCTTTCTCCATATTTCACCAACTCTGGCTTGCATGTCTGATAGTCGCCATTTACTTAGCTAACGACCGGCTGGGAGTCTCCATATATAAGGAGGTTTTCGATCCCTATGTTGACAGCGTTCTCAAGACCTGCTATCAAAGCTTCATATTCCGCTTTGTTGTTTGTTCTTGGCTCTGTCAATGAAAGGGCGAAACGCATTATCCCTCCTTGCGGGGTCACAAAGATAAGGCCTACCCCAGCTTTGATTATGGGGGTGTTTTGCTTTCTCTTCTTCATGGAAGATGCTCCATCGAAGTAGAGTTCCCATCGGGCATTATTTCCTTCCTCCTCTCTGTCGATTGTGTCGAATGCGTGCTCATCTGGCAATTCGCATTTTAATGGAGAGTCGGCTGGTATCGGATACTCAGCGAGAAAGTCGGCGATGGCCTGGCCTTTTACTCCCTTGAGGGGTTGATATATTATCGAGAACTCCATCAAGAGGAGGGCCCATTTGGCAAGCCTTCTCGTTAGTATGGCTCTTGACAATAAATACTTGAAAGGATCCACCTTGAATATGAGATGGACCTCATGTGCCAAGGCATAATGTCGAAGCTTCGTTATCGCGAAGATCAGTGCCAGGAAATGCTTTTCGATGGGGGAGAAGTTGTTTTCTGCCCCCAGGAGAACTCGACTCAAATAATAGAGAGATCTCTCCTTCCCCTGGTCGTTCTTCTGTGCCCATAGTGCGCCTAAAGAACCTTCAAGAGCTATTGTGTACAGGATGAGAGGCTTTCCCTTGACTGGAGCGGTCAGTACTGGCGGGTTCTGCAGGTATTGCTTGATTTCGTCCAGTGCACTTTGGCATTTACGATCCCAAACGAACGGGTTCCCCTTTTTCATTAGATGGCTATAGAGACGGCATTATCCGGAGAGGTTAGCTATGAACCATCGAATATACGTGAGCTTTCCTTAGAGAGATCGCAGTTGCTTAAGAGTTCTTGGCTAGGGCATTTCCATAATCGCGTTGACCTTTGATGGGTCTACTTTGATGCCTCGGTGTCGTACGATGAATCCTAGGAATTTGCCTGAGGAGACTCCAAACGCGCATTTCAGAGGGTTAATCTTTAGATTATATTTCCGAAGACGCTGGAACACTATTTTCAAATGCTCCCAATGCTCCTTGTACGATTTACTTTTCACAACGAGCTCGTCGATATAACATTCGACAATCTTGTGTATGAGCTCATCAAAGATCTTCGTCATGGCCCTCTGGTAGGTAGCACCAGCGTTCTTCAGACCGAAGGGCATCACTTTATAGCAAAATATGCCCAGCGGAGTCTGGAAGGCGGTATGCTTTTGGTCTTCGGGGTGCATATTTATTTGATTGTATCCTGAAGACCCGTCCATGAAGGAGAAGACTTCATGGGTGGACGTGTTATCTATCATCAGCTTGGTAACCGGTACGGGGAAGTCATCCTTCGGGTGAGGTTTATTGAGGTCTCAAAAGTCCATGCAGACACGCACCATCCCATTTTTCTTCATCACTGGGATAATGTTGGCGATCTAGTCGGGGTATTGAACTTCTTGGATGAAGCCAGATTCAATTAGTTTCTTGACTTCGGCATTGATGCTCATCTCAAGTTCGAGCCGCATTCTTCTTGGCGCCTGTTAGACTTGTTTGACATTCGGCGATATAGACAGTCTATGTATCGCTATTTCTGGATCTAGTCCCGGCATCTCGAAATAGTTCCATGCGAAACAGTCTTTATACTGCATAAGCATGTCTTTTAGTGTAGCTACTTGCTCTTTAGACAGCAGCCCACTGATGAATGTTGTCCTCGGATCGTTTGTCGTCCCTAAGTCGATTTTCTTCAGATTGTCTGTTGTGGTGTGTATCCCATCTTCCAGCTCTTTTGGCACCGGTGGAAATTCTGAAATCACCTCGTCTTCATTTTCATTTGCGAAGCACTGGGAGAGGTCGTCCACATTCTCATGCTCCTTCCTTTGATAATGTTATCATGTGGTAGGTACGAGCTCATTTCCAAGCTCGATGTTGATCTGGACTTACTTTCGTAATGTAGGTTGCTTTTGGCTCATGCTTTCGTGGTGGGGCTACCTTCCAACTGTCGGATAGAGCAAACCTGCCTTGCTGATACTGGTCTTCGACCTAGTCTTTGATGGTGAAGCAGTCTTCAAGAGGATGTTCTATTGTTCGGTGGTAGGAGCAATAAGCCAGATGATGGACCTCGTTTATTTGCTCGGGGTGCTAAGATTCCGGGAGCGTCGGCATTTGATGCTTGATGGCAAGGTCAAATATTTTCCTTGTCTTGTTTCGGGGAAAAGAGTATTCCCGACCCATCTTCTTCATAAAAGACGGATTCCAGCTGACTATTTCTCGATCGCGTAGCTTCTTGGATCCGCTTCGCTGTTTTTGAACGTTATTCCCGTTCTTGACCCTATTGTTGCCTCTGCGTCGTACTTTTCCTTGCCATAAGAGCGCACTGCAGGCTGAGGATGAAGGGCAACGTCGTATTCTCTTTCCGTAGACTGCTGAATGAGACGTTGCGTCCTAGCTTTCCCGTAAATGGCCATTTCGCGGCTGTGGTCATCCCGAACCTTTTGACCCGCTTCCCTTATTAAATTGTCAATTTGTTCTTCGAATGACGGGCTTGGAATTCTCATGGCGGGATCTCGCTCTGGTTCGATATCAGTGCTATCTGGAAACGCATTCGCTTCTCCACCGGAGTTATTTATAACATGGCAGCCATAGAATCGCTCTTGTTTCTTGGACTGAACGTATCTAAGCCCGGTCATCTCCATCCTCCCATTGAGCATCTTTCTCTGAGTCCCGGGAACGTCCCAAATCTTGTTGTAGAACCGGGCTTGTCGAGCAGTTAGTTTAAAGGGTGTGCCTTGGCATCTTAACAGCCTCTTCAATCCCTCTGTGTAGTATCTAGGCAGCCGGATTTAATAAAGCCTGTCAAGCGCAAGATCAGCACCATGCCAGACTTCTTTCTCCACTTTGGTCTCCGTGGATCGATAGAAGAGGGTCGCTTTTTCATCTCTCCGCCTAAGAGGGACATAAAAGGTTTGCAGTTCTTGCACGCCGTATGTATCAAGCGCATCAAGTTCCTTGTAATGCTGCTGCGGAACCATGGTAATTTGTTAATGTTCTCCGCCGAAAGACGCGACCGGGACATTGGGACGTCCGGGCTTGATTTTGAGGGCAGATGCTAATTGGTGCTATCCGTCCACCTCTCCGAAGATGCCAAGTTGATTTTTGACACCATGTATCGAAGGTTTAGACGGATGTGGCCGATGTATTAGACTTCGTCAGATTCCCCTTCGTTGAGGGGTTTTTGATTGTAGGGACGCTCTTCCCTGAAGGCGCAAGCCCCTACAGTTAATTACGCTATCACATCACGGTAACCACTTTCTCGTTCTCCAGATGGTCACTTCGTGTCGTGGGTGTTTATTTTGTTTTTGGTTGCCCGTGGATTGTATACGGAGACTAATTTATGTTGCCGCCCATAGGGCGTGGATTAGTCCAAATCCGTATTTTCTTAGATTTGGGTTTTGGGTTGGGTTTAAGGATACGTTAGTCTCATTTGAGACTAAGATCAAATTAAACATTTTTAAGGATACGTTAGTCTAATTTTAGACTAAGATCAACTTAACAGGATCATTTAAATCCAACAAAAGAACATTTGGGCTCTATTATTTAGTTTAGGGACATTGCGGTCTATTAGTTTAGGGACATTACGGTCCAAGGTTAAGGACATCATAGTCCATGGGTTTAAGGACCCCACAGTTCAAGGTTAAGGACATCATAGTCTATGGGTTTAAGGACCCTATAGTCCAAGGTTAAGGACATTATAGTCTATGGGTTTAAGGACCCCACAGTCCATAGTTTAAGGACATCATAGTCTATAAAGTTTAAGGACATCATAGTCCATGAGTGTAAGGACCCCACAGTACATGGAATGTTTGGTTATCGGGACTCGTCACCTCTCTGAAGACGTTGAAGGATTACAACGACATATATCAGAGGAGTGCAGAGATGTACCCTTGGACCAATTTTGGTTAGGAGATCTATAGTCCAATTGGGGCTAAGATCCGAGATTTATGAGCATGTGGGCTCAATTAATCTGAATGAGGGGTTTATGGCCAACTTGGGCTCGGCCCACTCAGTTAAAATGTTAAACATTTGACAATACTGAGCATTGATTTGGTTTCTGACAATATTTTTGTCTTTTATTGAATGCTGAGCATTCATCATAGCTCTGGGGCTTTATTTTAAAGAACAGTTTATGTTCTATCAGCTCACACATGAGAAACACGTGGCGTGCTTGGCGCTAGCACCAGTCAATGAGCACATTGCGCTTCTGGTGAAGTAGCGCACACGTGAGGAGCATGTGGCGCGCTTGGCGCTGAGCGCTAGTCAATGAGCGCAGTGCGCTATATTTGGAGCGCTGAGGCGCTGCAGCGCTTTGCGCTAGATGTGGAGCGCTGAGGCGCTTCTGTTAAATAGCACACACGTGAGGAGCATATGGCGTGCTTGGCGCTGAGCGCCAGTCGCTGAGCGCATTGCGCTTCTTTTAATTTGGAGCGCTAAGGCTCTGCAGCGCTATGCGCTAGATTTGGAGCGCTGAGCCACGTCTTTTAATTTAGAGCGCTAAGGCTCTTTTGAATTAGGAGCGCTAAGGCTCTGCGGCACTTTGTGCTAGATGTGGAGCGCTGGAGCGCTCCTTTTAAATTGGAGCACTAAGGCTCACAGCTAGATGTGGAGCGCTGAGGCGCTCCTTTTAAATTGGAGCGCTAAGGCTCTTCTTATATGCAACTTATATCAGTTTTGCGCTCTGAGAATTAAATTCTCTCTTATAAGAGACTTTGTCTCAAGGTTCTAAGAACAAAGTTCTTATTTTATAGGAGATGTTTCAATCTCTTATTTTGATAAAAGGCTTTGCCTTTATGGATCTGTGATCCTAAGAGAACTGAATTATTCTCCCCCTTTTTATAATGAGATGTTCATAATCTCTTTTTGTAAAAGACAACTTGTCTTATAGACTTATGATCTGTGAGAAGAATTATGTTCTTCTTCTTATGAGATCTTTTGATCTCTTTGTGAAAGACCTTGGTCTTATAGATCTATGATCTTAAAGAAAGAAGTGAATTCTTCTTTTGATATGAGACAATTTCGTCTTTCTGTTCTTTTTACCTTGAAGAGAATTTTCTTCTTTTACCGAGAGCTTGCTCTTCTTTCGGAGATTTCTCAAAGTTTATAGCGGGGGGTTCCTCTATATGAGACTTGAAGTCTTGGGGCCATTATATAGGGCAAGCTGATTTGTTCAATCAGTTAAGGAGATCTTTTCTCCAATTGATTTGGGGATTTCCCCACCGTTGGATCTTTGATCCAAACGCTTCTGTTTTATAGAAAGCAATCTTCTTGTTTTTGACAAGATTAGGAAATTTTCCCATACAGAATTTATTCTGTAATTTTGGTGATTTTTAATCACCTTTCGATCATTGATCCAACGGTGCTCTGATTTACAGAGCATCATCTTCTTGTTTGAAAAGATTTTGAGGAATCTTTTCTTAACAGAATTTTATTCTGATTAATTGATGATTTATCATCTTTATTGGATCTTTGATCTAACGGTAGGGAGCTTTTAGTTCCAGCGCTAGCGCACCCGTGCTTTGCACGTGGTGCGCTGCTTAGAGTGTAGCGCACTTAGCGCTAGCGCACACGTGCTTTGCACGTGGTGCGCTGCTTAAAGTGCAGCGCACGTAGCGCCAGCGCACACGTGCTTTGCATGTGGTGCGCTCAATAGGGCGCAGCGCACTTGGCGCTACTATGAAGCGTTGCCTCATTTCAAAATTTGAATTTTGAACAGAGCTTTGCTCTGTTTGGGGGAAACAAATGCCCCCACCGTTGTGCGCACGTGGCCTACATGTGAGTGCAGCGGTGGCAGTATCTGCGCCCTTTGATCAACTCAGAAGTTGAAACGGTATCTCAGTGCCTATAAATAGGACCCTTGGCCCTTAAGATGATTTATGTTCATCTTCCTACCTTTTGAGAATTTTTATTTTCCTTCAGAGCATAACTCTTCATCTTAAGAATTTTCTTACGGACAGAACTTTGTCAAAATTTAGGTAAAGATTAAATCTTTTAAAGGATATTTTAATAATCTATGGTTTCACCCATTAACAGAGCTTTGCTCTTCATAGATCTTTTGATCTAAAGAAAACCTTTTTTAGGGTTTCATTAACAGAGCTTTGCTCTTTTGAAATCATAAATCTAAAGAGATCTTTCTTGGGGCTTCTTAACCCATTAACAGAGCTTTGGTCTTTTCAAATCATGTAGATTTATTAATCTCTTATGAAAAACTCTTCAGAGTTTGTTCATGGATCTTGAAGATCTCAGAATTTTAATTTCATTAAAAAAATTTATTTCAATTTTTCTGATGGGTTATTCCATAATTTTTACAGAGCAAGGCTCTTGAGGAATTTTTATTCATTCATCATTAGAGTTGACAGATGTCACTCTGTCACAGAGCACTGCTTTCAAGAGGAGATTTACTCCTTAGCCCGGGGGGTTCTCATTGAATGAGAATCAATTGAGGATTTCCTCACTTAATGACAGTCTCATCAAATGATGAGACTGTTTGATTAATGATGAACTGTCATCTAGATTATGTGGGTCCCCTTTGGTCCATTTTCACTGCATTGCAGTGTGGTATGGATTTAAAGTACCTAGTGACAGAACTTAAACTGTAGCATTGGCGGCTGAAAATTTGTTCTTTTCCGCGCAGGTATTATGTCTTTCGATACTTCCTTCTCGTTCGTCCGTTCGGAAGGAGGATTTCCCGAAGCGCTCGTAGACTGTTCATACCATAATATTGCATTATTATATTCCCCATTCTTATTCGTTTAATAAATAAACAGCTGCTTTTGACGCATGTCTGCTACATATTACAGTTTACAGGTTCTTGGAGCTAAAACAGTGAAAAAGTTAAAAGACGATGCAAAAGTGGAACCACAACCAACAAACAGAAGAATCTTGATGAAGCCTACACAAAGATCAGTTTACAAAGTACAAGGCAACGCAAGATCCAAGATCGCGAAGCCACGGTTAAAGTCCACCACAATTATTCACTGGAAAATCTGGAAGCGAACCATAAGCTATTTTAAAGAAATAACCAAAGAAACAGGAAGCCCAAGAATCCCAGAAGTAGCCCACAAAGTTTCACAGCACAATCTCAACATTGGGTAGCGGAACCGCGGCCCAACCCATGCTGGGGCCGCGGATCCGTGGCCATCTAGAGCCCAGAGAAGAACAAATTTTTACCATAATTCTTGCGGTGCTGAATAGGTCTTCCGAGGGTCATTTTGGTAAATGCAGACGTGCGGATCAATTGTAACCTAGGGTTTCTATCTCTTATAAATAGAAGCCCAAATCATTGTATTTGTCTATGCCTCCTTTTAATAATAAAATTCAGAATTCTTTATGGAGAGCATCGGTGCCTCTTTTCATTTCATGAATTCAGATCTGACAACCCTGTGCTGATGTTTGGAGAGAGCCATCTATAAAGTAGGTGATTTTTCATTCTCTGCCCTAGTTTAGATTTAATTCCTTGCCCTAGATAATTGTTAGAGTTAGTTTTGGGGAAGGCTTTTGAGAGATGAGATCTCTCATCCCTTTCTTACCCATCACATATAATCAATAGGACTCCATGCATACACGCACACACCGTGCCCTACGGCACCCTATCCCTCGAGGTAGCGGTGATACCGTAGTATAAAAGCCCGGTTGCGCGTGTTTTCCATGGAGGTTAGGGTAAGGATCTCTAAAGGAAGGACAAGAACCTAGAGGAAGGAACACCTTCCCGAATGGATCTAATCCCCTTTATTGATAATTACCATAACTCCTCTTAGATCCTAATTTGGGTATAGAAAGCGTTGAGATTTATTTACATTTCCAAACCATTCCTAAACCTAACCCTAGCAAGATTTAGATCTAGATAATCTTAGCATAGATAGATTTAGTTTTTAGATTTAATAAATCAATCCGACTCCCATCGGAATTAACTCGTTTGAGCGATTAGGAAATTCACAACATCCCTGTGGACCGACCCATACTCACCGGCTAGCTACCAAGCGACGCCGTTCTTGATTGCGGTTATAGATAGTTTTTGAGATCAATCATAAACCGAGAAATTTTTGCACTGATTAAAGACCATGACCCGGAGCACAAGAATCTTCATTTGTTGGGAACATGGTATAACCAGATCATCATGGGTCGGCGCAGCTTCTCTTGTGCAACACTTTCAGAGGCTATCTCGGTGATTCATTATGCTGACGTACCCCCGGTGAACTATGCCGTGGAGGTGGTTAATTGGACTTCAGAGGGTTGTCTTCAGCGCTCTATGGCTGCAATACCTGTACAACCGCCGATGGCTTTCGACATTATAGGGTGGCATATATGCCAGGGCGAGTCGCGCCCTTAGTGAAAACCATACAACATAGGCCTGACTCCCCGTCACTCAGCTGGATATCTGCAGTGGGCCCGATACATCTTATCGACAAAGAAGTCAGAGCTGCTGAGGCTCGGGTTGTACTCCGCGATATATGCTTCCCTGTTTCAATATTCCCCACCTCTAGCATGGTGGGTCAAAGCCTTTTTGGAACAGTGGAACGTTCCAACTCATACCTTCCTTATGTTAGACCAGGAAGTTTCCATCTCTTTGGAAGAGTTTGCGGATATCACCGGCTTGCCTGTCAGAGGGGAGCATTATGAGGAGATCTTGCCCCTTGATGAGTATATTTTCGCTACCCGACTGGTGATGATGGGTCTAAACCCAGAGAATGCCATTCAGCATCGATTCCCCAGCTTGATCAAGGTGCTAAACATTTACGAGGGCCTATTTCTTGAATCTGGAAGCCATGGGGTTAGCTTTGCGGACTTCATCGTCCATTTTCTCTGCCCAGAAGCTTTATCGCAACAAGGTGAAAGGTTTGCCAAACATGATGATCCTTTCGGCTTTGGCTTGGATAGTCGGCCAATATTGGAAGCCGATCAAAAGAGTTTCTTTCTTCCAAACGCCGCGATCGTCCCCTTTTCAGAAATTGTCGCTCCGGGCATCGATTAAGAAGCGTTCTTTTTAGGGTTCCTTGGTTTGTGGTTAAGCTGGTTCGCGCTTCCCATGCACCCTCGCTACATGAGGCCGTCTGTCTTCTACCCAGCTTATTGGATGGTTGAAGGGAGGCAGGTTGCTGTTGGGATTGCCGGGCTGGCTCATTTGTATCACGGCCTTAGTTTGGCGGCCGACACTACTCAACCGGGGGTGCAGCCCGTGAACTTCACGATGCATTATTTTACTTCATGGCTTGAGCTGCATGTGCTCGGTGCTTTTGGAATGCATAAGCGGCCTCATTTCTATGAAACTTGCAATTTTCCACGGATCATGCGGCTGGTCAATGCTTCCATTGTGGAGCCAAGTCGGCGAGAGGCTCGGGGTGTAATTCTTCGCCCACGTACCATCGGGGATGGCATAACCTTTGTTGATAAGGTTATGACCATCGGTAAGTAATCCGCTAAGACGGCGCAGCCGTTGCGGGACACCTTTAAGGATGGAGCTTCTACCTTGAAAGCTCAGGAGATTCTCTATTTGTACTCGATCAGGCCGGGATACTTGGTGTTCAGGCAGAACGACTCAGCTTTGTTAATGTGGTATAACCCCCACCGTTTTGCCCAGCAATCAAGTTATAATCAGGGCGTCCCGCTCGAGGCATTCTTGGCAGAACCAGTTTATACTGAAGAGGGTATCCGGAGCGCTTTGCACCACTTCATGCGCCTAAACACAGTGTCGAATTTCTTCATTAGTGAAACAAGTTGTGTTCCGGAAGCCTTGAATGTATATGTGCCGTGGTATCAACATGCGGTGGGTGCCGTCATCAGGGAGGAAAAGAAGCTATTGCTCGATCATAAGGGTGCAGCCCCTGCTGGTAATCCAGCTGTCCCTTTGAAGCAACAGACCGTCCTCCGTCCTCCTTTGAGAGAGGCTATTGCGGTTGTGGTCTCGCGCGGGCTGCTTGAGCTGCTGCTACCCTGTGCTCCCGTAAAACCTGTGACTGTGGCGTCTCCCGAGTCTGGCATGGGTTTAGATATCGGGACTCGTCGTCCAAAGGTGCCCACCAAGCGTAAGCTTGTGCTGGAGGATACGGGCACTCGCTCGCAGAAGAATAAAAAGAAGTCGATTCTTTCTGCAGACGTTGTACTCGGCCAGGAGCCTCATGCTCCTTATAGAGAGGGCTTAAGCGAATTTGGGACCAACGAGGGTTTATTTATGGTACCGGACGATACTGATTTGGAGGCTGCCATTGCCGCTTCCGAGCGGTTAGCTAGCCACAAAGCAGGACTGCTCATCTTCACTGAGTCAGGTAGTCTTCAGCCATATCTTTTTATCGTTGCATTACATTTTTATTATCGTGTTTTGACTGAAACTTTTTATTCAATAGACGTTTCCACTGAAGAGGCTCTCGCGTCTTCCCTTAAGACTTTTGAGGAGGAAGAAAGGCTTCGCGCTTCGCTGGGCATTGGTATATTTCGGTTCATTTTTCCTTTATTCCCCTTTCTTATGGGTAATCTGACCCCTTTTTTCATCTTATCGCAGGGACTACTTCGACCCAAGTTATCCTAAGTGCCGTGCCGACTTCACAGGGTGGTGCGGAGACGCTTCCAAGGTCGGCTACCGAAGTCCCAGCTCCGCCAGTATTGCCAAAAGAGGCTTCACTTAAGCAATCGATGAAGGACGCCATAACGGCTCCAGAGGTAGCTCTTGTCGCGGAAGATGACGTCTCCTTGACGGACATCTTGAGAAGTTCAGCTCTCACGGCCCAGGCGGAAAGGAAGTGCAAGTGGCGTGCAGCAAGAGAACGTAACGCCGCCTTGGACGGGGGTGCAGGCTCGAGCGCTGCTTCCCCTGTCCCTGCTTCTTCAGAGGGTGCTCCGGGCACCCTGTTTACCGCCCATAGACAGGCGGCACGTGCGGCTCGGGAAGCAATTGAAATGTCGACCCAAGGTAATGTAACACTGGGTCCTTTTGTCAGAATTTGATCTTCAGATTCTCATACGTCTTACCCTGTAGGGCCAAGTCCTGGTGAGAAGGTGGCGAGTGAGATGACGGAAACTACTGAGCCCAAAGCGGCTACTCTTTCCCAGGATTCCGGGACTGCTCCAATTACCGCTCTTTCCACCTGCGGTTCCCTGCCATCGCCTGGCGTCGCGAGTGTCACGACGGCTCTTATGGAATCAGGGGACGAAGCCATGGGTGGCGAAACTATACCCCCAATTGAGATCGAAGAAGTAGTGGTGCTTGGTGATGCTTCTGTCACAGTTTTGGCTGATGACCTGTCTGGTAGGTCTTGGGTCGCTGCATTCTTTTCGTTTCGCAATCCTTTCTGATGACATTCGTTTCCTTTCGAATGTAGGTATGGCGAGTGATGAGGTTGCGATACATGAAGAAGCACCACCAGTTGCCGCTTTGACGGTCGTTGCCCCTTCGTCCTCTCTTATATCTTCTCAACTCTTGGAAGGTATGGGTTTGTGATAAATTTAAATCGGGGACAGCATCTTCCGTGCACTGACCATGTATCATCATAATCTCGCAGGAGTTCTCTTTGATCATCTGTATCAAGTGCTGAACCCGCACTTCTCCTTCCAGTCGGAGATTAGCCTACCCGCTGGTGCTCGTGAGTATCTTTTCTAACCGACGTCCTTTCTTTTCTTTAACGAGCAGCCATGTCGTTGCTAATTCTTCTTTGCATTACTTGTAGCCTTACAAATTGAAGGAGGGGACGAGGGTATCGCCGCGCCATCGGTACTTCCAGCTCTGCCCCCTGTTGCAGCCGGTATAGCAGACTCTATTGTTCGTGCATTTTTTCCTTATTTCTTGAGCCGTCATCTGATTATGATTTGTTTTGCAACGGTGATACCGTCTCCAGCTCCGTTCGAGTCTCAAATCATAATGCCAGCAGGACCCTTTTCCAGACATCCATCTTCAAAAGGCGCTGTGACCAGTCTGCGTATATTGAGCGATTACATCGAGGAGCTTGACGCGGAGGCCCCTACATTCGCTACAGATTTTGCTGCCGAAGTTAATCCAAAGCTGGCGACGCTTGTGAACTTCCATAACGAAGGCGTCATTGAGTCTTGGGTTAACCACTGTAGGAAGATTGAGGCCTTCCTGCATGAGCTTGAGCTTAGGCATCTTGCTCCTGAAATTCAGGCTTTGAACTCCCAGCAGGCTGCGTGGGTTGAGCAGAGCATGTCCTTCCACTGCCATTTTGAACAAGAAGCGATCTTGAGGCGGAAGGAACGCGAGGAGGCTTCGGATGAATCTGCCCGGCTACACGCCCAAGTTAAAACGAATGCCGTGCAACTGAGAGCTGCTTTTGACACCTTGCAGCAATGAATCTCGGACGGGCTTGTATTGAGGTGGATGCTCGACTCTATTCAGCGGGTTATGCAGAGTCATGAAGCTGCCCAACGGGAAATCGATGAGAAGATTTCATCATGCTTGCAGCAAAGGGCTCGAATTGAAGCGGAGCTGGCCGCGGCAGCTGATCACGAGAAGGCACTGAAAGGAGTGCGAGAGCAACTTGCTGACTTATTGAAAACGCTTCCTTCTCAGTAGCTGTTTTGTATAGATTGAACGCTTGTAATCTTTGAATAACATGTATCCATTTTTTATTCTTTCATATGATCCAACTTGTACTCCATTGAATTCATGAATAAAAGATACACATTTTTTGTTCTACTGTTGCTTTCTTCTCCTCGCTGTGTCATCGCCATGTGTTTTTAGCAAGTGTGGCCTATAGATAGTAAGTGACGGTCTATCTTGGACTTTTTGCAGGGTAACGATGGCTTAGGAAATAGGTTCAGGTCTGCCACCTAAGGCTTTTCAATTTTATGAGCCGTGAGGGTCTCATAAAGAATTTTCTCCCTACAGGTCGAGAGGATCCTGTAGGTGTATTTTCTCCTTAGGAATCGTGAGGATTCCTAAGTGCGTTTTCAATTGAGTGTCGTAAGGATCTCATAAGAGAATTTTCTCCTTACAAGTCGAGAGGACTCGTAAGTGATTGTTTCCTTTCTTGTCAGAGAGTGTGGCCTATAGAAAATCTACCTTGACTTTTCTGCGAGGCAATGATAGCTTGGGAGATAGGGTTAGGATCTGTCACCTAAGACTTTTCAACTTTATGAGCCGTGAGGGTCTCATAAAGAATTTTCTCCCTACAGATCGTCTCGATCCCGTAGATGTATTTTCTTCTTAGGAATCGTGAGGATTCCTAAGTGCGTCTTCTCTTGAGAGTCGTAAGGATCTCCTGAGAGAATTTTCTTCCTTATAAGTTGAGAGGACTTGTAAGTGGTTGATGAGTTGACTTGCTCCCGAATCAAAGAATTGCTTTGACGGGGAAGTCGAGGGTTGACTTTATCCACATTTCACGGAGTCAGGGGTTGACCTTATCCGCATTTCATGGGGTCATGGGTTGACTTTATCCGCATTTTTCGGAGTCAGGGGTTGACCTTATCCACATTTCACAGGGTCAGGGGATTGACTTTATCCGCATTTCATGGGGTCAGGGGGTTGACTTTATCCGCATTTCACGGTGTCAGGGGTTGACCTTATCCGCATTTCATGGGGTCAGGGGTTGACCTTATCCGCATTTCACGAGGCCAGGGGTTGACTTTATCCGCATTTCATGAAGTCAGGATTTGCTCTAGGCGTTTACCACGAGGTCAGAATTGACATTAGCCGTGTTCACGGGACCAGGATTTACTCTGGGCATTTCCCACGGGGTCAGAATTGACATTAGCCGTTTTCTACGGGACCAGGATTTGCTCTGGGCGTTTCTTACGGGGTCAGGATTGACATCAACCGTGTTCTACGGGACCAGGATTTGCTCTGGACGCTTTCCGTGGGGTCAGGATTGACATTACCCGTGTTCTACGGGATCAGGATTTGCTCTGAGCGTTTCCCACGGGGTCAGGATTGATATTAGCTGTGTTCTACAGGACCAGAATTTGCTCTGGGCGTTTCCTACGGGGTCAGGATTGACAATAGCCGTGTTCTACAGAACCAGGATTTGCTCTGGACGCTTCCCACGGGGTCAGGATTGACATTAGCCGTGTTCTACGGGACCAGGATTTGCTCTGGACGTTTGCCACAGGGTCAGGATTGACATTAGCCGTGTTCTACGGGACCATGATTTGTTCTCTCGGTTGTCTGTGAACCATCGAGGGTTGGAACAGGAACTTTGCCATGGCTCCAAGGTTTATTGTCGCGTCTGGATCCTGCTGGAATGAGGAGGAACGTTGTTGGTGATCTCTAAGCTATCTGTGAACCGTCGAGATTTAGAACAGGGACTTTGCCATGGCTCCAAGGTTAATTGTCGCGCCCGAACCCTGCTGAAATGAGGAGGAACGTTGTTGTTGATCTCTCGAGATGCAGATGTTGCCATCGAGACTTGGCTCTCTTTCTGACGGAGCCTGGTGGGATGATATGACCCTCTCTTTGTTTGTGCCCCTGGATTGTATACAGGGATCGATGTGACTTCATCTGTAGGGCAAAAGGTTTCATTTCATTTCATTTTTTATTTCCTTCCGCGATGCTCTATCATTTCAGCTTTTTATATCTCGAAAGTTGCGATTGCCGAATCATTTCGGCTATTTTTCGCGTTGCCCAATTATTTCGTTTATTTGTTTTATTTACTCGCTGCTTTTTATTGCGAGTTGCCCAACCATTTTGGCTATTTCGTATGCATATATTTTTACTTGCTAATTTTGTCACAAGTTGCCTCATTATTTCGGCTATTTCATATGCATTTGTGGCTCGCTATCTTTTTACTGCGAGTTTGGGATTTGATACCGATTTAGGCATCAGTATAGCTACAACTGGGATATTGCCAGGAGCGAATCATCATTTGCCTCTGTCGATGTCGAACAAAGGTGACTTAGCGAACATGGTTAGTATTCTGTTGACTAAGGCTCTTAACTTCGTGAACCGTAAGGATCTCATGAAGGTATTTCTCCCAACGAGTCGTGAGGATCTCGTAAGTCCGTTTTCTCCTTAGGAATCATGAGAAGTCCTAAGTATGTGTTCTCTTATAAGTCGTAAGGTTCTTAAAAGAGTGTTTTCTCCTTATAAATCGAGAGGACTTACAGGGGTTGTTTATAGTGCGAGCATATCCCCAGTCTCTGGTGGGACTTTGTTAGGGAAATGTTTATTCATGCCCGTAGATTGTATACAAGGGTCAATATTAAAACTCTTGTAGGGCAGTTCGTGGAGATTGTGATGGCTTAAGAACAGGTTCAGATCCCTGTAACTTAAGGCTTTTGAATCATATGAGCCGTGAGGGTCTCATAAGAGGGTTCTCCTTACAAGTCGTGAGGATCTCGTAAGTGTAATTTCTCCTTAGGAATCGTGAGGATCCCTAAGTGTGTTGCTTCCTTATGAGTCGTAAGGATCTCATGCAGGTATTTTCTCCTCACAAGGTCGAGAGGACCTTGCAAGTGTCTTTTAACGAGATTGCACCCTTTCGGGTTTTCACAAAACTCGCCGGTAGCCCTGCTGTTTTTACTCACGGAGCCCTTTCGGGTTTTCATCCATGCCTATCTCGCTTATGGAGATACCGTCTTTTTTTCGTCATCCTTGGGTTGCTGCGGTCAGTAATAGTTTATAGACGTCTTGGTCAACAGCCAGTTTTTGGACATAGTGGTCCATCGTTAGTTTAAGGACGTTTCGGTCCGTTTGCCGGCTACTACTTATTGAGTTTGGGCTTAGGAAGATAGTGAGCGGACATAGGCATTGTCATCTATCATTGACCTAGGCTGTGACTCGTCAGGCGTAGTATTTTTTTAGGAAGCGACCGTTTATTGGCCTGAAAGGTCTTTCACCATGCATGTTCATGAGTAGATAGGCTCTACCCTGGTGAACTTTGTTTATGATATACGGGCCTTCATAGTTCGGCTCGAAATTCCCCCGTTTGGTACGATTAGGGATCATAGGTCTCTTGACTACTAGCACGAGTTTGCCTTAGCGGAATGTTCTCGGCCTAGTCAATTTCTCATACGAGCGCGTCATCTTTGCTTTGTACGCTTCCAAGTTTTGCTGCGCCATGAGCCAAGTTTCGTCGAGGGCATCAAGCTCCTCAAGCCGAAGATGAGCATTCTCTTCGTCTGTTAGCTCATAACGAACCGCTACTCATAGAGAGGGTAACTCTATCTCGATGGGGAGTACCGCTTCTGTGCTGAATACTAATGCATACGACGTTGTGTTTGTGGCCATTTTGAACGTAGTTCGATACGCCCAGAGAGCTTCATGCAGTCTCTCGTGCCAGTCCTTCTTATTTTTGGACACCGTCTTTTTCACGATCTTCGTCAAGGTATTGTCGAAAGCCTCAGCTAGACCGTTAGCTCAGGGATTATAGACCGAAGAGTATCTCCAGTCTATATTATGCTGTTGTGCGAAGTGGCTAATCTAGTGGCTTTTGTAGGCTGGCCCGTTATCGGAAATAATACGTCGCGGAGTGCCGAACCGATAGATGACGTTTGTCTTGAAAAAATGGAGGATATTCTCCGTCTTCACTTCTCTTAGTGGTACTTCTTCTGCCCATTTGGAGAAGTAATCCGTTGTCGCCAATATAAACCGATGTCCTCTGGACGATGCTGGTTCGATGGGGCCGATTATGTCAGTTCCCCACATTTCGAACGGCCAGCTAGCTACCGTTGGGTGTAGCGTATTTAGATGCTGATGGATGAATTCCCCATGAATTTGGCATGAGTGGCACTGCTTCGCGTATTCGAGGCAGTCCTAGATCATCGTAGGCCAATAATAGCCCATCCTTTTGATCTTTAGTTTCATCTTCGGCCCGGCTTGGTGAGAACCGCAGAGTCCGTCGTGAGTTTCTTGGACGACTCTCCTTTCCTTTTCAAGTCCCAGGCATCTTAGCCATAGAGAATCAAATGATCTTTTGTATAGAGTATCATTGACGAAAGCGAAAGACAGAGCTCGTTTCATGAGCTGATGTCTTGAGGACGCATCTTCAGGTGTTCGACGGGATTTGAAGTAGTCTATAAAGTCTTCTCTCCAATCCTCAGCCTTTTCCTGGACTTTTATTTGTAGGGCTGTCTTTTTGGTCGCTTCTTTCTCTTCAGACGACTCCGGAGATATTTCTGCCGGTGCAAGAACCCGACGGCTTTGCACAAAGATCCTCACATCATCGAGGTTTTCGTCAGCCAGTTCTTTAGCGAGTTTGGCTAACGCATCCGCCTTGCTATTCTCTGCTCGCGGTATGCTTTCCAGGGCGTAGGAAGGGATTTGGGTCAGCAGTAGCTGCACTCTCTCACCGTACTTTACCAACTCTGGTTTGCACGTTTGATAGTTGTCGTTTACTTCACAAACGACCAGCTGGGAGTCTCCGTATATGATGAGGTTTTCGATTCCCATGTCGACAGCGATCTCAAGACCTGCTACCAAAGCTTCATATTCAGCTTCATTGTTCGTCCTCGGCTCTGTTAAGGAAAAAGCAAAGCGCATTATCCCTCATTGTGGAGTCACGAAGATGAGGCCTACCCCAGACTTAATTATTGGGGAGCTGTGCTTTCGCTTCTTCATGGAAGATGCTCCGTCGAAGTAGAGTTCCCATCGGGTATCATTCTCTCTTCTCTCTCCGTCGATCATGTCAAATGCGTGCTCATCATGAAATTCGCAGTTCAAAGGAGAGTCGACAGGTATCGGATGCTCAATGAGGAAGTCGGCGATGGCCCGGCCTTTCACTGCTTTGAGAGGATGATATATTATCAAGAACTCTATCAAAAGGAGGGCCCATTTAGAGAGTCGTCCTGTTAATATGGCCTTTGACATCAAATATTTGAGAGGATCCACCTTTGATATGAGATGGACCTCATGTGCCAACGCGTAGTGTCTGAGCTTCGTTATCGCGAAGATCAACGCTAAGCAGTGTTTTTCAATGGGGGAGTAATTGTTTTCTTCCTCCAGAAGAACTCGACTCAAATAGTAGAGGGATCTCTCCTTCCCTTGGTCGTTCTCTTATGCCCACAGCGCGCCTAAGGAACCTTCGAGGGCTGTCGTGTACAGGATGAGGGGCTTTCCCTTGACCGGGGCGGTCAGCACCGGCGGATTCTGCAGGTATTGCTTAATTTCGTCCAGTGCGCTTTGGCATTTGCGATCCCAGACGAACGGACTTCCCTTCTTCATGAGGTGACTGTAAGGACGGCACTTGCCGGAAAGATTTGCTATGAATCGCCGGATATACACGAGCTTTCCTTGGAGAGACCGCAGTTTCTTGCGAGTCCTTGGCGGAGGCATTTCAATGATCGCCTTGATCTTCGACGGGTCTATCTCGATGCCTCGATGTCTTACGATGAATCCTAGGAATTTGCCTGAGGAAACTCTGAATGCACATTTGAGAGAGTTCATCTTCAAGTTGTATTTCCGAAGACGCTGAAACACGATCTTGAGATGCTCCCAATGCTCCTCGTGTGATTTTCTTTTTACCACAAGGTCATCGATATACCATTCAATGATTTCATGTATGAAGTCATCGAAAATCTTTGTTATGGCCCTCTGATAGGTGGCACCGACGTTCTTTAGACCGAAAGGCATCACCTTGTAGCAGAATATGCCCAAAGGGGTCCGGAAAGCGGTATGCTTCTGATCCTCGGGATGCATCTTTATCTGATTGTATCCCGATGAGCCATCCATGATGGAGAAAACTTCATGAGTGGACGTGTTGTCTATCATCAGCTCGGTGACCAGTACGGGAAAGTTGTCCTTCGGGCAAGCTTTCTTGAGATCCCGGAAGTTTACGCATATGCGCACCATCCCATTTTTCTTCATCACTGGGACGATGTTGGCGATCCAGTCAGGATACTGAATCTCTTGGATGAAGCCGGAGTCAATTAGCTTCTTGACCTCGGCATTGATGCTCATCTCAAGCTCGAGCCACATTCTTCTCGGTGCTTGTTTGATCGGCTTGACATCCGGAGATATTGCCAATTTGTTGCCGGCTATTTCTGGATCCAATCCGGGCATCTCTGAATAGTTCCATGTGAAGCAGTCTTTATACTGCATGAGCATATCTTTTAGCGTAGCCACCTGTTCTTTAGACAGCAGCTAGCTGACGAATGTCGGCCGCGGGTCATTTGCCGTCCCTAAGTCAATTTTCTTGAGGTTATCTGCAGTAGTATGTATCCCATCTTCCAGCTCTTTTGACGCCGGTGGAAACTCTGAGATCACCTCGTCATTATTGTTTTCGAAGCACCAGGGGAGGTCATCCATATTCTTGGGTTCTTCTTCTGACAGCGTTATCACATGACAGGTATAAGATCGCTTCCAAGACTGATGTTGGTCTGGTTTTACTCTCACTGCATACGTGGCTTTCGGTTCATACTTCTGTGGTGGGGTTACCCTCCAACTGCTGGATAAAGCGAACTTGCCTTGCTGATACTGGTCTTCTACTCCGTCTTTGAATGTGAAGTAGTTTTCGAGAGGATATCCTATCGCTCGGTGATAGGAGCAATAGTCTGGATGAGAGACCTCGTCTGCTTGCTCGGGGTGCTTGGACTCCGGAAGTGTCATCATCTGATATTTTATGACAAGATCGAATATTTTCTTTGTCTTGTCTTGGGGAAAAGAATATGCTCGACCCATCTTCTTTATAAGAGACGGATCCCGATTGCTCGATTCTCGATCGCGTGGCTTCTTGGACCCGCTTTGTCACCGTCGAACGTTTTTTCCGTTCTTAGGTTTATTTCTGCCTCTGCGTTGGGTCTTTTGTATGATGGGATGGCGACGAGGAGCATCGTCATTTTCCTCAGCCTGCTGAAGGAGGCGCTGCGTTCTGGCTTTCTCGTAAATAGCCATTTCACGATTATGGTCGTCCCGGACCTTTTGACCCGCTTCCCTTATCAGCCTGTCCATCTATTCTTCGAACGACGGACTTGGCATTTTCACGGCGGGAGCTCGTTTTGGTTCAGGGTTAGGATCTTTCCATAGGGTATCTCCTTCTTCATCGAAGCCATGTGTGATGTAGCAACCGTGGAATCGCTCCCGTTTCTTGGATTGGATATATCCAAGCCCGATCGCTTCCATTCTCCCGTTGGGCAATTTTCGCTGAGTTCCGGGGATGTTCCAGATCCTGTCGTAGAACTGGGCTTGTCGAGCGGTTTGTTTTAAGGGTACGCCTTGGTGCCTTAACAGCCTTTTTAATCCTTCTGTATAGTATCTGGGTAGATGGATGGGCTGGAGCCTGTCAAGTGTAGAATCAGCATCATGCCAAATTTCTTTCTCCACTTTGGTTTCCCCGGATCGGTAGAATAGGATCGCTTTTTCACCTGTTCGCCTGGGAAGGACGTAGAATGTCTGCAGTTCCTGCACACTATATGTATCAAGTGCGTCGAGCTCTTTGTAATGCTCTCACGGAACCATGGCGATTTGCAAACTCCGATCATCATCAGTAAAGGCTTGAATTGATGGCTGAACAGAAAATACGGCATTGGTTTTATCTTCCGAGTCACTGCCGAAGATCAATATAGGGGTGGACGGTCCCGGCTTGGTGTATTAGGGCGGCCCTGAATAAACTATTTCTTGTTCCTCCTCGGTGTCACTCTCAAAGACCGGAGTGGTAGCGATAACTTTTTGGTTTGTGGCATCTTTCCGTGTCTTCGAAATCTGGTAAGAAGTATTTTTCATCTTTGTACTTTCGGACTTCATTCACGGAGAATGGGTTCAATTCCCCTGTCATAGTATATTCAAGCCCATCTTTAAAGTATTTCATACACTGATGCTGTGTAGAAAGAATGATGTTGTACTCATATAACCAAGGCCGGCCGAGCAAAGCATTGTATCATGTCTTGGCGTCAATGACGTGAAATTTAATGTTTGTGACGAGCAGCGCAAAGCGTAACGTCAGTATCACATACCTGAGCGTCCTAGATGACTGGGAGTCAAACCCGGAGATAGTGATCTTATCCCGAGCGAGGTGTTGAATGCTCATGCGGATTTCCTTCAACACCCTTACATTGAGGAGGTTGACGGAAGACCCATTGTCAACCAGGATTTTGCCTATTTTGATATCATGACAGTATCCGGAGACATAAAGGGGACGGTTATGCTCGCATGTCCCGAGGAGGAGACCTTCATCGCCGAAGATGATATCGGCTGTGTGCACTTCTTCCAGTTCATCCTTCATCTTTTCTTCGGCTAGGAAAGCTTGAAATTGGTCAGGCTCTTGTAATGCCTTGATCAAAAAATCTCTCGCCTCCTTAGATAGCAGAAGGGAATCGAGAATGCTTAGTTGTGAGGGGATCTTCCTCAGGTGTGCCAGAATATTGTAATCCACTTTGCTTTTCTTGGGCGGATCCTTGGCTGTCAGCTCTTCGATGGCTTGGTCATCGAGGGTGATATCCTCAGGGACTTTTTCTTTTCCCTTATCCTTTCTGTTCGACCCCTTGTTTACGGGTCCGAGATTCTTTTCAGGTAATGTGTGATTGCGCAGCTGAATGTTCTCGCAACTCTTCGGTTCTTCCTCTTTTCCTGAGGTGGATCCTTTGAAGAGAAGGCCGAGAGCCATTTCTTCTTCAAAATCACTCCTGAAGGTAAGAATTTGCGATCCCCTGCTATCAACCATGTGACAGTTGCCGGGAGCTCTTCCATGTTCGTCTGTCGCATTTTTCCGCTGTCGACGAGTTTCACGCTTCATCCTCTTGAAGTGCTGCCTGTGAGACCCTTGCCACCAATTTTTAAAGGCGTTGCATTCTTCAGTAGGGTGCACAGTCCTTCGATGATATAAACAGTAATTAGGTTGCACATCCTCTTCATTAAGGTGTATTTCATCAGAAGTGTTTCCTTCGGAGGGTGGCAGCTACATTCTCATCGAGATGGCTTTGGCAAACCTTTTCTTCATTTTAAGCCTGCTCTTGTCTATCGCGAGCATGCCTCGGTCTGGTTGGGTCGCTTCAACCCTTTCATCCAGTCGCCGACGTTTGGCTTTTCCAAATTTGGCCATTTCACGCTCTCGATCTGCTTTGCTTTTCAGAAGAGTTTCGTTCAGGAATGCGTCAATCATTTCGTCTGATGGTCCTAGAAGTTCCGGCTCAGGGCCTACCCTCAGTTTCTCTGCGTCCAGAGCTTCTTCACCATTTATTAACGAGTGAGAGATCACATGGCAGCTTGCCATATAATCTTCAGGCTCATCCGACGAGTTTTCTCCATTGTCATCATCTCCGTCCTCAAAGACGTGGCTGAGAAACTCTTAAAGTGTGACCGGGGTTCGCGCCTTCTGGTTATATTCTTCCAGCGCGTCGATGTGTTTTTGTAGGTCCGTGCGCTTGTCACCAGGCTTCACGGGCTTTTTGGTCTTCTTCTTTTTCTTTGAAGACTTTGACGGCTGGGCCTGAGCGTTTTGATTATCGCTACCAATTTTAGGAGTTGGGCATGGCTTCAGCATTCCCTTGATGACTTCAGGTTCCAGCGGACTTTTCCATTTGATCGCCGGGCATGTTTGGAGATCCTTTAGCATTCTTTTCATTTTGGTTGAAAGAACGACCTCCCATGGAGCTTCTTCAAAAAAAGAGCACGATGCCCCCAGTGTGTCCGCTTTTTTAAGAGCGTGTGGCTGGGGCGGATTTACTTTCCAATTCTCTGACAGTGTGAATTTGCCCTGTTGGTATTGGTCTTCAATCCAGCCTTTAAAGACGAAGCAATTTTCAATTGGATGGCCTATTGCTTGGTGATAGAGGCAATAATTGGGATTATTAGCCTCACCGGGTTGCAATGGGCATTTTTGATTCGGCAAATTAATGAGCCTGTTGCACACCGCTAGTTCAAACAATCTCCTCATTTTATCCCGGGGAAACGAATAAGGGCACTTCATTTTCTCATTAAAGAATCGTCGTTTCTCATCTTGGCGATCAGTTAGTTTCGGACCACTGGGCTGCTGTTGAGCATTGGCGACGAAGGTCGTTTTCCCTTTCCCTTTTCATTTCGAGATTCCAGCTTCGAAGGAGATGGTCTATGACCCATCTGATCCATCTGGGCCAGCTTATCAATCAAGGCCTGGAAAGTGGTCGGCTTGAAAAACATCATGAATTGTGAAATGGTCGCCTGAGGGTCGAGAGTACCCACGAACATGCCTACCGCAGGAGCTTCTTCAATGCACTGCTCGCACTTCGACCATAGATTCTGCCACCTTATTGCATACTGAACCCAAGTCTCTCCCGGCTTCACCCTAGCATTGATCAATGCTGTGATTAGGGTGGGTTTGCTAGCGCTCGCAAAACGTTCGGTGAATAGTAGCTCCATCTCTGCAAAAGTTTTGACGGAGTCGTTGGGAAGCTCCGAATACCACTCAAATGCTGTCTCTGACAAGCTGCCAACGAATTGGAGAAGCAGTAGCTTATCGTCACATCCGGTGTTGCCACACAGAGCCCTAAATTGAGCAACGTGCTGGTGTGGATTTCCCGTCCCCTTATATACGTGGAATTTGGGGATCGTGTATCCCGACGGGTACTTTATTTGGTCATACCTACCCGGATAGGGTCGTCCAGTTTTAACAATTTTCCCAGCCGCTTCATTCGCCTGATGAACTCGTATCTGCCGAGCGATGTAATCATCCAGGGCGGCTTTTGAGATGGTCTCCTCCTTAGCTGCTGACAGAGAATTTGATGTCTCTCCTCTATCATCTTCAATTATTACTGGAAGGTCTTCAGCTGGGGGGTCCGGCTGGATCATCATGCCTAACATATCTTGAAATAGAAGGGTTATTTATTTTATATTGGCCGCTTGTTCCATGGCTTCTTTGTCCTTCTTCTCAAGCATTCTCCGAAAGAATTCAGCATCAGTTTCCTACTCACGGTGCTGCTCCGAGGATGTCTCCGGGCTTGCTTTCGGTCCCGTAAGAGTGGCCATAGCTGTTAGCATTTCTTAGAGTTTTTGTTGTTGTTGCTCCTAAGCCTTTGTTACGGATCGCGTAAGCGGTCGATGACCTATGGGGATACGGCTATCCTCTTTTCCAGATGCCATATAGACGGTATGCACCACCATGCCCCCAGACTTAGAGTGTTTGGATTCAGTGTCTTTGCGATTTGCCAAAGACGCGGGAATCTTCTTCGGCCTCCTTCTTTTGTGGGCGGTCGAAGTTGAGGGGGCCGTTGCAGCGGGCACCCAAACAGATGACACCTTCTGTGGCTTGATAAGGTGGTCCTCTTCCCGCCGATCTTTCACCTTTTTCTGTCGGCGAGAGTAATCTTGATCAATCACCGAGTCTTGGACTTGTCACCAAACTTTATAAATTTTAGAGGACAGCCGCTGATGGGGCTGCTCTAGTTTTGCCTTTGTGATCTTTTCAACAGGCGGAGGAGACTTTTTTATCACGGCAGTTGGCGAATTCCTGTGCACCCTGTTAAGTAGTTCAAAGCTGTTCCCAGTTGGGACAGCAACATCAACTTCCACCATTGGAGCCGGCTGAGTCAGTCCAGAAGGGGAATTGCCCCCAGCCTTTCTTACTCGGCGCCAGTGGTGACGTCGAGCATGTCGAGCCGACGGTAATGGCTCAGCTATGGGGGTGGTTTCATCATGCCCCCTGTCTTGGTGAAGGGTTACTGCCGGTGCGAGCTTCTTGAAGACTGACATCCGTTGAGAGGGAATGGCCAGCCTGTCGAAAGCAGACTTTTGAGCGGGGGAATCAGCCTTAGAGACTTCGCTTGGATGGGGAGTTGTAACGACCAATCTTGTGAAGACCGACCCTTTGGCAGGAGAAGCTGCATTGACGACTTCAGGACCAGGAATAGCTATCCTTTTTGGGACAACCCCTTCTGGTATTGCGGGCTTCTTCATGGGCCCATTGGAGCTTTGGCCTAGTCTACTGAAAATTGAGGCGCTTGGTTTGGGCGACCCATTAAGAGAAGCCGCAGTAGTGGTAAGCCGATCAAAGACCGACTTCTTCTGAGCTTCTTGCAATAATACAAGGGCGTTGAAGCTCATTGGTGGGAGCATGGTCCTGAAGAATAGCCCAGTGGTGGCCTGAGTTACCTGCTTTACTGGCATCTTGAAAAGGGAGGCCGCTTGGGGCCCGTTGGTTATACCTCCAGATGAGGCGGAACGGGAGTTGCAGTTGCAGTTGGAGAAGTTATAGGCCATTGTTCATATCAGATTTTTGCATTTTCATACCGCCCAATTTTTATCACATTTGCATATCCGTAGATACTCTTGAGCCGTGTTTGCTAGTCAATTGCAGGATACAGGTTCTCGGTTCTAAAACGGTGAAATTCATGGAAAACACGAAAAAAAGTCCGGGTTCCTGCCAACCACAGATAAAACACGGTCTCTGCTCTTCATCCGTATGTTGCCAGATATCAATAGGAAGACAAAAGGTCAAATCAATGTCACCTTCATGCACAAGGCTCAATGGTAGCACAAAATCCAAGTGATCTACGCGGAGCTCGAGGCAATCATGACAAAATCTTGACAAAAAGTCCACCTTTCCCTCAACAGAAATTCTGGAAAAATCGGGGAGCCAAATTGAGAAAATAAATATACCAGAGGTACACTGAAGACCAGGGAACCACAAGAAATTGGGGGGCCCAATTCGACCAGAAGGCCGTGGATCCGCGGCCAAAGTGGGGTCCAGGCCGCGAATCCGCGGCCATATAGTGGCGGCAGCTGATAATTTTTGGGGGGTAGTTTGGTCATTTTGTTTGGGTTCTGGTGGTTGCCCTAGGGTTTCACTTTCTGGCCTATAAATAGCCCAGAACTTTGTGAAGGAAAGGGATGAATTCTTGTATTTCTTTTGCTAGGTTTTAGTTACATGTTCTTCTTCCTCTTCTCACCTCTTCTCCATTAAAACTTGTAAGTGGGCTTTTGAGTGAAGAGTGATGAATAAAGAAGACCATTTTATTATCATGCTTGTCTCCTTATATTTATGCTTGTTGTAATTTTAATTCGTTAAGTAGTTGTTGTTATTTCCTTGTTATTTCTTTCTTCTCTTTTTTTTTCTTTATCCTTACATACGACAATGATACTTACGCTTGATCCTCGCCAAGGTGAGGTCGCAAACAGTTAGTCGTATTCTTCTAATCTCTTTCTTTCTATCTTCCTCTTTTGTGTTGTTTTATTTTTCCGTATTATGATGTGTGAGTAGTTCATTCTTGTTAGGGTAGGATAAGGGAAGTTTGAGAGAAGGAAATCTCTCTCACTCTTTCCTTGCCCAACAGCTTAAATCGACTCCCGTTAACCCAACCACAATCCGCTCCTTACGGCACCCTATCCTACATGATAGCGGTGATTCCGTAGTGAGACCGGTTGTGGTTGGATTAACCGGAGGTTATGGCTAAGAGCCAAGAACGGACGGACAAGCACCAAAAGGAAGACTTATGCGTTGGAAAGCCTAGCTTATACTCGCAAAGTCCTTCCTAGTCATGCTAATCCCCGTTGTTGCCGATTACCGTAACACGATATTAAGAAGGGCAACGAAAGATGTGGAGACTCCTAACTCAAACTAACCTAATCCTAACCCTAACAAGCTCTCTTTAAATATCAACTTGCACTTAGATAGTTACAAACAAAATCTGAACAACCGGACTTAACTCGTCGAAAAACACATAGAAAAAGATTCCCATCTCCCTGCGGACGACCCGTACTCAACCGGCTAGCTACGTGCGAAACCGTCTTGATTGCGGTATTTAAACTAGAACTTGAACACGCTTATATCCTATCAATCAAATGGCGCCGTTGCTGGGGAGACGGTAGTTTGTTTCTTTGTGAAATTTCGGGTTAATTTGTAAGTATAACTCTAACCGAAAAACAACAAAAAAAATATACACTTTGTAAAAAATCATCTTGTTATTTTTGATTAGTTTTTGTGCAAGTGTGAAGGAAAATACAAGTTTGAGTTCAGTCGCCAAAGACGTTGGAAATACGGAGTTCAAGTACAGTGCCAAAGACGTGGGAAGATAGACCCACATTTTCGCGGCTACACCGCAACGGACAAAAACGAAGCATCCGGTCTACTGTACAAATCTGGAGCTGTTTCAGTGAGCAAATCCAAATTCAGGACATCCAGACAACCAGAGGAGACACACACCAGCATCGCCACAAAATTTCAAAGCCCAAGCCTACCATCTTGCCGCGGAACCGCGGCCTTAGCACCTGTTTGGCCGCGGAACCGCGGCCATTTAGTGGCTTCAGGGGTGCAATTTTTCTGGTAAGTCTCTCTCTTCTCTCCTCTCCTCTGAACTCCACTAAATTGTGTTTTCTGCAGGCTTCTTTGCGCAAACTCTTCTCCCCCTTCCAATAAACTGTTCTTGTGCAGGATTCTTTGCGCCGCAAATAAAAATTGTTTGCAGTTGATTTGTTACTGTTTTGCATTCTTTAATACGGACTTAAGGGGCTTGAAACCAATCCAGATTGGGTGGGGATTTCATCACCCTTCCCAGGACCCCGGAAATCACTAAAGCATATGCATTGTCCATTGTAAATTAAAAAAATACTAGACTTCAGTCCTAAGGACTGCGCGCTCATTAGGAGAAGATAAACCTTGTTTAGAACCTTGCTTAACCGTATATTGTTTACGGGGTGTCTAGGAAAGTGTTAAAGGCGCAACCGCCGAAAGAGAAAGGGTTATTTAATTAAGGAACTTCGCGAAAGCGTTGGACAACCTCCCCTTATCTCTGCACTTACCTGGCCTCGTGATCAGTGTATTTTTAAGCCTGTTTCTCGACACTGTTTAACTTCGACAATCAAGTTCAGGAGCAGGTCTAGTAGACCTAGGTTACCCTAGATCTAGGTGTGATTGTGCATATCTTGTTTGTGATTGCTTAAGCCGTATTTCCGTACATACTTCTGTAAATCTCTTTCTAAAAACAAAAAAAAAAAGAAGAAAAAATAAAAAAACTTTTATAAAAACTTGCCCTTTTGTCGCCAAATCCATTTTCACCCAACACCCATCGCCTTTCTTCATTGACGTTTTCTTACCCTCACCTTCTCCGCTTTGACTATACTAAACTCGTTTAGTGTATGTCCGCTTGGACTCGGGACACTAGCGCCCGTCTAGTCCGCGTTACGTTAGTCGCGACCGACTACGCGATCGACTCCGAAGTCGATACTCCGTCCACTCCTCTTTCACCCCTTCCTTTGCCGGCCAACTCCGACGTTGACCGGAATTCTGTTCATACATCTTCACCTTCACCTTCACCTTCACCAATCTCTTCTTCCGCGATGTCGGGATTTAATCCGAACATCTCTTTGACCACCCCTGGATTGGCTCCACCTCCTACGGAGACCAATCTCCCACCACCTCCGCCTGTTGTAGCGCCGCAGCGAATCGCGCTCCAGGATCGTTTCTACCCTACCCGTTCTGCACTCCCCACCTGTCTTTCTCTTCCTCCGGCCAATGGGGACAACTTTGAAATTAAGCCCCATTTCATCAACATGCTTCCACGTTTTCATGGGCTTGAATCTGAAGATGCCTATATCTTCATAAATAAATTTCAAAATGTCTGTGCCATGATGAAAACCACCCAGCTGTCGGACGATGCTATACGTCTACGGGTCATTCCGTTCACTTTATGCGATCTCGCAGAAAAATGGCTGTATAGCACCGCTTCCCACTCAATCACCAGCTGGGACGAGTTTGTTAAAGCGTTTCTGAAAAAATTCTACCCAAATCATAAGACCGCAAGAATTCGAAATGAGATCAACCAATTCTCCCAGCTTCCTTCTGAACCCTTCTGGAAGTGCTTTGACCGATACAAAGACCTTCTTGTTCAGTGTCCTCACCACGGTATAGAGAAATGGCAGCTCTGCCAAACCTTATACGAGGGACTGAACCCAGCAACGAAGCAGTTGCTGGAAACCATCTGTCAAGGCCACTTCCTATCCAAATCTGACGAGGAAGCGTGGCAGTTCTTTGACGATCTTGCGGAGCAAACGCTGCAGTGGGAGAGCACTAGACCGACTTCTTCTTCTTCTACCTCCACTTCTACCGGTCAGTCTAGGGTAGGAATCCACCAACTCGATGTCTCTATTGCGATGAAAGCTGAAATGGCTGCAATAACACGAAAGCTTGAAGCGATAGAGAGCAAATTTTCTGCTCCTGCCCCCACACCTGTTCTCCCCCTTCGTACCATCTGCGCTTGTTGTTCCGATCCTTCCCACTTGACCGAAGAGTGTCCTTACAATCCACCCTCGCAAGGACAGGATCAGGTTAATGCTGCCTTCCAGCAAAGACCAAGGAATGATCCATACTCTTCCACCTACAATCCCGGTTGGAGGAACCACCCCAATTTCGCCTGGAATCAGAATCAGAATCAATTCCAGGGAAACAATTTCCAAAGGGCCCCTCCACCGCAACAACAAGCGCCACAACAAACTCAGCATCAGTATCAGCAGCCCTTCCAACCCCAACCTTACCAAAACCAGACGAACAACTTTGCACCCAACAACTCTTTTCCACCCAACAACTTTGTTCCGTCGAACAACGATAAGGTTTCCTCGCTCGAGCGAAGTCTGGAGGCGTTTGTTAAACAATCGACTCAATCCACCGCCAATATCCAGTCTTCGATTCAATCTTTAGTGCAACACACTGCCGCACACGGGCAAAGCATCAAGACCATTGAGGCCCAGATTGCACAGCTGAACGCGGCCTTGAGCGAGCGAGAGAAGGGGAAGCTCCCGTCCCAGCCACTTCCAAATCCCGGCCACCCACATAATACACATGTTGCTCTTGAACAACAAAACCATAATGTGAGTACCGTGACCACACTGAGATCAGGGAGGGTGCTGCAAAACAACATTGGCAAACGGATCAACGATGACACCCCGGCCGCTGCTTCTTCTTCCTTCTTCTTCTTCTCCTCCTTCTTCTTCTTCGTCTTCTGAGCCTATTCTCCGTTCTTCACAAGGCTCTCCTTCCTCTTCTTCTCTGAACGGACCCACTTCTCACTCCACGAAAACACCTATTCTGGGATCCGTTCCAACTCCAAAATCTCCTCCTCCAGCATTAGACTCAACCAATTTTCAAAATGTTCCATTTCCAAACCGGTTGAGGTCTAACAAACAAAATCCACAAATGGAGAAGATTTTAGAGTTATTCAAGCAAGTTAACATTAACATTCCTCTTTTAGATGCTGTCCAACAAGTCCCATCTTACGCGAAAATCTTAAAGGACTTGTGCACGAAAAAGAGGAAGTCTCAGGTACCCAAGAAAGTTTTCTTGGCTAGTGCTGTGAGTGATGCCCTTACCCAATCTTTACCACAAAAACGGAAGGACCCTGGCTGTCCTACGATTTCAATTACTATTGGGGATAAGAACATCAACCGCGCACTATTAGATCTTGGTGCCAGTGTTAACTTGCTTCCGTATTCAGTATACGAGCAATTAGGCGTCGGAGAGCTGAAACCCACACACTGCACTCTCCAGATGGCCGACCGATCGATCACCCACCCTAGGGGTGAGCTAGAGGATGTGTTAATAAAAGTCGGGGACTTCATATTCCCCGTTGACTTCATTGTATTAGATACACAGCCTGTAGCTAACCCCCGGAATCAAATTCCGGTGATACTCGGTCGCCCATTTCTCGCAACCTCAAATGCTGTGATCAATTGTCGCAATGGTTCAATGAACCTCTCTTTTGGAAATATGACGATTGAACTCAACATTTTTAGGTTGGGGAATCAGCCCGCCGAACCTAATGCTCATATACTGGATGTTTGCTCGATCCAGGAGATCACACCAGAAGAGTGTGAATTCGAGGAGTTTCTGTTTGAACACGATAATCTTGACGCCACTAGTGCGTTTCTCTTCGAACCTGCTGCTGCTTCTGCGCCCGACAACGAATACGAGTGTTTCACGTTCTTGAACGATCTTAGCCGCGCACAACCCGAGTTTGAATCTTTTGACTTTCCGGATGAGTTACCTGAACCATCCAACTCGGTTGCCTACACTCGCTTTGAACCTTTGCTGGAGTCCTTTGAGTTCGAGACCTTTGCTCCAGTCTTGCCTTCCATCATTTCACCTCCAACGCTCGAACTCAAGCCGTTGCCGTCTCACCTTAAGTATGCTTACTTAGGTGAGAACGAGACCCTCCCTGTCATCATCTCGGCTTCTCTAGCTCCCGAGCAAGAGAAAGCCCTTCTCGCGGTCTTGCACGGCAACAGGCAAGCTTTTGGCTGGTCCATAGCGGACATCAAGGGGATTAGTCCCCTCATCGTTGAGCATCACATTCATCTGATGGATGATGCCAAACCAGCCCGGGATCCACAAAGACGTCTTAATCCAGTCATGAAGGAGGCTGTGAAGAAGGAGATCATCAAATGTCTAGATAGTGGTATCATTTACCCTATCTCTGATAGCCAGTGGGTTAGCCCCATTCACGTTGTCCCCAAGAAGTCGGGCATTACGGTCATAACCAACGAGGCGAATGAGTTAATCCCTACTCGCACCCAAACTGGGTGGCGAGTTTGCATTGATTACAGAAAACTCAACGCCGCAACGCGGAAAGACCACTTTCCGCTACCTTTCATTGACCAGATGCTGGAACGATTGGCCGGACATGAGTACTATTGTTTTCTTGATGGCTACTCTGGCTATAATCAAATTCCCATCGCCGAAAAAGACCAGGACAAGACCACTTTCACTTGTCCTTTCGGCACGTTTGCATATCGACGCATGCCCTTTGGGTTATGCAATGCGCCCGCTACCTTCCAGCGGTGTATGATGGGAATTTTTTCTGACATGGTGGAAAAATTTCTGGAGATTTTCATGGATGACTTCTCCATCTTCGGCGACTCCTTTGACGAGTGTTTGCTGCATCTTGACGCTGTCCTTACCCGATGTAAGGACAAGAATCTCACTTTGAACTGGGAGAAATGCCACTTCATGGTACGCGAAGGTATTGTCCTAGGACATATCATCTCGCAAAATGGCATAGAGGTCGACAAAGCAAAGATTGAGGTCATTTCCAATCTGCCTCCTCCCCGTTGCGTCAGAGATATCCGAGCCTTCCTTGGCCATGCCGGTTTCTATAGACGGTTTATCAAGGACTTTAGCAAGATTGCTAGGCCCTTGACTCTTTTGCTGGCCAAGGATACACCATTTGACTTCAACTCGAGCTGTGTGACTGCCTTCGAGTCACTAAAACGCTCACTCACTTCTGCTCCCGTTCTTTCTTCTCCTGACTGGACGCACCCATTCGAGATTATGTGCGATGCATCCGACTTTGCCATCGGTGCTGTCCTTGGACAGCACATCAACAAGATGCCGCACGTAATCTATTACGCGAGCCGAACCCTGAACGACGCCCAACTCAATTATACAACAACTGAGAAGGAATTCTTGGCTGTTGTAATTGCTTTAGAAAAGTTCAGGCCCTACCTCATCGGCTCTCCAGTCATTGTCTATACGGACCATTCAGCTCTGTGCCATCTTTTTGCGAAGAAAGATGCCAAATCTCGGTTAATCCGTTGGATCCTCTTGCTTCAAGAGTTTGACCTTGTCATTAAGGACAAACGAGGATGTGAAAACGTGGTTGCCGACCATCTCTCGCGACTTCCTTCTTCGCCTTCGCTTCCAATTCCGATAAACGACGTTTTCCCGGATGAACAGCTCTTGACAGTATCTTGCGAACCCTGGTTTGCAGATATTGTGAACTATTTGGCCACGGGATTACGACCGACCGAATGGTCGAGTCAGGACAGACTTCGCTTCTTATCCCAAGTAAAACACTTTTACTGGGACGAACCCTACTTGTTCAAGTACTGTCCCGACCAGATTATTCGTCGGTGTGTCCCTGATGAGGAATTCAAGAGTGTGCTGTCATTTTGCCACGATCAAGCATGTGGCGGGCATTTTGGCCCCAGAAAGACAGCCGAGAAGATCTTGCAATGTGGTTTCTACTGGCCACAACTTTTCAAAGACGCTCACGACTATTGCAAGACTTGCTCCCGGTGCCAACACATGGGCCGGATATCCCGGAGGAACGAGATACCGCTCCAACCAATCTTGGTTGTGGAGATTTTCGATGTTTGGGGGATAGACTTCTTGGGGCCATTTCCCAGCTCTTTTGGGAACTTGTACATCCTTCTAGCTGTTGATTACGTCTCTAAATGGGTCGAGGCTGTGCCCAGCCGGACTAACGACAACAAGGTTGTCGTTAGGTTCCTTAAAGAAAACATTTTCTCGCGGTTTGGGCACCCCCGAGCGATCATTAGCGACAATGGAAGTCATTTCTGCAATAGGACTTTCGAGGCCTTGATGCGGAAATACTCCATTAATCATAAGCTTTCTACGCCCTACCACCCCCAAACCTGCGGGCAGGCCGAAGTTTCAAATCGGCAAATCAAGCAGATACTGGAGAAGACGGTTTCCAAGAACCGTAAGGATTGGTCTCTGAAACTCACTGATGCCCTTTGGGCATTTAGAACCGCTTATAAGACCGACCTTGGCATGTCTCCCTATCGGCTTGTGTACGGAAAAGCCTGCCACCTTCCTGTCGAAATCGAGCATCGCGCATTTTGGGCGATAAAGGAGTTGAATCTGTCTCTTGAGGATGCGGGCAGCCATCGGAAGCTGCAGCTGAACGAACTGAACGAGCTTAGGGATGAGGCTTAAGATAACGCGGTTGTCGTTAAGAATCGAACGAAGGTGTTTCATGATAAACACCTTGTGCGCAAAACCTTCGTACCTGGTCAGCAGGTACTGCTTTACGACACCCGACTTCACTTCCATCCTGGAAAGCTCCGATCTCGCTGGAAAGGGCCGTATTTTGTGCGGACTGTGTATCCGCACGGCGCTGTGGATTTGGAAAATCCAAAGGACGGTTCACTCTTCAAAGTGAACGGACACCGATGCAAACCGTACCTTAGCGCCGAACCAACAGAGGAGCTCCTGTTCTTACAGGAGCCGGTTTACCCTGAATGATCTTCTTCTGCCCACCTCCAAACTTCGGTTATCCGGCCAAGAACAGTGGGCACTGTTCCAAATAAGTTTGGGGGTATGTACAAACCATTTTGAATATATTTGTGTATATTCTTTTTCTTTTCTTTAAAAACAAAAAACAAATAAAAATTTGTGTATCACTAACCGACAATTTTGAACCTTCCAACTGCTCTCTTCATGCTACGACAGTAAGGACACTGTCCAGTTTAAGTTTGGGGGTACGCTCGGTACGCATTTCTTACCTTCGCATTCATTTGTATATTTTGCATTTGCATACCTTATTTAAAAACCCATAAAAATTTAAAAATTTTCTAAAAATATAAAAACTTTTTTGTCAAGTTAGCTTGTGGAAGAACTCTGATTCAACATTCGACGGTTTTTGTTTGAAAAAAAATAGGAATAACTAGATCTTCTGTTTGGATTTTGAAAACCTGAAAGATAACTCTCCTTTGAAGTTAACTATAGCTGATATACGTCTTTACATCACACTACACGTGTCGTAAGATTTTGGGAATTAGATGACAAGTCTTTCATGTTTAAACTTTTAAACAGATAAATGATTTTCTGAGGATCAAATAGGTTTGTTCTGAAATAAGTAATGTCAAGAATAGTTTATGAAGTAAAGCGAATATGAAGGAATGTTATTGATGCCGTAATTGGAGCTAAGTCTGAAAAATAATCCATCTGAAACTTGATTGGAATGATTATACACCAAACCCACTAAACACGTCTTTTATCCGAAAAAATAATTGAACTGCCGGTTATATCTCCGTTCGTATTAAATCATCTGATTTTCACGCCATACTGTCTTTTGTTTTTGGACCTAGGTAACTTGAGTAATTAAGTCCGCTGGGGTGTTTCTACACCTAATGCCCTAAAACCAACTGGTTTGGGAGCATTGGCCCAAAGCTCGCTAAGAAGCCTAGAAAGTCCAGTTTAAAACAAAGTCAAGCAAGTGTTCTCTCCGAGTTAAAATTCCTAACGGTTCTTTGTGTGAGAATAATCTTGATAAAAGACAGGCTTTTATAAAAAATTTTAAACGGAGATATGAAGGTTTTATTCTATGATAAAGACTATTGCACGTTCACAGAGGTGTGTATGAAATGAAAACAAGAAAAAGGTGGAGTGAAAAATACGACTTAGTTTCCTGTTAAGGCAGATAGAAATTCTGAAGTTGAAACCTTACTGGAAACGAAACTTGAAAAATGCTTAACTCTTTATAAAACTTATAGGATCCTTTTAAAATTGTTACCTGGGCTTTATTGTGCGACATGATGACTTTAATCGATCCTTCTGGAACTTAACGACACTATTTGCACTGCACGTAAAGACATATAAAATCTGTAGTTAAATAAGAAGCGAGGTGTGAAAAATAAAGGTTCGATAGTCTAGACTTAGGATTATAGAATTGTTATTTTCTAAAACAAAACTTTAGGGTTTGAAACTTAGTCATTTTTACAAACCAACTTGACCGGATTTTGTGGGTAGTATCCGCTGAAAACCCTCAGGAGACAACACTCCTCCTACTAGGGATACCTAGAGGTTTAACGGCTTGTTGCACATGCTCAGTGCAATCGCGTTCCCTGCGAAAGTGAGGTTAGGAAATTTTTTGTGAATAAATGGGCTTTGCTCGGGACGAGCAAATGATAAGTTTGGGGGTATTTGTTCATATCAGATTTTTGCATTTTCATACCGCCCAATTTTTATCACATTTGCATATCCGTAGATACTCTTGAGCCGTGTTTGCTAGTCAATTGCAGGATACAGGTTCTCGGTTCTAAAACGGTGAAATTCATGGAAAACACGAAAAAAAGTCCGGGTTCCTGCCAACCACAGATAAAACACGGTCTCTGCTCTTCATCCGTATGTTGCCAGATATCAATAGAAAGACAAAAGGTCAAATCAATGTCACCTTCATGCACAAGGCTCAATGGTAGCACAAAATCCAAGAGATCTACGTGGAGCTCGAGGCAATCATGACAAAATCTTGACAAAAAGTCCACCTTTCCCTCAACAGAAATTCTGGAAAAATCGGGGAGCCAAATTGAGAAAATAAATATACCAGAATTAGGTACACTGAAGACCAGGGAACCACAAGAAATTGGGGGGCCCAATTCGACCAGAAGGCCGCGGATCCGCGGCCAAAGTGGGGTCCAGGCCGCGGATCCGCGGCCATATAGTGGCGGCAGCTGATAATTTTTGGGGGGTAGTTTGGTCATTTTGTTTGGGTTCTGGTGGTTGCCCTAGGGTTTCACTTTCTGGCCTATAAATAGCCCAGAACTTTGTGAAGGAAAGGGATGAATTCTTGTATTTCTTTTGCTAGGTTTTAGTTACATGTTCTTCTTCCTCTTCTCACCTCTTCTCCATTAAAACTTGTAAGTGAGCTTTTGAGTGAAGAGTGATGAATAAAGAAGACCATTTTATTATCATGCTTGTCTCCTTATATTTATGCTTGTTGTAATTTTAATTCGTTAAGTAGTTGTTGTTATTTCCTTGTTATTTCTTTCTTCTCTTTTTTTTTCTTTATCCTTACATACGACAATGATACTTACGCTTGATCCTCGCCAAGGTGAGGTCGCAAACAGTTAGTCGTATTCTTCTAATCTCCTTCTTTCTATCTTCCTCTTTTGTGTTGTTTTATTTTTCCGTATTATGATGTGTGAGTAGTTCATTCTTGTTAGGGTAGGATAAGGGAAGTTTGAGAGAAGGAAATCTCTCTCACTCTTTCCTTGCCCAACAGCTTAAATCGACTCCCGTTAACCCAACCACAATCCGCTCCTTACGGCACCCTATCCTACATGATAGCGGTGATTCCGTAGTGAGACCGGTTGTGGTTAGATTAACCGGAGGTTATGGCTAAGAGCCAAGAACGGACGGACAAGCACCAAAAGGAAGACTTATGCGTTGGAAAGCCTAGCTTATACTCGCAAAGTCCTTCCTAGTCGTGCTAATCCCCGTTGTTGCCGATTACCGTAACACGATATTAAGAAGGGCAACGAAAGATGTGGAGACTCCTAACTCAAACTAACCTAATCCTAACCCTAACAAGCTCTCTTTAAATATCAACTTGCACTTAGATAGTTACAAACAAAATCTGAACAACCGGACTTAACTCGTCGAAAAACACATAGAAAAAGATTCCCATCTCCCTGCGGACGACCCGTACTCAACCGGCTAGCTACGTGCGAAACCGTCTTGATTGTGGTATTTAAACTAGAACTTGAACACGCTCGTATCCTATCAATCAGCCATTGCTGTTCTTTTTTCTGCATGGGAGAAAAACCAAATCTTAGTACCTCGAACCCAAGGGCAACCATATTAAACCACGATTCTTTTGCGAACACGACACACGAAGTGTGGAGTGGTAAGAGGAAAAGGTCCCATCGGGTGTGCCAGAATCTGTTCTCCGCCGAAAGACGCGACCGGGACGTTGGGACGTCCGGGCATGAATTTCGAGGGCAGATGCTAATTGGTGCTATCCGTCCACCTCTCCGAAGACGCCAAGTTGATTTATGACACCATATATCGAAGGTTTAGAAGGATGCGATCGATGTAGCAGACTCATCAGATTCCCTCTTCTTGAGGGGTTTTTGATTATAGGGCGCAAGCCCCTGCAGTTAATTACGCTACCACATCGCGGTAACTACTTTCTCCTTCTCCAGATGGTCACTTCGTGTCGTGGGTGTTTGTTTTGTTTTTGGTTTCCCATGGATTGTATACAGAGATTAATTTATGTTACCGCCCATAGGGCGTGGATTAGTCAAAATCCGTATTTTCTTAGATTTGGGTTTTGGGTCGGGTTTAAGGATACGTTAGTCTCATTTGAAATTAAGATCAACTTAAATTTTTGTTAAGGATACGCTAGTCTAATTTTAGACTAAGATCAACTTAACAGGATCATTAAGATCCAACAAAAGAGCATTTGGGCTCTATTGTTTAGTTTAGGGACATTGCGGTCTATTAGTTTAGGGACATTACGGTCCAAGGTTAAGGACATCATAGTCCCTGGGTTTAAGGACCCCACATTCCAAGGTTAAGGACATCATAGTCCATGGGTTTAAGGACCCCACAGTCCAAGGTTAAGGACATCATAGTCCATAGGATTAAGGACCCCACAGTCCATAGTTTAAAGACATCATACTCTATAAAGTTTAAGGACATCATAGTCCATGAGTTTAAGGACCCTACAGTCCATAGAATGTTTGGTTATCGGAACCCATCACCTTACTGAAGACGTTGAAGGATTACAGCGTCGTATATCAGAGGAGTGTAGAGATGTACCCTTGAACCAATTTTGGTTGGGAGATCTGTAGTCCAATTGGGACTAAGATTTGAGATTTATGAGCATATGGGCTCAATTAATCTGAATGAGGGGTTTATGGCCAACTTGGGCTCGGCCCACTCAGTTAAAATGTTAAACATTTGCCAATGCTGAGCATTGATTTGAGTTCTGACAATATTTTTGTCTTTTATTGAATGCTGAGCATTCATCATAGCTCTGGGGCTTTATTTTAAAGAACAGTTTATGTTCTATCAGCGCACACATGAGAAACACATGGCGCGCTTGGCGCTAGCGCCAGTCAATGAGCGCATTACGTTTCTAGTGAAGTAGCGCACACGTGAGGAGCACGTGGCACGCTTGGCACTAAGCGCCAGTTAATGAGCACAGTGCGCTATATTTGGAGCGCTGAGGCGCTGCAGCGCTTTGCGCTAGATGTGGAGCGCTGAGGCGCTTCTGTTAAGTAGCGCACACGTGAGGAGCATGTGGCGCGCTTGGCGCTGAGCGCCAGTCAATGAGCGCATTGCGCTTCTTTTAATTTGGAGCGTTAAAGCTCTGCAGCGCTGTGCGCTAGATTTGGAGCGCTGGGGAGCTTCTTTTAATTTAGAGTGCTGAGGCTCTTTTAAATTAGGAGCGCTAAGGATCTGCAGCGGTTTGCACTAGATATGGAGCGCTGAAACGCTCCTTTTAAATTGGAGCACTAAGGCTCTTCTTTTATGCAACTTATATCAATTTTGCGCTCTGAGAATTAAATTCTCTCTTTTAAAAGACTTTGTCTCAAGGTTCTAAGAACAAAGTTCTTATTTTATATGAGATATTTCAATCTCTTATTTTGATAAAAGGCTTTGCCTTTATGGATCTGTGATCCTAAGAGAACTGAATTATTCTCCCCCTTTTTATAATGAGATGTTCATGTTCTCTTTTTGTAAAAGACAACTTGTTTTATAGATCTATGATCTGTGAGAAGAATTATGTTCTTCTTCTTATGAGATCCTTTGATCTCTTTGTGAAAGACCTTGGTCTTGTAGATCTATGATCTTAAAGAAAGAAGTGAATTCTTCTTTTGATATGAGACGATTTCGTCTTTCTGTTCTTTTTACCTTGAAGAGAATTTTCTTCTTCTACCGAGAGCTTGCTCTTCTTTATGAGATTTCTCAAAGTTTAGGGGGGGTTTCTCTATATGAGACTTGAAGTCTTGGGTCCTTTATATAGGGCAAGCTGATTTGTTCAATCAGTTTAGGAGATCTTTTCTCGAATTGATTTTGGGATTTCCCCACCGTTGGATATTTGATCCAAAGGCTTCTGTTTTATAGAAGGCAATCTTCTTGTTTTTGACAAGATTAGGAAATTTTCCCATACAGAATTTATTCCGTAATTTTGGTGATTTTTAATCACTTTTGGATCATTGATCCAACGGTGCTCTGATTTACAGAGCATCATCTTCTTGTTTGAAAAGATTTTGAGGAATCTTTGCTTAACAGAATTTTATTCTGATTAATTAATGATTTAGCATCTTTATTGGATCTTTGATCTAACGGTGGGGAGCTTTTAGTTCCAGCTCTAGGGCACCCGTGCTTTGCACGTAGTAAGCTGCTTAGAGTGCAGCGCACTTAGAGCTAGCGCACACGTGCTTTGCACGTGGCATGCTGCTTAAAGTGCAGAGCACTTAGCGCTAGCGCACACGTACTTTGCACATGGTGCGCTACTTAGGGTGCAGCGCACTTGGCGCTGCTATGAAGCGTTGCCTCATTTCAAAATTTTAATTTTGAATAGAGCTTTGCTCTGATTGGGGGAAACAGTAAACTCTGATCAGCTCCTGCGAAGATCTGCATTGACGGGCGGACGGAGAACACTGCGTTGGCCTCGTTTTCAGAGTCACTACCAAAGACCGAAATAGGAGTAGATAGTCCTGGCCTGCTGTCTCGGGGTTGCCCCGAGAAGACTATATCTTCATCCTCCTCAGTATCGCTCCTAAAGATTGGGATAGTGGCAACGACTTTTTGTTTATTCTCCGGTTTACGACATCTTTCCGTGTCTTCGAAGTCTGGTAAGAAGTATTTCGCGTCTTCATATTTGCGGACTTCATTTACGGAGAATTGGTTTAGCTCCCTTATAACTTTGTACTCGAGGCCGTCTTTGAAGTACTTCATACACTGATGTTGTGTAGAAGGGATGATGTTGTACTCATGTAATCAAGGCCTGCCGAACAAAGCGTTGTAGCAAGTCTTGGCCTCAATGACATGAAATTTGATGTCAGTGACGAGCAGCCGGAAGCGTAACATCAGTATTACAGACCCGAACGTTCGTGATGACTGGGAGTCAAACCCGGAGATGGTAATTTTATCCCGAGCCAGGTGCTGAACATTCATGCAAATCTCCTTCAGCACTCTCACATTGAGAAGGTTGACGTAGGACCCGTTGTCAACCAGGATCTTTCCTATCTTGATATCGTGGCAGTACCCGGTTATATATAACGGACGGTTGTGCTCGCACATTCTGAGGAGGAGGTCTTCATCACTGAAGGTGATGTCGGCTGTGTGAACTTCTTCCAGCTCGTCTTTCATCTTTTCTTCTGTAAGGAAGGCTTGAAACTAATTGGGCTATAGTAACGCCCTGATCAGAGAATCTCGTGCCTCTTTAGACAGGAGAAGGGCATCCAAAATGCTCAATTTTGAGGGTATCTTTCTCAGATGTGCCAGAACATTGTAATCCACCTTTTTTTTCTTAGGCGGGTCCTTGGTTGTGAGCTCTTTGACGACTCTATCATCGAGGGCAATCTCCTCAAGGACTTTTTCCTTCCCCTTGTCTATTTTTCCCGAACCTTTGTTTGAGAGTCCGAGATTCCTTTCAGGCAACGTACAGTTACGCAGCTGGATGTTCTCACAGCTTTTCTCTTCCTCTTCTTTCCCAGGTTCTTTGAAGAGAGGGCCGAGGGTTCTTTCTTCCTCAGAATCGCTCCCAAATGTGAGAACTTAAGATTTCTTGGTATCAACCATATGACAGTTGCCAGCTGTTCCTTCACACTCGTCTGTCACGCTCTTCAGCTGCTCCTGACGGGCTTTGCTCTTCATCCGCTTGAAGTTTTTTCGGTGAGCGACGTATCCTTGCCACCACTTCTTGAAGGCACTGCACTATTCGGTCGGGTGCGTTACCCTTCGATGGTATAAGCGGTAGTTCGGATGTACATTCAATTCGTCGAGGCACGTACTCCCAGGAGTATTTCTTTCAAAAGGCAGCAGCTTCATTCCCATTGAAAGGGCTTTGGCGAGCCGTTTCACCGTCTTAAACTTGCTTTTGTCTGTCGCGGGTGTGCTTCGATCCAGTTGGAGTACTTCGTGACTCTTCCTTGCCGCATCTTCCTCATCCTGACGCCGACGCTTGGACTTTTCGTATATGGCTGTTTCGTGTTCTCGGTCGGCTTTGCTCTTTTGAAGTGCTTCATTTAGCAGCCTGTCAATGAAGTTATCTGACGGCTCCAAGGATTTTGACGCCGGTCCTGCCCCCAGCTTCTCTACGTTATTTTCCAATGCTGAGGGGGCTTCTTTGCTTTTCACTGACGAATGAGAGATCATGTGGCAACTCGCCACATAATCCTCGGGTTCTTCTGATGAGTTGTCTCCCTCGTCATCGTCACTGTTTCCGTTCTTAAGTATGTGGTTGAGAAACTCTTCTAGTGTGATTGGGGTCCGCGCCTTCTGGTTGTATTCCTCCAGCGAGTCAATGTAGTTCTGCAGGTCTGTACGCTTGTCGTCAAGCTTCCCGAGCTTCTTGGTTTTCTTCTTTTTCTTTGAAGGCCATGAAGGCTTGACGTGGTTGTTTTGCCCATCGTTACCATCTTTCGGTGTTGAGCGCGGTTTAAGCATTCTCTCAATGATCTCGGGCTTTAGCGGGCTTTTCCATTTAATCTCCAGACATGCTTGAAGATCCTTCAGCGTTCATTTAGTTTTAGCTAAAAGGACACCTTCCCATGGAGCTTCTTCTACAAATGAGCATGATTCCCTCGGTGTATCCACTTTTTTAGGAGCGTGCTGCTGTGGCGGGTTTACCTACCAGTTTTCGGACAGCGAGAACTTGCCTTGTTGGTATTGGTCCTCAACCTAGTTTTTGAAGATATAGCAATCTTCGATTGGGTGACCCATTACTCTGTAGTAGGGGCAGTGGTTGGGACTGTTGACGTCTCCAGGCTGCAGAGGGCATCTTGGATCCGGCAGAGTGATGAGCCAGTTGCGCACCGCTAGCTCGAACAGTCTCCTCGTTTTATCCCGAGGAAACGAATAAGGGCGTCTCAACTTCTCTTCGAGGGATCCTGGTTTGTTGTTTTGGCGAGCAACCGGTTTAAGGTTACTCGGTTGTTGTTTGGCAACGAAGGTCGCTTTCCCTTTGCCTCTTTCATTCCAGGGATCCATTTTCGAAAAGGACGTCCTATGGCCCATCTGGTCCATTTGGGCTAGCTTGTCAATCAAGGCCTAGAAGGTGGTCGGCTTTAAAAACATCATAAATTGGGATATATTTGCCTGAGGATCAAGGGTCCCCACGAACATGCTCATGGACGAAGCTTCTTCTATGCGATGTTCGTATTTTGACCATAGGTTCCGCCACCGAATTGCGTATTGAACCCAGGTCTCCCCTGGCTTCACTCTGGCAATGATTAATGCCATGATTGGGGCGCGCTCGCTTGCGCTTGCGAACCGCTGTGTGAATAGTAGTTCCATCTCTGTAAATGTTTTGATGGAGTCATTCGGAAGCTCCGAGTACCATTCAAATGCTGTCTCCGCCAAGCTTCCGACGAACTGGCGAAGCAGCAGTTTGTCGTCGCCTCCAGTATTACCACACAAAGATCTAAATTGAGCAACGTGCTGGTGTGGATTGCCCGTCCCATTATACACATGGAACTTATGGATCGTATATCCTGGCGGGTACTTGATTTGATAGTATCAGCCTGGATAAGGTCGTCCAGTTCTGACGACTTGGCCAGCCGCTTCACTCGCTTGATGAGCTTGTATTTGTTGAGCTATGTAGTCATCAAGGGCAGCCTTGGAAATTGTCTTTTCTTAGGATACTGAGACAGCTGGAGGAGGGTTTGGCATTTCCCCTCTGTCGTCTTCGATGATTATCGAGGGGTCTTCGGCTGGAGGTTTCGGCTGGATCATCATGTCTTGGAACCGAAGCGACATCTGTTTTATATTAGCGGCCTGTTCTGCAGCCTCCTTATCCTTCCTTTCTAGCACCCTTCGCAAGAACTCGGTATCAGTCTCCTTCTCCCGACGCTGTTCAGACGATGCTTCCGGGCTTTCTTTTTGCCCAGTGAGTGCTGACATCCTCATTAGCATTTCTTGGAGCTTTTGCTGCTGCTCTAGAGCTTTTGTCACAGACCGTGTGAGTGGTCGATGACCCATGGATGTACGGATTTCCTCTTTCCCGGAAGCCGTATACACCATGTATACTATCATGCCCCCAGACTTGGGGCGTTTAGGTTCATTGCCTTTAAAATTTGCTGTAGGCATAGGGATCTTCACCGGCCTTCTCCTCTTATAGAGGGGACGTTGCAACATGCACTGATGCAGACGATACCTTCCGTGGTATGACGGCGGGATGGTCCTCCTCCTGTCGAGCCTTCATTTTCTTCAGTAGGCGAGAGTAGTCTTTGTCAATTACAGAGTCTGGGACTCTCCTCCAGACCCTATGGATCTTGGAGGACAGCCGTTGAGGAGGCAGTTCCCGTTTATCCTGCGTTGTGTTTTCAACAGGCAGAGAAGACTTCTTTAGTACAGCGGTTGGAGAGTTCTTGCGCACCCTCCTGGGCAGCTCGAAGCTGTTTCCAGTTAGAACAGAAGCGTCAATTTCCACCATTGGAGTTAGTGGGGTAAGTCCAGAGGGGGAACTGCCCTCAGCCTTCTTACTCGGCGCCAATGGCGACGTCGAGCATGTCGTGTAGATGAGATTGCCTCCGTTATGGGAATGGCTTCACCATTCCCCTTGCTCTGATGAAGGTCTACTGCTGGTGCTAGCCTATTGAAGACTGACGTCCGCTGAGAGTGGACGGTCAATCTTTCGAAGGCCGACCTTTTGGTAAGGGGAGCAGCCTTGATGACTTCACTGGAAGTAGGAGTTGGAACGGCTAGTCTTATGAAGACCGATCCTTTACTAGGAGAAGTCCCTTTGATGACTTTATTTGCCGGAACTGGAATGGTTATCCGCTTCGAGGTAACCCCTTCAGGTATCGCGAGCCTTTTTGCAGGCCCACTGGAGCTTCGGCTCGGTCTATTAAAGACCGAGCTGCCAGACTTGGATGACCCGTTGAGAGGGGCCGTGGTGGTTGCAAGTCGATCAAAGACCGACTTATTTGGAGCTTCCTGTGATGGCATTAGGGCATTGAAGCTTGCGGACAGGATCATGGTCCCAAAGAACAGTCCAGTGGTGGCCTGAGTCACCTGTTCCACTGGCATTGCAAAGATGGAGGTCGCTCGGGGCCCGTAAGTCACTCCTCCAGTCAGGGCGGAGTGAGAGTTGCTGTTGCAGTTAGTGTAGTTGGAGGCCATCGATGTTATCTCCTTTTCTGTGGAGCAAGACACCAAATATTAGTACCTCGAATCCAAGAGCAATTATATTAAACCGCGATTTGTTCGCGAACACTACACACGGAGTGTGGAGTGGAAAGAGGAAAATGTCCTACCGGGCGTGCCAGAATCTGTTTACCGCCGAAAACGGGAGACGGAATCGCATAGTTTATCTTGCCTGAATTTTGGGGCATATGCTCTTTGGTTTTATCCATCCATCTCTCCGAAGATACCAAGTTGATTTATGGCACCGTATATCGGAGGTTTGGACAGATGCGGCCGTTGTAGCAGACTTTGTCAGATTCCCCCTCGTTTGCTAGGGTTTTGGATTGTGGGGACGCTCTTCCCTGCAGGCGCAACCCTCTGCAGTTAATTACGTTACCACATCGCGGTAACCAATTTATCCTGCTCCAGAAGGTTACATCGTGTCGTGTGTGTTTGTTTTATTTTTGGTTGCCCGTGGATTGTATACGGAGACTAATTTCTGTTGTCGCCCGTAGGGCATGGATTAGTCCAAATTCGTATGTTCTTAGATTTGGGTTTGGGTTGATTTAAGGATCGTTAATCTCATTTGAGATTAAGATCAACTTAAATGTTTGTTGAGGATACGTTGGTCTAATTTTAGGCTAAGATATACTCAACAAGATTTTGGGATCACTCAGACCCAACAAAAGAGCATTTGGGCTCCATTGTGTTAGTTTAAGAACGTTGTGGTCCGTTGCAAGTTTTAGGACGTTGCGGCCCGCAGGGGGATGTACCCGTCAATTTGGGAGTGTACCAAAGAGTTATTGGTTATCGAGATCCACCACCTCTCTGAAGACGCTGAAGAATTACAACGACAGGTATCAGAGATGTGAGGAGATGTACCCTTGAACCAATGTCCGTTGGGAGATTTGTGGTCGTGTTTGGGACTAAGACCAATTTGGAAAATGATCAGCACATGGGCTCGGTTGATCTGAATTGGTGATTTGGTCAACTTAGACTTAACCCACCCAGTCTTTGAATAAAGTGTTAAACGCTTGCTTGGGCTCGGTCCCTTTTCTGTGCAAACAATGTTGAGCATTCATCTGGGTTCTGACACCCATACTTTGCTTTGCTTTCCCCTCTTTTTTTGTCTTTTATGGAGCATTAAACACTCTTTATGGCGCCCACGTGCAGCGCTGTAACTACCCTAAATTTCCTATACAAATTTTTTTTCAAAATCCATAAAGGGGTATTTTTAGCTTGAGCACGAGATATAAGTAATTATTTTGCTTTTTAATTACAAGTTAAAAGAATGTAACAGCTCCATTTTTACTGTACAAAAATTTGCTTGAAAATTTATGTATACTTGGGGTATTTACATTTTCTGTAACTATTTTAAGTAATTAAATAACTTCATAATTACAAGAAGGATCTTGTAGCTCATTGGTAATATCTTGTACCGCTGAACCAAGCCACCAGAGTTCAAATCCCATGCCCCACATTATTTTTAATATTTATTTTGTTTTAAATTTTATAGAAGCCCAACAGTCAACACGTGATAACTCCAGATTTTCCCACTACACCCACAAAACTGAAAATACCAGAGCCTACACCTCGAGACCCCCTACCTCCCGACCTTGCGACTCGGCCCGACTCGGGCCGGCGCCGCCGGCCGGACTCGGCCGGACGGTCGAGTCCCCAACATCAAAGTTGGGGCTCTTCATTTTCTAAACCCCTCTGTACACTTCATCTTCCTAGATCGGTTCCAGAGAAGCCATAAAGTCCCTTTTACTCCATTTTTAATGCATTTTAACATTTTTTTATTTAAAACCTTTCATCTACCCTAATCCTACCCGAACCCTATAAATACTATCCTAAACACCACCCCCCTCACTCACATTTCTGGGCCAACTCTCAAGAAAAATCCTTAGAACTCTAGTGTGCAATCGAAGTGAGCACGAGGCGAAGCTACGGCGAATTTTCCGGCGAACTTCCGACGATCATTCTAGGAACTCCCGACGACGAAACGACACACCGGTGACTCCTCCCATTCTATCTCTTTCTCATAGTTGTCCAAAACCCGTAAGTCCCATTTTCTATCTCTCTTTTCCATTCTAAAAAATACGGATTTACAAAACCCGACGGAATCGGAACAAATCCGATTTCCGATTCGGTTTTCTTATAATACTTCACTTCACATTAATACAATTATGCTTAAACTCCCTCATGTTGACTATTAAACACTAATCAACCAAATTGATCAAGTTTCATTTCATAAAATGACGGCTATTTCAATTTATCGTATTTTTCACTTAAATACCATATTGTTTCAATTCTACATTTAACTCCATTAAACTTGCCATACCTTTAAGTAGATCACAAGGTAACGACCTACCTCCTCACACACTCATATGCAACATAACACGATACCCTCGAGAACTTAGAATACGGGAAAACAAACATTTTCATTTAAATACCATGTACTTAATAAAACCATTTCTAAAAGTTTTAGTATTGATACATCTTTAGAAATAAATACCACCTATTATGAAAATAAGATAAGGTTGTGGGCATCAGTCGTTTATCTAAACCTGACTTTGTGGTGTTTAGGCTACGCAAGTGAGAAAGGTAACTGTAAAAGGCCGTCTCACGGTGATTCGTGAGCGGATCCCTCCTTTCTTCACTTGTACTTACCTGGCCACAATTGGCGGTGAAGAGGCGATTTGAGGTATCTCACAACTTGTCGCTTTCGACCAGTTAGGAGCAGTTTAGTTGACTTAGGAGACCTTAGAACATAGAATACGGGAAATTTGAAAACTTTACAAATAAATACCATCTACTTCATAAAACCGTTTTCTAAAGGATTTAGTATTTATACAATCTTTGCAAAGCGCCGCTACAACCCATTTTGGGGAACCCGTTCAGGATGGTGCGGATTATCACACATTCTCGGGCTTAGTAGTGCGAGATTCAGACCTCCGCAAGGAACATTCGGTCTCTAAAGATTTAAAATACGACATCTTAAGAAAACGAGATTTTAGTATAGTATAGATATAACAAAATTTATTTTCATATAAATATATGCATAGGCAACATAAACACATCTATTTTTGCAGTATTATAAATATTCCACCTTTTCTACAATATCACAAGAACCAAGATTTACACTAAAATACCATGAATTCCATACAAATCAATATTACAAATAAATACCTTTATTTCTGAAATTAGGATATTTTCATTAGAAATATCACAATATAAAATCTATATTCATTACAACTCTAAAGAAGAATAATAAATACTTGGGGTGTATTTTCAAAAGTATATAAAAGTATTTTTACATAAAACCCCTTCAAGTTCTATAAATTACCATAAGGACCCTAGTAAACATAGGTTTAAGCGGGACCAATCTCTTGAGCCTCAGGGAGCCAGAGAAGTGGGTGCTTGCCTATCTAAAGTAGACAAATTAATAAAAACAATCAGGACTTCAATTTACTTTGCTAATTGTCTGACTCAGAGTGAGTCTCGATATAATCTGACTTGAATATAATTCAAGTACAATCTACAATCTACAATCTATAATTTACAATATTACAAACCAACATGAATCCATGAATCCAATTATAAATCTATACAACTTGATTGAACAGAACCATGGATATACATTCCATTTACATAATTTCCAGTTTACATCCATTTACATGATTCTGCAGTTACATCCGTTTACTGATATCATGGTTTTGGTCAGTCATTCAACTATACAATCTATCCAACACAATACAACAATACAAAGAAAACACTATGGGGTTTAAGGGGTAGATTGGTACGGAAGGTGTTAAAAGTGGCACGAGACTGCAAGATTTAAGACACCTAACATGAATCTAATTGTCGTTGTTCTGGGCCTTCTAACGGAGCCTTGTACTCTATATTCCGTTTGCCCTGGTCTCTAGCATATAGAGACCCCTCTCGTATACACTGGCATTTTTCTGTACCAAGCTACAAACAACAGCGTTAATATAACACTACAACAATATAATACAACATTAAAAGCTACTCTCTCTCTCTCACTCTCTATCTATTTCTCCCTTATCTTTGGGACTTACCGAGCGACATGTTCGCTGACGACATTCTATTTATTTTTTCTTTGAATGTCGTCAGGTGTTTTGGACCCGTCAGAGAACAAGCCCACTGCTGAAGACGTGGACCAGTTCAGTGGAGACCCCGAGCTCTAGTCATTGTACACTTTCCATTCAGTACTTTTCAGTTCCTGTTATGCCATTGTTTAGGCTTCGCTTTTATTCAGTTGTATTTACTTTTCATGCATTATACAAAAGAATGTTAATAAATAAAGTTACTGTTCAGTTTATATATCTTGTCTCTTGTGTATTTATTTTTATATTGCTTAGATACGCTTAGCGTATTTACTTCACAGTAAATACGTAACAGATCAGTCCCGTCCCCTTCGCCGTATACCGGGAAGCGGGACGTGACAAGCGCAGTGAGGCGCTTGGCGCTGAGCGCCAACTGCTGAGTGCTAAACACTCCTTATTGAGCAGCGCTGTTCAGTTGATAAAACTGCACATTTGCATTACATTTTTCCTACCATTTTTATATTAAAAAAAGACTTTATTTTAATATATTATACATATGAGGGTTTATGTGTGAAAACACCATTTTCCATGTGTTAATATATTTTAATTAGTATTTGGTAGAAAAATGTATGCAAATAAATGTATTGACCAAATCCTAGTAGAACTAAGTCTACTAAATATTTTTTGAGATTATTGTGCAGAATTTTCCAAGTTGTTATGCAGAATTTATCAAACAAATCAAGTTGTTGAAGAAAACTTGCCAAATTAAGAAGCAAAACTTGGAGACCAAGTCTGGAAGCAACAAAGAAAAGATTTTTGAATTCTGAAGGTGCCTAGGATTGCCACATGTCAAAATCACAAAGCCCAAGAAAAATGATCAAGAGATCCCCACCTTTGGCCGCGGAACCGCGGCCAAACCCCCCTGTTGGCCGCGGATCCGCGGCAATATAGAGAGATCGTTTGGTAAAAATTTGGGGTTTCAATCTTTGCTGAATTTTACCAAGTTTCCAACTAAAAGATTCTGGCTTTGCACTATAAAAGGGCACCGAGAGCCTCTTGGAAAAGTTATCAAGCCGACGAGATCACGAAGTCCAAGACGGCTCACGCATCCAGGTTGGTCATCAACTGTTCGTCTACCTCCTTGGAAGAGATCGAGAAGCAAACTAGTCTTTGTAATCATTTTCTAAGGAATCAAAGTGTAGATTGTTCAAGTTGATTAATAAAGGTAGTTATTTTATTTAATTGTTTTTGCATTTTACATTATGTTTTCCCTCTTTGTCTTTTCATCTTCTTCTCCCAACATGCGCGAGTAATTCTCCGCTTGTTAGGGTTCGTAGGATTAGGGTAGGCTAATGGACGATGAAAATAACTAAACCCTTTTTAAGTCCTATAAAGTTTAGGAACTTTGTCAAAAGAATCATTAACTTCCTAATCGGACGCGCTAGCAATTCTTTGCTAGTTCCGACCGCGATTAGAGATTAGATTAATGATTGTTTTGGTAAAGGCTAGATATGAACGGAGTTCTGTGTCGAGATAAGGGTTAAGAGTGGGATTCCTTTTCCCTCCAGAAACCCTAATCTACATGCATCACCGTCGTTCTAGTTTTAAATCTATTAATGGATAAAAATGGTAACTTTTAATTAATCGTCCGTAACTACTAAATCCTAACGAACCCTACAAGCCCTCTTATTATATTATCTACATCTCTAAAATAATCTAGATCTATATTTTACATTCTTGTTTAACGTAGATCTAGAAACCATTCTATAAAAATTCTTTATCCCTCCTCTCTTTCTCAACACATCTAAAGTAAAAGTAAAAGGTTCCACGTTTCCCAGAGGACGACCCGTACTCATCTCGGTCTAGCTACACGCGACACCGTTATTGATTGCGGTTAACTACAAACATACTCTTTCGAACCAATCAAATGGCGCCGTTGCCCGGGATACGTGCGTAATTTTTTATTTTTACTATTTGTGTTGAATTCTTAGACGATTCATATCATTATTAACACAAAACTGCAAATTGCATATTTAACGATTTGTGCGTGAATTTTTGCAAGGAGATCTGGAGTCACAGACTTGAGGAAACAGGAGATGTAGGGTTCACACTTCTCAGGTATCTTTCTCAACTCCTTCTCTCTCCTCTCAAATCCAATAAAATCTATTTTCTGCAGGATTCTTTGCAAAATAGCGCTGCTCAAAAATCTTTTTGCAAAAGTTTTATGATTGGTTTTGTTTTGCATATTTTAATACGGACTTTAAGGGGCAAAGACCAAATCAAGATTAGGTGGGGATTTCATCACCCTTCCTAAGCCCCACAAATCACCAACCGAGTATCTAGATTAACCCTTCATTAATTTAAAAAATATCTAGACCAGACTCTAAGGACTGTCGCGCTCAATAAGGACAGAGGAAGGTCGTGGGTAATCTATCGCTTATCCGCATTACTTTTGTAGTGTTTAGGCAAGTGTGACTAAGGCTATTGGTTTTTAATTAGGCCCACTACCGTGGTTCCTTCCCACTTACCTGGTACTTATCTGGCTACAAGGGTAGTACGGAGGCGGTAGAGGATTGATCCTGCGGCTTGTCCTTTGGAAGTCTAGGAGCAGTCTAGAGACTGGACCTAGGTGACCTTAGTTCTAGGGTTACTTGTGCATTTTAAAGTGATTTGTCTTGAGTCCCACTTTTTTCAAAACTAGCCAATTTTAAATCACACACACGCTGCCACTTGCACTAAACCAGCTTAGTGCATGCTCGACTGGACACGGGATCCTAGTGCCCGTCTTGTCCGCGTTCCTGCTATCGACGCCGAAGTCGGTACTTCTTCATCTTCTTTTCCCCTACCACACACCACATCGACCGTGATGGATGGCACTCCATCTAATTATAACACCACGCTGCCATTGCCCGTAGGTAAGCAGAATCCACCGTGCATCTCTCTCCAAGAGAGATGCTATCCTATTCGTGGTCCCCTTCCTACTTGTCTATCTCTTCCACCACCTAACGGGGATAATTTCAAAATTAAACCCCACTACATCAATCTGCTGCCCAAATTTCACGGGCTTGAGTCGGAAGACGCGTACGTTTTCATCACCAAATTCGAAAACGTATGCGTAATGATGGGTACTTCACAATTGACTTTAGATGCTATGCGCCGACGTCTTCTCCCATTCACATTGTGCGACTTGGCAGAAAAATGGCTTTACAATACTGCCGCACACTCTATCACTAATTGGGATGAATTTGTCATAGCATTTCTTAAGAAGTTTTACCCAAACCATAAGACTGCACATATTAGGAGCGAGATCAACCAGTTCACCCAGCTTCCCAATGAACCATTTTGGAAGTGCTTTGAACGTTTCAAGGATCTGCTTGTCCAATGCCCCCATCACGTAATACAAAGATGGGATTTATGTCGGATTATATATGAGGGCATTAATCCAGCGACAAAGCAGATGCTTGAAACAATGTGTCAATGCAATTTCATGTCTAAAGATGACGGTGAAGCTTGGAAATATCTGGAAGACCTTGCTGAACACACGTTGCAGTGGGAAAGCGTAAGACCACCTTCAACTAAGGGAGGTATTCACCAGCTCGATGTTTCTATCGCAGTAAAAGCCGAAATGGCAGCGATACAGAAGAAACTCGACGCTATTGAAAACAAGTTCTCATCATTCTCCCTAAATCAGGTCAAGCTTCCTAAGACCGTCTGTGGTTGCTGTTCGGATCCTTCACACTTAACGGAAGAATGTCCTATGAATGCATCGTTGCAAGCTAATGCTGCTTTTCAGCAGCGACCTAGAAACGACCCTTATTCTTCCACATACAATCAAGGATGGAGGAATCATCCTAACTTTGCTTGGAATCAAAACCAACAAAGCAATTATCAAAGACCTCCTCCATAGCAACCACAACCACAACCACAGAATCAGCCCCCCCCTTTCAGTCACAGAATTTCCAAAATCCAGCCAACATTTCTACACCATAAGTGGTCGGTACTGACAACTCACTTGCACAAACTTTGGATATGTTCATGAAACAATCCATGCAAATTTCGGCTAAGATGAGGTCTTCTATTGATACCCTAACGAAAAACTCCTCCTCCCATGGTGAGAGTATCAAATCAATAGAAAACCAAATCGCACAGTTAAACGCCGCAATGAGTGCGAGAGAGAAAGGGAAGCTCCCATCTCAACCCCTACCAAATCCCGGCCATTCACAAAATCATAATGTGAATGCCGTCACTACGTTGAGATCGGGGAGAGTGCTGAATAACGGAGTGGGTGAGCAATTTGATGATAGTGACACCAATGATACCCCGGCTTCTTCTTCTTTCCCTAATTCGTCTAGTCTCCCACCTTCACCCGAGCCTGTTCTCCGTTTTCCCCAAGGCTCGGACCCTTCTCCCATTTCGCCAAATCTATCTAAGTCGATTCCCACTCCAGTTTTGGGATCGAATCCGTCCCCACAATCCTCCCCAATGTTGGACCCAAAACTTATTGATCAAGCACCTTATCCAAACATATTAAGGGGCAACAGACCAAGTCCACAAATGGAGAAGATTGTGAAAATTTTTAAGCAAGTTAACATAAACATTCCCCTCCTAGATGCTATTCAACAAGTTCCGTCATATGCAAAAATCTTAAATGACTTGTGCACTAGGAAGAGAAAAGTTCAAGTACCTAAAAAAGTTTTCCTTGCGAGTAATGTGAGCACTGCTTTTACACAACAACTACCCAAGAAACGAAAGGACCCCGGAAGTCCTACAATTTCAATTTCTATTGGGGGTAAAAATATCAATCGTGCTCTACTCGATCTAGGTGCTAGTGTTAACTTGCTTCCGTATTCTGTTTATGAGCAATTAGCGATCGGAGAGTTAAAACCTGCGCATTGCACTCTTCAGATGGCCGATCGATCTATCACCCAACCTAGGGGTGAGCTAGAGGATGTGTTAATCAAAGTCGGAGAATTCATATTCCCTGTGGACTTTTTTGTTATAGATACACAACCTGTAGCAAACCCACGCAATCAAATCCCGGTGATACTTAGTCGGCCCTTTTTGGCCACTTCCAACACAGTAATCAATTGTAGAAACGGCTCTATAACCCTATCCTTTGGAAAGAAATCAATTGAGCTTAACATTTACAAGTTGGGAAGTGAACCATCCGAACCCTATGCTTATGTGTGTTCTGTTGAATTAATGGATGTTGACAGCAGCGAATTTGATCAACCTCATAATTCTGACTCTTTTCATATGTTGTTGCTTGATACGGACTCTTCCACCGAGTTGTCCAGGTCAACATCTAACACTGATGAGGAACTTTTTATAGAGTCAGACGATCACCCCATTTTTTCTGATGACATTATTCTTTGGGGTATCGATGAAAGCTTTAAGGAAATTTTCGCTGATGAACTCGCATTTTTACAAGACACGGGTGTTGAGATAAATCAACTCCAAGATGAAGAAATTGGACCTCCACCCTCTCTTTTGGACAATCATGATAATGCGAGTAATCCATCATTACTATCACTGTGTCGTCTCTCCAAATTGAGATGCAATCCTTTTCCATTACACCTCTTGTCACCTCCCCACTTCTTCACGTCAATAGGTGATATGTTCTTCTACCAACCTTGGTGCTTCATCGATAAAATTTTTGAATGGTTGGTGTTGACCTTCGATCTTTGCAAAGCTTGGCATTGACCAATAACCTTGACCCCCTCATGTGATTTTAAAAGATTAGAATTATTTAACTCAAGTTTGGGGGGGGGGTATATTTTGGGCTCTTGAAAGAAAATGATTTTTACAAAATTGTGAGCCTAAAATAAGTTTGGGGGAGGATTTTCACTTTCATATATTCTTGCCCCCATTAATAATTTCCTCCCAAGTCTACAGGTTTTTGAGCTTAACGGATGACATCAGTGAGGACACTGCTGTAAACAGGTTTGGGGGAGGTTTGTGCTTATTTACACATCAGTTTGCATAAGCACAATATTTTCAAAAATTTAAAAAAAAAATTTATAATAAAAAGAGTAGAAAGTGAAAAATTACATCCAAAAGATAGGAATAGTTTAAGAAAACCAAGAAAATTAGAAGTTTTCTTACACGAACTAGTAATAAGTAGTTATGAGCTGTTGTCCCAAGGGTTAGTAAGATGAAGGAAGTCACTAATCTGAGGATAAAAATAAGTCTGAAAAATAGTTTCTATTCTGGAAGCCAAACATTTGAATGTTGATACCCTACTATTTGCACTTACACACGTCTTAAAACTCGGGATAGTAGAGGATACCTTGAAATGCTCTTGTCTAAAAGCCAAAGTATGAAGGAAATGAAAAAAAATGAAGAAAATATAAAATTGGTGAAAAGAAAAAAATGAACACTGGTTTTGTTATCGCCAAGGCAGCAATAAAAAAAATATAGCGAGGGTGCCTCTTCACCTAGTGCCCTAAGGCCAACTGGTCTGGGAGTCACTGCTAAGCCTTAGGTGGTGCAAGACGAGGAAAATATTATCACTTAATCAGCAAGCACATGAGTAATCGGTCGGTTAGTACCTCAAGAAGTATTAACGGTCGCATGAAAATGCGTGAGCAAATCTAAGTATTCATCAAAATTAAAAAGTACTAAGGTAGATGGACAAGAGTATGATAGCTTGAATTGAATTCTCCGAGTGTAGGGATGTTCTTTACACACACGTGGGGTTATATGATCAATGTTTGGATGAAAGGTAGGAATGAAGAATAAAGATGATGTTTTAGCGGGACCAATCTCTTGAGCCTCAGGGAGCCAGAGAAGTGGGTGCTTGCCTATCTAAAGTAGACAAATTAATAAAAATAATCAGGACTTCAATTTACTTTGCTAATTGTCTGACTCAGAGTGAGTCTCGATATAATCTGACTTGAATATAATTCAAGTACAATCTACAATCTACAATCTATAATCTACAATATTACAAACCAACATGAATCCATGAATCCAATTATAAATCTATACAACTTGATTGAACAGAACCATGGATATACATTCCATTTACATAATTTCCAGTTTACATCCATTTACATGATTCTACAGTTACATCCGTTTACTGATATCATGGTTTTGGTCAGTCATTCAACTATACAATCTATCCAACACAATACAACAATACAAAGAAAACACTATGGGGTTTAAGGGGTAGATTGGTACGGAAGGTGTTAAAAGTGGCACGAGACTGCAAGATTTAAGACACCTAACATGAATCTAATTGTCGTTGTTCTGGGCCTTCTAACGGAGCCTTGTACTCTATATTCCGTTTGCCCTGGTCTCTAGCATATAGAGACCCCTCTCGTATACACTGGCATTTTCCTGTACCAAGCTACAAACAACAGCGTTAATATAACACTACAACAATATAATACAACATTAAAAGCTACTCTCTCTCTCTCACTCTCTATCTATTTTTCCCTTATCTTTGGGACTTACCGAGCGACATGTTCGCTGACGACATTCTATTTCTTTCTTCTTTGAATGTCGTCAGGTGTTTTGGACCCGTCAGAGAACAAGCCCACTGCTGAAGACGTGGACCAGTTCAGTGAAGACCCCGAGCTCTAGTCATTGTACACTTTCCATTCAGTACTTTTCAGTTCCTGTTATGCCTTTGTTTAGGCTTCGCTTTTATTCAGTTGTATTTACTTTTCATGCATTATACAAAAGAATGTTAATAAATAAAGTTACTGTTCAGTTTATATATCTTGTCTCTTGTGTATTTACTTTTATATTGCTTAGATACGCTTAGCGTATTTACTTCACAGTAAATACGTAGCAGATCAGTCCCGTCCCCTTCGCCGTATACCGGGAAGCGGGACGTGACAAGCGCAGTGAGGCTCTTGGCGCTGAGCGCCAACTGCTGAGTGCTAAGCACTCCTTATTGAGCAGCGCTGTTCAGTTGATAAAACTGCACATTTGCATTACATTTTTCCTACCATTTTTATATTAAAAAAAGACTTTATTTTAATATATTATACATATGAGGGTTTATGTATGAAAACACCATTTTCCATGTGTTAATATATTTTAATTAGTATTTGGTAGAAAAATGTATGCAAATAAATGTATTGACCAAATCCTAGTAGAACTAAGTCTACTAAATATTATTTGAGATTATTGTGCAGAATTTTCCAAGTTGTTATGCAGAATTTATCAAACAAATCAAGTTGTTGAAGAAAACTTGCCAAATTAAGAAGCAAAACTTGGAGACCAAGTCTGGAAGCAACAAAGAAAAGATTTTTGAATTCTGAAGGTGCCTAGGATTGCCACATGTCAAAATCACAAAGCCCAAGAAAAATGATCAAGAGATCCCCACCTTTGGCCGCGGAACCGCGGCCAAACCCCCCTGTTGGCCGCGGATCCGCGGCAATATAGAGAGATCGTTTGGTAAAAATTTGGGGTATCAATCTTTGCTGAATTTTACCAAGTTTCCAACTAAAAGATTCTGGCTTTGCACTATAAAAGGGCACCGAGAGCCTCTTGGAAAAGTTATCAAGCCGACGAGATTACGAAGTCCAAGACGGCTCACGTATCCAGGCCGGTCATCAACTGTTCGTCTACCTCCTTGGAAGAGATCGAGAAGCAAACTAGTCTTTGTAATCATTTTCTAAGGAATCAAAGTGTAGATTGTTCAAGTTGATTAATCAAGGTAGTTATTTTATTTAATTGTTTTTGCATTTTACATTATGTTTTTCCTCTTTGTCTTTTCATCTTCTTCTCCCAACATGCGCGAGTAATTCTCCGCTTGTTAGGGTTCGTAGGATTAGGGTAGGCTAATGGACGATGAAAATAACTAAACCCTTTTTAAGTCCTATAAAGTTTAGGAACTTTGTCAAAAGAATCATTAACTTCCTAATCGGACGCGCTAGCAATTCTTTGCTAGTTCCGACCGCGATTAGAGATTAGATTAATGATTGTTTTGGTAAAGGCTAGATATGAACGGAGTTCCGTGTCGAGATAAGGGTTAAGAGTGGGATTCCTTTTCCCTCCAGAAACCCTAATCTACACGCATCACCGTCGTTCTAGTTTTAAATCTATTAATGGATAAAAAGGGTAACTTTTAATTAATCGTCCGTAACTACTAAATCCTAACGAACCCTACAAGCCCTCTTATTATATTATCTACATCTCTAAAATAATCTAGATCTATATTTTACATTCTTGTTTAACGTAGATCTAGAAACCATTCTATAAAAATTCTTTATCCCTCCTCTCTTTCTCAACACATCTAAAGTAAAAGTAAAAGGTTCCACGTTTCCCAGAGGACGACCCGTACTCATCTCGGTCTAGCTACACGCGACACCGTTATTGATTGCGGTTAACTACAAACACACTCTTTCGAACCAATCAAGCGCCCACGTGAGGGACACGTGGGGCGCTTGGCGCTGAGCGCTAACCATTGAGTGCTAAGCACTCTTTATTGAGCAGCGCCCACATGAGGGACACGTGAGGCACTTAGCGCTGAGCGCCAACCATTAAGTGCTAAGCACTCTTTATTGTGCAGTGTGCACGTGTGGGACTCGTGATACTCTTGGCGCTAGGTTTTCTTTGTGTATTCTGTTCTGAAGAGTTCAATTCTCTGTTCTTTTCCGGATCTTCGATCCCCAAGAACAAGTTCATCCCTATGAGAATTAAATTCTTATTTTTGAGTGGCTTGTCTCATGGGTCTCAGATCCAAAGAAAGAACTAAGTTCTTGTATGAGGATTAAACCCATCGATATGCAGATGAGATGCTCTGATCTCTATTATTATTTTTATTTACCTCGAAGGTATTCTTCTTTCTTACTTCTTAAAGCTTTCTTCTTTCTTGCTCTAAAGCTTATGGGGGTTTCTGTATAAGACTTCAAGTCTTGGGTCCTTTATATAGTAGAGGCACATCTGTTGATTTAGTTAAAGAAATCTCTCGTTGAGAGATCCTGATTGATTTGGGGATTTTATCCACCGTTGGAGCTTTGATCTAATGACTTCTGTTTTACAGAAGATATTTTTCTTGTTTTTAACAAGATTAGGGAAATATTTTCCCATACAGAATTTATTCTGCAGATAGGTGATTTTTAATCACCATTGGATTTTTAATCCAACGGTGCTCTGTTTTACAGAGCGTAATCTTTATTGTTTAAAAAGATTTGAGGAATATTTCCTCAGCAGAATTTAATTATGCACTTTTAAGATTTATCATCTCCGTTGGATCTTTGATCCAATGTCTCTGTTTAACAGAGAGCTTTTAGTTCTGGCGCCGGCGCTGGCACTTGAGGTGCTGCCTCAGAGTTTTTAACTCTCGTCGCTGGCGCCCTCGTGCAAGGCACGTGAGGCGCTGCCTCAGAATTTTTAACTCTCGGCGCTGGCGCCCTCGTGCAAGGCATTCCTTAGAGTTTTTAACTCTCGGCGCTGGCGCCCTCGTGCAACGCACGTGAGGCGCTGCCTCTGATTTTTTTAACTCTTGGCGCTGCCTTTCAAATTTTGAACAGAGCTTGCTCTTTTATTGGTGAAATAGGAGCGATACCGAGGAAGATGAAGAAATAGTCTATTCCGGACAACCCCAGAAAGAAAATAATAAGCCCGGACCATCAACTCCTATTTTGGTCTTTGGCAGCGACTCTGAGGACAATACCAACGCAGTGTTCTCCATCCGTCCATTAATGCAAGCCTTCGCCGGAATAGATCAGAGTCTACAAATTACAATGGCTTTACCTTGGCATTACAAGGAACTTGATGCGCTCCATACACACAGCGTACAAGAACTGCAAACGTTCTACGTACCTCCCAGTCAAAGAGGTGAAAAAGCGATCCTCTTCAACCAATGTACGGAAAATAAAGTAGAAAAAGAAGTCTGGCATGGTGCTAATTTTGCAATCGACAAGTCTCAACCAATCCGTCTGCCAAGATACTATGCGGAGGGATTGAAAAGGCTGTTAGGATGCAAGGTGTACCCCTCGAAGAAACTGCTCGACAAACCCAATTCTATAAAAAGATTTGGAAATCAGCAAAATATGCCCAACGGGATGATGGAGACAACCAGGCTCGGATACATTCAGTTCAAGAAACGGGAGCAGATCCACAATTGCCGTGTCATAAACAGCTCCAGTGAAGTGGAAGACGCTCTTCCAAATAGCCGTGATGTCAAAGTGGAGCGAGATCCTGCTCTAAAAACGTTAAGTTCGTCGCTGGAAGAACAGATTGACAGGTTATTAAAAGAAGCTTGTCAAACGAGCCAGAACAATCACAACCACGAAATAGCCGTTTATGAAAAGGCTAGAACGCAACGTCTAAGTCAGCAATCTACGGAGAAGGTAGACTATAATACTCTTCATCCCCAGCCCACCGTATGTTTTCGTGAAAGGGGAAAATCCCAAAATAGAGGCAAAAACAGGGCAAAGAGGGCAAACAACGTTCGAAAATAATAAAGCGGATCTAAGACGCCGTGCAATCGAGAAAAACTCGATTGAAGGCCGTCCTTTATAAAGAAGATGGGTCGGGAATACTCTTTCCCTCAATACAAGACAAAGAAATATTGAACCTTGTCATGAAGCACCAGATGATGACACTTCCGGAATCTCGGCATCCCGAACAAATAAACGAGGTCTATCATCCGGATTATTTCTCCTATCACCGAGTAATAGGTCACTCTCTTGAAGACTGTTTCACCTTCAAAGACTGGGTAGAAGACCAGTATCGACAAGGTAGGTTTACATTATCCGACAGCTGGAGGGTAACCCTGCCGCAAAAGCACGAGCCAAAAATGACCTATACCGTCAGGATAAGACCAGCTCAATATCAAAAAGGGAAGCGAATGCGTACCTTCCATATGATAACTCTCGCACAAAAGAGGGAGGGTACGAGACTATGAATGACTTCTACAAGTGCTTCGCAAATGAAAATGAGGGCGAGGTAATCCCAGAGTTTCCACCGGCGCCAAAAGAGATGGAAGATGGGATACACACTACGACGGACAACATAAGAAAAATTGACTTAGGGACAGAAAACGATCCGAGGCCGACATTCGTCAGTGAGCTACTATCTGAAAAATAGGTAGCCACGTTAAAAGACTTGCTCTTGCAATATAAAGACTTCTTCATATGGAACTATTCCGAGATGTCGGGTCTAGATCCAAAAATAGCGGTACATAAACTGGCCATATCGCCGGACATAAAGCCAATCAAATAGGCGCCGAGAAGGATGTGACTCAAACTTGAGATGAGTATCAATGCAGAAGTCAAGAAACTAATCGACTCCGGCTTCATCCAAGAAGTTCAATATTCTGACTGGATCGGTAACATCGTTCTAGTGATGAAGAAAAATGAGACGGTTCGTATCTGTGTGGACTTTCGGGACCTCAACAAAGCTTTTCCGAAAGACGACTTCCCAGTCCCTATGACCGAGCTTATGATCGATAACACATCTACCCATGAGGTCTTCTCCTTCATGGATGGATTTTCAGGATATAACCAAATAAAAATGCATCCTGAAGACCAGAAGCATACTGCCTTTCGAACGCCGGTGGGCATATTTTGCTATAAAGTGATGCCTATCGGTCTGAATAGCGTTGACGCTACCTACCAGAGGGCCATGACAAAGATTTTCAATGACCCCATCCATGAGATTGTCGAATGCTACATCAAAGACCTTGTGGTAAAGAGTAAATCTCACCGGGAGTATTGGGAACATCTAAAAATAGTGTTCCAATATCTTCGGAAGTATAATCTGAAGATGAATTCTCTAAAATATGCGTTTGGAGTTTCCTCAGGCAAATTCCTAAGACTCATCATACGTCACAGAGGTATCAAAATCGACCCCTCAAAGATCATGGCGATTATGGAAATGCCCACACTAAGAACCCTCAAACAGTTGTGATCTTTTCAAGGAAAGCTCGCGTATATCGGGCGGTCATAGCCAACCTCTTCGGAAATTTCCGTCCCTACAATCATTTGATGAAGAAAGGGACCCGTTCATCTGGGATCAAAAGTGCCAAAATTCTTTAGACGAAATTAAACAATACATGAAAAATCAACCGGTATTGATCGCTCCGGTTAAGGGAAAACCCCTTATCCTATATACAACAGCCCTTGAGGGTTCTCTCTAGGCTTATTGTGGGCACAAGAGAACGATCAAGGAAAGGAGAGAGCACTGTACTATGTGAGTCGGGTTCTCCTGGGGGCAGAAAATAACTATTCCCCCATCGAAAAGCATTGCCTGGCTCTCATCTTCGCAATAACGAAGCTCAAACATTATGCCTTGGCATATGAGGTCCATCTCATATCGAAGGTGGATCCTCTCGAATATCTGATATCAAGGGCCATACTAATAGGAAGGCTTGCCAAATGGGCCCTCCTTCTGATGGAGTTCTTAGTAATGTATCGTCCCCTTAAAGTAGTGAAAAGTCAGGCCATTGCCGACTTTCTCGCGGAGCATCCGATACCAGCTGACTCCCCCTTGAATTGCGATTTGCTGGATGAACATGCGTTTAGCGCAATCGAAGAAGAGAAATAAGAAAATGATTCCCAATGGGAACTTTACTTCGATGGAGCATCTTCCGTGAAGAGGTGAAAGCGAAATACCCCCATAATCAAAGCTGGGGTGGGCCTTATTTTCGTGACTCCGTAAGGAGGGATATTGTGTTATGCCTTCTCCTTAAAGGAGCGAGGGACTAATAACGAAGTTGAATATGAAGTTTTGATTGCAGATCTCGAGATCGCTATCAACATGGGAATCAAAGACCTCCTCATATATGGAGACTCCCAGCTGATCGTCAGCCAAGTAAATGGCGACTATGATTTGTACGATTTTACGATCAAAATATTGTTTACCGCAATCAAGAACAGCGTCGCTTGGTAGCTAGCCGGTGAGTACGAGTCGGTCCACAGGGATTTTGTGTATTCTCAATTTGTTCTAACGAGTTAATTCCAAATGGTGTTGGATTGATTATCACTAAAAACTAAGTTGATTTAGACTAGGATTAAAATCTTGGTAGGGTTAGGTTTAGGTTAAGTTTGGAAAGTTAATATTCCTTACCACTTTCAATGCCCTAATTTAGATCTATTTAGGTGTTATGATAATAATTAATAAAGGGGATTAGGACGATCGGGAAGAAACGATGTTTCTTCCTCTAGGTCCGTGTCCGTCCTTTCTTAATTCTTACCCTAACCTCCATAGAAAACATGCACAACCGGTCTTTTGAACTACGGTATCACCGTTACCTCATGGATAGGGTGCCGTAGGGAGCGGTGCGTGTATGTATGCATTGAGTCCTATGAATTAATATGTGATGGGCAAGAAAGGGGTGAGAGATTTTTATCTCTCAAACCTTTCCTATTCCTATTCCTAACAAGTGAGGAACTACTCACTCATTAGGGGATTGATAAAAGACATTTTTTTATGAGTTTTCAATTTAAAAAGACTAACTATCTAAACTACGACAGATTAATAAAAGTGCTAAACTAATTAACTAGGGCAGATAATAAAATCTATACTAAGGCAGAAATGAATTTAAGAACTAGGGCAATGAAAAAAAATCTACTTACTTTATTCGATGCTCTCAAAACATTACAATGGATTTCTGAATTTTGATCAATGAAAAGAGGCATAAGAAGAGGCATACCTCAAAATGAGGTTTAGGGTTTCTATTTATAGATCATAGAAAGCCTAGGGTTACATTCGATACAGATCTGCGTTTACAAATTTACCCCTAAGAAACCTAGTCAACGCACCACCACATCGTCAAACGACGCACCGACACGTGCTTCTCATGGCCGCAGAACCGCGGCCAAAAGCTATGTTTGGCCGCGGATCCGCGGCCATATAGAGGGTTCTTGGGCTGTGTTTTTCTGGGCTTCTTCTGGTTGCATCTGGCTTCTTGTTTCTTCACTTAGTTCTCATATTGTCTTCTAGTTTTCTTCCAGATTTCCACAGTGCATAATATCGTAGACTTTACCGTTTGCTTCGTGTCGAAGTCTTGAACCTTGCGCTGCCTTTGTACTTTGTGAACTTGTTCATTGATCTTCATTGTCCCTCAAGCTGTAGGCATGATCAAGATTCTTCCATTTGTCGGTCGTAGTCTCACTTTTATATCGTCATTTCATCAGTTTCACTGTTTTATTCCGAGAACCTGTAACCTGCAACTATATAGCAGACATGGATCAAAAGCACCTGTTTATTTGTAAAATGAATAAGAATGGGGAATATAATAATGCAAAATTATGATATGAACAAATACCTCCAAACTTATCTTTTGCTCGTCCTCGAGCAAAACTAGTTTTTATTCTCGAAAAAAACCTAGCCTCACTTTCGCAGGGAAACGTGATTGCACTGAGCTCGTGCAACAAGCCGTTAAACCTCTAGGTGTCCCTAGTAGGAGGAGTGTTGTTTTCTGAGGGTTTTCAGCGGATACTACCCACAAAATCTTATCAATTCGGCCTATTGACTTTTTTTTCTTCAATTAGGTTTTCTAACAAGAAACTCTATTATCTTCGACTCAGAAATTATCAACCCGTATTTTTCACACTTCCTTATCATTTAACTTAAGATTATATATGATTTGTAGATTTACTTAGCTTTTAGCAACTTTTGAGTTTTCCTTCTAGGGTTCCATCTCAATTTAGGAATTTTTATCATCTCTACTAAAAATATAAGTCCTATTTTTCATTCTTATCTCTTATCTAAACCCCAATCACATACCCCTACGTGTGTGTATATATCACCCATACACTTGGAAATTCAAATCAAGCTATTATACTCTTGTCCATCGTCCAAAGTACTTTTCAATTGGTGAATTTTTTAGATGAAATTGCTCAAACATTCTTCATGCGACCGTTAATACTTCTTGAGGTACCAACGACCGATTACAAAATGTGTTTGCACATTAAGGCGCAATTCCTCGTCTTGTAAAACCTAAGGCTTTAGCAATGACTCCCAAGCCAGTTGGTCTAAGGCACTAGGTGATAAAGCACCCTCGCTATATATTTTTTTATTTTACGCAGCCTTAAATAATTATAAAACAAGTGTTCATTTTTTTTCTCTTTATTCACACTTGTATTTTTATTTTATTTTCCTTCATACTAAGGACTTTAGACAAGAGCATTTCAAGGTCTCCTCTACTATTCCAAGTTTCAAGGTTCATGTTTGTGCAATTTGTAGGGTATATATTTTCATAATTTAGACTTAAGATTCAGAATTATTTTTCAGACTTACACTTTAATAAAAATTTTAATACTCTTCCCTTGTTTTATCTTAACCCAAGAAGTGAACTCAAAATTTGTTTATTTCTAAGTAAACTACAAAGACATATATTTTCTACCGTTAAATTTTAAGAAAGGTTATTTTTAGGGTTTTTTTTTTAATTTACTAAGTCTAGGATCTAGTTTTTCCTAGCTAGTTAACCTTTTTGTCAAACTCAAGTCAATTATGGCCAAAATTAAATGTTTTAATTTTTATAATTTTTAAATTTTTTCAATTTTTATGGGTTTTAAAATAAGTATGCAAATGCAAAAATATACATATGAATACGAAGGAAGAAATCTTACCGAGCACACCCCCAAATTTAAACTTGACAGTGTCTTCACTGTCATGCCACACCAAGAGGGTCAAAAATATCGGCACTCCCCTGTTTATTTATTTTATTTATTTATTTTTATATTTTTTTATTGTTAAAAGAAAAACAAAATATATATACAAAAAGGTTCCCCCCAAACTTAAGTGAAACAGTGTTTCCACTGTTGAAGCATTAAAGTTCAGAGTTAGGGAGGAGAAAAAACACAGTATCAAGCTATACAAGGCCTTACACAAGCCAAAGGTTAGCACCAACCATTCAAAAATTTTATCGTTATAATGGTGTGGTTGGTGATAGAATAGAGTGTAGAGAAAAGAAATGAGAAACACACGAGACCGTATGGGAAGAAAGGTGAAATAATGTCTCGGTATATTAAGAGAAGAATGGCGGAAGAGAGAAAGAAGTGTAGTACGAACTTGAGCATGTAAATTGAGTGAATAAATTAGCACAAATTGTGATGACCGATGTGTTAAAAGTGACTGTGCTAATCTATCAACCCGTCGAGAAATGGGGTCAAATCCCTCAAGATTCGCGAGAAAACATGGGTACGTTGAACTTGGTAAACCAGACATTGAAAATGGAATCGTGACGGATTCTTGCACGGTCGAAACAAGGACGGAGGGAAGTGATTTAGGAAGGGTCTCATTCTCACCTAAGTAAGCGTATGTAAGGTGAGATGGCAACAGCTTGAGTTCGAGTTTCAGAGGTGAAACAATTGAAAGTGAAATTGGTGAAACTGTCTCGAACTCGAAGGATTCCATCAATGGTTCGAAATGACTGTAAGCAACCGAGTCTGATGGTTCAACTAACTATCTGAAAATTCAAAGGACTCAAACTCGGGCGGTGAGTCTTCAAAATCATCCGAAAAAGTGAAACACTCATAATCGTTATCGGTTGTGAGAACTGTGTCAGATTCAAGGAGGAACGCACCAGTGGCGTCAAAACTGCTGTGATCGAACAGAAATTTTTTAAGCTCACAGTCCTCCTGTGTGATCTCTTGCGTGTTCGGAATGTTGGAAAGGATGAAGGGGGTGATTTAGGAAGTATAACAGTTAAACGTTCAGGAGGATGAATTGGAAAATCCGACTCATCAAACAAAACCGGTTCATCCTCAATACTATCCTTAATACTATCCTCATAATTCTCCTCAAAAGTTATCTCATCCATGCAATTATCATCAAAATCAAGATGCATATGAAGTTCGGGAGAAACATTTAATGACTTGGGATGATGAATTGGAGATAAAAATTCAGTCAAATCTGCGGGTTCATCATCCAAATTATTCCCTACGTCAATATCCTTAATCAAGTGAAAATCAATTTTTTCGGACACCTTATCAACAGCATGGATATTTATCAATTAAGGTTCTAGATTGGAGGTGTAGAGGTCGAAAGGATTGGTGATGGTTTCACTCGAAAGGGACCCTTCATAATCTGGCAAATCAAGCACTACAAAGTCGCACAACTCATTAAACGTTCTATTTTCAACTGGTGAATCATTTGGGACACTTGATAGACATTCAAAACCGGAGTTGTGGGATTCAATTGGTGATGGGTCGGTTTGATTTGGAAGGGTACACAGCTCACTCTCTCCACTCAAATTCTCAATCTGTCCAACCGCCTCATCATACATTGGAATTTTTGGAGCTAGTTGGAAACTGGCTACCGGGTCACTAGATTGCATAAGGGCGGCAATGGATGCATCCAAATTCCTCATCTGTTGGTTTGTCGCTACAATATAAGCTTCCAACGACTGTTCCAGACTAGACATGGGTTATGAAGGGGTTTCAGTAAAAAATTCAAAATTGTTTGGATTCTGGAAAATCCCAAATGGCTGTGTAGAGGCAATGTCTAGGGAAGGTGCGGAAGTTGGGTAGGACTGGTAGGAATTGAATGGTTGGACAGGAGTAGGATCAACATTTGGATAAAAAGGTGAATGGACTTGTTGATCCAAAGAACTGGAAGTGTTGAAAGGAGTGAAAGATCGGTTACGAGCTTGTTCAATATGTTCAGCAATAGACATGGGTTTCGGAGTTACAACAGGACTCGAAAAAGGAGTATCAACGTAAGAAGGTGGTGAAGGTTGAAATGGTTGATACAAAGTGGATTGCGGAGTCCAGCTGTTTCTCCCAGACACTTCTATTCGATCTTTCAAAGAAATTTTGGGCATGGAGGGGTCGTCCGTAATTCGACCAAAACAATTCGCGTAGGAAGCAATGTTTGGATGAGGGTACCAAAGTTCGGTAAGAGTTTTGTGAGGTGGGGTACCCATGATGTAAGAAAGGAGAAGAAAAAGAATGTGGGTGCAAGTGGGGTGTAATGGATTTCTAGCGACAAAATTGGCAAGTCTTTTGTAAAATTTTCTGTTTTGTGTTTTTTTATAAGGAGCTTTTTGCAAAAAGATTTTTAAAAAGAAACTTAGACACACGTTCAATCAATCACAAATGCACAATCAAGCCTAGATCTAGGGTCATCTAGGTCAACTAGACTGCTCCTAACTATTCCAAAGGGCAAGATGTGAGGACCTCAAATCACCTCTTTACCGCCAATTGTGGCCAGATAAGCACAAGTAGAGAAAGGAGGGATCCGCTCACGAATCACCGTGAGACGAGCCTTTTAAAGTTACATTTCCCTACCTGTCTAGCCTAAGCACCACAAAATCAAGTTAGGATCAACGATCGATGCCTACAACTATTCCTTTGTCCTATTGAGCGCGAAGTCTTTAGGGCTGAGTCTAATCTTTTTAATTAACTTGATGGTCAATGCAATATGCTTTATGTGATTTTTGGGGTCCTGGGAAGGGTGATGAAATCCCCACCCAATCTGGATTGGTGTTCAAGCCCCTTAAAGTCAATTTAGATATGCAAAACAGTAAACACAATCAAACACTTGCACACAATTTTTTTTAGCGGCACAAAGAATCCTGCACAAGATCAAGTTATTGGAGAAGGGGGATGTTTTTGGCGCAAAGAATCCTGCAGGAAATTTTTTCAGAGGATATCAGGGGGTTCAGAAGAAGAAAAGATACCTACAGAGGGATTTTCAAATGATGACGTCACCACCCCGTGGAGGTTCCGCGGTCAAAGGTTGGTAAACGCGGCGGTTCCGTGGTGGAATCTTCGGTTTAGATCTCCCAATTTTTCCGTTTCTCTGTTTTGATTATCCTCTGTTTGTTCAGATCTGCTGTTTTCTGTTTTGCTCTCTGGATTTTTCCAGATCTGAACCTGTTCCTCTCTTCGATCCTGCACAATTCAAACGAAAACCCTTCAAGAAGAACAAGATGATAAATTTTTATATATATATTTTTAAAAATTTTCAGTTTTTATGATTTTTCAATTTTATATTAACCCGAAATTACAAAAAGAAAATAACTACGCCATCCCCGGCAACGACGCCATTTGATTTGTGCTAAGTTTTGTGATCAAGTAATTAATTACCGTAATCAAGAACGGCGTCGCTTAGCTAGCCGGTGAGTATGGGGTCCACAGGGATTTTGTGTATTCTCAATTTGTTCTAACGAGTTAATTCCAAACGGTGTTGGATTGATTATCACTAAAAACTAAGTTGATTTGGACTAGGATTAAAATCTTGCTAGGGTTAGGTTTAGATTAAGTTTCGAAAGTTAATATTCCACACTGCTTTCAATACCCTAATTTAGATCTATTTAGGTGTTATGGTAATAATAAATAAAGGGGATTAGGACGATCGGAAAGAAACGATGTTTCTTCCTCTAGGTCCTTGTCCGTCCTTTCTTAATTCTTACCCTAACCTCCATAGAAAACATGCACAACCGGTCTTTTAAACTACGGTATCACCGTTACCTCGTGGGGTAGGGTGCCGTAGGGAGCGGTGTGTGTATGTATGCATGGAATCCTATGAATTAATATGTGATGGGCAAGAAAGGAGTGAGAGATTTTCATCTCTCAAACATTTCCTATTTCTAACCCTAACAAGTGAGGAACTACTCACTCATTAGGGGATTGATAAAAGACATTTTTTTATGAGTTTTCAATTTAAAAAGACTAACTATCTAAACTACGGCAGATTAATAAAAGTGCTAAACTAATTAACTAGGGCAGATAATAAAATCTATACTAAGGCAGAAAGGAATTTAAGAACTAGGGCAATGAAAAAAAATCTACTTACTTTATTCGATGCTCTCAAAACATTACAATGGATTTCTGAATTTTGATCAATGAAAAGAGGCATAAAAAGAGGCATACATCAAAAAGAGCTTTAGGGTTTCTATTTATAGATTATAGAAAGCCTAGGGTTACATTCGATACAGATCTGCATTTACAAATTTACCCCTAAGAAATCTTGTCAACGCACTGCCACATCGTCAAACGACGCATCGACACGTGCTTCTCATGGCCACGGAACCGCGGCCAAAAGCCATGTTTGGCCGCGGATCCGCAGCCATATAGAGGGTTCTTGGGCTGTGTTTTTCTGGGTTTCTTCTAGTTGCATCTGGCTTCTTGTTTCTTCACTTGGTTTCTCAGATTGTCTTCTAGTTTTCTTCCAGATTTCCACAGTGCATAATATCGTAGACTTTACCGTTTGCTTCGTGTCGAAGTCTTAAACCTTGCGCTGCCTTTGTACTTTATGAACTTGTTCATTGATCTTCATTGTCCCTCAAACTGTAGGCATGATCAAGATTCTTCCATTTGTCGGTCGTAGTCTCACTTTTATATCGTCATTTCATCAATTTAACTGTTTTGTTCCGAGAACCTGTAACCTGAAACTATGTAGCAGACATGGATCAAAAGCACCTGTTTATTTATAGAATGAATAAGAATGGGGAATATAATAATGCAAAATTATGATATGAACAGACTACCAGACATGCAAGCCAGAGCTGATAAAGTATGGCGAAAGAGTGCAACAACTGCTGACAAAAATCCCTTCCTATACCCTGGAGAATATACCGCGAGCGGAAAATAGCAAGGCAGATGCATTGGCCAAATTGGCTATGGAGCTGGCCGATGAAGATCTCGATGACGTAAAGATCATTATGCAAAACCGCAGGGTTCTCGCGCCAATAAATATGTCTTCGGAAGACCTAATAGAGTCATCTGAAGGAAAAGAAACGATCAAACAAGTAACCCTTCGAATAGAGGACGAATAAAAGGTCATCGACTGGAGGGAAGTCTTCATAGACTACTTCAAATCCCAACGAACGCCCAAAAATGCGTCATCTAGATATCGGCTCATGAAACGGGCTTTGTCTTTCGCCTTCGTAAATGAAACTCTATATAAAAGATCGTTCGACTACTTATGGCTTAGATGCCTGGGGCCGAAGGAAGCAAAGAGAGTCGTCCAAGAAACTCAAGATGGACTCTGCCGTTCTCATCTGGCTGGACCAAAGATGAAGCTGAAGATAAAAAGAATGAGTTATTATTGGCCCACAATGATTCAGGACTACCTCGAATATGCGAAGCAGTGTCACTCGTGCCAAATTCACGGGGACTTCATCCATCAACATCCAAATCTGCTACACCCAACAGTGGCTAGCTAGACATTTGAATTATGGGGAACCAATATAATTGGCCCTATCGAACCGGCATCATCTAAAGGATATCGGTTCATATTGGCAACGACCGATTACTTCTCTAAGTTGGTAGAAGCAGTACCACTAAGGGAGGTGAAGACGGAGAATATCCTCCATTTCTTCAGAACCCATGCCATCTATCGGTTCGGCACTCCGTGACAAATTTTCTCGAATAATGGGCTAGCTTATAGAAGCCATAAAATAAGGCACTTCGCACAACAACATAAAATAGATTAGAGATACTCTTAAGTCTATAATCCTCGGGTCAACGGTCTAGCTGAAGTTTTCAACAAGATCTTAATAAAGATTATAAAGAAAACAGTGTCCAGAAACAAAAATGACTGGTACAAAAGGCTGCATAAAGCTCTCTGGGCGTACCAAACAACGTTCAAGACAGCCATGAATACAACACTATACGTAATAGTGTTCGGTATGGAAGCAGTGCTCCTGTTGGAAATAGAACTCCCCTCTCTATGAGTAGCAGTTCGATACGAGCTGATAGATGAAGAAAATGCTCATCTTAGGCTTGAGGAGCTCAACACCCTCGATGAAACTCGCCTTATAACACAACAAAATCTGGAGTCTTATAAGGCAAAGAAGACGCGGTCATATGAAAAACTGATCAAACCGAGAACATTCTACCAAGGCGAACTCATACCAGTCGTCAAAAGACCAATGATCCCCAATCGTACAAAACGGGAGAAGTTTGAGCCAAACTATGAAGGCCCATATATCATAGACAAAGTCTATCAAGGTGGAGCCAAGCTACTTATGGATATGCATGGCGAAAGATCCTTCCGGCCAATAAATGGTCGATTCCTCAAAAAATACTACCCTTGACGAGTTACGACTTAGGTCAATGATAGATGACGACATTTGTGTCCACTCGCTATCTTCCTGAGTCAGAATTTTGAGAGTAGTATCCAAAAAGCCCCGTCGTCCCAAAATGGGAAGGCTGGACCGAGATGTCCCTAAACTAATAATGGACCGAAACGTTCTTAAACTAATACTCACCTAAAAAATGGTGATAATAGGACCGAAATGTCCCTAAGAGAACAATGGACCAAGATTTCCCTAAACTAATAATGGACCGAAACGTTCTTAAACTAATACTCGCCTAAAAAATGGTGATAATATGATCAAAATGTCCCGAAACTAACAATGGACCGAGATGTCCCTAAACTAATAATGGACTGAAACGTCCTTAAACTAATTCTCACCTCAAAAATGGTGATAATAAGACCGAAATGTTCCTAAACTAATAATGGATCGAGATGTCTTTAAACTAATAATGGACCGAAATGTCCCTAAACTAATATGCATCCCCAAAATGGGAATGCTGGACCGAAAATTCCTTAAACTAAAACTTTGACTCAAACATGGCGATAATGAACCGAAATGTCTCTAAACTAGTGTCACGCCCCGCTTCCCGGTATACGGCGAAGGGGACGGGACAAGACCGCTACGTATTTACTGTGAAGTAAATACGCTAAGCGTATCTAAGCAATATAAAATTAAAGCATAAGAGACAAGATATAATAAAAACAGCAACTTTATTTATTCACATTCTTTCTTTACAATGCATGGAAAGTAAATACAACTGAAATAAAGCAATGCCTAAACAATGGCATAACAGAAATGAAAAGTACTGAATGGAAAGTGTACAATGACTAGAGCTCGGGGTCGTCACTGAACTGGTCCAAATCTTCAGCAGTAGGCTCGATCTCTGACGTGTCCAGATCACCTGACGATATTCAAAGAAGAAAGAAAGAGAATGTCATCAGCGAACAGATCGCTCGGTAAGTCCCAAAAATAAGGGAGAAATAGAATAGACAGAAAAGAAGGTAGCTTTTAAAGTTGTGTTATATGGTTAAAATGTTGTGTTAACGCTGTTGTTTGTAGCTTGGTACAGAAGATGCCAGTGTATACGAGAGGAGTCCCACTTACACCGGAGACTTTGGTAACCCGAAGTACAAGGCTCCGTCAATAATACCACGGAACAACGGCATGGATGTAATTAAGTCTTAAGTGACCATCTCATGCCACCTTTAACATATTCCGTACCAGTCTACCCCTTAAACCCCGAGATGTCTTGTTTGTATTGTATTGTATTGTAAATTGTATTGATTGTATAAATGGATGACTGACCAAAACCATGATATCAGTAAACGGATGTAACCGGAGAATCATGTATGTAACTGTAGAATCATAGATGTAACTATATAATCATGTAAATGGAATGTATATCCATGGTTCGGTTCAGTCAAGTTGATAGATTGAATAATGGATTCATGGATTCATTTTGATTTGTAATATTGTAAATTGTAAATTGTAGATTGTAGATTGTAAATTGTACTTGAATCATATTCAAGTCAGATTATAATGAGACTCAAACTTTGTCAGACAATTAGAAAAGTAAATTGATGTTCTGATTGTTTTGATGTTATCGGTAACCGCTGCATATGGGCGGCAGGATTTGTGTCTTTTTCAAAAACGATTACCGTATTGATAACACCGTTGTTAAGTTGTTTACCTTAGATAGGCAAGCACCAACTTCTCCGGCTCCCTGAGACTCAAGAGATTGGTCCCGCTTAAACCTATTTTTACTAGGGTCCTTATTGCAATTTACAGAACTTGAGGGGGTTTTATGTAAAATACTTTTGTATAGTTTTCAAAATACAACCCATGTATTTATTAATCGTCTTTATAGTTGTAATAATTGTAGATTTTATACTTGTGATAATTCTAATGAGAATAACCTAACTTTCATAATATATGGTATTAAAGTGTAATATTAAACTTGTATGGAATTCATGGTATTTTAATGTAAAATGAATCTAGTGATTTTTAGAAAAAAAGGTGGAATATTTATATTATTACAAAATAGATATTTTAAGGATATATATACATATATTTATACAAAAATAATTTTAATATATATTTTATATTCTAAAAATCTCATTTTCTTAATATGTCGTGTTTTAAATCTTTCGAGACCGAATGCTCCTTGCGGAGATCTGAATCTCGTACTACTAAGCCTGAGGATATGCTATAATCCGCACCATCCCGAATGGGTTCCGCAAATGGGTTGTAGCGGCGCTTTGCAAAGATTTGTATAAATACTAAATCCTTTAGAAAACGGTTTTTTTAAAGTAAATGGTATTTATTTGTAATGATGTCGTCTACCTGTATTCTATATTCCCAAGGGTATTGTGCTATGTTTCATATGAGTGTGTGAGAAGGTAGGTCATTACCTCGTGATCTACTTAAAGGTATAGCAAGTTCTGTGATGTTAAATGTAGAATTGAAACTATGTAATATTTAAATGAAAAATACAGTAAAATGAAATAGTAATTATTTTTGATATGAAACTTGATCAATATGATTGATTAATTTTTAATAGTCAACATGAAATTGTTTAAGTATAATTGTATTAAAGAAAAGTGACGTTTTATAAAGAAACCGAATTGGAAATCGGATTTGTTCCGATTCCGTCAGGTTTGTAATTCCGTATTTCTAAAATAGAATAGAGTAGTTAGAATGGGGACTTACGGGTTTAGGACAACCAGGAGAGGGAGAAGGATCGGGAGGAGGAGTCGGTGCGTCGTTTCGTCGTCGGGAGCTCCTAGAGTCATCGTCGGAATTTCCGCCGGAGATTTCCCCGGAGCTTCGCCTTTCGCTCACTTCGATTGCACACAAGGTTTCTAATGATTTCTTGAGAGTTGGCTCAGTGTTTTGGGGTAAGGGGGTAGTGTGTAGGGTTGGTATTTATAGGGTTAGGCTAGATGAAGGGTTTAAATCGAAAAAATGTAAAAATATATTAAAAAATGGAGTAAATGGGACTTTTTGAATTCTCTAGAACTGATCTGGGAAATTGAAGTGTGCAGGGGGGTAGAGAATGCCAAGAGACACAACAATGGTGAAGGGGACTCGGCGGTCTGGCCGAGTCCGGCCGGCGGCGCCGGCCTGAGTCGGCCGGTCCGCCGAGTCCCCTTCACCGATCTCGGCCGAGTCGAGGGGTCGGAGGGTGGCTGGTTGGTTGGGGTGCTCACTGGTATATTTAGTTTTGTGGGTTAAGTAGGGTTTTTTGTGAGAAATGCACGTGTAACTGTTGGTATTCTAAAAATTTCAAAACAAAATAAGATTAAAAATAATGTGGGGTATGGGATTTGAACTCTGGTGGCTTGGTTCAGCAGTGCAAGGTATTACCAATGAGCTAAAAGCTCCTTCTTGTAATTATGGAGCTATTTAATTATTTAAATTAGTCACAGGAAATGTAAATACCCCAAGTATACATTAATTTTAAAGCAAATTTTTGTACATTAAAAATGGAGTTGTAACATTCTTTTAACTTGAAATTAAAAAGCATAATAATTACTTATATCTTTTGCTCAGGCTAAAATACCCCTTTATGGATTTTGAAAAAATTTGTATAGGTAAATTAGGGTTGTTACATTCTACCCTCCTTATAAAAATTTCGTCCTCGAAATTTGTAAAAAGAAACTGTAACAGATTCAAGGAAAGTTTGGTGACTAAAGTACTAACAGTGTATGAAAAATAAAAAGGTGGTGCAAGTGTTTAAAAATGTGAAAGAGACTTACTAGTGTTACCATGGTCAACTGTCCTTGCTTCTATGGCTGCTAAGGTGTAAGCCCGTCGCCGTGGCATGTTCCTCCTAGATGGAGGCATATTCCCCTGTACTCGAGGCATGTTTCTCAGTGCCTGATGGAATTGGCGATTTGGCTGAGCAGGAAATCCACGTGGAAGTGGTGCTGGGAGTGCAGGACGAGTTGCAGGAGCCTGGATAACTGGCTGCTGCGGGTAGTTGACGGGTGTGTGAGCTGGATTGCGTCTATAAGGACAGTTTCCAATTCCATGATTGGACGCGCCACAAACCAAGCATAGGCCTTTTGCGCGCCTACAGTTTTTCCAAAAGTGTCCTTCTCTCTTGCAATAAAAGAAAAAATCGGGCCTTGGCTAATCATTGGCTTCTTCCAGTCTTCTGAGTTAAACAGCTGGCCTTGAAGAGGCCCCTCCTACCATTTGAGTGGCAGGGCGTTTCACTCCTGCAGACTGAGGTCTGCCCCTTGCCTTTATCACTGCCTCATAACTGCGGGCAGCTTCCAGAGCATCTTCATGAGTTGGAAATTTCCCTGTGGCTGGTGCAGCCTGGATTTCCGTGTCCAAACCTTGTTGAAATCGACGGGCTCTGATCTCATCCGTTGGTATCAGGTGTGCCGCAAATCTGTTACGGTCTTGTATTAGCTGTGTAGTATGTGATATCTAAAAATTTGAATTACTGAGACATATCTTACCGACTTAGCATGGTGAACTCAGCGTCATACTCATCTTCTAACTTGATCCACATAGAACCTTTCTGCATATGGATGAACTGCTGTTCCTTGGCAGACTTGGCAGTCAAAGGGAAGTATTTCGCGTCGAACCTATCGCGAAAAGTCTTCCATTCAATGGGCTGATCAAGACGGCTTTCTTCCGCCTTCCACCAGTTCCGTGCATTGTCCGTGAGCTGTAATTTTGCCACACGAACCCAAGCTATATCTGGCACTTGTGCCGCTGCCAGATCATCTTCTATGCTTTTTGCCCATTCCTCGCTTCAAGTAGGCTTCCCTTTCAGGAGAACTATTTGGGATGTAAAGCCCTGAATTGCTTTACCCTGGGTGCTTCAGTCTCGGGACGGTTTAAGAGCTGCTGCTGTCCCTCTGGGAGGCTGCGGATCGATTCAAGCAGAACTGTTTGCTTGGTGGGTGGAGCAGGAACAGTAGGTACGATTGGTAGTGAAGGTGGAGTGTTGTTGAAGTTGGTGCTTGTGTTGGTTGGGGAATTCATAACCTTGAAAATTTTAGGTTAGGACAGATTCAAATACATGAAATGATAAAATTCAAGGAATATGAAATTGTAAGATTCAAGGAACATGAATTGTAAAGAATGTTTTAGTTGCTGGTTCTTGTGTTATATTGCTTAGGTTGTTCACACAGAACATAACTGCATAGTATGGTTCTATACAGCTCTGACCTACATGGGCCACCAACAAAACCTGTCATGCTCCGCTTCCCGGTGTACGGCAAAGGGGACGGGACTAGGCCGCTACATCTTTACTGTGAAGTAAATACGCTAAGCGTATCTAAGAAATATAAAAGTAAAGCACAAGAGACAAGATATAATAAAAACAACAACTTTATTTATACACATTCTTTCTGTACAATGCATGGAAAGTAAATACAACTGAAATAAAGCAATGCCTAAACAATGGTATAACAGAAATGAAAAGTACTGAATGGAAAGTGTACAATGACTAGAGCTCGGAGTCGTCACTGAACTGGTCTAAGTCTTCAGCAGTGGGCTCGATCGCTGACGTGTCCAGATCACCTGATGACATTTAAAGAAGAAAGAAAGAGAATGTCGTCAGCGAACATATCGCTCGGTAAGTCCTAAAGATAAGGGAGAAATAGAATAGATAGAAAAGAAGGTAGCTTTTAAAGTTGTGTTATATGGTTAAAATTTTGTGTTAACACTGTTGTATGTAGCTTGGTACAGAAGATGCCAGTGTATACGAGAGGAGTCCCACTTACACTGGAGACTTTGGTAACCCGTAGTACAAGGCTTCGTCGATAATACTACGGAACAACGGCATGGATGTAATTACGTCTTAAGTGACCACCTCATGCCACCTTTAACATATTCCGTACCAGTCTACCCCTTAAACCCCGAGATGTCTTGTTTGTATTGTATTGAATTGTAAATTGTATTGATTGTATAATTGGATGACTGACCGAAATCATAATATCAGTATATAGAAGTAACCGGAGAATCATGTTTCTAACTGTAGAATCATGGATGTAACTGTATAATCTTGTAAATGGAATGTATATCCATGGTTCGGTTCAGTCAAGTTGATAGATTGAATAATGGATTCATGGATTCATTTTGATTTGTAATATTGTAAATTGTAGATTATAGATTATAAATTGTAAATTGTAGATTTTATATTATAGAATGTACTTGAATCATATTCAAGTCAAATTATAATGAGACTCAAACTGAGTCAGACAATTAGAAAAGTAAATTGAAGTTCTGATTATTTTGATGTTATCGGTAACCGCTGCACATGGGCGGCAGGATTTGTGTCTTTTTCAAAGACGATTACCGTATTGATAACACCATTATTAAGTTGTCTAACTTAGATAGGCAAGCACCCACTTCTCCGGCTCCCTGAGGCTCAAGAGATTGGTCCCGCTTAAATCTATGTTTACTTGGGTCCTTATTTCAATTTATAGAACTTGAGGGGGTTTTATGTAAAATACTTTTGTATAGTTTTCAAAATACAACTCAAGTATTTATTAATCATCTTTAAAGTTGTAATAATTATAGATTTTATACTTGTGACAATTCTAATAAGAATAACCTAACTTTCATAATATATGCTATTAAAGTGTAATATTAAACTTGTATGGAACTTGATCGCACGCCGATAAGCGTGTCGGATGTTCAAAATTCTAAAGTATAACCGCGATCAGGACGGTGTCGCTTTGCAGCTAGCCAGTTAAGCACGGGTCGATCCACAGGGAGATGGTTGTATGTCCTTTCTTATTTTAGACGAGTCAATAAAGAATTTGTATGTGTTTGTTCAAACTAACCTATGTGTTTTATATGCAAGTATGAAGTTGTTAAGAAAAAGATACGAAATTGTAAGCTAAAAAAATCCGTACTCAAAACCTTTGAGCCGAGTCTTGACCAATTGAAGCTAGAGCAATCGGCAACAACGTGGATTAGGGGATTTAAGCGCGGTATTCGTGGAATCCGGCTTATTTACGCTTGTCCTTCCGTTCTTGTCTCTTGCTTTCGCCTCCGGCCAAACCGAACGCAACCGGTCTCGATTAGGAATCACCGTTACCTTGTTAGGGTAGGGTGCCTAACGGAGCGCTTGCGTAACGTTTGGGCGGAGTTCAATGGAAAATAACGAGAAAAGGAAATGAGCAAAGAAATGTTAACTTACAATATCATATTGATTCTTAACAACAACAATAATTACAACCATTCACAAAAAGAACCAAAAAGAGCAAAAGAAAATAACAAAGAAAAGAAAAGATTACAAGTAATTAAGTGCATAAATTTAAGTTGCAAGAAAGTAAAGCAAGGTAATAAAAAGCAAGTAATAAAAAGCGAGAGAGAAAACTAGAAACTAGAACTCAAGACAAGCATGGGATCAATAGCCAACCCTTAAACTTGCAAGCTCAATCAAGAGGTTGCAAGATCAAGAGAAGGGTAAAGAACTCATGTGAAGTGAAGAACTAATTTCCATAAGAAAATACAACCCTTGAGATCAATAACTAACCCTTAACATTTCAAGCTCAATGAAGAGGTTGAAAGATCAAGAGGAAGCAAAAATCTCAAGGGGAAGCTAAACAAATAAGAATGATACAAAAACCATCATCTTCATTCACATGCACTCAATTCTCTCACTACATTTCCAAGGAGGAAGAATGAAGAAGAAGAAGAAGAAAACTAAAACTAGCAAAAAGAGGCTTAAGAACTTCACACCATTGTCTTGGCTCAGATCTGGGGTTATTTACAGGAGGGGAAATGGAAACCTAGGGCAACAATATGGCTCAATATGAAGTACCCAAACTACCCCTGAAAACTCTCCCACTGAAGAGCTAGTACGGCCGCGGAACCGCGGCCTATACCCACTATTGGCCACGGTTTCGCGGCCATGCAGTAGAGTTGGGTGGTCGTCTTGTGTGTGCTTCCCTGGTTTACTTTTTCCTCGTGTTTGCCAACTTTACACTGCACAAAATCTTCCAGAATATCTTCAGATTCCTTAGTCCAAGATTGCATTATTTTCTTTACTTTTGACTTTATCTCCCTCGAGCTCCGCGCACCCATTGATTCTTGTGCAGCCCCCCTCGTGCTCTGTGCTTGTCCGAGACACGAATGACCACTGTCATATATCTTGTCTCTGGAACTGGTACTCGGCACTGGACGGATATGGATGACCGGAACCCGGCTTTTATCTGCTGTCAACAGATGTTCTGCTTTTGGCGTAACTGTGGAGATTTTGTCTTGATTTGCAATATTTGTACTGGAAACCTGTGATCTGTAAATATGTAACAAACACGGATTAAAAGCACCTACCTATAAACACACGAGCGTAAGAATGGGCGGTGTAAAGTGCAATATTCTGTTATGAACAAATACCCCCAAATTTAACATTTGCTCGTCCCGAGCAAAACCAATTATTCACAAAAATAAAATCCTAACCGCACTTTCGTAGGGAACGCGATTGCACTGAGCGCGTGCAACAAGCCGTTAAACCTCTAGGTGTCCCTAGTAGGAGGAGTGTTGTCTCCTGAGGGTTTTCAGCGGATACTACCCACAAAATCCCGTCGAGCTAGTGTCATAAGTTAACAATGATTCTACTCCTATAGCTTAGTATTTACGTTAGAAACTCTATCATCCTAAGTTAGAAATATTCAACCCTTATTTTTCACACCTCCTATCTATTTAACCTTAGATCATATACATTCCAAAAAAAGTTTAAAAAGATATTGGTTCTCCTGAGTTTTCCTTCTAAAGTGTGGCCTTAAATCAGGGATTTTTATCAACTTTACAGAAAACACAAGTCTTATTCTTTATTTCTATCTCTTATCCAAACATCAATTGTATACCCCTACGTGTGTGTATATTTGCACCCCTACACTCAAGAATTCAATTCAAGCTATAATACCCTTGCCCTAATACCTAATACTACTTCTTTTCATTTAATGATGGATGGTGTTGCTCACACACTTTTCATACGACTATTAATGCTTCTTGAGGCACTAACGGCCGATTACTGAATGTGTGGGCTTTAAATCGTAAATAGCAGTTTTCAGGTCTTGACTTTATTCTATTTTTTCTTTTTCTTTTTCTTTTTCTTTTTCTTTTTCAAGACCGGATATATTTTTCAATATGCTCTTTTGGTGTTTAGCTTTAAATACCATTTTTTTCTTTCATACTAGGCTTTCAGGCAAGAGTATTTCTAGGTATCCTTTACTATCCCAAGTTTCAAGGTGCGTGTAGGTGCAGTTTGTAGGGTATATACTTTCTGAATTTGAACTCAAGAAAAGAAACTATTTTTCAGACTTATCCTCCAGTAAAGCTTTAATACTTTCCCTTCATCTTGACTTAACTCAAGAACTGAACTGAAAAAACTGTAAGGACGTATACTTACCAAAGTTAGACAGAATGAGGGTTATTTTTGGGGTTTTCAATCCCTAAGCCTAGAATTTAGTTATTTCTAACATATCAACTAAACTTTCAGAATAAAAATCTAAGTTACCCTATTAGCTAACTTGACGACAAAGTTTTTATATTTTTTGGAAAATTTTCAATTTTTGTGGGTGTTTAATAAGGTATGCAAATGCAAAATATACAAATGAATGCGAAGGAAGAAAGCTTACCGAGCACACCCCCAAACTTAAACTTGACAGTGCCCTCACTGTCAAGCTACACCAAGAGGGTCAAAAATGTCGGCGCTCCCTAGAAACAAATTATATACAAAACAAAAACAAAAACAAAAAATATATACAAAAAAGAGTCCCCCCCAAACTTAAGTAAAACAGTGTTTCCACTGTTAAGCGTTGAAGTTCAGGATTAGGGGGGAAAGAGAATGGTATCAAGCTATACAAGGCCTTACAAAGGCCAAAAGTTAACACCAACCATTCAAAAATTCTATCTCTGTAAGATGCGGGTTAGTGAAAGAAGGTGAAGAGGAAAGAAATGGAGAATACGCGAGACCGTATGGAGATAGAAGCGGGATACGGTCTTGGTATATGAGAAGAAGAATGGCGGAAGGGAGAAGGAAGTGGAATACGAACTTGAGGGTGGAAATGGAGTGAATAGATTAGAACAATTTGTGATGACCGATGTGTGAAAAGCGATTGTGCTAATATATTAACCCGTCGAGAAATGGGATCAAATCCCTAAAGATTCGTGAGAAACCATGGGTACACCGAACTTGGTAAACCAGACAATGGAAATGGAAGTGATACGGTTTCTTGCCAGGTCGGAATGATGGAAAGGATGGAGGGAAGTGGTTGAGGAAGGTTATCGGTTAAAGGTTTAGGAGGGTGTACACAGTTAGTGACAGGAACAGGATGAACTGGAAAATCCGACTCATCAATTAAAACTGGTTCATCCTCAAAGCTATCCTCAAAATTCTCCTTAAAATTTAGCGCATCCATGCATTTCTCTTCAAAATCCAGACGCATATGGGGTTCGGGAAAAATATTTAATGACTCGGGATGATGAATTGGAGATAAAAACTCTGCCAAATCTACAGGTTCATCATCCAAAATATTCCCGGCGTCAATATCCTTAATCAAGTGAAAGTCAATTTTCTCAGACACCTTATCAAAAGCATGGATTTCAATCAATTCAGGTTCTAAGATGGAGGTGTAGAAGTCAAAAGGATTGGGTGTGGTTTCACTTGGCAAGGTCCCTTCACAATCTAGCAAATCAAACACTACAAAGTCGCACAACTCATTAAACATTCTATCTTCAACTGATAATTCATTTGGAACACTTGATAGACTTTCAACACAGGAGTTGTGGGATTCAATTTGAAACGGGTAGGTTTGATTTGGAAGGGTATACAGCTCACTCTCTCCACTCAAATTCTCAGCCTGTCCTACCGCCTCTTCATACATTGGAAAATTTGGAGCTAGCTGGAAACTAGCTACCGGGTCAGTAGGTTGTATGAGAGCGGCTATGGACGCATTCAAATCCATCATTTGTTGGCTTGACGCTACCCTAAAGTCTTCCAACGACTGTTCCAGACTAGACATAGGTTGTGAAGGGGTTTCAGTAAAAGATTCAAAGTTGTTTGGATACTGAAAACTCCCAAATGGCGGTTCTGAAGCAATGTCTAGGGAATGTGCAAAGGTAGGCTAGGATTGGTAGGAATTGAATGGTTGGATAGGGGTAGGATCAACATTTGGATAAGAAGGTGAATGAAATTGTTGATCCCAAGAATTTGAAGTGGTGAAAGGAGTGAAAGATCGGCTACGAGATTGTTCAATACGTTCAGCGATGGACAAAGGACGACTTGCAAAAGGGGTATCAACATAAGCGGGTGCGGGAGGTGGAAAAGGTTGATACAGAGTGGAATGAGGAGTGCAAGTGTTTGTCCTAGACTCTGCTATGCGATCTTTCAGTGAAACTTTGGGCATGGAGGGGTCGTTCGATGTTCGGCCAAAGCAAGAACCGTAAGAAGTAATGTCTGGTTGTGGGTACCAAAGTTCGGCAAGAGTTTTTCGAGGTGGGGTACCCATGATATGAAAAGAGAAAGAAAGAAAGGAAGAGAAAAGGAGGTGAAAAAGAATGTGATTTTTTTTTTTTAAAAAATTTTTAGTTAGATATTAACAAAAGAAAGAAATATACACAAAAAAAATCTGGACAAAAACAATCACGACACAAAAATACCACACATCTAATCGTTCTAGGGTTCACCTAGGTCAACTAGACCTGCTCCAGAACTTGATTGTCGAAGTAAAACTGTGTCGAGAAACGGGCTCAAGATACACTGATCACGAGGCCAGGTAAGTGCAGAGATAAGGGGAGGTTTTCCAACGCTTTCGCGAAGTTCCTTAATTAAATAACCCTTTCTCTTTTGACGGTTTCGCCGTTAACACTTTCCTAGACACCCCATAAACAATGTACCGTTAAGCGAGGTTCTAAACACGGTTAACTTCTCCTAGTGAGCGCGAAGTCCTTAAGGCTTAAAGTCTAGTTTCTTTTAAATTTTGTGCGGGTAAACGTTATGCTCAAGTTCGTGATTTGTGGGCCACGGAAAAGGTGATGAAATCCTTTACCGTATGTTGTGGGGTTCGCTTGCCCTTAAGTCCGTATTAATGTATGCAATGCGCAATTCAATAAAAATTCTATAAAGAATTAAACAATCGTTTTTTAGTTTAAGCACGGCACTGCAACAAATACGGGTTAGTCAATTTTTTTAGCGTTTGCTAGCGAACTTGCAAAGAATCCTGCAAAGAATAGTATATTGGATGCATCGGATTTGAGAAGAAGGTGTTAGTAAAATACGTACCGTTAATTTTTGGGTTAGGAAACCCCCGTTGAATCAAATCCTGTAAGCTTGAAAAGTTCGCTTGCGCGGGTCAAACTACCCGGATCTTTGGCACTGTACTTTGCAATCACCTTAGCCTTGAACGTACACTTTGCTCCCCACAATCGCCGTTTGCAAATCCGCAAAAATCTGCAGACTTGCTCACAAAAATGATCAAAAATAACAAAAAGATTTTTTTTATTTATAAATATATACAAAAAGAATATTAACCCGAATAACAAGAAAGAAAATACGCTACCGTCTCCGCGGCAACGGCGCCATTTGATCACACGCCGATAAGCGTGTCGGATGTTCAAAATTCTAAAGTATAACCGCGATCAGGACGGTGTCGTTTTGCAGCTAGCCGGTTGAGCATGGGTCGATCCACAGGGAGATGGTTGTATGTCCTTTCTTATTTTAGACGAGTCAATAAAGAATTTGTCTGTGTTTGTTCAAACTAACCTATGTGTTTTATATGCAAGTATGAAGTTGTTAAGAAAAAGATACGAAATTGTAAGCTAAAGAAATCCGTACTCAAAACCTTTGAGCCGAGTCTTGTCCAATTGAAGCTAGAGCAATCGGCAACAACGTGGATTAGGGGATTTAAGCACGGTATTCGTGGAATCCGGCTTATTTACGCTTGTCCTTCCGTTCTTGTCTCTTGCTTTCGCCTCCGGCCAAACCGAACGCAACCGGTCTAGATTAGGAATCACCGTTACCTTGTTAGGGTAGGGTGCCTAACGGAGCACTTGCGTAACGTTTGGGCGGAGTTCAATGGAAAATAACGGGAAAAGGAAATGAGCAAAGAAATGTTAACTTACAATATCATATTGATTCTTAACAACAACAATAATTACAACCATTCACAAAAAGAACCAAAAAGAGCAAAAGAAAAGAACAAAGAAAAGAAAAGATTACAAGTAATTAAGTGCATGAATTTAAGTTGCAAGAAAGTAAAGCAAGGTAATAAAAAGCAAGTAATAAAAAGCGAGAAAGAAAACTAGAAACTAGAACTCAAGACAAGCATGGGATCAATAGCCAACCCTTAAACTTGCAAGCTCAATCAAGAGGTTGCAAGATCAAGAGAAGGGTAAAGAACTCATGTGAAGTGAAGAACTAATTTCCATAAGAAAATACAACCCTTGAGATCAATAACTAACCCTTAACATTTCAAGCTCAATGAAGAGGTTGAAAGATCAAGAGGAAGCAAAAATCTCAAGGGGAAGCTAAACAAATAAGAATGATACAAAAACCATCATCTTCATTCACATGCACTCAATTCTCTCACTACATTTCCAAGGAGGAAGAATGAAGAAGAAGAAGAAGAAAACTAAAACTAGCAAAAAGAGGCTTAAGAACTTCACACCATTGTCTTGGCTCAGATCTGGGGTTATTTACAGGAGGGGAAATGGAAACCTAGGGCAACAATATGGCTCAATATGAAGTACCCAAACTACCCCTGAAAACTCTCCCACTGAAGAGCTAGTACGGCCGCGGAACCGCGGCCTATACCCACTATTGGCCACGGTTTCGCGGCCATGCAGTAGAGTTGGGTGGTCGTCTTGTGTGTGCTTCCCTGGTTTACTTTTTCCTCGTGTTTGCCAACTTTACACTGCACAAAATCTTCCAGAATATCTTCAGATTCCTTAGTCCAAGATTGCATTATTTTCTTTACTTTTGACTTTATCTCCCTCGAGCTCCGCGCACCCATTGATTCTTGTGCAGCCCCCCTCGTGCTCTGTGCTTGTCCGAGACACGAATGACCACTGTCATATATCTTGTCTCTGGAACTGGTACTCGGCACTGGACGGATATGGATGACCGGAACCCGGCTTTTATCTGCTGTCAACAGATGTTCTGCTTTTGGCGTAACTGTGGAGATTTTGTCTTGATTTGCAATATTTGTACTGGAAACCTGTGATCTGTAAATATGTAACAAATATGGATTAAAAGCACCTACCTATAAACACACGAGCGTAAGAATGGGCGGTATAAAATGCAATATTCTGTTATGAACAGAACTCATGGTATTTTAACGTAAAATGAATCTTGTGATTTTTAGAAAAAAAGGTGGAATATTTATATTATTACAAAATAGATATTTTAAGGATATATATACATATATTTATACAAATATAATTTTAATATATATTTTATATTCTAAAAATCTCATTTTCTTAAGATGTCGTATTTTAAATCTTTCGAGACCGAATGCTCCTTGCGGAGGTCTGAATCTCGCACTACTAAGCCCGAGGATGTGCGATAATCCGCACCATCCCGAACGGGTTCCCCAAATAGGTTGTAGCGGCGCTTTGCAAAGATTTGTATAAATACTAAATCCTTTTGAAAACGGTTTTATTAAGTAAATGGTATTTATTTGTAACGATGTCGTTTTCCCGTATTCTATATTCCCAAGGGTATTGTGCTATGTTTCATATGAGTGTATGAGGAGGTAGGTCATTACTTCGTGATCTACTTAAAGGTATAGCAAGTTCTGTGATGTTAAAAGTAGAATTGAAACTATGTGGTATTTGAATGAAAAATACAGTAAAATGAAATAGTAATTATTTTTGATATGAAACTTGATAGATATGATTGATTAGTGTTTAATAGTCAACATGAAATTGTTTAAGCATAATTGTATTAATGAAAAGCAAAGTTTTATAAAGAAACCGAATCGAAAATCGGATTTGTTCCGATTCCGTCGGATTTTGTAATTCCGTATTTCTAGAATAGAATAGAGAAGATAGAATGGGGACTTACAAGTTTAGGACAACCAGGAAAGGAAGAAGGATCGGGAGGAGTCGCCGGTGCATCGTTTCGTCGCCGGGAGCTCCTAGAGTCATCGTCGGAATTTCCGCCGGAGAATTCGCCGGAGCTTCGCCTTTCGCTCACTTCGATTTCACACAAGGTTTCTAATGATTTCTTGAGAGTTGGCTCAGAGTTTTGGGGTGAGGGGGTAGTGTGTAGATTTGGTATTTATAGTGTTAGGCTAGGGTTAGAGTAGATGAAGGGTTTAAATTGAAAAAATGTAAAAATATATTAAAATGTATTAAAAAATGGAGTAAATGGGACTTTTTGAATTCTCTGGAACTGATCTGGGAAATTGAAGTGTGCAGGGGGGTAGAGAATGCCAAGATACACAACAATGGTGAAGGGGACTCGGCCGATCTCGGCCGAGTCGAGGGGTCGAGGGGTGGTTGGTCGGTTGGGGTGCTCACTGGTATATTTAGTTTTGTAGGTGTAATGGGGTTTTTGTGAGAAATGCACGTGTAACTGTTGGTATTCTAAAAATTTCAAAACAAAATAAGATTAAAAATAATATAGGGTATGGGATTTGAACTATGGTGGCTTGGTTCAGCAGTGCAAGGTATTACTAATGAGCTACAAGCTCCTTCTTGTAATTATGGAGCTATTTAATTACTTAAAGTAGTCACAGAAAATGTAAATACCCCAAGTATACATTAATTTTAAAGCAAATTTTTGTACACTAAAAATGGAGTTGTTACATTCTTTTAACTTGAAATTAAAAAGCAAAATAATTACTTATATCTTGTGCTCAGGATAAAATACCCCTTTATGGATTTTTAAAAAATCTGTATAGGAAAATTAGGGTTGTTACATTCTACCCTCCTTATAAAAATTTCGTCCTCGAAATTTATAAAAGGAAAGTGTAACAGATTCAAGGAATGTTTGGTGACTAAAGTACTAACAATGTATGAAAAATAACAAGGTGGTGCAAGTGTTTAAAAATGTGAAAGAGTCTTACTAGTGTTACCTTGGTCAACTGTCTTGGCTTCTATGGCTGCTAAGGTGTAAGCCTGTCGCCGTGGCACGTTCCTCCTAACAGGAGGCATATTCCCCTGTACTCGAGGCATGTTTCTCAGTGCCTGATGGAATTGGCGATTTAGCTAAGCAGGAAATGCACGTGGAGGTGGTGCTGGGAGTACAGGACGAGTCGAAGGAGCCTGGATAGCTGGCTGGTGCGGGTAGTTGACGGGTATATGAGCTGGGTTGCGTCTATAAGGACAGTTTCCAATTTTGTGATTGGACGCGCCACAAACCAAGTATAGGCCTTTTGCGCGCCTACAGTCCTTCCACAACTGTCCTGCCTTCTTGCAATAAAAGCAAAAATCGGGTCTTGGCTGATCATTGGCTTCTTCCAGTCTTCTGAGTTCAACAGCTGGCCTTGAAGGGGCCCCTCCTGCCATTTGAGTGGCAGGGCGTTTCACTCCTGCAAACTGAGGTCTGCCCCTTGCCTTTATCACTGCCCCATAATTGCGGGCAGCTTCCAGAGCATCTTCATGAGTTGGAAATTTCCCTGTAGCTAGTGCAGCCTGGATTTCCGTGTCCAAACCTTGTTGAAATCGACGAGCTCTGATCTCATCCGTCGGTATCAGGTGTGCCGCAAATCTGTTACGGTCTTGTGTTAGCTGTGTAGTATGTGATATCTAAAAATTTGAATTACTGAGACATATCTTACCGACTTAGCATGGTGAACTCAGCGTCATACTCATTTACTGACTTGATCCATATAGAACCTTGTTGCAGATGGATGAACTGCTGTTCCATGGCATACCTGGCAGTCACAGTGTAACGATCGTGTTTTCTAACACCTAATAAAATATATTTGAATTTCTACTATCAAATAATTATTTACGTGTTTCGTTAATAGAAGAATAATTTTTAAAGTAATGTTAATAATTTTCAAAGTATTGAAAATAATTAAAGGAATTTTAATCTATTTATTGTTTTTATAGGCTTAAAATGTTTTATAATGCCTTAAAATAATCTGATATTTTTAGTATCGATTAAGATAATTAATTCGTAATTAAAAATGTTTTAAAGGATAAACTAGATTTTAATAACTAGCTAAGACCATAGGAATGGATATATTATTTAGTTTTAGCCCAAAATTATTTTTATACTAAAGATAACAATAAAATATATTTTCTGAAATTTTTCCATAATTTTTTCGTATTTTAAACTATTTTTGACACATTTTTAAAACCAAATTCAAATTTTTAAATGATGAACAGTTTATTATTTTTAATTTATAAAAATATTTATATATATATATATATATAATTATATTAAACCCCTTTAACCTGGACCGTTAGATCACAAGATCTAACAGCCCAGGCCCTCGCGGTGGCGCCCACGTGGTGGGGACCACGCGAAAATGCGTGGTCTCCACACGTAGACGCACGCGTGACGCGTGGTACAGGTTAGTGGGCTCGGCGGCGCGATCTCGGCCATTGGATCAAGATCCAACGACCACGAAGCGCTGGAAGTGGCAGTTAATGATTCTGAACGGTTGGGGCACGGATTTTTAGGTTTTTTTTTAACAGTTTTTAGATTTTTTGGTTGGTAAAAAACCCTATAAATAGACACTTTCAAACATTGATTTCTCACACATCAAAACTCCAAAAATTCTGAAAAAAATACCCACGCCTTCGTATCGACGACGCCGACTCTATAGTTCCACCCAAGCATCGAGGAAAAATCTGAGCGCAGAGCTTTTGAGGATTTTGTACAAGCATACGCTTTCAACCCATCGGCATCCGACTCATAGAATCCGCCCCTCTCTCCTCATCTGTCACCTTCTTCTTTTTTCAATAACCTTAGTTCCGACTTCTAATCAACAACCCCCCATTAAAATGATGTTATAATATTCTTGCATGCATATTCTTTTGTACCCTTAATGATGATAATCTTAACCTATGATTAAAATGGGTTCCGTAATCACTCCTATATGCCAAAAAAATGCTGCACTCTCATACAATATGGAATGTGACAGGCTTAATGTTATAACCCACGAGTATTAATTCACCCCTTACATACCTACACTCACCCATGCTACTTTTGTGATCTCGAAATAGGTTTCTTCCACAAAGATACCCTCGTTTTCTTAAAAAGTTATATTTTTTTTATATCCACACGAGATAAGATATTTGGAATAATTATTTTTAGATACGTTATAGATCTATATTTTTACGTACACCCTTTTCTTCGACTACTATAATGTTGCTAAATTCCTTCATCTTTTGGAAGGGGTTATTACTAAATTTAAATAACGACATGTGGTTTTTCCAACTTAGCCCCTTCCACTCGAAAGGATATTTTTATATCAATTCTTCTTAGAATATTAACTAAGGTTTAATGTATTACCCTAATAATAGGATAATGTTTTACGCGAATACCTCGTGGTTTATAGGCAATCGTCCTTGAAAAGGACACAAGTCCTGTCGTCCATATGCAGCGATTGCCAACACGAACGTATTTTCTAAAACGTTACCTCAAACTTAAAACACTATACTTTCATAAAATTATTATTTACAATAAAATACCTCAATTCATCCTAAAAAGAGATAATTTCTTTTAAATACCTTGACCTTTATTGAATGGTTATTTTCAACAAAGACCATAACCCGTATAACGATATTTTTCAAAAAGAATATCTAGAACAGTATTAAAAGATAATTTTCTAATAAATACCACAACCTTTTATTAAAAGGATATTTTTCTCAGTAAAATATTATGGGTTTTCCAAAATAATAAATATTTCAAACATCTTGGTTTTCTTAGAAATAATAAATATAGTTAAACACTATTATCCTTTATTAACTAAGTGTTCTATAAGATGATACGAAGTACATTACCAACTTTAGAAGATAACAAGATAAAATGAGCGGTTGTGGAAGACCATATTAAATGAGATCAACTTATTGATTACACGTCTATGACATATACAAAACATGTTACGGTTAGGGTTAGAATGCGCGGACCTAGGTATGGAATACTTATTGAGAAGATCCCGATATTTCGGATGACCAGTCTAATGTACGGACGACTATACATATATGAAGATCCCTGCAGGCAGAGTGACCAGTCCAATATGTGGACGACTACTAACCTGATATTCAGGCGAATACTAACGCTATATGAGGACGAATGATCCAAAATGTGGACGGCATATAATGCGGAAATTCCATGCCTAGAGGTATACGCACTAACTCTAATTCGTCAAAACCTTTATACTGAACCAGGGGGATGGGTAGTTTGATTAGGCAAGGAGATTCGGAACTCGGATTCCCCTACTACTCGATCAAGATCCCGGGAAGTGAAACGGTATATTTCACTTTCCCAGTTGTTATTCCGTGGCCACAACGGAATAATCGCGAGTATTCGAACCCTTGTTTAACAAACTAAAATGTTTACAATACCTATTGATATTCAACATAAACTCACATCATGTGCTATACCTACCTGTTACCTTATCTACCTTTCTTCATGAGACATGATTTATTCAGTATCTTGGATGTGGATATATTACCACTTTAGACTTGTTGTTTATTATGGAACTGAAGGGTGGTAATACCTGTGCACTTGAGTGATATTCATGCTAGACAAAGCTCCATCGTAGTTATGGGACACCTTTCGGGGATGTTCACGCTACCACATTGATTGCCATCCCAAGCATGAGCACCAGCTCATACTACTTCCAGCTAGTCATGGGATACCTCAAGGATACGAGTATGTTCACCAGTCAATTCCATCCATACACACCTTATTTAACCTGATCTAACTCTTAGACTGAATATTCGTTTGACTTGAGTTGAACCTTTACCAAACATATACCTCTGTCAACATATCTAATTCGCATACAACCTCATACCTTTAGACCCATGTACATCATATTCATTATATTTTTATACACCTGTTTGTTTCTATACCTACTTCCTTCTGAGGCAATCCTACCCGAGTATAACTCGCTGATGGACCTTCCTTTTCTTCCTCTATCTTTAGAATGTCTGTCGGATAAGAATGAGTATTATGGCGAGGATCAAGGTGTGAAGCCAACTTATGAAGATTATGCAGACTGGACGATGGAAGCTTAGCTAGATTTAATTTTTGTTGTTACCCACATATTTAGGGCTTTTGTTTCTCCTCGATATAATTAAACTACTTAGTTTATTTTACTCTTTCTTTTGGGATATAATAAAGTTTGGTTAATGGAAGTAAATGCCTTTTGCTTTTATTATTTTTGTTTTGGTACACATCCTGCATGTTAAATATTCATACGTTTAAGGTAACTGTATTGAATAGACCACCTTCAATACAGTTAGGTTGCAGACCAAGCCACGTCATCCTTCTCCTTCTTTTGGGAAGCGGGGCATGACACGTAGGGAAGTACTTCGCGTCGAACCTATCGCGAAAAGTCTTCCATTCAATAGGCTGATAAAGACGGCTTTCTTCCGCCTTCCACCAGTTTCGTGCATTGTCCGTGAGCTGTAATTTTGCCACACGAACCCAAGCTATATCCGGCACTTATGCCGCTGCCAGATCATCTTCTATGCTTTGTGCCCATTTCTCAGCTTCAAGTGGGCTTCCCTTTCAGGAGAACTGTTTGGGATGTAAAGTCCTGAATTGCTTTACCCTGGGTGCTTCAGTCTCGGGACGGTTCAAGAGCTGCTGTTGTCCCTCTAGGAGGTAACAGATCACTTCAAGCAGAACTGATTGCTTGGTGGGTGGAGCAGGAACAGTAGGTACGATTGGTAGTGGAGGTGGAGTGTTGTTGAAGTTAGTGCTTGTGTTTGTTGGGGAATCCATAACCTTGAAAATTTTAGGTTAGGACAAATTCAAATACATGAAATGATAAGATTCAAGAAATATGAAATTTTAAGATTCAAGGAACATGAATTGCAAAGAATGTTTTAGTTGCTGGTTCTTGTGTTATATTGCTTAGGTTGTTCACACAGAACAGAACTGCATAGTATGGTTCTATACAGCTCTGACCTGCATGGGCCACCAACAAAACCTGTCACGCCCCGCTTCCCAGTGAACGGCGAAGGGGACGGGACGAGGCCGCTACGTATTTACTGTGAAGTAAATATGCTAAGCGTATCTAAGCAATATAAAAGCAAAGCACAAGAGACAAGATATAATAAAAATAACAACTTTATTTATTCACATTCTTTCTGTACAATGCATGGAAAGTAAATACAACTGAAATAAAGCAATGCCTAAACAATGGTATAACATAAATAAAAAGTAATGAATGAAAAGTATACAATGACTAGAGCTAGGAGTCGTCACTGAACTGGTCTAAGTCTTCAGCAGTGGGCTCGATCTCTGACGTGTCCAGAACACCTGATGACATTTAAAGAAGAAAGAAAGAGAATGTCGTCAGCGAACAGATCGATCAATAAGTCCAAAAGATAACGGAGAAATAAAATAGACAGAAAAGAAAGTAGCTTTTAAAGTTGCGTTATATGGTTAAAATGTTGAGTTAACAGTGTTGTTTGTAGCTTGATACAGAAGATGCCAGTGTATACGAGAGGAGTCCCACTTACACCGGAGACTTTGGTAACCCATAGTACAAGGCTCCGTCGATAATACCACGGAACAACGACATGGATGTAATTACGTCTTAAGTGACCACATCGTGCCACCTTTAACATATTCCGTACCAGTCTACCCCTTAAACCCCGAGATGTCTTGTAGTATTGTATTGTATTGTAAATTGTATTGATTGTATAATTGGATGACTGACCGAAACCATGATATCAGTAAACGGATGTCACCGGAGAATCATGTATGTAACTGTATAATCATGGATGTAACTGTATAATCATGGAAATGGAATGTATATTTATGGTTCGGTTCAGTCAAGTTGATATATTGAATAATGGATTCATGAATTCATTTTGATTTGAATTATTGTAAATTGTAGATTATAGATTGTAGATTATACTTGAATCATATTCAAGTCAGATTATAATGAGACTCAAACTAAGTCAGAAAACTAGAAAAGTAAATTGAAGTTCTGATTGTTTTGATGTTATCGGTAACCGCTGCACATGAGCGGCAAAATTTATGTCTTTTTCAAAGACGATTACCGTATTGATAACACCGTTGTTAAGTTATCTACCTTAGATAGGCAAGCACACAATTCTCCAGCTCCCTGAGTCTCAAGAGATTGGTCCCGCTTAAACCTATGTTTATTAAGGTCCTTATTGCAATTTATAGAACTTGAGAGTGTTTTATGTAAAATACTTTTGTATAGTTTTCAAAATACAACCCAAGTATTTATTAATCGTCTTTAAGCTTGTAATAATTATAGATTTTATACTTGTGACAATTCTAATGAGAATAACCTAACTATCATAATATATGGTATTAAAGTGTAATATTAAACTTGTATGGAATTCATGGTATTTTAATGTAAAATGAATCTTGTGATTTTTAGAAAAAAAGGTGGAATATTTATATTATTACAAAATAGATATTTTAAGGATATATATACATATATTTGTACAAAAATAATTTTAATATATATTTTATATTCTAAAAATCTTATTTTCTTAAGATGTTATATTTTAAATCTTTCGAGGCCGATTGCTCCTTGTGGAGGTCTGAATCTCGCACTACTAAGACCGAGGATGTGCGATAATCCGCACCATCCCAAACGGCTTTCCCAAATGGGTTGTAGCGGCGCTTTGCAAAGATTTGTATAAATACTAAATCCTTTAGAAAACGGTTTTACTAAGTAAATGGTATTTATTTGTAATGATGTCGTTTTCCCGTATTCTATATTCCTAAGGGTATTGTGGTATGATTCATATGGGTGTGTGAGGAGCTTGGTCATTATCTCGTGATCTATTTAAATGTATAGCAAGTTTTGTGATGTTAAATGTAGAATTGAAACTATGTGGTATTTAAATGAAAAATACAGTAAAATGAAATAGTAATTATTTTTGATATGAAACTTGATCAATACGATTGATTAGTGTTTAATAGTCAACATGAAATTGTTTAAGCATAATTGTATTAAAGAAAAGTGAAGTTTAATAAAGAAACCGAATCGGAAATCGGATTTGTTCCGATTCCATCGGGTTTTGTAATTTCGTATTTCTAGAATAGAATAGAGAAGATAAAATGGGTACTTAAGGGTTTAGGACAACTAGGAGAGGGGGAAGGATCGGGAGGAGTCGCCGGTGCGTCTTTTCGTCGCCAGGTGCTACTAGAGTCATCGTCGGAATTTTCGCCGGAGAATTCATCGGAGCTTCGCCTTTCACTCACTTCGATTGCACACAAGGTTTCTAATGATTTCTTGAGAGTTGGCTCAGAGTTTTGGGGTGAGGGAGTAGTGTGTAGGGTTGGTATTTATAGCGTTAGGCTAGGGTTATGGTAGATGAAGGGTTTAAATTGAAAAAATGTAAAAATATATTAAAATGTATTAAAAAATGGAGTAAATGGGACGTTTTGAATTCTCTGGAACTGATCTGGGAAATTGAAGTGTGCGGGGGGGGGGGTAGAGAATGCCAAGAGACACAACAATGGTGAAGGGGACTCCGCGGTCCGGCTGGTCGGGTGGTGTGCTCACTGGTATATTTAGTTTTGTTGGTGTAGTGGGGTTTTTATGAGAAATGCACGTGAAACTGTTGGTATTCTAAAAATTTCAAAACAAAATAAGATTAAAAATAATGTGGGGTATGGGATTTGAACTCTGGTGGCTTGGTTCAGCAGTGCAAGGTATTACCAATAAGCTACAAGCTCCTTCTTGTAATTATGGAGCTATTTAATTACTTAAAGTAGTCACAGAAAATGTAAATACCCCAAGTATACATTAATTTTAAAGCAAATTTTTGTACACTAAAATTGGAGTTGTTACATTCTTTTAACTTGAAATTAAACAGCAAAATAATTACTTATATCTTGTGCTCAGGCTAAAATACACCTTTATAGATTTTGAAAAAAATTTGTATAGGAAAATTAGTGTTGTTACATTCCACCCTCCTTATAAAAATTTCGTCCCCGAAATTTGTAAAAGAAAAGTGTAACAGATTCAAGGAAAGTTTGGTGACTAAAATACTAACAGTGTATGAAAAATAACAAGATGGTGCAAGTGTTTAAAAATGTGAAAGAGTCTTACTAGTGTTACCTTGGTCAACTGTTTTGGCTTCTATTGCTGCCAAGGTGTAAGCATGTCGCCGTGGCACATTCCTCCTAACTGGAGGCATATTCCCCTGTACTCGAGGCATGTTTCTTTGTGCCTGATGGAATTGGCGATTTGGCTAAGCAGGAAATCTACGTGGAGGTGGTGCTGAGAGTGCAAGACGAGTTGCAGGAGCTTGTGTTGGATATGTATGCCCTAGAAGCCATTATTGTATAGTACTAGTTTGTATAATACATTTTGGAGGCTTGAGATATATATACGGGTTTACGACAGTCTTGCTCGATATAGTAGTATGCTACTTGGTTTGTTTCTATCTTAATATGTGTATATGTTTCTTTTAACATATCGCTAAAAACATATAGATGGAGCCCTTAGGATCTTTGCTTGACTACCGGGGTTGTGATGGCGATCACATTAGTGGGGGCTGGGTAGTCTATAAGCACATCCTTATTTTGGTCCCTAGTCATAGGATTATCGAGACAGGGCATCGATACTCCAGAGTAGACTGGTGCATACGCTTCTCGTCCCAGCAGGGGAGATGGTCTGTCCCACAGCCATCAGTACGTCGTACTAGAGATAGTATGCAGGTGCTCGTTAGGTTACGAGTACACTGGACAGGACTCGTCGGGAACTGTTGGTTAGTATTATACCTATCGTCAGTTAACAGTTCCCAGGTGACATGAGTACAGCTTAGTCCGCTGACTTGACACTGTCACTTCACCTCGATTGTGTTCCCACTGTTCTTAGATTACTACCCTACCACGGCTCTATTGAGTCATACAAACAGGTAGTAGTTGGGTGCAGTCCCAAAGCACTTGGAGGCAGTGACGGTTAGACAGGATTCGTCTCTCCCGGTATTGGAAGTTGATATCACGCTGTGTCTAGGAGAGCCATTACACATTGTCGTCCCTGGCCAGGGCAAGTGAGAATTACTGGTAGTGTTTCCAGTAGTTTCTCAGGGTGTTCTGGGCTACACTCCGACACGACTTGTACCGCTATTAGGGGACTGCCGTTTACCGCCCCTAGGCCCGCCATGCGATACTCTAAGACGAACAGACCGGACTGTACGGAGATTGTCACGTTTAGGCTCAGTAAGAGTTCGGATGGGTTCACCTCGTCGGTCTTCTTATCGGCATCTACCTGGAGACCGTTACGTACAGCTAGTACCGCTTACGGCCTGTGGTTAAACCCACTGCCAGCGTAGTGTCGAGCCTTTAGAGTCCCACACAGAGGGTTATTCGCCTTTGGGCAAAACAGAGTAGAGGTCGCATGGTTTTGCGACGGGATTCGTTCACATCCGCGCACTTGTGCACGTTTGGTGTCCGAGCAGTTATTACAAGCGGGCTTTGGTTTAAGCCAGATCCTAGTATTTGTTTTGGGATTAATTTTGTCTCATTTTGTTCGTGTTCCTTGGAACACGGATGCGGGTGTGTATGCACAGTTGACGGAGGCAGAGGAATCTCATTAGGGTTTTTGACAGTTGACTTTTTCTAAACCCTAATGAGAATGAGGAATATGATTAACAATATTAATTAAGGATTATTGTGCCATGGTTCGGTTGACCATTTGACTTTGGTTGACAATTTGACTTTGGTTGACCATTTGACCCATGTTGTCCTTTTGACCATCATCATTTCATTTGCAAGATGCTTCTTGATTCTTGCAAATTGCATTTATTATGAAATGATAATGGTCATTCCAAACTAACCATCACAATTTCCCTTAATTATTATTATTATTATTATTATTATTATTATTTCTCTCATATGAGAGATGGTTGTCATTTTATCTGTCATTCGATCATGCTCTTTCACTCTCTTGAAAAAGCTCTCCCTCTCCCTCTCTCAAAGCTTTAATCTTTCATGTGTTGAAAATCAAAAGCTCTTGAGTCAAAACCATCAAAATATCTCTCTACTCTTTCTAGGGTTCTTTGTCTAGCAAACCAAGCACTCTAGTTACCTCTTGGTTGAGGTAGGAGCTCAAGGTAGAGGCCTTCGGGTGGATTTATCTTCGGCAAAGAGAAGACGACGAGGAGGAGCCGTCTACGCCACTACAAGGAGCAAGCAAGAAGGAGAACCACAACAAGAAGAGAAGGAGTTCAAGATCTAGGTATAACCATTCTACATAGTAGCTAGAACTTGTAGTTTGTATGTTAGTTTTTGTTTAGCAAAGATCCTTCATGGATGGTCCATGTTACGTTGTGAGAAAAATTTAATTTTTTACCTATTCCGCCTCCCCGAAAGAACCAGGGTGGGTAACATGGACCAAAAAGTAGTATCAGAGCCTAGCTAAACAACAACTAACTGTTAGCAAAGTGTTTAGAACTTCGATCTGAGAAAAAATCGCAAAACGCACCGAAATCACATACTTTCTGCCGATTTTTAAAACAGCCCTAAAAATATTTCCACACACCTTAAAAATCCGTGCAGGGTATTTTAGGAATAGCCAAGAAAAACGAGCCACCGACTTGGTCAAAGCGCCGCGGAAGCGCGGCGAAACCAAGCGTTTCACCGCGGTTCCGCGGCCGAGTTGACTCGGCCGCGACTCGGATTTCCTGCAGTTTGTTTAGTATGATGTTTTGGGATTTTTAAGATGTTTTGTTTCTGCCCAGATTTTCCAGAAAACAATGTTGTGTTTGGGGTAGTTACAAATTGGTATTTTGATCGAAGTTCTATAAACTTTAGCTATTTGGTTATATCTGTAATGTGATAGTTGCACTGAACGTCGACTAATCGCTATACGTCGATTAGTGGGGGTTGTGCATATCTATGATCTGTGATGTTGGATTGTGTATATGAACTTGTTGGATTGTCGCGGATGAATAGCCGGGGGTTGTGAGATGAGAGTTTCTTTATCTTTCATTTGATTTAATATGTAAATTGATGTAATATTATTTTTATGGCCACACATCCGGGATGAGGTTGTAGCCGCCATTGTATATTATTTCTTTTATTGTTTTTGCTCCTAGGATAGACCCAAGGTAGGGTGTACAAACTACCAGGTACTTTGAAGTGCCGAGTGGCCTACTCACATTGTTGAGAGAGGTTGCTTCACTTCGAGTACTTGGCGGGTAGTTTGCCGCACCTGTAGGGGTCTAGCGTGGGGTTTTGGCTATTCATCGCGACCGTGTAATCCGTCTTTCGTTGCAGGCTCGAACGAAACGCGGATTCCTAGCATATCCAATGTGTTCATCTGTAATCTGGAATGGCTATCATTGCATCTGACGAATGTAAATATCTATATATGATATCTAGTAGGCGTTGCTTATGTTTTGCATCCGCGCTAGTCCAGTCCCCGCTCTTTCATTAGTTAAGTAACCTAACGGGTGATGACGGGGCCCCGTGGCGAATGCGGATGGCATAAGTGTACGTCATATTTTCGTTGTTTTCTGCAATGGTAGGATTAATTGATGGGACGCATTATATTAATGCAAAGAAAAACAAACCTAAAAGACGTTGTTGGAACAATTTTCAAAAAGCTGTTATTGCAAGAACGTTCTCTTTTGTTTTGCACAGAGGTATTCGATTATGAATGCCCAGCACCTCATTCGACGAGGCAAGGGCCGAGATCCCTTCATCGGGAGTGACCCCTTGGACAAAAGTTTGCGTCAGGGTAATAACTTCACTATAGTCGATTATTCTTGCTTTGCATCGAGGTATTCAGTTTGGAATATCCTGCACCTCATTCGACGAGGAAAGAGCCGAGATCCCTTCATAGGGAGTGACCTCTTTAGCAAAAGTTTTCACCACTATATTTTTAAAAAGGGCAATCAGGTTCCTTCAACGATATCAAGTTCATTACGTTAACGGGTTTTTCGCCAAAAACCCAGTCGTAGCCCTCCGTCATTTCGGATTGGTATTATTTAGTATTCGTGCTGCGTTTGTTGACCAAGTGAAGGCGTAGTGAACGATAGCTAAGTGATATTTTTCTGTGTATTGCAAATGTGATTGGTTAGGACAGTCGTGCGGCCTTGTTGACCTAGTCAAGAGTACGTACGGGTGAGTTTAATGCAATCAAGATAATGACAGGTAGAACTTGACTAGCGGTTTATGGTTTGTTGACCTAGTCAAGGTCATAAACCGTTAGGGGCAAAAAACCACATCGGGAGTTTCAAATATACAGGAAACTTGCAGATTCAGCATACCTTCTGGAGTGTGGTGACTAGAGTGGATTCCATCTAGGTCATCGCACAATGATAGTTGGATCCCGATCCCACTGATGAGTTGGATTACTCTCGGGAGATTATTTCACTTAACAATCAATGCTATAAACCAAGTAGGTGTCTAGAAAGGTGTTAGCGGGGCTACGCCTCCAGGGAAAAGAGGTTATATAATTAAGGAACTTCGCGAAAGCGTTGGAAAACCTCCTTCGAAGTACCAACACTAGCCTGGCTGAAAGGTTAAGCAAGTATTGTGACGTGCGATTAATCCTGACTAGTTCTTCTTTTAGGGTTTGAAGAAGAATTTGAGGAAACAGTAGGAGCCATCCTGATTAGATAAATTAATAAGCCAATCTAATCTTGCAAGAGCGCACGCTGAGTGTTTCTTTTCTCTCTCTCCAGGTAGCAACCATTTCACGCTCTAATCAAGATAATAAAATGTATCGCTCGATCGATCCGAATTCTTATTCGGGGCTGGGGAATGTCGGTTCGGCTCTAACTTATGACAACAGTCATAAGTATAAGCAAGGAAAAGAGGATTGTATGGATTCCAAGGAGACCCAGTTGAAGAAGAAGCATATTTTTGCATCTACTTCAGGTGTTCTTATAATTAAGAACTGCTTTACGGTCGCCCTACCTCCTGGGTACTTGATAACGGATCAGAATCTCATATCTGTAATCTATTGCAGGGACTGAGAAAAAGTAGGAAAGTTGTACCTGGTGATATGTCGCTCAGGGTAACGAACGGAGCACAAGTTAATGCTGCAGCCGTCGGTGAATATCACCTAGTGTTGCCAAATGACAATACTATGATTTTGAACGATTGCTACTATGTACCTTCCATGGTTTGCAACATAATATCAGTATCTTTACTTAATAAAGATGGATATAACTTTGTTCTTGATAGAAATATCATGAAAATTTACCTTCATAAGGTACTGGTTGCAGAAGGTACATTGTGTAATGGTATCTATGTTCTAAATCAGAATACAGTTCTCAATGTACAAAACACACGCAAGAGGAAGAATTCAGATACGAATGAATCCTACTTGTGGCATGGTAGACTTGGTCATATCGGAGAGAAAAGACTAAGTTACATAAAGATGGACTCTTGAATACGTTCGAGTTTTAATCTTACGAAACTTGTCAGTCTTGTCTCAAAAGAAAGATGACCAAATCTCCGTTCACCGAACATGGAGAAAGAGCAACAGAGCTCTTGGGACTCATACACAGTGATGTATGTGGTCCGATGTCTATACATGCAAGGGTGGGTTCTCGTACTTCATCATATTCACTGACGATCTCTCTAGGTTCGGATATGTGTATCTGATGAAACAAAAATCTGAAGCTTTTGAGAAATTCAAGGAATTCAGAAACAAAGTAGAGAACCAGACTGGCAAAAGTATCAAGATCCTCCGATCGGATAGGGGAGGGGAGTACTTAAGCACGGAATTCCTAGATTACTTAAAAGAGAATGGAATTCTCTCTCAGCTTACTCCTCCTTATACACCACAGCACAACGGTGTATCGGAGCGGAGGAATCGTATCCTATTGGATATGGTTCGCTCCATGATGAGCAGTGCTGAGTTGCCTCTTTCATTTTGGGGACATGCGCTTTTAACAGCAGCATATCTATTGAATGATGTTCCATCTAAATCAGTGCCTAAGACTCCATTCGAGATATGGAATGGAAAAGGCCATATCTTAAAAGATTTAAGATATGGGGTTGTCCAGCTTATGTTAAAAAGCATAAACCAGATAAGCTAGAGGCACGGTCAGTTTTATGTAAGTTTGTGGGATATCCAAAGAATGGTTATGGATATCTGTTCTACCACACCGAGGAACAGAAGGTGTTTGTTGCTCAGCATACCGTTTTCTTAGAAACGGAGTTTCTTGCAAAAGAAATTAGTGGGAGCACGGTAGAATTGGAAGAAATTCAGCGACCACAAACTGAAACTGAAGATTTGACAGAACCTCAAGATTCAATAACCCCAGACGAACCTCAGCCACTCCGCAGATCTGGTAGGATTTCTCATCCGCCCGAGAGATACTACGGTTTTCTCATAGACGGGGATTGAGAGGATTGCAATTTGGAAGAAGATGACCCTACCAGTTTCAGGCAGGCCATTATTAGTAGGGACTCTGATAAGTGGCTGGATGCTATACGATCCGAAATGAAATCCATGTACACCAATAATGTGTGGACCTTGGATATTGCTCCACCTGGGGTAAAACCCGTTGGATGCAAATGGATCTACAAAAGGAAACTTGGTATAGATGGGCAAGTGGAAACCTATAAGGCTAGACTCGTTGCAAAAGGTTTTCGTCAAAAACCTGGTGTGGACTATGACGAAACTTTTTCTCCAGTGGCTATGCTCAAATCCATTCGGATCCTGCTTGCCATTGCTGCCTTCCATGACTATGAAATATGGCAGATGGACGTAAAAACGGCTTTTCTAAATGGCTGTTTGGAAGAGTGCGTTTACATGGATCAGCCAGAGGGTTTCGTAGACAGTGGGAGCAGCGGGAAGGTGTGCAAATTGCTTAAATCCATTTATGGATTAAAGAAGGCATCGCGGAGCTGGAACATCTGTTTTGATGAGGCAATCAAGGGATTTGATTTCATCAAGAACGAAGATGAACCATGTATCTATAAGAAGATTGTAGGATGAACTGTCGTGTTCCTAGTCTTGTACGTGGACGACATTCTTTTGAAAGGAAATGACATTCCTGTGCTACAATCGGTCAAGCTATTCTTGTCACAAAGGTTCTCCATAAAAGACCTGGGTGATGCCTCGTACATTCTGGGGATCAAATGTTGGCTATAGTGCCCTCAAGGCAATTATCATAGTCGCGGACTTATGATTATGATGATTGAGGCAGGACCTATACCGACGAAACAGTCTTACTCAAGATGATAGTATGCTATCTGGTTTGTCTTTATCATCATATACATGTTGATAGAGCCCATAGGATTCTTTCTTGACTGACAGCATTGTGATGGCGATCACATACGTGGGAGCTGGGGGTCTATAACCACATCCTTAAATGTCCCTAGTCGTAGGAGTATCGAGACCGGGCTTCGATACTCCAGTGTAGACTAGTATATACTGATCGAGACCCCGACGAGGGGCGGTGACCAGGTCTCACAAGCCATTGGTGTTAGTTTGTTCACCTAAGATAGTATACAGGTGCTCATTGGGTTATGAGTACACTGTACGGACTCGCCGGGAACCTGCTAGTTAGTATTATACCTATTGTCAGATAGCAGTTCCCAGGTGACATGTGTACAGGTTAGTCTGTCGACCTGAGATCGTCATTTGTCTCGTGTGAGTTCCTACTGTTCTTTGATTACTACCCTACCACGGCTCAAAGGAGTCATGCAAACAGGTTTTAGTTGGGTACAGTCCCGAGCCACATGGAGGCAGTGATCGGATCGTCGGGGATTCGTCTCTCTCGGTATTGGGGGCTGATGTCACATTGTGTACGGATGGCCATCACCATAAATCTGTGGCCACGGTGGACGAGAATTATCGATCCAGGATCGATAGTTTCTCAGGTGGTGATGGGTTTCATACCGACACTAAATATCGCGTTGTTGGGGGTCTGACTTTATCCACCCCCCTAAACTAGATATGCGATACTCTTAGACGAACAGATCGGACTGTACGGATATTGTCACTGACAGGCTCAGTAGGGGTTCAGGATGAGTTTGCTCGTCGGCCTCCCTTTCGCTCAATACCTGGATAGCCGTTACGTACAGCTAGTGCCGCCGACGTGCTTGTGCTTAAACCCACTGCCAGCGTATTGACGAGTCTTTAGAGTCCCACACAGAGAGTTTTCACGGTTCAGGCGATATGGTGTACATGAGGTATGTTGATACATACAGATGTCCGATTAAATATGTGCACTTGCTGTGCAGACTTTAATTGGACGGTTGATAATACTAGCGGCTTAGGATTAAGCCAGTTTGTTAAATCAGGTTTTGATTTAATAATTTACATATGTATTTATATATATGTATTCTAGTATTATTATTCACTATTCGTTTTCTCTCTTGGCTATTCGTATTTTTGTACGAATACGCGTATATGTATTTTGATACATGTACCGGGAAGTATTCCGTATTTTCTACGGAATAGCTTCTAGATGATGCCACCGCATTTATATGATTTTCATTTATGTAAATTCATTTTTTTTATAAATTAGGTGGAAAAGGAGGTATGGTCATGGATATGTTGTGTGGCATGGGTCAAAGCATGGTGGCATTTGTTTAATGGTTAATTGGAAATGAATTTTGGATGAGAGAGAGAAGGGGTGGGCCAGCCATTTGTTTGGTGTGGGATTCATTTTCATTTGGCACATTATTACACACATACTAGCTCACTCCCTCACTCTCTCATTGATACAAAAACACTTAGCCATTCTTTGCTCATGCTAAGTTTTCATTACCTCCTTCTTCATCTTCTATGGTTGCTCCATGAGCACTTTGGGTAGAGAGAAAAATGTAGTGACACTTCCATACAGCTCGACTCTCCATCGCTAGCGACGTTGGAGCGTCGGTTACCACGTTCGACGAGGTTGGAGCTTGCGCCGTTTCTCTCGGGTGGATCATCGGAGATGAAGGAAAACCGGCAACCAAACATCGTCAAAGGATCGCTAGGAGCTTGGAATGAAGACCGAAGGACTCGGATCAACTCGGTATAACGATTCTAACTCTTAATTAATTTTCTAATATAGGGTTTAAGGTTGATTCGTAAATCGGGTAGCGGTAGCGCCAGTTTAGAAAATTTTTGTTCCACATTTTGGCCGCGTTTCGATGGCCGGGGCACTGCCGGAACCCTTCATGGTATCAGTGCCACCCTTTAAACCCCTTACTAGCTTGTTTAAACATACTTAAAAGATCGATCAACAGATTTTACTGAAATCACGATTCCATTTTTATACTTGCTGTCGATTTTCAAAAGTGGTCAAAAAATTATTGCAGGCATCTTAAAAATCCGTGCAAGCAAATATAAGGCTACACAAAAAATTTGAGCTCGTGATGCCACTAAAGTGCCGCGGATCCACCGCACTAACCCCCTATTGGCGGTGGCTCCGCGGCCATTTATTGGCGACGGGCCTTCAAATTTTCACTGTAGCTCATATACTTGGAATTGTGATTTTTGTGATATTCTGTTTTGGCCCAGGTTTCAGTGAAGTGTTGTTTTGCTATTGGGGGAAATTTGGAACTTAGTCGATAGATATTTTAAGTGTGCGTTTATCAGTACATACATTATATCTGCAACCGTGAATGTCATTTGATCGGTAAACTCGTCTAATTGCTATATGTCTTTTAGACGGGTTTGCGAACGTGATATTCACGTTGATGTTCTGCGTTGTGCTGTGATGTTGGTTTGATCGTCGTGGTGGATAGTAATGGTGCAATGTTAGTACAATTTTATTTCATTTGTACATTTGATATTGCGGGGCGAGCGTCCGACATGTGGACTGCCGTCACTGCCAGTTTGTATATTAGTCTTTTGGGGCACGACCGGGCTGAGGTCGATGCCACCCTTGTATATTATATTCTTTTCTGAACTAGGATTACCCCGCGGTGGGGTGCACGAATAGCCGGATTCTAGAGGGCAACAGGTCCGCATCTCATGGCATTGGGACGGATGGGACTTTACTCTAGAATTGGCGGGCTATTCGCCGCACTCGTAGGGGGTATAGGTTTCATTGCACATGCTATCCACACGACAGGGAACGTCGAGTCTCACTTACGGCTCAAGTGAAACTCGGGGCTCCAGATTATCCACCATTCTGTACTGCTTCTGTGATGTTTCTGTGATGTTGCTTTATATCATGCCTGGGACGAATGTTATATATATATATTTATATATACTAGTAGATGTTGTATATGTTTTGCACCCGCGCTAGCCCAGTCCCCGCTCTGTCGTTAGTTAAGTAACCTAACGGGTGATGACGGGACCCAATGGCGAATGCGGATGGCATATACGTATATTTTATTTTCATTCTTTTCTGGTGTGATTAATTGATGGGACTGCATAGATTCTTATCAATGCAAGGATAAAACAAACTATATTTGATGTTTTTGGAAACAAGTTTTTAAAAACTGACATTACAGACGTTCTCTTTTGCTTTGCACAGTGGTACTCGGTTATGAATATCCAGCACCTCATTCGACGAGGCAAGGGCCGAGATCCCTTCATCGGGAGTGACCCCTTGGGTAAAAGTTTGCGTCAACGTAATAACTTTACTATAGTCGATTATTTTTGCTTTGCATCATGGTATTCAGTTTGGAATATCCTGCACCTTATTCTACGGGAAAAGATCCGAGATCCCTTCACCGGGAGTGACCTCTTTAGCAAAAGTTTTCGCCACTATATATTTATAAAACCACTTGGATTCCTTCAACAATATCAAGTTCATTACGTTAAAGGTTTTTCGCCAAAAACCAGCCGTAGCCCTCCGTCATTTCGGATAAGTAGCGCATAGTATTCGTGCGGTGTTTGTTGGCCAAAGTCAAGGCATCGTGTGCAGTAGCTGTGTGTTGCTTGTCCGTTTCATGGATATGCATTGGTTTAGGACAGTCGTACCACTTTGTTGGCCAAAGTCAAAGGTGTGTGTGGGTGGGTCTAAATCAATCAGGAAAATGGCGGGTAGAACATGACTTGCGGGTTATGATTTGTTGGCCAAAGTCAAGGTCATAAACCGCTTGGGCTAAAAACACATATCGGGAGTTTCAAACATACAGGAAACTTGTCAGGCTTGCGCATACCTTCTGGAGTGTGGTAACTTGAGTGGCTTCCATCAAGTTATCATACGATGATAGTTGGATCCCGATTCCCATTGATGAGTAGGACTACTCCTCGGGTAATTCCGACTAATTCTCCTTTTGGGTTTGTAGGAGAATTCGAGGAAACAGTGGGAGCCATCCTGATTAGATAAAGAGATTAACCATTCTGATATAGGTTAGAGTGCACGCTGAGTGTTTCTTCTCTCTCTCTCTCTGGCTGTGACTATGCCCCGACCCTAAACTAAAACTCATGAACCAAGTTGACCGAACCTTCTTAAAACACTTTGGCTTTTGGAATGTCACGGTGTCGCATACATCATTGCCACTTCTATATCACCTTTGCTTTTCTCCAGAACACCTCGTATCACTATGAACATCCACTTCCATTGGATAAATCCATCGTATGGTTATATACGAACTCAAAGGAACTTTTTCGAGGATGGATTCTTGTTCTGGAAAGATTGAATAGGATTATTCGGTTGTCTTTTCACTTTACCTTCTCTCAGGTTGTGAGGGCTCCTAGGATTAGGAGAGGGTACACCTGTTGAGCTTATTGGATAGTTTTCTTCCAAACCATAGGCAGGTGCAGAATGGTAGGGAAGGAAGAAAACCAACAAGCTTAACTGTGGTGTACAAAAGGAAATAAGTAAAGACATATGAAGGGATTAGAAAAATGGCAAAGGAAATTGCGATCACCATCATTCACGACAAAGACCGGGTATACCCCTGCCACTCCTACATCCACTTTGCATTTCTCTAAAACACCCTGTATTATTACGAACATCCACTTCCATTGGATAAATCCATCGTATGGTTATATACGAACTCGAAGGAACTTTTTCGAGAATGGATTCTGGTTCTGGAGAGATTGAATAGGATTATTCAGATGTCTTTTCTCTTTACCTTTTCTCAGATTGCGAGAGCTCCTAAGATTAGGAGAGTACACCAATTATGCTTATTGGATAGTCTTCTTCCAAACCTTAGGCTGGTGCCGAAAGGTAGGGAATGAAGAAAACCAATTAGTGTAAAGGAGGTGTACAGAAAGTAATAAGTAAAGACATAATAAAGGGATTGTAGTGAGAGCAGGTAAGTATATGGTTACTGTCATGATTCAGGATAATGGAAGAGGCGTTACTAGGAATACCAGTTAACCCTTTTGAAATATTTTCATGTTTCAGTTTCACTGTGTGATGTTAATTGATAACTGTATTCCCAATTAGAATCTAACTCCAGGGTATGTATTTACCAGATCAGTTTCTCACATCTGTATGTTATTACAGATGGTGAGAAGGAGTAAGATATTGGGAATTAGGTGATTAGATCCTCATTATATCGGAATTCGTTGTAATTGGTGATATTTGAGGAAATCATCTGGATTTTGTCGGATGGCAAATATTTGGTTTTGAATATCCGTTGTTATGCACCAATTTCAAACTGATATATCTGTACCTTTATTTTATAAAGTGAGATATAACTTTTTGATATTATGTCTGTGACATTTACCTATAACAGTTGGTGATTAGGTAAGGTGCATTCAACAGCGGTGTAATTCTTCTTAACCATACTACAGTTTTTCAACCTACGACGCACAGGGTTTGAGTTATTGAACTCAGGAGACTTATACAAAGTATTGTATGTTGTCCAGTGTCCATTAGGACAAAGGGGTTGGTACTCGTACTATATTCTGTTCACTTATGACTTCTCCAGTTCTGGACATGTATTTCGTTGAAATGCAAGGTCCAGATATTCAGAAGTAATAGGTATAAGAATAAAGTAGAGGACCATTTGTTGTAAGTATCAGGATTCTTCGAGAAAGTCGAAGATGTAGATACTTGTGTTTGGTATTCAGTTAATAGTAATGGTTTTGAGAACTTGCTTCTCTTTCGGGTTACTCATATATGGATGCACTCCTTGATGAGTAATGCTGATTGTCCTCTTTCCATTTGGTTGATATGCACTAGAGACAGCTGCATGATTTTGAATCTGGTTCTAATTAAATTCGTGCTTTTGTTTCTATATTAGATATATATAGAATCAATTTATATCTTAACGATATTAAGGTATAGGGAGTTGTCTGGCTGATGCTTAAAACCAGAATCCGGATAAACTCAAGGCACGTTTCAGTAATGGCTGTTTGTGGGTTATCCCGGGCTTTGACGAGAGTTAACTTTCTACCATCAGGAAGATCAATATTTATATTATTCTTGACTCGCCACAGTTTTAGTAAAATGGATTTTTTCAGAAAACACAAGTGGGAGTATGGTAGAACTGGAAGTTATTCCAGAACTACAAACGATTACTGGAAATTTAATAGAACCTAAGAATTCAATTGGATTTGATGTTCCATTAGCCACTCCGCAGATTTGGTGGGTAACCTCAGGCACCCGAGAGGTACTTCGGTCTTCTCAGAGACGGTGACAAGGAGGTTCTTGTTTACCCAGACTTGCCATTGCTGCTGTTCTAGACTATAAGACCCGGCAGCAGGATGAGTATAGCGTCGTTCTAAACTAGCTTTAGAAGTGCACGTGTATATGATTCTGCCAGAGGGTTGTTGTAGTCAGTGGGAGCAGCGGAAGCATAGTGGGCAAGTAGCTTATGTCTATTTATAGACTAAAGCAGGTATAGGGAAATAGATCATCTAATTTTGATGTGACAGTCATAGGCTTTGACCTTATCAGAATAGGAGATGGATCTAGTAAGAAGGTAGTAGAGAGTGATGTCCAGGTATTGAGATGACATGCACTTGATAGGAAGGGATATTCCTATACTACGATCGGTTAAACTTTGGTTGTCACACAATTGTTTCTCCACATAAGATATAGAAATAATATCAAGTTTCCTGGTTACTAGATCTATGTTTTTAGATCTAGATTTGGGAAGTATCCCAATCTGAGTACTTTGACATTAAATAAGATGACTCCTGGCATGGTGGTGTACCTGCAGGTGATGGAGTCACCCTCTTTAAAGGTGTCTTACAGACTAAAGTGAAGAGAGATCTGCATGATTAGCATATCACTTGCTTAGGCAATTGAGTTAATCATGAAATGTCAAGTACTACACCAGATATTGCTTTTGTAGTAGATGCAATAAGCAGATATATTAATCCAATCCTGAAGAAATATTGGGAAACAGTTATTGAACATAATTGAATGTTCTAGGGAAATGATTAAGGCAGCCTCTTTCGGAAGACGATTATCATTTTAGGTTTCCAAGGTGGCCTGGATGACAGAGTGACTGTTAGAGTTATAGTTTTCCCTCTTTTGAGGGACAGTATGTTGGACAGGTGGTCCAAGCGGATACTGAGGAAAGGCATGGCGCAGGATACTGATTGAATTCAGTGGATGATACAGTCTAGGAGATTTGCTGGATTTGGAGTTTGTTAGTGAACTGGGTCCCATCAGATATCCAGACAAATTCTAAGACAGGTATTACTCATTTCGGGAGATAGTTTTCTCCGCGAAGTTGAGATTAAGAGAGATATAGAAAGAAACATTGGAGCGGATCCACTCACTGAGGCTATTTCTCGAACGCAATCATTTTCGCAAACGGGCTTTGCGAAACTGATTAGTAGAGAAGTTGGGTGTTCGGTATCACACGGGCTGTGAGTATGCGACATCGCAATAATTGGCCTTAAGTGCAAGTGGGAGGTTGTTGGCTATAGTGCCCTCAAGGCAATTATCATAGTCGCGGACTTGTGATTATGATGATTGAGGCAGGACCTATACCGATGAAACAGTCTTACTCAAGATGATAGTATGCTATCTGGTTTGTCTTTATCATCATATACATGTTGATAGAGCCCATAGGATTCTTGCTTGACTGCCAGCATTGTGATGGCGATCACATACGTGGGAGCTGGGGATCTATAAGCACATCTTTAAATGTCCCTAGTCGTGGGAGTATCGAGACCGGGCATCGATACTCTAGTGTAGACTAGTGTATACTAATCGAGACCCCGACGAGGGGCGGTGGCCAGGTCTCACAAGCCATTGGTGTTAGTTTGTTCACCTAAGATAGTATACAGGTGCTCATTGGGTTATGAGTACACTAGACGGACTTGCCGGGAACCTGCTAGTTGGTACTATACCTATTGTCAGATAGCAGTTCCCAGATGACATGTGTACAGGTTAGTCTGTCGACCTGAGATCGTCATTTGTCTCGTGTGTGTTCCCACTGTGCTTTGATTACTACCCTACCACGGCTCAAAGGAGTCGTGCAAACAACTTTTAGTTGGGTACAGTCCCGAGCCACATGGAGGCAGTGATCGGTTAAAACCTGTTTGTAATTAAACCCACTGCCAGCGTATTGACGAGTCTTTAGAGTCCCACACAGAGGGTTTTCACGGTTTAGGCGATATGGTGTACATGAGGTATGTTGATACATACAGATGTCCGATTAAATATGTGCACTTACTGCGCAGACTTTAATTGGGCGGTTGATAATACTAGCGGCTTAGGATTAAGCCAGTTTATTAAATCAGGTTTTGATTTAATAATTTACATATGTATTTATATATATGTAATCTAGTATTATTATTCACTATTCGTTTTCTCTCTTGGCTATTCGTTTTTTTGTACGAATATGCGTATATGTATTTTGATACATGTACCGGGAAGTATTCCGTATTTTCTACGGAATAGCTTCTAGATGATGCCACCTCATTTATATGATTTTCATTTATGGAAATTCATTTGTTTTGTTATAAATGAGGTAGAAAAGGAGGTATGGTCATGGATATGTTGTGTGGCATGGGTCAAAGCATGGTGGCATTTGTTTAATGGTTAATTGGAAATGATTTTTGGATGAGAGAGAGAAGGGGTGGGCCGGCCATTTTTTTGGTGTGGGATTCATTTTCATTTGGCACATTATTACACACATGCTAGCTCACTCCCTCACTCTGTCATTGATACAAAAACACTTAGCCATTCTTTGCTCATGCCAAGTTTTCATTACCTCCTTCTTCATCTTCTATGGTTGCTCCATGAGCACTTTGGGTAGAGAGAAAAATGTAGTGACACTTCCATACACCTCGACTCTCCATCGCTAGTGACGTTGGAGCGTCGGTTACCTCGTTCGACGAGGTTGGAGCTTGCGCCGTTTCCCTCGGGTGGATCATCGGAGATGGAGAAAGACCGGCAACCAAACATCGTCAAAGGATCGCTAGGAGCTTGGAATGAAGACCGAAGGACTCGGATCAACTCGGTATAACGATTCTTACTCTTAGTTAGTTTGCTAGTTTAGGGTTTATGGTCGATCCGTAAATCGGGTAGCGGTAGCGCCAGTTTAGAAAAATTTTATTCCGCATTTTGGCCGCGTTTCGATGGTCGGGGCGCTGCCGGAACCCTTCATCAAGATCCACAGAGATAGATCCAAGAGACTACTGGGACTTTTGCAGTCCAGATACATAGAGACCGTACTAAAGAGATTTAGTATGGAAGATTCCAAGCGCGGTAATATACCCGCATTGCACGGAATCACCCTCTCCAAGAAGATGTCTCCTAAGACTGACGAGAAGAGGGTTTGCATGAGCACTATACCCTACGCTTCGGCGGTAGGATCTATAATGTATGTGATGCTGTGTACAAGACCAGATGTAGCTTACGCGCTGAGCGTGGTAAGCTGGTATCAGTCAGACCCAGGTGAAGACCACTGGACGGCAGTGAAGAACATTCTTAAGTATCTAAGAAGGACTAAGGAGATGTTCCTGGTTTACGGTAATGGAGACCTCAGGGTCGAGTCCTTTACCGATTCAAGCTTCCAGAGTGACAAAGATGACAGCAAGTCTGTCTCGGGTTTTGTGTTTACCCTCAACGGAGGGGCGGTGTGTTGGAGGAGTTCCAAACAGGATATCATCGCAGACTCGACGATGGAGGCTGAATACATTGCTGCAAGCGATGCCGCAAAAGAGGCGGTCTGAATGAAGAAGTTCATTAGTGAACTTCAGGTGGTTCCGTCCATTGTTGAGCCAATACCTTTGTATTGCGATAACAATGGGGCTATAGCTTTAGCGAAGGAACCAAGGTCCTATCAGAAATCCAGACACATCTTAAGGCGGTATCACCATATCAGGGAGATTATTGATCGCCAGGAGATCGAGGTACGGAGAGTGGACACAAAAGACAACACGGTGGATCCAATCACAAAGGCTCTCCCTTAAACACAATTTGAGCGACTTTTTGAGCTATTGGGTATGCGGTACGCCAGCAGCTGGCCTTAGTGCAGACATTGGGTATGCGGTACACCAATTACTGGCCTTTAGTGCAAGTGGGAGATTGTTGGATATGTATGCCCTAGAGGCCATTATTGTATAGTACTAGTTTGTATAATACATTTTGGAGGCTTGGGATATATATACGGGTTTACGACAGTCTTGCTCGATATAGTAGTATGCTACTTGGTTTGTTTCTATCTTAATATGTGTATATGTTTCTTTTAACATATCGCTAAAAATATATTAATGGAGCCTTTAGAATCTTTGCTTGACTACCGGTATTGTGATGGCGATCACACTAGTGGGGGCTGGGTAGTCTATAAGCACATCCTTATTTTGGTCCCTAGTCGTAGGATTATCGAGACAGGGCATCGATACTCCAGAGTAAACTGGTGCATACGCTTCTTGTCCCAGCAGGGGAAATGGTCTGTCCCACAGCCATCAGTACGTCGTACTGGAGATAGTATGCAAGTGCTCGTTAGGTTACGAGTACACTGGACAGGACTCGTCGGGAACTGTTGGTTGGTATTATACCTATCGTCAGTTAACAGTTTCCAGGTGACATGAGTACAGCTTAGTCCGCTGACTTGACACTGTCACTTCGCCTCGAGTGTGTTCCCACTGTTCTTAGATTACTACCCTACCACGGCTCTATTGAGTCGTGCAAACAGGTAGTAGTTGGGTGCAGTCCCGAAACACTTGGAGGCAGTGACGGTTAGACAGGATTCGTCTCTCCCGGTATTGGGAGTTGATATCGCGTTGTGTCTAGGAGAGCCATTACACATTGTCGTCCCTGGCCAGGGCAAGCGAGAATTACTGGTAGTGTTTCCAGTAGTTTCTCAGGGTGTTCTGGGCTACACTCTGACACGACTTGTACCGCTATTAGTGGACTGACGTTTACCGCCACCCTAGGCCCGCCATGCGATACTCTCAGACGAACAGACCGGACTGTACGGAGATTGTCACGTTCAGGCTCAGTAGGAGTTCGGATGGGTTCACCTCGTCGGTCTTCTTATCGGCATCTACCTGGGGACCGTTACGTACAGCTAGTACCGCTTGCGGCCTGTGGTTAAACCCACTGCCAGCGTAGTGTCGATCCTTTAGAGTCCCACACAAAGGGTTATTCGCCTTTGGGCAAAACAGAATAGAGCTCGCATGGTTTTGCGACGGGGTTCGTTCACATCCGCGCACTTGTGCACGTTTTGTGTCCGAGCAATTATTACTAGCGGGCTTTGGTTTAAGCCAGATCCTAGTATTTGTTTTGGGTTTGATTTTGCTCATTGTGTTCGTGTTCCTCGGAACACGGATGCGGGAGTGTATGCACAGTTGACGGAGGCAGAGGAATCTCATTAGGGTTTTTGACAGTTGACTTTTTCTAAACCCTAATGAGAATGAGGAATATGATTAATAATATTAATTAAGGATTATTGTGCCATGGTTAGGTTCACCATTTGACTTTGGTTGACAATTTGACTTTGGTTGACCATTTGACCAATGTTGACCTTTTGACCATCATCATTTCATTTGCAAGATGTTTCTTGATTCTTGCAAATTGCATTTATTATGAGATGATAATGGTCATTCCAAACTAACCATCATATTTTCCCTTAATTATTATTATTATTATTTCTCTCATATGAGAGATGGTTATCATTTTATCTCTCATTCGATCATGCTCTTTCTCTCTTTTGAAAACGCTCTCCCTCTTCCTCTCTCAAAGCTTTAATCTTTCATGTGTTGAAAATCAAAAGCTCTTGAGACAAAACCATCAAAACATCTCTCTACTCTTTCTAGGGTTTTTTATTTAGCAAACCAAGCACTCTAGTTACCTCTTGGTTGAGGTAGGAGCTCAAGGTAGAGGCCCTCGGGTGGATCTATCTTCGGCAAAGAGAAGACAACGAGGAGGAGCCGTCTACGCTACTACAAGGAGCAAGCAAGAAGGAGAACCACAACAAGAAGAGAAGGAGTTCAAGATCTAGGTATAACCATTTTACATAGTAGCTAGAACTTGTAGTTTGTATGTTAGTTTTTGTTTAGTAAAGATCCTTCATGGACGGTCCATGTTACCATGTGAGAAAAATTTAATTTTTACCTATACCGCCTCCCCGAAAGAACCGGTATGGGTAACATGGACCTAACAGCTTGGATAGCTGGCTGCTGCGGGTAGTTGACGGGTGTGTGAGCTGGGTTGCGTCTATAAGGATAGTTTCCAATTCTGTGATTGGACGCGCCACAAACCAAGTATAGGCCTTTTGCGCGCCTACAGTCCTTCCACAAGTGTCCTTCCCTCTTGCAATAAAAGCAAAAATTGGGTCTTGGCTGATCCTTGGCTTCTTCCAGTCTTCTGAGTTCAACAGCTGGCCTTGAAGAGGCCCCTCCTTCCATTTGAGTGGCAGGGTGTTTCACTCCTGCAGACTGAGGTCTGTCCCTTGCCTTTATCACTGCCTCATAACCGCGGGCAGCTTCCAGAGTATCTTTATGAGTTGGAAATTTCCCTGTGGCTAGTGCGGCCTGGATTTTCGTGTCCAAACCTTGTTGAAATCGACGGGCTCTGATCTCATCCATCGGTATCAGGTGTGCCGCAAATCTGTTACGGTCTTGTGTTAGTTGTGTAGTATGTGATATCTACAAATTTGAATAACTGAGACATATCTTACCGACTTAGCATGGTGAGCTTAGCGTCATACTCATCTACTGACTTGATCCACATAGAACCTTGTTGCAGATGGATGAACTGCTGTTCCATGGAAAACCTGGCAGTCAGAGGGAAGTACTTCACGTCGAACCTATCGTGAAAAGTCTTCCATTCAATGGGCTGATCAAGACGGTTTTCTTCCGCCTTCCACCAGTTCCGTGCATTGTCTGTGAGCTGTAATTTTGCCACACGAACCCAAGCTATATCTGGCACTTGTGCCGCTGCCAGATCATCTTCTATGCTTTGTGCCCATTCCTCAGCTTCAAGTGGGCTTCCCTTTCTAGAGAACTGTTTAGGATGTAAAGCCCTGAATTGCTTTACCCCATGTGCTTCAATCTCGGGACGGTTCAAGAGCTGCTGTTGTCCCTCTGGGAGGCTGCGGATCGCTTCAAGAAGAACTGTTTGCTTGGTGGGTAGAGCAGGAACAGTAGCTACGATTGGTAGTGGAGGTGGAGTGTTGTTAAAGTTGGTGCTTGTGTTGGTTGGGGAATCCATAACCTTGAAAATTTTAGGTTAGGACAGATTCAAATACATGAAATGATAAGATTCAAGGAAAATGAAATTGTAAGATTCAAGGAACATGAATTGTAAAGAATGTTTTAGTTGCTGGTTCTTGTGTTATATTGCTTAGGTTGTTCACACAGAACAGAACTGCATAGTATGGTTCTATACAGCTCTGACCTGCATGGGCCACCAACAAAACCTGTCACGCCCTGCTTCCCGGTATTCGGCGAAGGGGACGGGACGAGGCCGCTATGTATTTACTGTGAAGTAAATACGCTAAGCGTATCTAAGCAATATAAAAGTAAAGGACAAGAGACAAGATATAATAAAAACAACAACTTTATTTATTCACATTCTTTCTGTACAATGCATGGAAAGTAAATACAACTGAAATAAAGCAATGCCTAAACAATGGCATAACAGAAATGAAAATTACTGAATGGAAAGTGTACAATGACTAGAGCTCGGAGTCATCACTGAACTGGTCCAAGTCTTCAGTAGTAGGCTCAATCTCTGACGTGTCCAGATCACCTGACGACATTCAAAGAAGAAAGAAAGAGAATGTCTTCAGCGAACAGATCGCTCGGTAAGTCCCAAAGATAAGGAAGAAATAGAATAGACAGAAAAGAAGGTAGCTTTTAAAGTTGTGTTATATAGTTAAAATGTTGTGTTAACGCTGTTGTTTGTAGCTTGGTACAGAAGATGCCAGTGTATACGAGTGGAGTCCCACTTACACTGGAGACTTTGGTAACCCATAGTACAAGGCTCCGTCGATAATACCACGGAACAACGGCATGGATGTATTTACGTCTTAAGTGACCACCTCGTGCCACCTTTAACATATTCCATACCAGTCTACCCCTTAAACCCCGAGATGTCTTGTTTGTATTATATTGTATTGTAAATTGTATTGATTGTATAATTGGATGACTGACCGAAACCATGATATCAGTAAACGGATGTAACTGGAGAATCATGTATGTAACTGTAGAATTATGGATGTAACTGTATAATCATGTAAATAGAATGTATATCCATGGTTCGGTTCAGTTAAGTTGATAGATTGAATAATGGATTCATGGAATCATTTTGAATTGTAATATTGTAAATTGTAGATTGTAGATTGTACTTGAATCATATTCAAGTCAGATTATAATGAGACTCAAACTGAGTCAGACAATTAGAAAAGTAAATTGAAGACCTGATTGTTTTGATGTTATCGGTAGCCGCTGCACATGGGCGGCATGATTTGTGTATTTTTCAAAAACGATTACCGTATTGATAACACCGTTGTTAAGTTGTCTACCTTAGATAGGCAAGCACCCACTTCTTCGGCTCCTTAAGACTCAAGAGATTGGTCCCTCTTAAACCTATGTTTACTAGGGTCCTTATTGCAATTTATAGAACTTGAGGGGGTTTTATGTAAAATATTTTTTGTATAGTTTTCAAAATATACCCCAAGTATTTATTAATCGTCTTTAAAGTTGTAATAATTATAGATTTTATACTTGTGACAATTCTAATGAGAATAACCAAACTTTCATAATATATGGTATTAAAGTGTAATATTAAACTTGTGTGGAATTCATAGTATTTTAATGTAAAATGAATCTTGTGATTTTTAGAAAAAAGTGGAATATTTATATTATTACAAAATAGATATTTTAAGGATATATATACATATATTTATACAAAAATAATTTTAATATATATTTTATATTCTAAAAATCTCATTTTCTTAAGATATCGTATTTTAAATCTTTCGAGACCGAATACTCCTTGCGGAGGTCTGAATCTTGCACTACTAAGCCCCGAGGATGTGCGATAATCCGCACCATCCCGAACGGGTTCCCCAAATGGGTTGTAGCGGCGCTTTGCAAACATTTATATTAATACTAAATCCTTTAGAAAACAGTTTTATTAAGTAAATGGTATTTATTTGTAATCATGTCATTTTCCCGTATTCTATATTCGCAAAGGTATTGTGCTATGTTTCATATGAGTGTTTGAGGAGGTAGGTCATTACCTCGTGATCTACTTAAAGGTATAGCAAGTTTTGTGATGTTAAATATAGAATTGAAACTATGTGGTATTCAAATGAAAAATACGGTAAAATGAAATAGTAATTATTTTTTATATGAAACTCGATCAATATGATTGATTAGTGTTTAATAGTCAACATGAAATTGTTTAAGAATAATTGTATTAAAGAAAAGTGAAGTTTTATAAAGAAACCGAATCGGAAATCGGATTTGTTCCGATTCCGTCGGGTTTTGTAATTCCGTATTTCTAGAATAAAATAGAGAAGATAGAATGGGGACTTACGGGTTTAGGACAACCAGAAGAGGGAGAAGGATCGGGAGGAGTCGTCGGTGCGTCGTTTCGTCGCCTGGAGCTCCTAGAGCCGTCGTCGAAATTTCCGCCGGAGAATTCGTCGGAGCTTCGCCTTTGGCTCACTTCGATTGCACACAAGGTTTCTAATGATTTCTTGAGAGTTGGCTCAGAGTTTTGGGGTGAGGGGGTAGTGTGTAGGGTTGGTATTTATAGGGTTAGGCTAGGGTTAGGGTAAATGAAGGGTTTAAATTGAAAAAACGTAAAAATATATTAAAATGTATTAAAAAATGGAGTAAATGGGACTTTTTGAATTCTCTGGAACTGATCTGGGAAATTGAAGTGTGCAGGGGGGTAGAGAATGCCAAGAGACACAACAATGGTGAGGGGACTCGGCGGTCCGGCCGAGTCCGGCCGGCGGCGCCGGCACTCGGCTGATCTCGGCCGAGTCGAGGGGTTGGAAGGTGTCTGGTCAGTTGGGGTGCTCACTGGTATATTTAGTTTTGTGGGTTTAGTGGGGTTTTTGTGAGAAATACACGTGTAACTGTTGGTATTCTAAAAATTTCAAAACAAAATAAGATTAAAAATAATGTGGGGTATGAGATTTGAACTCTGGTGGCTTGGTTCAGCAGTGCAAGGTATTACTAATGAGCTACAAGCTCCTTCTTGTAATTATGGAGCTATTTAATTACTTAAAGTTGTCATAGAAAATATAAATACCCCAAGTATACATTAATTTTAAAGCAAATTTTTGTACACTAAAAATGGACTTGTTACATTCTTTTAACTTGAAATTAAAAAGCAAAATAATTACTTATATCTTATGCTCACGCTAAAATACCCCTTTATAGATTTTGAAAAAATTTGTATAGGAAAATTAGGGTTGTTACAACTAGTGCATCGACTCAAACAGGGTACATTGCCCCAAATACGGCGATAACCTCCCTTGAGATCTATATCGCAATCGAAGTCTCAACGGCGAGGGTTGCAACTCAAGTCCCACTGGTAAATAGATGGGCACCTGTGGCGAAATTACTTTCGGGAGTTCCATCGTTAAAAAAAGGGAATGTACGTAAGTGAAATGGGCACGGATGAAAAACCGAAAGGGCGCCGTGAGTAAAAACAGCAGGACTGTCGGCGAGCTTTGCGAAAACCCGAAAGGGCACAATTTTGTAAAAAAAAAGAATATTATTATGTACACTTGCAAGGCCCTCTCGACTTTGTGAGGAGAAAATACCTGTATGAGATCATTACGACTCATAAAGGAGCAACACACTTAGGAACCCCCATGATTCCTAAGGAGAAATCACACTTGCAAGATCCTCACGACTCGTAAGGAGAATTCCTCCTTTGAGACCCTCACGGCTCGTAGGATTCAAAGGCCTTAAGGTACAGGGATCTAAACATGTTCTTAAGCCGTCATATTCTCCTAATGTTGCCCTACATGAGGTCCCATATTGACCATAGTATACAATCCATGGGCATAAATAAATATATCCCCCACCGAGTTCCACCTATGGTAAGAAATATCGCCATATGGTGAACAACACTTGTGAGTCCTCTCAACTTACAAGGATAAAATACTCTTACAAGATCCTTACGACTTATAAAAGAAAACACACTTAGGATTCCTCACGATTCTTAAGGAGAAAATACACCAATGAGATCCTCACGAATCATAGGGAGAAAAACCTTTATGAGACCCTTACGGCTCATGAAGTCAAAAGTCTTAGTCGACAGGATCTTAACCCTGTCTACTAAGCCATCTATGTTCAAATCAAAAAAGGTATATGATGATTCGCTCCTAGTAATATTCCAGTGGTAGTGCTGTTGATGCCTAAATAGGTGTCAAACTCCATGTCCTCTCACGGAAAATGATAGTTCGCTCCTGACAATATTCCTGTTGTAGCGATGTTGATGCCAAGATTGGTATTAGATCTCAAGTTCCCAACCCGCAATAAAAAGCAGCGAGTAAAAATATAAAAAAAATAGCCAAAATGATTGGGCACTGTGGATAAAAGCCAAAATGATTGGGCAATCGCGACTTTCGTGACATAAAAAAGCTGAAAAGATAGAGCATCACGGAAAGAAAAAAAATTGAAATAAAAAAAGTGATGAAATGAAAACCTAACTTTTCTGCCCTGCAAGTATGTTCATATTGACTCTTGTATACAATTCATGGGCACAAATAAAGGAAAAAGGACCCTATTCTCCCACTATGCTTCGTCAAAAGGAGAACCAAGTATTGACGGTTCGTATACAACCTAGAGACTATCCAGGCGTTCCTTCTCATGCCAGCATGATGTAGACGCAATGTCAACAAAAGACCCAAGGGTCAAAGCAAAAATAGAGCCATGGGAAAATCCTAGCTCAAAATCTTGACGGTACATATACAAGCTAGAGACTATCCTTGTGTCCCCCCTCATTCGAGCAGGGGCAAATAGAACAATCAAATAAAAATGAAGTGACGGCAAAATCCTAGTTTCAGGTCTTAATGGCAACATCTAAAGCTTAAAGATCATCCCAATGTTTTTCTCATTCTAGCAGAATGCAGTTGCAACGTCAACAAAAGACCCAAGGGTCAAAGCAAAAATGGATTAACGGAAAAATCCTAGCTCCAAGTCTCGACGGTACATAAACAACCTAGGGACTATCCTGGCGTTCCCCTCTCATTTCAAGAGGATGCAGACACAGCTATCAAACGAAATTGAAGCAATGGAATATTCCTAGCTCTGGACTTCAATTGCAATACATACAGTATAGAGGTCCTACAGATGTCTACCCTACTTCAGCAAAGAATCGGTGCGACATCGTCAAAGCAAAAATAATGAAGTGACGACATACTCCAAGTTTCGGGTCTTGATGGCAACTCTTATAAAGCCTAAAAGACCATTAGAGATCATCACACCCCAGAAGGGTGCGGTTATGACTCATCGGGGCTCCAAATTAAGCATAACCTCAAGTAAAAAGCATCATGGAAAGTTCCTAACGCTTGCTCTTCCGACGGTAATATGACTTAAGGAGATTACTCGAAGACGTCTTGTCCAGCCCTCGAAGGTGTCAGAAACACGACAGTCGTGGGGCTACTCGAACAATGACTTAAAGATGGTATATCGAGGAATATATCAGCCAACGTGATGGTACCACAGACTAAAACCCTAGTACCACAAACCTAACGGTCCCCTTTTATAAAGAATGGAGGTTATCTAAATACAACGTTAGGACATGTTTGCCTATAAACCCAAGGGAGGTAAACTAAAAACACTCTGAAATGAGTACGTAAGTGAATAAACTACAAATTCCGAAATGAGTACATAAACTAAAAACTCCGAAATGAGTAAATAAACTACTTCGCGCCAGAGCAAGACAATCAAGAAAAGGGAGGTGCAGATATGAAAGGGAAAGATGCTTTTCATTCATACTTCAAAACAGAACTACATACTCTTGGTGCAAAAAAAAAAACAGCGTGATCCCAGATTTTCAGTGGGAAGACACTAAACTCCGGATATGGATTTTCAAACTCAAAAGCAAGCTTGAGCAATGCGCGTTCAGCCTCATCAACCATCTTTTTGTGCATTTTCTCTTGGATGCAAGCGTCAGGGTCACCACTGATGTCCTCCACCCTCTGGTATTCTGATACTATCACCTTTTGTTGGAAGACATGGTGCAAGTTGGCGACAAGATTATCTCGTCGTTTCTTTGAGATCAACCCCATCATATACACAGAATGCACCTTGTCTTCATCATCATCGAGTGCTTGAAGCGGCATAACTTCAAGACGCCCAGGTATAGCTTCCCAGATCTTCCCAATAACGATCTTTAAAAGGGTAGAACGGCAGGAGATCAATCGACTGTTGTAATCGTCGAAGTGACGTATCACCTCATCGCATTGGACGTCAGTGTACTCCTGGCCTTGAAAGTGACCTTGGATGCGAATCTCTTCATAAAAGATAATCACTTCAAGATCATAAAGAATACCAGCCATGGTACCTGAAAAGAAAAACCAGTGGACGGTTAGCGATTAGCATATTAAAATCACTATAGTCTAAAGGAAAGAACAGTGAACCCCACAAAATCAAGGTGATAGCTCATCAATGATGAGACATGCGCCCATTGTGAGAATCCAAAAGGATTCTCATTAAATGACTAGTCTCATTGAACAGTGGAGTTAAAAACTCCCAATACCCTTGAAAACAGGGTTCTGTTAAAAATAACAACAGATTCAAATCTGTAAAAAGGGTATTAAAACCCTAAAAAGGAAAGAACAGGAAGGAGAATAAAATTCCCAAAAGTTCAAAAAAAATTCAGAGCCAAGCTCTGCAAGAAAAGATAGAGTTAAATTCCTCCGATAATGAGATTAAATCCTCATGTTGGGAGACAAATGGGAAATATAATGGAATTGAATTCCAGAAACCCTCAAAGATCAGGATCAATGATAGGGTAAAACCCTAAGAAGAGAACTAACGATTCTCAGGAATGCCCATTGATTTAAGACCCACGGTCTACTCAAAAAGGGGGAGTTCTTTTTAAGATCTCTGAGAGATCATTTCAAGAAAAGAGCCAAGCTCTGTTAATGGGTTAAAAATCCAAAACAAAAAATGGAGGGTCTTTTAAGAGTTAAACTCTGTTCATAATTTCTACCAAAATTTTTTTTGGCAGAGTTTAACTCTGATCAGAAGGAGTTCTGTGGGAAAAGATCTAAAGCTTTGACAGGAGAATTAAATTCTCAAAGAAGAAAGGAACTTAAGGGAGATGATGAGACGGCAGTCATCTCAAGGGCCAAAGGACTTATTTATAGGACATGAGGGGACGGTTCAACTCCCTAAAAGATCAAACGGTGGTAAAAATAACACCGTTGCACTCACGTGTGAGCCACGTGAGAACAACGGTGGGGGGTATTTGTTCCTCTCATATTTAAACATAATAAAAGAGCTAAGCTCTGTTAAAGTTTAATTAGGCAGCGCCTCACGTGCCTCCTATAAGGGCACCAACGCAAGCGCCAACCGCTTAGGATTGAATCTTATGATGGCACCACACGTGAAGCTCATGTGGACGCTAATGTGCAAAGCACACGAGCACCTATCATATATAAGAATTAAAATTCTTAAGTGGCGCCCACGTGCACAATACGTGAGCGCCAACGTCCAAGTTAAAATCAATAGAATTAAATTCTACAGGGGGACATTTCCCTAAAAACTGGGATACTCCCTGTTAAATAGAGCTGTTGGATTAAAAATCCAATGGAGATGATAAATCATCAAAATATAGAATTAAATTCTATTAGGAGAAAATATCTCCCAAATCTTTCTAAGTGAGAAAGATACTCTAGGTTGGATCAAGAATCCAATGATAGAATAAAATTCTATTTTTGGGAATATATTTCCTCAATCTTTTCAAACAAAAAAGATTCGTCTTTGAAAAATAGAGAGTCCTTAGATTAAAAATCTAATGGTGATTAAAAATCACCGTTTTATAGAATAAAATGCTGTATATGGGAAAATATTTCCCCAATTTTGTTAAAAATAAGAAAATATATTATGTAAAATAGAAATTATTAGATCAAAGATCTAACGGTGGATAAAATCCCCTGAACAAATTGGAATCAAAAAAGAAAAAAAGGAAAGAAAGAAAAAAGAGTCTCACACAGAGATATAGAGGGAACCTGTCACGCCCCGCTTCCCGGTGTACAGAGAAGGAGACATGGCGAGCCGCGACGTATTTACTCAGAAGTAAACATGCTAAGCGTAAATAAGCAATATAAATAAATAATATAAGACTGACAAGAGATGTAATAAAACAACAATATTTTATTGATAATCATTCTTTACATACAACTGAAAAGTAAAGTACAATGAAAGAAAGCGATGCCTGAACAATGGAATATGAACTGAAAGAAAAGTAAGTACAAGTAGGTTCTAGAACTCTGACTTCTCTGTAAATTGCTCCAAATCGTCCTGGCTGGGCTGGATCTCCTGAGAGTCGGGTCCTCCTGACAACATTACAAATTTAGAAGAGAAAGGAATGTCGTCAGCGAACTAGCGCTCGGTAAGTCCCAAAAGATAGAATGTAATAGACAAGTAAAGAGAATATAGCTGGTAAATTATCTATTTGTTATGTTAACATAGTTGTTTATAACTTGGTACAGAATGTATCAGTATTTACGAGAGGAGTCCAACTATCCCATGAACTATGGAAAACAGAAAGTACAAGGCCCCGTCAATACCCACAGGACAACGGCACGGATGTATGGTAGGTGTCTTTTAGTGTCCTTCATCATGCCACTTATAATACATTCCGTACCAATCTACCCCGTAATATATATATATATATATATATATATATATATATATATATAGTTAACAGACTTGCCGTGACCATGGATACAAGTTGTTCATGTAAACGGTTTCAGGATGTATCAAGTAGGCATGTAATCAAGTCAAGATATAGCTATGGTTCGATCAAGTCAGGTTATGTTTGTATATTGATATTGTTCGATATTCAGGTTTAGGTTCAAGTGTTCATGTTTGGTATATTGGATTCATGTTGAATTGGAGTTATGATTGGATTCATGTTTGGATTGTATTCAGATCAGACTGAGACTCAGATTGAGTCAGACACTTAAACAGATTTGGATCCTGAATTAGATTATGGTATTATCGGTAACCGATGTACATGGACGGCAGGATTTATGTTTTTTTCCAAGACAATTACTATTAATAACCCCGTTTTAGTATTCTACCTAAAATAGGCAAGCACCCACTTTCTCCGGCTCTCCGAGACTCAAGAGAATTGGTCCCGCTTAAACCTATATTTACTAGGGTCCTTATTATAATTTAATATAACTTGAGGGGGTTTTATGAAAAAATATATTTTAAATATACTTTCAAAATAAACATCCAGTATTTATTTATGTTATATAGGGTTTTCATGGATGTAAATTTTATAGAATGAAGTATGTTAGTAAATATATATATATATATATATATATATATATATATATATAACTTGAATAGTTCAAGGTATCTAATGTAAAGTTTGACTTGTATTGATTCTTGATGGTATTTTCATGAAACTTTTAATTCTTTTATGTTCTAGAAAAAATGGAATTTTTATTATATTTTAAAAAAAGATGGTTTGATAATATTTATATAATTATTAAAAATTAATTTTAATTATTAAATAGAAATTCTCGTTTTTCTTAAAAATTGTATTAAAATTCCATTGAGATCGTATGCTCCGTGAGGAGGTCTGCATCTCGCCCTACTAGCCCGTGGATGTGCAATAATCCGCACCATCCAATAGCGGGTTCCCCGAAATGAGTTGTAGAGGCATAATCACAAGGAATTTAAAAAATAGTATTTACAAGAAAATGGATTTTTATAGTTTGAGGTATTTTATTGAAAATTCGTATTTTGCCCCAGGAAATTGGTTTCAGGAGAATCGTGCTATATCAAGATGTGTGTATGTGAGAAGTAGGTCATTACCTCGTGAGGTTTTCTAAAGATATACTAAACAAAAGTATTAAAAGATGTCGTATGTAAACTTCATGGTATTTAACTGTAAAAGCTTAAATAAATTTGTTTTACATAGAGTTTTAAAGTGAAACTTGTTTCAAAACATTAGTTAATAATTAACAAGCAAAGTATAGTGATATGGATGAGTGGTATTAAGAAGAAATTATAGTTTTCAAAGTTTTAAAAACAAAAGTCGGTATAACTCCACTTACCAACATGTTTTGAAAAGAGATCATTTTAAGGTAGGAAGAGAGGAAAAGAGATGAGACTTGCTTGCTAGAAAATTAGAGGAGAGCTATAAGAAGAAATTGGTAGTTTCGTAGAGTCACGGGGTCGCCGGAAGTGTCTCGAATCCTCGCCGGAAATGGAACTAGGGCTAACTCCACTTGTACTCTTCTTTGACTTAGAAAATTTTGAGAATTTTAGACATGAGATTTTAGAATGAAGAGGGCTAGGGTATGGAGTTGCATTTATAGGGTAAAATTAGGGTTTTGGAATTGAAGAAAGAATTAAAAATATATTATAAATAGGATTAAAGGGTGAATTTGAACTCTATGGATAAATGCAGGAAAAATAAACAGAACAGGGTAGTGGGGTAGGCCAAGGGGTGTTGTGTGCAAAGTATGAGAGAGTATTACTTAAGGATGGCCGGCGTCGCCCGGCCTTAGGCCATTCTCGCCGGTTCGATAGGGGCGTTGGGTGCTGGGATTTGAGCCACGTGTCCTAGTCTGTACATGTAATATTGTGCACATGTTTGTTTTATCTAACTTTTCATTTTTATGTGTATTGCACGTGTAAACTTTTGGGCTTCGAAAAAGATTTTAAAAAAATCAGTAAAAATAATATGTGGCTGAGGGGATTCGAACACAGGGGCTATGTCACAGCAGTGCAAGGCTTTACCAATGAGCTACAAGTTATTTCTTGCTGTTCTTAAATAAAAACAATATTTAAAGTATACTCAGGCTTCCAACTACTCCATTCTATACATTAGGAAGAAAAATTTTGTATAGAAAATTCAGGATCGTTACAGAAGCCCCCCATAAGCTATTGTAAAAATGAATACAGAAAGCTCTCAAAACAACAGAGAATTTAATTCTCAAGAAAGAAGAAGATCTACCTCCTCTCAAACCCTAGGTAAAGAAACCACAGAGATCAAAACATCTCGTTTACCTATCATATCATATCTAAAGGTTTAACCCTTCTCAGGAACTTAGTTCTTTCTCTGGATCAGAAATCCACAAGATAAGTCTTCCACAAGTTGAGAATTTAATTCTCATCGAGAAGATCTTGTTCTTGAGAATCAAAGATTCAGAAAAGAACTAGGTTAAAAAAAGGAAAAAAGGAAAAGAACATATCCTATGGGAATTTAATTTCTTGGAAAATAGGGTTTAACCCTAAAAGAAACTTAGTTCTTATAAACCAAAAAAACATAAGAACTTAGTTCTTAAAGAAAACCTGATCCCAGATCTTCAAAATAAAGATCTTGGTGATCATTAATGGTCAAAATATCAATAACAGAGATTCAATCTCTGAAAAAGAAAAGAACTTAGCGCCTCACGTGCTTCCCATGTGGGCGCCCCTAACAGCGCCCAACGCCTCACGTGAAAAACACACGGACGCCCAAAGCAGAAAGACAGTGCCTCACGTGAAATACACATGAGCGCTGAATAAAAAGTGCTTAGCACTTCATATCCAACAAAATAAATGGGATAGCTCCGCACATGCTCCTCACGTAGAAGCCATATAAAAAGTGCTTAGTACTACACACACACACACACAGACACACACGCACACACACATACATACATACATATTCAATCAAAATGACCGAGTCCTTAGCACTGATTGGGCAGCGCACATAACTGAAGGCTTCACATGATACTCATGTGAGTACCAGAGCTTCAAACAAGTGCTTAGAACTTTTGCATAAAAAAGGGGGGCTGAACAAACCGAGCCCAAATAAGTGCTTAGCATTTTTGAACAAAAAATGAAGACTGAGCAGGCAAAGCCTAAATTGGCTAAGTCTTTTGCAGTTAAGCCCAAATGTTCTGTTGTTGGATCTTAAATAAAAAATTATCCTTAAAATGTTACTCAGTTGATCTTAGTCTCAAACAGGACTAACGTATCCTTAGTTAAAAATAAATTGAGCCCAAATGCTCATATATTTAAATTGATCTTAATCTCAAACTAGATTAACGGTCCTTAAATAAAACAAACCCAAATTTAAAATATACGGATTTGGACTGATCCGCGCCTTATGGACGATGATATAAAATAATCTCCGTATACAATCAATGGGCAACCCAAAATAAAAAAAAACAACACACAACATGAAGTGAACTGCTGAAGTAGTAGAAAGTGGTTATCGCAATACGGTAATGTAATTAACTGCAGAGGCTTGCGTCTGCAGGGAAGAGCGTCCTCACAATCAAAAACCCCTCACAAATGAGAGTGAATCTGATAAAGTCATGCTACAATGGTCGCGTCTATCGAAACCTCTGATATACGGTGCCATAAATCAACTTGGTATTTTCGGAGAGCTGGGTGGATAAGTCCAAATAGTATCTGCCCCCAAATTTAGGCCAAACGTCCTAACGTCTCGGTCTGGACTTTCGGTGGTGAACAGTGGTTATTGGAAGAGGCCGAGGCATCTTTAGAGAGACTGTCGTCAGGCCAAATGTTAGTGTTCAATTTGTGGATCTGGTGAACATAAGATCGACGGTTGCCCTCGGAGAAAAGAGCTACAAGAAGGATATCCGTCAGCGCCTTCCCCATCATTTGAATAGTTTCCCTGTATTGTTGTTTTGTCATTTTCGTTCTTTGAATTTCGAGGTCAAAATTTTATTTAAGGGGGGTATGATATAATACCCGATATCTTGTAAATATTTCCGTATTTTAATAAAAAAAATTCCCATAATTTTCTATTTTTCCTTATCTTTAAAATCCTAATTCTATATTTTTACTAATCTAAAATCTTACACTTCTCTTTTTAAAACCCAAAACCCAAACTCAACTTCTAAACCTTAACCCCGACCCAATCTCTTTTTCCTCTCCCCTCTAGTTTTCCCTAAGAACCCGGCCCAAAACCCATATCCCAAATCCATACCCAAACTCGAGCCCATATTCTTTACCTCACGTTTTCTTTCTCCTCCTCCTCATTCTTTTCCCCAATGAACTCCCCCACGAATCATTCATCGCCATGACCGAGCCCTCCAACGTTCGCCTCTGAGATCAGCGCCTCATCCCCGAGATCTCCTCGCAGCTCCCCTCTTCCCTCAACCAATGTCTCTCCCTATATCTTTATATCTCCCTCCCTCTCTCATTTTTCTCTCAAACTCCCGCTCTCCTCTCATTGCCTCCACCTCCGGCAACCCTTTCTCATTCTCAACGAACACCACCACCAACGAGCTCTTCTCACCCTCATCCTTGCATCCCATAACCACCTCGACACTCGACCAACTCTTACCTTTCGCCTCTACAACCTCACCGCAACCCATCAACCTCGCCTAGCTGCACTCGAGCTCCCTAACATCCCTTGACAGCACCTCTGCTTAACTGCCATCGCCTCGTCTCACCACTTCCTCACCGTCATCCCTACCTCACGAAGAGCTACCACAGGCCAGCTACCTCTACCGGAGCTCCGAGCCCATCCACCATCACCATCATCTCTCCATTTGCCTCTAGACCACCATCTCCTTTTCTTCCTCACCCCTTCTCCTCCTTACAACCCAGTAGCCCCTCCTCCTCCTCGAACCCAACTCCAAACATTCAACCCCTCACTTCCCCTAGCCGAGAACCTCACCAGAGCTGCCTGAGCATCACCGCCCTCCACCTTCGATGGCCATCAGTACCGCTAACCTCGTGGAGTCGCCGCTAGCTGAGCCCAACCGAGCTCGTTGTCGTTGTCGTTTCCCGTGCTGGTGCTTGTGTCGCTGCCGTTGCCGTTTCCCGTGCTGGTGATCGTGTTATTGCCGCCGCTGCCGTGTCGTCATCGTTGCGCCGTCACCAGGCAAGTTTCAAAATTTGCTATCATGCTACATATACTTAAATATACTTATGTATGAATATGTGATAAATTATTATAGAACCCCATAGTTATGATTATTAAAACTCAATAATCACCTTTTGATATATATCTGGTCTGGTAAATTATAACTCCTGTTTTGTGATATATAGATCGTGTACTGATAATTAACTACATGTTGGGATTAAAAAAATAACGTTTTGATATTGAAATGACATCCTTAAGAACCAAAGCTAAATCTGGAATTCACCGTACATATCATGTTGTAAAATTAATAGTTAATTAAATACAAATCAAAACATGATGTTCTAGGGCTCGTATCGAAGCCATCTAGATAAACTAGAACCTTCTAAAATATTTTATTTAATATGACCTTGATACAATAAGGAAAACATGAGAGAAATACGGCTCCGGACTGCAATCCAAAGCAGTATTTTCTGACGACACCTGATTTTAAATGCATGTACATCCCTGTAAAGATCTGAAAATACATGAAGTCCGATATAGTAGCATAGATAATTAAGTTATATAATTAATGGTGTTAGTTTAATTTAATTTAAGTACCGCTTGCTATTTTAAAAGTATTTTCGATCGTCGACATGTCCTACAGTTTTCTGCAGTGACAGTTTGTACATATTGACATTAAACTGAAAATATCTTCCCGTTTACAGTACCTATTTTTGATTCATATTTTTATTTGGAAACCTAACTGATAGGGATAGATTTTATTCAACTGTATCTCTCCCTAAATCTGATCATATTCCATAGAAAACGGCCCTTGAAACTCGACTTGCAGTTCTGAAATTGGAATTCCAGCAGCTTACACCCATTCTAAAATGAACATAACTTCTTAATCGGAAAACCTATTGATATGAAACCAATTTTACTGCTTTGATAATCAAGTAGAATTCATATGCCTTTTATATTGTTTAGCTCAATTCCGCACGTCTGATTTATAGTGAATTTTGTAAGTTATATGACATTGGCTGCCCTTAAATTAGTGAACGTTTATTTAACGAATTCCTACCATATCTTGTGATTGCTTTACACACATTGTTTAGTGACTATTTACATTGAAACCCCAGAGACCGGTTTGCATTGTTGATTGATAAGTGTTAGTGACTGGGTTGTGACAAGTACGATAGTGAAGCAGTAATTTAAAGTGACACTAATAAGAGAAAGTTTGACTGAATAGTGAAAGTGATACGTACTTTTTCACAACCCATCTAATACCTGAACATATACTATAACCTAGGGAAAATGAGAAAATCAAGGTGGAATTGAACTTGTACTTATTAAGGTTTACTGCTTTAGAGAATGATCATTCGATATTAGTGGTAGTGATATATTTAGATAGTTGTGCCTAGCGGTACGGCTAAAAGGGTTATGCCCCGCGCACTGTTGACCATAGTCTCGGATATGCATGATACCCTTGCTAAATATAAGGAAACATTCCACCATTCGATTTCAATGACATAAAGACTGTTAGACTAGTAACATGCATATTACTTTTAAACATTGCTATAGTTCTCAAGTTATACTGCTACCTGTTTATGTTATTCCACCCATTTAAGTTATTGCAATATACCTGTTACTTTATACTTACTGTTGCTAGCACCTGTTAGTATTATCATATTTTTTATATTATGTTCCCCTGACGACCTGAGTATGCATGCTCAGAGCAAGAAGTGGACCTGCCCTTTTCGAGGTGATTGCGGAGATTTAGACCAACAACGCCAGCTTACCGTTTCCCTTGCTTTCAAATAAGGAACATTTGTTATCACTGGTTAGTTATCTTTTTTGCTTGTATCCGTTGCACTTTGATTCATTAAAATGTGATAGATTTAGTGACTGTAATTCTCTGATTCTGTGTTGTGATTACTGCTTACCATGTAATGGTAGAAACTAAAATGTGACTACGGCGGGATTATTCCTTGACCGTAGGAATATGGATGGCCTAGTCATTCTCGTATTCCGTATTCTGGGAAGCGCGGCATGATACCTTTTATTTTTACTTTGGGGGTACGGTTAAAACCATACCCCGCCTTTTAAAATTTTGTTTAGTTTTCTTCCAGGTACGGTTCTAACCGTACCCAGATTTTCAATTTCAACTATAGTATACATCCTACATGTATTTTCATATAATATTACTTATACTTTCTAAAAAAGAACTTAATTATATTATACTTTTATTTCAAAACTTCGCCTCCATTATTTTCGTGAAAAGGTTTAGATTTCTGGGCTTTTAGCTTACTTGGATTATGGTGGGGTCCTATAGACTTTCACGTGATTCAAGTGCCGGTCACATGCCAATTCCAGATCATGACAATACCCAACACTTGTACCCTATAGAGGTATTTGTAATAGTGTGACTTCATGATGATTTTTTTTACAAATATATGCACCAGGAGTAAAACATTCAATCCTTAAGAATTATCCAAACAAAGTGCTAACAGTTAAATAGATCTTTCATATACACAATTTCATCATTGAATTATTTCTAACCTTACTCTTAGTCTCATTTATCAAGATAGATTATGAACATGTAATATTCTTTTTCCTCAAAAATATTAAAGTCATTCATACATATGCCCTGCATCCTTATCATAACCCCATGCTCTAAATAGAAGTGTCAGACAAGATCAATTTTGCTTGATGTGGCTCAAACATTTTGGACACAATGTTCAATAGACACATATTAATCAAGTATCCCTCTTGTAGACTTTTTTTAAGGATGCAACACCTCATTTAGTAATATAATTAGCTACTTTCTACTCCTAAATTCCTTTTATATGGTATTTGGTATCAAGTTGAGAGCACATAATACTTGTTGCCTTATTCAAAAGAACAATATCAGACAATGCCAAACCTCCTTCAAGAGACCACAACATCATTCACAGATGTAGGATAGTGGTGGAGCAATTTTTAGATCGATGATCAACTCATGCTGATCCGATCCACAATAGGATCTAATATAAACAGCAGAAGCAAATGAGCAATTAGTGTCCTACAAGCACTAAGATCTACATACCTTCGCAAGGTAGTAGATCACCTATATAACCATTGATCCATTCCCCATAGCGGTCTTCTTCTTCAGATGGTCGTGTGGGGATAAATCACGGCGTTACTCGGAAAGTCCTCTAATTTACCGTGGCTGCTGGAGACTTTGAGGAAGACGCTCAAGAACCTTAGAACCCTACTTCTCCATAGGTTGCACTCTTCTTGATTTCTCATCAATAGTTAACCTTATATCATTAGTATAAACCCTAGCCTCCACCTATTGTATAAATAAGTAAAGGGAAAAACAGACAGCTGAAATTGCATCAGGCCCAAACCCTTAATAGGGTTTGGCCATCTCCTAGGCTGACCCCATCATGGAGCTCAAGTCCGACTTAGACTCGACTTCCCATAATGGGCCAGGTCGGCCAATCAACTAGACGCGCCCACTTCATTGGTCAGGACATTGGGCCGGCCCACTAGACCTAATGCCAACATACTCCCACTCATACAATCAAGTGGGTGCCATTACATCTGCTCAGCTCTATAAGTTTTTCCGTGTCAATCATCTCCATACAATGCTAGCGCCACCGTACGACCATTGATACTTACAAGCGGGTGGCCCTGCAGCTAGATCTATTAAGACCGACATAAGGATCTCCCTGTGAACAAACAATATTATCCAAAACTCGGATATTGTGCAACCCAGATCTAATATGCAAGTCATGTCTGCTTAAATACCTCCAATCCATCAAGGAGTATATTCAAACACCCAGGTAACCCTTTGATTCATCATGCTCTAATGCCGCCTCATAGGCTCATGTAAGAGCTGTGCACATAGTCCAATCAAAGAGACATGTCCGATTGATTATCCTCTTGACTCGTCAAGTTGGATCCACTACTCACACGTTTTCCTGATACTACCTACGTATGGTAATTATCGTACTATTGTGACAACAGCCAAAGTAGCAGACACTCACGAATTTTCTCCTTGACAGTCAAAATCACTTAGGGTACATTGATCAAGTCATTCCATAGATTGTTGACAATGAGGGCTCACACAGTCAGGGAGATTGGATCAATCCCTAAGCCTCCTCTAGTCGCTAGCATGTGTCATATGGAAAACACGCAATGGTCCACTTCTCTCTCATGAATGAGAGCATACGTCAACCATACAGATTCCAAGTCCCGTCATCTCGCGACGTACTCGATAGACACATTCCAAATGTGCCCGGATCCTAATAAGCAAGATCGAGTCCTAGCCCGAATTTGTGAGATCCGTAATCTGGCTTCATAACAGGTATCTGTATAATGGAATGTAGGGCAATTCCATTACGATAAAGACTTTTAGAGTCTTCGGCTCATACTTATCACCAGATAATGGTCATTCGAATGCTCCCACTATCGCGCACATCCCAGCACTGAATCATTATGCGGTCGCTAGCCTAGACAACACCGAAAATAGCAAATGTTCGTACTTCACATGCCTCCAAGTATTGAGGGGATCGCTCGTGCGAGAGAGTCGATCCAACCTGCCGACGTATCTTTTAATAAAAAGAATGCGAAAAAATATATAACCACATATGTACTCTTATTACTCTATGCTTAAGAATCAAGAAACAAAATAAAACACTCTACCCAAAATGAAATGTAATCGATCATCAATATATAAATATCAATAATCAATCATGCAATGTAAGTAAACCGCAATCCATAAACCAGTGCCTAAAAGATAAAAATCAAGTTCAAGCTAATATAATGTACCGTCACTATAGACGTTGCTTTTACGCTCTCTGGTTCCGAACGAAGCAATACTCAGCCACTTACTCAGTCAGCGGATCATAAATCACCTGACTCTTAGAGAGACGTTCTAACTCGATCTTTTGTCTCTTATTGTTTCTCGATGAAATGGTAATAGATCTTCATATACGAAAATCCTCCCATAATATATGGGATATTCTCAATGTAATGACTCTGAATTTACTGTACGGAATTTTCCAGTTTAATGTACAGAAATGTGTTATACAGCCTTAGATTGGGTTATAAGTTAATTTTGTTAAATAACAACAAGAAACAAGTAGTATCTCACTGGTAAAGCCTTTGCACTGCTGTGATGTAGCCCCTGTGTTTGATCCTCATCAGACCCAATATTTTTTTCTGATTTTTCTTTTTAACTTTTTGGAAGCCCAAAAGTTTGCACGTGCAATACACATAAAAATGAAAAGTCAGAAAAATCAAATATGTGCAAAAGGGTTTAAATACTCTGTTGATCATCTGGCATGAATCATGAGGAAAGAAGCTCACAATCGACTGACAGAAACCCCAATTATACCAGCACCGATGGCTTGGATGAGCCCTTTTGGCTCCGGGCTTTGCACACTAACCCTTTCCCCTACTCCTAACTCCCCTGCACTGTTTGATTTCTCTGCAATCAAACATAGACCCTTCATTTCACCATTTATCATCTTTTTAATGCATTTTAATTCCAAAACCCTAATTCTACACTATAAATACCACCTCATATGTTGGCTCAACATCATTTTGAAATTTCTAGCCAAAACTCTCAAAAATTCTCTAAGTACAAGTGGAGTAAAGAGAAGTTAGCAAGCGGTCAACTTCCAGTGAAGAATCGAAGCTATTCTGGAGCTCCCGCGAATCCACGATGACAACCCTCTCTTCTTATACCTTTTCTTAACCTAACTAAGTTATAATTCCCTTCTAAACTTCTTTTCTCTTCATTGAATTTATCTTTTTATAAAAATCGGTAAAAGTGGAGTTAATACCGATATCACTTTTTCCAACTCCTATAACTCCAATTCCTATTATCTTTTGGTCAAACAAATTTTTATACAATACTTGTAAGCTTAAATCATAATATTTAGAATCAATTTTTTATTAAAATTCTCATGTGAAATAACAATAGTAACACATTTTCATTTAAATACCATGAACTTTAAATATCACCTCTTTTAGTTTTTGTTATAAACATACCTTTAGGAAAACTTCACGAGGTAATGACCTACCTCTCACATACACACTTGGTTTCATAACACGATACTCTTTGAATGTATTTTCCGTTGCGAAGACATCATTACAAGAAAATACCACTTACTATAAAAAACAGATTTCTTTTAAACGGTGTTTTAAATTCCTTTGAGATTATACCTCAACAACCCTTGTTAGGGGAGCCGCTAATGGATGGTGCGGACTAACGTATATCCTTCGAGTAGTAGAGCGAGATACAGAACTCCTCAAGGGGCATTTGGTCTCGAAAAGTTTTAAATACGGTTTTTAAGAAAAACGCAATTTTCTAATAAAATAGAATTTAATTTTAATAATTATATAAAAATTACAAATCCATCTATTTTCAAAATATAATAAACTTACATTTTTTTAAAAATAAAAAATTTACAAGTTTCACTAAAATACCATCAAGATACCAACAAAAAACAAGTTTTAAAATAAAATACCATGAACTTTCCAAGCTAAGCAATTATCACTAAAATACCTCAAATCCTTAAAATTCATATACAGGAAAACCTTAAAAAATATAAATAAATACTCGAGGTTTATTTTGAAATTTTATTAAAATTATTTTTCATAAAACCCCCTCGAGTTATATAAAAAAATATTTAAGGACTTTAGTAAATATAGATTTAAGCGGGATCAATTCTCTTGAGCCCCAGAAAGCCGGAGAAAGTGAGTGCTTGCCTATTTAAGGTAGAAAACTTAACGGAGTTATCAATGGTAATTGTCTTGGAAAAAGACACAAATCCTGCCGTCCATTTGCAGCAGTTACCGATGACTCCCGAACTTAATTCAGGATCTAAATCAGTTACAAGTGTCTGACTCGATCTGAGTCTAACTCAAACCTGAATCCAAACTCAAATCAGAGTCTAATTCAAACATGAATCCAAAGTGTAACATGAACTTGAACATGAATACTTGAATTCAAACACCAATATCAAACATGAATACTTGATTTGACTTAACCGAACCATGGTTATAACATGACCTGACTACTTGAATACATGATTACATCCTGAACATGACTACTTGAATAAATTGTATCCATGGTTTCGGAAAGACTTGTAAATACTCTATACAATACATTATGCGGGGATAACGGGGTATATTGGTACGGAATGTATTAACGTGGTATGAAATGGTCACTTAAAAGACACCTACATGAACTCTCGTGTCGTTATTCCGTGGGTTTTGACAGGGCCTTGTACTACATGTTACCATAGTCTACGAGGTAAGATAGACTCCTTTCGTATACAAAAATACCTTCTGTACCAAGCTACAAACAACTACGTTAGAATAACAAGCATATACCTATACAACTTACCAGTTTCATTTCACATTACTTATTATATTCCATTCCTTCTTTTGGAAGTTACCGAGCGCTAGTTCGCTGACGACATTCATGTCTATTTCTTTTTTTGGAATCTTCGTCAGGAGGATCGGACTTTCAGGAGATCGAGCTTAGCCAGGAAGACTTGGACTAGCTCACTGCCCAGCCGGACTTCTAGCTCTCCTTGTATTTACTTTCAGTTTGTATGCCACTGTTTAGGCACAGTTTATATCATTGTATCTTTTCATTTTCAAACAGTTGTATGTAAAGTGAATGTAAATAAAAGTTGTTGTTCATATTTTTATATCACTTGTCATTCTTGTGCATTATATATATATATATATATATATATATATATATATTGCTTAATTACGCTTAACGTATTTATTTCTTAGTAAATACGTTGCGGCCCACCACGCCACAGATTCCGTATACTGGGAAATGGGGCGTGACACTCAATATGCTATCGCCGACCTCCTGTCGCAATAAAAGAAAAACCTTTTCTCTCGTATGCAAAATCACACGCACATTACTATTGGATCTCTTCAGTTATAACAGTCTCCTTGACTGGTTCTAAGGCAGCCACATATTTCCAGCCCCATAGAGAAATTTGGCTATAAAGTCTTGCCTTCATTGCTTGACATACTGGCTATACCACGGAGAAAGAAAGCATGTCCTAAAAGATGCTCGCCTTTCTCGATTACCAAGCCATTTGGCATTCAAGAACTATTACGAGCAGACATTTGATCTTTTACAGCACAAGGACTTGTGGGTCATCCCATGTACCATAAGATCCATTCATTTCATCATAACCAGATAAGTATACAACGGATATAAAGTCCAACAACAAAGGACGTGTCGTGTTAAGTATATACTAAACACACAAGACAACCGACTATGCGAAATGAAACTATCAATATTTGTCTTTATTCAGCAAAAATCATCTGAGGAAAGATCAAGGCTATAAATATGACCATTGACTACTGAGACATGAATCAAAGTGTAATTGTATGGGTCAAACTGTTCTAAGACACAATAACGTAAGTCTACCAAGACAAACATCAAATGTTCTTGAGCTGTTTGCTGGAAAACTGGATTTCCAAACACAATCTCGAGCTCACAAGGTGCCGTCGTCATCTGAAAAGTCCTCGAAATCGAGCAAGTACTATAGTGTTATCAATAGACAAGTATTAGTAAACAATATTGTCGATAATTATATGAAATATGTATTGAACCGAAGGATTATCAAAGTTACATCCGGTACTGTCCTCCCTTGACGCCTCAAGCTCCGAATGATCTCTATCCTCGCCTTAAGATGCAACATTTCAGAAAATATAAAATATTATTTTTGGAATTTAAATAATAAAACAATAAATTTTATGAATATTATAAAAGTATGGAATTTAGTTTTAATTGTATGGTATAATTATATACATATAATTTGGAAAATAATTGGAATTTTAAAATGAATTATCATTTATGGGAGCATTTGATTGATTTAGGTTTTTATAAATTAAAATATAATTATTTTAATATAAGTTGATATTAAACTTGATTAGTATTTAACTAATTATGCATTTAACCTTTCTTTATTTTGTTAACCATGTTTAAGTGTCATGACATGCAACATTTCTTTTTGTGTGGCATTTTGTTTTTGTTTTTCAAATAAAAGAGAAAAGAAAAGATAAGGAAAGAAAAAAAGAAATGAGGACAAAGAAATATGAAAGTATGGTTAGAGAGAGAGAGATAATATGGTAGCCATGCTTTCTTTTCCTCACCTCATTTTCATCATATCATATCATTTTCATCTTCTCCTTCTTCTTCATTCACTTCTCCACCTCCTCTACCTCCTTTTACCACCTCAAAACACCACTCAAACCATCTCAAAACTTAAGTTTTTCTTCACAAAAAATGTTCATCACATCATCCTATACACCATGGGGTGATCAAGTTCTCGTTTTGAGCACTTTGGACCATCTATGAATTTTCTTAAGTTACTCCATAAGGTAAAACTCTCACCTTTCTTCAAGTATTTAGTTTTCCAACCTCAACCATTAGTTTAGAGTTAAAATGGGTTAAGTTTTTTGATCTTGGAAAATTCTAGGATGAGGTTTAGAGGATGTAACTTGCAGTAGAGATTAGTGGAGGTGTAGTGAGTGTCCTTTGGCCTAGTAGTGATGGTAGCCTTGTCTAAAATGAGCTTTGAAGTCCCAAACAAAAACTTAGAATTTTCCGACATCGGTTTTTCATTGAATTTTGATGTTCAAATGGAATCTGGAATGACTCTAGAACTCTGAAAATTTATTAGCACATACAGTGAGATGTGTAGACCACTAGGAAGCTACCCTATAAACCCGAGCCTAAGCTTTCATCTTTTGGCCACCGTTTTATTCGATTTGGCAGCAATTTGCAGCCCAATTTTGGAGTTAGAGTCTGAAACTTGGTCTGTAGCTCACTCATTATATAACTAGACCTACCATAGATGCAAAAATAGTTTAATTTCACCTTAGGTAGAATCTGGAGTCATTTTATTTGTTTTATGTCGATATTTTCTGACTTTTGAAAACTTGGTTTTTGATATTTGAGTTTTGACTCAGTCGTTTGACATTCGTGCGTCAACATCAGGGGTTATTTTGTTGTTCAAGCACGCGTTGACCATAGGTTCTAACCTATGTACGATTCTCTTACCGTATTGGTTTTCGGATTTGATTTTGATTTCGATACGATATTCATTGATTTGTAGGTACATTCGTATGGATATCCGTGGCGACAAAGGAAAGTATGGCATTTCTTGACTTCGGCTAGAGCGAGAATAGTAGGTGAGTAGATTTATATCTACGGGGAAAGTCGGGTGGATGGCGTATAGCACCCCCGCAACTATAGTACTAGGAGATCAGAGATGTAGTATATATAGATACATACGCTTATATACATACGGATATGACCATAAAGATAAGTACGAGATGATATGATGAGATGAGGACATAATGAAACGGGACGACACGAGTCGATATGTTTGATATGAGGATGCGAGGCGACACACACACACACATATGCTAAGATATGATATGAGATGAGATGATATATATAAGAGAATATGAGATAATATTATGTACAGGACGATAGATCCTTACTCTGATTTAATGATGTCGTACGATGGATTATACCGTATGCGATATTATGTACAGGACGATAGATCCTTACTCTGATTTGATGATACCGTACGATGGATTATACCGTACGCGATATTATATACAGAACGATACATCCTTAATCTGATTTGATGATACTGTATAATGGATTATACCGTACATGATATTATGTATAGGACGATAGATCCTTACTCTGATTTGATGATACCGTACGATGGATTATACCGTATGTGATATGATATACAGGACGATAAATCCTTACTCTGATTTGATGATATCGTACGATGGATTATACCGTACGCGATATTATGTACAGAACGATACATCCTTAATCCGATTTGATGATACTGTATAATGGATTATACCGTACATGATATTATGTATAAGACGATAGATCCTTACTCTGATTTAATGATACCGTACGATGGATTATACCGTATGTGATATGATGTACAGGATGATAGATCCTTATTCTAACTTGATGATATTGTACGATAGATTATACCGTACGTGATATGATGTGTATGAATCGTCGATACATATATATCGACTTGAGAAATATTGATTAAGACCACTTAAGTAGAGATTAAGATATATATTCGGAACCATACTAATTTCCAAAACTAACGAATCGCATGCATTTTTAAATGACAACCTCAATGGGCGATACAGATTTTCGAATGGTATTTTTTTCTTAGAAGTACTGTAGCCCCCATTTTAAAAAACAACGATTCGTATTATTTAAGCTATAACTGTATGGTTCATATGCAGTTATGTATTTTATACTGTTAGCGTTACATTTCCCTGTGTTTATCTCTATATGGCTTCGTCTGCTGGGACACATGCACCATTACCGATGATGCGCATGTTGCATGTATACATATTCGCCGGCTTACACACTCATAATCAGAAATTGCCATGCCACTTACATATTAGAAACTTCTATATCACCGTATTGTTCTTAAACTATAGAATTATAGTCATTGTTCAGTACTTATTACCGCATATGCTAGTTTAGATATTGCACTTCCTTATCTAGTTACACGACATGCTCACATGAAAACCCTTGCAATACTTTACAGTACTGTTCTGTGCTTGCACTTACTATACCTTTATGGTTACATGCATATGAGATCTCTGTATTTGAGGACTGCAGATACATTTTTTAAAGCCTTATGATTATTTTAAAAACGCGGTTTCTCTTGGTATGATATTTCGACGTCCACCATAAATTTTCTCGGTTCTGAGTTATGTGTATACCCGATTCGAGGAGAGAATAGGTACCGTCTGCGGGTACATGGTGGACCCGGTATGGTACCCGGGGGCAAGAAGATTGTATAGAGAGACATTGAGCCCGGCAGGGGAACATTACCTACTGGTGATTGGACTCGGCAGATATCCGCCGGAGGATACCGACCGTAGCGATTGAGACAGATGGATATAAGGGCCAATCCGATGAGCCGACACCTGAGATATGAGGATTTACGTGTTGATGCCGGACACAGGTTTTTATGATATTTTCGAGGGCCGATGCTGGACACTCAAGATTTATGATGATTTGATGTGTCGTTGATGGAAACATGTTTGATGATACACATATATATTTACGTATGACCCAAATGACGTGGTACTATATACTGATACTGGCACGACTTTGTTATCATTACACATATATATAAACGATCACCCTAAATACCACACAGTATTATTTTTATGTTACCGTATGACCTAGGATATCGTTATACATTCGATTTCTACCTGCTGATATTTTCTACTACTCATGAGTCGGCAACTCACCCCTGTTGTGTCATAGTTTTCTTACAGGATCGACCGCTCGGATCAGTAGCCGCTTGCTGGCACACAGCCTTCTTCTGGGTGATTTGCATTGGTTGGTGTGGTATACTTGGATTGTGACCACCTTTTGTATATATTATTTCAGGTGTATCTAGTTCAAAGCTCCATCAACAAGATTATGTATATTTGGTAGACCTAGACACCACACTTGTATATTCTTTGAGACTTAGAGCGAGATGGATGTATTGTTCTTTATTTTGAGCTTGATGATGTCTTGGTCTTCGACTTAGGAGACGCTGCAGCCATCACGCCACCTGAAGCACTCACGTCCGGTCATGGCTTAGCCGTCGACACCATTGGAAAGCCACACAGAGCTACAACCATGTCGCTCCCTCTTAAGGAAGGGCGGACGACTATTCGTCATTTCAGCGGGACCACGGAGTTACTGGCTATGACGGAATCCTTGTGATCAAGGAGCATCCGCCTCTCTTCTTTGATAACGGCATCCATCACATGCTGATACCAGGCTACATAGGTATTCAAGGCATTTGGAATGCGACTAGGCTCAGCAATCAGAAAATGAAATCTTGTATTCAGTCGCATAAAATAGTGCACCACATGGCGAACACTCTCTTTTGAAGCAACTGTATCGACAAGAGATGCTTCGAGGGGAACGACTTGGTTATAGACGGACTGTTGAGCAAAACGATACGGGTTGTACTTCATGAATAACACCGAGGAATTTTGCCTGAATACTAAAAAACCCAGCCAGATGGAGTACAAATGTACAATCTCTCTGGCGTTCAAAGCAAAAATCCCATTCTTGAATACGTCATAAAGAGGCTGGACCGCTTTGGAGGGTTCTTTACCAATAGTCAGGACCTTATAAACAAAGGTCATGCTATCCTCAACCATGCGCAGACGCAGAAGCAATCGCCGAGCCTCTCGTTGTGTTGAATCTGGAGAAAAAGCATCGACCAATTTCATGACCTGGGGGAAATTATACCCTTAAAAAAATATAGGTTTTTTATGCACACCAAAGGCACCCAACACATGCATCTCGATCCATTATGTGAAATAGTGTAGAGGCAGATTTACGGGCTTCAAATACGGCTGGGTGGTGTCGGCTGCCATACTTAGGCCATTATACAAATGAGCCAATCCTGCAACTCCAACGGCCATACGCATTCCTGCCGTAACACGATGAGCCGGATAGAAAACAAACGGTCTCATGTAGCGAGGATGCACTGGGAGCACAAACCAGCTCATCCACAAGACAATGAAACCCACGAAAAACATTTCCTCACCAATGTCCGGAGCAGCAATTTCTGTAAAAAGGACGATAGGGGTGTCTGGAATAAAGAACCGCTTCAAATCTGTATCAGCAGTCGGCAACTTATCCAAGCCAATCCCGAACGGATCATCAAGCTTGGCAAACTTCGTAGCCTTCTTCGGCAAAACATCCGGACGAAGGAAACTGGCAACAAAATCTGTAAATCTAACCCCATGCCCCCAGACTCTAAAAATAAGCTCTCATAAATATTCAACACTTTGAATAGACTTGGAAACTTGTGTTGGATAAAATTTTCCGGCGTAAGGCCCATGACGACCGATTTGGTGGAAAAGATATACTCGTCAGGGGTAAATATCTCCTCATAATGCTCCTCTCTGACGGGTAATTCAGAAATATCTGCGAATTCCTCCAGCGAAATCGATACTTCCCAGTCTGATAATAGAAACGTGTGGGTTGGGATATTCGACAGTTCTAAGAAGGACGTAACCGACCACACATGAGGAGTATGGTAATAGAAGAACGATGCGTAGACCGCTGGGTATAACCCGGTTTTCAACAGCAACGATTTCTTGGCTGATAAGATGTAGCGAGCCTAAATAAAGTAACCATCCGGATGTCGAGGGGCCACTCCTATTGTATAAACCTAACCCCAAAGATGTACCTCTCCTTGGCATATACGATGCCCCAAAATATCTAGAGACATTTGCGGTTGGACTGGTATCGATGCCATAGAGAGTTGAAGTCGACCTTCTGCAGTCCAATTGATCTCTTCCACAGCATAAGCAACCAGCGGAGGGTCAACATACTGAATCGAGGGGATTGGTTCTGATGGCGCCTTACAAGTAAAGCTGCGCCGACCATGGATAATGTAGCTATACCATGCACCCATAGACGAAGAGATTTCTATTCGATATGTATGCCGTAGAGGCCATTATTGTACTTTATATTGGACATCAAGGACATATGTATGCATAGAATAAACTTGCTCAAAATGATAGTGAACTATCTGGTTTTGACTTTATCTTAACGTGTATACATTTGTATTCTGCTCTTAGTTATACATGTTGATAGAGCCCTTAGGATCTTTGCTTAACTACCAGAACTATGATGTCGATCATACTAGTGGGCCTTCGGTAGTTGATAAGCACATCCTTAAAAAGTTCCTAGTCGTAGAGGTATCGAGACAGGGCATCGATATTCCAGCGTAGATTAGTGTATACATTTCTCAACTCAGTATAGGGCGATGGTTGATCCCACAACCATTGGTGTTTAACACTAAATATTGTATGCAGGTGCTCATTAGAGACCGAGTACACCGAACGGACTCTCAGAGAACTCCTAGATGGTACTATACCTATCGTCAGATAGAAGTTCTTTGGTGACACAAGTACAGGTTAGTCTGTCGACTTGAGATCGTCATAATGTCTCATATGGTCCCCACTGTACTTAAATTACTACCCTACCACATCCTTAAAGGGCTGTGCAAACAGGTAGTGATTGGGTACAGTCCCGGATCATATGGAGGCAATGAGCGATCGGAAAGGATTCGTCTCTCCCGGTATGAGGAGTTGATGTTGCGCAGTATGAGACTAGCTATAACCATAAGTTCCTGGCTAGAGCAAGCGAGTTTACTGATAATCGTTATCAGTAGCTTCTCATATAGTTATGAGCTTTATGCTTGCACGATTCATCGGGTTAGTGGGAGTCTGACGGGTACCACCTACCAGACCCGATATGCGACATTCTCAGACGAAAAGACCGAACTACACGGTAAATGTCATCAATAGGGTCTGTAGGGTACGGGCAAGTTTTCTTGTCGACCTTTTCATTCATTCAATACCTGGGTGGCCGTTACTTACAGCTAGTACCGCTGATGTGCTTGTAAGGTAAGGATATGATATGACAACTTACTGCCAGTGTGTTGACGGGTCTTTAGAGTCCCACACAGATGTAGTGTCCACTCGAGCGAAATAATGTATTGCGCGCATGGGTTGCGTACAGGTTCCGGTTAGACGTTCGTCTTTTAGCCGGGCTGATTATGATACTAGCCTGTTTATTCAGATAAACCGGGTCATTGTATTAATTGTTAATCCAATGACATGTTTAATTATATGTGATTATGTAATAATACATGTAATTAACCTAATATCATAAATCTCTCTCTCTCTCTTTATTTTATTGTTCCATGTGATGTGAACATTATCTTTTTATCATGGCTAGTATATCCTTATTTAACCATGGTAAATCTTTTTCCATTTATCTTTTTTCTTTATCTCATTTGTGCATGCCCAAGGGTGATGTGTAACCATCACACACACCCTAGGACATGTGTTAGGATGATAGAAAAGAGAGGAGGCATGGCTTAGGTCATGGGAGCATGGTGAGTGTGACCATAACCTAACTCTCATCCTCTCTCTCTCTTTCATACTTGGAAACATTTTCATGAGAAAAAGAAAAGGATAGCAAAGGAAAAGGAAATAGGGAGAAAAAGAGAGAAACCTTTCACCATTACACACTACACATACTTATATTTTCTACTTAGCAACTAGCAAAGAAGAAGTAGTAGCTCGAGTTGCCGTTCATCGCCGTGGATCATCTTCGACTGAAAGGGCCGACAACAAGACTTAAGTCGGTGAACTCTAGGAGATCTTGCTAGGAGTTTAAATCAAAGGAGCCACCTTGCTACATATCTTAGAGCTTGAAATAAGAAGCATTATAGGTAGTATGATTTTTCTATCTTAGCTCTTAGCCTTTTTAGTCCATGCATGTTGTAGTTTTAGGAAGATCACTTAGGTAGTATACCATGCTTGCTAGAAAATTTTGATTTTACCATTCCGCATCGTGTTTTTCCTCTAGCCATATGAATGATATACTTACATAATATCAGAGCCTAACCTAGAACTACAACTTGCTCTTATCGTCATTTTGGTTTCAAATCATCGAGTTTAGTCCGTTTTTCTAGTTTCCATAAAATGGTCTTTGTACATTTTTTTAAAGTGCTTTAAAAAAATTTAAATAATACCAGTAGGGTATGTAGGGACCACGGAGCATCCCCCAGAAATATGAAGGCCTAGAGTCCAAGAAAAACCGGCGGTAGCGGGCCTCCGCCGGTTCTTCATGCTCTGTTGGGCGCTAGTTTTCTGGTGTTGCTCTGAAACTAGTATATTGGCTTGTTTGTTTTTCCCCGGGTTGTGTATTTGGTAATCTGGGGTTGTTTTGGATTTTACTGGTAAACTTGATGATCAAAATCAAACATTTCTTTGTTGTTCCGCATTGTGTTGAAATGTTTTTTAAACGTCATCTAACTGCTATAGTTCAGCTAGAAGGGGTTGTGTATTCAACAAATCGCGATGATTTTGTTATTGTTGTTGTGATGGTGGGATAGATTTTTGTGTGAATAGCCGGTTTTGTAATGTTTTATATGTAATTCATTCATATGTAAATCTGTAATATTCTTTTATCGGGGCATTTCCGGAAGTGAGGTAGTTGCCACCGAATGATATATATTTACCTTTTTACATCTAGGAGCGACCCACGGAGGGGTGCACAATTTACTGGATTCTAGAATTCAGTGGGTGACCATATTAAGGAGTTGAGATCTGAGTCACCCAATTCTAGGATTGGCGGGTATATTGCCTCACTCGTAGGGTTATAGGATAGATGTGGTTGTGGCTATTCGCATGAACGTAGAATCCCGTATTTTGGTTGATGACTTGATCGAAAGCGTTATTTCCTAGTATATCTGTTTCTCCATTACTCTGTAATGATGATATCTGAGATGAATGCTATATTTATATATGATATAAATAAACGCTATTTATGTTTTGCATCCGCGCTAGCCCTTCCTCCGCTCTACCGTTAGTTAAGTAACTTAACGGTGCATGATGGGGCCCCGTGGCGAATGCAGATGACATAAATGTGCGTTCTATTTTCATTTTTTTCTGGGGTGGATAGTTTTAAATGATGGGACTTCATTAATGAGATTAATAAAAAGATATAAACCATATAATGATGTCGTAAGAACCACATTTGAAAACTACTCGATTTTTCCTATCAAAATCTAAACTTTTTCAAAAGAGGAGATTAAGCCACTCCTGTTCAAAGATCACACGGTTCTAACAATGATATCAAGTTCACTACGTTAAAGGTTTTCATCAAAACCAGGCATAACCCTCCATCATTTTAAAAGAGTAGAGTACTTAGTATTCGTACTACGTTTGTTGATCTTTAGTTAAGGCGTAGTGTTTGGTAACTAAGTGATGTCTCATTTGCCACATGAGATGCGATTAATTAGGACATTCATACGACTTTGTTGATCTTTAGTCAATGGTGATATGGGTGGGTCTAAATTAAATCATGAAATGACGGGTAGAACTTGACTAGGACTCCTTTTGATTTGTTGATCTTTAGTCAATGTCAATAGGGTCCTAGGGGTAAAAACCATATCGGGAATTTCATATTAGAAATTTGTAATATGATTGCATACCTTTTATGTAATAGTTGGGTCCCGATTCCCACTGGGGTAAGCGTTACTCCCGGGAGATTATTTCACTTTGCAATTAGCTAAATCAAGTAGGTTCCTAGAAAGGTGTTAATGGGGTAATGCCTCTAGGGAAAAGAGGTTCTCTGTAATTAAAGAACTCAGCGAAAACCTTGGAAAACCTCCCTCGAAGTACCGACGCTGGCCTGGCCGAACGATTAAGCGAACTTGTAGGGTGCAATTAATTCCGGCTAATCTTTCCTTTTAAGGTTTTAAGGAGGATTTGACAAAAATAGTGTGAGCCATCCTGATTACACAAGATAATAAACCATTCTAATCTTGCACGAGCATACGCTGAGCATTTTCTTTTCTCTCCCTCTAACAGGCAGCGACCATCACTGGACAAAAACTACTATTAGAAAAGAACATGTTGACTGATCTTAATTACAAGGACTGGCCGAGGAATGTCACCATTGCCTTCACTTATGACAGAGTGACATATGTCCTCACCGGTAAAGCACCCCAGACCCCAGGTCCCAATGCTATGGTTGCGGACATCGAGGTCCATAAAAACATGGGATGATGATTGCGCGAAAGCCAAGTGCATTATGCTGGGTTCAATGAATAATGAACTTCAGAAGAAGCATGAGAATATGGTCGTGCAGTCTATATTCCTCCATTGTAAAGATTTGTATGGAGAGCACTCTCTTATCGCAACATACGAGACCTCAAAGAAATTGTTTCAAATGAGGATGGTTCCCGGATCATCAGTAGGAGAACACGTCTTCAAGATAATCAATCTTATTGAAGAACTCACAAACCTGGGGTTCGTGTTAGAAAACGAGTTATACGTTGACTTAGTTTTGCAGTCCCTTCATTCCTCCTATGCTCAGTTTGTATTAAATTACAATATGCACGGTATGGAATCTGATCTTCTAAAGCTTCTCAATATGTTGAGAGTTGCTGAGAGCATCTTGAGGAAGGAAAAAGCACCCATTCTAGTTGTTGGGAATTCTTCTTCTTCCAGGTCCAAGGCAAAAACTAAAGGAAAGAAGAAGAAGAATCCCATCAAATCGAAAGGTGGTGTCAAAAAGGCGAAAGGCAAGGACAATGCTTGGGTTGTGGAATCAGTGAAAGGAGAATGTTTTCATTGTCACAAGCAAGGGCATTGGAAGAGAAATTGCAGGGCTTATATAGCCTCACTCAAGAACAAGAAGCATGACGATGCTTTAGTTTTAGGTGTGTTTGTAACAGAAAACTGTTTTTCTATTAACTCTGCTTCCTGGGTATTGGATACCGGGTCAGGTTCTCACATCTGTAACTCTTTGCAAGCGTTGAGAAGTAGCAGATTTTTGAAGAAAGGATCTATGACCCTCATAGTTGGGAATGGTGCAACGTTGACGCCATTGCTGTTAGGGATTATCATCTTGGATTATCAAGTGGCAACTTTTTGATTTTGAAGAACTGTTATTTTGTACCAACTACGATGTATAATATTATATCAGTTGCTTTAATGGATAAAGAAGGATATAGTTTCGCATTAGAAAGCAATGTTGTGAACATTCACCTTAATCAAATGTTGATTGGGACTGGTACACTTAATAACGGAATATATAATCTAAATCAACACACAGTTTTCAACATTCAAAACACCAACAAAAGAAAGTCTTCGGACATAAATGAAACTTTCTTATGGCATTGTAGACCTGGTCATATAAATGCAATAAGATTGAATAAGTTACATAAAGATAGGTATTTAGATACGTTTGAATATCAATCTTATGAAACTAGTCAATCCTGTCTAAAAGGAAATATGACCAAAACTCCGTTTTCTGAATACGGAGTAAAAGCTACCGATTGATCGTTAAAAAGTGTTTTCATAAAGTAACCGCAATCAAGACGGTATCGCTAGTAGCTAGCCGCGTTGAGTACAAGTCGTCCGTAAGGAAACATGAACTCTTTTTTGGCTTTAGACGAGTTGATTGAAGAAGAGTGGTTGTTTTTCGTTACGGATATAATACAGATATAAGATTTATAAAGAAAAGGTTTGTATGGTTCATAGGACTTAGTAGTAATGGATGAATAATAAAAAATTACTCCTTTTATGTTTTAATAGTTTAAAACTACATCGATAGTGATGAATGTAGATTAGGGTTTCTTGGAATAAACTAAGGTTTCCCCACTACTAACCCTTGTCCTTGCATTAATCTCTATTCATTCTAGCCCCTAACAAAACAAGTGTTAAACCAATTTCAAATCGTAGTCATGACAATCAATAAATTGATAGCGTGCCCAATAAGAATGTTAACAATTATTTTTCTAAAATTTATAAACTTTAAAATGTATAAAGGAGATTAAAAGATTTTCTCATCCATTGTTCTACCCTGTCCTGCGAACCCTAGCAAGCTAGGAATTACTCGCTCATGTTTAAAATAGAAGAAAGGATGAAGAAGAGTAAAAACATGATTAAGATGCATAAAGTAAGTGCAAAAAGTAAGTGAAAAATAATTAAATAACAACTACCTTTATTAATCAACTATTACATTTACAAATCCTTTGAAAGTAGAGTACAAGAACCCTAGTTGCTCTAGATCTCTTCCTTGTTGGAAGTAGATGAATAGCTGATGATCACTCGGATGCGTGGATCGCTTGGACCTCTTGATCTCTTCGATGATGATTTTCGATGTGAAGCTCTTGGTCCTATTTATAGTCACAGAAACTAGAAATCCTAGATTCCATACTTGAGGATATGCAACTAGAATCCGAACCACAAAATTTGAAATCCTATGGCTTTAGATCCACTGTGGATCAGCGGTGAAAATCATCATTTGCCCGCCCAACCGCGGCGTTATAGTGGAATCGAGACATGGAATTTTTATGCTCTCTTCTGTTGACATGTGGAGATCCCTTCGATATCTGGATTCTGAGAATAATGCACCGAGTCTCTGTCGTCGCTAGATCTTACGATTTGCTTCCATATTTCGGCGGATTTGATTCCGACATCTCGGATCTCTTGGATTCCAGACTTGATCTAATATCTGCACAATATCTCAAGTCATAGTGTTAGTAGTATTTGGTATTTTTGAGATATTATCTTAACCATTTTATATGATATTATATGTTAAAAATATTGATTAGAAATATTTGATATGATATGCATATTTTAATTAATAATATTTTATATAAATATATGCATGTATTTTCCCTCATTATATTAATTATAATGTAGAACATATGATAATAAACTTTTTACGCATAAACTCTCATATGTTCTATATTTATAATAAACACCATTTAGTACTTAACAATGGTGGGGAAAATAATCATTCAAATGTGCAATATTTTAAACTAATCAAATACTCCTAAACATAACTTTGTTCGTCCCAAGAAAAATAGTTATTAAGAAGAAGAAAAAGAAAAAGAAAAACCTAGCACACTTTCGTAGGAAACACTGTTGTACTGAGCATGCGCAACAAACCTTTAAATCTCTAGGTGTCCCTAGTAGGAGGAGTGTTGTCTCCTGAGGTTTTCAGCAGATTACACCCATAAAATCCCATAATAAAAAAAAGACGATGAAAGTTACATACAAAGATAAAGAATATATAAAAGAAAAAACTTGAAAATAAGAGTTTCAAACTACACTAGCTTTTTAGTAGTCATGAGCCCTATCTTAATAGTCATGAAAAGATGTCAGAAATCGCATCATCCCTCAATAAAACTTCGCATTCAGTCTTACTCCCGAACTTTCTTCCAAATATCGATCATATACCCCTATGTGTGTGTAAAAGACATCCCTACATTTAGAGAATTCAATTCAAGCTATCATACTCTTGTCCATCTTTCTTAGTACTTTTTAGCCGGTGAATATTTTAGATGAAATTGCTCACACATTCTTCATGCGACCGTTAATACTTCTTAAGGTACTAATTAACCGATTACCAAATATGCTCACTCTTTTAGGCATAATTAGCAATATTCTAGTTTTGCAACACCTAAGCCTTAGCAGTGGCTCCCAATCCAGTTGGTCTAAGGCCCTAGGTAATAAAGCACCCACGCTATATTTTTTTATGCCGCCTTAAGTAATTACAAAACCAGTGTTCATTTTTCTTCACCTTTTTTCAATTTATATTTTTGTTTATATTTTTTTTTCTTCATACTAAGGCTTTTAGACAAGAGCATTTCAAGGTATCCTCTACTATACCAAGTTTCAAGATGTGTGCAAGTGCGTATAGTAGGGTATCAACATTCAGATGTTTGGACTCAAGAATAGAGACTATTTTTCAGACTCATTTCTATTCTCAGATTAGTAATTCCCTTCATCTTACTAACCCTTGGGACAACAGCTCATGATTACCTATTACTAGCTTCGTTATAAAACATCTAATTTTCTTGCTTTTCTTAAATTTTTTCCTTCCCATCATATGTAATTTTCACTTTCTAACTTTCATTATCAAAAAAATTTTAAATTTTTTTGTGTTATTATTTGGTATAATGCAAAATGATGCGTGGATAAGCACAAACCTCCCCCAAACCTATTTGGAACAGTGTCCTCACTGATATCATCTTTTAAGCTCAAAACCTGTAGACTTGGAAGGAAAATTTCTTAATGATTAGTAAAGGGGGACAAAAGTCAATGACAGTGAAATCCTCCCCCAAACCTATTTTTGGATCACAATGTTGTAAAATTTTTGTTTTTCTTTCAAGAGCCAAAATATTTCCCCCTTCCCAAACTTGAGTAAACAGTATTAAGCATTTAAATTTATACGGGGTAAAGTTATTGGACTATGCAAAGTTTTACAAAGACCAAAAGTCAACACTGACCATTCGAATATTTTATCAATGTAACACCATGGTTGGTGGAAGATCATAGATGTGAAGAAGTGGGGAGACAAGAAGCGTAATCGCTCAGGTTTACGTCTCGGTTGGTAGAGAAGAAACAGTGATGGTGCACTACTCGCATTCTCGTTCTTGATAAGAAGAAGAGATGGCGGTTCAACTTCTTTGGATGGGGGTTAATTCATCACAACTCCCATGTCTTCTAGGAATGCGAGTTCTTCGAACAAAATATCTTCAAAACTTTCATCGAGATTCCGAATGATAATCTCATCGGAAAGGGAGTTATGAAACTCGGATAGCTCGACTAAATCATTTGACAAGTCAAAGGGTTCTAACTTAGGTGTGGACTTTTATACAGAAGGGTCTTCACTTGTGTAATAGATAGTGAGATCAAACAATAATGCACTAGTGGCATCGAGATCATAATCATAAAGATCCTCAAACTCGCAACTGTCGGTAGCTATCATGTCGACAAAACATAAATGGGCATAGGGTTCGGAGGGTTGACTTCCTAGCTTGTAGATGTTAAGCTCAATTGTCATCTTCCCAAATGACAGGTTCATTGAATCGCTACGATAATTGATTATCGCGTTTGAAGTTGCTAGGAAAGGTCGACCTAGAATCTCCGGAATTTAGTTCTGTGGGTTTGCTACAGGCTGTGTATCTATAACTATAAAGTCCACAAGGAATATAAATTCTCCGAATTTGATAAATCGATCGGCCATCTGGAGAGTGCAATGCGTAGGTTTCAACTCTCCTATCCCTAACTACTCATAAACAGAATACGGAAGCAAGTTAACACTAGCACCTAAATCGAGTAGAGAACGATTGATATTTTTACCCCCAATAGTTATAGATATTGTAGGACAACCGGGGTCTTTAAGTTTCGTGGGCACCAATTTGGTAAGAGAATTGCTCATATTACTCGCTAAGAAAACTTTTTTAGGTAATTGAGTTTTCCTCTTCCTAGTGTACAAGTCCTTTAAAATTTTCGCATAGGAAGGAACTTGTTTGATAGCATCTAGGAGAGAAATATTTATATTAACTTTCTTTAAAATGTCCACAATCTTCTCCATTTTGGGACTTGGTCTGTTGTCCCTCAACCTGTATGGAAAATGAGCTTTATCAATAAGGGTTGGGTCCAATTTTTGAGGAGAAGTTTGTGGGAATGGAATGAATCCCAAAATTGGATTTGGGATTGTTGTAAATGGTAATTCCTTCAAAGAATTGGGATCACCCAATATACCAGTGTAAGTGGGAGTTTGTTGGATATATATACCCTAGAGGCCATTATTGTACTTTATATTGGACATCAGGGACATATGTATGTATACAATAAACTTGCTCAAAATGATAGTGAACTATCTAGTTTTGACTTTATCTTAACGTGTATACATTTAATATCTTGCACTTAGTTATACATGTTGATAGAGCCCTTAGAATCTTTGCTTAACTACCAGGACTATGATGTCGATCATACTAGTGGGCACTCGGTAGTTGATAAGCACATCCTTAAAAAGTTCCTAGTTGTAAGGGTATCGAGACAGGGCATCGATATTCCAGAGTAAACTAGTGTGTACGTTTCTCGACGCAATATAGGGCGATGGTTGATCCCACAACCATTGGTGTTTGACATAAAATATTGTATGCAGGAGCTCATTAGAGACTGAGTATATCGAACGGACTCGCCGAGAACTCCTAGATGGTACTATATCTATCGTCAGATAGCAGTTCTCTGGTGACACAAGTACAGGTTAGTCTGTAGACCTAAGATCGTCATAGTGTCTCATATGATCCCTACTGTACTTAAATTACTATCTTACCACAGACTTAAAGGGCAGTGCAAATAGGCAGTGTTGGGTACAGTCCAGGATCATGTGGAGGCACTGAGCGATCGAAAGGGATTCGTCTCTCCTGGAATGGGGAGTTGATATTGCGCAGTGTGAGACTAGCTATAACCATAAGTCCCTGGCTAGGGAAAGAGAATTTTATTGATAAGCGTTATCAGTAGTTTCTCATATGGTTATTGTAACAACTCCAATTCTTTTGTACATAAAATTGATTTAAAGTTAATGTATACTTGGAGTATTTATATTTCCTGCGAGTATTATAAGTATTTAATTTGCTTTTGAACAGCAAGAAGGAGCTTGTAGCTCTTTGGTAAGACCTGGCACTGCTGAACTAAAGCACCATTATTTTTTATATTGATTTCTTTTAATCCCATCAGCCACATTATTTTTTATATTGATTTCTTTTAATCTTTTTAGAAGCCTAAGAGTCTACACGTGCATAACCCGTAAACCCAAAGGTCACACTAAAAACAAACGAGTCCAGGAGGTAGATCAAACGACGAAGGACACGTGGCGTCAAGATCCGGTCTGACTCGGCCGGATCGGGCCGGCGGCACGGCTGACTCGGCCGGCGCCGCCGGGTCAACTCGGCCAAATCCGATTCCCTCCTTCTTGACTCCTGTGTCTTTTGGTCTCCTTATAATCCCTATTCTGTTTAAATACCCTGCATTATTCCAAAGGAATTAAAATACAATTAAAACTATTTTAATGCATAATTTTTAATGCATTTTCTATCAAACCCTAACCCTAAACAAAACCTGTCACGCCGCGCTTCCCAGTGTACGGGCAGAGGACGCGACTGGCCACTACGTATTTACTTAGAAGTAAATACGCTAAGCGTAACTAAGTAATATAAAAGAAACATACATAAGAGACAAATGTAATGAACATCAACTTTATTTATTAACATTCTTTTACAGTACATAGAAAAGTAAATACATGGAATGAAAAGCAATTCCTAAACAGTGGCATAACAGAAATGGAAAGTATTGAAATGAAATATACAAGTATCTAGAGCTCAGGGTCGAAGGCTAGCTGGTCTAAGTCCTCGCTGGTGGGCTCGTTCTCCTGAAGATCCGAATCATTTGACAACATTCCAAGAAGAAAGAATGGGAATGTCATCAGGGAACAAATCACTCGGTAAGTCCCAAAGACAAGGGAGGAGTAGAATAGAAAAAGAGAGAGTGTAACTTTTAAAATTGTATTATATTGTTATAGTATTGTATTCAGTATTAACGTTGTTGTTTGTAGCTTGGTACAGAAGAGGCCAGTGTATACGAGAGGACTCTTAGTAGACCAGAGACTAAGGTGAACGGAATGTACAAGGAACCGTTTATGCCACGGTACAACAGCAATGGAATACAGGTTAGGTGTCTTAATGGTTGCAGTCTCGTGCCACTTCATCGTTACCCCTTGTGCTGCGAGGAAGTGTAGTCATAAAATCCATCGTGATTTGTTGCCACTTCCATTCAGGGATAGGTAATGGCTGAAGTAATCTAGCAGTCCAATGATGTTCAGCCTTTACTTGCTGACACACCAAGCATTTAGCGACGCTTCTGGCTACTTCACGCTTCATTCCATGCCACCAGTAATTTTGACGCAGATCTTTGTACATCTTTTGTTAAGTTGTCTACCTTAAATAGGAAAGCACCCATATCTCCGACTCCTTGAGGCTCAAGAGACTGATCCTGCTTAAACCTATATTTACTAGGGTCCTTATTGTAATTTATAGAACTTGAGGCGGTTTTATGTAAAAATAATTTTGTATAATTTTCAAAATACACCTCAAATATTTAATTATCGTCTTTAGAGTTTTCATAGATGTAGATTTTATATATGTGACATTTTCTAACATTGATACCCATGAACTCATACAGGAAATTGTACGACTTCATGGTGTACCGGTTTGCATTGTCTCCGATCGTGACACAAGATTCCGATCATAATTTTGGCAAAGTCTGCAAGCGATCCTGGGAACAATTCTGAACTTCAGCACAGTTTATCATCCACAAACAGATGGTCAGTCTGAGAGAACTATTCAGATCTTGGAGGATATGCTCAGAGCATGTATGTTAGACTTCGGACGATCGTGGGAAGATTACCTACACCTTGTGGAGTTCTCATACAACAACAGCTACCAAGCAAGCATAGGAATGGCACCTTTTGCAGCGCTCTATGGAAGGAAGTGTCGATCGCTGTTAAGTTGGGACGACGTCGGAGATAGATAACTCCTTAGACCAGAGATGATAGTAGCAACTGTTGATGTGGTTCGTACTATCAGGGAAAGAATGCGCATAGCCCAAGATCGACAGAAACTCTGGGCTGATGCAAAGCGCCTTCATTTGGAGTTCCAGCCGGGAGATCATGTATTTATGAAGATATCTCCAAACCGTGGAGTGATTCAATTTGGAAGACGGGGTAAGCTAAGTCCGAGATATATTGGACCGTTCGACATACTCGAACGTGTTGGTGAAGTGGCATACCGCTTGGCACTTCCACCCTCATTGGAAGGAGTGCACAATGTGTTCCACATATCCCAACTCAGAAGGTATGTGAGTGACCCTAGCCATATTCTTGATCATTCCGAGCTCACTGTACAGCCTGACTTATCTTGTGAGCAACAACCTGTTGAGATCCTGGACAGGAAAGTGAAATCACTTCGGAACACGGAAGTCAACTTGGTTCGAGTGATGTGGAGAAAAGACACTCCAGGGGAATCGACATGGGAAAGGGAAGATGATATGCGTGCAAGATATCCCCACTTATTTGTAAATTAGTTCTTAAAATAAATTGTAAATTTCGAGAACGAAATTTTTGTAAGGAAGGTAGACTGTAACAACTCTAATTCTTGTGTACATAAATTGATTTAAAGTTAACGTATACTTGGGGTATTTAAATTTCTTGTGAGTACTATAAGTATTTAATTTACTTTTGAACAGCTAGAAGGAGCTTGTAGCTCATTGGTATGACCTGACACTGCTGAACTAAAGCACCAGAGTTCAAATCCCATCAGCCACATTATTTTTTATATTGATTTCTTTTAATCTTTTTAGAAGCCCAAGAGTCTACACGTGCATAACCCATAAACCCAAAGGTCACACTAAAAACAAACGAGTTCAGGAGGTAGACGAAACGACGAAGGACACGTGGTGTCAAGACCCGGCCTGACACGGCCGGATCGGGCCGGCGGCGCAGCTGACTCGGCCGGTGCCGCCGGGTCAACTCAGCCAAATCCGATTCCTTTCTTCTTGACTCCTGTGTATTTTGGTCTCTTTATAACCCCTGTTCTGTTTAAATACCCTGCATTATTCCAGAGGAATTAAAATACAATTAAAACAATTTTAATGCAAAATTTTTATTGCATTTTCTATCAAACCCTAACCCTAATCTTTTCCTATAAATACCACTCCATCTCATACCCTCCTCACTCACAATCTTTACCCAAACTCTCAAGAAAAATCCTTAGAAATTTTGTGTACAAGTGGAGTTAGTGAAGGGCGAAGCTCCGACATGCTTCCGACGATGACCCTAGGAGCTCCCGGCAACGAAGCGATGCACCGACACCTCCTACCACTCCCTTTTCCACTTTTCTAATCTAAAATCTAGTAAGTCCCTCCTCCCTCTTCTCTTTTCTATTCTGAAAACTTGTATTTCTAAAACCCGACGGAAGCGGAGTTAATCTAACTTTCGATTCAGTTTTCTTTAAAAAGTTCCAATTTTCTTAAATACAATGATACCAAACTTGCACAGCATGACCATTAAACATTAACAAAATATATTGAACAAGTTTCATAGCAAAACAATTCATACTGTAATTTTTATCGCACCTTTTCAGAAAAATACCATATAGTTTAGTTTTGACATAAATCATTCTAATTCCTTGCTATACCTTTAGATAGTTCATGAGTTAATGACCTACCTTCTCACAACATACATATCTATTATAGCATGATGTCTTTTGGGAATATAGAGTATGGGAATACGAATTTACAATTAAATACCTTTAACTTATAAAAACATTTTCTACAAGATTATGTATTTTAAACAAATCTTTGCAAAGCGCCGCTATAACCCATTTCGGGAAACCCATTCGGGATGGTGCAGATTATCGCACATTCTCGGGCTTAGTAGTGCAAGATGCAGACCTCCGCAAGGAGCATACGGTCTCGAAAGAGTTAAAAAAATAAAAATACTTTAAGAAATCAGATTTCTAAAAAAATAATAAATTAAATTATTTTATAAACATATATATATATATGTATGTATGTATGTATGTATATATGTACGTATGTATGTATGCATGTATGTATGAATCATCAAAATATCTATTTTTGATATAGTATAAATATTCCAACTTTTCTAAATAAAAAAGAATCACTTTACATGAAAATACCATGCAATTCCATATAAGTTCAACACTTTACAATTAAATACCATATATTATGAAATTAGGTTTTACTCGCTAGAAATGTCATATATATAAAATCTACATCTATGAAAACTCTAAAGACAATAATTAAATACTTGAGGTGTATTTTGAAAATTATACAAAATTATTTTTACATAAAACCCCCTCAAGTTCTATAAATTACAATAAGGACCCCAATAAATATAGGTTTAAGCGGGACCAGTCTCTTGAGCTTCAGGGAGCCAGAGATATGGGTGCTTGTCTATTTAAGGTAGACAACTTAACAAACGGTGTTATCAACACGGTAATCGTTTTTGAAAAAGAAACAAATCCTATCGTCTATGTGCAGCGGTTACCGATAACACCAAAACCTAATTCAGGATTCAATTTCTTTTCTAATTGACTGACTCAGACCGAGTCTCGATATAATCAATCTGACTTGAATGAGATTCATGTATATATAACAATTCAATATGAATTCAGATATTCAATCTGTTCAATCTATTAAATCTATATTGATTGAACCGAACCATGGATACACCTCCATCTACATGATTCTCCAATTACATCCGTTTACTGATATCATGGTTTCGGCAAGTCATCCATTTATACAATCTATAATACAAGACAATACAATTTACAATACAATACAAACAATACAATCAAGATATCGCGGAGTTTAAGGGGTAGATTGGTACGGAAGGTGTTAGAAGCGGCACTAGACTGCAACCATTAAGACACCTAACTTGTATTCCATTGCTGTTGTACCATGGCATAAACGGTTCCTTATACATTCCGTTCACTTTAGACTCTGGTCTACTGAGACCCCTCTTGTATACACTGGCATCTTCTGTACCAAACTACAAACAACAGCGTTAATACTAAATACAACATTATAACAATATAATACAACTTTAAAAGTTACAATCTCTCTCTGTCTATTCTACTCCTCCCTTTTCTTTGGGACTTACCGAGTGATTGATATGAAAAAGTGTGTTTGTAGTTAACCGCAATCAATAACGGTGTCGCGTGTAGCTAGACCGAGATGAGTACGGGTCGTCCTCTGGGAAATGTGGAACCTTTTACTTTTACTTTAAATGTGTTGAGAAAGAGAGAAGGGATAAAGAATTTTATAAAATGGTTTCTAGATCTACGTTAAAGAAGAGTGTAAAATATAGATCTAGATTATTTCAAGGATGTAGTTAATATAATAAGGGGGCTTGTAGGGTTCGTTAGGATTTAGTAGTTATGGACGATTAATTAAAAGTTACCCTTTTTATCCTTTAATAGATTTAAAACTAGAACGACGGTGATGCGTGTAGATTAGGGTTTCTGGAGGGAAAAGGAATCCCACTCTTAACCCTTATCTCGATACGGAACTCCGTTCATATATAGCCTTTACCAAAACAATCATTAATCTAATCTCTAATCGTGGTCGGAACTAACAAAGAATTGTTAGCGCGCCCGATTAGGATGTTAATGATTCTTTTGATAAAGTTCATAAACTTTATAGGACTTAAAAAGGGTTTAGGGATTTTTATCATCCATTAGCCTACCCTAATCCTACGAACCCTAACAAGCGGAGAATTACTCGCGCATGTTGGGAAAAGAAGATGAAAAGACAGAGAGGGAAAACATAATGTAAAATGCAAAAAGAATTAAATAAAATAACTACCTTTATTAATCAACTTGAACAATCTACACTTTTATTCCATAGAAAATGATTACAAACTAGTTGCTTCTCGTTCTTTCCTAAGGAGGTAGTCGAACAGTCGATGATCAGCCTGGATGCGTGAGCGTCTGGAGCTTCGTGATCTTTTCGGCTTGATAAATTTTCCAAGAGGCTCTCGGTGCCCTTTTATAGTCTAAAGCCACAATATTTTACTTGAAAACTTGGTAAAATATATCAGATATTCACTCTGCAAAATTTCAGAAGGTGATCCCTCTATCATGCCGCGGATCCGCGGCACAAGGGTGGGTAAGGCTGCGGATCCGCGGCCATTTAATCTCTGTCGTTCATCAAACTTCAGGGGCTCTATTCTTTTGACATGTGGGCTCCTCTAGAATCTTTGTATCTTTGAAATCTTCTCATAATCACTACCAGACTTGATCTCCAAGTTTTGTTCTCTTAATTAGGCAAGTTTTCTTTAACAACTTGATTTCCTTGATAAATTCTGCACAACATCTTGGAAAAAATCTGCATAACAACTCAAATAATATTTAGTAGACTTAGTTCTACTAGGATTAGGTCAATGAATTTATTTGCATACATTTTTCTACCAAATACTAATTAAAATATATTAACACATGGAAAATAGTGTTTTTACACATAAACCCTCATATGTATAATATATTATAATAAAGTCCTTTTTTTAATGTGAAAATGGTAGGGAAAATGTAATACAAATGTGCAGTTTTATCAACTGAACAAATACCCCCAAACTTATTTTTGATCGTCCCGAGCAAACTAGTTTATTCAAGAGAAGGAGAAAAAAGAAAGGAGAAAACTAAACACACTTTCGTAGGCAAACACGATTGCACTGGGCACGTGCAACAAGCCGTTAAAACTCTAGATGTCCCTAGTAGGAGGAGTGTTGTCTTCTAAGGGTTTTCAGCAGATTACACCCACAAAATCCTATAATAAAAGAGAGATGGTGAAATTTACAAATAAAGATAAGAACCATAAAAGAAAGACTTTGAAAATAAGAGTTTCCAACTACACTAGCTTTTCAGTTGTCATGAGCCCTATCTTAATAGTCATGAAAAGATGTTAGAAATCACATTATCCCTCAATAAAACATCGTCTTTATTCTTCATTCCTACCTTTCATCCAAACATCGATCATATAACCCTACGTGTGTGTAAAGGACATCCCTACACCCAGAGAATTCAATTCAAGCTATCATACTCTTGTCCATCTGCCTCAGTACTTTTTAATTTTATGAATATTTAGATTTTCTCACACATTTTCATGCGACCGTTAATACTTCTTGAGGTACTAACCGACCGATTACTCATGTGCTTACTGAATCGGTGATAATATTTTCCTCGTCTTGCACCACCTAAGGCTTAGCAGTGACTCCCAGACCAGTTGGCCTTAGGGCACTAGGTGAAGAGGCACCCTCGCTATATTTTTTTATTGCTGCCTTGGCGATAACAAAACCAGTGTTCATTTTTTTTTCTTTTCACCATTTTTATATTTTCTTCATTTTTTTATTTCCTTCATACTTTGGCTTTTAGACAAGAGCATTTCAAGGTATCCTCTACCATCCCGAGTTTCAAGACGTGTGTAAGTGCATATAGTAGGGTATCAACATTCAAATGTTTGGCTTTCAGAATATAAACTATTTTTCAGACTTATTTTTATCCTCAGATTAGTGACTTCCTTCATCTCGCTAACCCTTGGGACAACAGCTCATAACTACTTATTACTGGTTCGTTTAAGAAAACTTCTAATTTTCTTGGTTTTCTTAAACTATTCCTATCTTTTGGATGCAATTTTTTACTTTCTACTCTTTTGTTATAAATGAATTTTTTTTTTAAATTTTTTTGAAAATGTTGTGCTTATGCAAAGTATGATGCAAATTGATGCGAAAATAAGCACAAACCTAATACCCCAAACTTGTTTACAGCAGTGTCCTCACTGATGTCATCCGTTAAGCTCAAAAACCTGTAGACTTGGGAGGAAATTATTAATGGGGGCAAGAATATATGAAAGTGAAAATCCTCCCCAAAACTTATTTTAGGCTCACAATTTTGTAAAAATCTTTTTCTTTCAAGAGCCAAAATATACCCCCCCAAACTTAAGTTAAACAATTTTAATCTTTTAAAATCATAAGAGGGGGTCAAGGTTATTAGTCAATGCCAAGCTTTGCAAAGACCGAAGGTCAACACTAACCATTCAAAAATTTTATCGATGAAGTACCAAGGTTGGTGGAAGAACATGTCACCTATTGACGTGAAGAAGTGGGGAGGTGACAAGAGGTGTAATGGAAAAGGATTGCGTCTCAATTTGGAGAGACGACACAGTGATAGTGATGATGGATTGCTCGCATTATCATGATTGTCCAAAAGAAAAGGTGGAGGTCCAATTTCTTTGTCTTGGAGTTGATTCATATCAATACTCGTGTCTTGTAAAAATGCGATTTCATCAGCGAAAATTCCCTCAAAACTTTCATCGATACCCCGAAGAATAATATCATCAGAAAAAATGGGGTGATTGTCAGACTCTATAAAAGGTTCCTCATTAGATGTTGACCCGGACAACTCGGTGGAAGAGTACATGGTTGGGTCAAACAACAACATATGAAAAGAGTCAGTATCATGAGGTTGATCAAATTCACTGCTGTCGACATTCATTAATTCGACAGAACACACATAAGCATAGGGTTCGGAGGGTTCACTTCCCAATTTGTAAATGTTAAGCTCAATTGACTTCTTTCCAAAGGATAGGGTCATAGAGCCGTTTCTACAATTAATTACTGCGTTGGAAGTGGCCAAAAGGGGTCGACCGAGTATCACCGGGATTTGATTACATGGGTTTGCCACAGGTTGTGTATCTATGACGATAAAGTCCACAGGGAATATGAATTCCCCGACTTTGATTAACACATCCTCTAGCTCACCCCTAGGTTGGGTGATAGATCGATCGGCCATCTGAAGAGTGCAATGCGCAGGTTTTAACTCTCCGATCCTTAATTGCTCATAAACAGAGTACGGAAGCAAGTTAACACTAGCACCTAAATCGAGTAGAGCACGATTGATATTTTTACCCCCAATAGAAATAGAAATTGTAGGACTTCCGGGGTCCTTTCGTTTCTTGGGTAGTTGTTGCGTAAAAGCAGTGCTCACATTACTCGCAAGGAAAAATTTTTTAGGTACTTGAACTTTTCTCTTCCTAGTGCACAAGTCTTTTAGGATTTTCTCATATGACGGAACTTGTTGAATAGCATCTAGGAGAGGAATGTTTATGTTAACTTGCTTAAAAATTTCCACAATCTTCTCCATTTGTGGACTTGGTCTGTTGCCTCTTAACCTGTTTGGATAAGGTGCTTTATCAATAAGGGTTTGGTCCAACATTGGAGAGGATTGTGGGGACGGATTCGATCCCAAAACTGGAGTGGGCATCGACTTAGATAGATTTGGCGAAATGGGCGAAGGGTTCGAGCCTTGGGGAAAACGGAGAATAGACTCGGTTGAAGGTGGAAGACTAGATGAATTAGGGGAAGAAGAAGAAGAAGGGGTATCATTGGTGTCACTATCATCACATTGCTCACCCACTCGGTTATTCAGCACTCTCCCCGATCTCAACGTAGTAACGGCATTCACATTATGATTTTGTGAATGGTCAGGATTCGGTAGGGGTTGAGATGGGAGTTTCCCTTTCTCTCTCGCACTCATTGCGGCGTTTAACTGTGCGATTTGGTTTTCTAATGATTTAATAATCTCACCATAGGAGGCGGAGTTTTTCGTTATGGTATCAATAGAAGACCTCATCTCAGCCGAAATTTGCATGGATTGTTTCATGAACATATCCAAAGTTTGTGCAAGTGAGTTGTCAGTACCGGCCACTTGTGGTGTAGAAATGTTGGCCGGATTTTGGAAATTCTGTGACTGAAAGGGGGGCTGATTCTGTGGTTGTGGTTGCTGTGGAGGAGGTCTTTGATAATTGCTTTGTTGGTTTTGATTCCAAGCAAAGTTAGGATGATTCCTCCATCCTTGATTGTACGTGGAAGAATAAGGGTCATTTCTAGGTCGCTGCTGAAAAGCAGCATTAGCTTGAAATGAAGCATTCATAGGACATTCTTCCGTTAAGTGTGAAGGATCCGAACAGCAACCACAGACGGTCTTAGGAAGCGTGACCTGATTTAGGGAGAATGATGAGAATTTGTTCTCAATAGCGTCGAGTTTCTTCTGTATCGCTGCCATTTCGGCTTTCACTGCGATAGAAATATCGAGTTGGTGAATACCTCCCTTAGTTGAAGGTGGTCTTATGCTTTCCTACTGCAACGTGTGTTCAGTAAGGTCTTCCAGATATTTCCACGCTTCACCGTCATCTTTAGACATGAAATTGCATTGACACATTGTTTCAAGCATCTGCTTTGTCGCTGGATTAATGCCCTCATATATAATCCGACATAAATCCCATCTTTGTATTCCGTGATGGGGGCATTGGACAAGCAGATTTTTGAAACGTTCAAAGCACTTCCAAAATGGTTCATTGGGAAGCTGGGTGAACTGGTTGATCCCGCTCCTAATATGGGCAGTCTTATGGTTTGAGTAAAATTTCTTAAGAAATGCTATGACAAATTCATCCCAATTAGTGATAGAGTGTGCGGCAGTATTGTAAAACCATTTTTCTGCCAAGTCGCACAGTGTGAATGGGAGAAGACGTAAGCGCATAGCATCTAAAGTCAATTGTGAAGTACCCATCATTGCGCATACGTTTTCGAATTTGGTGATGAAAACGTACGCGTCTTCCGACTCAAGCCCGTGAAATTTGGGCAGCAGGTTGATGTAGTGGGGTTTAATTTCGAAATTATCCCCGTTAGGTGGTGGAAGAGATAGACAAGTGGGAAGAGGACCACGGATAGGATAGCATCTCTCTTGGAGAGAGATGCGCGGTGGATTCTGCTCACCTACGGGCGGTGGCAGCGTGGTGTTATAATTAGATGGAGTGCCTTCCATCACGGTCGATGTGGTGTGTGGTGGGGGAAAAGAAGATGAAGAAGTACCGACTTCGGCATCGATAGTAGGAACGCGGACAAGACGGGCACTAGGATCCCGTGTCCAGCCGAGCATGTACTAAGCAGGTTTAGTGCAAGTGGCAGCGTGTGTGTGAATTAAAATTGGCTTGTTTTGAAAAAGTGGGACTCAAGACAAATCACCCTAAGATGCACAAGCAACCCTAGAACTAAGGTCACCTAGGTCCAGTCTCTAGACCGCTCCAAGACTTCCAAAGGACAAGCCGCAGGATCAATCCTCTACCGCCTCCGTACTACCCTTGTAGCCAGGTAAGTGCCAGGTAAGTGGGAAGGAACCACAGTAGTGGGCCGAATTAAAAACCACTAGCCTTTAACACGCTTGCCTAGGCACTACAAAAGTAATGCGGATAAACAGTAGATTACCCACGACCTTCCTCTGTCCTTAATGAGCGCGACAGTCCTTAGAGTCTGGTCTAGATATTTTTTAAATTAATGAAGGGTTGATCTATATGCTCGGTTTGTGATTTGTGGGGCTTAGGAAGGGTGATGAAATCCCCACCTAATCTTGATTTGGTCTTTGCCCCTTAAAGTCCGTTTTAAATATGCAAAACAAAACCAATCACAAAACTTTTGCAAAAAGATTTTTGAGCGGCGCTATTTTTGCAAAGAATCCTGCAGAAGATAGATTTTATTGGATTTGAGAGGAGAGAGAAGGAGTTAAGAAAGATACCAGAGAGTTTTGTAGCCCTAACCCTTCTAAACTGCCGCGATTCCGCCGCAAAAGGCACCTTTGTGCCGCGGTTCCGCCGCAATGTGGAGAGAACAGTTGATGAAAATTTTTCAGTGGCCTCCTTTGCTTCTCTGAATCTCTAAAAATGTCTATGTTTCCTGTTTTCCTTAATTCTGTGACTCCAGATTTCCTCGTAAAATTCACGCACAAATCGTTAAATATGCAATTTGCAGTTTTGTGTTAATAATGATATGAATCGTCTAAGAATTCAACACAAATAGTAAAAATAAAAAATTACGCACGTATCCACGGCAACGGCACCATTTGATTGATACGAAAAAGTGTGTTTGTAGTTAACCGTAATCAATAACGGTGTCGCGTGTAGCTAGACCGAAATGAGTACGGGTTGTCCTCTGGGAAACGTGGAACCTTTTACTTTTACTTTAGATGTGTTGAGAAAGAGAGAAGGGATAAAGAATTTTATATAATGGTTTCTAGATCTACGTTAAACAAGAGTGTAAAATATAGATCTAGATTATTTCAAGGATGTAGTTAATATAATAAGGGGGCTTGTAGGGTTCGTTAGGATTTAGTAGTTATGGACGATTAATTAAAAGTTACCCTTTTTATCCTTTAATAGATTTAAAACTAGAACGACGGTGATGCGTGTAGATTAGGGTTTCTGGAGGGAAAAGGAATCCCACTCTTAACTCTTATCTCGACACGGAACTCCGTTCATATCTAGCCTTTACCAAAACAATCATTAATCTAATCTCTAATCGTGGTCGGAACTAACAAAGAATTGTTAGCGCGCCTGATTAGGATGTTAATGATTCTTTTGATAAAGTTCATAAACTTTATAGGACATAAAAAGGGTTTAGGGATTTTTATCATCCATTAGCCTACCCTAATCCTACGAACCCTAACAAGCGGAGAATTACTCGCGCATGTTGGGAAAAGAAGATGAAAAGACAGAGAGGGAAAACATAATGTAAAATGCAAAAAGAATTAAATAAAATAACTACCTTTATTAATCAACTTGAACAATCTACACTTCTATTCCGTAGAAAATGATTACAAACTAGTTGCTTCTCGATCTTTCCTAAGGAGGTAGTCGAACAGTCGATGATCAGCCTGGATGCGTGAGCGTCTGGAGCTTCGTGATCTCTTCGGCTTGATAAATTTTCCAAAAGGCTCTCGGTGCCCTTTTATAGTCCAAAGCCACAATATTTTACTTGAAAATTTGGTAAAATATATCAGATATTCACTTCACAAAATTTCAGAAGGTAATCCCTCTATCATGCCGCGGATCCGCGGCACAAGGGTGGGTAAGGCTGCGGATCCGCGTCCATTTAATCTCTGTCGTTCATCAAACTTCAGGGGCTCTATTCTTATGACATGTGGGCTCCTCTAGAATCTTTGTATCTTTGAAATCTTCTCATAATCACTACCAAACTTGATCTCCAAGTTTTGTTCTCTTAATTAGGCAAGTTTTCTTTAACAACTTCATTTCCTTGATAAATTCTGCACAACATCTTGGAAAAAATCTGCATAACAACTCAAATAATATTTAGTAGACTTAGTTCTACTAGGATTAGGTCAATGAATTTATTTGCATACATTTTTCTACCAAATACTAATTAAAATATATTAACACATGGAAAATAATGTTTTTACACATAAACCCTCATATGTATAATATATTATAATAAAGTCCTTTTTTTAATGTGAAAATGGTAGGAAAAATGTAATACAAATGTGCAGTTTTATCAACTGAACACCGAGCGATTTGTTCGCTGACGGCATTCCCTTTCTTTCTTCTTTGGAATGTTATCAGATGATTCGGATCTTCAGAAGATCGAGCCCACGAGCGAGGACTTAGACCAGCTAGCCTTCGACCCTAAGATCTAGATACTTGTACATTTCATTTTAGTACTTTCCATTTCTGTTATGCCACTGTTTAGGAATTGCTTTTCATTCCATGTATTTACTTTTCAGATGTATTGTAAAAAGAATGTGAATAAATAATGTTGCTGTTCAATTATATCTATTGTCTCTGTCTCTTGTGCATTTTATTTATATTGCTTAGATACACTCAGCGTGATTACTTCAGAGTAAATACGTAGCGGCCTTATCGCATCCTCTGCCCGTATACTGGGAAGCGGGGCGTGACAGTTATGAGCTTTATGCTTGCAAGATTCATCGGGTTAGTGGGAATCTGACGGGTACCACCGCCCAGACCCGATATGCGACATTCTCAGACGAAGAGACTGGACTGTACGATAAATGTCATCAATAGGCTCTGTAGGGTACGGGCAAGTTATCTTGTCGACTTTTTCATTCGTTCAATACCTGGTTGGCCGTTACGTACAGCTAGTACCGCTGACGTGTTTGTAAGGCAAGGATATGATCCGACAACTTACTGCCAGCGTGTTGACGGGTCTTTAGAGTCCCACACAAATGTAGTGTCCACTCGAGCAAATTAATGTATTACGCGCATGGGATGTGTGCATGGTCCAGTTAGACGATCGTCTTTTAGCCGGACGGGTTATGATACTAGCCGGTTTATTCAGATAAACCGGGTCATTGTATTAATTGTTAATTCAATGACAGGTTTAATTATATGTGATTATGTGATAATACATGTAATTAAGCTAATATCATAAATCTCTCTCTCTCTTTATTTTATTGTTCCATATGATGTGAACATTATCTTTTTATCATGGCTAGTATATCTTTATTTAACCATGATAAATCTTTTTCCTTTTATCTTTTTCTTTATCTCATTTGTGCATGTCCAAGGCTGATGTTTAACCATCACACACACCCTAGGACATGTGTTAGGATGATAGAAGAGAGAGATAGCATGTCTTAGGTCATGGGAGCATGGTGAGTATGACCATAACCTAACTCTCATCCTTTCTCTCTTTCATACTTGCAAACATTTTCATGAGAAAAAGAAAAGGATAGCAAAAGAAAAAGAAATAGAGAGAAACCCTTCACCATTACACACTACACATACTTCTATTTGCTACTTAGCAACTAGCAAAAAAGGAGTAGCTCGAGTTGCCGTTCATCGCCGTGGATCATCTTCGATGGAAAGGGTCGACAATAAGACTCAAGTCGGTGAACTCTAGGAGACCTTGCTAAGAGTTCAAATCAAAGGAGCCACCTTGCTACACATTTTAAAGCTTGAAAGAAGGATTATCATAGGTAGTATGATTTTTCTATCTTAGCTCTTAGCCTTTTTAGTCCATGCATGTTGTAGTTTTAGGATGATCACTTGGGTAGTATACCATGCTTGCTAGAAAATTTTGATTTTACCATTCCGCATCGTATTTTTCCTCTAGCCATATGCATGATATACTTACAATTTCCGTTCCGGATTGTAGTCCTGGATTAAAATAAGGACTTCACGATCAGTAGGAGCATCGACAAAAGCATTCTCCGAGCGAACATAGAGAAAAAAGGAATCAGAAGCCATGGTACCTAAAAAGAAACCCGGTACAGGGTTAGCGATTAAAATACTAAAATCACTAAGTATAAAAAAACACTGGACCCTAGAAAATCAAGGTGGTGGCTCATCAATGATATGAAAAGTGCCCATTGTAAGAATCCAAAAGGATTCTCAATAAATGAATAGTGCTCATTAAACAGTGGAGTTAAAACTCACAATATCTCCCGAAAGGCAGGCTCTTTAAAACAAACAACAGATTCAAATCTGTGGAAAAAAAGAGAAGGGATTAAAACCCCAAAAATTCTAGAAAAGGAAAAAACATCCAAGAACAATAAAGGGAATAAAATTCCCAAAATTCTTAAGATTCAAATCAGAGCTAAGTTCTGCGATAAAAATGGAGTTAAATTCCCTTAAACTAGTAGTATTAAATCTCAGAAATCCCCATGTTAGAAAATTCATGGGTTAATTGATGGAATCAAGTTTCAGAAAAATGTCAAGATTGACAGCAGGGTAAAAACCCTAAGAAAGATATCAAAGATTCTCAAGTCTTGGATACGGACATCAAGATCCACGATCTATACATAAAAAAGGTTTTTTTTAGATCTTTAAGAGATCGATTCAAAAGAAAAAAAAAAGTGAGCTAAGCTCTGTCGAATCTGATAATGGATTTAAAATCCAAAAATAATATATATATATATATATATATATATATATGATCAAAAAGGGGATAAGAGCTAAGCTCTGTTCATAATCCTCAACAAGAAATTTGGTAGAGTTTACTATGTTCAAAAGAGCTTCTTGAGGACAGAAATCTAAGCTTTGGAACGAGAATTACATTATCAAAATAAAAGTAAGGTTTAAGGAAGAAGATGATGAGACTGCAGTCATCTCAAGGGCCAAAGGCCCTATTTATAAGACGTGGGGTGAACGGTTCAACTTCTTAGGTGATCCAACGGTGGTAAAAGTGACACCGTTGTACTCACGTGTAAGCTACATGAGAACAACGGTGGGGGGCATTTGTTTCCCTATTAATTAAACACAATAGAGGCTCCTAGATCGAATTTGGTTGCCGGTCTTCCTCCATCTATGATGATCCACCTGAGGAAAATGATGCAAGCTTCAGCCTCGCCGAACGAGGCTGCCGACGCTCTAAGGTTGCTAGCAATGGAGAGTGGAGGTATAGGAATGTGTCACTATCTTTTTCTCTCATCACAATGCTCAATAGAGCAACTCAAGAAGATGAAGGAGGTGAGGAAATATGTGGCATGAGAAACTCAAGAAAGTGCTAAGTCTTTTGTGAGAATGAGAGTGTTAAGCAAGTGAAGAAATCAAGTGAAGAGAGCAAGTCAAGAAATCATCAAGTGAAGAAAATGAAGCATGACCTCACCATGAAGTGGCTTCCCCCCTCTCTCTCATGCACAAAATATCTCATCTCAATTTTCCATTAAACAATAAAGACCCATGCCTCTCTACATGTCCAAGCCATGCTCATGCCACTTCACTCCTCCACCTCATTTGTGAAACAAATGAATTTCCAAAAAAGGAAAATCATACAAATGAGGTGTCCACTTCCAGAAGCTATTCCGTATAAATACAGAATACGACCCGGTACATGTATCGAAATACATATATACGTATTCGTACAAAAACACGAATAGCCAAGAGAGAAAATGAATAGTGAACAATAATACTAGAATACATATATATAAATATATATATAAATTATTAAATCAAAATCTGATTTAATAATCCGGCTTAATCCTAAGCCGCTAGTATTATCAACCGTCCGATTAAAGTCTGTGCAGCATGTGCACATATTTAATCAGACACCTGTATGTACCAACATACGTCATCTACATCATATCGTCTGAACCGTGAAAAACCTCTATGTGGGACTCTAAAGACTCGTCAATACGCTGACAGTGGGTTTAACCACAAGCACGTCAGCGGCACCAGCTGTATGTAATGGCTATCCAGGTATTGAGCGAAAGGGAGGTCAACGAGCAAACTCATCCTGAACCCCTACTGAGCCTGACAGTGACAATATCCAGACAGTCTGGTCTGTTCTTCTAAGAGTATCGTATATCGAGTCTAGGGGTTGGATAAAGTCAGACCCCTGACAACACAGCATTTAGTGTCGGCATGAAACCCATCACCACCTGAGAAACTATAGATCCCGGATCGGTAATTCTCGTCCATCATGGCCACAGATTTCTGGTGATGGCCACCCATGCACAACGCGACATCAACCCCCAATACCGGGAGAGGCGAATCCCCGACGATCCGATCACGGCCTCCATGTGGCTCGAGACTATACCCAACTAAAACCTGTTTGCACGACTCCTTTGAGCCGTGGTAGGGTAGTACTCAAAGCACGGTGGGAACTCATACGAGACAAATGACGATCTCAGATCGACAGACTAACCTGTACACATGTCACCTGGGAACTGCTATCTAACAATATGTATAATACCAACTAGTATGTTCCCGGCGAGTCTGTCCAGTGTACTCATAACCCAATGAGCACCTGTATACTATCTTGGGTGAACAAACTAACACCAATGGCTTGTGAGACCTGGTCACCGCCCCTCGTCAGGGTCTCGATCAGTATACACTAGTTTACATTGGAGTATCGATACCCAGTCTCGATACTCTCACGACTAGGGACATTAAAGAATGTGCTTATAGACCCCCAGCTCCTACGTATATGATTGCCATCATAATGCTGGTAGTCAGGCAAAAATCCTATGGGCTCTATCAACATGTACATGATGATAAAGACAAACTAGATAGCATACTAACATCTCGAGTAAGACTGTTCTACCGGTATAGGTCCTACCTTAATCATCATAATCACTTGCCCACGACTATTATAATTGCTTTGAGGGCACTATAGCCAACAAAATCCCACTTGCACTTTAGGCCAATTATTGCGATGTCGCATACTCACAGCCCATGTGATACCGAACATCCTATTTCTCTAGTAATCAGTTTCGTAAAGCCCGTTTGCGAAACTATTGCGTTCAAGAAATAGCCTCAGTGAGTGGATCCGCTCTAATGTTTCTGTCTATATCTCTGTATATCTCAACTTCGCGGAGAAAACTATCTCCTAAAATGAGCAATACCTGTTTCAGAATTTTTCTGGATATCTGATAGGACCCAGTTCACAAATGAACTCCAAATCCAGCAAACTTCTTAGACTGTATCATCCACTGAGTTTAATCAGTATCCTACGCCATGCCTTCCACAGTATCCGCTTAGACCACCTGTCCAACATACTGCCCCTCAGAAGAGGGAAAAACTATAACTCTGACAGTCACTCTGTCATCCAGGTCACCTTGGAAGCCTGAAATGATAACCGTCTCCTGAAGGAGGCTTCCGTTACCATATCCCAAGAATATTCACTTATGTTCATAACTATTTCCCAATGTTTCTCCAGGATTGGATTAATATATCTGCTTATTGCAGCTAGTGAAAAAACAACATCTGGTGTGGTACTTGACATTTTCTGATTAACTCAATTGCGTAAGCAAGTGATATGGTAATGATGCAGATCCCTCTCCCCATTAGTCTGTAAGACAGCTTTAGAGAGGGTGACTCCATCACCTGCAGGTACACCATCATGCCAGGAGTCGTCCATTCTAAAATACCTTTAAAATAATGTCAAAGTACCCAGATTAGGATACTTCCTAAATCTATATCTAAAACCATGGATCTAGTAACCAGAAACCCTGATATTATATCCATATCGTATGTGGAGAAACAACTTTGTGATAACCACACTATAACCGATCGTAGTATAGGAATATATCTTCTTATCAAGTGCATGTCATCCTAATACCTGGACATCACTTTCTACTACCTTCTTAGCAAATCCATCTCCTATTCTGATGAAATCAAAGCCTATGACCGTCACATCAAAAATAGATGATCTATTTCCGCTATACTTGCTTTAGTCTATAAATAGACATAAACTACTTGCCTACTATGCATCCGCTGCTCCCACTGACTACAACAACCCTCTGACAGAGTCATATACACGTGCACTTCCAAAGCTAGTTTCGAACGACAATATACTCATCCTCCTGCCGGGTCTTATAGTCTAGAACAATAGCAATGGCAAGTCCCTGTCACCATCTCTGAGAAGACTGAAATACCTTTCAGGTGTCTGAGGCTACCCACCAAATCTGTGGAGTGGCTAATGGAATGTCGAAACTAATTGAATTCTTAGGTTCTATTAAATTATCAGTAATCGTTTGTGGTTCTGAAATCACTTCCAGTTCTACCATACTCCCACTAATGCTTTCAAAATAATCCATTTTACTAAAACTGCGGCGAGTCAAGAACAATATAAATATTGATCTTCCTGATGGTAGAAAGTTAACCCTCGTCAAATCCCGGGATAATCCATAAACTTCCATTACTGAAATGTGCCTTGATTTTATCCGGATTCTGATTTTAAGTATCAGTCGGACAACTCGCTATACCTTAACATCGTTAAGATATAAATTGATTCCATATATATCTAATATAGAAACAAAAACACTAATTTAATTTGAACCAGATTCAAAATCATGCAGCTATCTATAGTGCATATCAACCAAATGGAAGGAGGCCATTCAGCATTACTCAACTAGGAGTGCATCCATATATGAGTAACCCGAAGGAGAAGCAAGTTCTCAAAACTATTACTATCAACGAAATACCAAACACAAGTATCTACATATTCGACTACCTCGAAGAATTTTGATACTTCCAACAAATGGTTCTCTACTTTATTCTTATATCTATAACTTCTCAAAATCTGAACCTTATATTTCTATGAAATACTTGTCTAGAACTAGAGAAGTTATGAGTAAACAGAATATAGTACGAGTACCAACCCCTCTGTCCTAATGGACACTGGACAACATACAATACTTTGTACAAGTCTCCTGAGTTCAATAACTCAAGACCCTGTGCGTCGTGAGTTGAAAACTGTACCATGGTTAAGAAGAATTACACCGCTGTTGAATGCACCTTACCTAATCACCAACTGATATAGGTAAATGTCACAGACGTAAAATCAAAAAGTGATATCTCACTTTATAAAATAAACGTACAGATATATCAGTTTGAAATTGGCACATAATAACGGATATTCAAAACTAAATATTTGCCATCCGGCAATATCCAGATGATTTCCTCAAACATGACCAATTACAACGAATTCCGATATAATGAGGATCTAATCACCCAATTCCCAATATCTTGTAGGGTTCCTAGGCACTCTAAGGAGGTCTCACAAGGTATAAACCAAGCCAATTTCAAATTTTTCCGGTGCTGAGAAACCCTAATATAGATCGTTAACTAGAGATAAGGCGATAAACTATGCAACTAGTTAACAACTTAACTAAGAGTGAACGGAAATACAACCTTTGTAGATCCGGTCCTCCACCTCCATAGCTCCGTGATGAAGTCCCTCCGCTGCGATCATCGGATCCCGGACTCTAGCGATGGTTTCATCGAAGAAATGATCGGGCTAGGTCGTCGACTTCGATGCCGTAGATGATCTACGTCGAGGCAACTCAAGATCAAGCTCCAACTTCACCAAGTCATGAAACTTGTGAAGAAAACACCCTATACTACTTGGCAAGTGGTAGAGGATGAAGAAATAGGAAGTGGATTCACTTTAGAATTGGATTTCTCACTCTTTTTCTCATGTTGTCATTAATGGTAGCAAGCTTTCTTCTTGTTGAAGAAGAAGAAGAAGAGTATGATAAGAATTTTTTAAAAAAGAAAATAAAGTCATTCTTATCATATTAGCAACCATGGTTAAGTGTAGAGAATAAACTAAGGTTAAGTAAATGGTTAGGGTTAAGGAAAGAAACAAAATGGTCAAAGTCTTTCAAAGCTTTAAGAAGCTTCAAAGAAAATCCAAAGTTTGCCACCATTTTATTTCTTTCTCAAATGAATAAATAAATAAATGAATAAGTAAATGAAGCAAATGAAACCCTAACAATTGGCCGACCATGGTTTAAACCAAACATACACCCAAGTTTGCATGTATCATCAAACATGATACAAACTTGTGCACAAAAATATATCACATATACAATGTGCACAAACAAGTGAGAAAAACATTTTAAGTGAACCAATATTAGTTAATGTAAAGTAATATATCAAATATATAATTATACATTAAATCATTAAATCAATACTTGATTTAACGATCCGGTCATATCGCATATAACCGACTAAAATCAATAGTAACAACTTATCGAATCAACACTTGATCCGATAACCCGGCTATATCGCATATAACCGATCAATGTCAAAAATCGCGAGAATCAAATACAATATCACATACTGGTATTATTCTCGGTCCCGCACATATCTTATATGCGCTCCTATTTCATTTCGCTTGAGCCAGGAAACCTCTGTGTAGGACTCTAAACACTCGTCAATACGCCGGCAGCAGGTGATGATCATATCAAACACCCACAAGCCGTAAGCGGTCTGCTAAACGTAACGGCCACCCGGGTATTGAGCGATCAGAAGATCGACGAGCAAGCCCGCTCATACTCCTGTGAATCCAACCAGTAACACTTACCGTACAGTCCGGTCTCGTCGTCTGATATGTCGCATATCTTGCCTAGGATGGTAAACGTCAGACCCCAATAGCTCGATAAGTCGTGTCGATATGAGGTCTATAACAGTTCGAGAAACTACTGGTAACACTTACCAGTAAATCTCAGCAACCCTGGCCAGGGATTTCCGGTTATAGCCAATCGAACACAGCACAACATCAACTCCCTATACCGGGAGAGACGAATCCCCTCCTATCGCTCATTGCCTCCATGTGATTCGGGACTGTACCCAAAACCACCGTTTTGCACGCCCTCTTGGACGTGGTAAGGTGGAAATCAAAGCACAGTGGGAATCACACAAGACTCTATGACGATCTCGGGTCAACAGACTACTATGTACTAGTGTCACCAGAGAACTGCCATCTGACGTAAGGTATAATACCATCTGGGAGTTCTCGGCGAGTCCGTCCAGTGTACCCAGTCTCTACTGAGCACCCGTATATCATCTCTGATGTCAAACACCAATGGATATAGGATCATCCATCGCCCATCTATATGGGTCGAGAAGGTATACGCTAGTTGTTAGTGTATATGCCCTAGAGGCCATTACTGTATCATACTAGTTTGTATATTACTTAATGGAAGCTTGGGACATTCACAGTTGTATATACAATCTTGCTCAAAATGGTAGTATGCTACTTGGTTTGTTTCTACTTTAATGTGTACATATGTTTCTTTTAGCATATTGTCTATACACATTAGTGGAGCCCTTAGGATCTTTGCTTGATTACCAGCGTTGTGATGGCAGTCACACTCGTGGAGGCTGGGTAATCTACAAGCACATCCTTATACACGTCCCTAGTCGTGGGATTATCAAGACAGGGCATCGATACTCCGGAGTAGACTAGCGTATGCGCTTCTCATCCCGGTACGGGAGGCGGTCTGTCCCACAGCCGTCAGTACGTCGTACTTGAGATAGTATATGGGTGCTCGTTAGACTACGAGTACACTCGACAGGACTCGTCGGGAACTGTTGGTTGGTATTATACCTATCGTCAGTTATCAGTTCCCAGGTGACATGAGTACAGCTTAGTCCGCTGACTTGACACTGTCGTTTCGCCTCAAGTGTGTTCCCACTGTACTTTGACTACTACCCTACCACGGCTCAATAGAGTCGTGCAAACAGGTAGTAGTTGGGTGCAGTCCCGAAGCACTTGGAGGCAGTGACGGTTAGACAGGATTCGTCTCTCCCGGTATTGGGGGTTGACATCGCGCTGTGTCTAGGAGAGCCATTACAAGAGTAGTCCCTGGCCAGGGCAAGCGAGATATACTGGTAGGTTTCCAGTGTTATCTCAGGGTGTTCTGGGCTTCACTCCGACACGACTTGTACAGCTATTAGGGGACTGACGTTTACCGCCCCCTAGGCCCGCCATGCGATGTATCAAACAAACATACCGGACTGTACGGAGACTGTCACATTCAGGCTCAGTAGGAGTTCAGATGGGGTTCACCTCGTCAGTCTTCTTATCGGCATCTACCTGGGGACCGTTACGTACAGCTAGTGCCGCTTGCGGTCTGTGGTTAAACCCATTGCCAGCGTAGTGTCGAGTCTTTAGAGTCCCACACAGAGGGCTATTCGCCTTTGGGCAAAATGAGTAGAGGTCGCATGGTTTTGCGACAGGGTTCGTTCACATCCGCGCACTTGTGCACGTTTGTTGTCCGGATAGCATATACTAGCGGGCTTTGGTTTAAGCCGGATCCTAGTATATGATTTGGGATTGGTTTTATCTCTTTTTGTTCGTGTTCCTCGGAACAGGAACGCGGGTGTGTATGCACAGTTGATTGAGGCGGAGGAAGAGTTTTTTCATTGGGGTTTTGGAACGGGTGTGTATGCACAGTTGACAGTCGTCTTTTTCCAAACCCTAATGATCTTGTGATTTATCAATTAATAATATTAATTAAATGAAATTGTATCATGGTTGGGCTTGTTGACTTGTAGACCAAGGTTGACTAGTTGACTAAGTTTGAAACTTTGACCATCATCATTAGCTTTTTAGATGCTCTTTGATCTTTGCAAAATCATTTATGGTGATATGATAATGGTCTATTCAAACTAACCATCACCTTTTCATTTTTGATTAATATTATTTTTGATAAATCACTTATATTTGGTTATGGTTGTAAAAAACCATTTCATTCTATCATATTCACTCTCTCTCCTCTCTTCTTCTTCCTCCTCCTCTAGTTCAAGGAGATTCATTCTCATGTGTTAAGAAACCTCTCCTTGAGATTAAAATACCCTAAACCACTCTCTACTCACTCTTGTGTTGAAGGTCTAGCAAGCCAAATACCTTAGTTCTCTCAAAGTTCGAGAAAGGAGCCCAAGGTTGAACCCTCAGGTGGATCCATCTTTGACGAAAGAAGGCGACGAAGAAAGCACCATCCAACCTCTACAAAGGTTTCAAGAAGAAGGAGCTCAAGTGAGGTATAACACCTTTTCCGAGTAGCTAACTCTCTTTAGCTTGGTAGCTAGTTTTGTTTAGAAAAGTTCCCGACTTTTGTTAGTCCATGTTGCTTAGTGAGCTAAAAATTTGATTTTTATACCGTTTCCGCCTCCCCGCAAGAACCGGGGTCGGCAACGTGGACTTACAGTGGTATCAGAGCCTAACTAAACATAAACTAGCTAGGTAGTAAAGTGTATAGAAGTTCGATCGTAAAAATCACAAAACTACGACATGCAAAACCCTAAGTTTCTGTTAAATTTTTTTCTGTTCTAAAAATAAAAAGTCATACTCCAAAAATCATCTCAGGGTTTTGTGAAGAAGCCCACCAAAAACGGTCGAGTATCCCTTCAAAGCGCCGCGGTTCCGCGGCAATGGGTATACATTTGCCGCGGAACCGCCGCCGTTTTGACTCGGCTCATGACCGAGTTTGGTGCAGTGTTTTCAGGTTGTGGTGTTGGGATTTTTAAGATGGTTTATTTCAGCCCAGATTTTCCAGAAAAGAAATTTGTATTTGTGGGCCTATAAATCCGTATTTTTTGATTGAACTTCACTATACTTTGACTAATCGGTTATATCTGTGATGTTTTTATGTATTGAACGTCGGCTAATCGCTATATATCGATTAGTGGGGGTTATACATATCTGTGATCTGTGTTTGATGATGGTATGTGTATATGAATGCGTTGGATTGTCGCGGGTGAATAGCCGGGGTGGATGTGAGATGAGTTTTTCTTTTTCTTTCATTCATGTAATATGTAAATTGATGTAATAATATTTGTATGGCCGCACAACCGGGTCGGGGTTGTAGCCGTCATTGTATAATTCTTTTTACTGTTTTTGCTCCTAGGATAGACCCATGGAGGGGGTGCACAAACTACCGGGTATCTCGAAGTGCCGAGTGGCCTACTCACGGAGCTGAGGGAGAATGCTTCGCTTCGGGAACTTGGCGGGTAGTTTGCCACACCCGTAGGGGTCTTGGGTGGGGTATTGGCTATTCACCGGGACCGTGTAATCCGCTTTTCGTTGCAGGCTCGAACGGATTGCGGATTCCTAGTATATCCAATGTATTCATCTGTGATCTGTAATGTCTATCATTGCTATATATTTATATATAATAACTATTTAGGCGTTGCTTATGTTTTTCAACCGCGCTAGCCCAGCCCCCGCTCTGTCGTTAGTTAACTAACCTAACGGGTGATGACGGGGCCCCGTGGCGAATGCGAATGGCATAAGCGTACGTCATATTTTGGGTGTTTTCTGTAATGGTAGGATTAATTGATGGGACGCATTAAAAGAACTAATGCAAGAAAATAAACCAAGTAAAAGTCGATTGGAACACTTTGAAAACCACTCGGTTCTTTTGAAAACTAAACTTTTAAATGCGGAGATTGAGCCACTCCTTTTAAAAGCTATCTCGTTCCATCGATTATATCAAGTTCACTACGTTCACGGTTTCGCCAAAACCATTCGTAGCCCTCCATCATTTCAGTTAAATATTCGGTAGTATTCAAGCTATGTATTTTGACCTCACGCCAAGGCATAATGATTGGTAGCTGCCGGATATTTATCTGTTGCGTAGATAGAATGCGTTGATTTGAGACAGTCGTACTGCCATTTTGGCCTACGTCAAGGGTAGGTACGGATGGGTTCAAATTAACCTGGATAATGATGGGTAGAACTTGACATGTAACTTATGACATTTTGACCTCACGCCAAGGTCATAAGAGCATGGGGCAAAAATCACATCGGGAGTTTCATAAGTACTGAAACTTGCTAGCGTTGCATACCATTTGGAGTGTGATGATTCTGGTAGGATTCCTTCAGTTTTATCACGCAATGATATTTGGATCCCGATCCTACTGTGAGTATATGCTACTCCTCGGGAAATTTCTTACTTAACGATCAATGCTATAAACCTAGTAGGTGTCTAGAAAGGTGTTAGCGGGGCTACGCCCCCAGGGAAAAGAGGTTATTTAATTAAGGTACTTCGCGAAAGCGTTGGAAAACCTCCCTCGAAGTACCAACACTAGCCTGGCTGAACGGTTAAGCAAGTATTGTGCGGTGAGATTGATCCCGACTAATTCTTCCTTTATGGTTTGAGGAGGGATTCGAGAGACAGTGGGAGCCATCCTGTTTAGACAAATTAAAAACCACTTTAAACTTGCAAGAGCATCATGCTAAAGTGTTTCTTCTCTCTCTCCTAATTGCAGCGACCAAACATCATGACTGGACTTAAGTTACTACTAGATAAAAACATACTGACAGGGCCAAACTACAAAGATAGGCTCAGGAATGTCAAGATGGCAATCACTTATGATAAGTTGGGGTATCTTCTTACCACCAAAGCTCCCCCTGTCCCAGGTCCCAAAACTAGCGTCGCGGATAGGGAAATCCGTAAGACCTGGAAAATCGACTGCGCGAAGGCCAAGTGCCTCGTGCTTGCCTCTATGGACAACGAACATCAGAGGAGGCATGAGAATATGGACCTCGAATACATATTTCTCCATACAAAAGAACTGTATGGAGAGCAATCTCGTATCGCAAGATACGAAGTGTCGAAGAAGTTGTTTTCGGCAAGATTGGCCGTCGGATCATCGGTAGCGGAACACGTGCTTAAGATGATTGGCTATATAGAGGAGCTCGCGGACCTTGGGACCACGTTGGAGAATGAGCTCTATACGGACTTGATTCTTCAGTCCCTTCCTTCCACTTACGCCCAGTTCATCCTGAATTTCAACTTGCAAGAAAAGGAAGTTGAACTTTCAGAGCTCCTCAACATGCTGAGGAGTGCAGAGGGCACCCTACTGAAAGGTAGGGAGACATCCACTTTGTTTGTAGGAGGATCTTCCTCTTCTAAGTCCAAGGCGAAAGCCAAGGGAAAGAAGAAGAAAGCCCCCGCCAAACCAAGGGGCGGTGTCAGTAAAGTGGATACGAAGGGAAAGACAAAAGCAACAAAGGTAGCGGGGAAGCTTGTGGGGAAAGAAGAATGCTTTTACTGTCACAAGAGTGGACACTGGAAAAAGGATTGTAGGGCTTGGAAAGCCAGGACAGAGGATCTGAAGCAGGTTGCGGCTTCAGCTTCAGGTGTGTATGTTATTGAAAACTGTCTATCAATAAACTCTACTTCCTGGGTATTGGATACCGGATCAGGATCTCATATCTGTAATTCTTTGCAGGCGTTGAGAAAGCGTAGGTTTTTGAAAGCAGGTGACATGACCCTCAGAGTTGCAAACGGAGCTAGCATGGATGCTGAGGCCGTGGGGGACTATCACCTGGGTTTGTCAGATGGACATTTTTTGGTTTTGCGTGGTTGTTATTTTGTACCAAATGCAACTTGTAATATCATTTCTGTATCTTTATTATCTAAAGAAGGTTATGAATTTGCATTTGTAAGTAATGTTGTGAACATTCACCTTAATCAAGTTCTGATTGGGTCAGGTACATTAAACAACGGTATATACGTATTGAACCAACCACAGATTTTCAATGTCCAGAATACACACAAAAGAAAATCTCCAGAAATCAATAAAACTTTCTTATGGCATTGTAGACTGGGTCACATCAATGAGAGAAGGTTGACTAAGCTACATAAAGAAGGATATTTGGATCCGTTCGAGTATCAATCTTATGCAACTTGTCAATCCTGTCTCAAAGGAAAGATGACAAAGACTTCGTTCACTGAACACGGAGTAAGAGCGAGCGAGCTCTTAGGACTCGTACACAGCGACGTGTGCGGTCCAATGTCTACGCATGCACGAAGCGGTTATTCTTACTTCATTACTTTTACGGATGATTTTTCAAGGTTCAGACATGTTTTCTTAATGAAACATAAATCTGAAGCCTTTGAAAAATTCCAGGAATACAAGAATGAAGTAGAAAAACAAACAGGCAAAAGTATCAAAACACTAAGATCTGATTGAGGTGGTGAATACTTGAGTGCCGAGTTCCTGAAATACTTAAAAGAGAATGGAATTCTCTCTCAGCTTACTCCTCCATACACTCCGCAACATAACGGTGTATCGGAGAGACGGAACCGAACCCTATTGGATATGGTAAGGTCCATGATGAGTAACGCTGAGTTACCGCGATCATTCTGGGGATATGCGCTAGAATCAGCTGCATACCTTTTGAACCGAGTTCCAACTAAGACTGTGCCTACCACACCATATGAATTATGGAGTGGGAAGAAACCCTATCTTCAATACCTGAAGGTCTGGGGATGTCCAGCTTTTGTCAAAAAGAAGCATGCGGACAAACTCGAGGCACGCTCAGTACTGTGCAAGTTTGTGGGATACCCAAAGAACACCAGGGGGTATCTTTTCTACCACGCAGAGGAACAAAAGGTATTTGTTTCTCGTAATGCCCACTTCCTAGAACACCAGTTCTTGGAAAAGGAGATTAGTGGGAGCGCAGTAGAACTGGAAGAAATTCCAGAACCACAAGCTATTACTGAAAGCTTAGTAGAACCAGAGGGATCGAAAGATCAGGACATTCCTACGCCGCTCCGCAGGAGTAGTAGGCAGTCTCATCCGCCCAAGAGATACTACGGTTTTCTCATAGACGGGGATAGAGAGGATTGCATCATTGATAGTGATGAGCCTACTAGCTTCCAGCAAGCCATTCAGAGCGTTGACTCGGTAAAATGGCTGGATGCAATGCGGATCGAAATGGAGTCCATGTACACCAACAAGGTATGGACGTTGGACATTGCTCCAGATGGGGTAAAACCCGTAGGATGCAAGTGGATCTTCAAAAGGAAGATTGGTGTAGATGGACAGGTTGAGACCTATAAAGCTAGACTTGTTGCAAAGGGTTTTCGTCAAAGACCTGGTTTGGACTATGATGATACATTTTCTCCAGTAGCTATGCTGAAATCCATTCGGATCCTTCTTGCCATTGCTGCTTTCCACGATTATGAGATTTGGCAGATGGACGTAAAGACCGCTTTTCTAAATGGAAATTTAGAAGAGTGCGTCTATATGGACCAGCCAGAGGGTTTCATTCAGAGTGGGAGCAGCGGAAAGGTGTGCAAGTTGCTTAAGTCCATCTATGGACTAAAGCAGGCATCACGGAGTTGGAACATCTGTTTTGATGAGACGGTCAAAGAATTTGGTTTTATCAAAAATCCAGATGAACCATGCATCTATAGTAGATTTGTAGCAAGAACTGTCGTATTCCTCGTTTTATACGTGGATGACATTCTGTTGATAGGAAATGACATTCCTATGCTACAATCTGTCAAGGGGTTCTTGTCACACAGGTTCTCCATGAAAGACCTGGGTGATGCCTCCTACATTCTGGGGATCCGGATCTATCGTAATAGATCCAAGAGGATATTAGGACTTTCGCAGTCCAGGTACATCGACACCATACTGAAAAGATTCAGTATGGAAGATTCCAAGCGTGGTAATCTACCGGCTTGTCACGGGATCACCCTCTCCAAAGAGATGTCTCCCAAGACTGATTTGGAAAGGGATCGCATGTCTATTATACCCTACGCTTCTGCGGTAGGCTCTATAATGTATGCGATGTTGTGTACAAGACCAGATGTGGCTTATGCACTGAGTGTAGTAAGCAGGTATCAGTCAAACCCTGGGGAGAAACACTGGATAGCGGTAAAGAACATTCTCAAGTACCTGAGAAGGACTAAGGAGATGTTCTTGGTGTATGGCGGAAAAGACCTCCAGATCGAGGCCTTTGCTGACTCCAGCTTCCAGAGTGACAAGGATGATTCCAAGTCCATGTCGGGATTTGTCTTTACCCTCAATGGAGGGACGGTGTGTTGGAAGAGTTCCAAACAGGAAACCGTTACTGACTCGACTATGGAAGCGGAATATATCGCTACTGCAGATGCCGCAAAAGAAGCCGTCTGGATGAGGAAGTTCTTGAAAGAACTTCAGGTGGTTCCGTCCATTGTTGATCCAATACCTCTGTATTGCGACAACAACGGGGCTATAGCATTAGCGAAGGAACCCAGGTCCCATCAGAAATCCAGACACATCTTGAGGCGGTATCACCTGATCAGGGAGATCGTGGATCGCAAGGAGATCGAGATTCGGAGGGTTGCTTCAGAAGATAACACTGCAGATCCATTCACCAAGGCCTTGCCCCAGACTCAGTTCGAGCGGCTGATCGAGATGATAGGTCTTCGATACGCCAGTACATGGCCTTAGTGCAAGTGGGAGATTGTTAGTGTATATGCCCTAGAGGCCATTACTGTATCATACTAGTTTGTATATTACTTAATGGAAGCTTGGGACATTCACAGTTGTATATACAATCTTGCTCAAAATGGTAGTATGCTACTTGGTTTGTTTCTACTTTAATGTGTACATGTGTTTCTTTTAGCATATTGTCTCTACACATTAGTGGAGCCCTTAGGATCTTTGCTTGATTACCAGCGTTGTGATGGCAGTCACACTCGTGGGGGCTGGGAAATCTACAAGCACATCCTTATACACGTCCCTAGTCGTGGGATTATCGAGATAGGGCATCGATACTCCGGAGTAGACTAGCGTATGCGCTTCTCATCCCAGTGTGGGAGGCGGTCTGTCCCACAGCCGTCAGTACGTCGTACTTGAGATAGTATACGGGTGCTCGTTAGACTACGAGTACACTGGACAGGACTCGTCGGGAACTGTTGGTTGGTATTATACCTATCGTCAGTTACCAGTTCCCAGGTGACATGAGTACAGCTTAGTCCGCTGACTTGACATTGTCGCTTCGCCTCAAGTGTGTTCCCACTGTACTTTGACTACTACCCTACCACGGCTCAAAAGAGTCGTGCAAACAGGTAGTAGTTGGGTGCAGTCCCGAAGCACTTGGAGGCAGTGACGGTTAGACAGGATTCGTCTCTCCCGGTATTGGGGGTTGACATCGCGCTGTGTCTAGGAGAGCCATTACACGAGTAGTCCCTGGCCAGAGCAAGCGAGATATACTGGTAGGTTTCCAGTGTTATCTCAGGGTGTTCTGGGCTTCACTCCGACACGACTTGTACCACTATTAGGGGACTGACGTTTAACGCCCCCTAGGCCCGCCATGCGATGTATCAGACGAACAGACCGGACTGTACGGAGACTGTCACATTCAGGCTCAGTAGGAGTTCAGATGGGGTTCACCTCGTCAGTCTTCTTATCGGCATCTACCTGGGGACCGTTACGTACAGCTAGTGCCGCTTGCGGTCTGTGGTTAAACCCACTGCCAGCGTAGTGTCGAGTCTTTAGAGTCCCACACAGAGGGCTATTCGCCTTTGGGCAAAATGAGTAGAGGTCGCATGGTTTTGCGACAGGGTTTGTTCACATCCGCGCACTTGTGCACGTTTGTTGTCCAGACAGCTTATACTAGCGGACTTTGGTTTAAGCCGGATCCTAGTATATGATTTAGGATTGGTTTTATCTCTTTGTGTTCGTGTTCCTCGGAACATGAACGCGGGTATGTATGCACAGTTGATTGAGGCGGAGGAAGAGTTTTTTCATTGGGGTTTTGGAACGGGTGTGTATGCAAAGTTGACAGTCGTCTTTTTCCAAACCCTAATGATCTTGTGATTTATCAATTAATAATATTAATTAAATGAAATTGTATCATGGTTGGGCTTGTTGACTTGTTGACCAAGGTTGACTAGTTGACTAAGTTTGAAACTTTGACCATCATCATTAGCTTTTTAGATGCTCTTTGATCTTTGCAAAATCATTTATGGTGATACGATAATGGTCTATTCAAACTAACCATCACCTTTTCATTTTTGATTAATATTATTTTTGATAAATCACTTATATTTGGTTATTGTTGTAAAAAACCATTTCATTCTATCATATTCACTCTCTCTCTCCTCTCTTCTTCTTCCTCCTCCTCTAGTTCAAGGAGATTCATTCTCATGTGTTGAGAAACCTCTCCTTGAGATAAAAATACCCTAAACCACTCTCTACTCACTCTAGGGTTGAAGGTCTAGCAAGCCAAAGACCTTAATTCTCTCAAGGTTCGAGAAAGGAGCCCAAGGTTGAACCCTCAGGCGGATCCATCTTTGACGAAAGAAGGCGACGAAGAAAGCACCATCCAACCTCTACAAAGGTTTCAAGAAGAAGGAGCTCAAGTGAGGTATAACACCTTTTCCGAGTAGCTAACTCTCTTTAGCTTGGTAGCTAGTTTTGTTTAGAAAAGATCCCGACTTTTGTTAGTCCATGTTGCCTAGTGAGCTAAAAATTTGATTTTTATACCATTTCCGCCTCCCCGCAAGAACCGGGGTCGGCAACGTGGACTTACACTAGTCTAGTCTGGTATATCGATGCCCCGTCTAGATACACCCACGACTAAGGACCTTGAAGGATGTACTTATGGACTACCATGTCCCTACTAGTATGATCCGCATCATAGTCCAGGTAGTCAAGTACACATCCTAAGGGCTTTACCAACATGTAACAGAGAGACAATCAGTGTACACGTTAAGATAAAGAGCAACCAGATAGCATACTATCATGTCGAGCAAGAAAGTCCTCCCTATATATGTCCCAGCATCCACTACAATATACATCCTATGTATAGTAATGGCCTCTAGGGCATACATATAACTAACATATCTTACTCCCACTCACCATTCGTAATAACATATAGATGTAAGAAACTGATCTGGTAAACACATACCCTGGAGTTAGATTCCAATTGGGAAAACAGTTTTCAATTAACATCGCACAGTGAAACTGAAACATGAAAATGTTTCAAAAGGGGTTAACTGGTATTCCTAGTAACGCCTCTTCCATTATCCTAATTCATGACAGTAAGCATATACTTACCTTCCCTCACTCTAATCCCTTTATTATGTTTTTAATTATTACCTTATGTACACCTTCTTTAGGCTAATTGGTTTTCTTCCTTCCCTACCCTTCGGCACAAGCGTAAGGTTTGGAAGAAGACTATCCAATAAGCGTAATAGGTGTACTCTCCTTATGCCAGGAGCCCTCGCAACCTGAGAGAAGGTAATGGGAAAAGACATCTGAATAATCCTATTCTTATTTCTCCTGAACCAGAAACCATCCTCGAATCTGGAACGAATTTCTTCAAGTTTGTATGTAACTATACGATGGTATATCCAATAGAAGTGGATATCCGTAGTGATACAGAGTATTTTAGAGATATCCAAAATGGATGTGGGAGTGGCAGGGGTATACACGGTTTTTTCATGAATGATAGCAGTCGTAATTTTCTTTGCCGTTATTCTAATCACTTTATTTGTCTTTACTTATTACCTTCTGTACACTACCTTTAGGTTAGTTGGTTTTCTTCCTTCCCGATCTTTCGGCACCTGCTTATGGTCTGGAGGAAGACTATCCAATAAGCTCAATAGGTGTACCCTCTCCTAATGCCAGGAGCCTTCGCAACCTGAGAGAAGGTAAAGGGTAAAGACAACCGAATAATCCTATTCAATCTCTCCAGAACCAGAATCCATTCTCGAATCTGGAACAAGTTCCTTCGAGTTCGTATGTAACTATACGATAGATTTATCCAATGAAAGTGGATGTTCGTAATGATACGGGGTGTTCTAGAGAAATGCAAAAGTGATATAGAAGTGGCAAGGATATTTTGCGACTGCGTGATGTTCCAAAAGCCAAAGTGTTTCAAGAAGGTTCGGTTAACTTGGTTCATGAGTTTTAGTCAAGGGTTGGGTCATGGTTGCCGCCAAAGAGAGAGAGAGAGAGAGTAAAAAGAAACACTGAGCATGCACTCTAACCTAGATCAGAACGGTTAATCACTTTATCTAATCAGGATGGCTCCCACTATTTTCTCGAATTCTTCTCCAAACCCAAAAGGAGAATTAGTCGGAATCACCCGAGAAGTAATGCTACTCATCAGTGGGAATCGGGATCCAACTATCATCGCATGATAACTTAACGGAATCCACTCAAGTTACCACACTCTAAAAGGTATGCGCAAGCCTGGAAAGTTTCCTGTATTTTTGAAAACCCCCGATATGATTTTTACCCCTAGGACCCAAGTGACCTTGACTAAAGATCAAAATGTCAAAAGGTCATAGTCAAGTTCTACCCGTCATTATCTTGATTGCATTAGACCCACCCATACGAGCCTTGACTAAAGATCAAAATGATCACACGATTGTCCTAATCAATCGCATATCCATGCAACAAAAAAGCATTACACAGCTACCGAACACTACGCCTCGACTAAAGATCGAAATGCGTAGCACGAATACTAAGCACTACCAATCCGAAATGACGGAGGGCTACGGATGATTTTTGGCGAAAAACCTTTAACGTAATGAACTTGATATCGTTGAAGGAATCGAGTGGTTTTACAAATTTATAGTGGCGAAAACTTTTGCTAAAGAGGTCACTCCCGGTGAAGGGATCTCGGCTCTTTCCTCGTCGGATGAGGTGCAGGATATTCCAAACTGAATACCACGATGCAAAGCAAAAGGAAACGACTATAATGAACTTATTATGTTGACGCAAACTTTTACTCAAGGGGTCACTCCCGATAAAGGAATCATGGACCTTGCCTCGTCGAATGAGGTGCTGAATATTCATAACCGAATACCACTGTGCAAAGCAAAAGAGAATGTCTGTAATGTCAATTTTTTAAAAAACTTGGTTCCAACAACATCATATAGGTTTGTTTTATCCTTGTATTGATAAGAATCAACGCACCCATCAATTAATCACACCAGAAAAGAATGAAAATATATGATGTACGTATATGCCATCCGCATTCGCCACTGGGTCCCGTCATCACTCATTAGGTTACTTAACTAACGACAGAACGGGGACTAGACTAGCGCGGGTGCAAAACATATACAACATCTACTAGTATATATATAAATATATATATAACAATCATCCCAGGCATGATATAAAGCAATATCACAGAAGCATCACAGAAGCAACACAGAATGGTGGATAATCTTGGAGTCCCGGATTTCATTTGAGACATAAATGAGACCCGACGTTCCTTGTCGTGTGGATAGCCTGTGCAATGAAACCTAGACCCCTACGAGCGCGGCAAGTTACCCGCCAAAACCAGAAGTGAGGCAACCCCCTTCAACAACGTGAATGGGCCACCCAGCACTTCACGGAATCCGGTAACTTGAGCACCCCTCAGTGGATCAACCTATACCCCCTACGAGTGCGGCGAATAGCCCGCCAATTCTAGAGTATGGTCCCCTCTGTCTCAACGCCATGAGATGCGGACCCGCTGCCCTTTAGAACCCGGCTATTCGTGCACTCCACCGTTGGGTAATCCTAGTACAGAAAAGAAAATAATATACAAGGGTGATATCGACCTCAACCTGGTCGTGCCCCAAACAAATAATATATAAACTGGCAGTGACAGCAATCCACATGTCGGACGCTCATCCCACAATATCAAATGTAAAAATGAAACTAAACAGCACTAACATTTCACCATAGCTATCTACCACGACGATCCAACCACAATACAGCACAACACCGAACATCAACGTGAATGTCACGTTCGCAAACCCGTCTAAAAGAACTATAGCAATTAGACAAGTTGTACCAATCTAATGACATTCACGGTTGCAGATAGTAATGTAAGTACTATAAACATTAAAACAATGTTAAATTATCGACTTTGAAACACCCCGAATTGCCCCTAAACAAAAGATAACAAAATATCCAAAATGGGCAAAACTAGCAATACCACTGAACCAATATTCCAGAGACTAGACTACACCCAAAATTACAAACCCAGAAGCCTCCAGAAAACCGGCCAGCTCGGAAATTTTGAGCATGTGCTTGGGTCAAAATGGGTGAAATGGATTCGTATTTAGGGTATGGTCTTGTGGTCATACAAATAGTCTTCTGCAGTTGCTAAAATTTTTTTATAAGACTTTGAAAATCGACAGAGACTAGAATCTGCAGGGTATCATTTCGGGGTTGTTTTGATTTCGATACTTTAATATTGTCTAAAACTGCTATAAAGGGGTTTACGGGTTAGCTCTGATACCATATTGGGTTACGGCAGCGTCCCGGCCATCAAACCGTGACCAAATGCAGAATAAAAAATTTCTAAACTGGTGCTACCATTACCCGATACCCGGATCTACCCTAAACCCAAAACTAGCAAGCTATATATAAGAAGTTAGAATGGTTATACCGAGTTAATCCGTGTCCTTCGATCTTCAACCATCATCCCCAAGCTCCTAGAGGCTCCTTATCGAATTTGGTTGCCGGTCTTTCTCCATCTACGATGATCCACCTGAGAGTAACGGCGCAAGCTTCAGCCTCGCCGAGCGAGCCAACCGACGCTCTAAGGTTGCTATCAATGGAGAGTGGAGGTGTAGGAATGTGTCACTTGCAGGGTTGTCTAGCATGGCAACAAGGTTTCGGGAGCCATCATCCATGCCAATTTCAAATTTTTGCCGTTCTAGCTAACCCTAACCCTAGAATCGTTACTAGAAAATTCGACGAAACTAAATGTAAACACATTACATCTAAGTGAATGAGGGAATACAACCTTTATATACCGGTCCTTCACTTATAAAGCTCCAAGCCATAGTCCCTTCGCTGCAAGTTGTGAAGACCCGGACTCAAGTAAGGGTTCACATGAAGAAACGAACAAGCTTGCTCAATGTCTTCAAGGCCGAAAATGATCTATGTCGAGAAGACTCAAACTCATGCTATCTCTTCACTAATGGTGAGATTAGTGAAGCAAATACCCTAAACTAAATGGCTAATAGTAGAGGATGATGAAGTAGGAAGTGGACTCACTTTAGATTTATTTTTCTCACAAGGTTTCATCACTTAGAAAAAACTAGCAAGCTTTTTCTCAAGTGAGGAAGAAGATGATGAATGAAACTCATGAGGTTAGAAATGTAACCATGGTAAGCGTATATCATGCACTAACCATTGTAGTGACCAAACCATAGCTATGAGTTACGGGGTGAGGTTAAAAAATATCTTAAGCCAAACAAACAAGTGGACTAAGTCAATATTCTACTAGCTTCCATCCAAGCTCAACCATGACTAATTATCCAAGTTGTTTGAATTACTTAAACAAATAAAACCCTAACTTTAACCTAGCATGTTGTGAGTCTCATACAAATATGTTGCATGTGTAACCTAGCATGACACAGCAATATATATCACATATATATTTTGTGTGAAAAAAGAAAACAATACATTTAACATATATCATATATATATATATATATATCAATGTATCATAGGTGAGAAAAATGATTACTTAAGTGAGCTAATATTAGTTAATGTAATTTAATATATCAAATATATAATTCTACATTAAATTATTAAATCAACTCTTGATTTAATAATCCGGCTATATCACATATAACCGACCAATATCAAATGTAACAACTTATCGAATCAATACTTGATCCGATAACTTGGCTATATCACATATAACCTACGAATGTCACATATCGCGAGAATAGAATGCGGTATCACATACTCGCATTATTCTCGGTCCCGCGCATATCACATCTATGCTCTACTCCGTTTCGCATGAACCGGGAAAGCTCTGTGTAGGACTCTAAAGACACGTCAATATGCCGGCAGTAGGTGATGATCATATCAAACACCCACATGCCGCAACGGTCTGCTAAACGTAACGACAACCTAGGTATTGAATGATCAGAAGATCAACAAGCAAGCCTGCTCGTACTCCTGCGAATCCAATCAGTAACACTACAGTACAGTCCGGTCTCTTCGTCTGATATGTCGCATATCACAGCCTGGGTGTGGTATAACGTCAAACCCCAATAGACTGATAAGTCATGCCGATGCAAGGTCCATAACGGTTTGAGAAACTACTGATAACACTTACCAGTAGATCTCAGCAACCCTGGCCAGGGATTTCCTGTTATGGCCAATCGAGCATAGCGCAACATCAACTCCCAATACCGGGAGAGACAAAACTCCTCCTATCGCTCATTGCCTCCATGTGACTCGGGACTGTACCCAAAAACAACCTTTTTACACGATCTCTTGACCATGGTATGGTGGAAATTAAAGAACAGTGGAAACCACACAAGACTCTATGACGATCTCGGGTCTATAGACTAACCTGTAACAGTGTCACCAGAGAACTGCTATCCGACGATAGGTATAATATCATCTAGGAGTTCTCGGCGAGTCCGTTCAGTGTACCCAGTCTCCACTGAGTACACGTATACCTTCTCTGATGTCAAACACCAATGGATGTGGGATCATCCATCGCCCATCATATGGGTCAAGAAGCGCATACGCTAGTTTACTCTGGAGTATCGATGCCCTGTCTCGATACTCCTACGACTAGGAATAATTATTGGGTGTACTTGTGGACTACCCTTGGCCCCACTAGTATGATCTCCATCAAAGTCCTGATAGTCAAGTACACATCCTAAGGGCTTTATCAACATGTGAGAGCAAGACAGCATCACTTATACAAGTCAACATGTTAAGACAAAGAGTAACCAGATAGCATACTATCATATCGAGCAAGAAAGTCCTCCCAATATATGTCTAAGCATCCACTACAACATACATTCCATGTACAGTAATGGCCTTTAGGGCAAACATATAACTAACAATCTCCCACTTGCACTAAGACCATCTGTTGTAGTATCCAATACCCAACAATATAGCAGTGGTTGTAGTATCACATACTCAACCATCCCAAAATCTCTCGAATAGTATTTAAGGAAGCTGGCCTTGTTGAGTGGATCCGCCGTGTTAACCTCAAAATTTACTCTCTTAACGTCGATCCGTTGGAGATCAACCATCTCCCTGATCAGGTGATATTGTCCTCAAAATATGTCTGGAACGCTCATGGGACGTTCGTTCCTAGGCCAAATCCACAACTCCATTGTTGTCACAATAACAGTTATTGGACGCTCAATGGTAGGAACCATGTTCATCTCATGAACAAGAAATGTCCAGACAGCCACTTTGGCAGCATCATTGGTAGCAATGTATTCAGCCTTTATCCGTATGTCACGGTATCTAGCTTGGAACTCGTCCAACATACTATCCCTCTACTGAGGGTAAAGACAATGCCTGTGACTGACTTTTAGTCGACCTTATCACTCTGGAAGCTCGAACCAAGAACTTTCTTTTAGTGCTTCTCAAGTACTTAAGAATGTCCTCCACAGCTGTCCAATGATTCTCACAAGATCCGATTGATTCCTAATCACCACACCTAGTGAGTTAGCTACATCTAGTCTGGTACATAACATCGCACATATAATAGAACCTGCTGCCGAAGCATAGGGTATCCCTTGCACGCGAGCTCTCTCCAAATTAGTCTTGGAAGACATCTTTTTGGATAGAGTGATTCCTGAGTAAGTGGACGAATCACCACGCGTAGAATCCTCCATACTAAACCCTTTTAGTACGGTGTTAATGTACTTGGATTTGGGACACTCCCAACATCCACTTAGATCTATCACCATAGATCACAATCCACAAGATGTAGTAGGTATCATCCAGATCTTATATTGAGAATCCTCGTGATAAGAGGAGCTTGACCGAGTGTAGTATAGGAAACCATTTCCTATCAAGAGTATGTCATTTACGTATAATACGTGGAAGAAACCTTACTCTCTACATCCTTCTTGTATATACAAGGTTCACCTACATTTCTGATGTAGTCAAAAACTTTGACTGCTACATCAAAACAGATTTTCCATCTCCGCGATGCGCGCATTGATCCTGATGGACTTAAGCATAGCTTTGAAAGTCTCAACTTTTCCATCTACACCAAGAATCTTCTCAAGATCCATTTGCTCGCAATAGGTTTTACCCCTTCAAGTGCCACATTCAAAGTCATACTTTGTTGGTGTACATGGATTCCATCTTTGATCGCATAGCATCCAGCCATTTCACTGAGTCCCCACTCGTGATAGCCTGCCTGAACCTAGTTGGGCCATCATCAACCATTATGCAATCCTCGCTCCCACTGTCACTGAGAAGACCGTAGTATCTCTCGAGTGGATGAGGAACCCTACTAGATTCGCAGAGAGGCTGAGGTTTGCTGGAGACTATTGAATCCTTTTGTTTCACCAAATCATCAGCGTTTAGTTTGTCTAGCAGGAACTCCTTCCAGTTCTACCTCATGACCACTAATTTCTTCACAAGAAATTCCTTTTCTAAAAAAGTGGCATGCTGAGAACAAAACACCTTTTGCTCCTCAGAGTGGTAGAACATATTCCTTCACAAATGTTTGGGATATCCTAACAAACTTATACAGAACTGACCTTGCCTCGAGCTTGTTCGGATTCTGCCTTTCAACATAGACCGGACAACCCCATATCTTAACTCGTTTAAGATATGGTCTCTTCCCATTCCATATCTCATATATAGTGGTAGGCCCTGATTTGGACGGAACCCCATTTAATAGGTATGCAGCTTCTCAAGTGCATAACACCCAAAAGGAAATAGGTAACTCAACAATACTCATCAAAGAGCGCGCCATATCTCATAGGGTGCGATACCTCCGCCCCGATACACCGTTGTGCTGTGGTGTACTCGAAGGAGTAAGCTGAGAGAGAATCACATTCTCCTTTTAGAAACTCCAAGAACCCCATGCGCAAGTATTCTCCTCTTCGATCACATCGAAAGACTTAATACTTCTCCCCATCCAGTTCTCAACTTCAAGCTTATATTCTTTGAATTTTTCAAAAGTTTCGGACTTGTGTTTCAATAGGAACATATGTCCGAATCTCGAGAGATGATCAGTGAATATAATGAAGTACGAAGAACCAACCGTGGCATTTGTAGAAAAAGGACCGTATACATCATCATGTATCTGTCCCAAGAGTTCAGCAATTCTTTCTCTGTTTCCAGTAAACGGAGTATGGGTCATTTTACCTTTGAGACAAGACTGGCAAGTATCATAAGATGAAAATTCGAACAGATTCTCATATTCATCCTTATGTAACTTAGCCAGTCGTGTCTCATTGATATGACCTAGTCCACAATACCACAAGAAAGATTCGTTCATTTCTGAACTACTCCTCTTGTTTGTGTTCTAGATACTTTGAACTGTGGTTTGATTTAGAACGTATATGCTATTATATAACCTGCCTGATCCAATCAACTCTTGATTCAGAAAAATGTTCACAACATTATCCTCCAATATATAATTATATCCTTCTTTAACTTAATAAAAAAACCGATGTAATGTTGTATATCAGATTCGGTATGTAATAACATTCATTCAGAATCAATGTATTAATACAAAGTGATATCTGCCAACTGACTTGGCTGCAACAATTGCACCATTCTCTAATACTTAGAGACATATCACCCAATCCCAGTTCTCTACCTTTTTGTAGCCCATATAACATATTACATATACGGGATCCTGATCCGGTATCACATACCCAGGACGTAGAGGATACTGAGAAACAGTTTTCGGTAATGAACACACCCAAAGAAGATGCATTAACATGCACTTTCTTCGATCGGGTGGCATAGGAATCCGGATATTCCCCTATTTCCTACTCAGACTTATAACAGTTATAAGATAGAGCGGAACCAACATTCCCTAGCACAGTATAATAAGCAGGTTCGGTCAATGCATCCATATTATTATCTTGATTAAGGCCTGACATGGTCGCTACTAGGAGAGAGAGAGAAGAAAACACTCTGCGTGCGCTCTTTGCAAGATTAGATTGGTTATTATTTTATCTAATCAGGATGGCTCCGACTATTTTTATTAAATTTTCCTTCAAACCCTAAAAGGAAAGACTAGCCGGGATTAATTACACCCTACAAGTTCGCCAATCTTTCAGCCATGCCAGTGTCGGTACTTTGAGGGAAATTCCCTATGCTTTCGCACGGACCTAATTAAAATAAACCTCGTTTTTCCTAGGGCCTAACCCCTTTAACACCTTTCTAGATACCTACTTGATCGGCTAATTGTAATGTGTAAAACTCTCCCAGTAGTAACTCTTACTCGCAGTGGGTATCGGGATCTAACTATCTCATAGAAGGTATGCAATCTCATTGCAAATTTCAACATTTGAAATTCACGATAATATTTTGCCCCTAGCGTCCTATGACCTTGATGAAGGCCAAACTATCCATAGTGCGCTAGTCAAGTTCAACCCATACAATTCTTGATTAAATTAGAACCACCCGCACGACTCTTGATGGAGGACAAACTACGCCGTACGAATACCCTAATCCAATCGCATCTCATGCTGCAGATAAGCACTAGTTAGCTACCAAACACTACGCCTTGACGAAGGCCAAACTACCGCAACACGAATACTAAGTAGTACCTATCTAAAATGACGGAGGGCTACGATAGGTTTTTAAGAAAACCCTTTGCGTAATGAACTTGATATCGTTGTAGAATCGAGTGAATTTTAAAAGGAGCATTTTGAGGATTTTACTGGTTTTGCTAAAGTGGTCACTTCCGGTAAAGGGATCTCGCCTCTTTCTTTATCGAATAAGGTGCGGGAAATTTCACAAATACCACTTTGCAAAGCAAAAACTATAGAAGCAATCAAAAGATAAACCGAGTGGGTTGTAGCATCTGCTAGGTTCGCTAAAGAGGTCACTCCCGATGAAGGGATCTTGGCTCTTTCCTTATCGAATAAGGTGCTGGATATTCTACAAGGAATACCGCTATGCAAAGCAAGAACTAGAGCTACCAGTTTTTAAACAAGTTTCTATATTATCTTTTAGATTTCTTTTATTTCATTAATCTCATTAATAAAGTCCTATTTATTATGCTTCCCAAGCATCACATATGACGAAAGCAGCAATATTAATTATATCTTATATATATAATATAGGCATTCGTCTCAGAACATATCAAGTGATCACATCACAGAATTTCAGCAGCGGAAGAATCACATATGAAATATTAGATATACTAGGAATTCCGTATTTTAAATTAAGCCAGTATAAAACACGGATTCCACGGTCGCGATGAATAGCCAACCCCATATCCCTAGACCCCTATGAGAGCAGCAAGCAACCCTATCAATTTTAGAGTAAGGAGACCTGGTCTCGACTCCTCGAGATGGTCTCCCACTGGACCCTAGAACCCGGTTACTTGTGCTCCCCGCCTTGGGTCTATCCTAATGCGGAAAAGTAAATAATATACATCAATGGTGACATCATCCTCAACCCGGAAGTGCCCCAATAAAAGAATATTAGATACAAGCTTTTACATGAATGAAAATGAAAAACACTCATCTCACATAAAATCGCTCGGCTATTCGGAACACGACGATCCAATATAACATATCACATCAACACATAACATCACTTGTCATCAACGTAAGTAAATATGCGTATCCCAGTTGTCGTTGACATATAGCACCAAAACCGGCGATACACCATATATTACACTTACGGTCGCAGAAAAGAAAGTGAAAAACTACAACAGTTGGAATCCGCAACCACTTTAGACATCATAAACCCAATATATCACATATATTGAATTTCATACCTAACCAAATGAATTCCTTAGACATCATATGTCTAACAATTATAAACCCCGTATTTTAGTCTCGATATTGAAAACACTTTCCAATAACCTGTCGGGTAATTCAACAAGATTCCCGATAACCTGATCGAATGCTCGTCGGAATCTATAATAGACGGCCGCACCCCGATGCTGTCGACTAAGTGCACTAAGGCGGAACACCGCGGCCTCGAGCACCCGAATGGATGCTTTTGGCGACGGGGTTCTCCTACAGTCACTTGGTCGGGGCTATAGGGCATGGCTATCTAGTAAGGTTACCCGGCAAGTATCTGCATACACTATGTAATTGCGACGGACTTTTGATCCACATCAAAATTCTGTGGCAACTGATCAAATGAGACTAAACTGCTAGATTTATAAAATTCAAACTAGTTATCACATAACTACTTATGTGGATTCCAAATATTGTATCACAACCACAGATAGGTAGACGAAGTTAAAATTTTCGATCGAATAAGCAAACACCCAAAGTTTCCCGACAAGCTCAACACTTGAGCGGAGTTCAAAAAGTACCCGGCACATGCCACAACTCCCGTGAACCAGCCGTAGAAGGGTCAACCAATGGCTCACCTGTGGCACCGCTGAACTACCACAAACCCTAGTGTTTGATGGCGGTTCTGACGGTCACAGAATCGAGTTAAGGCTTCATTCTTCTAGAGGGTCCATAGAATCGCTTGCAAGATTTTCGGAAAATTTAAAACTCGGGAAAAAATCCAACTCTTGAAAAATTTCCAGCGGGGGAAAAATTGGGTTATTGATATCCGTTCGAACTTTTTACATCGTCTAAATAACCCGAATACATATTAGAATTACGATTACGGAATACTCCAAATTGCCTTTGCAGAAAGTTAACGTCACATGCAAATTTAGCAAAAACAAACAACACCTGAAATCCTAAAACCCAGAGGCTGGAACACCCTGAAAATTTGAAGCCTAAAATCCAAATTTGACCCGAGCTGGCCGGTTTTGGAGACTATGTGGCCGGCCATGTCATGCTCAAATTGTCTCAAATTTTCACAGTATTCATGTTATATCACATACAACATTCTGCAGTTGTTTAAAAAATTTTTTGAAGACTTTTTAAATTCAACAGAAACTAAGTTTTCGTATCGGGTGTTTCGGAGTAGTTTCGGTTTCGTAATCCTAGCAAACATCGTCTAATTTTCTAGCATGTCTCTAATACCACTGCAGGGTTGTCTAGCATGGCAACAAGGTTTCGGGAGGTATCGACCATGCCAATTTCAAATTTTTGCCATTCTAGCTAACCCTAACCCTAGAGTCGTTACTAGAAAATCCGACGAAACTAAATGTAAACACTTTACATCTAAGTCAATGAGGGAATGCAACCTTTGTAAACTGGTCCTTCACTTCTAAAGCTCCATGTCGTAGTCCCTTCGCTGCAAGTTGTGAAGACCCGGACTCAAGTAAGGGTTCACATAAAGAAACGAAGAAGCTTGCTCAATGTCTTCGAGATCGAAAATGATCTACGTCGAGGAGACTCGAGCTCATGCTACCTCTTCACTAATGGTGAGATTAGTGAAGCAAACAGTCTAAACTAAATGGCTAATAGTAGAGGATGATGAAATAGGAAGTGGGCCCACTTTAGATTTATTTTTCTCACATGGTTTCATCACTTAGAAAAAACTAGCAAGCTTTTTCTCAAGTGAGGAAGAAGATGATGAATAAAACTCATGAGATTAGAAATGCAACCATGGTGAGTGTATGTCATGCACTAACCATTGTAGAAACTAAACCATAGCTATGAGTTAAGGGGTTAGGTTAAAAAATATCTTAAGCAAAACAAACAAGTGGACTAAGTCAATGTTCTACTAGCTTCCATCCAAGCTCAACCATAACTAATTATCCAAGTTGTTTGAATTACTTAAAACAAATAAAACCCTAACATGGTGTATGCTCAACCACGACTAAACCATAGTGTGAGTCTCATACATACATGTTGCGAGTCTCATACATACATGTTGCATGTGCAACCTAGCATGACACAACAATATATATCATATATATATTTTGTGTGAAAAAAGAAAATAATACATTTAACATATATCACATATATATCAATATATCATAAATGAGAAAAATGATTACTTAAGTGAGCTAATATTAGTTAATGTAATTTATAATATCAAATATATAATTCTACATTAAATTATTAAATTAACTCTTGATTTAATAATCCGGCTATATCACATATAACCGACTAATATCAAATGTAACAACTTATCGAATCAACACTTGATCCGATAACATGGCTATATCACATATAACCTACGAATGTCACATATCGTGAGAATAGAATGCGGTATCACATACTCGAATTAATCTCGGTCCCGCACATATCACATATGAGTTCCTACTCCGTTTCGCATGAACCAGGAAACATCTGTGTAGGACTCTAAAGACTCGTCAATACGCCGGCAGTAGGTGATGATCATATCAAACACCCACAAACCACAAGCGGTCTGCTAAACGTAACGACCACCAGGGTATTGAGCGATCAGAAGATCAACAAGCAAGCCTGATCATGCTCCTGTGAATCCAATCAGTAACACTACCGTACAGTCCGGTATCTTCGTTTGATATGTCGCATATCGCAGGCTGGGGGTGGTATAACGTCAAACCCCAATAGCCTGATAAGTCATGCCGATGAAAGGTCTATAACGGTTTGAGAAACTACTGATAACACTTACCAGTAGATCCCAGCAACCCTGGCCAGGGATTTCCTGTTATGGCCAATCGAGCATAGCGCAACATCAACTCCCAATACCGGGAGAGACGAAACCCCTCCTATCGCTCATTGCCTCCATGTGACTCGAGACTGTACCAAAAAACCACCTTTTTACACGATCTCTTGACCGTGGTATGGTGGAAATCAAAGCACAGTGGGAATCACACAAGACTCTATGACGATCTCAGGTTTACGGACTAACATGTACCAGTGTCACTAGAGAACTGCTATCCGACGATAGGTATAATACCTCTAGGAGTTCTCGGCAGTCCGTTCAGTGTACCCAGTGTCCACTGAGCACCCGTATACCTTCTCTGATGTCAAACACTAATGGATGTAAGATCATCCATCGCCCATCATATGGGTCAAGAAGCGCATACGCTAGTCTACTCTGGAATATCGATACCCTATCTCGATACTCCTACTACTAGGAACAATCATAGGGTGTACTTGTGGACTACCCTTGGCCCCACTAGTATGATCTCCATTATAATCCTGGTAGTCAAGTATATATCCTAAGGGCTTTATCAACATGTGAGAGCAAGACAACATCACTTATACAAGTCAACATGTTAAGACAAAGAGCAACCAGATAGTATACTATCATATCGAGCAAGAAAGTCCTCCCTATATATGTCCAAGCATCCACTACAATATACATCCCATATACAGTAATGGCCTCTAGGACATACTATAAGTCTACGGAAGCGCTTCGGCCGTCGAACCGAGGCCAAACGCGAAAACAAAAGCTTTTTACGAAACTGGCGCTATCGTAGTCTTTCACCTGGATCGTACCACTAACACTAAACTAGCTATCTATAAGAAGTTAAATTGGCTATACCGATCGATCTGTGTCCTTCGGTCTTTAGCCACCATCCCTAGCTCCTCGCGGCATCTCCGATCTTGCTCGATCTCCGGTCTCCTCGTCGGTAGAGCACCACGTCAAGAAGTCTTTTTACGGGCTCCCGCTTCAAACCGAAGAAACTCGGACATGAAGTTTGCTAGCCGACATGTCCAAGGTGATGTAGAGAATGTGTGTGATAACTATGTCTCAAGCATCCATTGATTCTCAACACATAAGCGTGTATGGATGGAGGTTGAAGATGAAGCCATGGTAGAACTTGTGAGCTAGAGGAAGAAGAAGAAGTGGTTTTCTTTTCTATTCTGTTGAGATGAAAAATGAGAGCACTAGTAATAATCATAAGAGCTAGCACCACTCATCTGGCTGCCCTCTCTCTCCACCTCTCATTTCAACACAATAATCCATCAATTAACATGACATGGCTACAAAAAAAGAGACCATGAGTAACTAGATTGTACATGCCACATTAAATGCACCTCATGATGAAATCCACTCACAATTTCCACCAAAATAAACATTAACCCAAATGTTTATGACAATAAAAAAACGACATCATCTAAATTAAACTCGTGACGGATCACAAGAATACCCTTCACCTGTATATACATACCTGCATCCGCATTCCGACTGAATGCAAATGTGATGAGACTAAAGTAGTCCAACAAATCTAATACTAGGATCCGGCTTAAACCAAATCCCACTAGTATGATCCGTCCGATCATGATCCGTGCACGAGTGCATATATATGATCGAACCCTGCCATAATGCCATACGGCCTCTACAACGTTTCGCCCAAACTTGGGAAAACTTTCTGTGGGGGACTTTAAAGACTCTTCAATACGCCGGCAGTTGGATTAACCATAAGCACGTCAGTGGTACTAGATGCACGTAACAGCTACCCTTGTATTGACCAAAAGGGAAGCTGGTGAGCGAACTCATCCAGAACCCTACTGAGCCTGTCAGTGACTGTTAGATATGTGTATACCCTAGAGGCCATTATTGTACAAATGATGTATATTATAGTGGATACTTGCATATTTATATAAAGAGATGACTTTCTTGCTCGACATGATAGTATGCTATCTGGTTACCTTTATCTCGCGTATTGATAAAGCCCTTAGGATATGTACTTGACTGCCAGGAATATGACGTAGATCATACTAGTGGGGCCTGAGTAGTTCAAAAGTACATCCTTCAATTGTTCCTAGTTGAGGGAATATCGAGACAGGGCATCGATATTCCAGAGTAGACTGGCGTATACGCCTCTTGAACCATATGATGGGCGATGGATGATCCCACATCCATTGGTGTTTGACATTAGAGATGGTATATGGGTGCTCAGTGGAGACTGGGTACACTGAACAGGACTCACCGAGGACTCCTATGTGGTAGTATACCTATCGTCAGATAGCAGTCCTCTGGTGACACTGGTACATGTTAGTCTGTAGACCAGAGATCGTCATAGAGTCTTATGCGACTCCCACTGTGCTTTGATTTCCTCCCTACCACGCTCAAGAGGAGTCGTGCAAACAGGTGGATTTTGGGTACAGTCCCGAGTCGTATGGAGGTAATGAGCGATAGGAGGAGTTTCGTCTCTCCCGGTATTGGGGGTTGATGTTGCGCTATGCTTGATTGGCAATAACTGGAAGTCCCTGGCCAGGGCTGATTTGGAGATCTACTGATAAGTGTTATTGGTAGTTTCTCGACCTGTTATGAGCCTCACATCGACATGACTTATCACTTTACTGGGGTTTGACGATTTCCACCCCTAGACGTGATATGCGACATATCAGACGAAGAGACCGGACTGTACGGTAGTGTTACTGATAGGCTTCATGGAGCCTGTGGACAGGCTTGCTTGTTGACCTTCATATCGTTCAATACCCGGGTAGCCGTTACGTCCAGCTAGTACCGCTGATGGCTTGTAGGTGACTTATATGATCATCACCTACTGCCAGCGTATTGACGAGTCTTTAGAGTCCCACACAGAAGTTCCCTGGTTCAAGCGAAACGAAGTAGGACACATATATGATATGTGTGCGGGCCTGATTAAATACGAGTATGTGATACCGTATTGTAATCTGGCTGTCATCTATTATCGGTGCGGTTATATGTGATATAACCAGATTGTCGAATCAAGTGTTGATTCGATAATATGATATACAGATATATGGTATTAGTCGATCGTATATGATATAACCCGATTATTAGATCAAATGTTGATTTAATAATATGATATAAATTATAGGTGATATAATTACATATTAACTAATATCATTAGCTCACTAATTAAACTTCATTAAATATTATATATATATATATTAATATATATGATATATATATATATATATATATTAAAATGAAGCATGGCATTTTCTTTTCTATTTTGTGAAAATAGAAATGAGGTGTAAAATGAAGCATGGTTGCAAGCATGGGTTAAATACTTGTTTATTCATTATTGACTCACTATTCAAGCATGGTTGCAATTTAATATTGCATAATTCCATTCTTGAATGAGTGAGGGGTCAAGAATTATGATTGATTCTTGTTCATTCCAAAAGACTTAGCCATTTTCTTGCTCATGCTTGCTCCTGCTTCTTCTTCCTCCTCTTACTTTTTCTCAAGCTTCAACCCTCACATGAGATGTGAATCATGATGCTTGAGCACAAATTAGTGAGCTCTTAACATCCTCTACTTCATCATCTCACACCTTTTTAGCAAATTAGTGTGATGTGTTTCATGCACTAAAGGGTTTAGTATAGTGGTAGCTTGAACTAGTAGGAGTTTCGAGGTGGATCATCATTGGCGCGAAGGCTACGAAGGGAGCTTGTTCAAAGTCTCAAGAGAAGCCTTGTGGAGTCGCGGGACTACTACACAGAGCATATTGAAGAGAAGGACTTGGTTCTACCAAGATATAAACATCTTTCCTTCTCTCTAGTTGACATATCATCTAATGAAAACCCTAATAATCTAGTTAAAGATCTTGTTAGTCTAGCTTAGCACTAAGAAAAAATTGAATTTGGCATGTTAGATACTTCTACAACCTCATCATGGTGCTAAGGTAGCTCTTCATGATATCAGAGCCCAACTAGATCATCGGGGAAGGTCATTACAAAGTTAAAGAGTTCGATCGGTTTTCAAAACCTGTATTTTTGCATGTTTCTGTCGATTTTTCCAAACATTGGAATTTTTGAAATTAAAAATATCCAAAAAATTATGCAGGGTTTTATATGGACCCACAGAAAAATTGACCCCCCGACTCATCCGTACGACCACCGAACCGCGGCCAAAACGTGGTTTTGGCGGCGGTTCCGTGGCGCAGTAGGTGAATCAGGGGGCATATTTTCTTGTATAGGTCCGTAGGTGATTTATGCACTGTCTGGGTATTTTTAACTGTGATTCTCAAGTTGTTGAGTTCTCTGGATTTTGTTAAACTGATCGATATATTTGGCGTCGTATAGATCTTGATGATATGTGATACAATTGTTATGAATCCGGGTTTGTGATGTCATGCGCTGCTGATATGTCTTATTGGATCGTCGTTAAAGAATAGCCGGGGGGTTTTATGTGAGATGAGGGTTTTCTTTTTCATTCATGTAAAATTCATTGTATGTAATATTCTTTTATTGGGGCACTTCCGGGGTGAGGATGATGTCGCCATTGTTGTATATTATTTACTTTTCCACATTAGGATAGACCCAAGGTGGGGAGCACAAGTAACCGGGTTCTAAAGTCCAGTGGGAGACCATCTCAAGGAGTTGAGACCGGGTCTCCTAACTCTAGAATTGGCAGGGTTACTTGCCGCTCTCATAGGGGTCTATGGGATGTGGGTTTGGCTATTCTTCACGACCGTGGAATCCGTGTTTTACATTACTGGCTAAATTTAAAACACGGACATCCTAGTATATCCAATATTTCATATGTTTATCTTCTGCTGCTGTGTTCTGTGATGTTGATCATATAACTGCGTGAGACGAATGTAATATTATATATAAGATATATATTAAACGTTGCTTATGTTTTGCACCCGCGCTAGTCCAGTCCCCGCTCTGTTGGTAGTTAAGTAACCTAACGGTGCATGACGGGGCCCCGTGGTGAATGCGGATGGTATACGCGTACGTTCTATTTTCGTTTCATTTCTTCTGTGATGTTTTGGGAAACATTAATTGATGGGAATTCATTAATGATTTTAATGAAATAAAAGAAACCTAAAGATGTTGTAGAATTAAATTTTCAAAAAGGGTAGCTCTAGTTTTTGCTTTTCATAGCGGTATTCCTTATAGAATATCCAGCACCTTATTCGATAAGGAAAGAGCCGAGATCCCTTCACCGGGAGTGACCTCTTTAGCAAAACTAGCAAATGCTACAAATCACTCGGTTTAGTTTTTGATTGCTTCTATAGTTCTTGCTTTGCATAGCGGTATTCCTTGTAGAATATCCAGCACTTTATTCGTTAAGGAAAGAGCCGAGATCCCTTCACTGGGAGTGACCTCTTTAGCGAAACTAGAAAAGCGTCAAAAACACTCCTTTTCAAAATCACTAGTTTTTACAATGATATCAAGTTCATTACGCTCATGGTTTTTCTGAAAAACCTGCGTAGCCCTCCGTCATTTCAGATAGGTACTATTTAGTATTCGTGCTACGTTTGTTGGCTTTCGTCAAGGCGTAGTGTGCGGTAGTTAATTAGTGCTTATCTGCTAAAGCATGAGATGCGATTGGATTAGGATAGTCGTACGACTTTGTTGGCTTTCGTCAAGGGTCGTACGGGTGGGTTTAATTCAATCAAGAAATGTACGGGTTGAGCTTGACTAGCGTCCTTTGGTTTGTTGGCTTTCGTCAAGGTCATAGGATGCTGGGGGTAAAAGTATTATCAGGAATTTCAAGTGTTGAAATTTGCAATGAGATTGCATACCTTCTATGAGATAGTTGGATCCCGATACCCACTGCGAGTAATAGTTACTCCTGAGAAAGTTTTACACATAACAATTAGCCAATCAAGTAGGTGTCTAGAAAGGTGTTAACGGGGTTACGCCCCTAGAAAAATGAGGTTTACTCTAATTAGGTCCGTGCGAAAGCACGGGGAACCTCCTTCAAAGTACCAACACTGGCCTGGCTGAAAGATTGGCGAACTTGTAAGGTGTAATTAATCTCGGCTAATCTTACCTTTTACGGTTTGAAGGAAGATTTGATAAAAACAGTGGGAGACGTCATGATTAGATAAGATAATAACCAACCTAATCTTGCAAAGAGCGCACACTAACGCGTTTCCTTCCATCTTTCTCCAGGCAGTAACCAATGTCACGCCTTAATCAAGATAATAATATGGATGTATTGACCAAACCCGCTTGTTATACTGAGCAGGGGAACGTTGGTCCCGCTCCAACTTATAAGTATTATAAGTCCGAGTAGGGGATAGGAACATATCCGGATTCCCATACCACCCAAACAAAGAATAAGCATGTTGATGCATCTTCTTCGGGTGTGTTAGTTACAGAGAACTGTTTCTCAGTACACTCTACGTCCTGGGTATTAGATACTGGATCGGGATCCTACATATGCAATATGTTGCATGGGCTAAGGAAAGGCAGAGAACTAGGAAAAGGTGATCATTCCCTAAAAGTTGGGAAAGGTGCAAATGTTGCAGCCAAAGCAATTGGTGAATATCACCTTGTATTACCAACAGGGAATACATTGATCCTGAACGATTGTTACTACGTACCCTCTATGATATGCAATTTAATATCAATCTCTTTATTAGATAAAGAAGGATATAACTTTGTAGTAGAGAATAATGTTATAAACATTTACCTAAATCAAGTGTTGATTGGGTTTGGTGCGTTATGTAATGGATTGTACGTTCTAAATCAAAACACATTTCTTAACGTACAAAATACAAATAAGAGGAAGAGTTCAGAAATGAACGAATCTTTCTTGTGGCATTGTAGACTAGGTCATATCAATGTGACACGACTAGCTAAGTTGCATAAAGATGGATATTTGAATCCGTTCGAGTTTTCATCTTATGACACTTGCCCGTCATGTTTCAAAGGAAAAATGACCAAAACTCCATTTAGTGGACACGGAGAAAGAGTTACGGAACTCTTGAGACTGATACATAGTGATGTATGTGGTCCCATGTCTACACATGCCAGGAATGGTTCCTCGTACTCCATTACATTCACTAACGATCTCTCAAGATACGAACATGTGTTCCTGCTGAAACACAAGTCTAAAGCTTTTGAGAAATTCAAGGAATATAAATCCGAAGTCGAGAACCAAACGGGTAGAAGTATTAAAATCCTTCGATCAGATCGGGGAGGAGAATACTTAAGCACAGAATTCCTTGAATATCTAAAAGAGAATGGGATTCTCTCTCAGCTTACTCCTCCATATACACCACAACACAACGGTGTATCGGAGCGGAGAAATCGCACCCTATTAGATATGGTGCGCTCTATGATGAGCACAGCTGAGTTACCTGTTTCCTTTTGGGGGTATGCGCTTGAGACCGCCATACATCTATTGAATATGGTTCCTACCAAATCAGTGCCTACCACTCCATATGAGATATGGAAGGGGAAGAGACTACATCTTAACTATGTAAAGATATGGGGTTGTCCGGCCTATATCAAAAGGCACAATCCGGACAAGCTCGAGGTAAGGTCTTTTCTATGCAAGTTTGTAGGATATCCCAAATATTCGGAAGGGTATATCTTCTACCACACCGAAGAACAAAAGGTGTTTGTTTCTCGGCATGCCACCTTTTTAGAAAAGGAATTTCTTGCGAAAGAAATTAGTGGCAAGGAGGTAGAACTGGAAGAAGTTCCGGCTACACAAACTGCAACAGAAGATTTGGTGGAGCTAGAGGATTCAGTAGTTCCGGACGAACCCCAGTCTCTCCGTCGTTCTAATAGGGTTCCTTATCCACCTGAGAGAAACTACAGTTTTCTCGTTGATGGTGGGAGCGAGGATTGTATCATGGAAGATGATGACCCAACTAGTTTCGAGCAGGCCATCACGAGTGGGGACTCTGTGAAATGGCTGAATGCGATGAGATCTGAGTTGGAATCCATGTACACCAACAAAGTATGGACTTTGGAAGTTGCTCCTGAAGGGGTAAAACCCATTGGGAGCAAATGGATCTTTAAGAAGAAACTTGGTATAGATGGAAAAGTTGAGACTTTCAAAACTAGACTTGTTACAAAAGGTTTTTGTCAACGACCAGGTGTGGATTATGATGAAACCTTTTCTGCAGTAGCTATGCTTAAGTCCATCCGGATCCTACTTGCCATCGCCGCATACCATGACTACGAAATCTGGCAAATGGATGTTAAGACCGCTTTTCTAAATGGTGATTTAGAAGAAAGCGTATACATGACTCAGACGGAGGGCTTCGTAGAAAGTGGGAGCAGTGGAAAGGTGTGCAAGCTGCTTAAATCCATCTACGGGTTAAATCAGGCATCGCGGAGTTGGAACATCTGTTTTGATGAGGTAGTCAAAGAGTTTGACTTCATCAAAAATATAGATGAACCTTGTATATACAAGAAGGCTGCAGAGAGTAAGGTCGTCTTCCTCGTATTGTACGTGGATGACATACTCTTGATAGGAAATAATGTTCCTATGCTGCACTCGGTCAAGCTCTTCTTATCACCAAGATTCTCAATAAAAGATCTAGGTGATGCCTCCTACATCTTAGGGATTAAGATCTATAGAGATATATCTAAACGGATAATAGGATTGTCCCAATCCAGGTACATAGACACCGTACTAAAGAGGTTTAGTATGGAAGAGTCCAGGCGTGGGAATGTACCCACGATCTCTGAACTCACTCTCTCCAAAGAGATGTCTCCCCTGACTGATTTGAAGAGAACTCGCATGCAAGGGATACCTTATGCTTCGGCGGTAGGCTCTATCATGTATGCAATGTTATGTACCAGACCCGATGTAACGTACTCACTAAGTGTAGTGAGTAGGTATCAAGCAGATCCAGGAGAGAATCACTGGACAGCTGTAAAGAACATTCTCAAGTACTTGAGAAGGACTAAGGAGATGTTCTTGGTGTACGGTAACGGTGAACTCCAAGTGGAGTCCTTTATCGACTTGAGCTTCCAAAGTGATAAGGACGACAGTAAGTCGGTCTCGGGTTTTGTCTTTACCCTTAACGGTGGGGCGGTGTGTTGGAAGAGTTCCAAGCAAGACACTGTTCCAGACTCGACGATGGAGGCTGAATACATCGCTGCCAACGATGCTGCCAAAGAAGCTGTCTGGATGAAGAAGTTCGTTGTTGAGCTTGGTGTGGTTCCATTCATTGAGCATCCAATACCTGTTTATTGTGATAACAATGGAGCGGTGGCTTTAGCCAAGGAACCCCGGTCCCATCAGAGATCCAGACATATTCTGAGGCGGTATCACCTGATCCGAAAGATAGTAAATCGCCGGGAGATCGAGGTTAGGAGAGTTGACACGAAGGACAACGTAGCGGATCCTCACACGAAGGCCCTCCCTCAGACGCAATTTGATAGACTTTTTAGGATGTTGGGTATGAGATACTACAACACATGGCCTTAGTGCAAGTGGGAGATTGTTAGATATGTGTATGCTCTAGAGGCCATTATTGTACATATGATGTATATTATAGTGGATACTTGCATATTTATATATAGAGATGACTTTATTGCTCGACATGATAGTATGCTATCTGGTTACCTTTATCTCGCGTATTGATAAATCCCTTAGGATATATACTTGACTGCCAGGAATATGATGTAGATCATACTAGTGGGGCCAGGGTAGTTCATAAGTACATCCTTCAATTGTTCCTAGTTGAGGGAATATCGAGACAGGGCATCGATATTCCAGCGTATACGCCTCTTGACTAATATGATGGGCGATGGATGATCCCACATCCATTGGTGTTTGACATCAGAGATGGTATACGGATGCTTAGTGGAGACTGGGCATACTGAACAGGACTTACCGAGGACTCCTATGTGGTAGTAAACCTATCGTCAGATAGCAGTCCTCTGGTAACACTGGTACAGGTTAGTCTGTAGACCCGAGATTGTCATAGAGTCTTATGTGACTCCTACTGTGCTTTGATTTCCTCCCTACCACACTCAAGAGGAGTCGTGCAAACAGGTGGATTTTGGGTACAGTCCTGAGTCGTATGGAGGCAATGAGCGATAGGAGGGGTTTCGTCTCTCCCGGTATTGGGGGTTGATATTGCGCTATGCTCGATTGGAAATAACTGAAAGTCCCTGGCCAGGGCTGATTTGGAGATCTACTGATAAGTGTTATCGGTAGTTTCTTGACCTGTTATGAGCCTCACATCGACATGACTTATCACGTTACCGGGGTTTAACGATTTCTACCCCTATACATGATATGCGACATATCAGACGAATAGACCGGACTGTATGTTACTGATAGGCTTCATGGAGACTGTGGACAGGCTTGCTTGTTGACCTTCATATCGCTCAATACCCGGATAGCCGTTACGTCCAGCTAGTACCGCTGACGGCTTGTAGGTGACTGATATGATCATCACCAACTGCCGGCGTATTGACGAGTCTTTAGAGTCCCATACAGAAGTTCCCCGGTTCAAGCGAAACGAAGTAGAACACATATGTGATATGTGTGCGGGCCTGATTAAATACGAGTATGTGATACCGTATTGTAATCTGGCTGTCATCTGTTATCGGTGCGGTTATATGTGATAAAACCAGATTGTCGAATCAAGTGTTGATTCGATAATATGATATACAGATATATGATATTAGTCGGTCGTATATGATATAACCGGATTATTAGATCAAATGTTGATTTAATAATATGATATAAATTATATGTGATATAATTACATATTAACTAATATCATTAGCTCACTAATTAATCTTCATTAAATATATTATATATATATGTATTAATATATATGATATATATATATATATATATATTAAAATGAAGCATGGCATTTTCTTTTCTATTTTTTGAAAATAGAAATGAGGTGTAAAATGAAGCATGGTTGCAAGCATGGGTTAAATACTTGTTTATTCATTCTTGACTCAATATTCAAGCATGGTTGCAATTTAATATTGCATAATTCCATGCTTGAATGAGTGAGGGGTCAAGAATTATGATTGATTCTTGTTCATTCCAAAAGACTTAGCTATTTTCTTGCTCATGCTTCTTCTTCCTCCTCTTGCTTTTTCTCAAGCTTCAACCCTCACATGAGATGTGAATCATGAAGCTTGAGCACAAATTAGTGAGCTTTTAACATCCCCTACTTCACCATCTCACACCTTTTAGCAAATTAGTGTGATGTGTTTCATGCACTAAAGGGTTTAATGTAGTGGTAGCTTGAACTAGTAGAAGCTTCAAGGTGGAACATCATTGGCGCGAAGGCTACGAAGGGAGCTTGTTCAAAGTCTCAAGAGAAGCCTTGTGGAGTCGCGGGATTACTACATGGAGCATATTGAAGAGAAGGACTTGGTTCTTCCAAGTTATAAACATCTTTTCTTCTCTCTAGTTGACATATCATCTAATGAAAACCCTAATAATCTAGTTAAAGATCTTGTTAGTCTAGCTTGGCACCAAGAAAAATTTGAATTTGGCATGGTAGATGCTTCTACAACCTCATCATGGTGCTAAGGTAGCTCTTCAGTGACAATATCCGTACAGTCCGGTCCGTTCCTCTATGAGTATCGCATGTCGGGCCTAGGGGGCTGGTAAACGTCAGACCCTCAAAAGCGGTACAAGTCGTATCGAAGTGTAGCCGAGAACACTCTGAGATACTATTGGAATACCTACCAGTAAATCTCACTTTCCTTGGCCAAGGACTTCATGTAATGGCTCTCCTAGACACAGCGCGATCTCACCCCCAATACCGGGAGAGACGAAACCCCTGCCGATCCGCTCACTGCCTCCATATGGCTCGGGACTGTACCCAACTAAAACCTGTTTGCACGACTCCTTTGAGCCGTGCTAGGGTAGTAATCAATGCACAGTAGGAACTCACACGAGACAAATGACAATCTCAGGTCGATGAACTAACCTGTATACATGTCACCAGGGAACTGCTACCTGACGCTAGGTATAATACCAACTAGCAGGTTCCCGGCGAGTCCTGTCCGGTGTACTCATAACCCAATGAGCGCCTGTATACATCTTAGGTGAACCAACTGACACCAATGGCTTGTGAGACCAGCCACCGCCCTTCGTCGGGGTCTTACACTAGTCTACTATCGGAGTATCGATGCCCAGTCTTGAAACTCTCACGACCAGGGAGACTTTAAGGATGTGCTTATAGACTACCCAACTCTCACGTGTATGATCGCCATCATACTGCTGGTAGTCAAGCAAGAATCCTAAGGGCTCTATCAACGTGTAATAGTGATCTGTAATATCACCTAAAGCATGTACACGATGATAAAGATAAACCAGATAGCATACTATCATCTTGAGTAAGATTGTCCTACCGGTATAGGTCACCCCTCAATCATTGCAATCACATGCCTGCGATCCAATAGTTGACTTTGAGGGCACTATATCCAACAATCTCCCACTTGCACTCAAGGCTAATTATTGTGATGTCGCATACTCACGGCCCGTGTGATACCGAATACCCAACTCCTCTACTGATCAGTCTCACAAACCTCGTTTGTGAAACTATTGCTTTCGAGAAATAGCCTCAGTGAGTGGATCCACTCTGATGTTTCTTTCTATATCTCTCTTAATCTCAAGTTTGTGGAGAAAGCCATCTCCCGAAATGAGCAATACCTGTCTTAGAATATGTCTGGATATCTGATGGGACTTAGTTAACAAACGAACTCCAAATCCAGAAAAATTCTTAGACTGTATCGTCAACTGAATTTAATCAGTATCCTGCGCCATGGCTCCCTCAGTATCCGCTTGGACCACCTATCCAAACTACTGCCCCTCTTCAGAGGGAAAACTATAACTCTGAAGTCACTTTGTCATCCAGGTCACCTTGGAAGCCTAGAATGATAATCGTCTCCTGAAGGAGGCTGTCGTTATCAAGTCCCTAGAACATCCACTTATGCTCTAAAACTGCTTCCGAACGTTTCTCTAGGATTAGATTAACATCAACTTATTGCAGCTAGTGGAAAAAACAATATCTGGTGTGGTGCTTGACATCTCATGATTGACTCAATTGCCTAAGCAAGTGATATGTCAATCATGCACATCCCTCTCCCCTTTAGTCTGTAAAACACCTTTAGAGAGGGTGACTCCATCACCTGCAGGTACACCACCATGCCAGGAGTCATCCATTCTAAAGCATTTTTAGAATGCTGTCTAAGTACCCGGATTGGGACACTACCCAAATCTAAATCTAAAACTATAGATCTAGTAACCAGAATGTCTGATACAATATCCAAATCCTATGTGGAGAAACCACTGCGTGACAACCAAAGTATAACCAATCGTAGTATAGGAATATCACTTCCTACTCTGTGTATGTCATCCAAATACCAGGACATCACACTCTACTTCCTTCATAACAGATCCATCCCTTATTCTGATGATGTCAAAGCCCATGACTGTCATATCAAAAATAGATGATCTATCTCCGCTATATCTGCTTTAGTCTATAAATAGACATAAGCTACCTGACCACTATGCTTCAGCTGCTCCCACTAACTACAACAACCCTCTGGCAGAATCATATACACGTGCACTTCTAAAGTAGACTTTAGAATGATGCTATACACATCCTCCTGCCGGGTCTCATAACCTGAAACAACAGTAGTGTCAAGTCTGGGTGAACAAGAACCTTCCTGTCACCGTCCTTGAGGATACCGGAGTACCTCTCGGGTGCCTGAGGTTACCCACCATATCTGCGGAGTGGCTAATGGAATGTCTAACCTGATTGAATTTTTAGGTTCTTATTAAATTTTCAATAATCGCTTATGGTTCTGGAATCACTTCCAGTTCTACCATACTCCCACTACAATTTTCTGAAAAAATCCATTTTACTAAAACTGTAGCGAGTCAAGAACAATATCACTATTGATCTTCCAGATGGTAAAAAGTCAACCCTCGTCATAGCCCGGGTCAACCCACAAACAGCCATTACAGAAACGTGCCTTGAGTTATCCATAATCTGATTTTAAGCATAAGCCGGACAACTCCATATACCTTAACATCGTTAAGATATGAGCCATTCTATATACAATATAGAAACAGAGGCACTGATTTAATTGGAACTAGATTCAAATCATGCAGCAGTCTCCAGTGCATGTCAACTAAATGAAGGGAGGCCGATCAATATTACTCAACTTAGGAGTGCATCCAATTATGAGTAACCTGAAAGAGAAACAAATTTCTCAAAACCATTACTATCAACTGAATACCAAACATAAGTATCTACATCTTCGATCACCTTGAAGAATCCTGATACTTGCAACACAATGGTTCTCTACTTTATTCTTATACCTATAACTTCTCAAAACATAGACCTTGTATTTCTACGAAACACTTGTCTAAATCTAGAGAAGTCACAAGTAAATAGAATATAGTACGACCAACCCCTCTGTCCTAATAGACACTGTACAACATACAATACTTTGTATAAGTCCCCTGAGTTAAATAACTCAAACCCTGTGCGTCGTAGGTTGAAAACTGTACTTATGGTTATGAAGAATTACACCGCTGTTTAATGCTCCTTACCTAACTATCAACTGATATAGGTAAATTTCATGGACAAAATTTCAAAAAGTTATATCTCACTTTATAAAAATAAACGTACATATATATCAATTTGAAATTGGTGCATAACAATGGATATTCAAAACCAAATATTTGCCGCCCGGCAAAAACCCAGGTGATTTCCTCAAATATCACCAATTACAATGAATTCCGATATAATGCGGATGATCACCTAATTCCCAATAACTTACTCCCACTCATCATCTGTAAAACCATACAGATGTGAGAATCATACCTGGTAATTACATACCCTGGAGTAAGGATCTAACTGGGAAATCAGTTTTCTATTAACAATGCACAGTGAAACTGAAACATGAATATGTTTCGAAGGGGTATACGGGTATTCCTAGTAATGCCTCTTCCATTATTAGATTCACGACTATAACCGTATATTTCTTTTCCATCTCTCCAAATCCCTTTATTTGTCTTTACTCATTACCTTCTGTACACCTTCTTAGGCTAAATGGTTTTCTTCCTTCCCTACTGTTCGACAGTAACCTATGGTTTGGAAGAAGACTATCTAATAAGCGTAATAGGTGTACTATCCTAATCCTAGGAGCACTCGCAACCCGAGAGAAGGTAAAGATGAAAGAAAACTGAATAAACCTTATTTTTATTTCTCCTGAACCAGAATCCATCCCCGAACTGGAACAAGATCCTTCGAGTTCGTATATAATCATACGATGGATTATCCAATAAACTGTGGATCTTCGTAGTGATACGGGGTGTTCTGGAGAAATACAAAGGTGAAATAGGAGTGGCGTCGAAATACTTGGTTTGGTCGTGAATGATAGCAGTCGCATCTTACTTTGCCCTCTTTCTAATCCCTTTATTTGTCTTTACTTATTACTTTCTGTACACCCAATTTAGGCTAATTGGTTTTCTCCTTCCCCTACCTTTCGGCACCTGCCTATAGTTTGGAAGAAGACTATCCAATAAGAGTAATAGGTGTACCCTCTCTTAATCCTAGGAACCCTCACAACCTGAGAGAAGGTAAAAGGAAAAGACAACTGAATAGTCCTATTCAATCTCTCCAGAACCAGAATATATCCTCGAATTTGGAACTACTTCCTTCGAGTTCGTATATAACTATACGATGGATTTATCCAATGGAAGTGGATGATACGGGGTGTTCTGGAGAAATGCAAAGGGTAAAAGAAGGAGTGGCAATGATGTATGCAACTCAGACAATCGGAAAGTCAGTGTTTTTAGAAGCTTCGGTTAACTTGGTCACTGAGTCATAGTCTAGGGTCGGGCCATGGTCGCTGCCAAAGAGAGAGAGAAAAGAAACACTAACACTAACCTAGACTAGAATGGTTATCAATTTATTGTCACGACCCAAAACATTAGCTCGCAACCAGCACTTAAATCACGCGACGTCTACAGGTGTAACGTAATTCAAGTAAGCTGAAACCCAGAAATCTAAACATTTTTAAGAAATAAAGAGGTGAAGTTTTGAAATAAAGATATAGTAAATCATGTTTTGTCTTTTGAAAATTTGGGCAGCACCTACCTTATAAAAACTAACTCCGAAAACGGGTACAACACAGAATATAATAAAGCATCCCCAAACGGAAGCAAATCACACCTAACGGTGGAAACAACCATTACAAGTATAAAAACAAGTATACAACGCCCAACGGTGAAGATCCACATAAGGAAAACTAAAGCAAGACATCAACCCCAAAAAGCGAACATAAAACCCATCGCTCAAGTCTCACAACTACAAATCTTCTAAGTCTGCAATATATACAATTACTAGTTTCTGAATTGATGGAGTGACTAGATACAATATGAATAAATATACAAGAGTGACACGATCCAATATGTACCACCGACCAGAAGCAAATCACCCAAAAACAGCTGTGTGCCAGCGATGTCGCTACTGATCCATGCGGACAACCTGCAAGTACTGTGGCACAACGGGGTGAGTTGCCAACTCGTGAATAGAAAAACATCATCAGGTAAAAATCGAAATAAACAATGATTCCTAGGTCAACTATATCATAAAGGTAATACTATGATATCTAGAGTGACTGTATCTGCATATGTGCCAACACATAATAAATGTCTATCAGCAAGTGGATATCATCCAACAATATAATCAATGCATGTATGCAGGTGGATCTCATCCAACAATATAATCAAGCATGTATGCAGTGGATCTCGTGCACGTGTCAACCACTGACACAACAACTCATGCATGTAAATATCATAAAAAGCATATGCAGGTAAATATGAGGATATGAAATAACGTGTCCTCGCGACACAACAAAATCATGGAGCCGGAGTGTCCACATCGACACTCGAAACATCATGAAACCCGTATCTAGCATCGACACGTAAATCCTCATCTGTCAGGCGCCGTCACCGTGACCGGCCCTGATGTCAGTACATCTCATGGAACCTGAGTGTCCATATTGACACCCGCAATCCAAGTAGCATGTCTCAACATGACTCCGGTCGGTATCCCCCAGATATCCGCCGAGTCCAAATAATATCACCGATAGGTGGTGGTCCCTCTGCCAGGCTCATCATCTACATCACGAAATCATCTCTCGCCCCGGGGTACCATACCGAGTCCACCATGTACCCGCAGACGGTGCCTCCCGCTCCTCAAATCGTGTTTCACAAGCCAATCTCAGAACCGAGAAAACACATGGTGGACTCACTGAAATATCATATCAAAAGAAACCGGGTTTTCAAATAATACATAAATTTCTTGAAACACCCCCATGGTTCTCAAATCCATAAATCATATGAAAACCATATTTCAATCCGTAAATCCATGTAAATATGATATATGCAACATAAAACAGCAATATGAGCATATTAAGGGAAAACTTCTCTTTTAAATGAATCCAGCTTTAAAATATATCATGCGGTTCCCAAATCCTCCGAAATTAAGTGCAGTATCACATGAGGTGTACATGTAACTGTAGCAAGGTATAAATATTTACATGTAAGCAAGTATGTATGATGCATTTCATAAGCACAATAGCACAATAACCAATGTCTCACTATCACATGTCAATACAATACCACTTAGGGTATATGCACCTATAGCAAGATGTGTGGGTATACATGCCAGTATGTATGCATGAAGTACATGTAGCTGTAACCAAGTATATGGGTGTACATGTCAGAATGTATGCATCAAGTAGATGTAACTATAACCAAGTATGTGGGTGAACATGTCAGTATGTATGCAACATATAACGGGATGCAAACATGTCCGTATATCACATGCAACGTGGAACAGTGATATGAACATAGAAAATATATCATGGCATGATGTAGCAATTCTACTGTGTAGTGACATGGCAATTATCCATGATGAAGGTGTGTGAACCGACAAATCTGCGTAAGTGTAACATACGCATTATCGATAATGGGGTAGGTGTACTAGCACAGATATATCTAATGCAATGAGAATAACATGATCGTAGCATAGAGTACATCATCAGCTAAAAGCTATATGGTATACGTATATAACATGACCGAGTCGATGAATCTATCAATCGGCGCTCAGCCTCACAATATCACGTACGGTAAATTCCATCGTACGGCATCCTCTAACCAAGGGTACGGATAAATCAACAAGTAAAACTCATCGTGTATGGTAATCTAACGTACTGCGGTATTAAACAAATATGGATTCTATCAACCTATACAACATCGGGGTACGGATCTAAGTCTCGTATGGCATATCACTCAATATGCAAAACATTATCCATATAAATATACCTATCACTCAGGTCACATCCATGTCAATCTCGTATCAGGGGACCTACAAAGGTATCAACAATCTCATATCGACTCGAAACCCATATAACGACATATCACACTATGTCATCATATCACATCGTATACTCGTTCATCACATTAATATCTCGCATCACAATATAATAAGAACGTCACACTTGTTCTCTTTCAATTCGTACCTAACATGATTCACTTATCATTTATATTCTCATAAGCCAAAATGTTCGTTAGCATCAACTTCTATCATATTATCGTTTGCAAATGCTACAATCATGTCCGTCGTATATCATTTATCAGGATAAAATAATCAAACGATATTCCATATCAATGTTTGCGGGGGTGCTATACGCCATCCACCCGACTTCCCCCTTAAATATAAATCTACTCACCTGCTAAACTTCTCGCTTAGCCGTAGTCGATGCGCTTCGTTGTCACGGAATCCACGCGAAGGTAACTACAATCAATATGAATTCGCAAAACTATTAACATCAAATTTCGAAATCCAAATACGACACGCGGTGTGCTCATAGGTTAGAACCTATAGTCTACGCATGTAAAACAACCAAACAACCCTCGTCGTGATGTACAACCGTCCAACGACCAAATACAATATTAAATCTCAAAACCAAGAATCACCATACCGGAAAACATAGCCAAAACCATAACTATCGTCACTATCCATGAAAACCACCAAGCCTAAAACTCCCAATCGTACCAATAATCCCTATATTAGTAAACTGTAAAGTGGTTTAAGAAATTATACCGATCGATCCGTGTCCTTCGGTGTTTAGCTATCATTCCACACTCCTCGCGGCATCTCCGATCTCCGGTCTCCTCGTCGAAATAGCACCACGTCAACAAATCTTTATACGGGCTCCCGCTTCAAACTGAAGCAACTCGGACAGGAAGTTTGCTAGCCGACATGTCCAAAATTGAAATAGAGAGAGTGTAGGATATTTTGTCTCACGGCACCCAACGAATCGGGTGCAGGTAAATGAAGTTGCCAAAATGAAATCAAGTGAAGAAATTGGGAGCAAAGGATTTTAGCTTGGAGGGAACCAAAAAAAAATGAGCACACACCAAAAAGAATGCTCTGCCAACAATGGAAGAAGTGCCTGGCCACAAGTGAGCTCGGCCAGAACATCAAAAATGTTCACTGGGGAAATTTTCCTTTTTGTGTTGTGATGTGTAATAAATTAATCAACCTAACAATTAACTCCATAAAACCATTCCAGCACACCCAAATTTTCCACAGCCCCATAAAAAAAATCCTAACTAAAACAAGAAACATAAAAGCCAAAATCCTCTCTGTGAATAAGGTGGGGCTTGCCAATATATGAAGGGATTTGTTCACTATGAAATGTGGGAGGGGGTGAGCACAACCAAGTGGTGATCCTTAGAAAAAAATCTCCACACAAATATCCTTAGCACAACAAAAGGAATTAATGAAGGAGGTGAGTCACAAAAAGAAACCATGCTTCATCTAGAAGCATTCTAATGACTCATCCAAATGACCCACCCTCACAAAATCAAGTGCACTCCAAAGAATAATTTCGGCCATGATGCAAATGAAGTAAAATATGGCAAAAAAAGATACACTCACTAGAAGCAAGAATGATCATTTGACCAAAAAGAATGCACAACTTTAAATAATTAATTGTATTTTATATTTTTCTGTAATATTACAGTCTTCCCCCCTTAAAGAAATTCGGTCCCCGAATTTAAATTTAAACCCCCAATTCTAAACATTTCAAAATCCAACTTAATCAACAGGGATTCGAAATCACGGAAGCAACAAAAATGACATAGCGCGTCGCATGCGCCTGGAGCCGTGAATGAAAACTCAAAACCAAACTCCGTCAAGCGTCACGCAAATTATCGGACTCGTACGCATATCATCGGAGTTACAATGGAGATACAGATCTCTAAATCCACTACTGAAATCCAATATACACTAAGCAAATGCTATAATATGTATATAGTACACATCCTTTTTGAAAAATCTCCAAAACTGAAATAATATATGCAGAATCTTTTCTGAATTGCCGTATGATGTGTAGCTCATGGCACAAATGAGGGACGCTCATTTGTAAAGTAATAATATACTTTCATATAAGTTTTGCTCAAAATATGCGTTCCGCCCTTTTTAAAATATCCCCAAAGGTTTTCCTTTGTAAAACGTTCGTGTCACTCCCAGACACGTAAGAAATAGCGAGACTATAGCTCTTTTTTGAAAAACCTCTTGGTAACTTTTTATACATGCAAAAGTACTCAAGTACTATTCTCAGATCAGTCATGTTCGGCTACTACATAATATAGGGCCTCATCATGAAAACAAAGTGCTCAAAAGCAATATCAGCCTCAAAAGGCGAATCCAACAATCACGTGCGTCTGGAGCGCACGGAAATCAAATCCAAGTACATGTAACACCCGAGCCCAATGCTACTATTTTCAGTTACTGTTTGAGCATAATGTGGTACTCATTTCATTTAACTTGCTTCTTTGTTGCTTACTGTAAAATTTACCCGGCAAAGTCATTTCTACATATAACAAATTTTAGCATCTAAAATAAAATTAAAAATATCTATCTTGGCCTACTCGACACCCCTAGCCTTGTGGTAGCGTCTGTGCATCGAGTTCTCATCCCGTTCGGTGAAACGGGCGAGTTTGGACGGCTACGCGCGCGTACGGGTGTCCGTCTTGGGGGTATACTTTTTAATCATAAAACACTCAATTTCAAAATTTAGAACCCGCTTAAAATCCTATTATTTAAATTTCGAATTTTTGGATCCGACCCGGGCACGATTTGGAAATGTTTTATTTAGCGCCGAAATTCCAAATTTTAATAATCTTTAAAACCATATAATATTTCGTTAAATATATAATCTTACTGTTAAAGTAAATCCCTAAAATCTTTTAATATTTCCTAAACCTCACCCCTCAGCCAATCACGAGATTCTTAACCCGTGGGCCCCTCATCCAATATTTCTCTCTCTCTCTTTCTCTCTCCCCCTCAAATCTCTCTCTCTCTAACCTTTTTCTCTCTCTCTCTCTCATATTTTATTCTTCCCCCTCATTTGTTTTCATCACGAGAACAGTGCCCGCGAGAAACCCATCACGAGCCTCAACCTTAGCCACCTCCACCGTCGCCGCCGCAGCCCCGACGCCGGTGCCGGCGCCACCGTCACCCTCGCCTCCGCCTCCTCCTTTCAACCTCAACCCTTGCCTTCTTCCTTCCACCCCCGCACACCCTGCGCAGCTGCAAACGCTGCAGTCTTCCCTGCAGCTGCCTGCTCGCCGGCGGCCTCTCGTCATCGCCATCCGCGCCACCACCAGCACCCTCCTCACCTCACCATCATTTCCAACACCGACCGACCCTATCTCCTTCCTCGAACCCAACTGCAACCGAGACCTCGACAGAAACCCATCTCATCGTCGTCACCGTCGCCGTCATCGCTGCACCCTTATCACCGTCGTGATCATCATCCCGCTGCATCTAACTCCAGTCGCCTCCTGTCTCGTTACTGCAGAGAGCCACCGGGGTGTTCCAGTCACCGTCGTGGCTTGAACCGCCGTTGATCTTGACGGCACCGATCGCCTCGCTGCCGCGTTGCCGTGAGTGCATCCATCTTTTTCCAGATCATTATCTCTATCCCAAGCCCTTGCTGATATCGTGTCGCGTGGGTTCGCGCCTCCGTTCTCGTGATCGTCATTTCTTCGAGGCAAGTATTCGATACTTGCTTAACATGCTATTTGAAGCTTTAAACTTGCCTTAATACAAACTTTAAACTTGCCTTAATATTTACCCATGATATAATAAGGTATTATTCAGTAAATCATCTTATATACATTGCTTTCCGTTTAACCCTAGTAGCATGCCAAATTGATTATTTCTTATTAAAACCCTATTTAGAAGTGATAACAGTGGAGTTCCAAGTAACCGTATCAGGCTCCGCTGCACATTTTATGATTCCGAACCTGAGACTTAATCTCGCATCGAATTATTCATACCTAACAACCCCGTACATGATAGATTACATTTTGATTTACTGCTATGGTGCTTTTATTCCAATTTAGCCCATCAGATATTCATATACAACTTAAACCGGTCAAATTACAATTGCATTCTTTAAACAGATTATACAAGTCGTTGCATTCTTAGAACACTCAATGTTTTATTAACCAGATTCCAGTAGTTACATTTACCATTCTGTATTCACGTTATATTGACCCCATCTATTTAACACGATTGAAAACCGTACAGCTAGATAATAAATCCGCTTTATTGCTTTACGCATTGATTAGATCTTGATGTTTGCCTATATCTGCTTGTGAGCACACCCATGATATTGTTTATATCTTGACCTGACATGGCTACACATATATGTATTGATACACCTGACATGGTACCGTATACTGTTGACTTGACCTGATGTACCATGACCCGACCTGTTACATGATCTCGTGCCTAATGCCAACAAACCTGACATGTAGTCCTCAAGGACCGTTCCTGTTGTCTATCCAGACAAACCTGCTTTTACCTGATCCTGTGTTGGCATTAGTTCTTGATTACTGAATACCTGACTCGACACATATAACTTGGGGGTATGGGGAAATCAAAGGTGAAATCTGACTTGTAACTCGACAGTTCACTACCTGTATTGAGTGTACACATTCCTGTTTTGTGCCTAGCGGCATGTCTCGGTTTCGGCCGAGAATATTGTGGCCGTGGTCCCGGGTATGTACGGGATACTATCGAGTGTACACATTCCTGTTTTGTGCCTAGCGGCATGTCTCGGCTGTAGCCGAGAATATTGTGGCCGTGGTCCCGGGTATGTACGGGATACTATTGAGTTACATCGATGATTCATCAATTTGGTTTCAAAGACTTTAGAACAGAGAACCTGATAGAACAATCCAGTTTACCCACTGCACACTACCCTGTACTGCTCTGATTTATATTATTGTTACCCTTGCTTTATTCATGTTTATATTCGCATTTCCTGTTTACTATGTTATTACTTGATGACTTGACGCGCTGACGTCTGGGTTTTGCATGGCCCAGATTCTTCTACCTTGCTGCAGACTGATTAGGAGTTTTGCCGCTGTTAGACGAGCGGTGAGGTTCCCGTCGGTATGTAGTTTCACTCCAGGTGTTTCATTTATTGTATCTTTTGGCTTCCGCATATTATTATCTCTTGATTCTTTTACTCTGGCTTATAGACATGTACTAGGTAGTTAGTTTACTTTCCTGTTCTTGATATCTCCACAGCCGTAATGTGACTGTGGAAGGATTTTTCCTATCCACAGGTAGCATGGTTGGCTATGTCACGTGCCCACTTTAGCATACTTTGGGAAGCAGGGCGTGACATGGTTCTTTTGGTATCAGAGCCATAGGTTAGTTGGGTTGATTCTTTTGTAGTTGGGTATTGTACCCAATACACGAATCAGAATACCCGTGTTAGGAAACATGTCCTGCCACTTTGCCGTTTACCTTCTTGAATCACATTCTTCCTGATTATATCTTTTACGACGTGCAAACTTACTTTGCATGTCGACTCGAAAAACATGATTTCTTGTTATCTCTACGACTTAGGCGACTTGGGTGGAGTTAAGTAATTGTGGCTATGATACCGCGGTGTAGTTACAATGCGGTACTCTATTTAAGTATCTTGGAGTTCTAGCCTTGATCTATATATTAAATCTATCATCATGCTAATGTTGGGTGTTTTGATTTCAGGAATATGGCAGATAAGAATTTCAAGACGTACCAGAGGCGTGTGGACGAAGCCGCCATGCTTGGAGTGATAAGAGGAATGCTGGAAAATCAGAAGAGGCAGACCGAACTGATCCAGCAGCAAGCAGACTCGTTTCAGGAAGGTTTGCAGATCGTTCGGCAGTCTGTAAACAACGTTGGAGCTAAACCAGTTGACCGAGCAGGGACCGTGGCAGATTTAAGACGTTTGGGTCCGTCTACATTCACTGGTTTGGAGGAGCCGTTGCCAGCCGAGCAGTGGCTAGTCGACACGGAGAATTTGCTGATTGCGGCATAGATTCCGGAGGACAAAAGGGTTGATGTGGTACGCATTCAGCTAGTGGATTACGCCCGAGAGTGGTGGCTTGTGGAAGAGACCCGATTGCCCAAGCCGATCAGTTGGGCGGATTTTTCTAAGAGTTTCCTGGAGAAGTTCTTCCCGCGGACTGCACGGGAGGAAATGGAAGAGAAATTTATTGGGCTAAGGCAAGATGGAGCACCCGTGGACGTGCATGCAGCAGAGTGGATGAGACTCGGCAGATTCCCTGGACCTTTAGTCGCCAACGAGGCAGACAGAGCACGAAGGTTCATGCGCAGCTTGGATGTGGACATCCAGAGGCAGATCGTCTTCCTGGGTTTGACCACTTTCTCACAGGTTCTTACGGCAGCTCGGGAACAACAGAGTTTATCTGAGATGAAGGGGAGTTTTTTCTGTCAGGCCAGTCGAGTTTAGGGCTAGGCCGACAAACAATATTTTTGCAGCAATGGAAGTTGATAATAGTGAAGAGCCGGCTGTTGTTCGTGATTTTATGGATGTGTTTGAAGATACATCGGGATTACCGCCGAAGCGAGACGTGGAGTTCGCAATTGATCTTATTCCTGGTGCAGCGCCAGTATCTAAAGCGTATTATCCAATGGCGCCAGTAGAGTTTGAAGAAGTAAAGAAACAGGTTGCTGAATTGCTTGAAAAGGGTTGGATTCGAAGCAGTAACTCGCCTTGGGGAGCTCCAGTTCTTCTAGTAAAGAAGAAGGATGGCACAAGAAGGATGTGCATCAACTATCGAGAATTAAACCGGGTGGCTATCAAGAACAAGTACCCCATCCCTCGCATTGGAGAACTTTTTGAGCAGCTTAGTGGTGCGAGGGTATTCTCGAAGCTGGATTTGCGATCCGGATATCATCAGGTCCGAGTGAAAGCAGAAGATATTTGCAAGACGGCGTTTCGAACTCGGTATGGACATTACGAGTACCTAGTGATGCCCTTCGGAGCAACGAATGCGCCGGCAATATTCATGGACTTGATGAACCGAATCTTCTCACCGTTCTTGGACCAGTTTATCGTGGTATTCATTGACGATATTCTGGTTTACTCGAAGAGTTTTGAGGAGCATGCTGAGCATTTGAAGATCGCACTGCAGACATTGAGACAGGAGAAATTGTACGCGAAGATGAGTAAGTGCGAATTTTGGCTGGAGGAAGTGAAGTTTCTAGGGCATGTTGTGTCGGGCGATGGAATCGCCGTCGATCCCGAAAAGATTGCAGCAGTTCGAGATTGGCCGATTCCAAAGAATGTTGCTGAGATAAGAAGTTTCCTTGGATTAGCCGAATACTACAGGAGATTTGTGGAGAACTTCGCTCGTCTGGCAGAGCCGTTGACCGAGCTTACGTGCAAGGAGGTACCTTTTGTATGGACGGATAGATGTGCGTTATCTTTTAAGACGTTGAAGCAAAAGTTGATAACCGCCCCTATTCTGACCGTGCCAGACAATTCCGGAGGATTGGTGATTCACAGCGACGCATCTGGGAAAGGATTGGGATGTGTTTTGATGCAGCATGGGAAGGTTGTAGCATACGCATCAAGACAATTGAAGACCCATGAGAAGAATTATCCAACTCATGACTTGGAGCTGGAGGCTGTGATTTTCGCTTTGAAGATTTGGAGACACTACCTTTTGGGCGAAAGAGTCGAAGTTTTTACAGACCATAAGAGTTTGAAGTATGTGTTCACTCAGAAGGAGCTTAACATGAGGCAGCGTAGATGGTTGGAGCTGATGGCTGACTATGACCTTGATCTTAAGTACCATCCAGGGAAGGTTAATGTTGTGCCGGATGCGCTTAGTCGGTTACCAGCAATTCAGGTATTAACTACACAGAAGGAGATCATTGCAGATTTTCGAAGATTTGACTTGGAGGTTGTGCTACCACGTTCTACGGGACAGTTGATGCAGTTGCAAGTACATTCGTCTTTAATTGAGAAAATTAAAGCAGCACAATCGCAGAATCCTAGACGGCAAAAGTTTAGAGAGCAGGCTGAAGCTGGACTACGAACAGATTTACTAATCCACGAAGATGGTTCTTTGAGGTATGGTAGCCGTTTATGTGTGCCAAAGGGAGAGGTTCGTGAAGAGCTTATGAAGGAGGCACACAGTTCAGCTTATTCTGTACATCCAGGAGGCACAAAGATGTACCGTGATATTCGACAGCATTTCTGGTGGGAAGGCATGAAGCGAGAGATTGCTCGCTTTGTGGCTAAGTGCTTGGTGTGTCAGCAAGTTAAGGCTGAACATCAAAGGGTTGCTGGTTTATTGCAACCACTTCCGATTCCTCAGTGGAAGTGGGAACATATAACCATGGATTTCGTGACGGCATTACCGCGAAGTCCAAAGGGCAACAATGCAGTATGGGTGATTGTTGATCGGTTGACCAAGGCTGCTCACTTTATTCCTTTCCGGGTTGGTCAATCAACGGAGACTTTAGCAGAGCGGTACATGCAGGAGATTGTAAGATTGCATGGAGTACCGGTGAGTATCGTGTCCGATCGGGACACTCGGTTCTTATCACACTTCTGGAGGAGTTTACAGGAAAGTTTGGGGACTCGATTGAAGTTTAGCACAGCTTATCATCCTCAAACTGATGGTCAGTCGGAGAGAACGATCCAAACTCTTGAAGATATGTTGAGAGCATGCATGTTGGACTTCAAGGGTTTGTGGGAGGATCATCTACACTTAGTGGAGTTCTCTTACAACAACAGTTTTCAGGCAACTATTCAGATGGCACCGTTTGAAGCGTTGTATGGTCATAAATGCCGTTCACCTGTTTGTTGGGATGATGTCGGTGAACGAATATTATTGGGACCAGATTTGGTTGTGCAGACAGTCGAGAAGGTTAACACTATCAGAAAGCATATGAAGGCAGATCAAGATAGACAGAAGAGTTGGGCTGACACGTCAAGAAGACCTCTAGAGTTCACCGTGGGTGATTTGGTATTCTTGAAGATATCACCGACTAGAGGGGTGATTCGTTTTGGGAGTCGAGGAAAACTTAGTCCTCGATTTGTTGGACCCTTCGAGATATTGGAGCGTGTTGGAGAGGTAGCGTACCATTTGGCATTACCGCAGTCCTTGGCAGGTGTGCACGATGTGTTCCACGTATCTCAACTACGAAGGTATGTTCGAGATGAAACACACATTTTGGATCATTCGGAGTTAGCAGTACGGGAAGACTTAACCTTTGAGGAGCGACTGGTTGAAATCGTGGATCGAACGGAAAAGGTTCTTAAGAACAAGGTTATCCCCGTTATGCTTGTTTCTTGGGGTAATCGCTCACATGGAGAGTCCACTTGGGAACGAGAAGATGAAATCCGGCAGAAGTTTCCTCACCTTTTCTTGTAGTTATCTATCTTTGTATTCTTGGAATTTCGAGGACGAAATTATTTTTGTAGTTGGGTATAATGTAACACTCGAGCCCAATTCTACTATTTTCAGTTACTGTTTGAGCATAATGTGGTGCTCATTTCATTTAACTTTCTTGTTTGTTGCTTACTATAAAATTTACCCGGCAAAGTCATTTCTACATATAACAAATTTTAGCATCTAAAATGAAATTAAAAATATCTATCTTGGCCTACTCGACACCCCTAGCCTTGTGGTAGCGTCCGTGCATCGAGTTCTCATCCCGTTCGGTGAAACGGGCGAGTTTGGACGGCTACGCGCGCGTACGGGTGTCCGTCTTGGGGGTATGCTTTTTAATCCTAAAACACTCAATTTCAAAATTTGGAACCCGCTTAAAATCCTATTATTTAAATTTCGAATTTTTGGATCCGACCCGGGCACGATTTGGAAATGTTTTATTTAGCGCCGAAATTCCAAATTTTAATAATCTTTAAAACCATATAATATTTCGTTAAACATATAATCTTACTGTTAAAGTAAATCCCTAAAATCTTTTAATATGTCCTAAACCTCACCCCTCAGCCAATCACGAGATTCTTAACCCGTGGGCCCCTCGTCCAATATTTCTCTATCTCTCTTTCTCTCTCTCCCTCAAATCTCTCTCCCTCTTTAACCTTTTTCTCTCTCTCTCTCTCATATTTTATTCTTCCCCCTTATTTGTTTTCATCACGAGAACAGTGCCCGCGAGAAACCCATCACGAGCCTCAACCCTAGCCACCTCCACCGTCGCCGCCGCAGCTCCGACGCCGGCGCCAGCGTCACCGTCACCTCGCCTCTGCCTCCTCCTCTCAACCTCAACCCTTGCCTTCTTCCTTCCATCCCCGCGCACCCTGCGCAGCCGCGACCGCTGCAGTCTTCCCTGCAGCCGCCTGCTCACCGGCGGCCTCTCGTCGTCGCCATCCGCGCCACCACCAGCACCCTCCTCACCTCACCATCATCTCCAACACCGGCCAACCCCATCTCCTTCCTCGAACCCAACTGCAACCGAGACCTCGACAGAAACCCATCTCATCGTCATCGCTGCACCCTTATCACCGTCGTGATCATCATCCCGCTGCATCTAACTCCAGTCGCCTCCTGTCTCGTTACTGCAGAGAGCCACCGGGGCGTTCCAGACACCGTCGCGGCTTGAACCGCCGTTGATCTTGACGGCACCGATCGCCTCGCTGCCGCGTTGCCGTGAGTGCATCCATCTTTGTCCAGATCATCATCTCTATCCCAAGCCCTTGCTGATATCGTGTCGCGTGGGTTCGCGCCTCCCTTCTCGTGATCGTCATTTCTTCGAGGCAAGTATTCGATACTTGCTTAACATGCTATTTGAAGCTTTAAACTTGCCTTAATACAAACTTTAAACTTGCCTTAATATTTACCCATGATATAATAAGGTATTATTCAGTAAATCATCCTATATACATTGCTTTCCGTTTAACCTAGTAGCATGCCAAATTGATTATTTCTTATTAAAACCCTATTTAGAAGTGATAACAGTGGAGTTCCAAGTAACCGTATCAGGCTCCGCTGCACATTTTATGATTCCGAACCTGAGACTTAATCTCGCATCGAATTATTCATACCTAACAACCCCGTACATGATAGATTACATTTTGATTTACTGCTATGGTGCTTTTATTCCAGTTTAGCCCATCAGATATTCATGTACAACTTAAACCGGTCAAATTACAATTGCATTCTTTAAACAGATTATACATGTCGTTGCATTCTTGGAACACTCAATGTTTTATTAACCAGATTCCAGTAGTTACATTTGCCATTCTGTATTCACGTTATATTGACCCCATCTATTTAACATGATTGAAAACTGTACAGCTAGATAATAAATCCGCTTTATTGCTTTACGCATTGATTAGATCTTGATGTTTGCCTATATCTGCTTGTGAGCACACCCACGATATTGTTTATATCTTGACCTGACATGGCTACACATATATGTATTGATACACCTGACGTGGTACCGAATACTGTTGACTAGACCTGATGTACCATGACCCGACCTGTTACCTGATCTCGTGCCTAATGCTAACAAACCTGACATGTAGTCCTCATGGACCATTCCTGTTGTCTATCCAGACAAACCTGCTTTTACCTGATCCTGTGTTGGCATTAGTTCTTGATTACTGAATACCTGACTCGACACATATAACTTGGGGGTATAGGGAAATCAAAGGTGAAATCTGACTTGTAACTCGACAGTTCACTACCTGTATTGAGTGTACACATTCCTGTTTTGTGCCTAGCGGCATGTCTCGGTTTCGGCCGAGAATATTGTGGCCGTGGTCCTGGGTATGTACGGGATAATATCGAGTGTACACATTCCTGTTTTGTGCCTAGCGGCATGTCTCGGCTGTAGCCGAGAATATTGTGGCCGTGGTCCCGGGTATGTACGGGATACTATTGAGTTACATCGATGATTCATCAATTTGGTTTCAAAGACTTTAGAACAAAGAACCTGATAGAACAATCCAGTTTACCCACTGCACACTACACTGTACTGCTCTGATTTATATTATTGTTACCCTTGCTTTATTCATGTTTATATTCGCATTGCCTGTTTACTATGATATTACCTGATGACTTGACCCGCTGACGTCTGGGTTTTGCATGGCCCAGATTCTTCTACCTTGCTGCAGACTGATTAGGAGTTTTGCCGCTGTTAGACGAGCGGTGAGGTTCCCGTCGGGATGTAGTTTCACTCCAGGTGTTTCATTTATTGTATCTTTTGGTTTCCGCATATTGTTATCTCTTGATTCTTTTACTCTGGCTTATGGACATGTACTAGGTAGTTAGTTTACTTTCCTGTTCTTGATATCTCCACAGGCGTAATGTGACTGTGGAAGTATTTTTTCTATCCACAGGTAGCATGGTTGGCTATGTCACGTGCCCACTTTAGCGTACTTTGGGAAGCGGGGCGTGACAGTACAGGTGCCTCAATATGCACAAAAGTAAGACTAAGTGCAGCGGGTGTGCACGAAACCATCTGTCCAATGCAGCTGGCGTGCACGACAATAACAACTAGTTCATCAAAAGTGCCCGACAATCTCAATCCAGTGCAACTAACATGCATGAACGAAAACCCCAATCGAGTGCATCAGGTGTGCACAAAATCTTATCACGCGCCCAACGTGCGCGAATGTCTAAATAAAGTGCATCCGTCATGCACAAACGAAATCGAAATCAAGTGCATCCCACATGCACGAAAACGAACATCAAGTACACATGCGTACAAAAACACAAATATGGTAAATAAATGCTCAAAAACATAAATCAGGTGCAACAAATGCACGGAATACGAATCCGGTGCATCCAGTCCATGAAATATCAAATCCTGTGCATCCACTGCACGAAATATCAATCATGTGCATCCACTGCACGAAATATCAAATCCTGTGCATCCACTGCACGAAATATCAATCCTGTGCATCCACTGCATGAAATATCAATCATGTGCATCCACTGCACGAAATATCAAATCCTGTGCATCCAATGCACGAAATATCAATCCTGTGCATCCACTGCACGAAATATCAAATCCTGTGCATCTAGTGCACGAAATATCAAATCCTGAAACTCAATCATCCAAGCGATATAAGCGTGATACTCGGATTACAAACGCAAATCGCAACAAATGATATTGAGATACACCTCCTACAATGTCGAAAGAAAGACAAAAAAAGTTAGTGCGCCCAAACTGGCAGAGTAAGAACATCCGCTTGCCTACTGCTCACAGTCTGGCGTCTTCTGTCTCTGGGTCCTTATTTCTCTGTGGCTTACCAATCTCGCACTCTATCGGCTCATCTGCCCGGTCAGGTATGCTAACCGAAACGATTCCGCTCTGGCACTCCTCAGGCCAACTCTCGGCCAATTAGTATGATCACTCATAAAGCAGCACGTCACTGGCGTCGGCCTCTGGCCCTCTGAATATACGTGACACAACTGATTCTCGGTGCAATCTCATCGCAGCAGTGTCCTGGAAGGAACCGGCTCAAGGTCTCTTCCGATCTCGCCTATACCGAACTGTACGGAGGCTGGTACACTTACATAATCTTTTCTCGTTCTCTGGACATTTGCGTTCTTAGCACAATATTTTCTTATTCTTTAAGCAAACATCGACTAACCGAAGATCTTTACTAAACTATAATTAACACCTACCATAGAAGTTCTTAGATACTATGTAAAGAGATTATACCTAGTGATACATGTCCTTCGTCTTTACGATCTCTACGTCCTCCTCGGCTTCCTCTCCGTGATAGAAGATCCACCCGAGAACCCTAATCCAAGCTTTACCTCTAAACTTGAGGTTACTTAGTTTCTCTAGCTGCTAATCAAAGGAACTAAGATGATATAGAGTTAGGTTATGGAGCGTTTAGTCTTGATCTCAACTCATGAGTGGTAGGATTAGGATTTGAAAAGAGAGTGAGCTTGAGAAGAGAGAAGGTGAAGATAATTATGAAATGAAAAAGCTTCTCACTTGAATATATATGAAGCATAATGAATTATCAAATAAATGAATAAATATGATTATGAAGGGTTCCTAGGCACACTATAGAGGTCTCACAAGGCATTAACCATGCCAATTTCAAATTTTATGGGTGCCGAGAAACCCTAATACGGATCGCCGACTAAAATTCTAGGCGAAACATTAAACTAGTTAACGACTTAACTAAAGGAGAGAGGCTACAACCTTTGTAGATCCGTTTCTCCACTTGCTTAGCTCCACGTAGGCGTCCTCTCGCTGTCCATCTCGAATCCCGAACTCAATCGTCGGCTTCATCGGAGAAATGGGCGGGCTCGGTCGTCGGTTTCGTACCAAAGATGATCTACGTCGAGGCATCACAAGTTCAAGCTCCAACTTCACCAAGTTGTGAAACTTATAAAGAAAACACCCAAAACCACTTGGCAATAGGTAGAGGATGAAGAAATAGGAGGTGGGTTCACTTTAGAATTGGATTTCTCACTCTTTAGCTCAAGGTGCCATTAATGGTGTCAAGCTTTTTCTTTTAAGAAGAAGAAGAAGATGAAGATAGAATATGATAAGTGTTAGATTAAAATGAGAATAATATCATTACTTATCATATACTAACCATGGTGAAGTGTAGAGAGCAAACTAGGGTTAGGTGTATGGTTAGGTTAAGAGAAGAAAACAAAAATGGTCAATTATTCAACTCTTCATGAAGCTTCATGAAAGAAACAAATAAAGCCACCATTTTTCTTTTCCTTTCCAAAATGAATAATCAATATAAATAAATGAATAAGTAAATAAAACCCTAACCATTCATATAACCATGGTTTAATCTTTACACAAGCACAAGTTAACATGTATCATCAAACATGATACAAACATGTGTACACAAAAATATATCACATATACAATGTGCACATCAAGTGAGAAAATCCTTTTAAAATGAACCAATACTAGTTAATGCAAAGTAATATATCAAATATATAATTATACATCAAATCATTAAATCAACACTTGATTCAATGATCCGGTCATGTCGCACATAACCGACTAGTATACAACGCATCGACTTATCGAATCAATCTTTGATTCGATAACCAGGTTATATCGCATATAACCAATCGAAACATTGATCGCGAGAATGGAATACGGTATCACATACACGCATTATTCTCGGTCCTGCACATATCTCATATGCGCTCCTATTTCGTTTCGCTTGAGCCAGGAAACCTCTATGTAGGACTCTAAAGACTCGTCAATACGCCGGTAGCAGATGATGATCATATCAAGCACCCACAAGCCGCAAGCGGTCTGCTAAACGTAACGGCCATCCGGGTATTGAACGATCAGAAGATCGACGAGCAAGCCCGCTCACACTCCTGTGAATCCAACCAGTAACACTTACCGTACAGTCCGGTCTGTTCGTCTGATACGTCGCATATCAAGTCTAGGGGTGGTAAACGTCAGACCGCAATAACCGATAAGTCGTGCCGATGTGAGACTCATAACGGGTCGAGAAACTACTGGTAACACTTACCAGCAAATCTTTGATCAGCCCTGGCCAGGGACTTCCCTGTTACGGCCAATCAAGCACAGCGCAACATCAACCCCCAATACCGGGAGAGACGAAACCCCTCCTATCGCTCATTGCCTCCATGTGACTCGGGACTGTACCCAAAGACCACCGTTTTTCACGCCTTCATGGACGTGGTAAGGTGGAGATCAAAGCACAGTGGGAATCACACAAGACTCCATGACGATCTCGAGTCTATAGACTAACCTGTACAAGTGTCACCTGAGAACTGCCATCTGACGTGAGGTATAATACCATCTGGGAGTTCTCGGCGAGTCCGTCCAGTGTACCCAGTCTCCACTGAGCACCCGTATACGATCTCTGATGTCAAACACCAATGGATATGGGATCATCCATCGCCCATCTCATGGGTCGAGAAGCGTATACGCTAGTCTACACTGGTATATCGATGCCCCGTCTCGATACACCCACGACTAAGGACCTTGAAGGATGTACTTATGGACTACCATGTCCCCACTAGTATGATCTGCATCATAGTCTAGGTAATCAAGTACACATCCTAAGGGCTTTATCAACATGTAACCATAAGACAGTTTCAAGAGACTAGTGTACATGTTAAGATAAAGAGCAACCAGATAGCATACTATCATATCGAGCAAGAAAGTCATCGCTATATATGTCCAAGCATCCAATATAATATACATCATCTGTACAATACTGGCCTCTAGGGCATACATACAACTAACAGATTATTCACCATGCTTCATTAATTCAATATGAGTGATTCACTATATGAGTCATTAAGCATTTAATGATGCATTAATGATATGATGAATCACACAAAATGAGTCACAATTGCATTTAATGAAAATGCCACCTAAACCCTCAAGTCACCATGCTTCTAGAAGCTTCCCGGAAAATTACGAGAACGCCCCTCCCATCCGTGAAAACACGGAAAAACTTTAGACTGTATAAATCCAATAACTCGATACTAGAATCTGGCTTAAACCAAAGCCGGCTAGTAAAAACTGTCCGAATGTCGTACGTGCGTTTAAACACGTATGCGTCCGAACCCTTGTCGTAAAACCATACGACCTCTATATCGTTTCTCCTGGAGTTAGGAAATCTCTGTGTGGGACTCTAAAGACTCGACTACTACGCTGGCAGTGGGTTTAACCACAGACCGCAAGCGGCACTAGCTGTACGTAACGGTCCCCGGGTAGATGTCGATAAGAAAGCCGATGAGGTAACCCATCCGTACTCCTACTGAGCCTGTCCGTGAAAATATCCGCACAGTCTGGTCTGTTCATCTAAGAGTATCACATGTATGGTCTAGAGAGGTGGTGGACGTCAGACCCCTAATAACCGTACAAGTCGTGCCGGCATGGCTCAAAACCATCCGAGAATCTACTGATCAATCCATCAGTAATTCTCAATCAGCCCTGGCCAGGGACTTATGGTAATGACCAACCGATCACCGTGCGATATCAACTCCCCATACCGGGAGAGACGAATCCCTAACAGTCGCTCACTGCCTCCACATGGCTCGGGACTGTGCCCAACTAAAACCTGTTTTCACGACTCCTTTGAACCGTGGTAGGGTAGTAATCAAAGCACAGTGGGAACTCACACGTGACAAATGACGACCTTAAGTCAACGGACTATCTGCACACATGTCACCTGAGAACTGCTATCTGACGTTAGGTATAATACCATCCAGTCAGTTCTCGGCGAGTCCTGTCCGGTGTACTCACACCCAGTGAGCATCTGTATACAATCTTAGGTGCACTCCACCAATGGCTGCGGGACCAATCCATCGCCCCTCCTCAGGGTCTAGATATGTATACACTAGTCTACTCTGGAGTATCGATGCCCAGTCTCGATACTCCTGCGACCAGGGACATCTAAGGATGTGCCTATTGACTATCCAGCTCCCACAAATATGACTGCCATCACAACGCCGGTAGTCAGGCAAAACACTCTATGGGCTTTATCAACATGTATATATTAATACAACGTAAAATATATCATATGTTAAGACAAAGACAAACCAAATAGCGTACTATCATATCAAGCAAGATTGTCATGTACATACATATCCCTAGCATCCTATACAATGAAGGCCTCTAGGGCATACATATCCAACAATCTCCCACTTGCACTAAGGCCTATAATTGGCGCAATGAGTACACACTGTCTGTACTAGATCCAGTTGCTGGCGTACCGCATACCCAATATCTCAAACAGCCTCTCGAACTGGACTTGAGGGATGGCCTTGGTGAATGGATCTGCCGTGTTATCTTTTGTGTCCACTCTCCGTATCTTGATCTCCCGACGATCCACGATCTCCCTGATCAGGTGAAACCGCCTTAAGATATGCCTGGATTTCTGATGGGACCTTGGTTCCTTCGCTAATGCTACAGCCCCATTGTTATCACAATACAAAGGTATTGGATTGGCAATGGACAGAACCACCTGAAGTTCAGAGATGAACTTCCTCATCCAGACAGCCTCTTTTGCGGCTTCACTAGCAACTATATACTCAGCCTCCATAGTTGAGTCTGCGACGGTATCGTGTTTGGAACTCCTCCAACATACCGCCCCTCCATTGAGGGTAAACACAAAACCCGAAATGGATTTAGAATCATCTTTGTCACTTTGGAAGCCGGAGTCGGTAAAAGCCTCTACCTGGAGGTCCCCATTACCGTAAACTAAGAACATCTCCTTAGTCCTTCTCAGGTACTTGAGAATGTTCTTTACCGCTATCCAATGTTTCTCACCTGGGTCAGATTATACCTGCTTACCACACTAAGTGTGTATGCTACATCCGGTCTGGTACATAACATCGCATACATTATAGATCCTACTGCCGAAGCGTAGGGTATAATGCCCATGCGAGCCCTCTCTTCATCAGTCTTTGGAGACATCTCTTTGGAGAGGGTGATCCCGTGACAAGCGGGCATATTACCGCGGTTGGAATCTTCCATACTAAATCTCTTTAATATAGTGTCAATATACCTGGACTGTGAAAGTCCCAACATTCTATTAGATCTATCACGATGGATCTTAATGCCCAGAATGTATGATGCATCTCTCAAGTCTTTCATGGAGAATTTCTGTGACAAGAAGAGCTTTACTGATTGTAGCATAGGGATATCATTCCCTATCAGTAGTATGTCGTCGACGTATAAAACGAGGAAGACTACTGCTCCTTCTACAATCTTCCTATAAATACATGGTTCATCTACATTTTTGATAAAGTCAAATTCTTTGACTCTCATCAAAGCAGATGTTCCAACTCCGCGATGCTTGCTTTAATCTATAAATGGATTTAAACAACTTGCACACTCTTCCGCTGCTCCCACTGTCTAAGAAACCTTCTGGTTGATCCATGTAAACATTCTCTTCTAAATGTCCATTTAGAAAAACTGTTTTTACATCCATCTGCCAGATTTCATAGTCATGGAAGGCAGCAATCGCAAGCAGGATCCGAATGGATTTAAGCATAGCTACAGGTGAAAAGGTTTCATCATAGTCCAATCCTGGTCTTTGACGAAAACCTTTTGCAACGAGTCTAGCTTTTTAGGTTTCCACTTGTCTAAATGCACCAATCTTCTTTTTGAAGATCCATTTGCATCCAACTGGTTTTACTCCAGGAGGAGAAACTTCTAAAGTCCATACTTTATTGGTGTACATGGATTCCATTTCGGATCTCATAGCATCCAGCCATTTCATCGAGTCTATACTCGTGATTGCCTGGTGAAAACTAGTAGGCTCATCATCATCGATGATGCAATCCGCTCTATCCCCATCTAGAAGAAAACCATAGTATCTTTCAGGAGGATGAGAAAGCCTACTAGATCTGCGGAGTGGCGTTGGTTCGTCATGTTCTATTGAAACCTGAGGTTCTACTAAGTCCTCGGTAGCAGTTTGAGGTTCTGGAATTTCTTCCAGCTCTACCGTGCTCCCACTAATTTCTTTTGCAAGAAATTCGCTTTCTAAGAAGACAATGTGGCGAGCGACAAACACCTTTTGTTCTTCAGTGTGGTAGACCATATACCCCCTTGAATGCTTGGGGTATCCTACAAACTTGCATAAAATCGACCGTGCCTCGAGCTTGTCCGGATTATGCTTTTTAACATATGCCGGACATCCCCATATCTTGATATACTTGAGATATGGTCTCTTCCCGCTCCACATTTCATATGGAGTGGTAGGCACAGATTTAGTCGGAACTCTATTCAATAGGTATGCTGCTGATTCTAGAGCAAATCCCCAGAAGGAAAGTGGCAACTCAGCACTACTCATCATTGAACGCACCATATCTAATAGAGTGCGATTCCTCCTTTCTGATACACCATTATGCTGAGGTGTATAAGACAGAGTAAGCAGAGAGAGAATTCCATTCTCTTTTAAGCATTCAAGGAAACTGGTACTTAAGTATTCTCCACCTCGATCAGATCGAAGTGTCTTGATGCTTTTACCAGTTTGTTTCTCTACTTCATTTTTATACTCCTTAAACTTTTCAAAGGCCTCGGATTTATGCTTCATTAAGAACACATGTCCATACCTAGAGAAGTCATCAGTAAAAGTGATGAAGTAGGAGTGGCCGCTTCGTGCATGCATAGACATCGAACCACATACATCACTGTGTATATGTCTCAAGAGTTCTGTAGCTCTTTCTCCGTGTCCGGTGAACGGAGATTTGGTCATTTTTCCTTTGATACATGATTGACAAGTTGCATATGATGAATATTCAAACGGATCTAAATATCCATCTTTATGTAACTTAGTCAACCTTATTTCATTTATATGACCAAGTCTACAATGCCATAGGAAGGCTTGATTTTAATCTGGAGCCTTTCTTTTAAGCGTGTTTTGAATATTGAAAATTTGAGGTTGATTAAGTATGTATATGTCGTTTTCCAGTGTGCCAAACCCAATCAGTTCTTGATTTAGGAGAATGTTCATGACATTTCTTTCAAGCGCAAAATTATATCCTTCATTAGATAACAAAGATACTGATATAATATTACACAACATACTGGGAATACAAAAACAGCTGTACAACACCAAAATGTGCCCACTAGTCAACCCTAGGTGATATTCCCCTATTGCAATTGCATCTACATGCATTCCATTGCCCATCCGGAGAGTCATATCACCTGTCCCCAGTACTCTACTATTTCTCAGATCCTGCAAAGAATTACAGATGTGAGAACCAGAACCGGTATCTAGTACCCATGATGTAGAGTTTACTGAAAGACAATTTTCGATTACAAACACACCTGAAGTAGAAGCAACCACTTGCTTCATGTCCTTGGCTTTGAAGGCTTGACAATCCTTCTTCCAGTGCCCTTTCTTGTGACAATAAAAGCATTCGTTCTTTTATGTCTTCACCCTTCCTGCCTTGTTCATTCCCTGCACCTTCTTGACCCCGCCGTTCGGTTTGGTGGCTTTCATCTTCTTCTTCCCTTTAGCTTTCGCTTTAGATTTAGAAGAAGATGATTAGCCAACATAAAGAACGGGGGTCTTCTCCTTTTTCAAGGAGGTCTCTGCTACCCTCAACATTTTGAGGAGCTTTGGAAGATCAGCTTCCAATTCGTGCATGTTGAACTTCAGCACAAACTGAGAGAAGGTGTGGGGAAAGGACTGCAAAATCAAGTCGATGTATAAATCATTCTCTAGCACGCATCCCAGGTTTGCGAGTTCCTCAATGAGGCTGATCATTTTGAGGTCGTGCTCTCCTACAGGCGATCCTGGAGCTAACCTCATCTGGAAGAGTTTCCTTGAGGTCTCGTACCTCGCGATACGGGAGTGCTCCCCATACAATTCTTTGACATGGAGAAAGATGGATACAATATCCATACTCTCTTGCTGTTTCTGGAGTTCATTGATCATGGACGCCAGCACGATACACTTAGCTCGCTCACAGTCTAGATCCCAGGTTTTGCGAACTTCCTTGTCCACAACTGAGGAATCTGGTCCTGGGATAAGGGGAGGAACAGCGGTGGTAACATATGCTACTTTATCATAAGTCAGTGCAATGTTGACGTTCCTTAGCCAATCTTTATAGTTCTGCCCTGTCAATATTTTTTTTTTAGTAATAGTTTTAGTCCTGTCATGGTAGCTGCCAGAGAGAGAGAAAAGAAAACACTCAGCATATGCTCTTGCAAGTTTAGATTGGTTTATTAATTTATCTAAACAGAATGGCTCCCACTGTTTCCTCAAATCCTTCTTCAAAATCTAAAAGAAGAATTAGTCGGGATTTAATCACACGTCACAATACTTGCTTAACCTTTCAGCCAGGTTAGTGTTGGTACTTCGAGGGAGGTTTTCCAACGCTTTTGCGAAGTTCCTTAATTAAATAACCTCTTTTCCCTAGAGGCCTAGCCCCTCTAACACCTTTCTAGTCACCTACTTGGTTTATAACATTGATTGTTAAGTGAGAAAAATTCCCGAGAGTAATCCTACTCATCAGTAGGATCGGGATCCAACTATCATTGCATTATGCCCTAGATGGAAGCCACTCTAGTCATCATACTCCAGAAGGTATGCTAAATCTGCAAGTTTCCTTTATGTTTGAAACTCCCGATATGATTTTTACCCCAAGCTCTTATGACCTTGACATAGGCCAACAAATCATAAGACGCAAGTCAAGTTCTACCCGTCGTTGTCCTGATCAATTTAGGTACATCGTACATACCCTTGACGTAGGCCAACAAGGCTGTACGTCTGTCCTAAACTAATGCATCTATCTATGCAACAAATAGGAAAACACACTGCTACCATACACTATGCCTTGACGTAGGCCAACAAGTATAGCATGAATACGATGTGTTGTCTATCTGAAACGACGGAGGGTTACGGCTGGTTTTTGGTAAAAAACCGTTAACGTAATGAACTTGATATGATCGAAGGAACAAAGATAGCTTTTATTTAAAAGGAGTGGTTTAAGCTCCGCATTTAAAATTTGCTTTTTGAAGAAAACCGAGTGGTTTTGAAATTATTCCAACGATTCAGTTTAGGTTTTATTTTCTTCGCATTAATAATAATGCGTCCCATCATTTAACCTATCATTACAGATAACAACGAAAATACAACATCCTCTTATGCCATCCGCATTCGCCACTGGGTCCCGTCATCACCCGTTAGGTTACTTAACTAACGGCAGAGCGGGGGCTGGGCTAGCGCGGGTGTAAAACATAAGTGACGTCTAAATAGCTATCATATATAGATATTGTACATTCGTCAGACGCAATAATAGGCATTCCAGATCACAGATGAACAATATTGGATTTGCAAGCAATCCGCGTTTCTTTTGAGCCTGTAATGAAAGACGGATTACACAGTTGTGATGATAAGCCATCACCCCACCCCAGACCCTTACGGGTACGGCAAACTATCCGTCAAGTACCCGAAGTAAAGCGGTCTCCCTCAACAATGTGAGTAGGCCACTAAACACTTCGAAATACCCGGTAGTTTGTGCACCCCACCTTGGGTCTATCCTAGGAGCAAAAACAGTAAAATGAAATAATACAACGGTGGCTACAACCGCAACCTGGATGTGCCCCGCAAAATAAAATTACAACTTATTACAATTACATCGAATGAATTAATACAATAACCCATCTCAAAACCCCGGCTAATCATCACAACAGTCCAATACAGTTCATATTCACAAACAGTTAAAAACATCACAGATATGTGCAACCCCCTGCCAACCGACATACTAGCAGTTAGGGGAGGTTTACGAACACATAATACAGTTCACAGATATAATCAAACAAGCAAACATCGTATAATTTCAATCGATTAAACACATTAGATTCTACTCCAAATCTTCTCTGTAAAAATGAAACTTGAGCAGAAAATAAATTATTCCAGAAAATACAAAATATCACAGAAGATGCACAGGGAAAAACTGGGCTGAATCGGCTCCAACTCGGCCGCGGATCCGCGGCGGATCGGTGGGATCGGCCGCGGTTCCGCGGCTCAGTGGCCGATTCAGAAGCCCATTTTTTCCAGTGTTCTTATAATTTCATGTAGGTTATTCTGGAGGTCCCTGAAAAATTTTTAGACCTCATTTTAAAATCGACAGAAACTATGTGATATCCGTGTATTTTTCGGTTTGTTTTGCGTTCGAAATTCATACGACTTTGCAAATGAGTTAATTATTGTTTAGTGAGGCTCCGAGCTCGTGTAGTAAGGCGTTGTTGCTACGCCCTCCACTCGCTGTCTACTAAACGTACCACTGTAAGTCGATGTACAACACCCCACGAGTTGCAGGGAGGCGGAAATATGAAAAACGATCTTGTTCTTTAAGAAAACATCGACTAACCGAAGATCTTTACTAAACTATAATTAACACCTACCATAGAAGTTCTTAGCTACTATGTAAAGAGACTATACCTAGTGATACGTGTCCTTCGTCTTTACGATCTCTACGTCCTCCTCGGCCTCCTCTCCGTGATAGAAGATCCACCCGAGAACCCTAATCCAAGCTTTACCTCTAAACTTGAGATTACTTAGTTTCTCTAGTTGCTAATCAAAGGAAGTAAGATGACATAGAGTTAGGTTATAGAGTGTTTAGTCTATTCTAATCCTTGATCTCAACTCATGAGTGGTAGGATTACGGTTTGAAGAGAGAGTGAGCTTGAGGAGAGAGAAGGTGAAGATAATTATGAAATGAAAAAGCTTCTCACTTGAATATATATGAAGCATAATGAATTATCAAATAAATGAATAAATATGATTATTCACCATGCTTCATTAATTCAATATGAGTGATTGACTAAATGAGTCATTAAGCATTTAATGATGCATTAATGATATGATGAATCACACAAAATGAGTCACAATTGCATTTAATGAAAATGCCACCTAAACCCTCAAGTCACCATGCTTCTAGAAGCTTCCCGAAAAATTACGAGAACGCCCCTCCCATCCGTGAAAACACGGAAAAACTTTAGACTGTATAAATCCAATAACCCGATACTATAATCTGGCTTAAACCAAAGCCTACTAGTAAAAACTGTCCGAATGTCTTACGTGCGTTTAAACACGTATGCGTCCGAACCCTTGTCGTAAAACCATACGACCTCTATATCGTTTCACCTGGAGTTGGGAAATCTCTGTGTGGGACTCTAAAGACTCGACTACTACGCTGGCAGTGGGTTTAACCACAGACCGCAAGCGGCACTAGCTGTACGTAACGGTCCCCGGGTAGATGTCGATAAGAAAGCCGATGAGGTAACCCATCCGTACTCCTACTGAGCCTGTCCGTGACAATATCCACGCAGTCCGGTCTGTTCGTCTAAGAGTATCGCATGTATGGTCTAGGGAGGTGGTGGACGCCAGACCCCTAATAACCGTACAAGTCGTGCCGGCATAGCTCAAGACCATCCGAGAATCTACTGATCAGTCCATCAGTAATTCTCAATCATCCCTGGCCAGGGACTTATGGTAATGACCAACCGATCACCGTGCGCTATCAACTCCCTATACTGGGAGAGACGAATCCCTAACAGTCGCTCACTGCCTCCACGTGGCTCGGGACTGTGTCCAACTAAAACCTGTTTGCAAAACTCCTTTGAACCGTGGTAGGGTAGTAATCAAAGCACAGTGGGAACTCACACGAGACAAATGACGATCTTAAGTCAATGGACTATCTGCACACATGTCACCTGAGAACTGCTATCTGACGTTAGGTATAATACCATCCAGTCAGTTTTCGGCGAGTCCTGTCCGGTGTACTCACACCCAGTGAGCATCTGTATACAATCTTATGTGCACTCCACCAATGGCTGCGGGTCCAATCCATCGCCCCTCCTCAGGGTCTAGATATGTATACACTAGTCTACTCTGGAGTATCGATGCCCAGTCTTGATACTCCTGCGACCAGGGACATCTAAGGATGTGCCTATTGACTATCCAGCTCCCACAAGTATGACTGCCATCACAATACCGGTAGTCAGGCAAAACACCCTGTGGGCTTTATCAACATGTATATATAAATACAACGTAAAATATATCATATGTTAAGACAAAGACAAACCAAATAGCGTACTATCATATCAAGCAAGATTGTCATGTACATACATATCCCTAGTATCCTATACAATGAAGGCCTCTAGGGCATACATATCCAACATTATCAAGGGCAGAGCCCAATAAAAAAGGTCTATCAGACCAAACAAAAGTGTTGTGCACTATTAAAAGGGGCAGAGCCCAATTAAAAGAAAAAAGTCTAAACAGACCAAAAATAAAATGTTTTGCATTATTTTAAAAGAGGGCAGAGACCAAACAAAGGCCTAACAGGCCAAACATAAATAAAATGTTGAACATTTTCAACTGGACTTAACCCAATCATGGCCGTAAGTTCTCAAATTAAATTGAATTGAGCATAAATGCTCTCTCAAGTCAATTTACACACGGTTCAAGGGTACATCACCGAACTCCTCTGATATTTGTCGTTGTAATCCTTCAACGTCGTCAGAGAGGTGACGGGTCCCGACAACCACACATCGATACGGACTGTGGGGTCCTTAAAATCATAGACTAATGCGTCCTTAAACTAACAATACGGACTGTGGAGTCCTTAAACTCATGGACTAATGCGTCCTTAAACCAACAATACGGACTGTGGGGTCCTTAAACTCATGGATTAATGCGTCCTTAAACCCACAGACTAATGCGTCCTTAAACCAGTATCCTTCCCCAAAATGGGAACGATGGACCACCATGTCCCTAAACTGGCAATGGACCACCATGTCCCTAAACTAGCGATGGACCACTACGTCCCTAAACTGGAACAATAGAGCCCCCAAATGCTCTTTTGTAGGATCGAAACGATCCCGTTAAGTTGATCTTAGTCTCAAATTGGAGTAACGTATCCTTAACAAACGTTTAAGTTGATCTTAGCCTCAAATATGGCTAACGTATCCTTAAACCAAAACCCCAAACCCAAATTTAAGAAAATACGGATTTGGACTAATCCACGTCCTACGGGCGACGACATAAATTAGTCTCCGTATACAATCCACGGGCAACCACAAACAAAACAAACACCCACCACACGAAGTGAACATCTGGAGAAGGAGAAAGTGGTTACCGCGATGCGGTAGCGTAATTAACTGCAGGGGCTTGCGCCTGCAGGGAAGAGCGTCCCCACAATCAAAAACCCCTCAAGCGAGGGGGAATCTGACGAAGTCTGCTAAATCGGCCGCATCCATCTAAACCTCCGATACACGGTGCCATAAATCAACTTGGCATCTTCGGAGAGGTGGACGGATAAAACCAAATAGCATCTGCCCCGAATCTCAGGCAAGACGAACCTACGCGGTCGCGTCTCTGTATTCGGAGGGGAACAGTCGTCAGCGAACAATCGCTCGGTAAGTCCCAAGGATATAGAAATATAATAGACAGATAAGAGGATGTAACCGGTATAATGTTTGATTGTTATGCTAACGCAGTTGTTTGTAGCTTGGTACAGAATATGCCAGTGTATACGAGAGGACTCCAACTTACACCGTGGACCATGGTAACCCGTAGTACAAGGCTCCGTCGATAAAACCACAGAACAATAGCAATGGATGTATAGTTATGTCTTTTAATGACCATCCTGTACCACTTTTAACACATTCTGTTCCAGTCTACCCCCTTTAAAACCCCGTAATGTATTTTGTATCGATGTGTATTGCTTTGTTTAATAGATGTAGGACTTGCTGAAACCATGATATCGGTAGTTCATATAAACGGGACGGATAGTCATGTAATCATAGTATATCCATGGTTCGGTTCGGTCGAGTCATGTTGATATTGATTGTATTGTGGTATAAATGGTTTTATGTTGAATTAGAGTTGTACTTGAATTGTATTCAAGAATGGATTGGATTCGTATTGTTTTCAGATTAGATTGGGACTCAGATTGAGTCAGAATCTTTAAACAGAATTGAAGTCCTGAATTAGTTTTGATATTATCAGTAACTGCTGCACATGGACGGCAGAATTTGTGTCTTTTTCCAAGACAATTACCGTATTGGTAACATCGTTTTTAGTTTGTCTATTTTAAATAGGCAAGCACCCAAATTCTCCGACTCTCTGAGCCTCAAGAGAACTGGTCCTGCTTAAACCTATATTTACTAGGGTCCTTATTGTAATTTAATATAACTTGAGGGGTTTCTATGAAAAACAGTTTTGATATATGTTTAAAATAAATCTCAAGTATTTATTTATCGTCTTTAGGATTTTCATAGATATAATTTTTATAAAATGAAATATTCTAGTGGATATAAACCTAATTTTGAATAGTATATGGTATTTTCTTGTAATTTGACTTGTATTGAATGTGATGGTATTTTCATGATCTTTTGTGACTCTTCTGATTTAGAAAACATCGAATATATATATAATATTTAAAGTAGATATTTTGATAATATATATATATATAGAATTTATTATTAAATAGAAATCACGTTTTTCTTAAAATTGTAATACAAATTCCATCGAGATCGTATACTCCGTGAGGAGGTCTGTATCTCGCTCTACTAGTCCGATGGATGTGCGATAACCCGCACCAACCAAGTCGGATTCCCCAAAATGGGTTGTAAGGACTTAATCGTATGGAATTTAAATAAGTCAATTTAAAGAATATGGTTTTGTAATAGTTTAGGGTCTTTTATTGTAAACTTGTAATTATCCCACAAACTAAAGTTCCAAAATCCATCGTGCTATGTCAAGAATGAGTGTTGTGATGAGTTAGGTCATTACTTCGTGAGTTTTCTAAAGGTAATACAAGGAATATGATAAAAATATGTAGAATGTAAATTTTGTCGTATTTAATCGTAAAAATGTGATAAAAGTTGTATAACATGTTATTTTGATATGAAACTTGTTCTAAAGTGTTTGGTTATGATTGTTAAACAATGTATAAAGAATTGGTAGGTTTGTTATTAAGAAATTTTGGTTTTTAGAGAAAAGAGAATCGGAAGTCGGAATAACTCCGCTTCCGACGAGTTTTGAAATGAAAGAGTTTTAGATTAAAATGAGAGGAGGGAAGAGGAGATTTACTGATTTGGAGAAGTGAGGGGAGGTAGAGGGAACTTTTGAAGGTGTCGGGGAGTCGCAGTGTCGCCGGATTCTTCCCAAAATGTCGTCGGATCTTTGACTTTGGCTAACTTCACTTGTACAACTTTTGGACTTAGGAATTTTAGACAGTTTTGGTAATGGATTTCAGAATAAGGAGGGCCAAAGTGTAGGGGGTATTTATAGGATAGAATTAGAGTTTTGTGAGTGAAGAGAGAATTAAAAATGCATTAAATTTAGAATTAAAGGGTGAAATTTCACTCTCTGGATAATTGCAGAGTAATCAAACATGATGGGAGTTAAGGGGGGAGGCTAAGAGACCGGGGCACAAAAATTAGGGGTATTTAGGACGGTTAGGACCGGCGGCGCCGGCCCCAAAAGAAATCTCGCCGGCCAAAGTAGGGTGGGTTGGTCTGGATTGCAGCCACGTATCTATATCCTTTCAACTAGTCTTCAGCACATGTTTGATTTTTCAGTGACTTTTCATTTTACGTGCAGTGCACGTGCAAACCTTTGGACTTCTAAAAGTTTAAAAGAAAAATCAATAAAAATATTATGTGGCTAAGGGGATTCGAACACAGGGGCTATGTCACAGCAGTGCAAAACTTTACCAATGAGGTACAGGTGTTTTCTTGCTGTTCAAAAGCAATTTAAATTTATAACTTGTGCTCAGGGTAAGGTATTTCTTTTTGTACTTTAACAAAAAAAATTGTACAGAAGTTTTAGGGTTGTTACATTAATGGTCAAAATAACATTTATAGTGATTTAATCTCTAAAAAAGAAAAGGAACTCAGTGCTTCACGTGTATCTCACATGGGCTCTCAAAACAGAAGGCCGGTGTCTCATGTGAAATACACGTGAGCACTGAATAAAAATACTTAACACTCCATATTCAGTCAAAATGACTAAGTGCTTAACACTGGTTGGGCAGCGCCCATATCTCAGCGTCTCACGTGATTCGCAAGTGAGCTCCATACAAAAGTTCTTAATATATATATATATATATATATATATATATATATATATTCAGTCAAAATGAATAAAATACTTACACTGATTGGGCAGCGCTCATGACAGGGTGCTTCACATTATACACATATGAGCGCCAGAGCCCCAAACAAGCGCAAATTGGCTAAAATTCTCTCTCTCTATGAAGTTTCGTGCAACTGAGCCTAAATGCTCTGTTGTTAGATCTCAACAAAAATTTGACGATCCCTAAAATATATCTAAGTTGATCTTAGTCTCAAATAAGACTAACGTATTCTTAGTTAAAAATAAATTGAGCCCAAATACTCATATATTTAAATAGATCTTAATCTCAAACTTGATTAACGGTCCTTAAATAAAACAAAATATTTTTGAACTAAAGGAAAATATAATCTAAGTTCAAAACCCCAAATCTAAAAATATATGGATTTGGACTTATCCGCACCCTATGGGCGACGATATAAACTAGTCTCCGTATACAATTCACGGGCAACCCAAAACAAAACAAACACAACACGACACAAAGTGAACTACTGTGGCAGGAGAAAGTGGTTATCGCAACGTGGTAACGTAATTTAACTATAGGGGCTTGGGCTTGCGCATGTAGTGAAGAGTGTCCCCACAATCAAAAACCCCATCACAAATGAGGGGAAATTTGATGAAGTATGCTACAACGTTCGCATCTATCTAAACCTCCGATATATAGTTCCATAAATCAACTTGGTATTTTCGGAGTGGTGGATGGGTAACTCCAAATAGCATCTTCCCCCAAATTCAGGCTAGACGTCCCAACGTCTCAGTCCGGTCTTCGACAGTAAACAGTCTCTGTATGCTTAGCCTATCCTCTCGTTGTCCAGAGGAAACTTGAGCGCGAGATGATAGGTCGAGATCTGAGCCTGGAGAGCATTTAGGGTGGGGTGACCCAAGAGGATGTTATAGGACGACGGGGTCTTGGCAACGAGGAAATTCACCGGTATGTTTTGTGTTCTTCCTGCTTCCCCAATGTTGAGAGGGAGGGTGATCGATCCCTCGGCCAAGACGAAATGGTTTGTAAATACAGAGAGGACGTGGGAGGTCGGTTGGAGGACGGACGAGTTTAATCCCATACATTAGAAACATTCGTAAAACAGGATATCCGCTGAGCTCCCCGAGTTGACCAACATTCTCCGGACCTCATAACGGTTTACCCTGGCTGCTATCACGAGGGAATCATTGTGTGGAGTAATATGCCGTGAAGGTCCTCATCGGTGAAGGTGATTGGATCGTCCTTCTTGCACTTCTTATGGGGCGGATCATTTAAGGTCATGACCGGCAGGGAGCGGCGGGTGTCCTCGTTGCTCGGAACAAAACCTGCAGAGATGACCATGATCTGCCCGACTGTCAATTCCCCTGGAGGGGGTTGATTCGTTTGCTCCTGATCTGCCTACCGTTTGTCTCGCAGGTACTTCGCCAAGTGACCGAAGCGAATCAGCTCCTTAATATAGTCACAGAATTGTTTACAGCTCTCGGTGAGGTGCCCCTGCGACCGATGGTAGGCGCAGTACAGGCCGCAAAGTCGCTTGCCCGGCCTCTGAGTAGCTGGTGGGAGTTTGAAAAACCTTTCGCCCTTAGCCTCCTCTAGTAGCTCGGTCTGGGAAACGTTCAGGAGAGTGTACTCATGAAACCTCGGAGAATAAGGTATTGGATGGTAGGCCTTCTTTTTCTCTTCTCTATCCCGTTTCTTTTGGTCTGTTCGGTCGAAGCGAGGTAAGTTGGCGTTTATCTCCGACTCTAGCTGGATTTCTCGCTCAGTCCAGGATTTTACTTCGGCCATGGTCTCAGGTTGCGCCAATGCAAAAAAGCGGAGGCACACTTTATGCCTAAGATCCGACCTCAAGGCGATGATAACTGTTTCGTCGCAGTGCTCGGGGACTTCCAGGAGGGAATTATAGAAGCGGGTGACGTAACCCTTGAAAAACTCCCTATCTTTACTCTTGATGGTAAACAAGTAGTCGATCATACTTTTCTGTCGTCGGTTGCCGACGAAATGATTGAGGAATTGAGTCGCCAGCTCGTCAAAGGTCGAGATCGAGCGGGCGCAAGTCCACAGAACCAATCCTGGCCAGCCCGGATGAGGGTGGTGGAGAAGGCTCGGCATTGAGCTGCATCTGAGTTGTCTTGGAAGCTCATGCCCGCCGCAAACTCGTCCAAGTGGTCCTTCAGGTCAGATTTCCCATCGAAGAGGGCCACCTTAGGTGGTTTGTTCCTGGACAAGACCTGCTCACCTAGTAGCTGCTCTGTGAAGGGCCTCGTGAGCAAATCTGCGGAGTACTTTGTCATTCCTCTGGCCGAGCGGATAGCATGCCGCATGTCTTCGATTTTCTTTTCGAGGTTCTCGATTCGCTGATGGTATCCCGAGGATTCCCCACACTCGGAGCGCCTGTTGTCTCTGCTTTGGGCTTGCACGATAAAGCGGTTTCGGTTTTGCTCTATCATGATCCTCAGGTCCTTGGGGGAAACCCTTCGTGGTCGGTCCCGAGGTGAGCCACGTGTGTGGTCTCGATGGATGTGGGGGTATCGGTCTCCCCTGAAATCAGGCGACCTGGCCGATGTTTCCTTAGGGGGCAGGAGAGCGCAGCGGGTATTGAGGCAACTACCTGGTCTCCCCTGAGATCTCGGTGTCGAACTATCCAGCACCCAACGAGTCATGAAATCATTCCTCGTATGGGGGTCGTGACTGCCGGAATCGGTACGCCGATGTTCGGTGACATCGAGGTGGGCACGGGCTAGATCGAGGGCCTGAATGCGCCTCTCCGTCGTTCCATGCACGTCGTCGCTCCGGGGAGTAGGGACGGCGATTTGGCGGGCATGGTCGGACGTTTAAATACGAGCGAGCGCGTCCACTATCTCCGTGAGCCTATCAATCCATGCTGATAAGACGTCGACGATGTTGGGAGGTGGAGTAGGACCGTGCCCGCCTCCGTTGTGGAAGGCAGGGTTGCTCGTGCTAGGATCTCCATGGTGAGGATCGCTGGCCATTATATCGAGTTTAAAATGATCTTTTCTATCATATCATGAGGGCATGCGGCTCTCCCAATTTCAATTTGAAGAGAAAATTTGAGGAAATGAAAAAAGGCTTAATTCTTAAGCACTCCGACTCAATAAATATTTTTTTTATTTAAAAAAGGGTAAACTGTCAGAAAAATCCCGAGCACTTTTTTCTGCTGTTGAAAACGGATTTGGGTTGGGTGCTATTGCTTTCATACTATTTTGGTGCTATTTGTAAATACCAATCTCATATCAAGATCACAACACCATGATTCCCCTGTTTGACCCTATTGGCCATTATTATATCTTAAATAGCACCAATATTATATGCTCAAAATAGCACCCATCCCGAATCCGTCAAAAACCTCCTGACCTCAAAGCAGTAATTAAAAACCCTCTGAAATTTTTTCCTATTGTATCTACATAGTAGCATACTATATCTAACTAATTCATACAAATTATTTAGATATCTAAGAAATAGTTTAGATATCTAATACAACTGTATAGATATCGCTAGCTACTGCTAAGATATCATAGGAAACTGGACATAGCTAGTAACTATTAGATATCACAGGTAAATGGTTTTTTGACAAATAAAAACTTTTGTTAAAAGGGTTTTGACAATCGTTTCGAAGCCGGAGGTTTTTCGCAACGGAAAAAAGTGCATGGGTTTTTCTGACAATTTACCCTAAAAAAATGCAACAGCAAAATTTGAATTTGTAGTCTGAAAATTAAGAGAGTTTAGATAACTACTATAGTTTAAAGAAAGGACTTTGTGAATTAAAATTAGTGGAATAAAAAACCGTTCTAATATCTAGAAGATCCGTTTGTAAATAAGTTCATGAGCATTCCACGTGCAAAAAAACCAGTAACAAAAAAAGAATATGAAGAACAAGCTTTATTTTTTGATATCTCATTAACTTAAATCATGTGTAATCATGTGATCCCAGGTGCTAAAAAGCTAGTAAAATAACTAAAGAACTAAGGCAAATACAAGCATACTTGTTCCATGATTTTCACCTCTCTAAGCTTCTTCCACCGTTTCTTTGGAGTGAATGACAGAATGAGTAGGGCTCAAAAGATTCAATTGGATTGCATCTAGTAACAAAAGAAGATACAACCATAAGCAAATTCTAGCCATAGAGAAATAGGCTCATGCATTCCTACTTTCCTAGTTATAAGCTTAGATTTGAAATCTTAGGATTTCGAACTCGTCTCAGCTGTTTGGTAAATAGAACGATTAGGACTAGTTGCCAAATTTTCTACCATCATGACAATTGTCTGTTTTCTTACACATTTCTATGACATATGCACCTTATTATTATTATTATTATTATTATTATTATTACTACTACTACTTTTACTTTACTTTTACTTTTATTACTTTACTTTATTATTACTTACTACTATCTAAACCTGGGTACCACCAAATCAAGCCCTTTTTTGTCCTCGTCCCCGGAAAATTAGACTCCACCCCCTGGCTTGGCCCCTCACAATCAATGAATGGTGATTTGTGAAGGAAAAATTTAGATTTTTCCCCGTATATTCTAAGAAATTTGGATGTGGCCCTTTTTTGTTTGTCTATATATAGCAAAAAGATTGGAAAATTAGTTTGGCCCCTTCTTTTTTGTTGAAATTTTCATTTGAATCTTTTACAATGTATCTTTTCACCATTTTAAATTTATCTATTTATGGCTAAAAGAATAAAAAAAAATTCAATCTCATATATTTTTATTGATTAAATTCGAGGCATTATGTAAACCGATATATATTTTGGGGTTATATGAAATTGCGGTCAACAGTAGTAAACTTGATATGGTTCACCGCGTCACAAAAAAAAAGCCATGTGAAAACTGTAAATTTTAGATTTATTAAAGCGGTGCTCATCAATAGATTTACAATATGAGGGTGTAGACGACCTTACTACCATTTCCCCCTTTATTTTGTACAGTTTTTGGAACAAATCAATGTGGCAGAATTAGTTTACTTTACGATTTTGTTTTGCTAAAGATCAATGTCTAAAATAGATAAATTATTTCCGATAAATATATAGCTAACTTAATTATTACTTTAAAACTTAATTATTTTGTTCAAACTCATAACCATATAGATTGTAGCATTTTATTTTCCCTGTTATAAATTATTCCACATTTAAGTCCATTAACTTTCAATATCATTCAACTTTCTTTCATACGAGTTATTTTAATTCATCCTAATTTTTTTTTTAAAATAACAAAATATAATCTTCCCAGTATTTTTTTCCATGGACCCGTGCATTGTTCCATAATTTCAAACTCTTTTTTGGCATTTTGTGTCATGCAAAATTTACATGTGATCCTAACTTGCTTTTAGGTTCACTTTTGGCTCTTCTATACCGCCCTCAATTTTTTTCGAATGTGATCCTAATATAGTCTTTGTAAATTAAATACTATGTAGCAGAAAAATATTTTTCAAAACCGCAAGTTCCCTGCGCTTGCGTAGGAGTCTCTGTTCATCATGGAATATTTTTGCATTATATATCACTCATTCATGTCTCCTTTGTATATAAATAAGTGCTATTAAATTTTGACTGTTGTGTAAGTATATGAAACAGGTCTAGAAGCCAGAGAGACGAAATCTGGGTTAAAAATATCGCATCTGAGTTCAATCGTCAAATACAGGATACAGCCTCTATTGCAAAGTTACAGACGACATGACAAGATTTGTCAAGGTTGAAAAAGAGCATCTACATAACAACAGAAGAGCCCATGCGAAAAACGAGACCTATTGGTTGCATGTCGACCGCGCTTCCATGGTCGAGAAAGTTCACCTGAATTGTATTTCCGCAGTCGAAGCGCAACCGATTAGGCTCAAATTTTGGCCCATGACTCGTCATTAAACAGTTACTCCCTCAAACCTTCTAGACTCTCGATGGCAAATCTATAAAAGGAGCAGACTAAAGGGATCAAGGATTTTTTAATTTTTCTCTTTTTTAATTGTAATTTTTATTTTTTTGTTAGTTTTCTTCTTCTTCATTTCTTGTTAGCTTCCTTATAGCTATTAATGGAGGTTGGATCTTAGATTAGTTGATTTTCCCTTTTCCACTTCAAAAATCCATACAGATTGTAATTAGATTATGGATCAAGACTTGAATTGAAGGTAAATTTGAGGATTATTGGTGTTCTTCTCTCTTTTCTCTCTTTTGCATTTAAATATCTTATGCCTTTGTGATGATCTATTTCTTATTCATTTTTTTGTGATGATGATTATGATGAATTGTGAGTAGTTATTTGTTGAGGAAATCAGGAGAGTAAATGGTGCTTAAGTGATCCAATTCACTCACTCTCTCTCTCTCTCTTGATTATGTAATTATGATGAAACTCTATCTTTATTGTTTTAACTGATTTCAAGTAGACACGCTTTCCTCTCTAGTCCTTAACGATGGTAACGAGGCTAGATAATTATGTGATCAATGTAGGGATTAATTAATCTTAATCGAAGTAGAGATTAGATCAAGTCTCGAGAATGTTATTAAGGGTTCTAAAGTGACACATCCAAATGAGGGAATGACTATGCCTTCTCAACGGACAATTCCACCAAAGTCTCTTAACATCATCCTCAAGTATTGGTTTAGCATCATCCGTCTCAACTAGGATTTGATTCTAGGCGTCTAATTTGACATTCCATACTTCATCACCCGTTGTGGTGTATGTTTGATGGTTTGTACTCATAACGTTTAGATTAAGAATAGATTGAGTTTTTACTTCACCAAATGCAAGGGATCGACCATTTAATAGATCATGCTCCACCACCTACATAGTGAGTGTTTGATGGTTTATATTCTTGAAGATTGTTTGATTTTGCTGAAGAAATTCAAAAGAGGGAATGTTAAGAAGATTAACTAGAGATCCTTCACTTAACTTATTTTCTTAGCAAATCTCATCCCTTTTGCATTCTCATATCTTCTCAAAAATATTCACAACATTCTTTCAAAACCAAACTCTTCATAATTCGTGTTGAAAACATGATCTTTGTCCTCGATCTCTATTGGAACGACTTGTGATTAATAATTTTGTTCACAAAGCGAATTTGCTAATTGCAAAATACACTATACTAAAACATCATTCTGATTCCTCTCAATTCTTTTGCATATTATTTTCGAGTGGGATTATGGATTGTGTCATCTTAGAGAAGAAAAATTTTGGCGCCAACGTCAGATATCGAGGTTCGTAGAACGTGTTATCAATTATTGTTATTTTTCTTTCTAAAAAAATTCTTTTGAATGGTAAAATCTTTGAGAAACTCATAAAAATTCTGAATTTTTGTTTCTTCAATGAATTTGGTGGCTGTACGGTGAATAAATCGAGTTAGGATGCTGCTAAAATTATTCAGGGAAGCACAAGGAACTCTATACAAGAAGTAGATTACAATGCCAAAAACAGGGGTGGATTGCCCTTCGATCCACTACAGTTCAGCGATCGAGGCAGTATGATTCCACCGCGTTTACACGATCCAGTGGGGGCTTCTTAACCCGATCTTTGATGAGCACATTTATGCTTCTCTCCTCTATCCCTTAGCTCTAATAAAATTGTATTTTATGAAGGATTATTTGCTCGCAAAGCCGCCGCAAAAAAATTCAAGAGGTGTGATTGTTTTACAATGTTGTGGATTTTAAAGTGTGTGCATTCATTTTAACACGAATTAACTAAAGGACACAGCCAAATCAAGATTAGGTGGAGAGTTCATACCCTTTCTAAGCCCAAAAATCACAACCTAGTATCGAGCATCACCTCGAATTAATAAAAAATATCTAGACTAGACTCGACTCTAAGGGTCGTCGCACTCAATAAGAACAAAAGAAGTTTGAGAGTAATATATTTCTCATCCTAGCTATTCTTGATGTGGTCTTAGGCAAGTGTTATCAAGTATGAAAGTCTCACAAAGTAAGTGGTTCTATAATTGAGGAACTTGACGAAAGACTTAGAAAACCTCCCTCCATTTGCTTGCACTTACCTGGCCGAGAGATAGCGAAGAGAACTGTAAAGGATCAATCTTTCAAATTGTCTCCTGGAAGTCTTGGAGTGGGTTAAGAGATTGAACCAGGTGACCATAGAAGTTAGGAAATTGGCTGTTTTCTTTCTTCTTGATTGGCTGAGTCTTTCATTCGTGCACTTTAGCACAACTTTTGAGTTCATACTCTTTAGTCACACTACACTTCACTTCATTTCATTATATTCCACATTCATACACTCTCTTTACATTTCTTTACCCCAATTTTTACCTTACACTATCTCGATTAGTCCCGCTTAGTCCGAATTCTACCTGTTCCTTCCGACTCTTCTACCAATTCCGAAGTCAGTATTTCCGACGAATCTAACCTACCCACTATTCTTTCTTCCAACCTTACGATGGCCGACACACCTAATTCTACTCTCCAAGATCTTTGCTATCCTAGTTGTTCCGCTATTCCTTCTTATATTTGTTTGCCTCCCTTCATTGGCAACAATTATGAAATCAAGTCCAACTACGTCAACATGCTTCTACTTGGGACGAATTTGTCAAGATATTCTTAAAAAGTTTTACCCAAATCACAAAACCTCAAGATATAGAATTGAGATAAATCAATTTTGACAAAATCCGAATGAAACCTTCAAGAAATATACTGACCTTTTTAAAACCTTTTGATTCAATGTCCACACTATCAAATAGAGAAATGACGTTTATGCCAAATTGCTTATAAGAGGTTAGCTCAAAATTTACCGCTTTCTTGGAATCTATGTGAAACGAAAACTTCATGAAAACGCATCCCAGCGAAACTTGGAACTATCTTGAGAATTGTCCGAAAAATCCACACAATGGGAAGCAATCCTTCACCGATCACTTCAAAAAGCGGTATTCATAATGTCGAATCTTCAATTGCCTCCAAAGCTAAACTAGCCACAATTACGCGACGATTAAAAGCAATTGAAGGAAAAGTCGTTTCACCACCCGCTTCTAATAATTAACCTTTCCGTTTATCTAGCTTGAATTGTGCGAATCCATCTCATCTTACGAATTAATGTCCTTTAGTAGAAAACCTCTTTGGACCCGATCAAGTCAATACTTTCTATCAAAAACCAAGGAATATGTTAGTGATATATGCCCTAGAGACTATTATTGTATAGTACTGGATTGTATATTACATTTTGGAAGCTTGGGATTGTTCCCCTCCGAATACAGAGACGCGCAAGACGTCTTGCCTGAAATTCAGGGCAGATGATATTTGGTTTTATCCATCCACCTCTTCGAAGATGCCAAGTTGATTTATGGTACCGTGTATCAGAGGTTTAGACGGATGCGGCCGATGTAGCAGACTTCATCAGATTTCCCCTCGTTTGAGGGGTTTTTGATTGTGGGGAGGCACAAGCCCCTGCAGTTAATTACGCTACCGCATCGCGGTAACAACTTTCTCCTTCTCCAGAATTTCACTTCGTGTCGTGTGTGTTTGTTTTATTTATGATTGCCCGTGGATTGTATACGGAGACTAAGTTATACCGTCGCCCGTAGGATGTGGATTAGTCCAAATCCGTATTTACTTAGATTTGGATTTGGTGTTTTAGTTTAAGGATACGTTAGCCATATTGAGGCTAAGATCGACTTAAACTTTTGTTAAGGATACGTTAGCCTAATCTCCAGACTAAGATCAACTTAACGGGATCGTTTAGATCCTACAAAAGAGTAATTGGCTCTATTGTTTAGTTTAATGACGCTGCGGTCAATTTCCAGTTTAGGGACATGGTAGTCCATGTTCCAGTTTAGGGACGTGGTGGTCCAACATTTGTGGCCGCCGGGACCCGTCACCTCTCTGACGTCGTTGAAAAATTACAACGATAGGTGTCAAAGGAGTTCAGAGATGCACCCTTGAACCGGATGTAAATTGATTTAAGAGAGCAATTTTGTTCAGTCAATTTAATTTGAGGACTTACGGCCATGATCGGGCTAAGTCCAGTTGAAAAAAATGTTCAATGATTTTATTTGCTTTTGGCCTAATAGGCCTGTGCTAGGGCTTTGCCCCTTTTTAAATAACGCACTGCATTTCTTATTTTGTTTGGGTTCTGCCTTTTTATGAATGATGCAGAGCATCAATTTTGTTTGGGCTCTGCATTTTATTTTGTTTGGGCTCTGCCCTTTTATAAATGACGCAGAGCATCGATTTTATTGGGGCTCTGCCCTTTTATTGCATTGCAATTTATTTTGGCCTACTAGGCTTTTTTGATTTGGGCCTGGCCCTTTAGTAAACAATGCTTTGCATTTGTCAGGCGCTTTGCGCCAATCACTGAGTGCAAGCGCTTGTAGTGATGACACGTGTCACGCAAGCGCAGTGCGCTGCACCAGTGCGCAGGGCTTGCGCTGCTGACACATGGCGCGCTCTAGTGAGTTGCACCAATTTTAGAGAGCAAGGCTCTATCTTAAAAGCGCATAGCGCAAGTGGTTCAGGTGCTGACACATGGCGCTCTCTGGTGGCTTGCGCCAACCTAAGAGCGTAACAGTGCCAATTTTGCAAGTGCAGGGCACTGTTTTATATTTTGATCAATTTTAGATCAATGAAAACAAGTTTTTTCTTGTTTTTAAAGAACCAGTGGTTCATAAAAAGTGCAAGGCACTGTTATTATTTATTTATTATGGAAGATCATTGATCTTGTTCTTAGATCAATGATTTTTAGAAGAAATTCTTCTATTTTATAAAGGTTTTTACCTTTTTCTTGAATTTTCTTCAGGGTTCTCTCTGTTTTGAAGTTCTTAATCTCTCACAATGTTCATTGTCTTTTGAGTTAGGGTCTAGGGGTCTTTATATAGTGCCCATAGATTTGTTAAGTTTGTTAAAAAGATCATTCTCTGAGTGATTTGGGAAATTTTCCCCATCGTTGGATCTTTGATCCAAGGGTTTCTGTTTTACAGAAGGCAATCTTCTTGTTTTAACAAGAACAGAAAGATCTTACTGGAATTTTAATTCTGTTTAGCGCAAACGCATCTGTGCTTGACACGTGTCGCGCAGCGCAGAGCACAGCGCAACTGCGCTGCCACGTGTCGCGCAGCGTAACTGCGCTGCCGCGTGTCGCGCAGTGTCGCGCAGCGCAGAGCGCAAGTTAGCTGAAGCGTTGCTTCTTTATTTTAAGATCTGATTTTTATTATCTTTTAAAACAGAGTTTTGCTCTGATTGGGGGAAACAGGAAACAGAAGCATTGTTTCATTTCCCGCATTGGGATTTGAACAGAGTTTTGCTCTGAAAGGAAGGTTTTCTCCTTTATTATTATTATTATTTATTTATTTGTTTATTTGTTTATTTATTCTTTATTAGAACGGGTTTTGAGCCAAAATTTTGGCGGGAACAAATGCCCCCTACTATTTTGCCCACATAAGTATGTACGTGGGTGAAGTAGTGCAAAGTTAGGAGTAGCCATGGAATCGAGGGCTTAGGAGACAAGTTTAGGGTCCTTGTAGCCTAAGATTTTTCAACTTTATGAGCCGTGAGGGTCTCACAAAGACTTTTCTCCCTACGGATCGTGAGGATCTCGTAGGTGTATTTTCTCCTTAGAAATCATGAGGATTCCTAAGCGTGTTTTCTCTTATAAGTCGTAAGGATCCTATAAGAGAATTTTCCCTCTTATGAGTCGAGAGGACCCGTAAGCGGTTGGTTCCCTCCTTATCGAGATTTGACTTTGGAGAGTGAGACCCGTGGATAGTATGCAAGAGATCATTTTGGATCGACTTGTAGGGCCCCAGTGCTTAGGAAACAGGTTTTTTAATCCCCACTGCCTAAGGCTTTATCTCACGAGTCGAGCCGCATCGAGAAGTTCTCGCAAAGACATCAATTTCTTCACAAGTCGAGACGAATCGAGCATTTCTCGCAAGACCATCCTAACGTCATAGTTAACCTCTGCTCTTTACGACAGAAGTCCGTTAGGGTCTGTGGTACTTAGGGTTTTGGCCGTCGTACCGTTACATAAGCTGATATATTCCTCGATAGGCAATCATGCTGTTCGAGTAGCCCTGCGACTGCCGTGTCTCTGATCCCTTCGGGGGCTGGACAAGATGTCTTCAAGCAATCTTCCTTGGCAGTTTGACCGTCGGAAGAGCAAAGCGTTAGGTATTTTGCCATGCCGCTTTTTACTTGAGGTTAGGCTCATTTTGGAGAGCCCCGATGAGTCATAACCACTCCGCGCTGGTGTGGGATGATCTCCGATAGTCTTTCAGGTTTTATGTGAGTTGCCGTCAAGACCCTGAAGCTAGGAATCTGGCCTTTGCTTCGTTTGCTGGTATCACGTCTGCTGTATCGAGACGAACGTCGCGGTTGTCTCTAGGTTGCTAGTGAACCGTCGAGGTTTGGACCTAGGGATTTTGCCATGGCTCCGTTTGTTTGATTGTCGCGTTTGAACCCTGCTGGAGGAAGAACACTGGGATGACAACTCGTCTGCTGTATCGAGACGAACGTCGCGGTTGTCTCTAGGTTACTTGTGAACCGTCGAGATTTGGAACTAGGGATTTTGCCGTGGCTCCGTTAGTTTGATTGTCGCGTCTGAACCCTGCTGGAGGAAGAACGTTGGGGTGACAACTCGTCTGCTGTATCGAGATGAACATCGCGGTTGTCTCTAGGTTGCTGGTGAACCGTTGAGATTTGGAACTAGGAATTTTGCCGTGGCTCCGTTAGTTTGATGATGTTGCGTTTGCTGTGTCAAGACGAACGTCGAAGTGGTGACCATTCCGCACTGGTGTGAGATGATCTCTAGTTGTCTTTCAGGCTTCATATGACTCGCCGTTAAGACCTTGAAGCTAGGAATTTGGCTTTTCGCTTCGTTTGCTTTGTCGCGTCCGAATCCTGTTGGAGGAAGAACGCTGTCATGACATCTCGTCTGCTGTATCGAGACGAATGCCGAGGTGGAGCTGGGATTTTGCCGTTACTCCGCTTGTTTGACCATGGGGTCTTTCGTTGGCGTTGTATCTGCATCTTGATGGTCTACGAAGGAACGCCGTTGTTAACATCTCGTCTGCCGTATCGAGACGATTGTTGAGATGAAGCTGGGATTTTGCCGTCGCTTCGCTTTACTGACCATGGGGTCTTTGGAATTAGGGACTTTGCCATGGTTCCGTTTCGTTGCGACTCTGAAGTTGATTGTCGACGTCACGTCTACATCTGGTTGGAGTGCGGAGAAACGCCGTTGGTGATCTCTAAGTTGTCGATATTAACGTCGAGACCCTGAAGTTAGGGATCTCCTTTTGCTTCGTTTGTTGACATTGTATATGCAATATTGCGACAAATGTCGAGATCGTCTTTAGGTTGTCTATGAACCGTCGAGATTTGGCTTCGCTTTCTGGTGGAGCCTGTTGGGAAGGTATGTTTTCCTCTTTGTTTGTGCCCCTGGATTGTATACAGGGATCGATATGATCTCACCTGTAGGGCAAAAGTTTCATTCATTTTTTTTTATTATTATTTTTTTTTATTTTCTTTCCGCGATGCTCTATCATTTCAGCTTTTATATCGTGAAAGTCGCGATTGCCCCATCATTTCGGCTATTTTTCGCGGTGCCCAATCATTTCGGCTGTTTATTTTATATTTACTCGCTGCTTTTTTTTTATTGCGAGTTGCCCAATCATTTCGGCTCTTTATTTTATATTTACTCGCTGCTTTTTTTTATTGCGAGTTGCCCCATCATTTCGGCTATTTTGCATGCATACATTTTTACTTGCTGATTTTTTTGCAAGTTGCCCCATCATTTCGTCTATTTCTTATGCATGTATGGCTCGTTGATTTTTTTATCACGAGTGTGGAATTTAGAATCTGACGTCAATCTCAGCATCAACATCGCTACAACTGGAATATTGCCAGGAGCGAATCATCATTTGCCATGAAAGGGCTTTGAATTTGATACCAGTTTAGGCATCAGCATCGCTACAACTGGGACATTGCCAGGAGCGAATCATCACTTGCCTTTGTTGATGTCGAACAAAGGTGGCTTAGCAAACAGGGTTAGGATTCTGTCGACTAAGGCTTTTGACTTCATGAGCCGTAAGGGTCTCACAAAGGTATTTCTCCCTACAAGTCGTGAGGATCTCGCAGGTGTGTTTTCTCCTTAGGGATCGTGAGGATTCCTAAGTGTATGTTCCCCTGTAAGTCATAAGAATCTTACAAAAGGGTTTTCTCCTTATAAGTCGAGAGGACTTACAAGGGTTGTTCACCATATGGACATATCCCTAGTCACGGGTGGGACTTGGTTAGGGAAATGTTTATTCGCGCCCGTGGATTGTATATAAGGGTCAGTATTGAGCCACTTGTAGGGAAAAATCGAAGGTTGTGGGGGTTGCTTAAGCACAGGTTTAGGTATCTGTAACTTAAGACTTTCAAATTTTATGAGCCATGAGGGTCCCATAAGAGAGTTCTCCTTACGAGTCGTGAGGATCTCGCAAGTGTATCTTCTCCTTAGGAATCGTGGGGATCCCTAAGTGTGTTGCTCCCTTGTGAGTCGTAAGGATTTCATACGGGTGGTTTCTCCTTACAAGGTCGAGAGGACCTTGTAAGTATCTTTTAACGAGATTGCGCCCTTTCGGGTTTTTACAAACACTCGCCAGTAGCCCTGCTGTTTTTACTCACGGAGCCCTTTCAGGTTTTCATCCGTGCCCATTTCGCTTATGGACATACAGTCTTTTTTTTTATTCTTTTTATTCTCCTTTTTTTTTAAACGAGGTCGCGCCCTTTCGGGTTTTCACGAACACTCGCCGGTAGCCCTGCTGTTTTTACTCACGGAGCCCTTTCGGGTTTTCATCCGTGCCCGTTTTGCCTATGGACATACCGTTTTTTTTATCACGTCAGCCTGAGGATGCTGCGGTAGTAGTTTAAAGACATTTCGGTCATTTGCAAGTTTTAGGACATTGCGGTCCATCGTTAGTTTAAGGACGTTTCGGTCCGCCGTCGCCGTATTTGAGGCGAATCTCTAGTTTACTGACTTTTCGGTCTATGGGGTTTTCTCTATGACTGAGCATGATGACTCCGGCGTATCCATCTTTCTCGGAGCGTGCGATTGTGGCGGGTTCACCCTCAGTTTTCGGAGATGACGAACTTGCCTTGTTGGTATTGGTCTTCAACCCAGTTTTTGAAGACGTACCAATTCTCAATCATGTGACCTACTGTTTGGTGGTAAGGGCAATAATTGAGATCGTTAACATCGCCTGGACGCAACGGACGTTTTGGACTCGGCAGATTGATGAGTCTGTCGCGCACTGCCAGCTCGAACAGTCTCCTTGTTTTATCTTGAGGAAACGAGTAAGGACGTTTCAACTTTTCATGGAGGAGTTGCCGCTTGTTGTTTCGGCAAACAACCGGTCTAGGGTCACTCGATTGCTGTTGAGTATTGGCTACGAGGGCTGTTTTTCCCTTCCCTTTATCCTTTTTGCTCGATCCTTTGTTTACGGGGCCGAGATTTTTTTTCCAGTAGCGTGCGATTGCACGGCTGAACGTTCTCGCAACTCCTCAATTCTTTCATTTTTGAAATGGATTCCTTGAGGAGAGGGTTGAGGGCAGCTTCTTCGTCAGAGTCGCTTCCAAAGGTGATAATTTGCGATCCCTTGGAGTCGGCTATATGACAGTCGTCGGCGGCTCTTTTGCGCTCATCTATCGCATTTTTCTGACGTCTATGAGCTTCATGCTTTGTCCTGTTGAAGTGTTGCTTTTGAGCGACATACTCTTGCCACCAACACTTGAAGGAGTCGTAGTCTTCGGTAGGATGTATGATCTTCTGATGATATAAGCAGAAGTTAGGATGCATCTCTACTCCACCGAGAGTATTTTCTTCAGAGGGCGGTAGCTTCATTCCCACTGATAGGGCTTTGGCGAACATTTTCCTCGTCTTGAATTTGTTTTTATCCCCAGCGAATGACTTTTGATTCGACGGAAGTGTCTCAACTCTTTGGTCTAGTAGTTGGTGTTTGGCTCCTTCCAGTATGGCCAACTCACGCTCTTGATTGGCTTCAACTTTCAGATGAATCTCATTCAGGAAGGCATCGATCAACTCGTCTGACGGCCGCGGAATTTCTGGCTCAGGGTTCGTCCTTGGTTCTTCGGCGCAAGGAGCATCTTTATCATCCACCAATGAGTGAGAGATTACATGACAAGTCATTATACAGTCTTCGGATTCATCTGATGAGTCTTCTCCATCGTTTTCGTCCTCAACAAAAGAACAGGCTGCCCCTATCGTGTCCGTCTTCTTTGGAGAGTGCGGCTGTGGTGGGTTCACCTTCCAGTTTTCAGACAGCGCGAACTTGCCCTGTAGGTACTGATCCTCGATCCATCCCTTAAAGACGAAACAGTTCTCGATCGGGTGACTTACCGTTTGGTGGTAAGGGCAATAATTGGGATTATTGAGATCGCCTGGCTGCAACAGACGTTTTGGACTCGGCAGATTAATGAGTCTGTTACGTACTGCCAGCTCGAACAGTCTTCTCGTTTTATTCTGAGGAAACGAGTAAGGACGTCCCAGTCTCTCCTCGAGGGATGGGCGTGGACGCACGTTAGTTTGGCGAACGACCAGCTTTGAGTTGCTCGGCTGTCGTTGAGCATTGGCGACTACGATCGCTTTCCCTTTTCCTTTCTCATTTCGAGAATCTGGTTTTGGAGGAGAAGGTCCATGGCCCATCTGATCCATTTGGGCTAACTTGTCGATCAAGGCCTGGAAGGTGGTCGGCCTGAAGAACATCATGAATTGCGAGATGGTCGCTTGCGGATCAAGAGTGCCCACAAACATGCCTACCGCAGGTTCCTCTTCTATGCGTTGTTCGCATTTTGACCATAGGTTCCGCCATCGTGTTGCGTATTGGACCCACGTTTTGCCAGGCCTTATCCTGGCATTTACCAGTGCTGTTATCGGGGTGCGTTCACTAGCACTCGCGAATCTTTGTGTAAATAGTAGCTCCATCTCCGCAAATGTTTTGACAGAGTCGTTCGGGAGCTCGGAATACCACTCGAATGTTGTATCCGATAAGCTACCAACGAACTGGCGAAGTAACAATTTATCATCACCGCCAGTGTTGCCGCAAAGCGCCCTGAACTGGGCAACATGCTGGTGGGGATTGCCAGTCCCCTTATTCACATGGAATTTCGGTATTGTATAGCCTGGCGGGTACTTGATCTGATCGTACCAGCTCGGATACGGTCGCCCCGTTTTTATGACCTGACCGGCTGCTTCAGTTTCCTGATGAACCCGGATCTGCTGAGCTATATATTCGTCCAGGTCAGCTTTGGAGATTGCCTCCTCCTTGGCTGTTGACAAGGCCGGTGGAGGATTTGGCGTTTCTCCCCTGTTGTCTTCAAGGACGATTGGAGGATCTTCAGCAGAAGGATCTTGTTGGATCATCATGCCCACCATGTCCTGGAACAGGAGGGCCATTTTCTTTATGCTGGCTGCTTGTTCCGCAGCCTCTTTATCCTTCTTCTCCAATATCCGGCGAAGGAATTCAGCGTCAGTTTCTTGCTCCTGACGTTCATCCGAGGATGCCTCGGGGCTTTCTTTTGGCCCAGTGAGTGCGGACATTGCGTTCATCATCTCCTGGAGCTTTTGTTGTTGCTCCTGAGCTTTGGTCACTGACCGTGTAAGCGGTCTATGACCTGTAGATATGCGGCTGTCCTCTTTACCAGACGCCATGTATACTATATGAACTATTATGCCCCCGGACTTAGGGCGTTTAGGTTCACCGCCTTTAGCATTTGCCGCGGGCGTGGGAATTTTCTCTGGCCTCCTTCTCTTATGGGCCGTTGAAGTTGAAGGGGCCGTCGCTTTGGGCACCCAAGTGGTCGTCGCCTTTCGTTGCTTGACCGGGGGATTTTCTTCTTGCCGACCTTTCGACTTCTTGTGTTGGCGAGAGAAATTAGGATCAATCACAGATTCTCCGACTTGTCGCCATGTCTTATAGATCATGGAGGACAGCGATTGAGGAGACTGCTCCGGCTTTTCTGCTTCCACGGCGGTCTCTACCGGTGGAGGAGATCTTTTGAGCACCGCAGTTGGCGAATTCCTGCGTACCTTGTTCAGCAGCTCAAAGTTGTTCCCAGTTGGAACGGCAGCATTAACTTCCACCGTCGGAGCTGGCGGAGTTATCCCAGAGGGGGAGTTTCCCCCGGTCTTCCTTATCCGGCGCCAGTGGCGTCGTCGGGCGCGACGAGTTGTCGGCATTGGTTCAGAGACAGCTTCTTCTTGCCCCCTGTTCAGGCGAGGGACTGTTGCCGGTGTCAGCCTATTGAAGACTGACGTCCGTTAAGGAGTTGTGTCCAAGCGGTCAAAAGCAGATTTCTGAGCGGGAGTGGGAATAGTCAGCCTTGCAAACACTGACTCTTTGACAGGAGAAGCCGCCTTGGCGACTTCAGGAGCAGCCGTCTTCTTTAGGATGACCGCCTCAGGTGTTATGGGCTTCTTGATAGGCCCTTTGGTGCTCGAGCTCAGCCTGGTGAAGACTGAAGAATTGGACGACCCGTTGAGAGGGGCCGTGGGAGTAGCAAGTCGATCGAAGACCGACTTTCTTGAAGCTTCCGGTGCGGGCATTGGCATGGTGAAGCTTGCCGGCGGGATCATGGTCCCGAAAAACAGGCCAGTGGTGGCCTGGGTCACCTGTTCTACTGGCAGGGCAAGGATAGAGGCCACTTGAGGCCCATATGCTACACCTCCAGGTGAGGTAGAGCATCGATTGCATTGGCACTTCGAGCAGTTCGAGCAGTTAGAGGCCATTGATGCTTGATTTATGCGCCAGGCAAAAGAACAAATCTTAGTAACTTGAAACCCAAAGGCAACCATTAACAAACCAAGATTCGTTCGCGAAGAGGACACACGAAGTGTGGAGTGGAAAGAGGAAAAGATCCCACCGGGTGTGCCAGAATCTGTTCCCCTCCGAATACAGAGACGCGCAAGACGTCTTGCCTGAAATTCGGGGCAGATGCTATTTGGTTTTATCCGTCCACCTCTCCGAAGATGCCAAGTTGATTTATGGCACCGTGTATCGGAGGTTTAGACGGATGCGGCCGATGTAGCAGACTTCGTCAGATTCTCCCTCGTTTGAGGGGTTTTTGATTGTGGGGACGCTCTTCCCTACAGGCGCAAGCCCCTGCAGTTAATTACGCTACCGCATCGCGGTAACAACTTTCTCCTTCTCCAGAATTTCACGTCGTGTCGTGTGTGTTTGTTTTGTTTGTGGTTGCCCGTGGATTGTATACGGAGAGTAAGTTATACCGTCGCCCGTAGGACGTAGATTAGTCCAAATCCGTATTTACTTAGATTTGGGTTTGGTGTTTTCGTTTAAGGATACGTTAGCCATATTGAGGCTAAGATCGACTTAAATTTTTGTTAAGGATACGTTAGCCTAATCTCCAGACTAAGATCAACTTAACAGGATCGTTTCGATCCAACAAAAGAGCAATTGGCTCTATTGTTTAGTTTAATGACATTGCGGTCAATTTCCAGTTTAGGGACATGGTGGTCCATGTTCCAGTTTAGGGACGTGGTGGTCCAACATTTGTGGCCGTCGGGACCCGTCACCTCTCTGACGTCGTTGAAAGATTACAACGATAGGTGTCAGAGGAGTTCAGAGATGCACCCTTGAACCGGATGTAAATTGATTTAAGAGAGCAATTTTGCTCAGTCAATTTAATTTGAGGACTTACGGCCATGATCGGGCTAAGTCCAGTTGAAAAAAATGTTCATAGCTTTTATTTGCTTTAGGCCTAATAGGCCTGTGCTAGGGCTTTGCCCCTTTTTAAATAACGCACTGCATTTCTTATTTTGTTAGGGCTCTGCCCTTTTATGAATGATGCAGAGCATCAATTTTGTTTGGGCTCTGCATTTTATTTTGTTTGGGCTCTGCCCTTTTATAAATGACGCAGAGCATGATTTTATTGGGGCTCTGCCCTTTTATTGCATTGCAATTTATTTTGGCCTACTAGGCCTTTTTGATTTAGGCCTGGCCCTTTAGTAAACAATGCTTTGCATTTGTCAGGCGCTTTGCGCCAATCACTGAGCGCAAGCGCTTGTGGTGATGACACATGTCACGCAAGCGCAGTGCGCTGCGCCAGTGCACTGCGCTTGCGCTGCTGACACGTGGCGCGCTCTAGTGAGTTGCGCCAATTTTAGAGAGCAAGGCTCTATCTTAAAAGCGCATAGCGCAAGTGGTTCAGGTGCTGACACGTGGCGCTCTCTGGTGGCTTGCACCAACCTAAGAGCGCAACAGTGCCAATTTTGCAAGTGCAGGGCACTGTTTTATGTTTTGATCAATTTTAGATCAATGAAAACAAGTTTTTTCTTGTTTTTAAAGAACCAGTGATTCATAAAAAGTGCAAGGTACTGTTATTATTTATTTATTATGGAAGATCATTGATCTTGTTCTTAGATCAATGATTATTAGAAGAAATTCTTCTATTTTATAAAGGTTTTACCTTTTTCTTGAATTTTCTTCAGAGTTCTCTCTGTTTTAAAGTTCTTGATCTCTCACAATGTTCATTGTCTTTTGAGTTAGGGTCTAGGGGTCTTTATATAGTGCCCATAGATTTGTTGAGTTTGTTAAAAATATCATTCTCTGAGTGATTTGGGGAATTTTCCCCACCGTTGGATCTTTGATCCAAGGGCTTCTATTTTACAGAAGGCAATCTTCTTGTTTTAACAAGAACAGAAAGATCTTACTGGAATTTTAATTCTGTTTGGCGCAAACGCATCTGTGCTTGACACGTGTCGCGCAGCGCAACTGCGCTGCCACGTGTCGCGCAGCGCAACTGCGCTGCCACGTGTCGCGCAACGCAAAGCGCAGCGCAACTGCGCTGCCACGTGTCGCGCAGTGTCGCGCAGCGCAGAGCGCAAGTTAGCTGAAGCGTTGCTTTTTTATTTTAAGATCTGATTTTTATTATCTTTTAAAACAGATTTTTGCTCTGATTAGGGGCAACAGAAGCATTGCTTCATTTCCCGCCTTAGGATTTGAACAGAGCTTTGCTCTGAAAGGGAGGTTTTCTCCTTTATTATTATTATTATTTATTTATTTATTATTGGAACGGGTTTTGAGCCAAAATTTTGCCGGGAACAGGGATATACACAGATATAATATCAGTTTTACTCAATATGGTAGTATGCTACTTGGTTTGATTCTATCTTAATATGTGTATATGTTTCTTTTAGCATATCGCTAATACATATTGATAGAGCCCTTAGGATCTTTGCTTGACTACCAGCGTTGTGATGGCAGTCACACTAGTGGAGGCTGGGTAGTCTATAAGCACATCCTTATACTTGTCCCTAGTCATAGGATTATCAAGACAGGGCATCGATACTCCGGAGTAGACTGGTGTATATGCTTCTCTTCCCTGTTCGGGAGATGGCCTGTCCCACAGCTATTGGTATGTGATACCGGAAATAGTATATAGGTGCTCATTGGGTTATGAGTTACACTGGACGGACTCACGAGGGAACTGCTGGTTGGTATTATACCTATTGCCAGTTAGTAGTTCCCGGGTGGCATGAAAACATGTTAGTCCGTTGACTTGACATCACTATTCGTCTCGAGTGTGTACCTACTATACTTAGATTACTACCCTACCACAACTCAAATGAATCATGCAAACAGGTAGTGGTTGGGTGCAGTCCCGAAGTACTTGGAGGCAGTAGTGGTTAGATAGGATTCGTCTCTTCCGGTATTGGGGGTTGATATCGCGCTATGTTTCGGAAAGCCATTATACAAAGTCCCTGGCCAGGGAAAGCGAGATTTACTGGTAGGTACACCGGTAGTTTCTCAGGGTGTATTGGGCTCTACACCGGCACGACTTATTGCGCTATTAGGGGTCTGATAGTTACCGCCCCTTAAGCCCGATATGCGATACACTTAGATGAGCATACCGGACTGTACGGAGATTGTCATAGATATGCTCAGTAGGAGTTCGGATGAGTTTGCTCATCGGCCTTCTTATCGACAGATACCTGGGTAAATGTTATGCATAGCTAGTGCTGCTGACGGACTTATGTGTTCCCCCAATATTTAACCTAATAAAAAAGCAAAAACTCTGTTGAATTTAATGAGGCAGCACCTCACGTGCTCTCCACAAGGGTGCCAGCGCCAAAGCCACTCTTATAGGATGAAATCCTATGGTGGCGCCTCACGCGCTCCTCACAAGGGCACCAATGTGTAAAGCACAGAAGAATTTATTATATAAGAATTAAACTTTTAGATAGCGCCGCACGTGCTCATCACGCGGGCGCCAACGTGCAAAGCACATGAATACCAATCTTAAGAATTAAATTCTTAAATGGTGTCCATGCGCACTACACGTGAGGGCCGACGCCTAAGTAGAATTAAATTCTACGATACTCTCTGTTAAACAGAACTGTTGGATCAAAGATCCAATGGAGATGATAAATCATCAAAATATAGAATCAGTAAGAGAAAATATCACCCAAAGCGTTCTAAATAAGAAATATACTCTCGGTTGTATCAATGATCCAATGATAGAATAAACTTCTATTTTGGAAATATATTCTCTCAATCTTTCCAAACAAAAAGATTGCTCTTTGTAAAACAGAGAACCCTTGGATTAAAAATCCAATGGTGATTAAAAATCACCACTTGACAGAATGAATTCTGTATATGGGAAAATATTTCCCCAATCTTGTTAAGAGCAAGAACAACATATTCTATAAAAACAGAAGTCCTTGGATCAAAGATCCAACGTGAGTAAAATTTTCCAAATCAATTTTGAGACTAATTAAATCAATTGGAATCTCTCAATGAGAGATTTTCTCAAAACCAATTAACAATCTGCCTTCACTATATAAAGGACCCGAGACTTCAAGTCTCACACACAAGGAACATAGGCACACAAAGAGAGAAACAGAACACATATAGAAAGAACAGAGAATTCAATTCTCAAAGAAGAAGAGGTTCCTTCTCAAAACCCTAGGTAAAAAAAAAAGAGATCAAAATATCTCGATTATCTATAATATCACATCTAAGGGTTTAACCCTTTTAAAAAGAACTTAGTTCTTTCTCTGGATCTGAGATCCACAAAACAAGTCTCTCACAAGTTGAGAATTTAATTCTCATTGGGAAGATCTCGTTCTTGAGAATCAAAGATTCAGGAAAGAACAAATTTAAAGAGAAAGAAAATAGACTCCATCAAGAACTTAATTCTTTAAAAAACTCAACCCAAGATCCTTAAAAAAATAGTGATTTTAGCGAGCGTTAATGGTCAAAATACCATTGACAGAGATTTAAGTTCTCTAAAAATATCAACAGAGATCAAATCTCCATATAAAAAAAAAGAATAGCGTCTCACGTGCTTCCCATGTGAGCGCCCTTTTAACGGCGCCTAGTGCCTCACGTGAAAGACACGTGGACGTCCAAAACAGAAGGCCAGCGCCTCATGTGGAGCACACATGGGCGCTTAATAAAAATGCTTAGCACTCCACATATAGCTAAAATGGCTGAGTACTTAACACTGATTGGGCAGCGCCCAGTAGCTTACGTGCTCCTCATGTGGGCCCTACATAAAAAGTGTTTAGCACATCATATGCAGCCAAAACGGCTGAGTGCTTAGCACTGGTTGGGCAGCGCCCAGCGCCGCACGTGGGCGTCATAAGAAGTGCTTGGCACTTCACATTGAGTCAAAATGATTAAAGTGTTCAACATTTGTTGGGCAGCGCCCATGAATGAATGCTTCACATGACATATATGTGAGCATCAAAGCTCAAATAAATGCTTAGCACTTTTACATAAAAAGAAAGGGCTGAACAAACAGAGCCCAAACAAGTGCTTAGCACTTTTTAAATAAAAAAAATACTAAGTAGACTAAGCCCAAATTGGCCGAGTCTCTGATGTTTTCTTACAGCTGCGCACAAATACTCTTTTGCTGGATCTCAAATAAAAATGATCCTAAAATATTGTTAAGTTGATCTTAATATTAAACAAGACTAATGTATCCTTAGCGAAAACTAACTGAGTCCAGATGCTCACTTATAGATTTAAGTTGATCTTAATCTCAAATTGGATTAACGGTCCTTAAATCAAATAAAATATTTCTGAACTGTAGGAATATACAACCTAAGTTCAAAACCCCGTCAAGCAAATCCTTGACCCAAACCCAAATCTAAAATATACGGATTTGGACTAATCTGCGCCTTACCGGCGACGACATAAGCTAGTCTCCATATACAATCCACGGGCAACCAAAACAAACAAAAATACAAACGACATGAAGTGAACTGCTGGAGAAGGAGAAAGTAGTTATCGCAATGCCATGGGCAACCAAAACAAACAAAAATACAAACGACATGAAGTGAACTGCTGGAGAAGGAGAAAGTAGTTATCGCAATGCGGTAACATAATTAACTGCAGGGGCTCGTGCCTGCAGGGTAGAGCATCCCCACAATAAAAAAAACCCTCATAAAATGAGGGGGGATCTGATAAAGTCTGCTACGACGGTCGTGTCTGTCCAAACCTCCGATATATGGTGCCATAAATCAACTTGGTATCTTTAGAGAGGTGGATGGATAAATCCAAATAACATCTGCCCCCAAATTCAGGCCAGATGTCCCAACGTCTCGGTCCCTGTCTTTCAGCGTTGAACAGATTCTGGCACGTCCGGTGGGACATTTTCCTCTTTCCACTCCCGTGTTTCGCGAACAAAATCGCGGTTTTCTATGGTTGCCCTTGAATTCGAGGTACTAAAATTTGGTGTCTTGCTCCTATGCAAAAAAAAATCTATGGCTTCCAACTGCACAACATGCAACAACAACTCTTGTTCCACCCCAACTGGAGAAGCGACTTACGGGCCCAACGCGGCCTCTATCTTTTCAATTCCGGTGGGGCAAGTAACACAAGCCACTACTAGACTATTCTTCGGGACCATGTTCCCACCAGCAAGTTTCAGTGCCTCAGCGCCGCAAGAGGAAGCTCCCAAGAGGTCAGTCTTCGATCGACTTGCAATCACAATGGCCTCTCTCAATGGGCTATCCAAATCTAGTGTCTCGGTCTTCAACAGGCTGAGCAAAAGCTCGAACGAGTCCGCAAAGAGGTTCGTAATATCTGAAGGGGTTTCCCCAAAATGGATAGCCCTCACAACTCCTCCTACGGGTGAAACCGTCAAAATCGCTTCCCCTATCAAAAGATCGGTCTTTGAAAGATTAGTCGTTCCTCCTCAATCGCTGCCAAGGACGTCAGTCTTCAACAGGTTGACACCAACAGTAGCTCCTCAGCAAAGCTGGGGGCATGAAGAAGACGCTTCTAAATATGAGGCGGTCCCGTCTGCAAGACACGCTCGACGTCATCACTGGCGCCGAGTGAGGAAAGCTGGGGCAACTCCCCCTCTGGACTTACCGCACCAACTCCAATGGTGGAAATTGACGCTGCTGTTCCAACCGGGAACAACTTTGATCGGCTTAAGAGGGTGCACAAAAACTCTCCAACTGCAGTGCTAATGAAATGGCCTCCGCCTACAAAAGCTACGGTGCAGGCAAACACGGAGCGGCCCTATCAGCGGCTCTCCTCACAAATTCACAGGGTCTGGCGGAAAGTCCAGGACTCTGTGATCAACAACGATCACTCTCCTCGGCCGAAGAAATCGAAAACTCAGCAAGAAAAGGACCATCCCTCCGTCAGACAACAAGAGACTTCCTCTACACAGGTGCATGTCATAATGGCTCCTTCAACTTCGACCTCCCACAAAAGGAGGAGGCCGGAGAAAATCCCACCGCTTGTGGCAAATTCCAAAGGCGATAAATCTAAACGCCCCAAGTCTAGAGGCATGATCATACATACAGTCTACATGGCTTCCGGGAAAGAAGAAAACCATGATTCCATAGGACATCGACCGCAAACTCGGTCGCTGACAAAAGCTTAAGAGCAACAACAAAAGCTCAAAGAGATGCTGACCAAAATGACAGCACTTAATAGGCAGAAAGAAAGCCCGGACACAACAGCCGAACAGCGCCAAGAGCAGGAGACCGATACAGAGTTCCTGCGAAGGGTGCTTGAAAGAAAGGACAAGGAAGCTGCTGAGCAGGCTGCTAACATAAAGTAGATGGCTCTCTTGTTCCAGAATATGATTGGAATGATGATCCAACCAGATCCCCCAGTCGAGAATCTGCCGATAATTATCGAGGATGACAGAGAGGAAACCTCAAATCCTCTTCCAACCTTATCGGCAGCCAAGAAGGAAAAAATCTCCAAGGCTGCTCTTGATGATTATATCGCACAACAAATACGAGCTCATCAAGCTAATGAAGCCGCAGGCCAAATCGTCAGAACTGGGCGACCGTATCCAGACTGGTATGACCAAATTAAATACCCGCCGGGATATACGATCCCCAAGTTCTATGTGTACAAGGGGACAGGTAACCTACACCAGCATGTTGCATAATTTAGGGCTCTGTGCGGCAACACTGGAGGCGACGACAAACTATTACTTCGCCATTCATTGGCAGTATGTCAGAGACAGCCTTTGAATGGTACTCGAATCTCCAAAATGACCATATGAGAACATTCACAGAGATGGAATAGCTGTTCACACAGTGGTTCGCCGGCGCAAGCGAGTGCATATCGATCACGGCATTAATCAATGCCAGGGTAAGGCCAGGAGAGACCTGGGTCCAATATGCGATCCGGTGACAGAACCTATGCCACGCCCCGCTTCCTAGTATATGGGCAGAGGATGCGACGAGGCCGCTACGTATTTACTCTGAAGTAAATACGTTAAGTGTATCTAAGCAATATAAAAATAAATGCACAAGAGACAAGATATAATAAAACAACAACTTTATTTATTCACATTCTTTTTGTACAATGCATGGAAAAATAAATACATCTGAAAGAAAGCAATGCCTAAACAGTGGCATAACAGAAAAGGAAAAGTACTGAAATAAAAGTGTACAATGTTGCTAGAGCTCTGGATCGTATGCAAGCTGGTCCAATTCCTCGCTAGTAGGCTCGATCTCTGGAAGATCCGAAACACCTGACAACATTCAAAGAAGAAAGAAAGAGAATGTCGTCAGCGAACAAATTGCTCGGTAAGTCCCAAGGATAAGGGAAAAATAGAATAGACAGAAAGAGAATGTAGCTTTTAAAGTTGTATTATATGAGTATTTAGTGTTAACGCTGTTGTTTCTAGCTTGGTACAGAAGGATGCCAGTGTATATGAGAGGAATCTCTATATACTAGAGACTAGGGCAAACGGAAAGTATAAGGAACTATTATGCCGAGGTACAACAGCAACTGAATATAGATTAGGTGTCTTAATCTTGCAGTCTCGTGCCACTTCTAACACCTTCCGTACCAATCTACCCCTTAAACCCCGCAATGTCTTGTATTGTATTGTTTATGTTTGTATTGTAAATTGTATTGTCTTGTATATATGGATGACTTGCCGAAACCATAATATCAGTAAATGATGTAACTGAAGAATCATGGATGTAACTGGTGAATCATGTAAATGGAAGTATATCCATGGTTCGGTTCAGTCAATACAGATTGAATAAATTGAATATATGTATTCCAGGATTCATGTTGAATTGTAAATTATAGATTGTACTTGAATCATATTCAAGTCAAATTATTAATGAGACTCAGTCTGAGTCAAACAATTAGAAAATAAATTGAAGTCCTGATTGTTTTGATGTTATCGGTAACCGCTGCTCATGGGCGGCATGATTTGTGTCTTTTTCAAAGACGATTACCGTGTTGATAACACCGTTGTTAAGTTGTCTATCTTAAATAGGCAAGCACCCATTTCTCCGGCTCCCTGAGGCTCAAGAGATTGGTCCCGTTTAAACATAAATTTACTAGGGTCCTTAATGTAATTTATAAAACATGAGAGGGTTTTATGTAAAAATACTTTGTATAATTTTCAAAATACACCCCAAGTGTTTATTTATCGTCTTTATAGTTGTCATAGATTTAGGTTTTATATTTATGATATTTCTAGTGAAAATAACATATTTTTCATAATACATGGTATTTAATTGTAATATTGAACTTGTATGGATTTCATGGTATTTTAATGTAAAGCGATCCTTGTGATTTTAGAAAAAAATTAGAATATTTATATTATTACAAATAGATATTTTAATGATATATATATATATATATTTATATAAAAATAAATTTTAATATATATTATATTTCTAGAAATCTCATTTTCTTAAGATTTTCGTATTTTAAATCTCTCGAGACCGAATGCACCTTGCGGAGGTCTGTATCTCGTACTACTAAGCCCAGAGATGTACGATAATCCGCACCATCCTAGTCGGGTTCCCAAAAATGGGTTATAGCGGCACTTTGCAAAGATTTATAAAAAATACTAAATCCTTTAGAAAACGGTTTTATTAATTCATGGTATTTATTTGAAATGTTTCATTTTCCCGTATTCTATGTTCCCGAAAGGTATTGTGCTATATTACATATGAGTGTTGTGAGGAGGTAGGTCATTACCTCGATCTACTTAAAGGTATAGAAAGTTTGTGATATTTAAATGTCGAAACGAAACTATATGGTATTTTAGTGAAAAAGTACGGTAAAAGTTACAAAATGAATTAGATTGTCGTGAAACTTGATCAACATGTTTATTAATGTTTAATAGTCAACATGTAAGAGTTTTGTATGAATGTATTTAAGAAAATGTTGGATTTTTAGAAAGAACCGAATCGGAAATCGGTTTAACACCGATTCCGTCGGGTTTTGAAATTTCGTATTTTTAGAACAAGATTAGAGAAGTGGGAGGAGGACTTATGGGTTTAGAAGTTAAGGATGAGGAAGAGGAGACAGGAGGAGGCGCCGGTGCGTCGTTTCGTCGCCGGGAACTCCTAGGGTTGTCATCGGAATTTCGCCGAAGCTTTCGCCCTTCGCTACTCCAAAAGTACACTAAGCATCTAGGAATTTTCTTGAGAGTTTTGTTTAGAATTTTGGAGTGAGGGGTGTGTGTGTAGGGGTTGTATTTATAGGGTAAGGCTAGGGTTAGGGTAGGTGAAAGGTTTAATTGAAAAAAATATAATAAAATGTAATAAAATGGAGTAATTGGTGTTTTAAAGGGGCTCTGTTACTGGTCTGCACATTTAAACTATACAGGAGTACAGGGGAGATGAAAAGCATAAACTTTCATGTTGAGGACTCGGCGGTCCGGCCGAGTCCGGCCAGCGGCGGCGGCCCGAGTCGGCCGAGTCGCCGGCCGGACTCGGCCGAGTCCGGCCGCCGTTGGCTTCCCTGACGCTTCAATAACCCCCTGGGATAGTTAGTTTATTTAGTGTAGTAGGGTTTTTGTGAGTTATGCACGTGTAAACCCTTGGTATTCTAAAAATTCAAAATAAAATAATATTAAAAATAATGTGGGGTATGGGATTTGAACTCTGGTGGCATGGTTCAGCAGTGCAAGGTCTTACCAATGAGCTACAAGCCCCTTCTTCTAATTAATTAGCAAAATAAATATTTATGATACCTATAGAAAATGTAAATACCCCAAGTATACATTAATTTTTAAACAAATTTTTGTACACTAAAATTGGAGTTGTTACAGTCTACCCTTCTTACAATAATTTCGTCCTCAAAATTTACAACTTTTATTTGAGGACTAGTTTACAAAGAGGTGAGAATATCTTGCACACATTTCATCTTCCCTTTCCTAAGTTGATTCTCCTGGAGTGTCTTTTCTCCACATCACTCAAACCAAGTTGACTTTCTTATTCCGAAGTGACTTCACTTTCTTGTCCAGGATCTCAACAGCTTGTTGCTCACAGGATAAGTCAGGCTGTATAGTGAGCTCGGAATGATCAAGTACATGGCTGGGGTCATTCACATACCTTCTGAGTTGGGATATGTGGAACACATTATGCATTCCTTCCAATGAAGGTGGAAGTGCTAAGCGGTATGCCACTTCACCGACTCGTTTGAGTATGTCGAACGGTCCAATGTATCTCAGACTTAGCTTACCCCGTCTTCCAAATCGGATCACTTCGCGGTTCGGAGATATTTTTAAGAATACGTGATCTCCTGGCTGGAACTCCAAGTGACGTCGCTTTGCATCAGCCTAATGTTTCTGTCGATCTTGGGTTATGTGCATTCTTTCTCTGATAGTACGAACCACATCAACAGTCGCTACTATCATCTCAGATCCAAGAAGTTCCCTATCTCCGATGTCGTCCCAACTTAATGGCGATCGACACTTCCTTCCATACAGTGCTGCAAAAGGTGTCATTCCTATGCTTGCTTGGTAGCTGTTGTTGTACGAAAACTCTACATGATGTAGGTGATCTTCCCACGATCCTTTGAAGTCTAACATATATGCTCTGAGCATATCCTCCAATATCTAAATAGTTCGCTCAGACTGACCATCTGTTTGTGGATGATAAGCCGTGCTGAAATTCAGACTTGTTCCCAAGCTTGCTTGCAGACTCTGCCAAAATTGCGATCTGAACCTGGTGTCATGATCGGAGACAATGCAGACCGGTACTCTATGAAGTCTCACAATTTCCTGTATGAGTTCATGGGTATCAGGGATAGTACATATTCAAAGAATTTAAATCTTAAGTAGATTATTACCTCCATGTACTTCTTTGCTAATGCCTCAGTTGATTGGCTAACTCAAAATGGGATGAAGTGAGCCGACTTTGTGAGTCGATCCACAATGACCCATACTGCATCGTTACCCTTTGTGCTACGAGCAAGAGCAGTCAAAAAATCCATCGTGATGTGTTGACATTTCCATTCTGGGATTGGTAACGGTTGAAGTAATCCAGCTTTCCTGTGATGTTTAGCCTTTACTTGCTGACACACTAAACATTTAGCGACACTTCTGGCTACTTCACGGTTCATTCCATGCCACCAGTAATTCTGACGTAGATCTTTGTACATCTTTGTACCTTCAGGGCGTACTGAGTAGGGAGAGCTGTGAGCTTCTTTCATTAACTCTTCCTGAACAGAACCTTTTGGTACACATAATCTGCTGCCGTATCTCAAAGATCCGTCTTCATGGATGATGAAGTATGTTCTGAGTCCATTCTTCATTTTTTGTCTGATCTTTTGCAACTTAGCATCACTTGCTTGAGCTACTTTGATCTGATTGATAATTGTTGATTGAACTTGTAAATTCATCAAACTTGAAACATTACCTGGCATGACTACTTCAATCTCCATCTTATGCAAGTCTTGTTGAAGCTTCTACTGAGTGGTGAGATGCATTGCTAATGGTTCATGACTAAGAGCATCTGAAACCACATTCACCTTCCCTGGGTGATATTGCAGGTTGATGTCAAAGTCCGCCATGAGTTCTAACGATCGTCTCTGCCACATATTCAACTCTTTCTGAGTAATCACATATTTCAGACTCTTGTGATCTGTGTATATGTTCACTCGTTCACCAAGAAGATAATGGCGCCAAATCTTGAGAGCAAAGATGACGGCTGCCAATTCCAAATCATGCGTCGGATAATTGCGCTCATAAGTCTTCAGCTGTCTTGAAGCATAAGCCACAACCTTACCGTCCTGATGTAGAACACATCATAATCCCTTACCGGATGCATCACAGTGCACTTCGAAACCTCCAGATTGGTCTGGTATAACGAGAATAGGCGCTGATGTCAACCTTGACTTGAGTTCTACGAAAGCTTGTTCGTATGCTTCTGACCACACAAAGTCTTCATCTTTACATGTGAGCTTGGTCAGGGGTGTTGCTATCTTTGAAAAGCTTTCAATGACCCTTCTGTAATATCCAGCTAAACCCAAGAAACTCCGAATGACCTTTACTGACTTTGGTGTTGGCCATTCGCTTACTGCTGAAACTTTCGCTGGATCCATAGTGATTCCTTCACCTGATACGATATGTCCAAGAAAACCAACTTGATTTAGCCAAAACTCACATTTGCTATACTTGGCATATAATTGATTTTATCGTAGAGTTTCCACGACAATTCGTAGGTGCTCGGCATGTTCTTTCCGACTCTTGGAATACACCAGGATGTCGTCGATGAAGATGACAACGAACCTGTCTAAGTACTCCCGGAAAACTTGATTCATCAGGTTCATGAATATTGCTGGTGCGTTGGTCACTCCAAATGACATCACTAGAAATTCGTAATGACCATAGCGTATTCTGAAAGCCGTTTTATGAATATCAGCTTCTTTGACCTTCACCTGATGATAACCTGAACGAAAATCTAATTTAAAGAAAACACAAGATCCACTTAGATGCTCGAATAAATTGTCGATGCACGGGAGTGGATACTTGTTCTTTATCGTTACTTCGTTCAAGGCTCTATAATCGATGCACATTCTGTATGAACCTTCCTTCTTCTTCACAAGTAGTACTGGTGATCCCCAACTTGAAGTGCTGGGACGAATCCATCCTTTCGCCAATAATTCGTCCAACTGAGTTCGTACTTCCTTCAAACCTTCCGGACTTAATCGATAAGATGATTTGATCACCGGTTGTGCTCCTGGTACTAAATCAATGCTGAATTCAAGAGCTCGATCGGGAGGCAAACCTGATATATCGTCAGGAAACACATCGTCGAACTCTCGAACCACTTCTGGCCTTGATTCTTCCTCCGCTTGAGTTGCTGCAATCACTGCCTTCCTTGGCTTCGCTTTGTATGTACTTGGCTCCAGTGTACGGTCTCCACTTTTGAAATAGAAGACCGGATGGTCTGGAATCTTGAATACTACCCTCCTTTGACGACAGTCGATGGTAGCATAAAAAGTTCCGAGCCAATCCATACCTAGAACCACATCGAAGTTCGGTATGTCAAGCACTTTGAAATCAGCGTAGAATTCTCTGCTGCAGATGACTACTGGACACAAGCTGTATCCCATTGTTTCCTTTAGAACGCCATTTCCTGAACTAACATTCCAGCTGGATACAAGCGATGTGACTATAATCGCATGAGTTCAGACGAACCGTTGCGACATAAAGCAGTGAGATGCTCCAGTATCAAAGAGTGCTAGTGCAGGGAGTGAGGCTACTAAGATTGTACCTAAGGTATGTGGGATATATTTTAAGTATAGGTAAAAGTATGTAGATAGGTGGTAAGACTGAAAGAAAATTTGAGAAAGAAAGGTTACCCGTGATAACTTGGCCAGTGGCCTCAGCTTCTTCCACGGTCATCATGAAAGCCTGGCGCCATGGTACATTCCTCCTGGCCTGAGGAGCATTCCTCGGAACGTTCCTTTAAGCTTGATGGAACTGACGGGGAGGAGGTGCAGCTTGTGGTCCTCTAGGTGGTGGAGCAGTTAGTGCAAGTCTTGGAGCAGGTGTCTGAAGAGCTGGTCGCACGGCTAGGTGATTGCTGGCCTGGGTGCAGCAACTGGGTTTTGTCTTTGGAAACAAGACACAATATCATGAGCAGCTGAGCCACAGATTAAGCAAAGACGGTTGGCTCGCCGGCAGTCTTTCATCACATGCTCATTTCTCTTGCAGTAGGTACAAAAGGCTGGGCTAAGACTGTTGTTCTGTACTCCGGGTCACCTTGGCACAAAAGGTGGCCTTGACGAGGCTCCTCCTGCCATCTGGTTGGCAGGGCGCTTAAATCCAGCAGATTGAGGTCTTCCCATCGCCTTTACTACTGCCTAATAACGGCGGACAGCTTTCAGAGCCGAGTCATGAGTCGGAAAATTTCTTGTAGCCAGTGCAGCCTGGATTTCCGAATCCAAACCCTATTGAAATTGACGGGCTCTGATCTCATCCGTCGGTATCAGGTGTGCCATAAATCTGTTTAATGTATGGTGTTAGCTGTGTAATATGTGATATATTGAAAAATCGAATTATTGAGACATATCTTACCGACTGAGCATGGTGAACTCAGCGTCATACTCATCTACCGACTTGGTCCACATCGAACCTTGTTGCAGATGTATGAACTGCTGTTCCATATCGAACCTGGCAGTCTCAGGGAAGTACTTAGCGTCGAACATGTCGTGGAAAGTCTTCCATTCTATGGGTTGTTCAAGACAGCTTTCTTCCGCCTTCCACTAGTTCCGTGCATTGTCCGTGAGCTGTAATTTTGCAACACGAACCCAAGTTATTTTTGGCACTTGTGCAGCTGCCAGATCATCTTCTATACTCTGAGCCCATTCCTCAGCTTCCAGTGGGCTCCCCTTTCCTGAGAACTGTTTGGGATGTAAAGCTCTGAATTGCTTCACCCCAGGTGCTTCAGCCTCGGGACGGTTCAAGAGTTGCTGCTGTCCCTTTAGGAGGCTGCGGATTGCCTCAAACAGAACCGTTTGCTCGTTGGGTAGATCAGGAATGGCAAGTGTGATTGGTAGTGGAGGTGGAGTGTTGTTGAAGTTGGTGCTGGTGTTGTTTGGGGAATCCATAACCTTGAAAATTTTAGGTTAGGACAGGTTCAAAGTATATGATTCAAAGAATATGAAATTGTAAGATTCCAGGAACATGAATTGTAAAGAATGTTTTAGTTGCTGGTTCTTGTGTTATATTGCTTAGGTTGTTCACGCAGAACAGAATTGCATGGCAGTGTTCCATACAACTCTGACCTGTATGGGTCACCAAAAAAACCTGTCATGCCCCGCTTCCCAGTATACGGGCAGAGGACGCGATGAGGCCGTTACGTATTTACTCTGAAGTAAATACGCTAAGCGTATCTAAGCAATATAAAAATAAATGCACAAGAGATAAGATATAATAAATCAGCAACTTTATTTATTCACATTCTTTTTGTACAATGCATGGAAAAGTAAATACATCTGAAAGAAAGCAATGCCTAAACAGTGGCATAACAGAAAAGAAAAAGTACTGAAATAAAAGTGTACAATGTAGCTAGAGCTCTGGATCGTATGCAAGCTGGTCGAAGTCCTCGCTAGTAGGCTCGATCTCTGAAAGATCCGAAACACCTGACGACATTCAAAGAAGAAAGAAAGAGAATGTCGTCAGCGAACAAATCGCTCAGTAAGTCCCAAGGATAAGGGAGGAATAGAATAGACAGAAAGAGAAGGTAGCTTTTAAAATTGTAATATATGAGTATTTGGTGTTAATGCTGTTGTTTCTAGTTTGGTACAGAAGAATACCAGTGTATACGAGAGGAGCCTCTATATGCTAGAGACTAGGGCAAACGGAAAGTATAAGGAACCGTTATGCCACGGTACAATAACAACTGAATATAGGTTAGGTGTCTTAATCTTGCAGTCTCGTGCCACTTCTAACACCTTCCGTACCAATCTACCTCTTAAACCCCGCGATGTCTTGTATTGTAAATTGTATTGTCTTGTATAAATGGATGAATTTCCGAAACCATGATATCAGTAAATGGATGTAACTGGAGAATCATGGATGTAACTGGGGAATCATGGATGTAACTGGGGAATCATGTAAATGGAAGTATATCCATGGTTCGGTTCGGTCAATACAGATTGAATAGATTGAATATATGTATTCCAGGATTCATGTTGATTTGTAGATTGTACTTGAATCATATTCAAGTCGTATTATTAATAAGACTCAGTCTGAATCAGACAATTAGAAAAGAAATTGAAGTCCTGATTGTTTTGATGTTATCGGCAACCGCTGCTCATAGGCGGCAGGATTTGTATTTTTTTCAAAAACGATTACCGTGTTGATAACACCGTTGTTAAGTTGTCTACCTTAAATAGGCAATCACCTACTTCTCCGGCTCCCTGAGGCTCAAGAGATTGGTCTCTCTTAAACCTATATTTACTAGGGTCCTTATTGTAATTTATAAAACTTGAGGGGCTTTTATATAGAAATACTCTATATAATTTTTAAAATACACCCCAAGTATTTATTTATCGTCTTTAGAGTTGTCATAGATGTAGATTTTATATTTGTGATATTTCTAGTGAAAATAACCTATTTTTCATAATACATGGTATTTAATTGTAATATTGAACTTGTATGGATTTCATGGTATTTTAATATAAAATGATCCTTGTGATTTTAGAAAAAAATTAGAATATTTATATTATTACAAATAGATATTTTAATGATATATATATATATATTTATATAAAAATAAATTTTAATATATATTATATTTCTAGAAATCTTATTTTCTTAAGATTTTCGTATTTTAAATCTATCGAGACCGAATGCTCCTTGTGGAGGTCTGCATCTTGCACTGCTAAGCCCAGGGATGTGCGATAATTCGCACCATCCTAGTCGGGTTCCACAAAATGGGTTGTAGCGGCACTTTGCAAAGATTTATAAAAAATACTTAATCCTTTAGAAAACGGTTTTATTAATTCATGGTATTTATTTGAAATGTTTCGTTTTCCCTTATTCTATATTCCCGAAAGTTATTGTGCTATATTGCATATGAGTGTTGTGAGGAGCTAGGTCATTATCTCATGATCTACTTAAAGGTATAGCAAGTTTGTGATGTTTAAATGTCGAAATGAAACTATATGGTATTTTAGTGAAAAAGTACGGTAAAAGTTACAAAATGAATTAGATTGTCGTGAAACTTGATCAACATGTTTATTAATGTTTAATAGTCAACATGTAAGAGTTTTGTGTGAAAGTATTTAAGAAAATGTTGGATTTTTAGAAAGAACCGAATCGGAAATCGGTTTAACACCGATTCCGTCGGGTTTTGGAATTTCGTATTTTTAGAACAAGATTAGAGAAGAGGGTGGGGGACTTACGGGTTTAGAAGTTAGGGATGAGGAAGAGGATATGGGAGGAGGCACCGGTGCGTCGTTTCGTCGCCGGGAACTCCGAGGGTTGTCGTTGGAATTTCGCCGAAGCATTTACCCTTCGCTATTCAAAAAGTACACTAAGCTTCTAGTAATTTTCTTGAGAGTTTTGCTCAGAATTTTAGAGTGAGGGGGGTTTGTGTAGCGGTTGCATTTATAGGGTAAGGCTAGGGTTAGGGTAGGTGAAAGGTTTAATTGAAAAGAATATAATAAAATGTAAGAAAATGGAGTAATTGGTGTTTTAAAGGGGCTCTGTTACTGGTCTGCACATTTAAACTATACAGGAGTACAGGGGAGATGAAAAGCCCAAACTTTCATGTTGAGGACTCGGCGGTCCGGCCGAGTCCGGCCGGCGGCGGCGGCCCGAGTCGGCCGAGTCGCCGGCCGATTCGGCCGATTCCGGCCGCCGTTGGCTTCCCCGATGCTTCAATAACCCCTGGGATAGTTAGTTTATTTAGTGTAGTGGGGTTTTTGTGAATTATGCACGTGTAAACCCTTGGTATTCTAAAAATTCAAAATAAAACAATATTAAAAATAATGTGGGATATGGAATTTGAACTCTGGTGGCTTGGTTCAGCAGTGCAAAGTCTTACCAATGAGCTACAAGCTCCTTCTTATAATTAATTAGCAAAACAAATGTTTATGGTATCTATAGAAAATGTAAATACCCCAAGTATACGTTAATTTTTAAATAAATTTTTGTACACTAAAATTGGAGTTTTTACTGTAAGTCTATGTAACCTACCCCGGTACTTACGGGAAGGCGGAAATAGTAAAAATCAAATTTTTATCACAAGAGAACATAGGATAACCATGAAAGATCTTTGCTAAACAAAAACTAACAAACAATCTACGAGTTCTAACTACTAGGCTAGAAGGTCATACCTAGTTCTTGAAATCCTTCTCTTCTTGTTGTGGTCCTCCTTGATGTGAGCTCCTTGGAGTGGTGTAGATGGCTTCTCCTCTTCGTCTTCTCTTTGCCAAAGAAGGATCCACCCGAAGGCCTCTACCTTGAGCTCTTACCTCAACAAAGAAGTAACTAGAGTGCTTGGCTTGCTAGACTAAGAACCCTAGAGTCAGTAGAGAGGTGGTTTGATGGTTTGATCTCACAAAGCTCATATTTTTCAACTCATGAAACAAGAGAGCTTTTGAGAGAGGAAGAGGAGAGAGCTTTTTAAGAGAGAGAAAGAGCAGGAGAGAATGAGAATAATATGAACCTTGCTCTCATATGAACCAAAAAGAATAATGAAAATTTTAATTAGGATAAATTGTCATGGTTGATGTTGATTTGACCCTTATCATATCATAATAAATGCCAAGCATGCTCACAAAAAAATATCCAAGTCAACATGGGTCAACTTGGTCAAAGGGTCAAACCTAATTAACCATGATACAATTATCACTAATTAAAACTCATTAATCAATTTCCTCAATCTCATTATGGTTTTAATCAAGTCAATGGTCAAAACCCTAATGAGGTTCCTCCGCCTCTGTCAACTGTGTATACACACCCACATCCGTGTTCCGAGGAACAAGAACACTATGAGACAAGATCAATCCCAAAAAAAATACTAGGATCTGGCTTAAACCAAAGCCCGCTAGTAATAACTGCCCGAACACCAAACGTGCACAAGTGCGCGTATGTGAACGAACCCCGTCGTAAAACCATACGCCCTCTACTTTGTTGTGCCTAAATGTGAACAACCCTCTCTGTAGGACTCTAAAGACTCGACACTACGCTGGCAGTGAGTTTAACCACAGGCCGCAAGCGGTACTAGCTGTACGTAATGGTCCCCAGGTAGATGCCGATAAGAAGACCGATGAGGTGAACCCATCCGAACTCCTACTAAGCCTGAATGTGACAATCTCCGTACAGTCCGGTCCGTTCGTCTAAGAGTATCGCATGTTGGGCCTCGGGGGCGGTAAACGTCAGTCCCCTAATAGCGGTACAAGTCGTGTCGGAGTGTAGCCCAGAACACCCTGAGAAAATACTGGAAACACTACCAGTAAATATCGCTTGCCCTGGCAAGAGACTTTGTGTAATGGCTCTCCTAGACACAGCGCGATATCAACTCCCAATACCGGGAGAGACGAATCCTGTCTAACCGTCACTGCCTCCAAGTGCTTCGGGAATGCACCCAACTACTACCTGTTTGCATGACTCATTTGAGCCGTGGTAGGGTAGTAATCTAAGAACAGTGGGAACACACTCGAGGCGAAGTGACAGTGTCAAGTCAATGGACTAAGCTGTACTCATGTCACCTGGGAACTGATAACTGACGATAGGTATAGTACCAACCAACAGTTCACGACGAGTCCTGTCCAGTGTACTCGTAACCTAACGAGCACCTGCATACTATCTCCAGTACGATGTACTAATGGATGTGGGACAGACCATCTCCTCTGCTGGGATGAGAAGCGTATACGCTAGTCTACTCCGGAGTATCGATGCCCCGTCTTGATAATCCTACGACTAGAGACCTGTATAAGGATGTGCTTGTAGATTACCCAGCCCCCACTAGTGTGACTGCCATCATAACACTGGTGATCAAGCAAAGATCCTCAGGGCTCCACTAATATGTATAAGCGATATGCTAAAACAAACACAAGCACATATTTAAGTAGAAACAAACCAAGTAGCATACTACCATTTTGAGCAAGATTGTCTATACAACTGTGAATATCGCAAGCTTCCATTAAGTAATATACAAACTAGTATGATACAGTAATGGCCTCTAGGGCATATACACTAACAATCTCCTACTTGCACTAGGGCCATGTACTGGCGTATCGAAGACCTATCATCTCGATCAGCCGCTCGAGCTAAGTCTGGGGTATGGCCTTCGTGAGTGGATCTGCAGTGTTATTCTCTGAATCTACTCTCCTCATCTCGATCTCCCGGTGATCTACGATCTCCCTGATCAGGTGGTACCGCCTCAAAATGTGTCTGGACTTCTGATGGGACCTGGGTTCCTTCGCTAAAGCTATAGCACCGTTGTTGTCACAATACAACGGTATTGGATCAACAATGGTAGGAACCACCTGAAGCTCTGTAAGGAACATCTTCATCCAGACAACTTTCTTTGCGGTATCGCAAGCAGCTATGTACTCCACTTCCATAGTTGAGTCAGCAACGGTTTCTTTCTTAGAGCTCTTCCAGCAAACCGCCCCTCCATTGAGGGTAAAGACATAACCCGACTTGGACTTGGAGTCATCCTTGTCACTCTGGAAGCTGGAGTCAGCAAAAGCCTCGATCTGGAGGTCTTTTCCGCCATACACCAAGAACATCTCCTTAGTCCTTCTCAGGTACTTGAGAATATTCTTTACTGCTATCCAGTATTTCTCCCCTGGGTCCGACTGATACCGGCTTACAACGCTCAATGCGTATGCTACATCTGGTCTGGTACACAATATCGCATACATTATAGAGCCTACCGCAGATGCGTAGGGTATAGATAACATACGAGCCCTTTCCAAATTAGTCTTGGGAGACATCTCTTTGGAGAGGGTGATTCCGTGACAAGCCGGTAGATTACCGCGCTTTGAATCTTCCATACTGAATCGTTTCAGTATGGTGTCGATGTACCTGGACTGCGAAAGTCCTAACATCCTCTTAGATCTATCACGATAGATCTGGATCCCCAGAATGTGGTTGGCATCGCCCATGTCCTTCATGGAGAACCTTTGTGACAAGAATCCTTTGACTGACTGTAGCATAGGAATGTCATTTCCTATTAAGAGAATGTCATCCACGTACAAGACGAGAAATACCACAATTCTCCCTACAACCTTACTGTAAATGCATGGTTCATCTGGATTTTTGATAAAGTCAAATTTTTTGACAGTATCATCAAAGCAGATGTTCCAACTCCGCGATGCCTGCTTTAGTCCATAAATGGACTTAAGCAACTTGCATACTTTACCGCTGCTCCCATTCTGAATGAAACCCTCCGGCTGATCCATATAGACGCACTTTTCAAAATTTCCATTTAGAAAAGCCGTCTGTACGTCCATCTGCCAGATCTCATAATCGTAGAAGGAAGCAATAGCAAGAAAGATCCGAATGGATTTGAGCATAGCCATTGGAGGAAAGGTTTCGTCATAGTCCAAACCAGGTCTTTGACGAAAACCCTTTGCAACAAGTCTAGCTTTATAGGTTTCAACCTGCCTATCTACATGGATCTTCTTTCTGAAGATCTATTTGCAGCTTACGGGTTTTATCCCTTCTGGAGCAATGTCCAAAGTCCAAACTTTGTTGGTGTACATGGAATCCATCTCGGTCCGCATTGCATCCAGCCATTTCACTGAGTCACCACTCTGAATGGCTTGCTGGAAGCTAGTAGGCTTATTATTTTCAATGATGCAATCCTCTCGATCCCCGTCTATGAGAAAACCGTAGTATCTCTCGGGTGGATGAGACTGCCTACTACTCCTGCGGAGTGGCGCTGGAATGTCCGGTTCTTCTAAAACCTCTGGTTCTACCAAGCTTTCAGTCATAGTTTGTGCTTCTGGAATTTCTTCCATATCTATTGCTCTCCCACTTGTTTCCTTTTCTAAAAACTGATGTTCCAGAAAGTGGGCATGACGAGAAACAAAAACCTTTTGTTCCTCTGCGTAATAGAAAAGATACCCCCTGGAGTTCTTTGGTATCCCACAAACTTAAACAGTACTGAGCGTACCTCGAGTTTATCCGCATGCTGCTTTTTAACAAAAGCTGGACATCCCCATATCTTTAGATATTGAAGATAGGGTTTCTTCCCACACCACATCTGATATGGTGTGGTTGGCACAGTCTTGGAGGGAACCTTGTTCAGAAGATATGCAGCTGATTCTAGTGCATAACCCCCGAAAGATCGCGGTAACTCAGCCTTACTCATCATGGAACGAACCATATCCAATAGGGTTCGATTCCACCTTTCAAATACACCGTTGTGTTGTGGTGTGTATGGAGGAGTAAGCTGAGAGAGATTCCATTCTCTTTTAAGTAGTCTAGAAACTCGGCACTTAAGTATTCACCACCTCGATCAGATCTCAGTGTCTTGATACTTTTGCCTGTTTGTTTTTCTACTTCATTCTTACATTCCTAGAATTTTTCAAAGGCCTCGGATTTATGCTTCATCAAGAAGATATGTCCATACCTGGAGAAATCATCCGTAAAAGTAATGAAATAGGAAAAACCACTTTGTGCATGTGTAGATATTGGACCGCATATATCGCTGTATACAAGTCCCAATAGCTCGCTTGCCCTTACTCCGTGTCCAGTGAACGGAGTCTTTGTCATCTTTCCTATGAGACAAGATTCATAAGTGGCATAAGATTGATATTCGAACGGATCCAAATATCTCTCTTTATGTAACTTTGTTAACCGTGTCTCATTGATGTGACCCAGTCTACAATGCCATAAGAAAGCCTGATTTAATTCCGTAGACTTTCTTTTAAGTGTGTTCTGGACATTGAAAACCTGAGCTTGATTCTATACGTATATGCCGTTTTCTAATGTACCTGACCCAATCAGAACTTGATTTAGGTGGATGTGGACCACATCGCTTACAAAAGTAAAATCATATCCTTCCTTAGAAAGTAAGGATACAGAATTGATATTACAAGCTAGACTAGGTACATACAAACAGTTATGCAGAATCAATATCTGCCCACTTGTCAATCCAAGGTGATATTCCTCTACGGATTCAGCGTCCACGCTCATTCCGTTAGCAAACCTGAGAGTCATATCACCTAACCTGATAACTCTACGGTTTCTTAAAGTCTGTAATGAATTACAGATGTGAGATCCTGATCCGGTATCTAGTACCCAGGAAGTAGAGTTAATTGACATACAGTTTTCTATTACAAACACATCTGAAGCCGAAGCCACAACATGCTTCAAATCCTGGCTACTGGCTTTCAAAGCCCTGCAATCCTTCTGCCAATACCATTTTCCGTAACAATAAGAACGTCCCTCCTTCACTACATCTAGTCCCAAAACTTTTGCCCTTCCCTTTCCTTCCACTTCCCTGGTTTCCTTCAGGGTGTAAGTAGAGGGTAGAGACTGTAGAATAAAGTCAGTATTTGACCCGTTCTTCAACGTGGTCTTCAGATCCGTGAGCTCATCAAAATAGCTAGTCTCTGTAAGGACGTTGTCCCCTACAGAAGACCCGACAGCCAACCTCGCTTGAAGCAATTCGTTCGAGGTCTCATATCTTGTGATACGAGATTGCTCTCCATATAAATCTTTGTTATGGGGGAAGACAGAAACTAAGTCCATCTTCTCGTGCTGCCTCTGGTATGCACCATCAACTGAGGCCAACACGAGGCACTTGGAATTCGCACAGTCCTTTTTCGATGTCTTACAGATATCATCATCCGTGACGGTGGAAACTGGACCTGAGACGGCAGGGATTTGAGTAGTGAAGAGGTGTTCCAGCTTGTCATGGGTAATGGACATCTGGACAGACCTTTGCCAGCCACTACAGTCAGATTCAGTCATTTTATTATCTAAATGTAACCTATGTCTGGTCACTGGGTCGCTGCAATTAAGAGAGAGAGAAGAAAACACTTAGCATGATACTCTTGCAAGTTTAGATTGGTTTTTAGTTTATCTAAATAGGATGACTCCCACTGTTTCTCGAATCCTTCCTCAAACCATAAAAGAAGAACTAGTCGGGATTGATCTCTCCTTACAATACTTGCTTAACCGTTCAGTCAAGCCGGTGTCGGTACTTCGAGGGAGGTTTTACGACGCTTTCGCGAAGTTCCTTAATTAAATAACATCTTTTCCCTGTGGGCGTAGCCCCGCTAACACCTTTCTAGACACCTACTTGGTTTATAGCATTGATCGTTAAGAGAGAAAATTTTCTCAGGAGTAGCATATACTCACAGTAGGATCGGGATCCAAATATCATTGTGTGATAAAGATAATGGAATCCTACCAAAATTATTACACTCCAAATGGTATGCAACACTAGCAAGTTTCAGTTTCTTTAGAAACTCCCGATGTGTATTTTTGCCCCATGCTCTTATGACCTTGACGAAGGCCAACATATCATAAGTCACATGTCAAGTTCTACTCGTCATTATCCAGGTTAATTTGAACCCACCCGTACATACCCTTGACGAAGGCCAAAATAGCAGTACGACTGTCCCAAACCAACGCATATATCTATGCAATAGATAAATATTCGGCAGCTACCAATCACTATGCCTTGGCGAAGGCCAAAATACATAGCTTGAATATTACTGAATATTTAACCGAAATGACGGAGGGATACGAATGGTTTTGGCGAAACCGCGAACGTAGTGAACTTGATATAATCGAAGGAACCTGATAGCTTTTAAAAAGAGTGGTTTAAGCTCCGCGTTTTAAAAGTTTTCTGTTTTTGAAAAAAACCGAGTGGTTTTGAAATTGTTCCAACGATTCAGCTTTGGTTTATTTTCTTTGCATTAATATAATACGTCCCATCAATTAATCCTACCATTGCAGAAAACAACGAAAATATGATGTACGCTTATGCCATCCGCATTCGCCACTGGGCCCCGTCATCACCGGTTAGGTTACTTAACTAACGACAGAGCGGGGGCTGGACTAGCGCGGATGCAAAACATAAGCAACGCCTACTAGATATCATATATAGATATAAACATTTATCAGATGCAATGATAGCCTTTTCAGATCACAGGTGAACACATTGGATATGCTAGGAATCCGCGTTTCGTTCGAGCCTGCAACGAAAGACGGATTACACGGTCGCGATGAACAGCCAAACCCCACCCTAGACCCCTACGGGTGCGGCAAACTACCCGCCAAATACCCGAAATGAAGCAGCCTCCCTCAACAACGTGAGTAGGCCACTCAGCACTTCAAAGTACCCGGTAGTTTGTGTACCCCACTTGGGTCTATCCTAGAAGCAAAAACAGTAAAAGAAATAATATACAGTGGTGGCTACAACCTCAACCAGGATGTGCGACCATGAAATAATATTACATCAAATTCCAAATATTACATTGAATGAAAAATGAAAACCCTCATCTCACATCCCCGGCTATTCATCGCGACGATCTAACAAGTTCATATCCACAAACTAACATCATAGATCACAGATATGTACAACCCCTACTAATCGACGTATAGCGATTAGTAGACGTTCAGTACATATATCACATTACAGATATAATCCAATTAGCTAAAGTTTATAGAATTTCGATCAAAAACTGTATTTGAATCTACCCCAAGTAAAATCCAGTACTCTGACAAATCTGGGCAGAAACAAAACTTTCGAGAATACACAAAACCAACACAGAGAACCCCAGAAGAAATTTGGTGCGCAGCCGAGTTGACTCGGCCGCGGATCCGCGGCGTATCGCTTAGATCGGCCGTGGATCCGCGGTCTTATGAGCGATTCAGGCGCCCAAATTTCTACAGTTTTCTCTAAAAAGCCTGCTTGTATTTTTCATGTCACTGAATATATTTTTAGGCCTGTTTTAAAAATCGACAGAAAATACAAGTTTCGGTGTGTTTTCGGGATTTTTCCGTGATCGAAGTTCTAACGACTTTGCTAACATGTTAGTTGTTATTTAGCTAGGCTCTGATACCACTGTAAGTCTATGTAACCCGCTCCGGTACTTACGGGGAGGCGGAAAGAGTAGAAATCAAATTTTTATCACAAGGAAATATAGACTAACCATGAAAGATCTTTGCTAAACAAAAACTAACAAACAATCTACGAGTTCTAACTATTAGGTTAGAAGGTTATACCTAGTTCTTAAACTCCTTCTCTTCTTGTTGTGGTCCTCCTTGATGTGAGCTCCTTGGAGTGGTGTAGACGGTTTCTCCTCTTCGTCTTCTCTTTGCCAAAGAAGGATCCACCCGAAGGCCTCTACTTTGAGCTCCTACCTCAACAAAGAAGTAACTAGAGTGCTTGGCTTGCTAGACTAAGAACCCTAGAGTCAGTAGAGAGGTGTTTTGATGGTTTGATCCCACAAAGCTCATGTTTTTCAACTCATGAAACAAGAGAGATTTTGAGAGAGGAAGAGGGAGAGCTTTTTAAGAGAGAGAAGGAGCAAGAGAGAATGAGAATAATATGAACCTTGCTCTCATATGAACCAAAAAGAATAATGAAAATTTTAATTAGGATAAATTGTCATGGTTGATGTTGATTTGACCCTTATCATATCATAATAAATGCTAAGCATGCTCACAAAAAAATATCCTAGTCAACATGGGTCAACTTGGACAAAGGGTCAAACCTAATTAACCATGATACAATTATCACTAATTAAAACTCATTAATCAATTTCCTCAATCTCATTATGGTTTTAATCAAGTCAATGGTCAAAACCCTAATGAGGTTCCTCCGCCTCTGTCAACTGTGTATACACACCCGCATTCGTGTTCCGAGGAACACGAACACTATGAGACAAGATCAATCCCAAAAAAAATACTAGGATCTGGCTTAAACCAAAGCCCGCTAGTAATAACTGCCCGAACACCAAACGTGCACAAGTGCACGTATGTGAACGAACCCCGTCGTAAAACCATACGACCTCTACTCTGTTTTGCCTAAAGGTGAACAACCCTCTGTGTGGGACTCTATAGACTCAACACTACGCTGGCAGTGGGTTTAACTATAGGCCGCAAGCGATACTAGCTGTATATAACGGTCCCCCGGTAGATGCCGATAAGAAGACCGATGAGGTGAACCCATCCGAACTCCTACTGAGCCTGAATGTGACAATCTCCGTACAGTCCGGTCTGTTCGTCTAAGAGTATCGCATGTTGGGCCTAGGGTGGCGGTAAACGTCAGTCCCCTAATAGCGGTACAAGTTGTGTCGGAGTGTAGCCCAGAACACCCTGAGAAAATACTGGAAACACTACCTGTAAATCTCGCTTGCCCTGGCCAGGGACTTTGTGTAATGGCTCTCCTAGACACAGCGTGATATTAACTCCCAATACCGGGAGAGACGAATCCTATCTAACCATCACTGCCTCTAAGTACTTCGGGACTGCACTCAACTACTACCTGTTTGCACGACTCATTTGAGCCATGGTAGGGTAGTAAACTAAAAACAGTGGGAACACACTCGAGGCGAAGTGGCAGTGTCAAGTCAATGGACTAAGCTGTACTCATGTCACCTGGGAACTGATAACTGACGATAGGTATAGTACCAACCAACAGTTCCCGACGAGTCCTGTCCAGTGTACTCGTAACCTAACGAGCACCCGCATACTATCTCCAGTACGACGTACTAATGGCTGTGGGACAGAACATCTCCCCTGCTGGAATGAGAAGCGTATACGCTAGTCTACTCTGGAGTTTCGATGCCCCGTCTCGATAATCCTACGACTAGGGACCTGTATAAGGATGTGCTTATAGATTACCCATCCCCTACTAGTGTGACAGCCATCACAACGCTGGTAATCAAGCAAAGATCTTAAGGGCTCCACTAATATGTATAAGCGTTATGCTAAAAGAAACACATGCACATATTTAACTAGAAACAAACCAAGTAGCATACTACCAATTTGAGCAAAATTGTCTATACAACTGTGATCTGTAGGGTTTTGAGAAAATGAGAGATTATGGTTATGAAAAGTCAAAGGAAGGGTCGGCTTGTATTTATAGGGGGTATATTTTGGTTATTTGTAAAAAGCCCCTCTTAAAGAGAGGAAATTATTTGTAATTTTTATTTTTATTTTATTAAATCTGGAAATTTACAAAAATACCCTAAATTTTTTTTTTCTTCAAATTTTCATTTTTTTAATTTTGTTTTTATATAATTACAAATGATATATACCCCCAAACTTGTTTGAAACAGTGTTTTGGCTAGATAATCGAAATTTAAGGGTAGATGGAGAAAGATCAGTCAATGTAGATCGGTTCCTGCAAAAACAGGAGTTCCTCCGAAGCGTCCGCAGTGAGGAACGGTTTAAATCGATGTCCGTTCACTTTAAACAGTGAACCATCCTCCGGTTCTTCTAGATCGACCGCACTGTGCGGATATACGGTGCGTACCAAAAATGGCCCTTTCCATCGAGATTTGAGCTTGCCGGGATGGAAACGTAACCGAGTGTCGTAAAGTAAAACCTGTTGGCCAGGTTTGAAAGTCTTGCGCATAAGGTGTTTATCGTGGAACACCTTCGTTCGGTTTTTAACAACTACTGCCTTCTCATAGGCTTCATCCCGCAGCTCGTCTAATTAGTTCAATTGCAGCTTTCTATTGCTGCCCGCATCTCCCAAAGATAGATCAACTCTTTTATTGCCCAAAATGCCTTATGCTCTATTTCAACTGGAAGGTGGCAAGCCTTTCTATAAACAAGCCTGTATGGAGACATACCAAGATCGGTCTTATAGGCAGTGCGGAATGCCCAAAGGGCATCAATCAGTTTTGATGACCAATCTTTATAGTTTTTGGAAACCGTTTTCTCCAATATCTGTTTAGTCTGCCGATTCGAAATCTCGGCTTGCCCATAAGTTTGGGAATGATATGACGTTGACAGCTTGTGAGTAATAGAGTATTTTCGCATTAAGGACTCGAAAGTCCTATTACAAAAGTGAGATCCATTATCACTGATAATCGCGTGAGGATGTCCAAACCGAGAAAAAATGTTTTCTTTGAGAAATCTAACGATAACTTTGTTGTCATTAGTTCGGCTGGGCACAGCCTCGACCCATTTTGAAACATAGTCAACAGCAAATAGAATATACATGTTCCCAAAAGAGTTGGGAAATGGTCCCATAAAGTCTATCCCCCAAACATCAAAAATTTCAACAACCAAAATTGGTTGGAGCGGCATTTCATTTCTCAGAGTTATCCGGCCCAAGTGTTGGCACCGGGAGCATGTCATGCAGTATTCGTATGCGTCTTTAAAAAGTCATGGCCAGTAGAAGCCACCCTGCAAGATTTTTTCTGCTGTCTTTTTTAGGCCAAAATGCCCGCCACATGCTTGATCGTGGCAGAATGACAGCACGCTCTTAAACTCGTTGTCGGGGACACACCGACGAATGATTTGGTCGGAACAGTATTTGAAGAGATACGGTTCATCCCAGTAAAAATGTTTTACTTGGGACAGGAATCAGAGTCTGTCCTGATTCGACCAATCATTTAGTATCAGTCCGGTGGCCAAATAATTTACGATATCAGCGAACCAAGGTTCGCATGACACGGTTAAGAGTTGTTCATCTGGAAAACGTCTTTAATAGGAATTTGAAGTGTAGGCGTAGAAGGGAGGCGTGAAAGGTGGTCGGCGACTACGTTTTCGCATCCTCTCTTGTCTCTTATGACAAGGTCAAACTCTTGTAGCAAGAGGATCCAACGTATCAGCCGAGATTTAGCATCCTTCTTCGCGAAAAGATGGCGAAGAGCTGAGTGGTCCGTGTAAACGATGACTGGAGAGCCGATTAAATAGGGCCTGAACTTTTCTAGTGCAAACACAACAGCTAAGAATTCTTTTTCAGTTGTTGTGTAATTCAATTGGGCCTCGTTTAATGTTCGACTAGCGTAATAAATTACATGTGACATCTTATTTATATGCTGTCCAAGGACAACACCAATAGCGAAATCAGATGCATCGCACATAATTTCAAATGGATGCGTCCAGTCAGGAGATGAAAGGATGGGAGCGGAAATAAGTATGTTTTTCAACGACTCGAACGCCTTCATACAGCTTGAGTCGAAATCAAAAGTGGTTTCCTTGGCCAACAAAAGAGTCAAGGGTCTAGCTATCTTGCTAAAATCCTTGATGAACCATCTATAGAAACCGGCATGGCCAAGGAAGGCTCGAATGTCTTTGACGCACTTGGGAGGAGGAAGATTGGAAATGACTTCAATCTTAGTTTTATCAACCTCAATGCTATTTTGCGAGATGATATGTCCTAAGACAATACCCTCTCGTACCATAAAGTGGCATTTCTCCCAATTTAAAGTGAGGTTCTTATCCCTACACTGGGTAAGAACTGCGTCTAAATGTAGCAAACACTTATCAAAGGAGTCGCCGAAAATGGAGAAATCATCCATAAAAATCTCCAAAATTTTTTCCACCATGTCGGAAAAATGCCCATCATACACCGCTGGAAAGTAGCGGGTGCATTGCATAATCTAAAGGGCATGCGACGGTAAGCGAATGCACTGAAAAGACAAGTAAATGTTATAAGTCTACGGTAGCGCTCCGGCCGTCTGTCCGAGGCCAAAATGCGGAAACGAAAACTTTTTCTAAACTTAAAACCGGCGCTATCGTATACTTTAAACCCGGATTGAACCATTAACCTACAACTAGCTAACTAGAGAAGGGTTGGAAAGGCTATACCGATCGATCCGTGTCCTTCGGTCTTTGGCCACCATCCCAAGCTCCTCGCGGCATCTCCGATCTCCGGTCTCCTCGTCGGAAAGGGCACCATATCTTCGAGTCTTTTTACGGGCTCCCTCTTCGTCCGAAGCAACTCGGACACGAAGTTTGCTAGCCGACGTGTCCAAGATGATGTAGAGAATGTGTGTGATCACTTTGTCTCTTGCATCCATTGAATTTCAACGCATGAGAGTGTATGGATGGAGGTTGAAGATGAAGCCATTTATGGATATGGTGAGCTATAGGAAAAAAAAGAAGAGGAGCCTTTTCTTTCTTTTGTTGTATGATGATAAAATGAGAGAGTGATATGAAACAATACAAGAGATAGCTCTCATATGGCTGCCCTTCTCTCTCTCCTTATCATTTCAACTCACAAATCCATCAAATAATGTGACATTTGCACAAGAAATGAGACCATGAGTCACCTATAAAGTACATGTCTCATTTAATGCACAAAATGATGACTTAAGCTCATAATTTCCATTTGTAAACATTAACCCAAATGTTTACAACAATAAAAAGATACGACAACATCTAAAGTAAACTCGTGACGGATCACAAGGATACCACTCACCTGTATATACATACCTGCATCCGCATTCCGACCGAATGCGAATACGATGAGACTAAAGTAATCCAACAATTCTAATACTAGGATCCGGTTTAAACCAAGGCCCACTAGTATGATCCGCCCGATCATGATCCGTGCACTACTGCACGTATATGATCGAACCCTGCCATATATCTTATGGCTTCTACAACGTTTCGCCCGAAACTTGAGAAACTGTCTGTGGGGGACTCTAAAGACTCGTCAATACTTTGGCTGTGGATTTAACCACTAGCACGTCAGTGGTACTAGCTGTACGTAACGGGCTACCAGGTATTGACCAAAAGGGAGGTCGATGAGTGAACTCATCCTGACACCCTGCTGAGCCTGTAAGTGACAATATCCGTACAGTCCGGTCCGTTCGTCTATGAGCATCACATGTCGGGCCTAGGGGGTTGGTAAAAGTCAGACCCCCCAAAGCGGTACAAGTCATGTCGGAGTGTAGCCCAGAACACCCTGAGATACTACTGGAATACCTACCAGTAAATCTCCTATCTTGGCCAAGGACTTCGTGTAATGGCTCTCCTAGACACAGCACGATCTCACCCCCAATACCGGGAGAGACGAAACCCCTCTCGATCCGCTCACTGCCTCCATGTGGCTCAGGACCGTACCCAACTAAAACCTGTTTGCAAGACTCCTTTGAGCCGTGGTAGGGTAGTAATCAAAGCACAGTGGGAACTCACACGAGACAAATGACGATCTCAGGTCGATGAACTAACATGTACACATGTCACCAGGGAACTGCTATCTGACGTCTGGTATAATACCAACTAGTATGTTCCCGGCGAGTCCTGTATGGTGTACTCATAACCTAATGAGCACCTGTATACATCTTAGGTGATCCAACTGACACCAATGGCTTGTGAGACCGGCCACCGCCCCTCGTCGGGGTCTCGATTCTATACACTAGTCTACTAATGGAGTATCGATGCCCAGTCTCGAAACTCCCACAACTAGGGACCACTTTAAGGTTGTGCTTATAGATCCCAGCTCCCACGTATATGATCGCCATCATACTACTGGCCGTCAAGCAAGAATCCTATGGGCTCTATCAGAATGCAATAGTGACCTGTAATGTCACCTAAAGCTGTACACGATGATAAAGATAAACCAGATAGCATACTATCATCTTGAGTAAGACTGTCCTACCGGTATAGGTCCTCCCTCAATCATTGCAATCACGTTCTTGTGATCCAATAATTGACTCTGAGGGCACTATATCTAACAATCTCCCACTTGCACTCAAGGTTAATTATTGCGATGTCGCATACTCACAGCCCGTGTGATACCGAACACCCAACTCCTCTACTAATCAGTCTCACAAAGCCCGTTTGCGAAACTATTGCGTTCGAGGAATAACCTCAGTGAGTCGATCCGCCCCGATGTTTCTTTCTATGTCTCTCTTTATCTCAAGTTCGCGGAGAAAGCCATCTCCTGAAATGAGCAATACCTGTCTTAGAATATATCTGGATATCTGATAGGACCTAGCTCATAAATGAACTCCAAATCCAAACTTCTTAGACTGTATCGTCAACTGAACTTAATCAGTATCCTGCGCCATACCTCCCTCAGTGTCCGCTTGGATCACCTGTCCAAACCACTGCCCCTCGTTAGAGGGAAAACTATAACTCTGACAGTCACTCTGTCATCCAGGTCATCTTGGAAGCCTGGAATGATAACCGTCTCCTAAAAGAGGCTGTTGTTATCATATCCCTAGAACATCCACTTATGTTCTAAAACTGCTTCCGAACGTTTCTCCAGGATAGGATTAATATCAACTTATTGTATCTAGTGCCAAAAATAACGTCTGGTGTGGTACTTGACATTTCATGATTGACTCAATTGCCTAAGCAAGTGATCTGCCAATCATGCACATCCCTCTCCCCTTTAGTCTGTAAGACATCTTTAGAGAGGGTGACTACATCACCTGCAGGTAAACTACCGTGCCAGGAGTCATCCATTCTAAAACACCTGTAGAATGCTGTATAAGTACCCATATTGGGAAACTACCCAAATCTAGATCTAAAACCATAGATCTAGTAACCAGAATGTCTGATATTATATCCATATCCTATGTGGAGAAACCATTGTGTGACAACCAAAATATAACCGATCGTAGTATAGGATTTTCACTTCCTACTATGTGTATGTCATCCATGTACCAGGACATCACATCCTACTACCTTCTTAACAGATCCATCCTCTTTTCTGATGAAGTCAAACTTATGACTGTCACATCAGAAATAGATGATCTATCTCCGCTATATCCGCTTTAGTCCATAAATAGACATAAGCTACTTGTCCACTATGCTTCCGCTGCTCCCACTGACTATGACAACCCTCTGGCAGAGTCATATACACGTACACTTCTAAAGCTAGTTTAGAACGACACTATACTCATCCTCCTGTCAGGTCTCACAGTCTGGAACAACAGCAATGGTAAGTCTGGGTAAACAAGAACCTCCCTGTCACCGTCCTTGAGGCTACCGGAGTACCACTCGGGTGCCTGAGGTTACCCACCATATCTGTGGAGTGGCTAATGGAATGTCAATCCAGATTGAATGTTTAGGTCCAATTAAATTTTCATGCGGTTTTGGAATCACCTCTAGTTCTACCATACTCCCACTACTGTTTTCTTAAAAAAATCCATTTTACTAAAACCGTGGCGAGTCAAGAACAATATCACTATTGATCTTCAAGATGGTAGAAATTCAACCCTCGTCATAACCCGGGTCAACCCACAAACAACCATTACAGAAACGTGCCTTGAGTTATCCAAAGTCTAGTTTTAAGCATAAGCCGGACAACTCCCCGTACCTTAACATTGTTAAGATATGAACTATTCTATATCCAATATAGAAACAGAGGCACTGATTTAATTGGAACCAAATTCAAATCATGCAGCTGTCTCCAGTGCATGTCAACTAAATGGAGAGAGGCCGATCAACATTACTCAAATTAGGAATGCTTCCAATTATGAGTAACCTGAAAGCGAAGCAAGTTCTCTTAATCATTACTATTAACTGAATACCATACACAAGTATCTACATCTTTGATCACCTTGAAGAATCTTGATACTTGCAACGCTTGGTTCTCTACTTTATTCTTATACCTATAACTTCTCAAAACTTGGACCTTGCATTTCTACGAAACACATGTCTAAGAACTAGAGAAGTCATAAGTAAATAGAATATAGTACGAGTATCAACCCCTCTGTCCTCATGGACACTGGACAACATACAATACTTTGTATAAGTCCCCTGAGTCTAATAACTCATTCCCTGTGTGTCGTAGGTTGAAAACTGTACTTATGGTTAAGAAGAATTACACCGTTGTTTAATACTCCTTACCTAACCATCCACTGATATAGGTAAATGTCATAGACATAATTTCAAAAAGTTATATCTTACTTTATAAAAATAAACATACAGATATATCAATTTGAAATTGGTGCATAACAACAGATATTCAAAACTAAATATTTGCCGTCCGGCAAACAACCCAGGCGATTTCCTTAAATATCACCAGTTACAACGAATCACGATATAATGAGGATGATCACCGAATTTACAATATCTTACTCCCACTCATCATCTGTAAAACCATACAGATGTAAGAATCAAATCTGGTAAATACATACCCTGGAGCAAGGGCTAATTGGAAAATCAGTTTTCTTTTAACAATACACAGTGAAACTGAAACATGTAAATGTTTCGAAGGGGTATCCGGGTATTCCTAGTAATGCCTCTTCCATTATCAGATTCACAACTATAACCGTATATTTCTTTGCCATCTCTCCAAATCCCTTTATATTTCTTTAGTCATTACCTTCTGTACACCCCTTTAGGCTAAATGGTTTTCTTCCCTCCCTACCGTTCGACACCAGCCTATGGTTTGGAAGAAGACTATCTAATAAGCATAATGGGTGTACTCTCATAATCTTAGGAGTACTCGTAACCTGAGAGAAGGTGAAGATAAAAGACAACCGAATAAAACCTTATTCCTATTTCTCCTGAACCAGAATCCATCCCTGAACTGGAACAAGTTCCTTCGAGTTCGTATATAACCATACGATGGAGTATCCAAATAACTGTGGATCTTCGTAGTGATACGGAGTGTCCTGGAGAAATACATAGGTGAAGTAGGAGTGGCGATGAAATACTTGGTTTGGTCGTGAATAGCAGTCGCAGTTTACTTTGCCCTCTTTCTAATCCCTTTATTTGTCTTAACTTATTACCTTCTGTACACCATCGTTAGGCTAATTAGTTTCGTTCATTCCCTACCGTTCGGCACCTGCCTATGGTTTGGAAGAAGACTATCCAATTAGCGTAATAGGTGTACTGTCCTTATCCAAGGAGTACTCGCAACCTGAGAGAGGGTAAAAGGAAAAGACAACTGAATAGTGCTATTCATTTTCTCTAGAACCAGAAACCATCCTCGAATCTGGAATAAGTTCCTTCGAGTTCGTATATAATCATACGATGGTTTTATCCAATGGAAGTGGATGTTCGTAGTAATACGGGGTGTTCTGGAGAAAAGGGTAAAAGTAGGAGTGGCAATGAGGTATACAACTCTGATAATCCAAAAGCCAGTGTTTTAAGAATGTTCGGTCAACTTGGTCACTGAGTCATAGTCAAGGGTCGGGTCATGGTCGCTGCCAAAGAGAGAGAAAAGAAACACTCTGCGTGCACTCTAACCTAGATCAGAATGGTTATCAATTTATCTAATCAGGAAACCTCCCACTGTATCGTCAAATTCTCCTCCAAACCTGAAAGAAGAATTAATCGGGATCACCCGAGGCGTAAACCAACTCATCAGTAGGAATCGGGATCCAACTATCATCGCATGATAACGTGATGGAATCCACTCACGTTATCACACTCTAGAAGGTATGCGCATATCTGGCAAGTTTCAGTTTCTTTAGAAACTCCCGATGTGATTTTTACCCCATGCTCTTATGACCTTGACTTTGGCCAACAAATCATAAGTCACATGTCAAGTTCTACCCGTCATTATCCAGGTTAATTTGAACACACCCGTACCTACCTTTGACTTTGGACAATAAAGCAGTATGATTGTCCCAAACCAACGCATCTATCTATGCAACAGAAAAGTAACAAATAGCTACCATACACTATGCCTTGACTTTGGCCAACAAACATAGCATGAATACTAAGTGCTACCCGTCTGAAATGACGGAGGGCTACGAATGGTTTTTGGTGAAAAACCTTTAACGTAATGAACTTGATATCGCTGAAGGATCCGGATAGCTTTTTATAAAAATATAGTGGCGAAAACCTTTGCTAAAGAGGTCACTCCCGGTGAAGGGATCTCGGATCTTTCCCCGTAGAATGAGGTGCAGGATATTCCAACTGAATACCACGATGCAAAGTAAAAAATAATCGACTATAGTGAAGTTATTACCCTGACGCAAACTTCTGTCCAAGGGGTCACTCCCGGTGAATGGATCCCGGCCTTTGCCTCGTCGACTGAGGTGCTGGATATTCATAACCGAATACCACTGTGCAAAACAAAAGAGAACGTCCTTACAATAACAGCTTTTTGAAAAATGTTCCAACAACATCAGAATAGGTTTGTTTAGCTTGCATTGATCCGAATCAATGCAGTTCCATCAATTAATCAGACCACAAAAGAACGAAAATATGATGTACGTATATGCCATCCGCATTCGCCACTGGGTCCCGTCATCACCCGTTAGGTTACTTAACTAACGACAGAGCGGGGACTGGACTAGCACGGGTGTAAAATATATACAACATCTTAATATATATATCAATATATAATATTCGCTCATGGCGTGATAAAAGCAACATCACAGAAATGTAATAAGCATCACAGAACAATACAGATAATCTGGGATCCCCGGGTTTCATAGAGCCGCTACTGAAATCCGACGTTCCCCTGGTCGTGTGGATAGCCTGTGCAATGAAATCCTAGATCCCTACGGGTGCGGCAAGTTACCCACCAAAAGCTGAAGCGAGGCAGCCCCCTTCAACAAAGTGAATGGATCACCCAGCACTTCACGGAATCCGGTGACTTGAGCACCCCTCCTTGGGTCAACCTATACCCCCTACGAGTGCGGCGAATAGCCCGCCAATTCTAGAGTAAAGCCCCCTCCGTCTCAAAGCCATGAGATGCGGGCCCGTTGCCCTCTATAACCCGGCTATCCGTGCACCCCACTGCGGGGTAATCCTAGTACAGAAAATAAAATATATACAACAGATACATCGACCTCAGCCCGGTCGTACCCCAAAAGAATAATATACAAACAGGCAGTGACGGCAGTCCACATGTCGGACGCTCGCCCCGCAATATCAAATGTACAAATACAACTAAACTACACTACCATTGCAACAAGGCTATCCACCACGACAAATCCGCAACATCACAGCACAACACGGAACATCAAAGTGAATGTCACGTTCGCAAATCCGTCTAAAAGAACTATAGCAATTAGACAAGATTTACCGCTCGAATGACATTCACGGTCATAGATATAAAGTAAGCACTGTGAACTAACATATTTAAAATTTTTGATCGACAAAATTTCCCGAAGTGGGCCCCAAGCACAAATCCAGCACTCAAAATAATCTGGGCCAAAACTAAAAATACCAGAAACCCCAATTCCAAGTCAGAGACCACTGTAGAAAATTTGGTGCAGTGTTGCTACAGTACTGCGGCGGAACTGCGGCCAAAACGTGGGTACGGCCGCGGTTCCGCGGCGCTACAGTGATATATTTCTACAAAATTTCTGCAGTGTTCTTAGAAAAGCCAGCCTGATTTTCTGCAAAACTCAAAATAATTTTTTGACCGAAAAAAATTCGACAAAAACTTCGTTTTTGAAATTGCGGTTTCGGAAATTTTGTTCGATCGATATTTTAAATACGTTAGAACAAGCTAGTAAAGGTTAATGGCGTGGCTCTGATACCATGTAAGTCTACGGTAGCGCCCCGGCCGTCTGTCCGAGGCCAAAATACGGAAACGAAAACTTTTTCTAAACTTGAAACCGGCGCTATCGTATACTTTAAACCCGGATCGAACCATTAACCTACAACTATCTAACTAGAGAAGGGTTGGAAAGGCTATACCGATCGATCCGTGTCCTTTGGTCTTTGGCCACCATCCCAAGCTCCTCGCAGCATCTCCGATATCCGGTCTCCTCGTCGGAAAGGGCACCACATCTTCGAGTCTTTTTACGGGCTCCCGCTTCGTCCGAAGCAACACGGACGCAAAGTTTGCTAGCCGACGTGTCCAAGGTGATGTAGAGAATGTGTGTGATCACTTTTCTCTTGCATCCATTGATTCTCAACGCATGAGTGTGTATGGATGGAGGTTGAAGATGAAGCCATTAATGGAAATGGTGAGCTACAGGAAGAAGAAGAATAGGATCATTTTCTTTCTTTTGTTGTATGATGATAAAATGAAAGAGTGAGATGAAACAATACAAGAGCTAGCTCTCATATGGCTGCCCTTCTCTCTCTCCTTATCATTTCAACTCACAAATCCATCAAATAATGTGACATTTGCACAAGAAATGAGACCATGAGTCAACTATGAAGTACATGTCTCATTTAATGCACAAAATGATGACTTAAGCTCACAATTTCCATTTGTAAACATTAAGCCAAATGTTTACAACAATAAAAAGATACGGCAACATCTAAACTAAACTCGTGACGGATCACAAGGATACCCCTCACCTGTATATACATACCTGCATCCGCATTCCGACCGAATGCGAATGCGATGAGACTAAAGTAATCCAACAAATCTAATACTAGGATCCGGTTTAAACCAAAGCCCACTAGAATGATCCGCCCGATCATGATCCGTGCACTACTGCATGTATATGATCGAACCCTACCATATATCTTACGGCCTCTACAACGTTTCGCCCGAAACTTGAGAAACTGTCTGTAGGGGACTCTAAAGACTCGTCAATAATTTAGCTGTGGATTTAACCACTAGCACGTCAGTGGTACTAGCTGTACGTAACGGGCTACCAGGTATTGACCAAAAGGGAGGTCGATGAGCGAACTCATCCTGACACCCTACTGAGCCTGTCAGTGACAATATCCGTACAGTCCGGTCCGTTCGTCTATTAGCACCGCATGTCGGGCCTAGGGGGTTGGTAAAAGTCAGACCCCCAAAAGCAATACAAGTCGTGTCGGAGTGTAGCCCAGAACACCCTGAGATACTATTGGAATACCTAGCAGTAAATCTCCTTCCTTGGCCAAGGACTTCGTGTAATGGCTCTCCTAGACATAGCGCGATCTCACCCCCAATACCGGGAGAGACGAAACCCGTGCCGATCCGCTCACTGCCTCTATGTGGCTCGGGACTGTACCCAACTAAAACCTGTTTGCATGACTCCTTTGAGCCGTGGTAGGGTAGTAATCAAAGCACAGTGGGAACTCACACGAGACAAATGACGATCTTCGGTCGATGAACTAACCTGTACACATGTCACCAGGGAACTGCTATATGACGTCAGGTATAATACCAACTAGCATGTTCCCGGCGAGTCCTGTCCGGTGTACTCATAACCCAATGAGCACCTGTATACATCTTAGATGATCCAACTGACACCAATGGCTTGTGAGACCGGCCACCGTCCCTCGTCGGGGTCTCGATTGTATACACCAGTCTACTAATGGAGTATCGATGCCCAGTCTCGAAACTCCCACAACTAGGGACCACTTTAAGGTTGTGCTTATAGACCCCAGCTCCCACGTATATGATCGCCATCATACTGCTGGCCGTCAAGCAAGAATCCTATGGGCTCTATCAACGTGCAATAGTGACCTGTAATGTCACCTAAAACTGTACAGGATGATAAAGATAAATCAGATAGCATACTATCATCTTGAGTAAGACTGTCCTACCGATATAGGTCCTCGCTCAATCATTGCAATCACGTGCCTGTGATCCAATAATTGACTCTGAGGGCACTATATCTAACAAATGTGGTCTTGTCTTGGTCTTTTTCGGCGATGGGAACTTGATTATAGCCGGAGTAGCCATCCGAAAAGCATTAAAATTCATGCCCAGCCAATCATTCTAGCATTTGGTCAATGAAATGTAATGGAAAGTGGTCTTTCCGTGTCGCGACGTTGAGTTTTCTATAATCAATGCAAACTCGCCACCCAGTTTGGGTGCGAGTAGGTATTAACTCGTTCGCCTCATTAGTTATGACCGTTATGCCCAATTTCTTTGGGACAACGTGAATGGGGCTAACCCACTGGCTATCAGAGATAGGGTAAATGATACCTGATTGATTCGTTTCCATGTCGTGTTTAGAATATTTCACAACCAATGAAATTTATACCGCAATCAATTGACGGTGTCTATTGTAGTTTCGTCAATGAGAACGGATCGTCCACTGAGAAAGTGTGATTTGCTCGCTATTGTTTTAGTTGAGTTGAAAATTAAAAGATAAAAGAAAATGATTCCATAATTGTGAAATTTAGTTTCAAGAATCATCAAGAAAATAAAGATCAAGAATCAAGAATTGTCCAAATCGAATGAATTATCAAGATTTGTAAAGAGGCTTGTAGGAATCGATCCAATCGATAGTGATGATGTTTACGATTACAAATTCTTATCTATTGAAGATTTGTTACTAGATCGATGACAATCAATGAGGTTTAGGGATCTAGCGAAGAAACTAGGGTTCTTCATCATCATCCCTTGTTCTTTCGTTAATTAGCATTCAAATTCTAGCCTCTAGGAAATTCAATCATCGATCGTTGATCTCTAATTTAGAGCAAGAACATTAAAGAAAGCATCTCGCTCAAAACTAGGTCATCGTTGATTCAATTTCCTAAAGTTTATAAAACTCATAAGACTTAAGAATCGTTCAAGAATTTAATCATCATCATCTATCTATTTTCTCGATTCCTCCACAAGCGGAGTTTTCACTCAAACATCATGAAAAAGAAAACAATCAAGAATTGATAACTCTTCATAATGCTCAAATGTAAAGAAAAGCAAGATCAAGAATTTTCACTTTTTATTATTCGATGTTTCGTTACAATTCACTCAAAAACTACAAGAATTGAGGAGAGAACTAGATCGTCGAATTTAGCTTCGCATCGGTCTTCTTGAGTCGCGGATCGTCGTGGATCACTTGCTCGGATGATGATCGGCGTTGCTTCAAAAAGGCTTGTTGAATGCTTGCTTGAATCGATACTCGACGTGTCTTGATTTGGATTAAATTGTGTCACTCAATTTGCTTTTGAATTGATTTGGATCTCACTACAATTTTTACCCTAAAAAATGATGAACAACCTGTTCATGAACCCTTAGGTGCCTTTTTATAGTGTTTCCCTTAAGCTTCCCCTAGAAGCTAGGTTTAGCTTCCTTTAGAAGCTAAGCTAGGTTTAGCTTCCCTTAGAAGTTTGGTAGTTGAGAAGAAACTTATAGATTGAGTTAGTTATTTAGCTCGCATGAGAAGCTTGGTTGTTATAAGGCTTGCATGAGAAGCTGGGCTGTTAGAGAGAAGCTTCTGAAGATTTGACGCGTTTTGAAGAAGTTTTGTAATTGAGAAGAGAAACCTCGGGAAGAATGCTGCCGCCAACGAGTCGGATCGGCTGTGGATCCGCGGCGGATCGGCCGTCTCGGCCGCGGATCTGTGGCCGTTTGAGGAGCTTAGTGCATGAAAATTCCAGTGTACTCTTGTGTTGGCTTTAGGACTGTTTCCTGATGTCTGGAATCTTATAAATCTTTCTTGTTTACTGCCAGATCACAAGTCTTGGACTTGGTGTATTTTTATCAGCACTTTTAGCAGTTCCGGTTCTTTTTCCTGGAATTTCCTGCACACAATCTCGAGACAAGTGTTGCGATATACAAAGATCATGCGTGCAATAATAAACACACAATTTCCCTCAAAATGCAGGTTATAATGTATAACACATGTTATTTGATATTTTACAAACAAATTGCTAATATGTGCTATATTCATACCAAACACCTTTAGATGATTGCAAATAGTGGGGAAATTGATGTGTTAAAAATGCAATATTTTCGACTGATCAAATTCCCCCAAATTTAATTTTGGTCGTCTCGAGCAAAATTGTTTTATTAGAAGGGGAAAATATAAGAAAAAAAAACTAACTAGCACATTTTCGTGGGCAACATGATTGCACTGAGCACGTGCAACAAGCCTTTAAACCTCTAGGTGTCCCTAGTAGGAGGAGTGTTGTCTCCCGAGGGTTTTCAGCGGATTGCACCCACAAAATCCAATAATAAAAGGAAGACCGTGAAAGTTATATATAAAGATAAGAATTGTAAAAGAAAGACTTTGAAAATTTAGAGTTTCCAACTATACAAGCTTTTCAGTTGTCATGAGCCCTATCTTAATAGTCATGAAAAGATATTAGAAATCACATCATCCCTCAATAGAACATCGTCTTTATTCCTCATTCCTACCTTTCTTCCAAACATCGATCATATACCCCTACATGTGTGTAAAAGACATCCTTACACTCGGAAAATTTAATTCAAGCTATCATACTCTTGTCCATCTACCTCAGTAATTTTTAATCAATGAATATTTAGATGGATTTGCTCACACATTTTTCATGCGACCGTTAATACTTCTTGAGGTACTAACCGACCGATTACTCATGTGCTTGATTATTAGGTGTATTAGTATTTTCCTCGTCTTGCACCACCTAAGGTTTAGCAGTGACTCCCAAACCAGTTGGTCTAAGGTACTAGGTGATGAAGCACCATCGCTATATTTTTTTATTGCTGTCTTGACGATAACAAAACCAGTGTTCATTTTTCTTCACCATTTTATCTTTTATTCATTCATAATTTCCTTCATACTTTGGCTTTTAGACAAGAGCATTTCAAGGTATCCTCTACTATCCCGAGTTTCAAGACTTGTGTAAGTGCGAATAGTAGGGTATCAACATTCAAATGTTTGGCTTCCAGTATAGGAACTATTTTTCAGACTTATTTTTATCCTCAGATTAGTGACTTCTTTCATCTTACTAACTCTTGGGACAACGGCTCATAACTACTTATTACTAGTTTGTTTAAGAAAACTTCTAATTTTCTTGGTTTTCTTAAATTTTTATAATCTTTTGGATGTAATTTTTCACTATCTAATCTTTTATTATAAAATTAAATATTAAATATTTTTATCCTTTGAAATTTTTTTTAAAATTTTTATATGGTTTAAAAGTTTTGTGCTTATGCAAAGTGATATGCAAATAATGCGTAAATAAGCACAAACCTCCCCCAAACTTGTTTTCAACAGTGTCCTCACTGTTGTCATCCGCTAAACGTTATCATAAAAACCTGTAAGTTTGGAAGGAAATTTATTAACGGGGGCAATAAATATGATCGTGAAAATCCTCCCCCAAACTTATTCTTTTCACTCACCTCCATTCGAAAGATGATACCGTATGTTACAAGACATGGAGGTGAGACGGAGGAATTTTAATCAAGATAAAGTGGCTCCTGTAAAAACAGGAGCTCCTCCGTGGGGTCAGTGGAAAAATACGGTTTTAGTTTATATCCATTTACTTTAAAAATTATACCGTTTTCAATATTTTCTTCCTCAACTGTCCCGTGCGGGTATACAGACCGCACAACAAAAGGTGCTTTCCACCAAGATCATAGCTTACCCGCATGAAGATAGAGTCGTGAATCATAAATAAGGACTTGTTGACCAGGTGTAAAAGTTTTTCTCAAAATGTTTTTATCGTGAAATACCTTAGTTCGGTTCTTTACAATTACAGTATAATCATAAGCTTCATCGCGGAGTTCGCTTAGCTCGTTTAATTGCAGCTTCCGAAAATTGCAGGCTTGATTTAAGTCAAAGTTAAGTTCTCTAATAGCCCACATTGCTTTGTGCTCGTTCTCGACCGGAAGGTAACAAGCCTTTCCAAACACTAGTCTGTAAGGAGACATACCTAGATCGGTTTTATATGCAGTTCGGAACGCCCAAAGAGCATCCGTCAATTTGGTTGACCAATCTTTTCGATTTCTAGAAACTGTTTTCTCCAAAATTTGTTTGATTTGTCTGTTTGAAACCTCAGCTTGCCAGCTCGTTTGGGGATGATAGGGTGTGGAAAGTTTGTGGTTGATTGCATATTTCCGCATCAAAGTCTCGAAAGACCGATTGCAGAAATGTGTCCCATTATCGCTGATGATAGCACGTGGGTGTCCAAATCGCGAAAAGATGTTTTCTTTTAGGAACTTAATGACAACTTTTTTGTCATTAGTGCGACAAGGAATAGCTTCAACCCATTTCGAGACGTAATCAACCGCAAGCAATATGTACAAATTCCCAAAGGAGTTGGAAAAAGGACCCATAAAGTCGATACCCCAAACGTCAAAAATTTCAACCACCAAAATGGGTTGAAGTGGCATTTCATTTTTCCGGGAAATCCTACCCTTATGTTGATACTGTGCACTGGTTTTGCAATGATCAAATGCATCTTTGAATAAAGTCGGCCAATAAAAACCGCATTGCAAAACCTTCTCCGCTGTCTTTCGAGGACCAAAATGATCCCCACATGCCTGATCATGAAAAAAAGATAGAACACTCTTGAATTCATCGTTGGGAACACACCTGCGAATGATCTGGTCAGGACAATACTTAAACAGATATGGTTCACCCAAGTAAAAGTGTTTTACTTGGGATAGAAATCGATGTTTGTTCTGTTTTGACCATTCGCGGGGAATAAGTCCCGTAACAAGATAGTTCACAATATCCCTGAACCAAGGTCCATCGGATACATTCAAGAGTTGTTCGTCCAGAAAAGAATCATTGATCGGCAGGGTCACAGATGAAGAAGAGATGCGCGAATGATGGTCGGCTACAACGTTTTCACATCCTTTCTTATCTTTAATAACAAGATCAAATTCTTGTAATAGAAGGATCCAACGTATTAGCCTACCTTTAGCATCCTTCATCGCCAAAAGATGTTTCAAGGCGGAGTGGTCAGTGTACACAACAATAGGTGAGCCAATCAAGTAAGGCATGAATTTTTCTAATGCAAATACAACCGCCAAAAGTTCTTTTTCAGTAGTTGTATAATTAATTTGAGCATCGCTCAGGGTCTTACTTGCATAATAGATCACGTGTGGCATCTTTTCAATATGCTGTCCTAAAACTGCACCAACTGCAAAATCTGATGCATCACACATAAGCTCAAAAGGGTGGCTCCAATCTGGAGATGATAGAACGGGGGCTATAGTGAGAGAGTGTTTAAGTGAGTCAAATGCTGCCTCAAAATCCGAGTCAAAGTGAAAGGTTGTGTCCTTGGCCAAGAGAAGAGTTAAAGGTCTAGAAATTTTGCTAAAACCCTTAATGAATCTCCTATAAAAGCAAGCATGGCCAAGAAAAGATCGTATATCTTTGACGCATTTGGGATGAGGAAGGTTTTGAATGACATCAATTTTAGCTTTGTCAACCTGAATACATTTCCGTGAAATCACATGTCCAAGCACAATTCCCTCTTGGACCATGAAATGGAATTTTTCCCAATTCTAGGTTAAGTTCTTCTCTTTACAACGAGTAAGAACTGCGTCAAGATGAGATAGGCAGTCAGCAAAAGAATCTCCGAATATCGAGAAATCGTTCACGAAAATCTCCAGAAAATTCTCGACCATGTCCGAGAATATCCCCATCATGCACCGCTGAAATGTAACGGGAGCATTGCATAACCCAAAGGGCATGCGTCTATAAGCAAAAATACCAAAAGGACAAGTAAATGTGGTTTTATCTTGATCTTTTTTGGCAATAGGGGCCTGGTTATAGCCAGAGTATCCGTCCATGAAGCAGTAATATTCCCGTCCAGCTAAGCGTTCTAGCATCTGGTCAATGAAAGGTAGAGAAAAGTGGTCTTTCCTCGTTGCGGCATTGAGTTTTCTATTGTAACCCTTCGAAAATCGTTTAGGCAGTTTTTCGGTAATCGGCTAATTTTTCAGCTTTTTCCGTAAAAAGTCAAAATAGGTATTTTTTCATTGTAGACCTAATTATACAAAATTCAGATAAGATATTACTATAAATTGGTCACTAAAATGTTACTAAAAATTTTCTAGTTAAATAAAAAAAATTCATAATTAATTATTTTTAATATTATTTTAAGCTTTTAAAAATACATTAAATTAGTGATAAATACAAATTTAATTAGGTAAATTTCATAATTAGGAATCTTTATAAACTAAAATAGAGTGTTAATAAATTGTATCATGACCTTGTAAGATTTTAGTTTTATGGTGTGAAATTTATGAAGAAAATGAAGTAAAAAGGGGTTTTTTTGGAAAAAGTTCATGTGAAATGCATTAAATGAGAACTTAAGGGGTTTTTTGACCTAGAAACCTCAACACAAAACCCCCCATCACCTTCCCTTGCTACTGGCCGAGCCTAACCTGCAGAAATCCCCCATTTTTCTCACTTCTTTCTTGCTTCATTTTCATGCCAAAATCCATTAAAAATTCACAAATTCCATCTCAAATTCAAAGCAAATCCCAATCCTATCTCTCCTCAAACCAAATTTTGTTCAAGACTTGAAGAAAGGAGGCATCTTTGGTGGTTTGAGCAAACTAGGGTTCAACTTGTGAGGTGAAGATTCTAATCTATTTGTTAACTTGTAGTTTAAATGTGCTAAAATTGAATTTTGAAGTATTAATTTAGTAGTAATGACTTGTTCATGAAATTCAAGAAAGGGATTTGATTGTGGATTAGGGTTTGTAGCATGGTTGATGGATATAAGTTAGGGTTTTGGTTATCTAATTGGTTAGAATGGTTAATTGTGCGATGTTGCGCTCGCTAGATCGATAAATTTGCGATATTTGCGTCGAATCGGTATGCAATTGCTTACTAGATTTTTATAAAAATTAGGATGTTATCTAATTGCGTTATATTAGCGATATAATTAGCTTCATATACGACTATTAATGTGCGCGAATGCGGGGTTTTGTCTAGTCGGGTTCTAGTTTTGTCGATTACCCCGAAATGACGATTCTAGTTAAGATTTAACGATTTTCGTGTGTTTTCCGCGCACCGAGTGCACGTTATGTTTAATTCGAGAACGTCGATATTTGTATATTGTGACTTGCATCATTTTAGGGGTATGTAATCTTATATTGTGTGTTATGCAATGCTAGGATCGGTCGGGGAAACATCGGACACGGCACGTAAAGGCAAGGCAATGGTCGGATCGGATTAGCGAGGCATTCAAGTGAGTAGATGTATTCATCTATGGGGGAATCGTCTGGATAGCGCGAGGCGCCCCCTAGTTAGGATTACCTTATTTCTTGCAAGACTTGTATTGCTAGTTAGCTTACCCCTTTATTTACATTGCATACCCTTACAGCTAACCGTATACTAGATTGCATGGACATTCATATATACATATGCAATATCACTTCGTAGGGCACGAACACCATTACCATTGGCATCTGTTGCACGCGCACTATTCATGTGACACACACGCATTTGGTAATTGCCATGCCACGTGCACTATAGAACATGTTTAGCTTAGTATCGCCACATGCATCATACATGATATATGAAATTGCATAGCATGTATATACCTCGCATCATCATCATACTTACATAGATTTCTAGCCACAATTCACATCGCATACCTTGATATTATAGACATTTATGATATATAACATGTTGGACATTATGATTTTCTTGAGGATTTCAGTATTGCTGCGATTTCTGGATTTTTGTGGAAAACCGCAAGAATTTAACAAAAACTTATATTTATCATTTTTAAAAAAAAGTTGCGGTTTTCTCGTGATGTATGTGTCGTCCACCATGAGTTTTCATGTTTTCTGTTGGATTTCGAGACCCGATTCGAGGAGTGGATGAACCGTCTCAGGTACATGGTGGGCCCGGTATGGTACCCCGGGACAAGAAGATCGAGTTGTAGACGATGAGCCTGGCAGGGGAAGACTATCTACCGGTGATGTCTAGCGCGGCGGATATCCGGAGGATACCGACCGTTATCGTGAGATTTGATGACATGGGTCGATCCGGACTGACGGAGCCCGATATTTGAGGCATTGATACAGTGAGACATTGAGACAGAGGTGATTTCATCTTTGGTGTCGATGCTTGACACGGTTTTCAGATGATTTCTTGATAGTATTTAGCTATTATACAGATATTCCTTTTTCTAAAGTTAAGAATGCAGAACTCTCAACATTTAAAACACTTAAGATTTAGTAGTGACATTGCATACATGTGCATGCATACTAGAGGTATTATATCACATCTGAACATGTATGCTGTAACACATTTGCGTGCATTCTTATGATTGCCTTATTAGATGTTATATTCTACTCACGAGCTGGCAACTCACCCCCGTTGTGCCACAGTGTCTTGCAGGTCGGACCCGTCATCCTTATAGCGGCGGGCTATCTTATCATCAGCTCCTTTTGCTCAGACTCGCGACATCGCCCGTAGGTGGGTTGCGAGCACACTTTATTTCTTTTTGCTCTATCATTGTATCTAGTATTCTCCATCTACCGCTTTCTATTTGTATATGCGACCTAGTGATGAGACTGAGAGATTTGTATATTTGTGGTTTCTTTTGGGTCGAGCTCACTTGAGCTGACGTTGTGTTTTTCTGATATTTTGCGTTTCTTTTATGCTCTTTTTCTTGATATTACTTATATATTGCGTGTGGTTGTGATCCGCCTTGGACGAAGAGCTAGCTCCCGCTTGGGGATGCCATTTGTTTATTACAGGTTATATATATCTTGTTGTATCCATTTTGGGGGATAGAATTTACAGGAGAGACTCTGCCAAAATTTTCGGAAATTTTTGATGTTTTTAAAAAGGGATTCTATGCAACTTAATTGATTTAAAAATCGTTTTCATGTAAGGTTTTCCTTCACACTCTTTTGATTTTGGTTTAGATTTTTCTGGGCTTTAGCTGACTTAGGTTACGGTACGCCTTTAGACGTCTCGTAATCTAAGTGCCAGTCACGTTCCGTACTTTCGGGTCGTGACATCTATAATCAATACATACACGCCACCCAGTTTGAGCGCATGTCTGGATTAACTCATTAGCCTCATTTGTTATGGCAGTGATACCAGATTTCTTAGGGACAACATGAATTGGACTTACCCATTGGCTATCGGAGATTGGGTAAATGATACCATTGTCAAGGCATTTGACGATTTCTTTCTTCACCGCCTCCTTCATGATGGGGTTTAACCGTCTCTGTGCTTCTCGGGTTGGCTTGGCTTCATCCATCAAATATAGATGATGTTCAACAATCAAGAGACTAATCCTTTTGATGTCAGCCATAATCCAGCCAAACGCCTGCTTATTAGATCTCAATACCGTTTGAAGCGCATTCTCTTGCTCTGAGGCTAGAGAGGTGGATATGATAACAGGTAAAGACTCATTCTCACCTAAATATACATATTTAAGATGAGAAGGTAAAAGTTTAAGATCTAATGCTCGCAGAGAAATTATAGAAGGTGGGGTCATCGAATGATATTCGGAGTCAAGGAGAAGCTCGTAGCCTGCATAGGATACAGACTCGGAAAGTGATGAGTCAAAAGTTTCAGACTCAAGAGTAGAAAGAGTGTCCTCACTAAGATGTGCAAGATCAAACATTGATGTGCTAGTGTCATCGAGATCTTCAAAGCAAAGTTCATCAACTTCACAACTTTCGGGAGCAATCTCGTGGACAGAACAAACATCAAGTATATGAGCAGAGGGTTCAGATGGCTGACTTCCAATTTTATAGATGTTTAGTTCAATTGTCATTTTTCCAAAAGATAGGTTCATAGAACCGTTTCGACAATTAATGACAACATTGGAAGTGGCAAGGAATGGTCGACCCAAAATCACCGGAATTTGGTTCTGTGGGTTTGCTACAGGTTGTGTATCGAGAACAATAAAGTCCACAAGGAATATGAATTCCCCGACTTTAATCAACACATCCTCCAGTTCACCCCTAGGTTTTGTGATTGAACGGTCTGCCATTTGGAGAGTGCAATGAGCTGGTTTTAACTCTCCAATCCCTAACTGCTCGTAGACAGAGTATCGAAGCAGGTTAACACTTGCGCCAAGGTCAAGTAAAGCACGGTTGATGTTTTTGCCCCCAATAGAAATCGATATCGTAGGACATCCTGGGTCCTTACGTTTCTTTGGTAACTGTAGGGTAAAAGCAGTGCTAACATTATTAGTCATGAAGACCTTTTTAGGCACATGAGTCTTCCTCTTCCTAGTGCACAAGTCTTTGAGAATTTTCGTATAAACGGGGACTCGTTGGATAACATCTAGGAGAGGAATGTTGATGTTAACCTGTTTGAACATTTCTATAATCTTCTCCATATATGGACTCGATTTGTTTTCCCTTAACCGATTCAGATAAGGAGCTTTAGCAATAAGAGCCGGGTCCAACATTAGAGAAGGTGGTGTGTGTAGAACTGATCCCAGAATAGGAGTGGGGATCGTCTTTGGTGGACTAGAAGAGGTATGCTGAGGTGTCGAGCCTTGGGGAAAACGAAGAATAGTCTCGCAAGAAGGTGGTAGGGTAGAAGAAAAAGGATCAGAAGTAGAAGTGTGTGTGGAAGGAAAGGTCTCAGCCGGGGTATTATTGATAAATTTTTCATTATCATCAATTTCTTCCCCAACGTGACTATTCAGCACTCTTCCAGATCTCAACGTCGTAATGGCATTCACATTGTAATGCCCAGGATTTGGTAGGGGTTGAGACGGAAGTTTCCTTTTCTCTCTAGCACTCATTTCGGCTTTTAATTGGGAAATTTGTGCTTCCATCGATTTTAAACTCTTAGCTTAGAGGTCAGAGTTTTTCTGGAATTTATCTAGGGAAGACCTAAATTCAGCCGACATTTGTTTCATGTACATTTCAAAAGTTCGTTCGAGTGAAGAGGAAATATCAGTACCGGTCAACTGCAAAGGATTATACGGTGCAGGTGTGTTGACAGGGTTTTGAAAGTTTTTTGATTGATAGGGGTGCTGATTCAGTTGAAATGGCTGCTGTTGTGGTGGAGGAGCCCTTTGAAAATTATTTTGATTTGGAACCGTGTTTTGAGGTTGTTGTTGGTTCCAAGCAAAGTTAGGGTAATTCCTCCAACCCTGATTATAAGTGAAAGAATACGGGTCGTTTCTAGGTCTTTGTTGGAAAGCAGCATTGGTATACTCTTGACCTTGAAACGGAGAATTTAAAAGACATTCTTCCGTAAGATGAGATGGATCAGAACAGCATCCACAGACAGTTTTGGGGAGTGACATCTGATTTAGGGAGGCTGCTAAAAATTTATGTTCCATAGCTTCGAATTTCTTTTGCATTGATGCCATTTCAGCTCTAACTCCTATGGAAACATCAATTTGGTGAATGCCACCCCTAGACGATGACTGGTTTACACTCTTCCACTGTAAAGGTTTTTCAACGAAATCTTCTAAAAATCTCCAGGCTTCACCATCATCTTTAGTCATGAAAGTGCATTGACACATGGATTCAAGGTTCTGTTTTGTTGTAGGATTAATGCCCTCATATATGATTCTGCATAGATCCCATCTAAGGATTCCGTGATGTGGACATTGAACTAACAGATCCTAGAAGCGTTCAAAACACTTCGAGAATGGTTCATTTGGAAGCTGGGTAAATTGATTTATTTCGCTACGGACTCGAGCTGTTTTATGATTGGGATAGAATTTCTTTAGGAAAGCTGTGACGAGTTCATCCCAGTTTGAAATAGAATGTGCGGCTGTGTTATAAAGCCACTTCTCGGTAATATCGCACAGAGTAAATCGGAGAAGACGTAAACACATAGCATCCACAGAAAGCTGTGAAGTACCCATCATAGCGCATACATTTTCAAATTTGGTAATAAAGACATATACGTCTTCAGACTCGAGACCGTGATATTTTGGTAGACGATTGATGTATTGTGGTTTGATTTCAAAGTTGTCCCCATTGGCTGGTGGAATGGTGAGACAAGTCGAAAAAGGACCTCGCATAGGATAGCATCTCTCTTGGAGAGAGATACAGGGCGGATTCTGCGCACCTGCGGACGGTGGCAGAGTAGTGTTAAAGAAGTTCGATGGAGAACCGTCCATCGAAATGGGTGTGGTAGGGGGTGTAGAAAAAGTAGACGTAGAATTACCGATTTTGGAATCGATAGTGGGAACGCGGAAAAGATGGGCACTAGAATCCCGTGTCCAGCCGAGCATGCACTAAATGGTTTAGCACAAGTGGTGGCGTTGTGATAATTAAGGAAATGATGAGTTTTGTGTTTGGTTTGAAAAAGATACGGATTTTGAAAAAATGCACACAAACAATGCACAAGCAACCCTAAATCTAGAGGTCACATAGGTCAAGTCTCTAGACCGCTCCTAGACTTCCAGAAGACAAGTTGCAAGATAGATCCTCTACTGCCTGTTTGCCCCTTCTATGGCCAGGTAAGTGCCAGGTAAGTGGGAGGCTCTCCACTACGTAAGTAGCGGGCCTAATTAAGTAACCACTTGTCTTAGACACACTTGCCTTAGACACCACAAAAGAAATGCGGATAAGCAATAAATTACCCACGACGTCCTTCTGTCCTAAGTGAGCACGACGGTCCTTAGAGTCATGTCTAGATATTTTTTAGTTAATGAGGGTGATGCGGATGCAGTTTTGTGATTTTTGGGGCTTAGGAAGGGTAATGAACTCCCCACCTAATCTGAATTTGGTCTTTGCCCCTTAATTTCCGTATTAAAAATGCAACCAACCAAGATCAAACACGCATAATTTTTTTCTTTTTGCGGCGCCGCAAATTTTTGCAAAGAAACCTGCAAGAATTGGTTAATGGACAGAGCAGGGATGAGATAAGAAAGTAAGAAGTATACCTGAGAAGTTTGATGCACTGAATCCCTTATCTCGCCACGGAACCGCCGCCATATGCTTGGATTGGACGTGGATGTGCGGTCTTCTGATGAGAACTCTGCACAAAAATTCGTGCAGATGCTTCTGTTCACTCACTAAACTCTCTGGAATGTCCTGAAAATTTTTCCCCTTATTCTACAGATTCCAAATCTCCTTCCAACAAATCACAACAAATCGTTAAGCGCTTGTGCGAATTTTAATCTAAAAATTCTGATGGAATAATAAACTTTTCAACTCAAATTACAAAAGCGAACAAATTAGCACACTATCCCCGGCAACGGCGCCATTTGATTGATTCATTTCCGTGTCGTGTTTAGAATGTTTCACAACCAATGAAATTTATACTGCAATCAATTGATGGTGTCTATTTTAGTTTCGTCAATGAGAACGGATCGTCCACTAAGAAAGTGTGATTTGCTCGCTATTGTTTTAGTTGAGTTGAAAATTAAAAGATAAAAGAAAATGATTCAATAATTGTGAAATTTAGTTTTAAGAATCATTAAGAAAATAAAGATCAAGAATCAAGAATCAAGAATTGTCCAAATCGAATGAATTATCAAGATTTGTAAAGAGGCTTGTATGAATCGATCCAATCGATAGTGATGATGAATATTTACGATTACAAATTCTTATTTATTGAAGATTTGTTATTAGATCGATGACAATCAACGAGGTTTAGCGATCTAGCGAAGAAACTAGGGTTTCTTCATCATCATCTCTTGTCCTTTCGTTAGTTAGCATTCAAATTCTAGCCTCTAGAAAATTCAATCATCGATCGTTGATCTCTAATTTAGAGCAAGAACATTCAAGAAAGCATCTCGCTCAAAACTAGGTCATCGTTGATTCAATTTCCTAAAGTTTACAAAACTCATAAGACTTAAGAATCGTTCAAGAATTTAATCATCATCATCTATCTATTTTCTCGATTCCTTCACAAGCGGAGTTTTCAACATCATGACAAAGAAAACAATCAAGAATTGATAACTCTTCATAATACTCAAATGTAAAGAAAAGCAAGATCAAGAATTTTCACCTTTTATTATTCGATATTTTGTTACAATTCACTCAAAGACTACAAGAATTGAGGAGAGAACTAGCTCGTCGAATTTAGCTTCGCATCGATCTTCTTGAGTCACGGATCGTCATGGATCATTTGCTAGGATGAAGATCGGCGTTGCTTCAAAAAGGCTTGTTGAATGCTTTCTTGAATCGATACTCGATGAGTCTTGATTTGAATCAAATTATGTCACTCAATTATCTTTTGAATTGATTTGGATCTCACTATAATTTTTACCCTAAAAAATGATGAACAACCTCTTCATGAACCCTTAGGTGCCTTTTTATAGTGTTTCCCTTAAGCTTCCCCTAGAAGCTAGGTTTAGCTTCCTTTAGATGCTAAGCTAGGTTTAGCTTCCCTTAGAAGCTTGGTAGTTGAGAAGAAACTTATAGATTGAGTTAGTTATTTAGCTTGCATGAGAAGCTTGGTTGTTATAAGGCTTGCATGAGAAGCTGGGCTGTTAGAGAGAAGCTTCTAGAGATTTGAAGCGTCTTGAAGATGTTTTGTAATTGAGAAGAGAAGCCTCGGGAAGAATGCTGCCGCCAACGAGACAAATCGGCCACGGATCCACGGCGGATCGGCCGCGGATCCACGGCGGATCGGCCGACTCGGCCACGGATCCGCGGCCGTTTGAGGAGCTTGGTGCATGAAAATTCCAGTGTACTCTTGTGTTGGCTTTAGGATTGTTTCCTGATGTCTGGAATCTTATAAATCTTTCTTGTTTATTGCCAGATCACAAGTCTTGGACTTGGTGTATTTTTATCAGCACTTTTAACAGTTCCAGCTCTTTTTCCTGGAATTTCCTGCACACAATCTTGAGACAAGTGTTGCGATATACAAAGATCATGCGTGCAATAATAAACACACAATTTCCCTCAAAATTCCGGTTATAATGTATAACACATGTTATTTGATATTTTACAGACAAATTGCTAATATATGTTATATTCATACTTAACACCTTTAGATGATTGCAAATAGTAGGGAAACTGATGTGTTAAAAATGCAATATTTTCGACTGATCAATACCACTATCAAGACATTTTACAATCTCCTTTTTAACATCCTCTTTCATTATAGGGTTGAGGCGTTTCTGTGGATCCCTTACTGGCTTGGCATCCTCTATCATATGTATATGATGTTCAACTATGAGGGGACTAATCCCCTTGATGTCCGCTATAGTCCAGCCAAAAACTTGCCAATTATTTTGTAAGACCACTAAAAGGGCTTTCTCTTGCTCGAGGGCTAGAGAGGCCGATATGATAACAGGAAAGGTATCATTCTCACCTAAGTAGGCGTATTAAGGTGAGACGGCAATAGCTTGAGTTCGAGTTTTGGAGGTGAAATAATTGAAGGTAAAATTGGTGAAACTGTCTCGAACTCGAAGGATTCCAATAATGGTTCGAAGCGAGTGTAAGAAACCGAGTCGGATGGTTCAGTTAACTCATCCGAAAATTCAAAGGACTCAAACTCGGGTGGCGGTTCTTCAAAATCGTTCGAAAAAGTGAAACACTCATAATCGTTATTGGGTATGAAAACTGTGTCAGATTCAAGGAGGAACGCACTAGTGGCATCAAAACTGCTGTGATCGAACAAAAATTTTTCGAGCTCACAGTCCACCTGAGTGATCTCTTGGATCGAGCAAACATCAAGTATATTAGCATTAAGCTCGGAGGGCTGATTCCCCAACTTAAAAATGTTGAGTTCAATTGTCATATTTCCAAAAGATAGGTTCGTCGAACCATTTCGACAATTGATCACCGCATTAGAAGTTGCAAGGAATGGTCGACCAAGTATCATTAGAATTTGACTCCGGGGGTTAGCTACAGGCTGTGTGTCCATAATAATGAAATCAACGGGGAAAATGAGGTCCCCTACTTTAATCAACACATCCTTTAACTCACCCCTAGGATGGGTGATGGATCGGTCAGCCATTTGGAGAGAACAATGTGTGGGTTTAAGCTCTCCAACGCCTAATTGTTCATATACTGAATAGGGAAGCAAATTAACACTAGCACCAAGATCTAAAAGTGCGCGATTGATATTCTTATCCCCAATTGTTATTGAAATTGTAGGACAGTCACGGTCCTTACGTTTTTAGGGTAAAAGTTGGGTAAGAGCATCACTTACTGCACTAGCCACGAAAACTTTCTTAGGTACCTACGATTTCCTCTTCTTGGTGCATAAGTCCTTTAAGATTTTAGCGTAAGAAGGGACTTGTTGGATTTCATCCAAGAGAGGTATGTTAATGCTAACCTATTTGAATAACTCCACAATCTTCTCCATTTGTGGAGTTTGTTTATTGGATCTCAACCTGTTTGGAAATGGAATATTTTGAAAATTTGTTGAGTCCAATGTTTGTGGAGTAGATTGCGAAGTTGGAACGGATCCTAGTGTTGGTGTTTTCGTGGAGTGAGATGTGGGTCCGTTCGAATTAGAAGAAGTAGAGCCTTGTGAAGAATAAAGAACAGGCTCTGAAGAAGACGAAGAAGATGAAGAAGAAGAAGAAGAAGCGGCGGCCGGGGTGTCATCATTATTGCCAACGTTGTTGTGCAATACCTTTCCAGATCTCAATGTAGTCACGGCACTCACATTATGAATTTGTTGTTCATGAGCAACATATGTATTTTGTGTGTGACCGGGATTTGGCAGCGGTTGAGATGGAAGTTTCCCCTTCTCTCGCTCGCTTAATGCAGCATTCAGTTGTGCAATTTGGGCTTCAATGGTTTTGATGCTCTGATCATGTGAAGCAGTGTGTTGCACCAAAGACTGAATGAAAGATTGAATGCTGGCTGAGGATTGCGTAGATTGTTTTAAAAACGCATCCAGATTTCGTTCTAGGGAGAAAACCTTATCGTTATTTGGCTAAACAAAATTGTTTTGAGAATAAGAGTTGTTTGGTATAAAGTTGTTCATTGGGTTTTTGTAAGGTTGGGGTAGGAAAGGTTGCTGATATTGATTTTGTTGAGGGGCTTGTTGTTGTAGAGGAGGCCTCTGAAAATTGTTATTGCCTTAGAATTGTTGTTGATTTTGATTCCAAGCGAAATTTGGATGGCTCCTCCAACCAGGATTATAAGTTGAAGAGTATGGATCATTTCTTTGTCTTTACTAAATGGCAGCATTGACTTGATGTTGTCCTTGAACAGGCGGGTTGTAAGGACACTCTTCGGTTAGATGGGACGGATTCGAACAACAAGCGCAAATAGTGCGTGGGGGTAAAGCTGGGGCAGGAGAAAGCGATGAGAATTTGCTCTCAATTTCTTCTAGTTTTTTCGTGAGTGCAGCCATTTCGGCCTTCATTGCAATCGACATATCAAGTTGATGTATACCTGACCAAGACTGACCTGATGAAGTAGATGAAGTGGTCTTAGTGCTTTCCCATTGAAGTGTTTGTTCAGCAAGATCGTCGAGAAATTGCCAAGCTTCCTCGCTAGATTTTGTAAGAAAGTGACCTTGACAAATAGTTTCCAACAACTGCTTAGTTGCTAGGTTCAGTCCTTCGTATAGAGTTTGGCAAAGTTGTCATTTCTTGATACCGTAGTGAGGGCACTGAACAAGAAGGTCCTTAAATCTTTTGAAACACTTCCAAAAAGGTTCGGAAAGAAGATGGGAAAATTGATTAATTTCATTTCGAATTCTCGCGGTCTTGTGGTGTGGGTAAAACTTTTTTAGAAAAGCCTTAACAAACTCTTCCTAATTTTTTATGGAGTGCGATGCTGTGCTATATAACCATTTTTCAGTTAGGTCATATAAAGTGAATGGAATGACACGTAGCCTTATAGCATCATCAGAAAGTTCGGTGGTTTTCATCATTGCGCAAACATTCTACAATTTGTTAATAAAGATGTAGGCATCTTCGGATTCCAGCCCGTGAAATTTAGGCAACATATTGATGAAGTGGGGTTTAATTTCGAAGTTATCCCCATTAGCCGGCGGAAGTGAAAGACAAGTGGGAAGTGCGGTGCGGGTGGGATAAAAAGATCCTGGAGCGCGATTCGTTAGGGCGCTTCGACAGGAGGGTGTGGTGGGTTATTCGCACCCAGTTGAGGTGAAATCAGTCCCGTAGGATTGAATCCCGACATCTCCTTAGAAGATGATGAATTTGAAGATGAAGGTAAAGAAGTGGAGGGAATTTCGACTTCGGAGTCGAACGCGTCGTCAGTAGGCACTAACGAGACACGGACTAAACGGACACTAGTGTCCCTACTCCAACTGGACATACACTAACGAGGTGTAGTGTAATCAAAAAGTAAAAATAGAAGGTGGGGGTAAGAAAACGTCAATGAGAGAATGTGGGTGCAAGTGGGGTGCAATAGATTTCTAAGCGACAAAATGGCAAGTTTTTGTAAAAATTTTGTTTTGTGGTTTTTTTTATAAGTGGTTTTTGCAAAAGATTTTTATAAGGAATTAAGACACACTTTCAAGCAATCACAACATGCACAATCATGCCTAGAGCTAGAGCCTCCTAAGTCAACTAGACTGCTTATAACTGTTCTAAAGGGCAAGTTGTGAGATATCCTCGAATCGCCTCTTCACCGCCAATTGTGGCCAGGTAAGCACAAGTAAAGAAAGGAGTGATTCACTCACGAATCACCGTGAGACGAGCCTTTTAAAATTACCTTTCCCACTTGTCTAGCCTAGGCACCACAAAGTCAGGTTTAGATAAACGACCGATGCCTACAACCTTCCTTTGTCCTAATAAGCACGACAGTCCTTATTGGCTGAGTCTAATATTTTTTAATTAACTCGAGGGTTGATGCAAATGCTTTTTTGTGATTTTTGGGGTCCTAGAAGGGTAATGAAATTCCCACCCAATCTGGATTGGTGTTATAGACCCTTAAAAGTCCGTTTAAAAAATGCAAAGCGGTAAACACACAAAAATCTAAAACACTTACCAAATTTTTTTTTTATTTTCGGCGTAAAGAATCCTGCACAAAATTGATTTATTGGAGAGGGAGAAGAAGTTTTGCGCAAAGAACCCTGCAGGAAAATTTTTCAGTGGACTACAGAGGTAAGAAGAGAAAAAAAAAACTTACAGAGAATTTTTGGAAAGCCGACGTCAGCAAACTGCCGCGGTTCCGCGGCCAAATGCTTGTTAATGCCGCGTTTCCGCGGTGGATAAGTTGGTTCAAGCCTTCAAAATTTTTCTGTTGTCTGTTGTGGTTCTCCTCTGTCTGTTCAGATCTTCTGTTTGTTGATTTGTTCACTCGACTTTTTCCATATCTGAATCTATCCGTCTTCTTTCCTGCACAAGTCACACAAAACCCTTCAAAAAATATCAAGATGATATTTTTTATGTTTTTATATTTTCAATTTTTATAATTTTTTTCAATTTTAATTAATCCGAAATTACAAAAAGAAAACAACTACCATTATCCCCGGCAACGGCGCTATTTGATTGATCGATGCTTTTTGTGCGTTTGCGTTTTGAAATCAAAGAATTAACCACAATCAATAACGGTGTCGCTTGGTAGCTAGCCGGTTGAGTACGGGTCGGTCCACAGGGAAAACGTGTTCTTTTCTAGTTGTTCTAACGAGTCAATTCCTATTTGTGGTAGGTTTTAATTTTTATAAAAACTGAAATTGAAATTGATTTGGATTAAAACCTTGCTGGGGTTAGGATTAGGTTAGTTTGGAAAGTTAATTCTACTCACCGCTTTCTTTTCCCTATTTAAGAAATTAGGTGTTAGGGTAATAGTTAATAAAGGAGATTAGCATGACTAGGAACAAACGTAGTTTCTTCACTTTGGTCCTTGTCCGTCCTTTCTTAACTCTTATCCCGAACTTCTATATAAATCAACCACAACTGGTCTAACCAGGGAATCACCACTATCTCGTAGGATAGGGTGCCGTAGTGAGCGGTGGATGGTTGTTTTACATAGAGTCCTAATTATAAAGTTATGAGGGCAAGAAAAGGGTGAGAGATTTCCATCTTTCAAACCTATCCAAACCTAACCCTAACAAGTGAGGAACTACTCACTCATTAGGGGACTAACAAAAGAATTCATTTTTTATTTTTCTTTTTAATAACCTAATTAACGTGCAGATAAATAAAGACAGATATGAAAAATTGCAGAAATATAAATTGCAAATAAGGAAAATTCAGAATAAAAACTTACTTTTTATTGATGCACTCTTTGATGATTACAATGAAATGAAAATTTTAATCTAGAATTAAAAGAGGCATGATCCAAAAAGAGCTGTAAGCTTCCTATTTATATATAGGAGAAACCTTAGGGTTTACATCTGATCCACATCTGAATTTACAAGACTACCCTAAGAAAACGGGTCAATGCACTGACTCCTACCGACACGCACCGACACGTGCTCTGCACGGCCGCGGATGCGTGGCGGAATGCCTTGTTTGGCCGTGGATCCACGGCCGTTTGATGGGAACTTGGGCTCAGTTTCTATGGGCTGCTTCATGTTGCTTTTTCCTTCTATTTTCTTCACTTGGTTCTTCAGAATTTTTCTAGTTTCTTCCAGATTTTCACAGTGCAGAATGTTGTGAACTTTTATCGTTCGCTTCATGTTGAAGTCTTGAATCTTGTGCTGCCTTCGTACTTTATGCAATCGAACTGTTCATTGATCTTCATTTGTTCCTTAAACTGTAGGCGGCATCATAAAGATTCTTCTATTTGTTGGTCGTAGTCTCACTTTTGTAGCGTTTTTTCACCATTTTCACTGTATTGTTCCGAGAACCTGTAACCTGCAACTATGTAGCAGACATGGATCAAAAGCACCTATTTATTTGTAATATGATTAAGATTGGGGAATATAATAATGCAAAATTCTGATATGAACAGGTTATGAGTACACCGGACGGAATCGTCGGGAACATGCTAGTTGGTATTATACCTATTGTCAGATAGCAGTTCCCTGGTGACGTGTGTACAGGTTAGTCTATCGACCTGAGATCGTCATTTATCTCGTGTGAGTTCCCACTGTGCTTTGATTACTACCCTACCACGGCTCAAAGGAGTCGTGCAAACAGGTTTTAGTTGGATACAGTCCCGAGCCACATGGAGGCAGTGAGCGGATCCTCAGGATATTCGTCTCTCCCGGTATTGGGAGTTGATGTTGCGGTGTGCACGGGTGGCCATCACCAGAAATTCTTAACCAAGGTAGTCGAGAATTATTGATCTAGGATCGGTAGTTTCTCAGGTGGTGATAGGTTTCATACCGACACTGAATGTCAAGTTATTAGGGGTCTGACTTTATCCACCCCCTAGACTCGATATGTGATACTAATAGATAGACGGATCGGACTGTATGGATATTGCCACTGTCAGACTCAGTAGGGGTTTCAGGATGAGTTTGCTCGTCGGCCTCCCTTTCACTCAATACCTAGGTAGCCGTTACGTACAGCTAGTGCCGCTGACGTGCATGTGGTTAAACCCACTGCCAGCATATTGACGAGTCTTTAGAGTCCCACACAGAGGGTTTCCCTGCTTCGGGAAAAACGTTGTAGAGGCCATATGGTTTTATGGCAGGGTTCGATCATATACGTGCACTTATGCACGGATCATGATTCGGACGGATAATACTAGTGGGCTTTGGTTTAAGCCGGATCCTAGTATTATATTGTTGGATTATTTTCGTCTCGTTGTATTCGTATTCTTTCGGAATACGGATGCGGGTATGTATATACGGATGATGGGTATTCTTGTAATTCTATTACAAGATTACTTTAGTAGATGCCATTTCTTTTATTGGATTAAACATTTAGGGTTTTAAATGTTTATGGAGTGGGAAAGTATGAGTCATGGTTTGCGTTAACTTATGCATGTGCACTTGGTAACTCATGGTGATGAGTCATGTGGTGATTCATGGTGACATGTATAGGTTTTTGTTTTGGGTGAGATATTTAGTGTGGGATATTGTGTTGTGAGATGGCAGATATTTTAGGGTGTGGCTTTTCTTTAGTTGCAGAAAAATTCTCACAAAAAAATAGCTCACTAAAACTTAGCCCATTTTCTTCACTCGCCTTTTTCTATGCTTCACACTTCTCCCATGGCATCTTCTTCTATCTCCACCCTATATATCTCATGTATTGAGAAACCTAGGGTGTATTGAGACAATCTAATCACAAACACTCTCTACTTCATCTTGACTATCTAGGGTAGCAAACTAGATACTCGTGTTGCCTCAGTTTTGAGGTCAGAGCCCGTATTACTTACTCTCAAAGTGGATCGACTTCGATGGGGGGAGACCGGAGATCAAACTTGATCAAGGAAGCCATGAGGAGCTTGGGACAGAGGTTGAAGATCGAAGGACAGGGATCATTCGGTATAACCTTTCTAAACTCCCTTGCATATAACTAATTTAGGGTTAATGGTCGATCCGGGGAATCGGGTTTCGTTAGCCCCGGTTTATTAAAGTTTTGTTCCACATTTGGCCACGGATTGATGGCCGGGGCGCTGCCGTAACCCAAAATGGTATCAGAGCCAACCCATTAACCACATACTTGTTGTTTTAGACGATGTTAAAGTATCGAAACCGAAACAACTCCGAAAAAATACCAACTAGCATTCTAGTTTCTGTCGAATTTTATTTAGTTTTTAAATTTTTTTTAAGCAATTGCAAAAGACTACCAGTATGACTACTAGAACATACCCCAAATACGAGCCCCATTCACCTGAACTGACCCGGCCACATTAGCAAAAAATCTGGCCTGGCCGGTCCAAAGAAGGTATTGGGACTTGAATTTTGGGGTGTGCACTAGTCTCTGGAATATTAGTACAGTGGTATTATTTGTTTAGCCCAGTTTGGACATGGTTTTATCTATTAGTTTGGAGGCAATTCGGGGTGTTTTCGAAGTCGATATTTCTAACATTGTTTAAAGTTTTTCAATACATGCATTACTATCTGCGACCGTGAATGTCATTAGAGCGGTACAACTTGTCTAATTGCTATAGTTCATTTAGAAGTGTTTGCGAACGTGACATTCATGTTGATGTTCTGTGTTGTGCTGTGTTGTGGCGGAATCGTCGTAGTGGATAGTTTGGGTGAAATGTTAGTACAGTTTAGTTTCATTTGTACATTTCATATAGCGGGGGCAGCGTCCAACATATGGACTGCCGTCTCTGCCTGTTTGTATATTAATTTTTTTTTGGGCACGACCGGGTTATGATCGATGTCACCGTTGTACATATTTTCTTTTCTGTGCTAGGATTACCCCGCGATGGAGTGCACGGATAGCCGGGTTCTGTAGGACAACGAGTCTGTATCTCATGGCGTTGAGACGGAGGGGGCCTCACTCAAGAATTGGCAGGCTATTCGCCACACTCGTAGGGGGTACAGGTTGACCCGAGGAGGGATGCTCAAGTTACCGGATTCCGTGAAGTGCCGGGTGGCCCATTCACTTTGATGAAGGGGTTGCCTCACTTCTGGTTTTGGCGGGTAACTTGCTGCACTCGTAAGGGTCTAGGTTTTCATTGCATAGGCTATCCACACGACCATGGGAATGTCGGGTTTCACTTGCGGTTCAAAGGAAACCCGGGGCTCCCAGATTATCAGTTTATTCTGTGATACTTATCGCTTATCTGTGATGTTGCATTTATCATGTCTGGGACGATTATTATATATTGCTATATATATACTAGTAGATGTTGTATATGTTTTGCACCCGCGCTAGTCCAGCCCTTGTTCTGCCGTTAGTTAAGTAACCTAACGGGTGATGGAGGGGCCCAGTGGCGAATGCGGATGGCTTATACGTACATCATATTTTCGTTCTTTTCTGGTTTGATTAATTGATAGGACTACGTTGATTCTAATCAATGCATGGATAAAACATACCTATTCGATGTTGTTGGAACAATTTTCAAAAGCTGTTAATACAAGGGCGTTTTCTTTTGTTATGCACAGAGGTATTCGGTTATGAATATCCAGCACCTCATTCCACAAGGCAAGAGCCGAGATCCCTTCACCGGGAGTGACCTGTTGGGCAGAAGTTTGCGTCAGGGTAATAACTTCACTATATTCGATTACTTTTTGCTTTGCATCGAGGTGTTCAGTTGGGAATATCCTGCACCTCATTCCACGAGAAAAGAGTCGAGATCTCTTCACCGGGAGCGACCTCTTTAGCAAAAGTTCTCGCCACTATATATTTGTAAAGCTATCCGGTTCCTTCAATGATATCAAGTTCATTACGTTAAAGGTTTTTCGCCAAAAACCATTCGTAGCCCTCCGTCATTTCAGAGGGGTAGCACTTAGTATTCATGCTATGTTTGTTGGCCTTCGTTAAGGTATAGTGTATGGTAGCTATTTGTTACTTTTCTGTTGCATAGGTAGTTGCATTAGTTTGGGACAGTCGTATTACTTTGTTGGCCTTCGTCAAGGGTATGTACAAATGGGTTCAAATTAACCTGGACAATGACGGGTAGAACTTGACATGTGACTTATGATTTGTTGGCCTTCGTCAAGGTCATAAGAGCATGGGGTAAAAATCACATCGAGAGTTTCAAACATACAGGAAACTTTCCAGAAATGCACATACCTTCTGGAGTGTGATAACTTGAGTGGATTCCATTAGGTTATCATGCGATGATAGTTGGATCTCGATTCCCACTGATGAGTTGGTTTATTGCTCGGGTGATTTTAGATGATCCCGACTAATTCTTCTTTTGGGTTTGGAGGAGAATTTGAGGATACAGTGGGAGACATCCTAATTAGATAAAGTGATTAACTATTCTGATCTAGGTTAGAGTGCACGCTGAGTGTTTCTTTTCTCTCTCTCTTTGGCAGCGACCATGGCCCGACCCTAGACTAGAACTTATAAACTAAGTTAACCGAACCTTCTTAAAACACACTGGCTTTTGGATTGTCAGAGTTGCACATATCATTGCCACTCCTACTTTTACCCTTTGCATTTCTCCAGAACACCCCGTATCACTACGAAGATCCACATTTATTGGATAAGACCATAGTATATTTACATATGAACTCGAACAAACTTGTTTCAGATTCGAGAATGATTTCTGTTTCTGGAGAAATTGAATAGGACTATTCAGTTGTCTTTTCCTTTTACCTTCTCTCAAGATGTGAGGGCTCCTAGGATTAGGAGAGGGTACACATATTGCGCTTATTGGATAGTCTTCTTCCAAACCATAGACAGGTGCCGAAAGGTGGGGAAGGAAGAAAACCAATTAGCCTAAGTGTGGTGTACAGAAGGTAATAAGTAAAGACAAATAAAAGGATTAGAAAGAAGGCAAAATAAATTGCGACTACTATCATTCATGACGAAACCACGTATATCATCGCCACTCCTACTTCACCATTTCATTTCTCCAGAACACCCTGTATAACTATGAAGATCTGCATTTATTGGATAATCCATCATATAGTTACATACGAACTCAAAAGAACTTGTTCCAGTTCGAGAATGGATTCTGGTTCAGGAGAAATAGAATAAAAATTATTCAGTTGTCTTTTATTTTTACCTTCTCTCAGGTTGCGGGGGGCTCCTAGAATTAGGAGAGTACACCTATTACACTTATTGGATAGTTTTCTTCCAAACCATAGGCTGGTGTCGAACGGTATGGAAGGAAAAAAACCATTTAGCCTAAGGGTGGTGTACAGAAGGTAATGAGTAAAGACAAATAAAGGGATTTGGAAAAATGGCAAGAATATATACAGTTACAGTCATGAATCTGGATAATTGAAGAGGCGTTACTAGGAATACCCGGCTACCCCTTCGAAACATTTTCATGTTTCAGTTTCACTTGCGTTGTTAATTGAAAACCGATTTCCCAATTAGATCCTTACTCCAGGGTATGTATTTACCAGGTTTGATTCTCACATCTGTATGGTTTTACAGATGATGAGTGGGAGCAAGTTATTGGAAATTAGGTGATGATATCCTCATTATATTGGAATTCGTTGTAATTGGTGATATTTGAGGAAATCGCCTGTTCATATCAGAATATTGCATTATTATATTCCCCATTCTTAATCATATTGCAAATAAATAGGTGATTTTGATCCATGTCTGCTAAATAGTTGCAGGTTACAGGTTCTCAGAACAATACAGTGAAAATGGTGAAAAGATGCTACAAATGTGAGACTACGACCAACAAATAGATGAATCTGTAAAATGCCGCCTACAGTTTAAGGAACAAGTGAAGATCAATGAACAGTTCGATTGCACAACGTATAAGGGCAGCACAAGATTCAAGACTTCAATATGAAGCTAACGGTAAAAGTCCACAACATTCTGCATTGTGAAAATCTAGAAGAACATAGAAGATATTCTGAGAAACCAAGTGAAGAAAACAGATGGAAAAAGCAACTTGAAGCATCACAGAAAAACAGAGCCCAAGAGCCCATCAAACGGCCGCGGATCCGCGGCCAAACAAGGCATTCCGCCGCGGATTCACGGCCGTGCAGAGCACATGTCGGTGCGTGTCGGTGGGAGTCGGAGCATTGACCCGGTTTTCTTAGGGTAGTCTTGTAATTTCAGATGTGGATCAGATGTAAACCCTAGGGTTCCTCCTATCTATAAATAGGAAAGTCTACAGCTCTTTTGGAGTGTGCCTCTTTTGGGTGCCTCTTTTGAGATGCCTCTTTTAATTTCTAGAATTTTAAATTTTCATTCCATTGTAATTGTCAAAGAGTGCATCAATAAAAAGTAAGTTTTTTTTTATCTTGAATTTCTTATCTGCAATTTTATTTCTCTGCAATTTTTATCTGCCGTAGTTATTTTCCGCACGTTAATTAAGTTATTAAAAGAAAAATAAAAAAATGAATTCCATTGTTAATTCCCAATGAGTGAGTAGTTCCTCACTTGTTAGGGTTAGGTTTGGGGAAGGTTTGAGAGATGAAAATCTCTCACTCCTTTCTTGCCCGTTCAATATTCTAAAATAAGGGCTCTATGCAAAACAACCACACACTGCTCACTACGGCACCCTATCCCACGAGATAGCGGTGATTCCCTAGTTAAGACCAGTTGTGGTTGATTTCCATAGAGGTTAGGGATAAGAGTTAAGAAAGGACGGACAAGGACCAAAAGGAAGAATCCTAATTTCTTTCCGGTCGTGCTAATCCCCTTTGTTAAATATTACCTTAACACCTAAAGTTATTAATTAGGGTAAAGAAAGCGGTGAGAATAATTGACTTTCTAAACTAACCTAATCCTAACCTTAATAAGGATTTAATCCAAATCAATTTCAATCTCAGTTTTTATAGAAAATCAAAACCTACCACAAATAGGAATTGACTCGTTAGAACAACTAGAAAATACACGTTTTCCCTGTGAACCGACCCGCACTCAACCGGCTAGCTATCAAGCGACACCGTTCTTGATTGCGGTTAATTCTTTGATTTCAAAACGCACGTACGCAAAATCTCGATCAATCAAATGGCGCCGTTGCCGGGGAGACGGTAGTCTCTTTCTTTGTGTAATTTCGGGTTAAAAAAATAAAAATAAAAAAATTAAAAATTTAAAAATTATAAAAATTGAAAAATTTTAAAACGAAAAAAAATAAAAAAAATTCATCTTGTTCTTTTTGAGAGGTATTGTGTGAATTGCGCAGGAAAAGAAGAGGGACAGATTCAGATCTGGAAAAAACCCAGTGAACAAATCAACAAACAGATGATCTGAACAGACAGAGGAGAATCACAACAGACAACAGAAAAATTTTGGAGATCCAAACCATCTTAACCACCGCAGAACCGCGGTGGATATATGCAGTTGACACCGGAACCGCGATCAACCAGTGACGTCAGTATCCCAAAATTCTCTGTAAGTATTTTTGTCCTCTCTTCTACCCTCTGAACTCTACCGAAAAAATTTCTTGCAGGGTTCTTTGCGCAAAATCTTTCTCCCTCTCCAATAAATTGTTTTTGTGCAGGATTCTTTGCGCTGCCAAATAAAAAAAAAATTGCAAGTGTTTTTCTGTGTGTTTACTGCTTTGCATTTTTAAAACGGACTTTTAAGGGGCTATAACACCAATCCAGATTGGGTGGGGATTTCATTACTCTTGCTAAGACCCCAAAAATCACTAAAAAGCATATGCATCACCCTTGAGTTAATTAAAAAATATTTAGACTCAGCCAATTAAGGACTGTCGCGCTCATTAAGACAGAAGAAGGTTGTGGGCATTCAACCGTTTATCTAAACCTGACTTTGTGGTGCCTAGGCTAGACAATTGAGAAAGGTAATTTTAAAAGGCCCGTCTCACGGTGATTCATGAGCGGATCCCTCATTTCTTCATTTATGCTTACCTATCCACAATTGGCGGTGAAGAGGCGAATTGAGGGATATCTCATAACTTGTCGCTTTGGAACAGTTAGGAGCAGTCTAGTTGACTTAGGAGACCCTAGCTCTAGGCTTGATTGTGCATGCTTAAATTTTGATTGTGCCGTAGTTCCGTACAAATTTTTGCAAAACTCTTTCTAAAAAAACACTTTCAAAAATTTCAAAACCCCAAAAACAAACAATTTTTTAAAAAAAATTTTAAAAAAATAAAAAAGAATAAAAAAAAATCATCACATTCTTTTTCTTCTCCTTTCTCACATCATGGGTACCCCAACTCGCAAAACTCTTGCTGAACTTTGGTACCCTCAACCAGACATTACTTCCTACGCGTATTGTTTTGGTTGAATTTCGGACGACCCCTCCATGCCTAAAATTTCTTTGAAAGATCGAATAGACGCGTCTAGGAAAAGCAGTTGGACTCTGCAATCCACTTTGTATCAACCATTTCAACCTTCACCACTTTCTTACGTTGATACTCCTTTTTCGAGTCCTGTTGTAACTCCGAAACCCATGTCTATTGCTGAACATATTGAACAATCTCGTAACCGATCTTTCACTCCTTTGGGATCAACAAGTCCATTCACCTTTTTATCAAAATGTTGATCCTACTCCTGTCCAACCATTCAATTCCTACTAGTCGTACCCGACTTTCGCATCTTCCCTAGACATTACTTCTACACAACCATTTGGGCGTTTCCAGTATCCAAACAACTTTGAATCTTTTACTGAAACCCCTTCACAACCTAAGTCTAGTCTGGAACAGTCGTTGGAAGATTTTATGGTAGCGTCAAGACAACAGATTAAGGATTTGAATGCGTCCATGGCTGCCCTTATACAACCTAGTGATCCGGTAGCTAGTTTCCAACTAACTCGAAATTTTCCAATGTATGATGAGGCGGTTGGACAGATTGAGAATTTGAGTGGTGAGAGTGAGCTGTACACCCTTCCAAATCAAACCTACCCATCCCCAATTGAATCCCATAACTCCGGTTTTGAATGTCTATCAAGTGTTCCAAATGATTCACCAGTTGAACATAAAACGTCTAATGAGTTGTGTGACTTTGTAGTGTTTGATTTACCAGATTGTGAAGGGCCACATTCGAGTGAACTCACACCTAATCCTTTTGACCTCTACACCTCCACTCTAGAACCTAAATTGATTAATATCCATGCTTTTGATGAGGTGTCTGAGAAATTTAATTTTCATTTGATCGAGGATATTGACACTGGGAATATTTTGGATGATGAACCCACAAATTTAGATGAGTTTTCTTTCCAATTCATCATCCCGAGATATTAAATGTTTCTCCCGAACTTCATATGCGTCTTGAATTTGTTGAGAATTGCATGGATAAGCTAAATTTTGAGGAGGGTATTGAGGATGAACCAGTTTTGTTTGATGAGTCGGATTTTCTAATTCATCCTCCTGAACCTTTAACTGTTACACTTCCTAAATCAATCCCCTTCATCCTTTCTATCGTTCCGACCGCGCAAGAAACCGTATCCCTTTCATTTTCAATGTCTGCTTTACCAAGTTCGACGTACCCATGTTTTCTCACGAATCTTGAGGGATTTGACCTCATTTCTCAGTGAGTTGATAGATTAGCACAATCGCTTTTTATACATCGGTCATTATAAATTGTGCTAATTTATACACTCCATCTCCACCCTCAAGTTCGTATTCAACTTCTTTCTCCCATTTTCTCAGGTTCCTCTTCTATTCTTCCTATAATTTCAGTGAGTGTTGATGAATCACAATCCGATAATTCAAGTTTGATCATTTCAGAAAGCCAACTTGATTTGGATACTTTTGAAAATGAGGTAGATGAGTTTTACGAGTCTCCTACCTGCATAATTTTTGACAAATCAAGTATGATAAATTCTGACACAAAACTTACTGACAGCAAAATGTTCAATTACATCGATGAGAGTTTTGAAGAACATTTTGCTGACGAACTTGCATTCCTAAACGACACGGATTTTGTGATTAATCAACCCCCCACCTGAAGAAGTCGAACCACCACCATTTCTTTTTCCCTTCCTCCATTCTTCTCCTCCACTGAGACTGTATACTGCTTCTATCTCTACATGGCCACGTGTGTTTCTCATTTCTTTTTTCTACACTCCATTCTTTCACCAACCACACCAATATAACGATAAAATTTTTGAATGGTTGGTGTTAACCTTTGTCCCGTGTAAGGCCTTGTATAGCTTGATACTGTGTTTTTATCCTCCCTAACTTTGAACTTTAATGCTTCAACAGTGGAAACACTGTTACACTTAAGTTTGGGGGACCTTTTTGTGTATATATATTTTGTTTTCTTTTTCTGTTAATAATAATAAAACACAAACAGGGGAGTGCCGACAATTTTGACCCTCTTGGTGTGGCATGACAGTGAGGGCACTGTCAAGTTAAGTTTGGGGGTGTGCTCGGTAAGCTTTCTTCCTTCGCATTCATATGTATAATTTTGCATTTGCATACTTATTTTAAAACCCATAAAAATTGAAAATTTTTTAAAAAATTATAAAAGTTGAAAAGTTCAACTTTGGCCATATTTGACTTAAATTCAACATGACGGTTGAATAGTAGGGAAAAACTATATCCTAAACTTAGTAAATTAAAAACCCTAAAAATAACCTTTCTTAAAGTTTAACTGTAGAAAATATATGTCCTTGTAGTTTATTTAGGAATAGGCAAATTTTGAGTTCAGTTCTTGGGCTAAGTCAAAATAAGGGAAGAGTATTGAATTTTTATTTGAAATGTAAGTCTGAAAAATAATTCTGAACTTTAAGTCTAAATTCTGAAAATATATACCCTATAATTAGCTCATACACGCACCTTGAAACTTGGAATAGTAGAGGATATCTTGAAATGCACTTGTCTAAAATCCTTAGTATGAAGGAAAATAAAATAAAAGTACAAGAGTGAATAAAGAGATATAAAAAAATGAACACTGGTTTTGTAATTACTTAAAGCTGTGTAAATATATATATATATATATATATATATATATATATATATAGCAAGGGTGCTTTATCACCTAGTGCCTAAGACCAACTGGTTTGGGAGTCACTACTAAGCCTTAGGTATTGCAAGACGAGGAATTACGCCTAAATGCGCTAACCCATTTTGTAATCGGTCGTTCAGTACCTCAAAAAGTATTAACGGTCGTATGAAGGTGTGTGAGCAATTTCATCTAAAATTCACCAATTAAAAGTACTTTGGACGATGGAAAAGAATATGATAGTTTGAATTGAATTTCCAAGTGCAGGGATGATACATACACACACGTAGGGGTATATAATTGGGATTTGGATGAGAGAAATGAATGAAAGATAGGGCTTATACCTTCAGTAGAGATGATAAAAATTCCTATGTTGAGATGGAACCTTAGAAGGAAAATTCAAAAGATACTGAAAACTTAATAAATTTGCAAAACATATACGATCTTAAGTTAAATGATAAGTGAGTATGAAAAATACGGGTTAATAATTTCTAAGTTGAAGATAATAGAATTTCTTTTTAGAATACCGAATTGAAGAATGAAAGTCAATAGGCCAAATTGATCGGATTTTGTGGGTAGTATCCGCTTAAAAACCCTCATGAGACAACACTCCTCCTACTATGGACACCTAGAGGTTTAACAGCTTGTTGCACGAGCTCAATGCAATCACGATTCCCTACGAAACTGAGGTTAGGTTTTTTTTTCGAGAATAAATTGGCTTTGCTCGGGACGAGCAAAAGATAAGTTTGGGGGTATTTGTTCATATCAGAATATTGCATTATTATACTCCCCATTCTTAATCATATTGCAAATAAATAGGTGCTTTTGATCCATGTCTGCTAAATAGTTGTAGTTTACAGGTTCTCAGAACAATACAGTGAAAATGGTGAAAAGACACTACAAATGTGAGACTACGACCAACAAATAGATGAATCTGCAAGATGCCGCCTATAGTTTAAGAAACAAGTGAAGATCATTGAACAGTTCGATTGCACAACGTATAAGGGCAGTACAAGATTCAAAACTTCAACACGAAACTAACGGTAAAAGTCCACAACATTCTGTACTGTGGAAATCTGGAAAAACATAGAAAATATTCTGAGAATCTAAGTGAAGAAAACAGATGGAAAAAGCAACTTGAAGCATCACAGAAAAACAAAGCCCTAGAGCCCATCAAACGGCCGCGGATCCGCGATAAGGCATTCCGCCGTGGATCCGCGGCCATGCAGAGCACGTGTCGATGTGTGTCGGTGCATTTCTGTGGGAGTCGGAGCATTGACCCGGTTTTCTTAGGGTAGTCTTGTAATTTCAGATGTGGATCAGATGTAAATCCTAGGGTTCCTCCTATCTATAAATAGGAAAGCCTACTGCTCTTTTGGGGTGTGCCTCTTTTGGGTGCCTCTTTTGAGATGCCTCTTTTAATTTCTAGAATTTTAAATTTTCATTCCATTGTAATTGTCAAAGAGTGCATCAATAAAAAGTAAGTTTTTTATCTTGAATTTTTTATCTGCAATTTTATTTCTCTGTAATTTTTATCTGCCGTAGTTATTTTCCGCACGTTAATTAGGTTAATAAAAGAAAAATAAAAATGAATTCCATTGTTAATTCCCTAATGAGTGAGTAGTTCCTCACTTGTTAGGATTAGGTTTGGGGAAAGTTTGAGAGATGAAATTCTCTCACTCCTTTCTTGCCCGTTCAATATTTTAAAATAAGCGCTCTATGCAAAACAACCACACACCGCTCACTACAGCACCCTATCCTACGAGATAGCAGTGATTCCCTAGTTAAGACCGGTTGTGGTTGATTTCCATAGAGCTTAGGGATAAGAGTTAAGAAAGGACATTCAAGGACCAAAGGGAAGAAACCTAGTTTCTTCCCGGTCGTGCTAATCATCTTTGTTAACTATTACCTTAACACCTAAAGTTCTTAATTAGGGTAAAGAAAGCGGTGAGAATAATTGACTTTCCAAACTAACCTAATCCTTATCCTAACAAGGTTTTAATCCAAATCAATTTCAATCTCAGTTTTTATAGAAAATCAAAACCTACCACAAATAAGAATTGACTCGTTAGAACAACTAGAAAATACATGTTTTCCCTGTGGACCGACCCGTACTCAACCGGCTAGCTACCAAGCGACACTGTTCATGATTGCGGTTAATTCTTTGATTTCAAAACGCACGTACGCAAAATCTCGATCAATCAGTTTTGCCTGACGGCAAATATTTGGTTTTGAATATCCGTTGTTATGCACCAATTTCAAAATAATATATCTGTACGTTTATTTTATAAAGTGAGATATAACTTTTTGAAATTATGTTCATGGCATTTACCTATATCAGTTGATGATTGGGTAAGGAGTATTAAACAGCGGTGTAATTCTTCTTAACCATAGTACATTTTTCAACTTACGACGCACAGGGTTTGAGTTATTCAACTCAGGAGACTTATACAAAGGATTGTATGTTGTCCATTGTCCATTAGGACAAAGGGGTTGGTGCTCGTACTATATTCTGCTTACTTGTGATTTCTCCAGTTTTAGACAAGTATTTCGTAGAAATACAAAGTCCAAGTTTTTAGAAGTTATAGGTACAAGAATAAAGTAGAAAACCATGTATTGCGAGTATCAGGATTCTTCAAGGTGATCGAAGATGTAGATATTTATGTTTGGTATTCAATTAATAGTAATGGTTTTGAGAACTTACTTCTCTTTCAGGTTACTCATATTTGGATGCACTCCTAGTTGAGTAATGCTGATCGGCCTCTCTTCATTTAGTTGACATGCACTCGAGAAAGCTGCATGATTTGAATATGGTTCCAATTAAATTCATGCCTCTGTTTCTATATTGTATATAGAATGGTTCATATCTTAGCGATGTTAAGCTATATGGAGTTGTCCGGCTTATACTTAAAACCGGACTCTGGATAACTCAAGGCACATTTCTATAATAGCAGTTTGTGGGTTATCCCGGGCTATGACGAGGGTTAACTCTCTACCATCTGGAAGATCAATAGTGATATTGTTCTTGACTCGCCACGGTTTTAGTAAAATGGATTTTTTCAGAAAACAGTAGTAGGGGTATGGTAGAACTGGAAGTGATTCCAGAACCATAAGCGATCACTGAAAATTTAATAAGAACCTAAAGATTCAATCAGGTTAGACATTCCATTAGCCACTCTGAATATATGGTGGGTAACCTCAGGCACCCGAGAGGTACTCCGGTATTCTCAAAGACGGTGACTGGGAGGTTCTTGTTCACCCAGACTTGACACCACTACTGTTCTAGGCTATGAGATCCGGCAGGAGGATGTGTATAGCGTCGTTCTAAAGTCTACTTTAGAAGTGCACATGTATATGATTCTGCCAGAGGGTTGTTGTGGTCAGTGGGAGAAGAGGAAGCATAGTGGTCAGGTAGCGTATGTCCATTTATAGACTAAAGCAAGTATAGCGGAGATAGATCATCTAATTTTGATGTGATAGTCATAGGCTTTGACTTCATCAGAATAGGAGAACGATCTGTTAAGAAGGTAGTAGGGTGTGATGTCCTTGTATTTGGATGACCGGCACTTCATAGGAAGTAAAATTCCTATACTACGATCGGTTATACTATGCTTGTCATACAGTGGTTTCTTCACATAGGATATGGATATTATATCAGGCATTCTGGTTACTAGATCTATGGTTTTAGATCTAGATTTGGGTAGTTTCCCAATATGGGTAGTTTGACACTATTCTAAAGGTGTTTTAAAATGGACGACTCCTGGCATGGTGGTAAACCTGCAGGTGATGGAGTCACCCTCTCTAAAGGTGTCTTACATACTAAAGTGGAGAGGGATGTGCATAATTGGCATATCACTTACTTAGGCAATTGAGTCAATCATGAGTTGTCAAGTACCACACCAGATATTATTTTTGCACTAGCATCAATAAGTTTATATATTAATCCAATCCTGGAGAAACATTCGAAAGCAGTTTATGAACATAAGTGGATGTTCTAAGGATTTGGTAATGGCAACCTTCTTCGGGAGACGGTTATCATTCCAGGCTTCCAAGGTGACCTGGATGACAGGGTGACTGTCAGAGTTATAGTTTTCCCTCTTTTGAGGGGTAGTAGTTTGGACAGGTGGTCCAAGCGGATACCGAGGGAGGCATGACGCAGGATACTGACTACATTCAGTGGACGATACAGTCTAAAGAGTTTTGCTAGATTTGGAGTTCATTTGTGAACTGGGACCCATCAGATATCCAGGCATATTCTAAGATAGGTATTGCTCATTTCGGGAGATGGTTTTCTCCGCGAACTTGAGATAAAGAGAGACATAGAAAGAAACATTAGAGAGGATCCACTCACTGAGAGTATTTCTCGAACGCAATAGTTTTACAAACGAGCTTTGTGAAACTGATTAGTAGATAAGTTGGGTGTTCGGTATCATACAGGCTGTGAGTATGCGACACAGCAATAATTATCCTTAAGTGCAAGTGGGAGATTATTGGCTATAGTGGTTTCAAGTCAGTTATTGGATCTCAAGCACGTGATTGCAATGATTGAGGGAGGAGCTATACCGGTAGAACAGTATTACTCGAGATGATAGTATGCTATCTGGTTTGTTTTTATCATCGTGTACATGCTTCAGGTGACATTACAGATCATTATTACATATTGATAGAGTCCATAGGATTCTTGCTTGACTACCAGTAGTATGATGGTGATCATATACGTCAGAGCTGGGTGGTCTATAAGCACATCCTTAAATATCCCTAGTCGTGGGAGTTTCGAGACTGGGCATCGATACTCCAGAGTAGACTAGTGTATACTGATCGAGACCTTGACGAGCGGCGGTGGCCGGTCTCACAAGCCATTGGTGTCAGTTTGTTCACTTAAGATGTATACAGGTGCTCATTGGGTTATGAGTATATCGGACGGAATCGCCAGGAACATGCTAGTTGGTATTATACCTATTGTCAGATAGCAGTTCCCTGGTGACATGTGTACAGGTTAATCTATCGACCTGAGATCGTCATTTATCTCGTGTGAGTTTCCACTGTGCTTTGATTACTACCTTACCACGGCTCAAAGGAGTCGTGCAAACAGGTTTTAGTTGGGTACAGTCCCGAGCCACATGGAAGCAGTGAGAGGATCGTCAAAGGATTCGTCTCTCTCGGTATTGGGAGTTGATGTCACGGTGTGCACGGGTGGCCATCACCAGAAATCCTTGGCCAAGGTAGTCGAGAATTACTGATCTAGAATTGGTAGTTTCTCAGGTGGTGATAGGTTTCATACCAACACTGAATGTCAAATTATTAGGGGTCTGACTTTATCCACCCCTAGACTCGATATGCGATACTCATAGACGGACGGACCGGACTATATGGATATTGTCACTGTCAGGCTCAGTAGGGGTTTCAGGATGAGTTTGCTCGTCGGCCTCCCTTTCGCTCAATACCTGGGTAGTCGTTACGTACAGCTAGTACCGCTGACGTGCTTGTGGTTAAACCTACTGCCAGCGTATTGACGAGTGTTTAGAGTCCCACACAGAGGGTTTCCCTGCTTCGGGAAAAATGTTGTAGAGGCCATATGGTTTTATGGCAAGGTTCGATCATATACGTGCACTTGTGCACGGATCATAATTCGGACGGATAATACTAGTGGGCTTTGGTTTAAGCCGGATCCTAGTTTTATATTGTTGGATTATTTTTGTCTCGTTGTATTCGTATTCTTTCGGAATACGGATGCGGGTATATATACGGATGATGGGTATTCTTGTAATTCTATTACAAGATTATTTTAGTAGATGCCATTTCTTTTATTGGATTAAACATTTAGGGTTTTAAATGCTTATGGAGAGGGAAAGTGTGAGTCATGGTTTGCATTAACTCATGCATGTGCACTTGGTGACCCATGGTAATGAGTCATGTGGTGATTCATGGTGACATGCATAGGTTTTTGTTTTGGGTGAAATATTTAGTGTGAGATATTGTGTTGTGAGATGGCAGATATTTTAGGGTGTGGATTTTCTTTAGTTGAAAAAAAATTCTCACAACAAAATAGCTCACAAAAACTTAGCCCATTTTCTTCACTTGCCTTTTTCTATGCTTCACACTTCTCCCATGGCATCTTCTTCTACCTCCACCCTATATGTCTCATATGTTGAGAAACCTAGGGTGTATTGAGACAATCTAATCACAAAAACTCTCTACTTCATCTTGGCTATCTAGGGTAGCAAACTAGATATTCGAGTTGCCTCAGTTTGAGGACGGAGCCCATATTACTTACTCTCAAGGTGGATCGTCTTCGATGGGGGAGACCGGAGATCAAACTTGATCAAGGAAGCCATGAGGAGCTTGGGATAGAGGTTGAAGACCGAAGGACACGGATCATTCGGTATAACCTTTCTAAACTCCCTTGCATATAACTAGTTTAGGGTTAATAGTCGATCCGGGGAATCGGGTTCCGTTAGCGCCGGTTTATTATATTTTTGTTCCGCATTTGGCCACGGATTGATGGCCAGGGCACTGCCGTAACCTAAAAATCGGGACCCTTGATCCTCAAACGAATGTGTCTCGGTTCATGACAATTTTCAAACCAACGACTTTCCAGGCTCTAATAGATAAACTGGTCTAGATGGACCAGATGGGCTATAGGCCTTCGTCCTAAAATAAAGACACTTGAAATGCCAAGGGTAAAGGGAAAGCGGCCTTCGTTGCCAACACTTAACAACGATCGAGTGGCCCAAAATTGGCTGCTCGCCAAAACAACGCACGTCCACGCCTATCCCTGGAAGAAAGGTTAGGACGCGCTTACTCGTTTCCTCGCGATAAGACGAGGAGACGGGTTGAATTGGCCGTGCGCAACAAACTCATCACATTGCCAGACCCACGGCGTCCACCGCAACCCGGCGGCATCAACAACACCAACTACTGCTCCTATCATAGAATGGTGAGCCACCCAATTGAGAATTGCTATGTCTTTAAGAACTGGGTCGAGGACTAGTATCAACAGGGGAAGTTCGCGCTGTCTAAAAACTGAAGGGTAAACCAACCCCAGAAGCACACTCTCAAAAAGGTGGATGCACCGGGGACATCATACTCGCTCGTGGAAGAAACTCCACGGGAAGTCGTTCTTTCAGCTAAAACCAAAAGAATGCTGAAAGATCTACAGGCATGTTCGGCAATCAGGTGGAAAAGCCTACTTGAACACAAAATCATTGAAGGGATTCTAAAACCGCGCCCTATACCGAAAGTTGTTGACAAAGAGCAAAACCCTTAACTCAAGCCTTCAAAGTCTTCGAAGAAAAAGAATAAGACCAAGAAGCCTGTGTAGCCTGCCGAGTATGACAACAAGCTCACAGACCTACAAATGTACATTGACGTGCTGGAGGAGTACAACCAGAAGGCGCGAACATCGGTCACGCTCGAAGAGTTCCTCAAGCATATTCTTAAGGACGAAGATAGTGATAACGATGAGGAAAATGACTCATCAGAAGAAACTAAAGTCTATGTAGCAAGTTGGCACATGGTATTCTATTCGTCGTTAAATGACGAAGAAACTCCTTCAGCGTCAGCAAACAACGCGGAGGGACTGGGGGCAGGATCAGAGCTAAGATCCCCGGAACTGCCAGAAGACCCGATCGATAGGCTGTTAAACGAAGCCTTTCGAAAAAACAAAGTTGACCAAGAACGCGAAATAGACATATACGAAATGGCTAAGCGTCAGCGTCAGGATGAAGAAGCTGCGGTAATGATGAGTCGTAAAGTACTCCAACCAAACCAAAGCATACCTGTAACAAATAAGAGCAAGATCAAGACAGAGAAGCGGTTCGCCAAACCCCTGTCAATGGGAATGAAGCTGCCACCTCTCATAGGAAACACTTACAGGGTCATATGTCTTGACGGAGAGGATTCATATCCAAACTACTACCTATACCATCGGAGGGTTACCCACCCCACCGAGGAATGCAGTGCTTTCAAGAAGTGATGGCAAGGATACGTTGCCCGTCAAAAACACTTCAAGAGGATGAAGCGCAAAGCTCGTCGGCAAAAAAATGCGACAGATGCGCGCGAAAAAACGACTGGCAACTGTCACATGGTTGATGTAAGAATACGATAACGCCCCGGCCGTCTTTCCGAGGCCAAAATGCGGAAACGAAATTTTTTCTAAACTAGAAACAGGCGCTATCGTATGCTTAAAACCCGGATCGAACCATTAACCTACAACTAGCTATCTAGAGAGAGGGTTGGAAAGCTATACCGATCGATCCGTGTCCTTCGGTCTTTGGCCACCAACTCAAGCTCCTCGCGGCATCTCCGGTCTCGATCTCCTCGTCGGAAAGGGCACCACATCATCGATTCTTTTTACGGGCTCCCGCTTCATCCGAAGCAACTCGGGCACGAAGTGTGCTAGCCGACGTGTCCAAGGTGTTGTAGAGAATGTTTATGATCACTTTGTCTCTTGCATCCATTGATTTGGATAGAGGTTGAAGGTGTTGCCATTAATGAAAATGGTGAGCAAGAAAAAAAAGAGGAAGAAGAAGAAGAGAAGGCTTTCTCTCCTTTTCCTTTTGTGATGTTATTCTAAAAAATGAGAGAGAGTGTGAGTTAGCATAA